>CM047483.1:147164099-148569599 GCA_026122505.1 Aldabrachelys gigantea
GCAGGGACTGGACTCAATGAGCCCTCGAGGGCCCTTCCTGTGCTACGGTTCTATGAACACTCACAGCCAGGAGGGCTGGGCTGGGCTGGGCTGGGCATGGGAAGAGGTGACAGGTAGTGGTGGCACTAGGCATAAGCACACTAAGCAATTGCTTAGTCCCCTGAGCACCTCAAAGGCTAGCGAACAGGAGCGGCTAACAGGGGAGTTTAGAGAGGCAGCGTGGGCGGGGGCTGGGTACAACTTATTATTCTTTAAACTTAAAGCCAAAAACACCCAGTGATACCAACAAAAACATCAAAGGAATGAGCTGCATGACTAAAAAGTCCCATAACAGAGTGGGGGCTACCCAGTTTACTGCATCCAATGCAGCATGTCCGATTACCTGCCCCATGGGCGAGTGGTGTATGGAGCTCCTGGCCCTCAGAGACCATGTATTGGCTTTGGAGACCAGAGTGGCTAAACTGGAGGAGCTAAAAGGAGACAGAGAGGTACATAGATGAGACTTTCTGGGACACCGTGGAACGGTCCCACCCCGGGTCTGACAGCCTCTGTGCTGTTGAGGAGGAGGAAAGTCTCCAGGTCCATAAGATGGAAGCATCATGGGAGGGGCCATTCACGGTCCAAGAGCGCCTGGGAGCTGTTAACTACCTCATAGCATTTCCCAATTCTTCACTAAAACCCAAAGTGTACCATGTTAATTCTCTCAAGCCCTTTTATTCCAGAGACTTACAGGTTTGTCAGTTTACAGTCCAGGGAGCAGAGGACGCTGAGTGGCCTGATGGCGTCTACTACGACGGGAAAAAAGACGGTGGCGTGGAAGAGGTGAACCTCTCAACCACCCTGGAACGTCTGCAGCGGCAACAAATCCAGGAGCTGTGCACCAGCTTCGCACCGTTGTTCTCAGCCACTCCAGGACTGACTGAACGGACATACCACTCCATTGACACAGGTAATGCTCACCCAATTAGACCACCACCCTACCGGGTGTCCCCTCACGCACAAGCTGCTATAGAGCGGGAGATCCAGAACATGCTACAGATGGGTATAATCCGCTCATCTACCAGTGCATGGGCATCTCCAGTGGTTCTGGTACCCAAACCAGATGGGGAAATACGCTTTTGCGTGGACTACCGTAAGCTAAATGCGGTAACTCATCCAGACAACTATCCAGTGCCACGCACCGATGAGCTATTGGAAAAGTTGGGACGTGCCCAGTTCATCTCTACAATAGACTTAACCAAGGGGTACTGGCAAGTACCGCTGGATGAACCTGCCAAGGAAAGGTCAGCATTCGTCACCCATACGGGGGTATATAAATTTAATGTACTTCCTTTCGGGCTGCGAAATGCACCCGCCACCTTCCAGAGGCTGGTAGATGGTCTACTAGCAGGACTGGGAGAATATGCATTTGCCTACGTCGATGATATGGCCATTTTCTCAGACTCCTGGCCCGAACACCTAGAACACCTGGAAAAGGTCTTTGACCGTATCAGGCAGGCAGGACTAACTGTTAAGGCCAAAAAGTGTCAAAAAGGCCAAAACAGAGTGACTTACCTGGGACACCAGGTGGGTCGAGGAACCATAAACCCCCTACAGGCCAAGGTGGAGGCTATCCAAAAGTGGCCTGTCCCAAAGTCAAAGAAACAGGTCCAATCCTTCTTAGGCTTGGCCGGGTACTACAGGCGGTTTGTACCACACTACAGCCAAATCGCTGCACCACTGACTGACCTGACCAAGAAGACCCAGCCAACTACAGTTAAATGGACTGATGAGTGTCAGGAGGCCTTTACTCAACTTAAGGCGACGCTCATGTCTGACCCTGTGCTAAGGGCCCCAGACTTTGACAAACCATTCCTAGTAACCATCGATGCATCTGAGCGTGGTATAGGAGCAGTTCTCATGCAGGAAGGACCGGATCACAACTTCCATCCTGTCGCCTTTCTCAGCAAGAAACTATCGGAGAGGGAAAGCCACTGGTCAGTCAGTGAAAAGGAATGCTATGCCATTGTGTACGCCCTGGAAAAGCTACGGCCGTGTGTATGGGGACGGCGGTTCCAGCTACAAACTGACCATGCTGCGCTAAAGTGGCTTCATACAGCCAAAGGGAACA
This sequence comes from Aldabrachelys gigantea, assembly GCA_026122505.1. Classification (NCBI taxonomy): domain Eukaryota; kingdom Metazoa; phylum Chordata; order Testudines; family Testudinidae; genus Aldabrachelys; species Aldabrachelys gigantea. The sequence continues at coordinate 147,166,210 of CM047483.1, forward strand.
ACAAGAAACTTCTTCGTTGGAGTCTAGCTCTCCAAAATTTTGATTTTGAAATTCAACACATCTCAGGGGCTTCCAACAAAGTAGCTGATGCACTCTCCCGTGAGAGTTTTCCAGAATACACTGGTTAAACTTGTCCTTAAGATGTTGAAGTCTTGTAGTTTACATGCTTAAAAGTATATGTAAAGGTGCATGTGTTATATTACTCTGTTTAGTTAAAGTTCTAGGTAGAAATCACCTCCAGTGAAATTTTACACTGTCTGTGATTTGGGGGGCGTGCCATAAGTAGATAGGTAAGGGTTAAGTTTCTTTTACCTGTAAAGGGTGAACAAAGGGGGAACCAAACACCTGACCAGAGGACCAATCAGAGACCTGGATTTTTTTAAAAGTCTGGGAGGGAAAGGAACTCGGTGTCTTTGTTGTTTTCCTCAGCTGTGAGCAAACAAGCTTCTCTCTAACTCCAATCTTCTTTCTAATATTCTACTAAAAGTCTGTGAGTACAAAAGGAAACAAAGTAATCGGCTGTGATGTGCTTTGATTTGTATTTACTGTGTGTTGATTTGCTGGACTGTTTTAAATTGGCTATTTTTTAAATCAGACTGGTTATTCATATTTTCTTATAAGCAAGAGCCTGTATTGATCTTTAATGCAGTATTATTTTTCTGTAATTTCTTTCTTTTTATATAAAGTTTTCTTTTTAAACTTGTGGAAGTTTCTTTCCTAGTGAGGCAAAGGGGAGAGGAATTTTTGTGCCCAAGAGCTCTGTTACATCTGTGACAGGCTAAGGGGGGGGGGGGGAGGGAAAAGCCCAGGCTGTGGGTTAGTTTCCTATTGTCCCCAGGGCGGGAACAGGCTACGGGGAAAGAGAAAGAATTCCTTTAGTTTCCCTGTGTTTGAAGCTGTCTCTTTGGAGAGAAAGGAGACAGGGCTTTCTTGGTATTGTGATGTAAAGGTGATCGCATCTATTCCCTCAAGTGGCTCCAAACAGGAAGCCGGAGAGAGGGGAGGGAGGGGGAATTTTCCCTTACCAGTGGACTCATTTCTGAGTCGTGGGGGGTCTTCCCAAAGGAAGTTGGGGAGGCCACAGAGGGGGTACCCCAAGGAGATTTGGGGAACCCAGGTTGATAAGAGCCTCAATCTTATCTGGTGGCAGCGAAGTAAAATCCAAGCTGGTAGTGAGCTTGGGGGAGTTTCAGGTAAGCACCCAGATCTTGGACGCTAAAGTCCAGATATGGGACAGAGACGTTTACCACAGGGGGCTACCCAGTTTACTGCATCCAATGCAGCATGTCTGATTACCTGCCCCATGGGCGAGTGGTGTATGGAGCTCCTGGCCCTCAGAGACCATGTATTGGCTTTGGAGCCCAGAATGGCTGAACTGGAGGAGCTAAAAGGAGACAGAGAGGTACATAGATGAGACTTTCTGGGACACCGTGGAACGGTCCCACCCCGGGTCTGACAGCCTCTGTGCTGTTGAGGAGGAGGAAAGTCTCAGGGAAGACGACCATCCAACAAGAGCAGAGGGAAACGATCAAGGTATGTAGGTACCATTGATATAGGGAAGGGTAAGAGAGAGGTTCTAGAGGCCAAATTTAGGCTGCTAGGTAAGAGACTGATGTCCAGGACCTCCTTCTCTCAAATGCTTTCAGTTCCACATGCAGGGTCAGTTATACAGGCAGAACTGCAGGCTCTCAATGTGTGGATGAGACGATGGTGTAGGGAGGAGGGATTTAGATTTATTAGGAACTGGGGAAACTGTTGGGAAAGGGGGAGCCTATGCAGGAAGGATGGGCTCCACCTAAACCAAAATGGAACCAGATTGCTGGCACTTAGTTTCAAAACTGCTCTACGGTCTTTTTAACGTTAAGGGTTGGGGAAAAGCCGACAGATGCAGAGGAACACGTGGTTCAAACAGAGACATCCCTTAGGAGATTCTCTATGTCCTAGTAGGGAGGAGAGGAGGGAAGATGATAAAATACAGGTAGGATCTGATGAGAAAACAGTCAAATAAAAGAAAGTCCTGTTCAATTACATCATGTAATGGCAGACAGCCAAAAAGTGACAAGTTTTTAAAGTGCTTATAAACCAGTGCTAGAAGTCTACATAACAAGAGGGGTGAACTAGAGTGACTCATATTAAATGAGGCTATTGATATAATTGGCATCACAGAAACTTGGTGGAATGAGGATAATCAATGGACACAGTAATACCAGGGTACAAAAATATATCAGAAGGACAGAACAGATCGTGCTGGCGGGGGAGTGGCACTATCTGTGAAAGAAAGTGTAGAATCAAATGAAGTAAAAACCTTAAATGAAGCAAACTGTACCACAGAATCTCACTGGATAGTAATCCCAGGCTCTAATAATAAGACTATAGCAGTAGGGATCTATTACCGACCACCTGACCAGGATGGTGATAGTGACTGTGAAATGCTCAGGGAGATTAGAGAGGCTATTAAAATAAATAAAACAAAATCAATCAATAATAATGGTGCATTTCAACATCCCCATACATGTCATGACAGGGTAACATGTCACCTCAGGACGGGATGCAGAGATAAAGTTTCTTGACACCTTAAATGACTGTTTCTTGGAGCAGCTGGTCCTGGCACCCAGTAAGGAAAATAGAAAGGAGCATAAACTCTGACAAGTGAAGTGTAAAAATACAATTAGGAAGACCAAAAAGAATTTGAAGAACAGCTAGCCAAAGACTCAAAAAGTAATAGCAACATTTTTTTAAAGTACATCAGAAGCAGGAACCCTGCTAACAACCAGTGGGGCCACTGGACGATCGAGATGCTAAAGGAGCAGTCAAGGACAATAAGGCCACTGCAGAGAAACTAAATGAATTATTTGCCTCGGTCTTCATGGCTGAAGATGTGAGGGAGATACCCACACCTGAGCCATTCTGTTTAGGTGACAAATCTGAGGAACTGTCCCAGATTGAGGTGTCATTAGAGGAGGTTTTGGAACAAACTGATAAACTAAACAGTAATAAGTCTCCAGGACCAGATGGTATCACCTAAGAGTTCTGAAGCAACTCAAATGTGAAATTGAAGCACTACTAAGTGTAGTCTGTAACCTATCATTTAAATCAGCTTCTGTACCAGATGACTAGAAGATAGCTAATGTGACACCAATTTTTAAAAGGGCTCCAGAGGTGATCCCAGCAATTACAGGCCAGGAAGCCTGACTTCAGTACCCGGCAAACTGGTTGAAACTATAATAAAGAACAGAATTGTCAAGACACATAGATGAACATAATTTATTGGGGAAGAGTCAACATGGTTTTTGTAAAGAGAAATCATGCCTCACCAATCTACTAGAATTCTTTGAGGGGGTCAACAAGCATGTGGACAAGGGGAATCCAGTGGATATAGTGTACTTAGATTTTCAGAAAGACTTTGACAAGGTCCCTCACCAAAGGCTCTTGAGCAAAGTAAGCTGCCATGGGATAAGAAGGAAGGTGCTCTCATGGACTGGTAACTGGTTGAAAGATAGGAAACAAAGGATAGGAATAAATGGTCAGTTTTCAGAATGAAGAGAGGTAAATAGCGGTGTCACCTGGGGGGCGGGGGTCTGTACTGGGCCCAGTCCTGGTCAACATATTCATAAATAATCTGGAAAAATGGGTAAACAGTGAGGTGGCAAAATTTGCCAATGATACAAAATTACTAAAGATAGTTAAGACCCAGGCAGACTGCAAAGAGCTACAGAGAGATCTCTCAGAACTCAGTGCTGGGACAGCAAAATGGCAGATGAAATTCAATGTTGATAAATGCAAAGTAACACACATTGGAAAACATAACCCCAACTATACATATAAAATGATGGGGTCTAAATTAGCTGTTACCACTCAAGAAAGATCTTGGCATCATTGTGGATAGTTCTCTGAAAACATCCACTCAATGTGCAGCCTCTGTCAAAATACTGACCAGAATGTTGCTAATCATTAAGAAAGGGATAGATAAGACAGAAAATATCATGTTGCCTCTATATAAATCCATGGTGCACCCACATCTTGAATTCTACATGTAGATATAGTCACCCCGTCTCAAAAAAAATATATTGAAATTGGAAAAGGTTCAGAAAAAGGGCAACAAAAATTATTAGAGGTATGGAATGATTAGAGGAGAGATTAATAAGACTTGGACTTTTCAGCTTGGAAAAGAGACGACTAAGAGGGGATACAATAGAGGTCTATAAAATCATGACTGGTGTGTAGTAAGTAAATAAAGTGTTATTTACACCTTGGCAGAACACAAGAACTAGGCATCACCAAATGAAATTAATAGGCAGCAGGTTTAAAACAAACAAAAGGAAGTATTTCTTCACAACACACAGTCAACCTGTGGAACTCCTTGCCAGAGGATGTTGTGAAGGTCAAGACTATAACAGGGTTCAAAAAAGACCTAGATAAGTTCATGGAGGATAGGTCCATCAATGGCTATTAGCCAGGTTGGGCAGGGATGGTGTCCCTAGCCTCTGTTTGCCAGAAGCTGGGAATGGGCGACAGGGGACGGGTCACTTGCTGACTCCCTGTTCTGTTCATTCCCTCTGAAGCACCTGGCACTGGCCACTGTTGGAAGACAGAACACTGGGCTGGATGGACCTTTGGTCTGACCCAGTACGTCTGTTCTGATGCAGGGCGGGGGCCTGATTTAGTGTTACCCCCAAAATACAGTTTGTCTGAGTGACCATGGACGTTTAATGAGTCTCTCAGTGGGGTGGGCTGAGCTGTTTTCTGGTTTGTGGAAATATGAGTGTTTTTAGGGGGCGGGTGCAGGGTCAAGGTGGCTCCTGGTACTGGGGGCGGGCCAGGGTGCCTGGCGGGGAGCAAGGCAAGAGTAGTGATGTCAGCAGGGGACTGCTGGGTCAGGTGAGAGCAAGGCTGCAGCTTGCTGTGGGTGGGTGGGTGGGGGGCATTCACAGCAAATATGAAAAATCAGGACGGGAGTGGGGACTAATAGGAGCCTATATAAGAAAAAGACCCAAATATCGAGACTGTTCCTATAAAATCAGGACATCTGGAAACCCGGGAGGACGGGGGGAGGGAATTAGCCTTCAGAAGTGCCAGTCCCAGCCTTGCCCTAGGCAGCAGAGCAGGAATTCTGGCTCCAGGAGAGAATCAAGCCTTTGTTCCACCTGCTGCCAGGTACAGCTCCCTCAGTTAACCCTTTCCATGCACAGGGCTGGGCATGGCCAGACTGCCTGGGGACCTGCAGAATGAAAGGGAGAACCTGGGACCCAGCACCATGGCCCAGGGGGTGCAGCAAGTCCCTCGTGACCCAGGTCTGTCTCCCCTCCTCCTGGGAGGGGAGCAGGGGATGGGCAGATGACTCAGGCCTGGTCTACAATAGGAAATTAGGTCAGTTTAAGTCCATCACTGAGGGGTGGGGAAATCCCCAAGCAGCGTAATTGGGCCAACCTGAGTCCCCAGGTGGCCAGTGCTGGGTGGATGGAAGAACTCAGTCATCAAGCGGTGGATTAACCTGTGTCCACAGGAGAGCCCCCCCTTCCCCACAGAGCAGGCAGTGCCACACACTGACGCGCTGCAGCATCTGAAGGGTGGACCAGGCCTCAGTGCCCCATGCTGGCAGACGGCTGCTCCCATCCCAGAGCACAGACGGGCTTCTGGGAGACTCCTGGGCTAAGGAGTGTGTCCTGTAAGCAGCCCCAGCTTCCCCGCACAGAACCCAGACTCCCCTTCCCCGGCTCAGCTTGGCCACCCATGGCCCCTCCTCAAGGTGAGGCTGCAGAGGCAGGCAGCCCCAGGCATACGGGGAGCAGACAGTCAGACGCTAGGTGCCCACGGCCCAGCCTGCGGAGGCTCGTGGTTGCAGCCCCACAGGCACTTCCTGGGGCACATACTTTTGCTAACAGGGATGGGAATGGGGTGCAGAGGGCTCCCCCCAGCTGTAACACTTCTGCCGATGACCCTGCACCCCCCGGCCCCACGGGGCTGGCTGACACTCAAAGGGAACGAGGACGCGCTGCAGCTGGGCACAGGGTGGGCATGAACTCCTCATCTGCAGGCCCACAAGCAGCACTGGAGAGACTCAGCAGGGACGCAGGGCAGGAACCCGGGCTAGGGACATTGCCAGAGTCTCCCTGCAGCCCTTTCCCTGCCGGGACCAGAGCCTGCCACCTGGGGACGGATTGCTCACCATGACTCGGCCCTGAGCCACCCACGGGCCCCCCAGCCACAACCAGTCCAGGCCTGGCTTCCCCAGGAGCTGTGCTGGGTGGGGCATGCACCCCATGGGTTTGGTTTCGACCACTGTGATTCACTCAGCAAGGGGGCAGTGCTGTCATGTGGGGAGCTGGGGGAGGGGGGGCAGAGCCAGGCCTGGGCCCCCCAGTGGGGCCAGGTTTCAGTCCTAGATCTCGCCCCTGGTGCTGGGAACGCTGGGCACAGCACCATGCTGCTTGCAGCTTGCTCAGTCTGCAGCGGCTGAGTGCCCTCGTGTGACACCAACAGGCCGGGAACTCCACCAACCAGCACCCACCCCAGCTGGCCCCCAAGAACCCTGGCCCCCATCCCCAGAGTCACTGGCCAGGCCTAGCAGGGAACAGTCGGGTTTGAAATCCCACAAGTCCCAGGGACAGATGGGAGGCCTGACCTAGCTCAGCCTGGCTCCAGCAGAGAGAAGGGGCTCACCCAAGGTCACAGCTAGGCAAGGGCAGGGCCAGAAGGAAAACCCAGGAGTCCCAGTCCCACTCTCTCCCTCCTAGCACCCCTCAAACGGCAGCTCAGCTTAACCCCTCACTGTCTGAGAAGGGGCAATGGCAGCACCCCATCTTACAGGCAGCAGAGCATTGTGCCTGGGGGGGCAGCCACCTCCTTCCACTCCCCCCAGCAGCCGACAGGGGGCACTGCCACCACAGCTGCCCCCCAGAGGGACCTCAGGCAGCAGGCCAGTGACACCCCTTGCCGGGGGGCCAGCCCCCTGCCAATCCCCCGCTGGCTTGTTGCCCAGTTAGAGCAAGTTAAATGGCCTTGAAGTCAGCGAGAAACCCAGTTTTCCGGTCCCGTGGCCAGCGGCCGCCTGAGCATGATCTCAGCAGGGTCTGGCTTGGCCAGCGGGTGGGTGGAAGGCCTGGAAGTCCCCAGGTGCCGCAAGGTGGGGGCTCCGGACGGGGCGCTCTGCTCTCCCCTCCCCTCAGTGCTGACCCCAATGCTCCAACAAGGCACTGCGGGGTGGGGGGCCACCGGGGGGGCCATCTCCTCACAGTCTCTCCACATGTTGTGACCCCAGGCACCAGACCACTTGCTCAGACTTGGGGAGGGTGGGCTCGGGGGTCCTGGGCCAAGGGTGTCTCAGATGGAAAGAGGAGGGGGGGGGGAAATCTATCTCCTCACTTTAAGCAGTACTCTGACCCCAGCGACCCAGCACAGGGAAGGACTGTGCTGCAAGGATGGCGAGCGCCATGGGGGTGGGGGGTCTCCCCTGGCAGTGCCAACCCCAATGCTCCCATTAGGGGGCTGTGGGACAGGGGGCTCCATGGGGGGCGCTTTCCCCCAGTAGTGCTGACCCCAATGCTCCTGTTAGGGGGCTGAAGGGCATGGGGCTCTGTGGGGGGTGCTCTCCCCCAGCAGTGCTGACCCTGATGCGCCCGTTAGGGGGCTGTGGGACAGGGACAGGGGGGCTCCATGGGGGGCGCTCTCCCCTGGCAGTGCTGACCCCAATGCTCCCATGAGGGGGCTGTAGGGCAGGTGCAGCAGGCTCCGTGGGGGGCGCTCTCCCCTGGCAGTGCTGACCCCGATGCTCCAGTTAGGGGGCTGTGGGGGGTGCTCTCCCTGGCAGTGCTGACCCCGATGCTCCAGTTAGGGAGCTGTGGGGCAGGGACAGGGGGCTCCATGGGGGGCGCTCTCCCCTGGCAGTGCTGACCCCGATGCTCCCGTTAGGGGGCTGTGGGGGGTGCTCTCCCTGGCAGTGCTGACCCCGATGCTCCAGTTAGGGAGCTGTAGGGCAGGTGCAGCGGGCTCCGTGGGGGGCGCTCTCCCCTTGCAGTGCTGACCCCGATGCTCCCATTAGGGGGCTGTGGGGGGCGCTCTCCCCTGGCAGTGCTGACCCCGATGCTCCCATTAGGGGGCTGTGGGGGGTGCTCTCCCTGGCAGTGCTGACCCCGATGCTCCCATTAGGGGGCTGTGGGGGGCGCTCTCCCCTGGCAGTGCTGACCCCGATGCTCCCATTAGGGGGCTGTGGGGGGCGCTCTCCCCTGGCAGTGCTGACCCCGATGCTCCCATTAGGGGGCTGTGGGGGGCGCTCTCCCTGGCAGTGCTGACCCCGATGCTCCCATTAGGGGGCTGTGGGGGGCGCTCTCCCCTGGCAGTGCTGACCCCGATGCTCAGCGCTGCACTAGGGGCTGAGGGGCCGGAACAGCGTCTGTTTGGGGAGCCCCAAAAGCCCACAGAGGGTCATTCAAACTTCCCGGCCCCAGAATGGCCCAGGCCGGCAGCGGCAGGGGCAGCACCTGGGGTCGGGGCCGGGGCGGAGCCGGAGCAAGGCGCGGCCGCAGGTGAGAGCCGAGACCCGCGGAGGAGGAGCCGGAGACTGGCGAGGCGCAGGGGGAAGCCGGGGACCCCAGCCGCCCCGGGGCGTTGGCGGCAGCGGGGGCGGTTCCTACCTGGGGGGTGTCCCCGAGGAGGCTAAGCCTGAAGCGGCCCCTCCGGATCTCCATCTCCAGGGCCGAGCCCCGCGCCACGGTCACTCGGCTCCGGTGGTTCCGGCAGAACATCCTGGCGCAGCCGGGACCGGCCCGATCCAAACACCTACAGGGGATCGGAGCCGCTGTGGTCCGGGCTGCAATCCTAGGAGGGCGGGAGCCTGCGGTCCCGGTCCCGGTCCCAGTTCCGATAAGCCCAGCCCAGCCCAGTCCCCCTGGCTCGGTTCCGAGCTCACGGCCCCGGCCCGGTCCGGTCCGGTCCCGCTCCTGATTCCCCAGGGAAGTCTCCAAACTTCGAGTCAAACTCCGCCCCTCCGCCCCCGGGCGGCACCTGGCGGCAGTGGGCAGCGCTGCAGCCCCGCACACTCGTAGTAAGGACCACGCTGCTCTTATAAAGAACCATCCAGGGCCTACCTGGGCGGCGGGGCACAGAGAGAATCATGAAGCCAGCCGGTGTGGGCTGGCCCCAGGGTGCTGGTTCCCTAGGGCAGGGATGTGGGTCAGAATCCTCTGGGGCGGGGGCCTGCGGAGCTAGGCAGCAGCAAGCAGGGAGGAGCCTGTGCAGAGAGTTGGCAGGAGCCCCGTGGCACTGCCAGGCCTGCAGAGGGGACAATGGGACAGTGTGAGACAGCACATGGGAGTGTGTGGGGGTATGTGTGAGTGTGTCATCGTGAGGGGACATACGTCTGTGCGTGCCAGGGGTACCTGGCCATGTCTCTGGGTGAGTGCACTGGGGGGAGGAAGTGAGTGTGTCATTGTGAGGGGGACATACTTGTGTGTGCCAGGGGTACCTGGGCACGTCCCTGGGTGAGTGCACGGGGGGTGGTGAGTGTGTCATTGTGAGGGGGACATAGGACATAGGAGTGTGCCAGGGGTACCTGGGTGGGTACCTGGGTGATTGCCCGTGTGAGTGCACGGGGGAGTGCATGCCAGGATGTGGGCCTGTGTATAAGTGCAAGCCTGTGCGTGTAGATGGATGCCTGCGCACACCCATGCATGCGTGTACACCAGCGGGTGACTGTTGGTTACTATCCCCCTGCACACTCTTGTATGGAATTGGCTCAGACGCTGTGGCCCCAAAGGTGCTGGGCTGATTCCTGGGTTGGCTCTGCCCAAGGCTGCACAACACTGTGCCCCTGTCTCCCCTCCCAAAATGGCTGGAGCTGCTTGGTAGGGGCCCCCTGTCACACTCCTCCTCCCTGCGGTGCCAGACACGCCCTGTGTGTGTGTGCAGCCACATGCTCAGACATACCCATGTGTAACACCCTGGCGCGCACACACACACAAAGAGCTTTGCACACAGCCCATGTTTGCACATGTGACAGGCACACACCACAATTCCTATTTCCACCCACACTCTTCACATATTTGCTGACTCTTATCATGTCCCCTCTGTGCCAAGCCAGACAGATTTAGCTCCTTTAATCTGTCCTCGGGCAGTGACCCAACCTCGGCAGCTCTGTGGCGCTTCTCTGAGCTCCCTGCACTTCCTCACTCTCTGGGGGCTGAGGGGCCTGGAGCAGCACACACCAGCCTGGGCAGGCTCTCCCCGAGCTGCACGGAGCCGGGCTGCATGCAGCTGGGCCCCCTGCCTGGCCATCCTTTGCTCCAACCATTTCTGGTCTTTTCTCTAGTTTGACTGGGAGCTCTCTGGGGAATGGACTGTACCTCTGGATCTGTGCAGCCCCCTTCACAACAGGGCCTGACCCTGGCTCCAGCCCATGCACCCTCTGCAACAGAAACAGTTATGGCAGTGGGGCAGGGTTGGGGAGAGTTAAGCCCTCAGGAAGCCCGGGAGACCCCTGTGGGGGGCAGCTCCTGGGTGATGGTTGGTTGCAGTAGGGCTGTGTTGCTGACCCTGCCAGCTCACAGCGTTGCATCATTAACCTGTGGAACTCACTGCCACAGGCTCCCTCTGAAACAAAGAGCTTAATGGGATTCCAAGAGGACTGAATGCTCCTGGGCAGCAATTCTCAGGATCAGCCATGCCAGGGCTCCCAGGCATGAGCTTAGGTCTGCCAGGGACAGGAAGGAACATGGTGAATTAGGGCATCTTTTGAAATTCCGGCCTCGGGGACTGTTCCCTTCCTTTGCCTCCTGCCCATGGCTCCTCCTGCTGGCTAAGGGATGGGGCGACACAGCAGCTCCACAAAACTATGAAACCTACGTGGGGAAAAAATTCCCCCTGAATAGACCCCATGTGATACCAGCCTGGAGGGGAAAATCCAGCATCCTGGGCTGGGAGGAGCAAAACACACACACAAACACACACACACACACACTCTCTCTCTCTCTCTCTCCCTGCCCATCATTCGGCTGCTGCCCCCTGCATTTCACAACCCTCTGCGTACAAGCAGGGGTAGGGCAGGCAGAGGCTGCACAATTACACAGACAGCAGCTAGCTTCGGAGCTGTATAAGCAGCCAGGTTGCCTTGGGCTGTGAGTGTCTCAGATCTCACCAGCTAGGTTGGATCAGTGCCTGGATGGGTGACTTCCAGGGAAAATCCAAGATGCTTCAGGCAGAGTGTGTGTGTGGGTGTCCAGTAGGGGGTGCTCTCCCCTCCCAGGCACAATGCTGGGGGGTGGGCTGTGCTACAGGGAGTGAGGGGCGCTCTGTCCTCTGAGTCCCCCCATTCAACTCACCTTTGCCATGGTGCTTATACAAAACTTGACAAGCCTTAGCTGAGAGCAGTGCGCGGCCTGCCCAGACTTGCCGGTTCCTCGTGCTGCCCCGTCCATCCGTCTGTCTCTTGAGTCATGAACTGGTTTGATTGAAAAAATGCTCCCGCTCCCACTGTGATCTGCATTTGTTCATGAGTCACTGTGACTCAGCCTGACACCCACTCGGAGCGATTCAGGGACCATCTGGCCTCCTGTGCCATTGCCTGTCCCCCAGCTGCCCTTGCAGCGAGCCCAGGAACTTGGGCTGCACTGAAGCATCTTCCAGAAGGGCCCGGGGAGGGCCTGGGCTAAGGATGTAAAAGGTACAAATTTGGGTTGCTATTGTGAAGCTGTCTTATGAAAATCTAGGTGTGTGGATCCACCACTGCTAGCAGGGCCTGACGCATGTACACCCCAGACAGACACAAAGGGAATACGGAACATAGACCTCACAAGGGTTGTTCCAAATAGCAGCAGCATCCTGAGAAAAACTAGTTCAGCTGATTCCTTTGGAGGGAGGGGGGAAGGGAGGAGCAGTGGAAACTTAACCAGGAGTAGAAAACAGACCAGGTGACCGAGGGGAGTTTAAATCAAGAAACAGACAGTCGGAAACATGCTTGGGGAATCCTTTCTTCAGTCCAGGAGGGAGAGATCACCCAGCAGTAGCAGCTTCCTGGGGCAGCAGAGGCATGCAGCTTTTCCTGAGCCCAGATGGCCCCAGTGATTCCGTACAGCCCAAGGGACCCGTGCCCTAGCCCAGAGAATGCCCTGGAGTGGGGAGGAAACTGAGGCAGGGGGATGCATTTAGCGTGTACTGCTTTGTAGGATCAGTGCTCTCGTGTGCTTTACACGATTAAGTATAAAAGAGAATAAATGTGTTAGACTGGGCAAAGTGTGAGTGTGTGTTGCCTGCTTCACAACTACTGCTTGCCCGTGAGAGTGAAACTGACCAGAACCTTCACACCTTTGGGTGGAGTTTGGGGCCAGTGTCTGTTTAAGTGCTGGGAAGTCTGAAGTGCTCAAGAAGCAGGTTTCAACACTCAGAAGGTCTGCACCCAGCCGGAGACTGTGCCTAGGGACCCTAGATTAGGGCAGTGGCGGACTCCATTCAGGCTCCAGCAGCATAACACCCCCCAGGATATCCAGCGCACAGAGATCCGGCTTCCTCTCACAGTAGTCCTACTGAGTGGCCAGGCTGGGGATGCAGTAGAATCTGTGACAGGGATTCAGTCTGGCTTTGAAGCCATCCAATGATGGAGAATCCCTGACCTCCCTTGGGAGTCTTGGAGTGGTTAATCACCTGCACCGGTAATGAATTGTGCCTAATTTGGGAGATCTTCACCATCAGACCGAAGGGCTGTGAATTCCTGGGGGGGGGCGCGCGAGGGGGGGAAGATTGCTGTGTAAGGCTGGCCTGGAGGCTAATGGTTCAATCTCAGTGCCTTGATGGAAAATCCCCCAAGCAGACGCACCTGTAAATTAACAAAATTGTGTGTGGGCATTTCTGCAATACCGGGAACATGCCTGGTGCTATCCAGCCAGTGGGGCTGTGCACAGTGAGCACCGGGTTCCCCGTCCCAAGCCCCTGCGTGGTGTTCTGTGGTCTGGAGACTGTGAGTACTGACTTCAGGCAGACACCCACTGGCAGATTAGCCAATGAGGCCCATGCCCAGGGGCCCCAGACTCATAGACTCATAGACTTTAAGGTCAGAAGGGACCATTATGATCATCTAGTCTGACCTCCTGCACAACGCAGGCCACAGAATCTCACCCACCCACTCCTGTAACAAACCCCAAACTTATGTCTGAGTTATTGAAGTCCTCAAATTGTGGTTTGAAGATCTCAAGGTGCAGAGAATCCTCCAGCAAGTGATCCATCCCCCATGCTGCAGAGGAAGGCGAAAAACCTCCAGGGCCTCTGCCAATCTGCCCTGGAGGAAAATTCCTTCCCAACCCCAAATATGGCAATCAGCTAAACCCTGAGCATGTGGGCAAGACTCACCAGCCAGCACCCAGGAAAGAATTCTCTGTAGTAACTCAGATCCCACCCCACCTAACATCCCATCCAAGACCACTGGGCATACTTACCTGCTGATAATTTGGAAATTGATCTTTCCCTTGGTTTTCACACCTCTACTGCTAGAACAGGGCCCCATCCTCCCTGATTGAACTAACCTTGTTATCTCTAGCTTGCTTGCTAGCATAAATATACCTAGCCCTGGAAATTTCCACTACCTGCGTCTGACGAAGTGGGTATTCACCCACGAAAGCTCACACTCCAAAATGTCTGTTAGTCTATAAGGTGCCACAGGATTCTCTGCTGCTTCTACAGATCCAGACTAACACGGCTACCCCTCTGATTCTTAAACATGGGAGACCAGAACTGCACACACTATTCCAGATAAGGTCTCACCAGTGCCTTGTATAACGGTACTAACACCTCCTTATCTCCAGTGGAAATACCTCACTCAATGCATCCCAAGACCGCATTAGCTTTTTTAACGGCCATATCACATTGGCGGCTCATAGTCATCCTGTGATCAACCAATACTCCAAGGTCCTTCTCCTCCTCTGTTACAATTGGGAAGCCGTAAAAAAATGGGCACCCACGTGCCCTGACCCACTCTGCTCACCTGGCGCTCCTGCCAGGGAGCAGTGTTGGGGTGCAGGGGCTTGGCCCGCTCTGCCCGCCTGGCACTGGGGGGCGGGGCAAGCCTCCACACCCCAACCCCATTTCCCAGGTAGAAGCGGGGGGGGAGCAGGGTGGGGCTGCAGGTGGAAGGGGTGGGGTGGGGAGGGGCCCCACCAAAGCTTAATCAGCCTCTGCAGATACCCTAGGCTGGCATGTGTCACCAAGCTTGTGAAACGTGAATTCCTGGATCGTTATAATAATCTTACACTGGAGTCACGGACAGGCCCTTCAGACTCTCCAGTCTTTCCTGCCACCCAGACAAACTGGACTGTGATAAACGGCCACTTACACCAAAACTCACACCACATTCCAGTCTCAAGAGAGCACTCACTTACCCCCAGATCAGCGGGTACCCTGGATCTTACACTGCAGACGATGCCAGTGGCCAATCCTGTAGTACACAATCTCGAGGTTTATTAACTAGGAAAAAGAAATGAGTGTTATTTACAGGGTAAAGCCAGCAACCATCTGCACACAAATGAGTTCCCATCTAAATCCGAAGAGTGACCAAGTGGTAGCGATTTGTCAGTTCAAAGTATCTTTCAGGCAGACCCAGGGGGTCTCAGCTGAGAGTCTCTGGCCCAGTCAGAGTTCAAACAACCAGGAGAGATGGGAAATTGTCCTGTGACTTTGTTTTATTTCCTTTATTCAGCTTCCAAGTCCAGAGGAGGGTGGAGCTTCCTGGCAGGCAGCATTTCCCAGGTGAGATAGGGCCATTAACCAATCCTTTGTATTGGGATAGTCCTTGATGCCCCATCTGATTTTGATAGGCCTTCTGGATGGGTGGTGGGGAGGGGAACCGATTCCTGTGCCTGAGTTCACAAATGCAAACATTTTCAAAGTTATCAAGTAAAAGATACATGTTTTCTTATAGCCTGGAATCCAGATATCAGAGTGAGATGAACGCAGGCAGCAACATGCAAGTATGTCCTAGTCGAAACACCGAACACATCCTAACACCTGGTTTGAGCAAGATTAACATACGGGTGACCTGGTCTGGGCTCCGGCTGTGATACTGCCAGTTCTTAGCTAATGCCTGCGGCCTGGGCAAGACCTGGCAGCATCACACATGGGACATACTGAGGAGCACTGGCCCTTTCTCCAGTGCGTCAGAGCAGGAGGGTTGGAAGGGACTTTGCCTGTTTTGAATGGGAGGTGAGGGAGGGAACTAGGAGGGTGTGTGGGGAGACTTTGGACCCTCTGGGATGGATGTAATCAGGCGATACAAGGCCGAGAGAAGGACCAATGATTACTGTGATGGAGTAGGGACTATCTGTGTGGGGAATGGGAGAGCAGGGGAGGACTTTAGGGGATGGACTATACCGGAGCCTGTAACCTGAGCTAGGTAAGGGGAGGGGAAAGGTCAACACCTTTGCCTGGGAAGGAGGACAAAGGAAGGGGCTGGCAGGAGGGAAGGAGTTTTGCAGTTTGGGTTTGGGGCTGTGTGGGCGGAATTCAGGGTATCCTAAGCTGGGATCCAAGCACCCGGAAAGCCCAGAAGGACTCGATGGAGGGGTCCTGACTGTGCCTGCAAGCTCTGCTGTAACCTGCGTTCCTGTTGTCCAATAAACCTTCTGTTTTACTGGCTGGCTGAGGGTCACTGTGAGTCCCAGGAAGAGGGGTGCAGGGCCGGACTCCCCCACACTCCGTGACAATTACCAGGAAGTGTTCAGGGAAGGGGAAGGGGCAGGAGCCTGACCCTCGCACATGAGAGAGGGCCTATGCCCAGGGCAGACGCCTTGCCCCAGGAAGGCCGAAGTGTCAGCACCTACGAGAAATGCTGGGTCCCTTTGCCCAGCTCCGGACCGACAACACTGCACCAAGCAGAGGCACACGGGGATAGCGTGTGGCCAAGGGAGCCCCTGGGTTCACTGGCAGGGTGAATGAATGCCCCTCCTCATTCCCATTACCGGGCTGCTGGCCGCCCTGGAATCTTCCTAGCAAATCCATCCTCACGCACACGCCTGCAGGGCTAGTCCCCCCATTTCCAGGTGGGAACTGAGGCCCAGGGAGACCAAGGGACGTACCAAAGTCACAGGGAGTTTGGGGCAGAGCAGGAACTTGATCCCAGGCCTCACAGGCTACTGCCCAAAGCCCTGGACCATCCTTCCCCTCATGTCACTAGCTGCTTAAGGCAGTGAAATCAGATGCTTCTGTGTATGGACCCCCAGTTGTGTTGCCCCCACTCCTTCCAGTGCTGGAGAAGCTTCTGGCCCTCACACTGGCTGCCCTCCATGCCCCTCCTCCCCCACTACAATCCTTTTTGAAAATCTGCTCACCCTATTCCTAGGGCTTCTGCCTGCAGGGTGGGGAGACTTGTGCCTTCTGCTGCCCTTCCCTCTATGTAAGCACTTCCCCAGGCCCTATCGGCATGGTAAAAGCCCCACGGTGGAGGCAGCCCAGGGCTACCCTCATTGCACAGGCAGGAACTGGGGCACAGTTAGTCTAAGTGACTTAGCTGAGGTGACACAGGGAGTCTTGGACAGAGCCAGGAATTGAACTCCTAAGTCCCAGGGTGGGAATCCCAGCTTATCCCTTGTCCCAGTCCAGTGCCTTTTTATCATTACCTATTATTTGCACTGCAGTGGCATGTGGGCCCCATCACAGAGCAGGACTCCCTCGCGCCAGGCACTGTACCAGCATAGAACAAATAAAGATGGTGTCTGCCCCGAACAGCTGACAATCTAGACTCCCCTTCTCCCTTTCACCAGCTCGGTGGCTCCTCATGTGCAGGAGGCAGCCCCCCAGCCCTCTTGCACCAGCAGGCTGTGTTGAAGCAGCCTCTGCCAGTCCCGGGGGTTAATGGGTCACACCCCCTAAGCCAGGGATGGGGGAGGCTCCTGCTGGCTGGGACAGGGTGGGAGGGGGAATTCTGTACTGGCTGCCAGTGGGTCAGAGCCTGGCTGGGGTTGGGAGCTATAGGACCCCGGTGCTGCTCCCTAGTGCGCAGGCCAAGCACCCCACTTGGGCAGCTCCTCTCGGACCTTAACTCTAGCCCGGTCACAAAGAGCCCAGAGGCGTGTTTGTAGAGGGAGCCTTTTAGCAGCGGACACTGCCCCGAACAAAGATGGCCGCTGACCACTGGTGAATGGTCAGTGACTGAGCTCCGTGAGGGGCGGAAGCGGGGCCCGGGTCCGTCCGGAATAGCGCTCCCCGGACTGCCGGCGCGGAGCCGAGGCTGGGCCCGATGAGCAAGGCGTGGCGGAGGGGGGGCGCCCCCGGCGGCAGGATGGAGGGGGTCGAGGCGGGTGAGGAGCGAGCGCGGTCCCCAGACCGCCCCCCCCGTAACGTCTCGGGCCGCTGGGACCGGCCGAGGGGGGAGCGGGAGCGGCCGCGGGGGCAGGAGGCCGGTGGCGGGGAGGGGGATCGTGGAGCAAGCGGGGGCGGCCGGGGGGGGGAAGCGGGAGTGGCCGGGGGGGGGGAGCGGGAACGGCCGGGGCCCGCTGGGTGGGGGGGCTCGTGGGGGAAACGGGAGCGGCCGGGGCCCGCTGGGTGGGGGGGCTCGTGGGGGAAGCGGGAGCGGCCGGGGCCCGCTGGGTGGGGGGGCTCGTGGCGGAAGCGGGGACGGCCGGGGGGGGGGGAAGCGGGAGCGGCCGGGGCCCGCTGGGTGGGGGGGCTCGTGGGGGAAGCGGGAGCGGCCGGGGGGGGGGAAGCGGGAGCGGCCGGGGCCCGCTGGGTGGGGGGGCTCGTGGGGGAAGCGGGAGCGGCCGGGGGGGGGGGAAGCGGGAGCGGCCGGGGCCCGCTGGGTGGGGGGGCTCGTGGCGGAAGCGGGGGCGGCCGGGGGGGGGAGCGGTAGCGGCCGGGGCCCGCTGGGTGGGGGGGCTCGTGGCGGAAGCGGGGGCGGCCGGGGCCTGCTCGTGGGGGAAGCGGCGGGGGGAGCTGATAAGGGGGAGCCGGGGGGGCGGGCAGGGGTTATATATGGCCCTGCACTTGCTCCCCACCCCAGCCCTGGGGGCCCAGCCCCCGGCTAAGAGAGCTGTGGTGGGAGCGGGACAGGGGGCATAGGAGCTTGGGGGGGCTGCTGGGTCTCATCTCTCCCCTGGGGAATCAGGGCAGGTCCTTTCAGCCTGGTGCCCAGCCCCCCTGGGAATGCCCCAGGCCCGGTGCCCCGGTGCTGCCCGTGGGCAGCGAGGTGATGTGAGCGTCTGCGCGTGTCCCCAGGGGACCAGGACGAGTCCAGCGGGCACGGCTCCCACAAGAAGAAGCACAAGAAGCACAAGAAGAAGCACAAGAAGAGGCATCACCATGAGAACGTGGGGCCCAGCTTCTCCTCCGAGACGCTGGAGTCCAGCCCCTTGCTCCCCAAGCCCCAGCTCAAGCTCAAAATCAAGCTGGGCGGGCAGATCCTGGGCACCAAGAGGTATGGGGGGCCCCAGCGTCAGCTCTGGGTGACAGGTCTGGGAGGGATGTGCGACAGTTTCAGGGCCAGGCTTATACTTCAAAATAGGACTCACTGTACTGGCGAGACGTGGTCTGGATCAGACCAGCCTGCTCTCTCCCTCCAGGATCAGTAGGCCCCCCTCACCCTGTGCTCCCACCCTGCCTCCCACCTCCCCAGAACGGACCAGTGGGCCCCATGCCCTGGAGCTTTGCACTGCCCCATGTTGGCATTGCGCTGGAAACCCACGCCCACAGATCCTAGTGCGGCTCTGCGTGGTGCGAGCTCTGCTGCACCCTAACGGGCAGGGTCTGGGCTGTCTCTTCAGCGTGCCGACCTTCACGGTGATCCCCGAGGTGCCGCGCTCGCCTTCCCCCCTCATGGTCGTGGACGACGAGGACGAGCCCATGGAGGGGGTCCCCATTGAGCAGTATCGGGCCTGGCTGGGTGAGTGCTA
Source organism: Aldabrachelys gigantea (assembly GCA_026122505.1). Taxonomy (NCBI): domain Eukaryota; kingdom Metazoa; phylum Chordata; order Testudines; family Testudinidae; genus Aldabrachelys; species Aldabrachelys gigantea. Next base: position 147,185,067 of record CM047483.1, read on the forward strand.
AAGGGGGATCCTCACTGCGCAGCTCTGCAGCGTTCCCAAACAGCAGTCAAGGAAGCCCAGCCCTTAAATAAGGAGTTGGAGGGGCTCCTGGGGCGGCCGCATGGCTGGAGTGAGGCCCCTGGGGCAGGGAGGTATCGGGGTTCCCACATTTGCCCGGCCAAGCTCTAAGTGCTCTAGTTTCCCTCTCATAGGCAGTAATGCAATAGCTGTAAACAGCTTTGGGGGACCCCAGCTTCTCCCCCGTGTTGGGTTGCCCCAACTGCCTGCCTCTAGAAGGCCGGAGGCTGCTCCCTTGACTCTGTTCCGGCTTGGCTGGTGAGGCTGTGGGTGCTGACCGGGGAGCCAGAGCTGAGCTCTGCCGTACTCGGGTTTCCCCTGGTGGGAGCCAGAGACAGATCCAACACCCAGGGGCCAGAGGAAGTGTGCAGCCAGGTCCTAGTCGGGGTCTGTTGGAGTGTCCGCCCCTGGAGAGAACAGTCCCTTGGGAGCAGGCCAGCCACTGGGAGTTACCACCTCTCCTGGGCCCCCTGTAACGCTGTGTCTCCCCATGCCGGGACTGCGCAGATGAAGACAGTAACCTGGACCCATCGCCCCTGCCGGACCTGGACTCGGAGAGCTGCTTCCCTGCCCGCGAGGACGAGGAGGAGGAGCGCTGGCTGGATGCGCTGGAGAAGGGCGAGCTGGACGACAACGGCGAGCTCAAGAAGGAGGTGGATGAGTCGCTGCTCACGGCCAGACAGGTGAGGGGGGCTGGGAGCCCTGCAGGGGTCAGCCCTTCCCTCCCATGTGGCCTAGGAAGGCTGCGGGTGGCTGGTGCCTGCTGCCCCATGCCAATGGCCCATGTGCAGCGGTTGTGGCTGCAGCGGCCTGTTTGGTAGCACAGAATCCCCTGTGCCCAAAACTCTCCCATGCGTGGGGCTTCAGAGCCCCTGTGTCCTGCTGGGCTCCCTGCCTTCATTGGACAGGGAGGCCCTGACACACGCACAGTCCCCAGAGCCAGCCGATCCTCCCCCAGCTGGGGCAGGATTGGAGCCCCTCCCCAGCAGGGAAAGCCCCCTCAGCCCCTGCATTGGGTCTGACCTCCCTCGCGCTCTGTGCCCCCCCGCAGAAAGCCCTCCTGCACAAGCAGCAGAGCCAGCCACTCCTGGAGCTGCCCATGGGCTACAAGGCGAAGGAGATGACGGAGGAGATGCTGGTGAAGCGGGAGGAGCGAGCCCGCAAGCGGCGCCTGCAGGCGGCCAAGAAGGCAGAGGAGAACAAGAACCAGACCATCGAGCGCCTCACCAAGACCAACAAGGCCAAGGTGAAGACACTGCGGGAGCGCAAGGCCAAGCAGGCTCCATGCCCCATGATCCGCTACTGCAACGCCGCGGACCAGATCACCGTGTCCTTCCCACCCGGGGTCACGCTGCCACTGCCGCCCGGCACGCCACCGCCCGTGCCTGCACCCACCACCTGCGGGGTCAGCGGCTGCCCCAACCGCAAGCGGTACTCCTGCTCACGCACTGGCGTGCCCCTCTGCAGCTTCGCCTGCTACCAGAAGAACCTGCAGCTGCAGGAGGCGGTCGGCTAGGGCTCCTGGCGCTGACCCTGCTGCCAGGCTCCACCTCTTCGAGGGCTTGCCTGAAGATCCCTGCGTCCTTCTGGGGAGGTTCAGGGGGGATGTTCACCCTCCATCAGCTCAGGACGTGGCTGCTGCCCTTGTGACTGCGAGCTGAGGACCCTGGTGTCCGGGACCCCTACTGGGACTGGCTCATTCCCTGGGAGCTGAGTCAGGTCTGAGCCCAGCGTCGCTGCAGGGTTGGGCCTATCTGCCCCAGGCCGGCACTGAGGCCCCAGAGCAGTTTACGTGACTCCATGCAGCCTGGCCTCCTCATGTCTCTCCCTCCCTCCCTGGTGACTGGGAGGGATGGGAAATGGCACAGGCGGTGACTGGGCTCGGCTGCGTGGGGTCTCCAGGCCCTGCCACGAGGAGGTGTATCCCACCCTTTGGTGCACTGCTGAGCTCTGCTGTGCTTGGGGGAGGGAGGAGCTTCTTCCAGCTGTCAGTGGATGGGCTGGCCGGGCCCCTACACTCCTCTGCCCCAGTGCAGGGGACCAGCACTAAGCAGGACCTGGTGTGTGCCCAGACTGGGACTCCCTCCACATGCTCCGAGCTCCCTCTGCTGGAGCCGGGTCCCAGGAGAGTTGCGCTCTTGGGTGCACATGTCCTAGAGCTGCAATTCCTCACTCTTCCGCTCATCCTGTGCCGGGGCTGGCAGCACCTCTGCCCCCTCACCGGACCCAGCGGCCCTGTGCAGAGCACTCGGTGGGGGAATCCCAGGGCTGGCAGTGCCTCCCCCAGCTCCCCTGCACCCAGCGACCCTGTGCAGAGCACTCGGTGTGGGAAGTCCATTTAACTTCTGGGGTGTAGTTTTAGGGCTTAGGGCTGGCAGCCCTGGTGCTAATGGGGACCCTACAATAACACAGCTGTGTGCAGCATTCAGAACAAATGGTTTTACCTTCCAGCGTTCCAGGCTTCCCTTCCCCACGTACATCTGGCCTGCAGAGCTGTGGGGGGGATCAGGGGCTTTGGGGCCTTCACCTCTAGGAATGGCCACTCAGCAGCAGATCACCTGGCCCCTTCACCCAGGCTCCTGTCTCCGGGGTGCCAGGCCAGCTCTTCGCAGGAAGATGCGAGAGGGTACCCCCCTACCCCATTGGACCGTTATGGACCAACCTGTTCAAAGGAGAAGCGCCTTCCTGTCCTGCGGTTAGGGTCTCAAAGTGGTCAGGGATGGCTGGGGCTGAGCTGACCCTGGCCCCCACCCTGTTCCTGATGAAGGTCAACAGGGTGGACTCTTAACGTGCGTGAGCTAACCTTGAGTTCAGCCTCCTCTCCAATCTGTAGAACCTCCTCCCCTCCCCCCGCCATCTGCCTGTCCTTCCTAACCCACCTCATCCCCTCGGGGGTAGCAGGGGAGGGTCTTGGTGCCTATAGACACAGCCGTTACTTCTTGCTGTCTTCCTGCAGAACTCCTGCTTTCAGTGGCACCCTGGGGCAGGGAGTTCCCCAGGACAACGGGGGGACGTGTGTTTCCTTGTCCTTGGATTGCATTGTCATCTCTCCTCAGACAGGGGCCTCTCTGGTGCCATCGGGAACCTCCTTGGCTTCTGCTCTGTCCTTTCCCCAAGCTGGCCTGACCAGAACTGGACACCAGAGCCCAGGGCAGGGCGGCCCCTCAGTTTATCGAATGCCCCTAGCCCTGTTTGCCTGTTGTTCCCCCCACTTCTCTCTGCACACCCCGACAGCTTGTTGGCTGCTGCACTCTGAGCTGAGCTGCCTGTGATGCCAGCGGGTCCTGCCCCCAAGAACTGAGCCCCCAGAAAGTGCACGAGGAGGTCAGATTAAACCCGCCAATGGGCCTTGGCATCTCTCAGCCCTGAATCCCAGGTCCTGCCCCTTCCCCTGGCTGGCTCTGAAGTTCCTCATGGGCTTCTCTCTGTCCTACAGCTTCCTACCGCAATCGGGTGGCCCGGCTGCCTGGCCCTTCCAGCAGTTTATGTTGGTTTCAAGAGGAAAGAGGAAGGACAGAAATTTTCCTAACTAAAGAGCTGCTTCCCCTGCAGTTTCTGGCAGCTGTAACCCAGGGGGTGGGTCCAAGCTGGCTGTGTGTGTGTTTGAGGGGGGTCCCCCAGTGGGCTCCAGGGACCTGGCTCCCAGCCCTGGCTGGATGATGGCGTGCCCATCTTGCCCCTTCAGGCTGCTTGGCCCATTGCAGACCCAGGCAGGTCAAGGCAACAGGTGGCAAACATCATCAGATCCAACAGAGGCACCTCAGGTAAACCAAAGTCATCTAAGCTCAGAAACCAGAGCCACGGTGAACAGGTTTTATGCTCGTTAAGACCACCACAGAGCAAAGGCTTTCCACTAGCTGTTCAGAGACAATCTCCGAGACCTGTCTCAGGACATACCACCATGCACGGTGACAAGATTGCAGATACAGAAGTCCCTGTCTCCTGACTCCTTTCCCTTGGACTCTCGCAGGTCGCCTCTGCTCCCACCCACCAGCTGCTCATGCCTGGGCCCTGTTTTGCGGTTCAGCTGTCAGGGTCGAGGATGTCACAGCACAGCCACTGCCCTGACCATCCCCTCCCTAAGGTACGGCCAGTGCTCTCCCAGCTCCCCGGTAATGAGAGCCATGGCTTTGAATTCACCACAAAGACTTCACCAAATCCCTCCAAGCCTCTGCTGAGGCCATGGGTGGTGTGTGAACTCGGGGAGACTAGCCCTCCCCCTGGCAGCTGCCAGTTCCCCAGCCCTGGGCCACCTGAGCATCTCCAGCCCAGAGTGCTGGGTGGTGTGAGCACTGGCCCCATCTACCTGGGCCAGCCACAAGCCCCCAGCCCAGGCAGCAGAAGGGACCTGAGGGTGGAGCGTGGGTGGGGCCACACGACTGTTTGGGGAAAGTCAGCCTTCCCTGGCCTGTGATACCTGCCCCCCATGGCTGAGGCTGTATTAGCCCAAGAGAACCTGGTTTCAGCTTCCACCAGCAGTTCCTTGGCCAGGAGCTGAGCCCACACAGGCAGTGGGCACATGCTGTGGTTGTGCATGAGGACGGGTAAATAGAGCTGTCGCCTGCATATCACTGACCCTGACTCCGTGTCTGGCCCGTTCAACCGGCTGCAGGTGGACATTAATAGGAGTGGGAAGAGAATTGATCCCTGTGGGATTCCCCAGAGGAGGGGCCTAGTGATGGAGGTGCAGATTCCCCTTAGGAAGGACTCAAACCATTCTAGTACCTTACCCTGAGTCCGACCCCTCAACAGTGTCCCACGAGCCATGGTGTCAAATGCTGCAGAGGGGCCCCGGGGATGGGATGGGAGCTGGTCACAGCACTAGGCAGGCAAGACACAGCCCTGTTATTTACCCATCATGCACAACCACAGCACCAGCCCCAGGTGGAGATGAGATGGGCTCAGGGCTGAGGAACTGCTGGCGGAAGTTGAAACCCACAAGACGGGAGGTGCCGCTGGCAGGCAGAGGGAAGCACTTTGAAGAGTTTGCAGTCATGGCACAGTCCCCGGTAGTGGAAAGTTCATGCCCACAATTGGTTGGCTCAGTCTGTAGTTTAGGGGGCTCCCAGATTCCTCTTTGGAGCTGAACTCTCACATAACAGCACTCACAAGTAACGCCTTCTACTCCCTCTGGCCGGCTCGGAGACGCTGTTGCAGCCTGGCAGCCAGTGACCTGGGCCCGGTTAGACAAGCCTGTGTCACCTCCCAGCTGGACTACAACAGCGCAACCTGCCTGGGCGTGAAGCCACCCCTTGAGGAAACTCCTGCTGCAGAACCCTGCAAGGCATCTCCCCTGCGCTGTGAGCCCAGCAGGTCCATCCTTGGCTCTGCACTGGCTTCCCATAGACTGTGGATCAAGTTCAAGGTTTCAGTCCTTGTCTTCCAGGTACTCAGTGATCTGGGTGCAGGCTGGTAAGAGCTCCCTTACGTCTCTGGGAGGAGGGGAATTCTGCTCCGCTGGCACAATGGGCCTCTTTACAATAAGGGTAAAGCTCATCTGTTCAGGAGCCAGCGGTTTCCTGGGGCCAGTCCTGACTATGCCGTGAACGTCCCCTGTATCAACTTGTGAAGTGTTCTGGGCCTGGGCTGAAATACTGGCACTGTGGCTGCACTTCAGACCTGCCCAACCTGCTGTGGTGCAGTCTGGACTCAATGGCTGCCCTGCCTGGAACCACAGGTAACACCTTAGAGGGACCCACAGCAGGAGCCCTCATGAAGAATGCATGGAGGGGGGGCATCCACTCTCTCTAACTCCCAACCAGTGGGCCACCCCCATGGAACATACAAGGGCCCAGAAGGGAGAGGGAACTTCAGCCTGGGAGCACACGGCACAGAGCTGGTGGCCCTGTTTAAGAGAGGGTCTGCTGGCAGGCTGTGGCCGCTGCACGTGAGAGGGCAGAAGGGACTCTGCCTAGCGGGACTCGCTCATGAACCAGCAGGGTGAGCTCTGAAGAAGGGGTGGCTGTCTCAGGCCTTCTGCTGATTTCAATACTCCAGGGCTTTCTGGGTGAAGAAATCCCTTTGCTGAGGCTGTGTGCCTTGCTTTCCTGCCCTCTGGCCCCACTGGGGTCAAACTAAGTGCCCCCTGTGACGTTAAGAGTGTGATATATCATCTCACTGAAGGATGACAGGGCCAGAAAGTGTTAATTAACTCACAGACTGACCTGACCCATGGGTGAACCTTAAGAACTGGTTAGCAAGATATGTAAATGAATAGAGCTTTGAAATGCAAGTCTGCATTGTTAGAGGTAGAAGGGGAGGTGTTTGCTCAGGTCTTGGGATGCCAGCAAACAAGTCTTGTCTATTGCTATAGTTTTAATTCAAGGATAAAAAAGGGAATATAAACATTTAGGAAGATACTTGAGGGAAATAGTATTATTGTCTGTGTGTCTCTTTGAAGGTTGTGGTAACCTGCCTCTGAACTGTTTAATGGATAAATTACCCTGTGCTAATTGCCAGGATGTTTGGGAGGAGAGTTAAACCTATTGTTTTCTCAGGCCAAAAGGCTGCTGGAAATGTATGAAGACCCTGGGACATGATCCTGCTTCATCGCAGATCTGCTTTGGGTTTCAAAAAGGGGAAACCTTAAGCCACAAGGATTGAGATCCCGTCACTGACTGGAGTCTCCCTGAATATGGACATTGAACTATAACCTATGGACTTTCTGAAAGGACTTTTGGCAACTACAAGCTCATATCTGCTTCGTATCTGAACCTCAAGAATTGAATTCAAGTCTGTCTGTATATTGATCTTTCAACCAACACTCTTCTTTTTGAATAAATTTTAGCTTAGTTAATAAGAACTGGCTAGAAGTGTGTATTTTGGGTAAGATCTAAGTTATAATTAAACCTGGGTGTGTGGCTGATCCTTTGGGATTGGAAGAACCTTTTCTGTTATATGATGAGATAAGATTTTTAAAATTTATCATCATATATTTGACGTGTGTCTGGACGGAGGCCTGAGGCTGGGCACTTTAAGGGAACTGCATGGTTTCAACTCCTGAATAACCAGTGAGGTGCTACAGAAGCTGTTCTGTGCTGGTTGGTAAATCTAAGGCCTGGTCTACACTACGCCTTAAATTCAAATTAAACAGTGTTAATTCGAATTAATGGTGCACCCGTCCACACTACAGTGCCCTCTAATTCGAATTAAAGGGCTGGTAAATTCGATTTTAGTACTCCTTCAAAACCACAGGAGTAAGCACTAAATTTGATTTTGTTAATTCGAATTTAGGTAGTGTGGACGGAAATCGAAGTTAATGGCCTCCAGGAGCTATCCCACAGAGCACCAGTGACCACTCTGGACAACAGTCAAAACTCCGATGCACTGGCCAGGTAAACAGGAAAAGCCCCGGGGAGTTGTTTCCTGTTTGGCCAGCGTGGAGCTCTGAGCAGCACAGGTGAGAACGCAGAGCTCAGCAGCACCTTTAATAATGCAGTCTCCCAATACTAGAAAAAGAGCTCCAGCTTGGACCACAGAAGAGCTATTGGATCTCATCGCTATCTGGGGTGAGGATTCAGTGCTTACAGAACTCCGTTCGTCAAAACGAAATGAGAAAGTATTTGACAGAATTTCAAAGTGTATGATTGCAAAACGGCACAGTAGGGACTCGTTGTAATGCAGGATTAAAGTCAAGGAACTGAGGCAGGCATACCAGAAAACCAGAGAGGCAAACGGAAGGTCTGGGGCAGGTCCAAAAACATGCAGGTTCTATGCAGAGCTGCATGCAATTTTGGGTGGCTGTGCAACGAGTGACCCACCCCTGTCCGTGGATTCAGAGGGCAGGGTTGTAATATCAACCGTGGCTGAAGATTCTGGTGAGGGGGAAGATGACGAGGATCAGGAGCCAGAGACTGCAGAGAGCACACAGCTCTCAATGACCAACAGCAGCCAGGAGCTGTTTTTGAGTCCAGAATTTCCCTCCCAGCCAAACCAAGGCACTATCCCTGACAGTGAAGCCATGGAAGGGACCTCAGGTGAGTGGATGTTTACATCACTCTTGTTTAAAAACAAGCGTTTTTTAATAATAACTTTGAAAGCATGCGTTCTCATTCCTTCTTAGCCAGTACAGGATGGGTGGAGGGGAGTAATGGTTGTGCTTGCCTGTTTGGCGACCAGGAGTTTTCCCAGCTACCAGCCACGCGCTCTGAGAAGGGGGGGGGGGGGGGGAACGTGTTTGGCGAGCAGGGACTGTTTCTAGCTACCAGCCACGCGCTGTGGGGGTGTTGGGTGAGTCTGCTTTCGCAGGGAGGGGTTGTGGAGCTGCAGACCCCTGCAGAAGTCAAACAGACGTCTGTTTGGCGAGCAGGGACTGTTTCAAGCTACCAGCCACGCGCTGGGGGGGGGAAGGCGGGTTTAGCATGGTTAGGGTTAGGGTTCAGACTTACCATGCCTGCATGGAAGGTGAATTATGATGCCAGTCCCGCCAACCTGGGTCTGCAGTGAGCTCTGACCCCAGGGACAGAGGCTCACAGTATTAAATGATGCAAAGTTTGACCTTGTAGTAAATCACATGTGCTATGTAAGGTGCATACTTTCGTGTAGTGTGAGTACAATCATTGTTCTCTAAAATGTATCTATTAACATACTTATCTTACCTCCCCCATACAGCTGCACAGTGTTCTGTACTTCCCACCCCTTCTGTAAGGCTACCCAAAAGGCGGAGGAAAAGGAGGACTAGAGATGAAATGTTTTCAGAAATCATGGATGAAAGCCACAGTAACAGAGCTCATCATAATGAGTGGAAGGAAGTGGTAGCAAAATACAAGAAAGAAGCCAGTGACCGGGAGGACAGGAGAGAGGCTTGGGAGGACAGGACAGAGGCTCGAGATGAGAGGTGGCGGCAGGAAGATCACATGCGTAGGCAGGAAGATCGGCGTTGGCGTGATGGAACGCTGGAGCTGCTGCGTGATCACACTGATATCCTCAGACGCATGCTGCTTGTTCAGGAACATGACCGAGGTTACAGAGTGCCACTGCAGCCCATGTTTAACCACCCTCAAAGCTCCCCAAGTTCCATATCTCCCTCACGCAGACGTGTTAGAACGCGTGGGGGAAGGCTTCCAGCAACAGCACACTCCACCCCCATGGACAGCCCAACCAAAAGGCTGACATTCAATTGACATGTGCTTCATGGGCTTTTCCTTAAGTATGATCCTCCTCCCAAGGCACACCCTCCAGGGATACCTAGATAATTCTGTGCCTCTGTATATAATTCCTTTTTAATCAAGAATACATCCGAACGGGGGAGGGTGGTTTTCTTACATGGAACAATTTTTAAAAAATAACTCATGATTTTTAAGCATTGATAAAATGATTTTTAATAATGTAATGAATAAATGATTTTTAAAATATACTTGCTTCATTTCCTTCAGCTACATGTACTACAAGGGGGGGTGGTTGCTTTTCAAAGTCCTACTGCAAGCTGTAAGTAAAGGGGGAGGGTGGGTTGCTAACAAGGGAGTCAATAGAGGCGGGAGTGTTCATGAAGGGGAAACAAGCACTGCAGTCACACCATGCCCTGGCCCGCGATGAAACTAGTTTTCAAGGCTTCTCTGATGCACACCGCCTCCTGGTGTGCTCTTCTAATCGCCCTGGTGTCTGGCTGCTCGTAGTCAGCGGCCAGGTGTTTTGCCTCAGCCTCCCACCCCGCCATAAAGGTCTCCCCCTTACTCTCACAGAGATTGTGGAGCACACAGCAAGCAGCAATAGCTACGGGGACAGTCTTTTGGCTGAGGTCTGAGCGAGTAAGTAATGATCTAAAGCGCCCTTTTAAACGCCCAAATGCACACTCTACCACCATCCTGCACTTGCTCAGCCTGTAGTTGAACAGCTCCTGACCACTGTCCAGGCTTCCTGTGTATGGCTTCATGAGCCATGGCATCAAGGGGTAGGCTGGGTCACCCAGGATAACGACAGGCATCTCAACATCACCAACTGTAATTTTCTGGTCTGGGAAGTAATTTCCTTGCTGCAGCCGTTTAAAGAGAGTAGTGTTCCTGAAGACGCGAGCGTCATGAACCCTTCCTGGCCATCCCACGTGGATGCTGGTGAAACGTCCCTTGTGATCCACCAGTGCTTGCAGCACCATGGAAAAGTACCCCTTGCGGTTCACGTACTGGGCGCCCTGGTGCTCTGGGGCCAAGATAGGGATATGGGTTCCATCTATCGCCCCCCCACAGTTAGGGAATCCCATTGCAGCAAAGCCATCCACTATGACCTGCACGTTTCCCAGAGTCACAAACTTTCGTAGCAGCAGCGTAACGATTGCTTTGGCTACTTGCGTCACAGCCGCCCCCATGGTAGATTTTCCCACTCCAAATTGATTCCCGACTGACCGGGAGCTGTCTGGAGTTGCAAGCTTCCAGAGGGCAATTGCCACTCGCCTCTGCACTGTGAGGGCTGCTCTCATCTTACTGTTATGGCGGTTCAGGGCAGGGGAAAGCAAGTCACAAAGTTCAAAGAAAGTGTTCTTACGCATGCGAAAGTTTTTCAGCCACTGGGAATCGTCCCACAGCTCCAAAACTATGCGGTCCCACCAGTCTGTGCTTGTTTCCCGTGCCCAAAATCTGCGTTCAATGGGTAGAAGCTGCCCCATGACCAGCAGTAGCTCCAAAAGGCTGGGTCCCGCGGTTAAGGAGAAATCAGTCTCTCTGTCGTCATCATCATCGCTCTTGTCGGTGCGCTGCCATAGCTGCCTCCTCCTCCTCCTCCTCTCCTCCTGAATTTGCAGTTCATGGCTCAGCATAGACAGCACGAGAGTGCGCGTGGTGTTTACAACTTGCACGATTGCGTTACTGGTCTCAGCGGGGTGCATGGTCTCCGCAGGGTCCATGGTCTCAGCACGGTCCATGCTTGCTGTGCTATGGCGTTTGCTGTCTTCCCCCAGGAAAAAAGGCGCAAAATGGTTGGTTGCTGCTTTCACAAAGGGAGGGGTGAGGCTGTACCCAGCACCACCCGGGACGTTTTTTGCCCCATCAGGCACCGGGCTCTCAACCAGGAAGTGGGAACTATGGGATAGCTGTGGAACAGCTACCCACAGTGCACTGCTCCTAAAATCGAAGCTAGCATTGGACCATGGACGCACAAAATCGATTTTAGGATCTTAGTGTGGACGCACTAAATTGATTTTATAAAATCGGTTTTATAAAATCGATTTAAACAAATTCGAATTAATCATGTAGTGTAGACAAGGCCTGAGTATTGGAATATCCACCAGCGTTTGGGATTTGTCTGCCCTGTTTTGTTTGTGAGTCACCCTAACTGAACAACCTCAGCAGGCTTCCACAGGCAGCACTGTCACACCCCGAGCTGGAGGGAACTCGGGGAGAGCCTCTGGAAGTCAAGGGCTGCTGGGCCCCACATCCCAGGGAAGGGGGTCAGAGAAGAGGTCTAAGCTTGGGTGCCTGCCCTAAGGCCCCAGAAGTGGAAATAGGGACTAGCCTGTAGCCAGACCCTGCTGGCTCGGAAATGGTTGGATGTCTGGGAGCGACTCCACTCACAGCAGCCTGGTGCCTGCACAGAGGCAGGGGCAGCTCCAGGCCCCAGCACACCAAGCGTGTGCTTGGGGCGGCAAGCTGCGGGGGGCACTCTGCCGGTCACCGGGAGGGTGGCAGGCAGGTTGCTTTCAGCGGCATGCCTGTGCAGGATCTGCTGGTCACATGGCTTCAGCGGACCTCCTGCAGGCAAGCCGCCGAAGGCAGCCTGCCTGCTGTGCCTGGGACGGCAAAATATCTAGAGCCGCCCCTGCACAGAGGGCACTGGGCCAAGTGCTAACACCAAGGGACAGCCCCACCCTCTGCCCCAGACACAGGGCCCTGGCCACCCTCTGTTCTGCCCTGTGCATGGAGCAGCCTGGGCAATCGGAAACATGCCCTGAGTCCTTGTGCAACACCAATTCCTTGCCCCACCCACAGCACCAAGATTCCACCCCCATCCTGCCCACAGCACCCAGACCCCCAACCATCCTGCCCCGCACACAGCACCCAGACCCCCAACCTGCCCTGTGCTGTCCAGACCCCCACCCTGCCCCGCCCACAGCACCCAGACCCTCACTCCGCCTCACCCTGCCCACAGCACCCAGACCCCCACTCCGCCTCACCCTGCCCACAGCACCCAGACCCCCACCCCACCCCGCCCTGCCCACAGCACCCAGACCCCCACCCCACCCCGCCCTGCCCACAGCACCCAGACCCCCACCCCGCCTCACCCTGCCCACAGCACCCAGACCCCCACCCCACCCCGCCCTGCTCACAGCACCCAGACCCTCACTCCGCCTCACCCTGCCCACAGCACCCAGACCCCCACTCCGCCTCACCCTGCCCACAGCACCCAGACCCCCACCCCACCCCGCCCTGCTCACAGCACCCAGACCCCCACCCCACCCTGCCCTGCCCACAGCACCCAGATCCCCACCCCATCCTGTGCTGTCCAGAACACCACCCTGCTTTGCCCACTGCACCCAGACCCCCACCCCATCCTGCCCTGTGCTGTCCAGACCGCCACCCCGCCCTGCCCACAGCACCCAGACCCCCACCCCACCCCGCCCTGCCCACAGCACCCAGACCCCCACCCCACCCCGCCCTGCTCACAGCACCCAGACCCCCACCCCGCCCTGCCCACAGCACCCAGACCCCCACTCCACCCCGCCCTGCTCACAGCACCCAGACCCCCACCCCGCCCTGCCCTGCTCACAGCACCCAGACCCCCACCCCGCCCTGCCCACAGCACCCAGACCCCCACTCCACCCTGCCCTGCTCACAGCACCCAGACCCCCACCCCACCCCGCCCTGCCCACAGCACCCAGACCCCCACCCCACCCCGCCCTGCCCACAGCACCCAGACCCCCACCCCACCCCGCCCTGCCCACAGCACCCAGACCCCCACCCCCGCCCTGCCCACAGCACCCAGACCCTCACCCCACCCCGCCCTGCCCACAGCACCCAGACCCTCACTCCACCCCGCCCTGCCCACAGCACCCAGACCCCAACCTCACCCCACCCTCTGCATAGCACCCAGACCCCCACCCCACCCTGCTCAGTCTCCCTCTCCCTCCCCCTCCCATGCAGACGGACTCTGCCAGCCCGCCCTACCGGGAACAGCCAGCAGAGGGCGTACTGTAAAAATTAGTGCCCGAGAGAGTTGCCCGGTGGTTCCATTGGCTGACCCCCTTGTCAGTCACGCTCACAGTGGCTAGTGTCTGGTTTCCATTGGTCACAGCTCCTGTCAGTAATAACTTGGTGTGGCTCTCTTCTTCCATTGGACAGATACCTGTTAAATTACACCCAGAAGGCGGGTGTCCAACTTCCATTGGTTTTCGTATCTATCAGTCTCACTCCGAGAGCGACATCAGCCCTGCCTTTGGCCAGACCTGCTGGCAGTCGGTCTCTGAGAGGCGGGAAGGCGATCTCCATTGGCCAAGATTCCTGTCAGTCATTGTCGGGGCCGGGTCTCGGTCTCTTTGTCTCCTGTTGTTAGGCGTGAGGCCACAGGTAGGTCGCCGCTGATTGGCTGAGGCTGTTGGGGCAGCGGCGCGGATTGGCGGCTGGCCGCAGCTCGGGAGCGGATTGGCTGAAGCGGCGGCAGGGGGCGGGCGTCGCGGCCCGGGCGCGATGGCGGCGGCGGAGGCTGCGGCCCGGGCGGAGGAGATGGGCCGGGCGGCCGGGATGGAGGCGGCGGCCTCGGGGCCGGGGGAGCGGCGGCTGCTGCGGGCGGCGGGGGCCGGGGCGGCGGCGCGGGAGCGGGGCCGCGGGGGGCTGTAGGCGGCGCCATGGAGCGGCCCGGGGGCTCCGAGGGGGCCTGGGCCGCGCTGCTGGGCCGGCAGCAGCAGCAGGTACCGCGGGCCGGGGCGGGGCGGGGATCCCGGGCGCTGCCGCCGTTCACCCCTCCCCCCCCGGGTCCGACCGAGCCCCGCCCCCGTCCCGACCTCCGCGCCCCCCCCCCCCCCCAGGCTCTGACCAAGCCTCCCTGGCCTCCGCCCTCCCCCGCCCCGCACGAGCGGCCCCCGCCCCGGGTCGGACCGAGCCCCCCTGCCCCTTCCCGGCCTCCGCCCCTCCCCGGGTCCACACAAGCCCCACCCCCCGTCCCAATCTCCGCCCCCCCCGTCTGACCGAGCCCCCCCGCACCTCCCCAGCCTCCGCCCCCCCGGGTCCGCACGAGCCCCACCCCCGTCCCGACCTCCACCCGCCCCCCGAGTCCGACCTAGCCCCCCCCGCACCTCCCCGGTCTCCGCCCCCCCCCCCCCGGGTCCGCATGATCCCCACCCCCCTCCCTGGTCTGACCAAGCCCCCCTCCCGTCCAACCGACACCCCCCCCCCCCCGGGTCCGACCGAGCCCCCCCGCACCTCCCCGGCCTCCGCCCCCCTGGGTCAGCGCGAGCCCCTGGCCGCAGCGCGCAGTTCCGTGTGTGCAGTGCGGACTGGCCGGGCCTGGCACAGTCCGGGGCTGGGGGCTGATCCCTCGTGTCCCGGCAGAGCCCCGTGTAGACGTGCTCCCGCAGCACGTGCAGTGATGGGGTCGGGGGACCCGTGTGTGCGGTGTGGACAAGGATGCGCCCGGCACAGTCCAGGGCTGGAGACTGATCCCTCGTGTCCCGGCAGAGCCCCGTGTAGACGTGCTCCCCCAGCACGTGCAGTGATGGGGTCGGGGGACCTGTGTGTGCGGTGTGGACAAGGATGCGCCCGGCACAGTCCAGGGCTGGAGGCTGATCCCTCGTGTCCCGGCAGAGCCCCGTGTAGACGTGCTCCCGCAGCACGTGCAGTGATGGGATCGGGGGACCCGTGTGCGGTACCAGCCCGTCTGCCAGGAGACATTGGCTGCCCTGGCAGAGTTTGCCCCAGTGCGGCTTCCCCAGCAAACCTTTCCTAGTGTAGACGGGACTGGAGTGAAAGCCAACCCCGCCGTTCTTACAGCGAGTGAGGGGCGTCTGTGCGGGGTCTTGCCCCTGTTTCAGAGACCCCCCTGGCTCCACTCAGTGTTTGAAACCAGCCTGGGAACCCGTGGTGCCTCCTTCGGTGGCGCTCTGGGTCTGTTTCGCTGTGATTGAGTCCTGACTGACCTAAGCCAAACCACAATAACCCCGATTTAAAGCAAAATAGAGCATTCACACAGGGCAGTGCACTGGCTGGATGGAACCCGTTTACAATCACGCCTTCCGTCCAAATGGTGCAACTTTCCCATGACAAGGCCTGTATCGCTGTAACCTCACACTCAGAATAGAACTGGAGCAGGGCTGTGTAGCCAAGGTCTCGGGCCTTGGAGCAGACTCCTCACATGGAAGGGAGGGAGGCAGCCGTGACCCCAGCTTAGGGGCAGCCCGCGGGGGCACCCCTGAGGGGGGTTGATGATGCAGCCTGAAGAGAGGCTCGGTGGCGACCTCGGAGGCCAGGTGCCTGTGAAGGGAGAGTGGCTGGCTGTGGAGAGCAGGTGCCGCAGTGGCTGGGATCCCTTTAGCCAGATAGGGGCACTTCAGTGGCAGCTGGTGCTGGCTCCATAGAGAAGTGTGTGTGTGTTGGGGGTGAGGGCCCGGCAGGGTGGGTTCACCTGCGTCAGCCTGACCCCTCCGTGCACTTAAGGGGCTTGGCCTGGCCCTGCCCATACTTGCATGAGGCGCCTCCACCAGAGGCTCCGTGGATCCCCGGCCTTTGTCCTGGAGTGCTGCTGGGGGGCATTGTGTGGCTAGGAGACCCTCAGCCATTGCAGTGGGGCAGGGAGCGTGGCAGGGTCTGTGTGGGGCTCGTTCAGCCTGTTGCCAACCAACCTGCAACACAGAGGGCTCCCGGGCTACCCTGCAGACATCCTGGCAGGGCTGTGCCCCTAATGGGTGCCGGTGCGGTGGGAGGGCGACACACGCTGTGGGAAGGGGACTGGTGGGGTGGCTGTGGAGTGTAATGCCAGGTCCTCTCCCTGCAGGCTCGGGAATACTGCCCAGGGGTGAAGAACCAGCCCTATGTGTGTGAGACGGGCCACTGCTGCGGAGAGACTGGATGCTGCACCTACTACTATGAGCTCTGGTGTGAGTGGGGAGGAGACGACGCAGCACGAGGTCTTGGGGCCAGCACCTGCCTCTCAGGGATCCTTACTGTGATGGGAGGAGCTCTCAGCCTCTCCTGGCAGGGGGCTGGCTGCGGGGGGAGCTCCCAGCTGCTCCAGCCCTGGCCTAATCCAGCAGGAGGTGCTGCGGGGGACAGGGCAGGGGCACTGATCGGGGGGGAGTTCCTGGCTGCTCCCGTCCCAGCCTCTTCCAGCAGGGGGTGCTGTGGGGTGGGGCTGGACTGGGGGCTCCTGGAGAAGGGTTTTTCTCAAGTGTTCTCCTGTCTGCAGGGTTCTGGCTCCTTTGGACCATTCTCATCCTCTTCAGCTGCTGCTGCGCCTACCGGCACCGCCGCGCCAAACTGCGTCTGCAGCAGCAGCAGCGGCAGCGTGAGATAAACCTCATCGCCTACCACGGTGCCTGCAACTACCCCACCTCCATGATGGATCTCAGTGAGTGCTGCACAGCCTCTCTCCCTCCGATTCCCGTCCTCGGGCCAGCTCGGGCGGTCTGGCCACGTGTGCATAGCGCTGGCCGTCCCCACCCAGGCAGGCTCTCAGACCCGGGAGCTGGAAAGCCAGCTTAGGTCTTACCCCGCTGTTGCTGGAAAGTCGTGCGTGGGACCAGATCCCTCCCTGCCTTGGTCTGAGGCTGCGTCCTCACCAGCTCAGGTGTAAGATCTGTGGCGTGGCTCTGGGCCCCACGGGATGGTCAGCCTGGGAAGCACAGTGAGGGCAGGGTGGTGGGCAGGGCTGTGTCTGGGGCAGGGGGCAATGCCAGGAGCACACAGCTGAGGGGCTGACAGGAAGGGCAGCTCCAGAGGCCTGGAGGTGAGCGGGGCTCACAGGATGGGAAGCAGGTGGAGTGGCTGGGTGGGTGGGTCGCTGGCCCCCTTCGGGTTTCCAGGTGACTGACTCTCTCCCCTGCAGGGATGCTGGCTTCCTTTAAGCTGCCCGCCTATGAGGAAGTGGCTCACCGTCCCAGCACCCCTCCTCCCCCCTACAGCGCCATCCTGGCCCAGCTGGGTGGGCCACATAGCCGCCTGGGCTCCAGTCCCCTGACCCTGTCTCCCAGCTCGGAGAATTTCACCAGTTGCTCTTGCGAGTCGAGCTGCCTCACCTCCCCCAGCAGCACCTCACTGTCGGTGCAGATCACAGATGAGACGGAGCGCAGCCAGGTCAGCACGCCCAGCGAGGAAGGCGGCAGCAGCAGCACGGGCACTGGCGCCAGCTGGGAGCTGCCCGAGGAGCCAGCCCCCTGCGAGACCCCACCCAAGCAGACCCTCTTCTCCTCCAACGTGGATTTCTTCGAGGCCGACTACCACCGCTGCTCAGACATCGAGGAGGAAGAGGAGGGCATGGGGGAGGAGGAGGGTGCAGCCCAGGGGGACAGCAGTGAGCACTTCCGGCACCGGCGCCTGACGGGCGATTCGGGCATTGAGGTGGGGCGCTGCCAGGAGGAGGAGGGTGGGGAGGACAGTGAGGAGGAGACGCACCTGCTCAGCAAGGCGGGGCCCGAGTCCCCCCAGCTCTCAGAGCGCAAGAGCCTCTGTGGGCTCCAGAGCGACGGGGGCAGTGAGGAGCCTGGCTCGCCTGTCCTGCCTGTCTGAGCCAAGCTGGGTGCTGCCCCAGACAGCAGCTCCCCGCTTCCTGCCCTGTGACCCCAGCTCCCTTCCCCTGCCCAGCACCTCCAGGGCTCTGGAGCGGCCCTTCCCGTCAGCCCCCACATCTGTGCTGCTGGCCAAGGGGCAGAGGTCCCTGTCCCATGCCTCACCCTGGCAGGCTGCCTGGGAATCCTGCCTGGTGGGGTGGGGTGTGTAGAACTGCGTGGGGCTGAGAGGCAGCACCCTGGCCTCTTCCTGCCCCACATGCTGGGCAGCTGCCTCTCAGCCCTTCCCTCCTGAGTGCTTGTGCCTGGGAGCACTGGGGCTCTGTGCTGCCCAGCGCCCTGCGTGGGCTTCCCCCTCTGGCAGGCAGGACAGCAGGCAGCTCCTGGCTGCAGCAGGGGGAGGCTCCCACCCAAACCCCTCCTGGCCCAGGGCCCTGCCTCCAGCTCCGCTTCTGCCCTGTGTGCTGGGTCGGGGACAGTTTGCACCGGCGCCACGTGGCTGACTGACCCCTCCCTGGGGTTTGGACTCTTGGCATGGAGCCCCCAGGGAGAGCGTGGCTGAGGGGGGCTGTCCCCCCAGACTGACTCTCTGTAGACGATGTGTGTCCCTCACTCTGCGTGCTACTGTCGTTTGTTGGGTATCATGCATAGCGCTGTCCGGCCCGGGGGCCATGCCCCCGGCTGGATCCTTCCCCTCCCCGTAGAGTTCCCACTGGGACTGGGTTTCGGTGGAATTGCACGAATCAGATTATTCCTGCCCAGTGCCCCGTCCCTCACCCAAGGGGCTTCTCTGGGAGAGTGGGGGGTGGCTGGCCTGGGGCAGCTAGCAGGCCTTCCCTGTGGCACCCCAGTGCTTGGAGTGGGTGGGGGCTGCCTTGGTGAGAGATGTGGCCTCTGCTCCCAGCGTGCAGGACAGTTCTCATTATTAAAGAGATGTGGAATTACAGCCTGCGAGTGTCTGCATGGGGCGGGGCGGGGGAAGAGAGGCAAAGCCACATCCTGCTGCTTGGGTTCTCAGCTGTGTGTGTGGTGGGGGGAGAGCAGGGCAGCTTTGTGGGGTAGGGGGCCCAGCTACCAGTGGGAAATGGGGATTGCAGACAGCCTGCTCCTCACGGCTGCCTGAGCTTGGTGCAGGCCCAGCCAGGAGAGGGGATGGAGGCTGCTGGCTTCCCCCCCAGAGCAGGCTGCCTGGTACGTGGTGGAGCAGTACTACAGACCTGACATGCCCCAGGATTTTGATGGGGGCTGTAGGAGAGGCACCTCCAGGGAAAGGGCTGTGGCTAGCAGCCCCCCTCAGCTCCAGGCAGTGTGGTCTGCCAGTACCCACTGGGAGCTGTATCCCATACATGACAGGCCCCTCCCCACAGTGCCCCATGGCTGGCTGTGTCCACCCGTTCCCCGGCTGCGGAGTCCCAAAGATGGCAGTGGCCAGCAGAGAATAGAGCTACTCAGCTTTATTCTTTAAAAGAATTATTGACCCCCCCCCCTCCTCCCAACATTCTTATGAAAACACCTGAGAAAGACGAACAGGGGCAAAGGCCTGGGCAGCGCGGGGTATCCCCGAATGCACTCAGCCCCCACCCCCACCCTGAACGGTGGCTGAAGGGTCCCAACTACCAGGGTTAGACTAAGAGGTGGGGGTGCCCCTTGCCCCCTTCTCCCAGCCTGGCCCCTAATACTCCTCAGCCATCATGAGCACCACCAGGGCAGACCAGCCCGTGAAGGGGTAGCAGCCCCGGCCCTGGCCCGTGCTGTCGCTGTACTGCTCCCACAGGTACCCGCTCGCCACGTACTGGCGGTACAGGTTGGCAATGAGGTTGGCACGCAGCTCCTGGTAGAGCGCAGCTGCCTGCTGCTGGTAGGGCCCCTCCAGGCTGGCGTAATGGTGCAGCGCCCGCACTGCCAGGTAGTTCATGTTGATCCAGATGGGGCCCCTCCAGTAGGGGGGGTCGTGCTCTGTGTTGTGTTTCATGTAGAGGGGGCTGGTGCGGGCGAGCGAGCGCAGGCCGTACGGGGTCCAGAGTTTCTCTTCGTTGCGCATGTCCCCCAGGATGCTGCCCAGGCGGGACGAGTCGGGCCGCAGCAGCTGCAGCAGGAAGGGGAAGAGGCTGACATAGCCCAGGGCCCCCACGAACTGCAGCTTGGGGGGCTTGCGGACCACCCGCACGAGGCGCGGAGCGGGGAGCTGGTGGTGGGGCTGCCCCGGCCCCACAGCCACCTTCTCGCGCTCCAGCCCCACGGCCTGGCTGTGGTTGCCGTAGTCAGCGAACATGCTCAGCTGCTTGGCCCAGTGCTGCTCCTCCAGCAGGGCGTTGTCACTCAGCGCCTGCTGCATGCGCCGGTAGTCAGCAGCCGGCTCGCCTAGCCGCTCGGCCACCTGGGCCATGACTCCCGAGGCCAGGGCCATCCAGCAGCGCAGGTCTAGGTGGCGCTCAGCCGGCGAGGGGTGTGAGGCGCGAGGGTAGTCATCCAGCCCGGAGGTCAGCGTCTTGGGGTTGAGGAAGAGGTCGGTGTCCTGGTCCCGGCCCCGCCAGCGGAAGGTGTAGGGCAGCGGCCCCACCTGCGTGGTGTTGTACCACTCGTACCACGTGCGCAGGCGGGGGAAGAGCCTCCGCAGGTAGGACAGCTCCGCGGGGCCCTGGCCCGGCTCCCGCAGCAGCTGCTGCAGTACCAGGAACAAGGTGGGCGGGTTGGCAGCCTCGTTGTGCTGCACAATGAATTCGGGAGGCACCTTGGCTCGCGCCTCGTCGTCCAAGATCTGCTCCCGCGGGATCCAGCCCTCCACGTTCATCAGGTCCAGCCAGTGGGCGATGACCTCGCGGCTCAGGGCTGGGTCCCAGCGCACCAGCAGCAGCTGGTGGAAGCCCTCGTCCCAGAGGAAGCCGCGGGGGAAGAAGGAGCGGGAGGGCACGGCGGTGAACAGGGGGCCCTCGGGGTAGGGCAGGGGGTGCTGGCTGTGCACAGACTGCACGATGGAGTGCCCGTGGAAGTAGCCCATCCCACCCAGCATGTTGCTGAGGGCAGCCTTGGCAAAGCTCTGCTGCTGGGGCGTGAAGCCCTTGCGGGCCAGGGAGAAGGTCTCCTCGAAGCGCTGCTCGAAGGCGGCCACGTGGCTGGCCAGCTCCTCGCTCAGCACCGCCCCTATCAGCGAGCCGGGGCGGTCTGCAAAGCTGCCGGACTCAAAGGTCACCTCCACGCGGCAGGGCAGCGCCAGCGTCACCTGGTGCAGCAGCAGGTGGCTCTGGGGAGCTTGGTCCGGCTCCCCAGGCAGTGCCCGGTACGTGTCCACAGCAAAGTAGCGGCGCTTGGGCCCAGCTGGCGCAGCATAAACAAAGCGGTTACTGAGGCTGCTCTTCACCACGTCTGTCAGGCGGTGCAGCCCCGGGCTCCTGACATCCAGGTGGTTATAGCTGCAAGAGAGGAGGGGTCAGGCCAAGAGCCAGGAACACCCCACAGCCGGAGCTACTGCCCCACTCTCCACAGCACCCCCTCCTGGGAAAGCCAGGCGCTTCCCCCACAGCCAGGGCTTCCGCTCTGCTTCAAGCCCCCCACTCCCGATACCTGGCATAGCCGAGGGCTTCCCCGGTCTCTGTGGTGGGCTTGTGGAAGGTGATGTTGAAATGACCAAGTTCCTCTGATGTCCCAGTCACAGACACCAACCGCGTGTTCTCCACGTGCGGCTGCAGCGTCCCCTGCCCGTCTGTGGCCACGTAGAAGAGCAGAGAGACGAGGGAGGTCTGGTCGCCCACGCTCTGCAAGGAGAGAGATGGACATTGGGCATTGCTCACCCTGCAGCTCTGTGCTGGAGCTTCCAGGACCCCCCTGCACAGCCGCGGGGGGCAGCCCCCTGAGACTCTGGCAACCAGGGGATCCACCCACAGCAGAAAACGCCCCATGTTCCCTAGGGACAGAGACTGGGGCAGGAGAGGAACCGCCACCAAACACAGGGGCCAGGTGGTGCAATCCATCGTGGGGCTCAAACAGGGAGTCCCCACCCCAGGGCCCGGCGCAGACAAGGAGCCAGGACTCCTAGGTCTTGGAGGACACCCGGCCTGAGGGTGACAATAGAGACTTGGGGGCGGGGGGAGCCTGGGATTCGTGGGTTCCCTTCCCAGCTGTCACTGACCCCGGGCAGGGCCCTTCCTTCATTCCCGCGGCCTCACCTCCGGCCAGGCCGTGACCCGCCAGCTCCAGTCTCCACCATGCTCCCCGCCCGGCCGCTTCACGAACTCGGTGCGCAGCATGAGGCCACGGTCACGGATCTCCTGTGTTCCGAAGCGCAGCCCGTCGTGCAGCAGCCAGCCATAGCCGTGCAGCCCGTCACTCTGCTCGCACGTGTGGCGCAGCCGGACCTCCGCCACCCCCTGCCGCAGCCACATGAGGCCTGGGGAAGAGAGGGGGAGGCTGAGAGTGGACTGGGCTGGGGGAGCAGGGCCGTCCTTAGCCATTGGCAGAATAGGCAGCCGCCTAGGGCACCACTAGGTCTGGGGGGCACCGCTCTCCCGCGAGCCCGGACAGATGGGAAGCAGTGGAGCATGTAAGAGCACGGCTGCTGGGTCCTAGAGAGAGCCGAATGCAGCACAGTCTGAGGGAGGGGATTGGCTGCTGGGGTCTCTGGGAAGGGGTGGGGGAAGGAACTCACCTGTAGGGTGACCAGATGTCCTGATTTTATAGGGACTGTCCTGATTTTTGGGTCTTTTTCTTATATAGGCTCCTACTCCCCCCACCCCAGTCCCAATTTTTCACACTTGCTGTCTGGTCACCCTAGGTGGGGGTAATTGGTACCTATAAAGACAAAGTCTCAAGTATCGGGACTGGCTCTATAAAATCAGGACATCTGGATCTGGTCACCCTAGCTGGGGAGCGCGTCTCTCCCCTGGGCTGGCAGTGATCCACCTCATCCGGGGGGAGCTGCACAGGGCAGGATGAGCTGCTGTGGCTCCATGGGTGCCCTGTCCCTGAGATCAGATGCTGTGCTAACTTCACCATGGTCTGTTGGGCTGGCGGTGGTGCCCATTGGCATGTGATCGAAGCTGAGGGTTTGCTGCTGCTGTTGCCACTCTGCACCCCAAGAGGTGGATTTTGGGGTCCTGCAGTTTTCCACCTATCTCCTCCTCTACTGCAGCTGTTGGACCAGCAGGCTGGGGGGTGAGCCAAGCATGGATGCAGTACTGCGTTGCCATTTAGATTGTCATTTAACAAATTTGTTCGCCAAAAATGCTTGCTAACAATCCTGAATTCAATTTCAATATTTAAAAAAAAAAACAAAAACCCCCCCCAAAAAAACAGAAAAAACAGAAAATTATGTTGTTGACAATTATTTGTGACATGTTTGGTATGGGGAAGGGAGTGGGCCAGTTTTCATCAGAGAAACAAAAAATGTTGACTGACTTTCCTATAGCCCTGTTACTACTAAATAGAGCCCTCCAACAACTGTAATATGCTCATCTCCTTACTAGTGTATAGAGCAGGGGTTGGCAACCTACGGCAAACGTGCCAAAGGTGGCACGCGAGCTGATTTTTGATGGCATGTGGCGGTGGGCTGAGCGGCTCAGCCTGCTGCTGCTCTGGCGTTTCGGCTGCTGCCCCATGCCCCATTGCCATGTGGGGTCCCGGGTGCCAGCCCCCCTCAGCACTCGCTGCTGGCCTGGTGACCCCCAAGGAACTCCGGCTGGCAGCGGGCTGAGCAAGCTGGCAGCTGAGACCCCAGTTGAGCCACTCAACCCACTGTCGGCTTGGGGTTCCATTCACTCAGCTGGTAGCGGGCTGAAGAGGAATAAATTCAACAAAATAGGAAAACAAGAGCAACTAATGACAAAGTGCAAGAACCTAGAGCAGTGGTCCCCAACCTTTTTCGTCTGGCGGGCGCCAGATGAAGGACTGTGGCAGTGGACGAGCATCTGCCGAAATGCTGCCGAAATTCGGCAGCATTTCAGCAGCAACGCCTCTGGATGACGCTGCTTATTGGTGGCAAGTGGTGTCACCCAGCGGCATCACCGCCGAAATGCTACCGAATTTTGGCAGCATTTTGGTGGATGCTTGTCCGCCAGCCAGTACGTGGGTGCACTGGGAGGCCCCTGCAGGCGCCATGGCACCTGTGGGCACTGTGTTGGGGACCTCTGACCAAGAGAGCCTCCTGAAGCACGGCGATCATTTTGATTTAAATGGACTTGAACTGTATGAAGAATTGAGTACACTGTCATCAATGTTGCCACATGCAAAATCGATGGACATTGTACAGTTTACTCACACCAGCAAACGTTGACATGTATCCTAATGTGCACATTGCCACTCGTATTCTACTGACAATTCCTGTAACAGGAGCATCAAGAGAATGGATTTTCTCAGAACTAAAGCTCATTAAAAATGATCTCCGCTCCATAAGGAGTCAGGAACACTGGACTGGTCTTGGTATTCTTGCAGTCAAACAAGACATCACTTTGTCTTTGCCATACGATGACATTATGACTGCTTTTTGCAGCCAAAAAAGCCAGAAAGATTGCTTTTCATGAAAAACAAATTCTTCTTTCAAGACCTCTTCATAGAAGTTTCCAATAAAATGTTGACACATTAAAAAAATGATATTATTTGCATCATTCTGTCAAATCACAATTTTTTCTATAGTGCTACTTCCTTAGTGCCAATCCATCAGCGTTACCGCCGGGTCATTAAGTTAAACTGGTTTAGTAACATGCCTGTGGGAAGTTTTCCAGCAGTGTCAGCTTATCTTTGTGTGCTAAGAGCAGATCAGGCACAGGGGCACCAGCTTAATAATCCCGCCTAGGGCACCGTAAATCCCAAGGAGGGCCCCGTGGGGGAGCCCCCCCGAAACAGCCCCCACCTGCCACGGGCGGCCCCTCCCCCGCCCCGCCCGTACCGGCCCCGCCCCTACCTGCCACGGGCGGCCCCTCCCGCCCCCACCTGCCAGGGCGGCCCCGCCCCGCCCGTACCGGCCCCTCCCGCCCCCACCCGCCAGGGCGGCCCCGCCCCGCCCGTACCGGCCCCTACCTGCCACGGGCGGGCGCGCGCTGCGGGGCCGCATGCCGAAGTAGACGTGCGGGCGGTAGGAGCCCCAGAAGCGCTCGGGCGCGGCGCGGGGGCCGCTGCTGCCGGCGGGCAGGACGCGCGGCGCCGGGTGCGGGGTGACCACGCGGCGGCCCAGCCGCCAGCGCCCGTAGAGCCCGTAGGCCAGGCCGGCAGCGCCCAGCGCCAGCGCCAGCGCCAGCAGCGCCCAGGCCCAGCCCCGGCCCCGCCCTGGAGGAGCCCCGCGCTCCCGCCGCGCCGCCTGCGGGCCCCGCCCGCCCTTCTCCGGGCCGCGCCGCCTGCGCTCCCGGGCCATGGCCCCGCCGCCCGAGACAGGGACCGCCGGGCCGGGCCCCGCCCCCTCCACGTCAGGACACCGGCCCCGTCCCCTCACCTCAGAACACCGAGCCCCGCCCCCTTCCCGGCAGCACACAGGCCACGCCCCCAGCAGCTCTCCGAGCCCCAGCTCGCCACGTCAGCAAACTGGGCCACGCCCCCGCGATCCCTCCTCCACCGACGCTCCCTAATGTCACTCGCTCGCGCGGCACTTATACGTCACCATCCTCAGGACGAAGGGCGGGAGGCCCCGTCAGCGCAGCTCCCGGCATGCCCCGCGCGGTGCGCACTGGCCACCGTAGCCCACCGCGCTGCACGCTGGGAGCTGTAGTCCAGGGCAGAGGACACAGCCAAGCCCCGCTGCCCCGGGTGCAGCTCGGTGCCCAGCCAGCGAGCGAGCGGCTTAGCCCGACCTGGACTAACCCGGGTGCAGGCGGGGGATGGGCTGGCAGCAGGGCCCTGGGGCCCGACCTCCCAGCCCACGCCCTGCCCCTGGGGCCATGCTGGGTGGGCTGCCCCCTCCCCCGCCCCCCCAGGGGAAGAGAAACCCAGGCTGACAAGCGGTTCCTTGGGACACATCTTTATTGTGTGTACGCACCGCGCTGCCCCGCCAGCCAGGGAGGGCCGGCCACTCCCGCAGCACCCAGCTGCTGGCCCCACAGCGGGGCTGAGCGGGGGGACAGCCCCCTCAGAGTACCCCCCCCCCCAGGTCCCACCTTGCTCATGCGCTGGGGTTTAAGGCCCCTGCCCTGGGAGATGAGGCCCAGCCCGTCACCTCCCTGAAATACCCCCAGCCACAGGCCCCCCCGTTCCACACCCTTCAAATAGCTGCCCTTTGTCAACTGGACCCTCTTAGGCCAGGCAGAACCCCCCACTCCAGCTGTCACCCAGTGCTCCTGCATGCGGCCGTACCGGTGCTTGGTGCTACCTCCTCCCACTGCTGCAGCCCAGGGGAGCTCCACGGTGATGAGTTGTAGGGTAGCACAAGACAGTGGACTGCAGGTAATGCTCAGCCAATCACCTTAGGGGCAGAGCTGAGGCTAGTCTCTGGGGCAGTGCTTATGTGGGTTCCAGGGGGAGAGCAGGATCTGTGCCTAGAAGAGGAGCAGAGCTGAGATGTGGGGAGCTGGGTTTGGCCCCCTTACCTGTGTCACTGCCCATGATGCAAGCTGATCAGTGTGACCCAGAATCCTTTGCTCTGGAGATTGTTCCTGGCCTTTGGCATAAGATACAAGGAAGCAGCTTGTCCTGTGTGGCCAGGTGCCCAGCCCAGGGGAGAAGCCTGGACATGTCTCTTACAAGCCCCCAGCTCCGCTCTCGGGGCAGCCTAAGGACACACTGCCTTCCCCTAAGACAGGCTGGTCTTACTCAGCCCAGTCTGCAGGCCACGCCCTGGGGTGGGAAGGGGGGCACCAGGGAGAATGCTGCAGATGGAGTTACAGCCAGGCCTGCGCCTCCAGGCCCCCTCAGCTGGACTGACATGTGGGGTGACCTCAGTTGCTCCTTTGTGGGTAAGGAAGGAATCCCAAAGCCCCCAAGCTGAGCTCCCCCCGCCCGCCTGGGAGTAGAGTAAGAAGCAGGCTCTTTCCTGCACTAGCCAGCGCAGGAGGCTGGGGCGGGGGGAGAGAAGAAATGCCTCCTTGCTAACCCCACTGCATGGAGCCAAGCTTGGGGCAGGGGCACAGACACAGCATGGTTGTTAAGACACAGCCCCACTAGGCGAGGGAGGGGCATCTCCCAGCTGGGGCTGCAGGGAGGTGGAGGGGGCAAGAGTCCTGCAGCTGCGCCCAGCCCTCCCTTCCAGCTCCAGGGCAGCCCCAGCTGGGAGATCAGCCCACCAGCCCCCTCCCTGCTCCTGGACCCCACCTCACCTCCCCCACAAGATCCATCACAGCCTCTGCACCGCCCCCTCTGGGGGCTGGGTGGTTCCCTGGCACCGTTCCCAGTTGGAGACAGACAAGGAGGAACTCCAGAGCTGGGGGACATCAATCACCTCCAGGGGACTGTCGGGCTGGGGGGGATGAGATGGCCAGTTACTGCTTGATCTGCCCCCCATCACCCTCGCTCACAAATCGCTTCCGGCCCCTTGAAGAGAGGAAAGACAGGAATGTCAGTGAGCCAGGCCCCAGACAGCCCAGCCCTGGGCTCCCCCTGCATACAGTTCTGCTTGTGCCCCTCACTCCTGACCTGCAGCCCCTGCCAGTCCAACCCAGTCCCCCACAGCTCTGCCAGTGCCCCTCACTCCTGACCCCCAGCTCTGCCGGTGCCCCTCAATCCTGACCTGCAGCCCCTGCTACCTCAGCCCAGGATTCCCCACACAGCTCTGCCGGTGCCCCTGAATCCCAACACACAGCTCTGCCACCTCAGCCCAGGGCTCCCCACACAGCTCTGCTGGTGCCCCTCAATCCTGACCCGCAGACCCCAGCTATCCCAGCACTGGGCTTCCCCCCACAAGCTCCTTCTATCCCAGCGCTGGGCTCCTCTGCAGTTCTTCTGGTACTCCTCAATCCTGACCCGTAGCTCCACATGCTGCAGGTACCTGGCTGGGCAGGTGTCTCTCAGCTGCTTGGTGATAACTCCCTCCTCAAAGCAGAGATCCACCAGCCACTCCAGGATACGGTGAGCAAGGGGCACATCCAGGCTGATGTCTCCGAGCTCGTCATAGACTCGCTGAAAGCCCTGGGGGGATCAGGAGAACTGGGATCAGAGCCAGGAATGCTGGGGCAGAGCAGCGAGGGGCCATGATGCCCCCAGGAGACCTCGCTTCCTGGGCTGGGAATGCCAGCCTGTGCTGCACTCAATCCTAGAGGCTGAATCTGCTCCCACAAGGGCCTCCTTGCCCTCTGCTGCAGCCGGCCAGTCTGCCAAGACTTCACGGCTGGCTCCCCCACCCTATTCATGGCACCAACCCAGCCCCTTGCTCACCGGGCTCCTGTCCCAGCTCCGGCACTCACCCGGTTCATCTGGTCCAGGGTCACCAGGCCCGTCTCCCACAGCACTTTGAGCAGTTTTACCATCATGATGACAGGAGTCTCGCCTGTGGACTCCAGCACCATCACTACAGCCTGCGAGGGTGGAGGAGGGCATCAGCATGGGGTGTGCAGCACCAGCCACTGCTGGCATCACGGGCACCCCCCAGGATCCAGATAGCAAGCACAGCTCCCACGGCTGGGCCGCAGCAGCCACTAGGGGTGCCAAGGGTACTGTCCCCAGCCAGCACTGGTGATCACAGCACAGCCCCAAACGGACACCCCAGGCCAGGCCTGCGCCCTACCTCATAGACCAGCTCATGATGGAAGTGAGGAACCTCCAGCTCCCGCAGGCAGTGCTCTGCCTCCGACACCTCCCCGGACAGCAGGTACTCACGCAGCAGCAGGTTCATCTGTGGGGAGAGGTAATGAGGGCTCAGCACGGGGAAGGGCAGGCGCCCGCCCAGGCCCCACCCAGCCCAGGGGCCCAGCTGGCCATCTGGGGGCGCGAGGCGCTCACCTCTTTGATGAGATGTTTCACGGGCCTCTGGCCACCCCCCACTCCCCACACGTTGTCCAACTGGTTCACGTCCCGCTTGATGCGGAGCAGCACTGCGGCGCGGTCCAGGGCAGCCCTGCAAGGAGCAGACAGTGAGGGGCAGGGGGCTCTCGCGGGGGATGCTACTGGCTGGGGGCAGAGCAGACCAGGCTGGTGCCAGGGCAGGAGCACTCTGACCAATGGAGGGGGGGGAGAGACTCTTACCGGGCGTGCTCACAGTCCACGCGCCCCTTGTAGCGGTCCAGGAAGTCCAGGGGCAGGGCATGGTCAGCCACGGCCCGGGCAATAAACTGGCCCAGCATCTGCAGAGGCACGAGCATGTGGTCACGACACAGACACCACCCAGGGGCCTGGCACAGCACCTCCTCTGCCTGGCAGGGCCAGGTCCTAGAGCCCCCACCCAACCCAGCTCCCCATCACCATGGCATTCCCAACCTGGCCCCACCCTCCCAAGGGCATTCCCAGCTCCTTCCTTCCCATGCCTCCCCCTCCCCCGGGCATTTCCCCCTCCCAGCTCTCCCCCCCATGCCATTCCTGGCCTGCCCACCAGCCAGCTGCCCCCCTTGTCTCCCCAGCCCCGCCCCCACCCCCCAAAGGTATTCCCACCCCCACCTGCGGAGCCTCAGGAGTGTCCAGGATGAGGTCAGGCAGGTCCTTGAGCATCTTGTCAAAGGCCCTGGCGATGTCCTCTGAGGTCATGACCTTGCCCACGAGGTCCGAGAGCAGGCGGGAGGTCAGCTCCCGGTGGCTGGCCTTGCCCTCCAGCGCCAGCGCCACAGCCAGTGAGGGGACAGCATGTTTCCTGCTGCCCAGGTTCAGCTCCCTCAGCAGCTCCTGCGCCAGCACAGCACGTCAGCCCAGCCCGGCTCCCAGCCCACCCCCATGCCATCCTTCTCCTCCTCCCTCAACGGCTCCCAGTGTCACAGCCAGCGAGGGGACAGCATGCTTCCTGCTGCCCAGGTTCAGCTCCCTCAGCAGCTCCTGCGCCAGCACAGCACGTCAGCCCAGCCCGGCTCCCAGCCCACCCCCACGCCATCCTTCTCCTCCTCCCTCAACGGCTCCCAGCGTCACAGCCAGCGAGGGGACAGCATGCTTCCTGCTGCCCAGGTTCAGCTCCCTCAGCAGCTCCTGCACCAGCACAGCACATCAGCCCAGCCCGGCTCCCAGCCCACCCCCACGCCATCCTTCTCCTCCTCCCTCAACGGCTCCCAGCGTCACAGCCAGCGAGGGGACAGCATGCTTCCTGCTGCCCAGGTTCAGCTCCCTCAGCAGCTCCTGCACCAGCATGGCACGTCAGCCCAGCCCGGCTCCCAGCCCACCCCCACGCCATCCTTCTCCTCCTCCCTCAACGGCTCCCAGCGTCACAGCCAGCGAGGGGACAGCATGCTTCCTGCTGCCCAGGTTCAGCTCCCTCAGCAGCTCCTGCACCAGCATGGCACGTCAGCCCAGCCCGGCTCCCAGCCCGGCTCCCAGCCCACCCCCACACCATCCTTCTCCTCCTCCCTCAACGGCTCCCAGCGCCACAGCCAGCGAGGGGACAGCATGCTTCCTGCTGCCCAGGTTCAGCTCCCTCAGCAGCTCCTGCACCAGCATGGCATGTCAGCCCAGCCCGGCTCCCAGCCCACCCCCATGCCATCCTTCTCCTCCTCCCTCGACGGCTCCCAGCGTCACAGCCAGCGAGGGGACAGCATGCTTCCTGCTGCCCAGGTTCAGCTCCCTCAGCAGCTCCTGTGCCAGCACAGCACATCAGCCCAGCCCCACTCCGGCCTCCACCCTCGACTGCTCCCAGCCTATCCCCACGCCATCCTCTTCCTCCCTTGACGGCTCCCAGTGCCCTTCTCTGGTATTACAGGGGCCCCCGGGCCTAGCCAGAGAGATGTGGCCCCTGAAATCCTCCCAGACCAAAGCCCGCCGGGGGAGAGGTTTGACTCTCCAGACTCACCATCACCTCAAGGGTGTCCCCGTGCTCAAAGTACTCCAGCACCATGGGGTGCACATTCTTCTCCAGCTCCCCCTCCTCCAGCTCCGGCATCACTGTGGCATAGACCGTGTCGCCCTGTAGAGAGGGGCAGAGGGGCTCACAGCGAGCGGCACCCCCAGTGAGACAGGCCCCACCCACATGAGCACCAGTCCAGAGCAGCTGGCATGGCTGAGTGGGGGCAGGCAGGCAGGCCAGGGGCAGCAGTGGATGGGTGCTGAGGTCCAAGCTCTGTGACACTGGGCTCCGGGGGGAGGGAGGAAGGGGCCTGGGACTGTGCCACACTGCACTGCCCTTGGGAACGTACCTGAGATGACTCGTCGTAGTTGGGGTCCCGTGCGTCGGGCTCCTGGTACCCGTACACCAGGCCAGGGGCACCCCACACGCCCTTGCCCCCAGCGCCACCTGCAGGAGACACACTGGTTCAGCCACCCCCATGGGCCACAGCATCCCAGCTAGGCACCAACTCAGCTCTGCCTGCTACAGAAAGTGGACCGGGGGGCTCTGGGCAAGGGAAGTGCACTGCTCAGCACCCCAAGCCCAGGGCAGAGCTGGACACCAGAGCAGCAGGCTCCCAGCCCAGGCATGACTGTGAGTTCAGTGGGGCCAAGCAAACCCACAGCACATGGAAGGAGCGGCTCCCACCCAGCACAGGAAGAGCAGGCGACTGCGTGGGGATTGAGGGAGATAGAGAGAAGGATCCCTGTGTCTTTGGGGCAGCGGGAGTGGTGGGGAGGGAGCAGGGGCTGCACTGTGCTGGGTGGGGGGACTGGGGAGCTGCAATGTGGGGCAGCAGTGAACCAGGAGGGACTGCAGGCTGCACCATGGGACAGCGGTGTGCCCCAAGGCAGCAGGAGGGGCCAGGGGGATGCGAGAAGGGAAGTTGGTGGGGGCAGGGAGCCTGCACTGTGAGGCAGGGGTGTGCCCCAAGGCAGCAGGAGGGGCCAGGGGGATGCGAGAAGGGAAGTTGGTGGGGGCAGGGAGCCTGCACTGTGAGGCAGGGGTGTGCCCCAAGGCACCATGAGGGGCCAGGGGGATGCGGGGAGGGAAGTGGGGGGGCAGTGAGCCTGCACTGTGAGGCAGGGGTGTGCCCAAGGCAGCAGGAGGGGCAGGGGGATGCGGGGAGGGAAGTGGGGGGGCGGGGAGCCTGCACTGTGAGGCAGGGGTGTGCCCCAAGGCAGCAGGAGGGGCAGGGAGGGAAGTGGGGGGGGGGCCAGGGAGCCTGCACTGTGAGGCAGGGGTGTGCCCCAAGGCAGCAGGAGGGGCAGGGGGATGCAGGGAGGGAAGTGGGGGGGGGGCATGGAGCCTGCACTGTGAGGCAGGGGTTTGCCCCAAGGCAGCAGGAGGGGCAGGGGGATGCAGGGAGAGAAGTAGGGGGGGGCAGGGAGCCTGCACTGTGAGGTAGGGGTGTACCCCAAGGCAGCAGAAGGGGCAAGGAGGGAAGTGGGGGCGGGGGCAGGGAGCCTGCACTGTGAGGCAGGGGTGTGCCCCAAGGCAGCAGGAGGGGCAGGGGGATGCAGGGAGAGAAGTGGGGGGGGGGGGGCAGGGAGCCTGCACTGTGAGGCAGGGGTGTGCCCCAAGGCAGCATGAGGGGCCAGGGGGATGCGGGGAGGGAAGTGGGGGGGCAGTGAGCCTGCACTGTGAGGCAGGGGTGTGCCCCAAGGCAGCACGAGGGGCAGGGAGGGAAGTGGGGGCAGGGGCAGGGAGCCTCCACGGTGAGGCAGGGGTGTGCCCCAAGGCAGCAGGAGGAGCAGGGGGATGTAGGGAGAGAAGTGGGAGCGGGGGCAGGGAGCCTGCACTGTGAGGCAGGGGTTTGCCCCAAGGCAGCAGGAGGGGCAGGGAGGGAAGTGGGTGGCACGGGGGGCAGGGAGCCTGCACTGTGAGGCAGGGGTGTGCCCCAAGGCAGCAGGAGGGGCAGGGGGATGCAGGGAGGGAAGTGGGTGGCGGGGGGCAGTGAGCCTACACTGTGAGGCACGGGTGTGCCCCAAGGCAGCAGGAGGGGCAGGGAGGGAAGTGGGGGGCGGGGGGCAGGGAGCCTGCACTGTGAGGCAGGGGTGTGCCCCAAGGCAGCAGGAGGGGCAGGGGGATGCAGGGAGGGAAGTGGGTGGCGGGGGGCAGTGAGCCTACACTGTGAGGCAGGGGTGTGCCCCAAGGCAGCAGGAGGGGCAGGGAGGGAAGTGGGGGGCGGGGGGCAGGGAGCCTGCACTGTGAGGCAGGGGTTTGCCCCAAGGCAGCAGGAGGGGCAGGGGGATGCGGGGAGGGAAGTGGGGGGGCGGGGAGCCTGCACTGTGAGGCAGGGGTGTGCCCCAAGGCAGCAGGAGGGGCAGGGAGGGAAGTGGGGGCGGGGGCAGGGAGCCTGCACTGTGAGGCAGGCATGTGCCCCAAGGCAGCAGGAGGGGCAGGGGAATGCAGGGAGGGAAGTGGGGGGGGGGGGCCAGGGAGCCTGCACTGTGAGGCAGGGGTTTGCCCCAAGGCAGCAGGAGGGGCAGGGGGATGCAGGGAGAGAAGGGGGGGGGCAGGGAGCCTGCACTGTGAGGTAGGGGTTTGCCCCAAGGCAGCAGGAGGGGCAGGGGGATGCAGGGAGGGAAGTGGGGGGGGGGGCAGGGAGCCTGCACTGTGAGGCAGGGGTGTGCCCCAAGGCAGCAGGAGGGGCAGGGAGGGAAGGGGGCGGGGGCAGGGAGCCTGCACTGTGAGGTAGGGGTGTACCCCAAGGCAGCAGAAGGGGCAAGGAGGGAAGTGGGGGCGGGGGCAGGGAGCCTGCACTGTGAGGCAGGGGGTGTGCCCCAAGGCAGCAGGAGGGGCAGGGGGATGCAGGGAGAGAAGTAGGGGGGGGCAGGGAGCCTGCACTGTGAGGCAGGGGTGTGCCCCAAGGCAGCATGAGGGGCCAGGGGGATGCGGGGAGGGAAGTGGGGGGGCAGCGAGCCTGCACTGTGAGGCAGGGGTGTGCCCCAAGGCAGCACGAGGGGCAGGGAGGGAAGTGGGGGCAGGGGCAGGGAGCCTCCACGGTGAGGCAGGGGTGTGCCCCAAGGCAGCAGGAGGAGCAGGGGGATGTAGGGAGAGAAGTGGGAGCGGGGGCAGGGAGCCTGCACTGTGAGGCAGGGGTTTGCCCCAAGGCAGCAGGAGGGGCAGGGAGGGAAGTGGGAGGCACGGGGGGCAGGGAGCCTGCACTGTGAGGCAGGGGTGTGCCCCAAGGCAGCAGGAGGGGCAGGGGGATGCAGGGAGGGAAGTGGGTGGCGGGGGGCAGTGAGCCTACACTGTGAGGCAGGGGTGTGCCCCAAGGCAGCAGGAGGGGCAGGGAGGGAAGTGGGGGGCGGGGGGCAGGGAGCCTGCACTGTGAGGCAGGGGTTTGCCCCAAGGCAGCAGGAGGGGCAGGGGGATGCGGGGAGGGAAGTGGGGGGGCGGGGAGCCTGCACTGTGAGGCAGGGGTGTGCCCCAAGGCAGCAGGAGGGGCAGGGAGGGAAGTGGGGACGGGGGCAGGGAGCCTGCACTGTGAGGCAGGCATGTGCCCCAAGGCAGCAGGAGGGGCAGGGGAATGCAGGGAGGGAAGTGGGGGGGGGGGGGCCAGGGAGCCTGCACTGTGAGGCAGGGGTTTGCCCCAAGGCAGCAGGAGGGGCAGGGGGATGCAGGGAGAGAAGGGGGGGGGCAGGGAGCCTGCACTGTGAGGTAGGGGTTTGCCCCAAGGCAGCAGGAGGGGCAGGGGGATGCAGGGAGGGAAGTGGGGGGGGGGGGCAGGGAGCCTGCACTGTGAGGCAGGGGTGTGCCCCAAGGCAGCAGGAGGGGCAGGGAGGGAAGGGGGCGGGGGCAGGGAGCCTGCACTGTGAGGTAGGGGTGTACCCCAAGGCAGCAGAAGGGGCAAGGAGGGAAGTGGGGGCGGGGGCAGGGAGCCTGCACTGTGAGGCAGGGGTGTGCCCCAAGACAGCAGGAGGGGCAGGGGGATGCAGGGAGAGAAGTAGGGGGGGGCAGGGAGCCTGCACTGTGAGGCAGGGGTGTGCCCCAAGGCAGCATGAGGGGCCAGGGGGATGCGGGGAGGGAAGTGGGGGGGGCAGCGAGCCTGCACTGTGAGGCAGGGGTGTGCCCCAAGGCAGCACGAGGGGCAGGGAGGGAAGTGGGGGCAGGGGCAGGGAGCCTCCACGGTGAGGCAGGGGTGTGCCCCAAGGCAGCAGGAGGAGCAGGGGGATGTAGGGAGAGAAGTGGGAGCGGGGGCAGGGAGCCTGCACTGTGAGGCAGGGGTTTGCCCCAAGGCAGCAGGAGGGGCAGGGGGATGCGGGGAGGGAAGTGGGGGGGCGGGGAGCCTGCACTGGGCAGCTGCACCTCACCTTTCTTGGGGAGCCCACGGCCCTTGCCCATGCGCGACTTCCTGTCGTTGGTCTTGCCCTTGGGGCTGCTGGGGTCGGGGCTGGGCTCCCCCCCCCTCGGGGGCCGGCTCCCGGGGGGAGTCCCGGGACGAGGTGCGCCGCAGGCGCCGCTTGGCCTTGGCCTTGAGCCGAGCTTCGTGCAGGGCCTTCTCCTGTGGGGTCCAGGGGCGGGACCCGTCGCCATCCATCAGCTCCTCCTCTGAGCCTGCCTGGCCCGTGGCCTGCAAGGGATGCTGGTGTCAGAGACGCCCCGTGGCCTCCCCACGCCCGCTCCCCAGAGCAGCGCTGGGAGCCAGGGGCTGCCCCCCAGAGCCCCTCCTTTCCACATCCACCCCGACTCCAGTCCCGGCCTTGCCCTGCAAGGGGCGCTCTAGGCAGCAGCTGGCTGTGAGTCCACACAGCTCCAGACAGCCGCCCACACCAGGGGGAAGTGGAAGAGCCAAGGCCCAACCATAAATGTCACGCCAAGCAGGGGAGCAGCCTGGGGCCTTGCCTGCAGGCTGGAGGGCGGCTGAGGGGCTGCCCCATTCCTCCCCCCGAGGGATGCAGACAGGTCTCTGCCCTCAACCTCACTATGGGGGGTAGCACCCTCCTGCTGCACCCCCAGGCTGAGGGCAGAGTCGCTCAGACAGGCCAGGCTCTTGGCATCCCAGGCCATGCGAACGGCTGAGTTCGCCGCTGGGAGAGAATATGGAGAATCGGGCTAGAGTCAGGCAGGACCGGGCAACCCCCACCAGTGTCCCCCACTCCCAACCCACACCCCCTGGGCTCCCCACCCCCAACCCACAGCCCCCTGGGCTCCCCAACCCCCACTCCCGACCCACAGCCCCCTGGGCTCCCCAACCCCCACCAGTGCCCCCCACTCCCGACCCACAGCCCCCTGGGCTCCCCAACCCCCACCAGTGCCCCCCACTCCCGACCCACAGCCCCCTGGGCTCCCCAACCCCCACCCCCAACCCACAGCCCCCTGGGCTCCCCAACCCCCACCAGTGCCCCCCACTCCCGACCCACAGCCCCCTGGGCTCCCCAGCCCCCACCAGTGCCCCCCACTCCCGACCCACAGCCCCCTGGGCTCCCCAGCCCCCACCAGTGCCCCCCACTCCCGACCCACAGCCCCCTGGGCTCCCCAACCCCCACCAGTGCCCCCCACTCCCGACCCACAGCCCCCTGGGCTCCCCAACCCCCACCAGTGCCCCCCACTCCCGACCCACAGCCCCCTGGGCTCCCCAACCCCCACCAGTGTCCCCCACTCCCGACCCACAGCCCCCTGGGCTCCCCAACCCCCACCAGTGCCCCCCACTCCCGACCCACAGCCCCTTCGGCTCCCCAACCCCCACCAGTGCCCCCCACTCCCGACCCACAGCCCCCTGGGCTCCCCAACCCCCACCAGTGTCCCCCACTCCCGACCCACAGCCTTGTCAGTGCCCCCCACTCACGACCCACAGCCCCTTGGGCTCCCCAACCCCCACCAGTGCCCCCCACTCCCGACCCACAGCCCCCTGGGCTCCCCAACCCCCACCAGTGCCCCCCACTCCCGACCCACAGCCCCCTGGGCTCCCCAACCCCCACTCCCGACCCACAGCCCCCTGGGCTCCCCAACCCCCACCAGTGCCCCCCACTCCCGACCCACAGCCCCCTGGGCTCCCCAACCCCCACCAGTGCCCCCCACTCCCGACCCACAGCCCCCTGGGCTCCCCAACCCCCACCAGTGCCCCCCACTCCCGACCCACAGCCCCCTGGGCTCCCCAACCCCCACCAGTGCCCCCCACTCCCGACCCACAGCCTTGTCAGTGCCCCCCACTCCTGACCCACAGCCCCCTGGGCTCCCCAACCCCCACCAGTGTCCCCCACTCCCAACCCACAGCCCCCTGGGCTCCCCAACCCCCACCAGTGTCCCCCACTCCCGACCCACAGCCCCCTGGGCTCCCCAACCCCCACCAGTGCCCCCCACTCCCGACCCACAGCCCCCTGGGCTCCCCAACCCCCACCAGTGCCCCCCACTCCCGACCCACAGCCCCCTGGGCTCCCCAACCGCCACCAGTGCCCCCCACTCCCGACCCACAGCCCCTTGGGCTCCCCAACCCCCACCAGTGCCCCCCACTCCCGACCCACAGCCCCTTGGGCTCCCCAACCCCCACCAGTGCCCCCCACTCCCGACCCACAGCCCCTTGGGCTCCCCAACCCCCACCAGTGCCCCCCACTCCCGACCCACAGCCCCCTGGGCTCCCCAACCCCCACCAGTGTCCCCCACTCCCGACCCACAGCCCCCTGGGCTCCCCAACCCCCACCAGTGCCCCCCACTCCCGACCCACAGCCCCCTGGGCTCCCCAACCCCCACCAGTGCCCCCCACTCCTGACCCACAGCCCCTTCGGCTCCCCAACCCCCACCAGTGCCCCCCACTCCCAACCCACAGCCTTGTCAGTGCCCCCCACTCCCGACCCACAGCCCCCTGGGCTCCCCAACCCCCACCAGTGCCCCCCACTCCTGACCCACAGCCCCTTCGGCTCCCCAACCCCCACCAGTGCCCCCCACTCCCAACCCACAGCCTTGTCAGTGCCCCCCACTCACGACCCACAGCCCCCTGGGCTCCCCAACCCCCACCAGTGCCCCCCACTCCCGACCCACAGCCTTGTCAGTGCCCCCCACTCACGACCCACAGCCCCCTGGGCTCCCCAACCCCCACCAGTGCCCCCCACTCCTGACCCACAGCCCCCTGGGCTCCCCAACCCCCACCAGTGCCCCCCACTCCTGACCCACAGCCCCCTGGGCTCCCCAACCCCCACCAGTGCCCCCCACTCCCAACCCACAGCCCCCTGGGCTCCCCAACCCCCACCAGTGCCCCCCACTCCCAACCCACAGCCCCTTGGGCTCCCCAACCCCCACCAGTGCCCCCCACTCCCGACCCACAGCCCCTTGGGCTCCCCAACCCCCACCAGTGCCCCCCACTCCCGACCCACAGCCCCTTGGGCTCCCCAACCCCCACCAGTGCCCCCCACTCCCGACCCACAGCCCCTTGGGCTCCCCAACCCCCACCAGTGCCCCCCACTCCCGACCCACAGCCCCCTGGGCTCCCCAACCCCCACCAGTGTCCCCCACTCCCGACCCACAGCCCCCTGGGCTCCCCAACCCCCACCAGTGTCCCCCACTCCCGACCCACAGCCCCCTGGGCTCCCCAACCCCCACCAGTGCCCCCCACTCCTGACCCACAGCCCCTTCGGCTCCCCAACCCCCACCAGTGCCCCCCACTCCCAACCCACAGCCTTGTCAGTGCCCCCCACTCCCGACCCAGAGCCCCCTGGGCTCCCCAACCCCCACCAGTGCCCCCCACTCCTGACCCACAGCCCCTTCGGCTCCCCAACCCCCACCAGTGCCCCCCACTCCCAACCCACAGCCTTGTCAGTGCCCCCCACTCACGACCCACAGCCCCCTGGGCTCCCCAACCCCCACCAGTGCCCCCCACTCCCGACCCACAGCCTTGTCAGTGCCCCCCACTCACGACCCACAGCCCCCTGGGCTCCCCAACCCCCACCAGTGCCCCCCACTCCTGACCCACAGCCCCCTGGGCTCCCCAACCCCCACCAGTGCCCCCCACTCCTGACCCACAGCCCCCTGGGCTCCCCAACCCCCACCAGTGCCCCCCACTCCCAACCCACAGCCCCCTGGGCTCCCCAACCCCCACCAGTGCCCCCCACTCCCAACCCACAGCCCCTTGGGCTCCCCAACCCCCACCAGTGCCCCCCACTCCCGACCCACAGCCCCCTGGGCTCCCCAACCCCCGCCAGTGCCCCCAGGATGGACAGAAGCGCGGGAGGAGCTCGTGCCCCGTGGCGCTCGGCCCAGCGCACATGGTGACAGGGCAGAACACGCCTGGGGGCCGGGAATGGAGCAACGGGCGGGCGGGGCCGGCGGGGCCAGAAGGAACTGGCGGGGCGCAGATTGGCGGGGTCTGGGGGGCGGGCGGCGTCAGGGGGCTCGCGTGGGGAAGGGCGGGGCCGGGGGGGCTCGCGCGGGGCGGGGTCTGGAGGGGATTAGGGGGCGGGGCCGGCGCGCCCAGAAGGAACTGGCGGGGCGCAGATTGGGGGGCTCGGGGGGGGCTCGCGCGGTACTTGCCGGGGCGGGGGCGGCCGAGCCGCGGGCGGGGCTGACCGAACCCGACATGGCCGCAGGCCGCAGCTCCAAGCCGGGCGCGATCCCGATCCCGAAGCTCCGCTGCGCCTCGCTGCTCCGCGCCCGCCCCTTACGGAAGTGACGCACTCGGGGGCGGGGACTCTAAACAGCTCCTGGCAGCCGCAGAGCCCAGGCTGGCCCCGCCCCCAGCCGCGCGCCCAATGCCCCGCCCACGCCAGCTCTGCACCTCCCCCTAGCGCCCCCGGAGCGACGGCTCCACAACCCTCGGACTGACCCATGGCTCGGGTGACGGCGGCGGGAGGGAGCGGACTGACCCAGGGCTCGGGGCAGGGAACGGACTGACCCAGGGCTCCGCGGGGGGGGCAGGGAGCGGACTGACCCAGGACTGTGAGGAGGGGGGCAGGGAGCGGACTGACCCAGGGCTCGGGGTGGGGGCGGGCAGGGAGCGGACTGACCCAGGACTGTGGGGGGGGGGCAGGGAGCGGACTGACCCAGGACTCGGGTGGGGGGGCAGGGAGCGGACTGACCCAGGACTGTGGGGGGGGGCAGGGAGCGGACTGACCCAGGACTGTGGGGGGGGCAGGGAGCGGACTGACCCAGGGCTCCGCGGGGGGGGCAGGGAGCGGACTGACCCAGGACTGTGAGGGGGGCAGGGAACGGACTGACCCAGGGCTCCGCGGGGGGGGGCAGGGAACGGACTGACCCAGGGCTCCGCGGGGGGGGACAGGGAGCGGACTGACCCAGGACTGTGAGGGGGGCAGGGAACGGACTGACCCAGGGCTCCGCCGGGGGGGCAGGGAGCGGACTGACCCAGGACTCCGCGAGGGGGGGGCAGGGAGCGAACTGACCCAGGGCTCCGCGGGGGGGGGCAGGGAGCGGACTGACCCAGGGCTCCGCGGGGGGGGGCAGGGAGCGGACTGACCCAGGACTCCGGGGGGGGGGCACGGAGCGGACTGACCCAGGACTCCGCGGGGGAGGGGGGGCACGGAGCGGACTGACCCAGGACTCCGCGGGGGAGGGGGGGCAGGGAGCGGACTGACCCAGGACTGTGAGGGGGGCAGGGAGCGGACTGACCCAGGGCTCCGCGGGGGGGGGGGCAGGGAGCGGACTGACCCAGAGCTCCGCGGGAGGGGCAGGGAGCGGACTGACCCAGGACTGTGAGGGGGGCAGGGAGCGGACTGACCCAGGGCTCCGCGGGGGGGGCAGGGAGCGGACTGACCCAGGACTGTGAGGAGGGGGGCAGGGAGCGGACTGACCCAGGGCTCCGCGGGGGAGGGGGGGCAGGGAGCGGACTGACCCAGGACTCCGCGAGGGGGGGGGGGCAGGGAGCGGACTGACCCAGGGCTCCGCGAGGGGGGGGCAGGGAGCGGACTGACCCAGGGCTCCGGGGGGGGGCAGGGAGCGGACTGACCCAGGACTCCGCGGGGGAGGGGGAGCAGGGAGCGGACTGACCCAGGACTCCGCGGGGGAGGGGGAGCAGGGAGCGGACTGACCCAGGGCTCCGCGGGGGGGCAGGGAGCGGACTGACCCAGGACTGTGAGGGGGGCAGGGAGCGGACTGACCCAGGACTCAGGGGGGGGGCAGGGAGCAGACTGACCCAGGACTCGGGGGGGGGGCAGGGAGCGGACTGACCCAGGACTCCGCGGGGGAGGGGGTGCACGGAGCGGACTGACCCAGGACTGTGAGGGGGGCAGGGAACGGACTGACCCAGGGCTCGGGTTGGGGGGCAGGGAGCGGACTGACCCAGGACTCCGGGGGGAGGAAGCAGACTGACCCATGGATCTGGGAAGGGGAGGGGGGCAAGGACTGGGCTCAGTCATGGTTCTTCTGGGGACCCCACCAGCCCATGCAGTGGGTGGGGGGTAGATAGGAGGCCAGGGGTCTAGGTCTGTGCACTGGATCCATCCCTGAGACCCCAGTATCACACCCCACTGCTCTCTCTTGGGCCCAACCCCCGTGGTCCTTGCCCTGAGCAGGGTTGTGCTGGAAGGGGGCAGCCAGGAGTAACAGATCTGGGTGAGGAGTGTGCTAACAGTCCTTCACCTGGGCAAAATTAAGGGGCAATTAAATGCCCTGTTGTGTTGTGAGAGCTGAAAGAAAGGAGAGCCACTACGCAAGGTACTGGCAAGGCCAGACCCAGAGGTAAGCCCTGAGGCTGATGGAATTTCCTGGGAACTGGTTGCCACACAGGGGCTTGGGCATTGACTGATGCAGCTCTTGTGTCTGGGTGTGAGAAAGCCCAGAGAAAGGAGCAGACAGCGAGAGAAGCAGTGGTGGCCATGGCCTGGAGAGGGAGCACAGTGCTGCTGAGGCTCAGGGCTGGCTGGAGGGGCAGACATGGGACTAGTAAGGGAACTACCTGCATGCTTCTGCTGTGTCCAGGGAACCAGGACCTAGTGTGTTGTTTGTGAATGAACTGGACTGTGCCACAGCAATACCGGCTGACTTGAATCAGCCCTTTCTCCCCATGATGGAAACTGCCTGCAAGGCCCCCGCTGTCAGCTAAAGCCCACCACTCACACAGAGGGGCAAGAACACTGCAGGCCCCATGCTGGGAGAGCTGAAGGTGGTAGGGGACAGGGAGACCAGAGGGCTGGAGGCCAGATCTGTCTTGACCCCAGTCTCTGGCTGACAGGGTGTGGGGCAAGTATGGCCCCAACTTCCAGCCACCTCAGGGGGCAAAGTAGACCCCGGGGCTCTGCCTAGGAACCTGTGGCTGCTCCCTCCCTTGCTGTGGGCCTCCCCCCCAGTGCAATGGGCCGATGGTCCCATGGCTGGGCTGCCCCTTGGCTCTCTCTGCAATTCACCGTGGTGGACGTAATATAATATATGGAGATATACTTATCTCCTAGAACTGGAAGGGATGTGCGGGAGCCAGAGGGAGCTGGGACCCCCGATGGAGGCTGGACATGGGGCTTGGCTGGATGACAAGGGAGCAGTGGCCTAAGAACTATTCCTCAGAGACAAAGGAATGGGGGGGATGGCAAACCCTTGGGGGACCAACCCACCACTGGGGGGAGCTCAGGACTTGCCTGGCCCAAGGTGAAAGGAGGCTGCAGAGCTCAGCTCTGGGATTCCTTTGTAAATGCTTCAGTGCCTGCCAGCCCCTCCTCCATCACCCTCCCCAGTTCCTATGCCCGGTTTCCCCCATCCTACACCACCACCTTTCTGCCTCCCTGCCACCCAGCCCAGCTGCATGGACCCAGCCAGGAGCGCTGCAGGGTAATGCTGCACCTTCTCAGGCTGTTCCTGGGTCCTTGGGGGCCTGGGGGTGCAGGCGTAGCCTCCCTGCACATCCACGCGGGCTCAGAGCACTGACACCAGGCAGCTTGTCCAGCTGCCCTCCACTCCCCCCTCCTGCTCCCAGGGGAGCTCCCAGGAAGCAGGCTTCTGCATCGGGCAGGGCTGGCAGAGGGAGGAGGGGGCATTTCTGGGGTGCAGTCAGAGCAGTGTGGGCAGCCCAGCAATGGCTGTTGCCCCTCACCCCCTGCCCAGCAAGAGGAGGCTAGCCCTGGGGCCCGGTTGAGGGGTTGCCTCTCTGATGTGCTGATCCATCTCCCATCCGCTGGCTCTTGGGCGCTGTGGGCTTGCAGTGAACGGTGCCCTGACCTGTGGTGCAGCTGTGGGCTTGTGGTGGGTGGTGTGGTGCACCGTGGTGGCTGTGGGCTCATGGGTGGTGGCTATGGGCAGTGCCCTGCCCCATGGCGGTTGTGGGCTCCTGGCGGGCAGTGCCCTACCCTGCAGCGGGCGGCTGTGGGCTAGCGGGTGGTGGCTGTGGGCGGTGCCCTGTCCCATGGCAGCTGGCTCCCAAATAATCACGTGTATTAACTCTACACGGATGTGCCAAGCCTAGCTTAACGCACACTGCTGCTCCCCCTTGCTTCCAACACAGAAAACAGAGGCCACCAGCAGAACCCCCATGCCCTTTCGAGGAACCCACCCTGTCCCTATATGCCGCTGGTAGTTGAACCAGCTCGTGGCTTCAGTGATGCTGTGAGACTCAGACAGCAGCAATGTGGCCTCGTACACTTTAATGGCAGTCAGAGGACACCGGCTGTGGCTCGTGTCTCCTTTGCGGCAGAGAGGGCAGCTGAAAGCTAGTTGTGCAGTGTGGGAGCATCTCACTTTTGTCTGCAGTCAATGAATGGGATTGGAAAAGACCAAAGTCACTACTTTGATCTGAAGACCAAAATCCATCTTGTTTTCTTTCAACTTCCTTGTGCTGTCCCACTGGAACACGGCCCAATCTTACATAAGAACGGCCAGACTGGGTCAGACCAACGGTCCATCTAGCCCAGTGTCCTGTCTGCCGACTGGCCAGTGCCAGGTGCCCCAGAGAGAATGAACAGAACAGGGAATCATCAAGTGATCCATCCTGTCGCCCAGTCCCAGCTTCTGGCAAACAGAAACCAGGGACACCATGTTCAACCAACCCAAAGCCTTCAGCCGCACACCAGTCATGTAGCCAAGAGATCACTTGCAGCACTTTCTGCCTTGTCACACGGGGGCCGGTGGACTCTCAAAGACGCTCACTTGGACTTCCCTTTACTTCTGCTCCCTTCCAAGTTGCCTGAGGCCTCCTATAATCTGTGTGGTTCCATGGGCTGCTGTGTCATTGGTTCCAATGTGCGTCAGCAGCCCTGGGGGAGACCTGCCAGCCAGCCTCTGAATCCTGTGGTTACAGCTCCTGTTTTCACGTAGGCAGACAGCACTGTCCCGTGGGCTCGTGTCCCTGCCTGAATTCTCTTCCACTCCTCTTGGAGTCACCACTGACGACTGGTTGCATTCTTGCAATGGTGGAAACAACTCTAGCTGTAGCTGCTTATTTCAGACCACAACGCCCCCCAGCCCCGAGTTTGTCCTCTGTATATTTTTGTTCCAGGTTCTCCTGTCCTTGATTT
This sequence comes from Aldabrachelys gigantea, assembly GCA_026122505.1. Lineage (NCBI taxonomy): Eukaryota > Metazoa > Chordata > Testudines > Testudinidae > Aldabrachelys > Aldabrachelys gigantea. The sequence continues at coordinate 147,229,012 of CM047483.1, forward strand.
GCTGAGTATCTGAACACATTTTGATTGGTCTAGCTGGGCTGAGACCCTCCTGGCTCTGTGTTCTCTCGGTCAGATGTTGCCAGTCTGCTGCTTTGGTTCCTCCTCGCTCCACTTCCCTCGTTGCTGATCCTTTCCCTTGGGGCAGCGGGACAACGTTGTCTGAATCTGGCTCTGCAGCATGCAGGAAAACAAAAACTTCTTGGACATCGTTGTGACGTATGGTACCAGACCAGGTATCTTCTCCTCTGGTGTAGCCGGAAATCTGTTCTGTCCTCTGGCAGAAAAACCAGCACAGCCAGGAGAGGGCAGGGCAGAGCAGCAGTTCCCTCATCCATGGTGTAGAGCCACACCTTAGACAGGATCAAGCTGCCTCTCTGACCTCTCCCCAGTTTGCCCCTCCTGTTTACCTGGCAGGTGACCTGGATTAAGTCTCACTGCTCAGCTCTCTCCCTCGCAAACAGGGCAGGAATACACAGAGTCAAACACAAGTTTTGTTCAAAGCCCCAGGGGTCCCAGCAACAAGGGCCTTCCCTGAGATACAGACCTGTCTCCCCTCTCCCTGTTTGCCAGCAGCCAAGTGGGCGACAGGGGATGGATCACTGGACGATTCCCTGTTCTGTTCACTCCCTCTGGGAAGCCTGACACTGGCCAGACGGCTGACAGGACACTGGGCTAGAGGAGCATTGGTCTGACCCAGTCTGGCTGTTCTTATGTTCTCGTCAGTCCAGGGTCCACAGTCCAGCCATTCAGCCCTCACAGAGAACAACCGACCAACACTTGCAAGTCCCTTTACCTGCAAGGCCATGGGGTCACTGATACCCTGTTACCACTCCCAAACCTTTCCAAGGGGGTGTTTTGGGGGAGGAGCCACTGATTTGTGAACATTTTTCTTTGCAAGTCCGGGAGTTCCACAGCTCAGCCACACCAGAGCAGCTGAGAGAGTGAAGAGACGTGCACGGGGAGATTTATTCTGTCACGAGGAGCCAGTGAAAACCCAGCTCCTTAGTCAAACTCCACGACCAAAGTAGCAGTGGGGCAGCGGTGACCCGTAAGAGCCTACTGCTCAGGAAGGAAGCTGCAGGTGGACAGGCAGCGGTGAGGAGCTGTCACTCGGGGTGTCATGTACAACCCACCAAACCCCAAATGGAAAGGAGTCATCACCACACCCAGGCACGTGCCTTTGGTGAACTCACACTGGTCTCTGCCACTGATTTAGTTGTAAGGAGCTAGGACTGAGGAACCAACTTCTGCCCTGTGCGTGCCCACAGCAAGCAGAACACAGCTCAGAGCCCCAGGGCCGTTCCCTTTCCAGGACTCCCCAGCGCCTGGAGCCTGCAGCGAGACTGCCCCACGAAGTGAGGCCTGCCAAAGCTGCTCCATGCAGCCACAGCACCGGTGTGTCTTACCGGCTCAGATCCCAGGAGCTCAGCAGGGCTGGTGGCAGTAGGGGGCGCTAATGCCCTGGCATGGTGCTAGAGGATCTGTGCTGCAGGGAGCAGGGTGGGGGCTCAGTAGGGGCGCTGACCCCAGTGCCGGGCCAGGGGCACGGGGCTGTTCACAGTTTGCAGGGGGCCTGGTCCATGCAGCCAGGCCAGAGTCACTGGGCCGAGCTGTTTGGGGGGGGCAGCGGCTCCCCCCAGAACACATAGGCTGTCTGCCACCCTGCTCGAGCCAGCGGCTCCCTGCAGAGCTGGCTGCAGGCAGAGAGCCTGGCCCAGCCCTCTCCTGCTGATGGCTGTGGGGGCCTTGGCTCAGGGAGTTCTGCGCCCAGCTGTCCTTGCAGAGGCTCATTGCATGCTGGGATATGTAGTCCCAAGGGGAGACTGGCTGTGGTGTGCTCCAGGAGGCAGGTCAGGGAATGTGCCACCCTGCCAGGCAGGGTCGGCGTTTCCATTTAGGCGACCTAGGTGGTCGCCTAGGGCACCAGGATTTGGGGGGGTGGCAATTCGGCAGCAGGGGGTCCTTCTACGCTCCAGGTCTTCGGCGGCAATTCTGCAGCGGGTCCTTCACTCACTCTGGGACCCGCCGCTGAAGTGCCCCAGAGACAGGGAGTGCAGAAAGCGCCCCCCCCCCCCACCAAACTGCCACCGAACAGGAGTGTGGAAGGACCCCCGCAGCTAGGGCGCCACAAACCGTGGCGCCGGTCCTGCTGCCAGGCACGCCTTGGCTGGCCAGGCCGTGGGGCAGCGGATCCCATGGGGGTAGAACAGAACCACACAGTCATGGAGCTTTGAGGGTACTTGGCTGCTGTATTTCTAACCATGCATACAGGGAGCCCAGCTGCCTAGGGCTCCGCACTCTTGGTGCAGGGCAGGCTGGGCACCCTCCAGCGCCGTGTGCCGTGCAGCCGCAGGGAGAGCCACTCCTGCTGGGTGCTCAGGAGGTAGGACTCCGGGGTGCAGCTGCCTTGCAGGTGGCTGAGGAGGTCGGAGCTCTGGGTCTCCAGGGTGGTGCTGTTGCGCAAGGCCTGCACGTCCAGGCTCTCCAGGCTGTTCAGGCTGCCAGTGGGGAAGTCCTGAGTGCGGACACCATTGTGTGAGCCTGGGCCAAGGAGAGGAGATGTCAGCCGCGGGGGGGGGCGGGGGGGGGCATGAGGGGAGGTTAGCCGGGGGGGAGTGAAGCTAGGAGAGGTTAGCCAGGGAAGTGATGGGGGCAAGGGCAGGTTAGCTGGGGGGGGGGGTCATGAGGGGTAGTTAGCCTGTGGGGGGCAGGGGGAAGGTTAGTTGTGCAGGGGTTGTGAGGGGTAATTAGCCTGGGTGGGGCAGGGGGAGGTTAGCTGTGGGGCAGGGGGCTTGTGAGGGGTAGTTAGCTATGGGGGGCGGGTCGTGAGGAGTGGTTAGCCTGGGCGGGGCAGGGCAGGGGGCTCGTGAGGGGTAGTTAGCCTGTGGGGGGGGGGGTAGTGAGACGTGGTTAGCTGGCGAGGGCAGGTTAGCTGGGGCGGGGCAGGGGGAGGTTAGCTGTGGGGCGGAGGGCTCGTGGGGGTAGTTAGCCTGTGGGGGTTTGTGAGGGGAGGTTAGTTGTGGCAGGGGGGAGGTCGTGAGGGGTGGTTAGCCTGGGCCATTCTCTCCCTGCCCTGGTCCCCCGCCTTGCTGGGGCTGATCAGAGCTGGGGGAGGCGGTGCACCGCACAGACTCCTGCCCGCTCCATAAGAACAGCTGCTCCCCCTGGAATCACTCAGCGTATGCGCAGGGGTCTGGGGCGAGCTCATCTAGGGAGCTGGGCAGTGGCCCCTTGGACAGGCTGTTGCCATCTGCGGAGGAGCCCAAACCCACTAGCACGGGGGATCCCAGCCCACTGCCCCCTGGCTGAGTAGCCCTCAGCATGGCTGAGCCACCCCAGGGTGTCGCCCAGCCACCCATACCCAGCCCCACCACCTCGGGAGGGCCTCAGTCAGGGGATACTGCTCCCCTGTGCCCAGCTGGCCCAGCCATTGTCTCCAGGACACAAGGCTGTCTGCAGGCTGCTGGAGAAAGAGCCATGGACAGGCACCTCCACTTCGACGGGCGCCCGCTAACCTCCCTGACACCGCTGGGCCCAGGGGTGCCGTACAGGGTGGAGCCAGTCTCCCCCAGTGCTCCCCCACAGCTGGTGCAGAGCTGAGCAAGTCCAGCTGGTCCCCGGGCCTGGGAGCAGGACTCCGCGTGCTCAGCACATGCACACTGATTGTGCGCCGGGAACAGCACCCAACAGAGCCCATCTCTGGGCATGTCCGGGCTCCGATCTCTGACCTGCTCTCATGCACCTGGCTGGGGCAGTGCAGCCTGTTGGCCCCTCTAGCCCAGCCCCACAGCACTCACAGCACTTGCGGAAGGACTCCCAGGTGTGGGAGGGCAGGCAGGCCTTGCTGCTGGGCTGCTGCAAGAGGCAGACGATGGCGTTGTCCATCTGCTGGAAGATGCGCAGCAACAGCACCGACTGCTTGATCTCAGGCGACAGGCCAGACTCCTCCGACTGCACCAGCTGCCGCACCGTGTCGAAGTCCTGCTTCAGCTGCAAGGCACCCTGCAGGCTGGGGAGCCCCGGGTGAGAGTAGGGAAGAGATCGCAGCCCTGGGCGCCCCCAATTCCGACCTGCAGCCCCCTGCGACCCGAGCCCTGGGCGCCCCCCAATCCTGACCCACAGTCCCCTGGTACCCCAGCTCTGGGCGCCCCCCAGCTCTGCTAGTGCCCCCCAATCCTAACCCACAGCCCCCCACCCCGTGAGCTCCATTACCTGAACTTGATTTTCTGGGTGAGAATGTGGTCCATCCAGGCTTCCACAAAGGCTGTAATGACGTGGGTGAGCGCGGGCACCTGGGACTCGCGTGGGAGCAGCTGGATGCCCTGCAGGACCTGGCCCAGGACAGTCTGGGTGGCGGCCAAGGCGTACTCACCTGGGGAGCTGGGCAGGTCTGAAAGAGGCGGGGAAGGGGGCAACATTACCCCTGCCATGGCTGGAGGGAGCTGTGAGGGGTGTATGCCCCACACTGGCACTGCAAGGATTACAGGGAGCTGGGGAGCTCTTCAGGGCACCCGCGTGCAACTCCACAGTGTGGTAGGCCCAATGCAGACGGCCAGCTGGGCTGCTGCAGGCAGGAGGTGCCCAGGGAGAGCTGGCAGCACTGGCCAGGGGGCCGGGCCCAGATCTCCCAGGCGAGTGCTGGAAGGGCCACACGAGGGCGGCAGCAGGGAGTTCAATTCCCACCTTGGGGAGCCTGGAGCGGATCCGGAGCTGTGGGAAGGGCCTGCTGACAGCCAGAGCAGGGAGGGGGTATGACTAGGCAGACCCTGCCAGGTCCCCGGCTGGAGCCCAGAGGAGGGTGGGGCCAGCAAGGAGGTGGGCAAATCCTGGGGCGAGGGAGGAAGGACTTGGTGTGAGGCCAATGTACTGTTTGTGGGACGCTCCACCAGGGGCGGCTCTAGACATTTCGCTGCCCCAAGCACGGGGGGGCGCTCTGCCAGTCACATGGCTTCGGTAGACCTTCCGCAGGCGTGCCTGCGGAGGGTCCGCTGGTCCCACAGCTCCACCGAAGCCACGGGACCAGTGGACCCTCCGCAGGCATGCCGCCGAAGGCAACCTGCCTGCCGCCCTCCTGGCGACCGGCAGAGCGCCCCCCACAGCATGCCGCCCCAAGCACGCGCTTGGCATGCTGGGGCCTGGAGCCACCCCTGTGCTCCACCCCCGAGGGCAACACTTTACAGTGACCCACTGTGGCCCTAAGAGCCTGCTGTGCCAGCTCGGCCCCCAGGGGGCGCTGGCTGCCAAATCACTCGCCCACTGGAGGGAGGGACGGGATGGAGGAGGGCAGCACTCACACTGCGCCCCCAGCAGCAGGTACCTCCAGTTCTCACTGGGACCAGTGGGGAAGACTGGCCTGGGCCCTGTGGGGCAGCACCAGGCCCAGAGACTCAGGCTGCAGCCAGCCCAGCATGCTGGGGTTAGCGATCCCCGCAGGGAGAGCCGTGTCAGCGGCCTGCTAGCAGGGCCTGGACCCAGAGCCAGTGCTCCGGGCTGCCTTGGCAGGGCAGGGCATGGCCGGGACAGGCCTGGGCAAGAAGGAAGCTGCTCTCAGCTTGACATGTCAGCTATGAGCCGCTCTGCCCATTGGATCTGTCGGCGGGCAGGGGCTCGGCACAGGACACGGAGGGACGTACCTGCACGGAGGCCTGCTCTCCAGTGCTTGCCCAGAGGCATGGTCTGGCCGAAGATCTCTGCCGACATCCGCTTGCAGTCGGTGGAGAACACGCGCAGCACGTCCTGTGAGAAGCTCTGGGAAACAGAGGGGGAGCTGGACCAGCACCCCCGGGAGAGCCCGGCTTGGCACCCCCACCCTTGGGAACCTGGCAGCTTAGTCCAGCAAGCACGACAGTGCCCTGCCAGGACGCAGCAGGATCCTGGGCACACGTGCCAGGAGATGGCACAAAGCCAGCCTCCATTCAGCGCAGCCAATGTGGAGCCAGCCCCACCCCCAGCCTCCGTCCAGCGCTGCCACCATGCGGCCAGCCCCGCCCCCAGCCTCCGTCCAGCACCGCCAATGTGGAGCCGGCCCCGCCCCCAGCCTCCGTCCAGCGCCGCCAATGTGGAGCCGGCCCCGCCCCCAGCCTCCGTCCAGCACCGCCAATGTGGAGCCGGCCCCGCCCCCAGCCTCTGTCCAGCGCCGCCACCATGCGGCCAGCCCCACCCCCAGCCCAGAGCCAGCACCGCACACTCCACACCACCCATCTGACTAGAGCTGCCACCAGTCGTTCCCCCTACAACCTCCCCACCTGGATCACAGCCAGTCCCGTCCCCCCCATCCCCCGTCAGCCCTGCCCTGCGGCCCAGAACAGGGCAGGGGACAGGAAGGTGCAGGAGTTTCCAGCCCGGCCCAGCTCTGCGGCCCAGCTCCCCGGGGCTCGCCAGAGGAGTGCGGCCAGGCCTGGCCCCTTCTCCCAGAAGGGCTGCGGCTCACAGAGGAAGGGGCTAGCCCAAGGCAGGGACCCTCCCCAAGCCCTATGCACCCACCGTGAGGCAGGGCAGGGTCCCCTACCTGGATGTTGGCGGCGGTGGAGTGGATCTGTTGGCACAGCTGCCGCTCCTGGTGGGAGCCGAAGGCCGGCCGCACCCACCTGGGGCTGTCCCCCACCTCAGGGAAGGCCCCACTCACAAGCTCCGCCAAGCTGGTGGTCTCTGCCTTTAACAACTGCAGAGGAGAGGAAGACGTGAAGCCCTGAGCTCAGCCATGGCCAAAGAGAGCCTGGCTCGGGGCCAGCTGCAGCCCCCCTGGGCCTGGGATCCCAGCCCCACTCCTGCTGCGCCTGGGCACACTACAGGGAGGGACCCTGGCTTGGGAGCAGCTGGTGCTGGGGGTCAGTTGTCTCCATGACTCCCTATGGCTGGCAGAGGGAGAGGCCGCAGGCCCAGCCAGCAGCTCCCTGGCTGCGGGTCCCGGCCCGAGGAAGTGTCCCAGGAGCCATACTTGCCTGGAGATCTCCCTGGGTGACGAGCAGGAACGGGCAGAGGGACCAGGCCGCAAGGTGCTGATAGGCCTTGGCCATGAGCCAGGAGCAGGAGGCCTGCCCCGTGGCCAGACAGCGAGTCAGCAGCTCCAGCCGGAGGCTCGGGGAGACGAGGTTGCTGCTCGCTGCAGGGAGGGACAATGGGTTAATGGACAAAGCCAAGAGACCCCGTGGTACAGAGTGAGCTGGCACAGGGGACAGCCCAGCAGGATGTGGACTCGCGGGGCGGGACAGGGAGGAAGGCAGTGCTGGGGCGGCCTGTCGGTGCGAGGGGGATGGTGTGGGGATTCGGAGCCGGGAAGTGCCAGGGGCTGCCTTAGGGGCATGGGAGTGGGGCCGGGCAGCACCCGGGGTGGCCTAGAGGTGGGGTGAACTGGCAGTGCCAGGGCCCTAGAAGCTGATTTCTCAGCAGAGCACTGGGGCACGTCCCCACGAGGAACCGCCCCCACGGTGAGCGCCCCCTCTGGCTGATACAGAACCCTGCTCCGTCTCCCCGAGTCTCCAGCCCTGCAGCCGAGAGAGCCCTCACTCACCAGTCCTTGCAGTGAGCGGAGGCTGCAGGCATTTCAGGGCGAAGGCCAGGGGAGGGTGGAGCTCCCGGAGCAGCTGGGCCGTCCTGCTGTGCGCCGTGTCCACTGTCCTAGCCCCAGGTAGGCACTTATCGCTGAGGCTGGAACCCAGGGCCTGGCAGAACCCTGCGGAGAGGGGAGAGCACCACAGTGGGGGAGGGAGATGCTGCCACCACCTGGGTCCCTGAAACACCCTGCCCCTGTCCCCTGGAGGTCACCACAGAGCCTCCCCACTCCCAGGTGTCCCCAAAGTACCCCACGCAGGGCTCCCTGTTCCCAGAGCCCCTCCAGTCCCAGTAGCCAGGCCTCCCCACAGCACTCCTGCTGGCCACAGGGACCCCAGGCCAGCAGCCCCTGGGCCTTACCTCGGTCCCAGCTCTGGAAGACAGCCTGAGAGATCAGACATAGGCACAGACGCCGCAGCGCTGCTTCGCACTCTAGGGGCACGCAGGCTGCAAGCAAACATGGGGGTGAGCACCACGACAGGCAGGGCCGGTTTTAGGCTGATTCGCCTGATTCCCCTAAATCGGGCCCCGTGTCCAAGCCCTGGTATGGCATACGGGCAAGAGCCCCAGGCTCAGCTGCTGCTCCAGCTGCCTCTGCTGCCCTGATCCTTTAAATAGCCACCTGAGCCCCGCTGCTTCCCTAGGGCTCCCACGGCTATTTAAAGGGCTGGGAGGGTGGAAGCAGGGGAGCCCCGGGCCCTTTAAATAGCCCCCGAGCCCATGGCCGCTGCTACTACCCTGGTGGGGGAGGGAGGAGGAGGAGGCACTCACCATACAGGGTGTGCTGTACCCACACCACCTGCCCACAGCCAGCCCCTGCTGCACCCCTTGCCCTGCCCACAGCCAGCCCCACACCCCCTGCCCTGCCTGAGGTGTACAATAAAGTTTCTCTTAACCAACTTGATATTTATAATATGACACAATGTACGTAATATATAATTTTGTTATTATTTATATAGTTATGGAAAGTAAATAATATATGGAAGAAATGAACGGCATTTTTTTTACTTTTTTTTTTTTAGTCATCCCTGTCGGGGCTCTGCCAAAAATGTTCGAAATGGGCCCCGCACTTCCTAAAGCTGGCCCTGAGGACAGGCCCTGCCCCTGGGCACAGCCCCAGCGGAGGAGGAGGGAATCAGGCCAGTCAGCCTTTGGCTTCCCACTGCTGGTGCCAACTAGGGAGCCAGATACTGCCAGGCCGGGGCAGACCCCTGGCCTGAGACCCCAACTCCTGCACTAGGAGCCATGCCGCAGCCCTGATGGGAAGGATATCTGGGCACCAAAACCTTAACCTGGATGGGAGCCAGCACCCTCAGAGGGGGGACACACCGTGTCCCAAACCCTCACCCCAGAGCCAGCCAGTCCCCGAGCTGGGTCCGGATCAGAGCCAGTGTCCCCTGGAGAGGAAAGACCTCATGTCCTATTACCTGCCCCCCAATCCAGCCAATCCCTGCCCCAGGGCTGGATCAGAGCCAGAACCCCCTGGAGAGGAAAGACCCTGTGCCCCATTCCCACCCTCTATAACCAACCAGGCCACCACCCTGAGACTGGATTGGAGCCAGTGCCCCCTAAAGGGGATAGGCCCCATGTCCCAGTCCCCGCCCCCCTGCACTCACCCTGACTCAGTGCCTGGCTCAGCTCCTGTGCCAGCGCAGCTGCTGCCCTTTCTGTGCACTGGGGCAGGCCTCCACAGGGCTGTGCCTGGTCCTGCCGCAGCTCCAGGTGATGGGCCAGCGAGGTGGCGGTGGCCTCCCAGAAGAGTGGGCGGTACTGTGCATACAGAACCTCGGCAGCCTCCGAGTAAAACGCGTCCAGCCAGCGCACAGACTTCCAGCTGGGCAGGGAGGCCGGGCTCAGCCTCTCGTCCAGGTCCGGACTGGCGGCTGGCGCCATGAGGGGCTCCTGGTCCTCCTCTGCTGGGGGCTTCTCCTGCTTGGGCCTCTTGAGCACATGGTGCCAGAGCGTGTCGGTGGAGGCCACCAAGACTCCCAGAACAAGGTCCAGGAGCTCCTTGTCCTCCCTGCACAGCACCTGCAGCTCCTCAGGGAGGCTCAGGAGCCCCTCCACTGTGGGGGGCCCAGGGGACCCCACATCTGTCTCACTGCTGCTGCGGTCCATGGACCAAGGCACCACAGCACTCTCCCAGTGCACTTGTTCCAGGCTGTCCCCCTGTGCCCGCTGCAGAAGGAGCTGGTGGAGTCGGTGGGCAGCCAGCCTGCCTCTCTCAGCTGCCAGCACGCCCAACACCCGACCAATGGGATAGGCCTGAGCGCCAACCCCCACCTCTCCTTTGCGCCGGAGTGGAGTGGTGGGGTCAGTCCCCGGCTCGCCAGAGGCTCGCTCCAGGGCCTGGTCGCTCAGCAGGTGGTTGTAGATCTCCAAGCCCTGGAACAGGTCAGAGAGCTGGGCAGGGGAGAGGGTGGCGGGGCTGGCCCGTGCCAAGCAGTGCAGCTGCACCTCTACGTAGTGCTCCACTAGGCGGATGGCATGCAGGGCCAGCAGATCCAGCGCTCGCTTCATGTGTGTCACTGACTCATGAGGCTGCAGCAGCAGCTCCCGCAGCCAAGGGTCACTGCGCATCTTGCGCTGCAGCCCGCTCCAGTGGCTGGTATGAGTCCGCAGCTCCTCACAGAGTCCCCTGAGCTGCCTGCTCCCCCCAGGGTCCCCTCCCCGGTCCTTCAGTGCCAAGAGAGCAAGGAGGTCACAGACGAAATCTGAGGCCCCTTTGAGGCGGTGGCTGTACTCGCGGGAGAGGCGGAGGCGGTGGCGGTGCTGCAGCAGGGCATGCAAGGTGGCACAGTGCTTGGCTACACAGGGGTGGACAGGGTGGTAGGAGAAGGCGCCCGGGGCCGTGTCACTGGCCGCCGGCTTGATGTGGCCTCGGAAAGTCTCTGTGCGGGGGTTCTCCTGCACACAGAGGCAGCGGCTGAGCCCCAGGAAGCTGTGGTCCACCTGGGCCAGGCAGGCGAGGGCGCTGGGCGAGTCCTCCTCGTCGCTGTCGTAGGCACTGGCACTGGCATGCTGCTGCAGGAGGAGCCGCACACTGGGGTTCACACAGTTCCACAGCAGGGCTTCCGCCTTCTGCAGGGACTTGGCAAAGCCACTCAGGGAGCTGCAGCCTGCAAGGCACGGAGTCTCAGGGAGGAGGCGGCTGCAGCCCCAGGGACCCCCTGTAACCGCCCCCAGCAGCAAAAGCAGAGCCAGACTGGGCTGAACGGAGAGGGCACAATCTGTAGGGGAGCAGAGATATGCCCTCCCACGGCCCGTCATACCCCTGCAGCTGTGCCTCCAACGTTCCCTAGGCGCTCCCAGCTCCAGTGACCTGGGGTGTGGGGAACTACAGGGACCTGCTTTATAGCCCCTGGACCCCCCATAATTACCCCATCCTCAACCCACCACTCCCACACACTTCTTTGGGGACCCCCTGCCAGCCCTGCCCTGGGGAAAGGAGCAAGACCCCTCGCTGGAGGCCCCAGCACTACGGTGCCAGTGCTGCAGAGGGACAAGGGAGCAGCTCCAGCACAGCTCTGTCTCCCTTGCCTCCCGGTGCTCTCAGGGCTGTGACACGGGACTGCAGGTCCCCCTCTGCCATCTGCAGCTCCCTGCACTTCCTCAGCCTGCCCTGCTTCTTACCCTCCCCGATCCCTGTCTCTGCTGCGCTGGGACCTCAGCTGCCCTTCCCCTGCCCGTAATTCCCAGGGATTAAACGGCCCAGACTGAACAAAAGGAGCTGCAGGAAGGAGGCACAAATGCAATTAAAGGATCAAGGGACTAAAAAGAGCAGCCACCCAAGCCCCAGATGTCTACCTGAGCTGCAGCAGCCACGCATGCCCTGGCCCGCAGCGAGCAGCCTGTGCCACCACAGACCGCCAGGGAGTTGTCATCACAGCCCTTGATTGGGGCTCACGGTCTCCGCCTTCAGTGGGAGGCTCTGGTGTCCAGCTCTCCTCCTGCCCGAACCGGTGCTGCACAGACCCACCGAGTTTCTGCCCTCACCTGAGTCTGCTGACTCCTCTCGCTCCCTCTGCCCAACAGTGGGAGACACCTTCTTGGGCCCCAGCAGTGAGCTCAGCGGCGGCAGGATGGAGCCTGAGGCCTGCGACATGCGCGACATGATGAGGATGAAGACAGCGTTCAGGCCAATGCCATCTACTTCGATCATCTGCAAGAGACAAGGGCTGGAGGGTCAACTGCAGCATTGCCTGCAGTGGCAGCTGACCCTGACCCTGACCCCTCCTGAGGACAGCAGCACCATCTCCTGACAGCCCTAGTCACACGGACCTCAGCTGCCACCTTAGGGCAGTGCCCCAACCCCCAAGTGCAGGGGACAGGCACCCAGAAAGCGAGGGGGTGTCCACACTGCAGTGTGAGCCCAGGGTTTGAACTCAGCCTCAAGACTAACCCCTTCTGCCTACACACAAATCACACCCAGGGCCCCATGGGGGGTGGAGGACCTGAGCTTCAGTCAAGCTTGGAGCCAGGGTTCGAGCCCAATGTAGATGCATCAGCCCAGCGGACCTGTGCCCTGGCAGTCTGCCCAGAGTACCACAACCCCGAGCCCCGGCTCTCTGTCCCCTGGACAGGCAGCGTGAGCGGCCAGCCAGGTCCCCCCCTGGCCCCGGGAACGCGCTGGAGCGGCCCCGCTCTGGGAGGGCGCTTGGACCCAGGCCCGCACCCCGCACTGTAAATGCTGCGGCCGCAGGCGGGGCCGACAGACGCGTGTAGACGCTCCGGCCCAGGCTCTGCGAACCTGAGCTCACCCGACGGGCCCCCGGGCGGATGCCGAGGGGTGACAGGGCTCGGGAGGGGGAGCTGGGGGCCGTCACCCCTCCCCCGGGAAACCTCCGTGTCCAGCCGGGCACTTCAGCGGGCACAGGGCGGCCCGCGGTAGCCATGGCAACCGGCACCTCCGAAGCCGCCCGACACTTACCGGCCACCGCCGCGCGCCCAACCGCCCCCAGCTAGGGACAGGGCGCTGCGAGCCTAGAGCCAATCAGCGAACTAGGAACTGGCACGTGACAGGGATCCCCGTGCTTCAGCCCCCGCCCGCTCCGTCACGTGATAAGGGAAGTCGGCGTCTCCCCACGTCTGGACGCTGATGGGCGGGGCCGAGAGGCGGGATCTGCCCCTCCCCGCCGGGGTGCCCCAGGGCGCGGGGGGCGGGGCGGGGCATGGCTCGGGGGCGGGCCCCAGCGCTCCCCACCTGTGGAACTACCTGCTGCGCCCTCTGCAGCCAGCAGCACATGAGCCCCCCTCACAGCCCTGGGAGTCCCCCATGATTCCCTGGGTCACCCCGAGTGAACCCTGCAGAGCCCCCCGAACCCCCTACGTCACCCCCACTGAGCCCCCCATGAACCCCCTACGTCACCCCCACTGAACCCCCGTCACCCCCACAGAGCCCTCCATGAACCCCCTACGTCACCCCCACTGAGCCCGTGACACCCCCACAGAGCCCCCCATGAACCCCCTACGTCACCCCCACTGAACCCGTGACACCCCCACAGAGCCCCCCATGAACCCCCTACGTTACCCCCACACAGCCCCCCATGAACCCCCTACGTCACCCCCACTGAACCCCCGTCACCCCCACAGAGCCTTCCATGAACCCCCTACGTTACCCCCACAGAGCCCCCCATGAACCCCCTACGTCACCCCCACTGAACCCCCGTCACCCCCACAGAGCCCTCCATGAACCCCCTACGTCACCCCCACTGAGCCCGTGACACCCCCACAGAGCCCTCCATGAACCCCCTACGTCACCCCCACTGAGCCCGTGACACCCCCACAGAGCCCTCCATGAGCCCCCTATGTCACCCCCACTGAACCCGTGACACCCCCACAGAGCCCCCCATGAACCCCCTACGTCACCCCCACTGAACCCCCATCACCTCTACAGAGCCCTCCATGAACCCCCTACGTCACCCCCACTGAACCCGTGACACCCCCACAGAGCCCCCCATGAACCCCCTCAGTCACCCCCACTGAACCCCCGTCACCCCCACAGAGCCCTCCATGAACCCCCTACGTCACCCCCACTGAACCCCCGTCACCCCCACAGAGCCTTCCATGAACCCCCTACGTCACCCCCACTGAACCCGCGACACCCCCACAGAGCCCTCCATGAACCCCCTACGTCACCCCCACTGAGCCCGTGACACCCCCACAGAGCCCTCCATCAACCCCCTATGTCACCCCCACTGAACCCGTGACACCCCCACAGAGCCCCCATGAACCCGCTACGTCACCCCCACTGAACCCCCATCACCTCCACAGAGCCCTCCATGAACCCCCTACGTCACCCCCACTGAACCCGTGACACCCCCACAGAGCCCTCCATGAACCCCCTATGTCACCCCCACTAAACCCCCATCACCCCCACTGAACCCCTGTGACACCCCCACAGAGCCCCCCATGAACCCCCTGTCATCCCCACTGAACCCCTGTGACACCCCCACAGAGCCACCAGGAACCCCTTGTGTCACCCCCACTGAACCCATGACACCCCCACAGAGCCCCCCATGAACCCCATATGTCACTCCCACTGAATCCCCATGAACCCATGTCACCCCCACTGAACCCCTGTGACACCCCCACAGAGCCCCCATGAATCCCCTATGTCACTCCCACTGAACCCCCCCAAACCTCCTATGTCACCCCCACTGAACCAGTAACACCCCCACAGAGCCCCCCATGAACCCCCTACGTCACCCCCACTGAATCCCCCATGAACCCCCTATGTCACCCCCACTGAACCCGTGACACCTCCACAGAGCCCCCCATGAACCCCCTATGTCACCCCCACTGAACCCCCCAAACCTCCTATGTCAACCCCACTGAACCCATGACACCCCCACAGAGCCCCCCATGAACCCCCATGTCATCCCCACTGAACTCCTCATGAACCCCCTATGTCAACCCCACTGAACCCCCCATTAACCCCCTACGTCACCTGCACTGAACCCCCCATTAATCCCCTATGTCACCCCCACTGAACCCATGACACCCCCATAGAGCCCCCCATGAACTCCCTATGTCAGGCCTGCACAACATGCGGCATGCGGCCCGTGGAGGCTCACTGTGTGGCCTGCGGCCAGGATTCAAAGGGCTCTGGTCTGCCGGCAGCGGCGTGGAGCCCTGAGCCCTTTAAATCTCAGCCGCAGCCAGGATTCATACGGCTCTGGGCTGCCCGCAGAGATTCCCGGCCGCAGCTGAGATTTAAAGGGCTCAGGGCTCCCCGCCGCTGCCGGCAGCCCAGAGCCCTTTGAATCCTGGCCGCAGCTCCAGCAGATGGGCTGGGGCTGGGATTTAAAGGGCTCAAGCTCCCCTCTGTGGCAGGAGCTCTGGGCCCTTAAAATCCCTGCCCCAGCCCCGCAAAGCTCCGAGTTCCCCCAGCCACCGGAGCCTCGGGCCCTTTAATTTGCTCCTGACAGCTCCCAGCCGCCTCTTCTGCTGGGAGCCCCTGTTGATTTAAAACCAAGTATCACCTCCCCACCCCCAACCTTCCTTTTTGGCCCACAGCTGTTTTGGTGGGGAGGCGCTGGGGAAGGAGGGTTTGTTTCTGCAGGGCTGGGCAGTGCTGGGGTGGGGTGCTTCCGCGGGGCTGGGGGGTTTCGGCCCTCAGCTGTCTTCTTTGGAGTAATGTGGCCCTTGCCGCTTTACGAGTTGTGCAGGCCTGCCCTATGTCATCCCTACTGAACCCCCCATGAACCCTCCAAGTCACCCCCACTGAACCCATGACACCCCCACAGAGCCCCCATTAACCCTCTATATCACCCCCACTGAACCCCCTATGATGCCCCTGCAGAGCCGCCCATGAACTCCCCATGTCACTCCTGACTGAATCCTCCATGACACCCCCACTGAACCTGTGACACCCCCACAGAGCCCCCCATTAACCCCCTATGTCACCCCCACTGAACCCCTGTGACACCCCAGAGTCCCTATAAACCCTCTATATCACCCCCACTGAACCCCCTATGATGCCCTTGCAGAGCCCCCCATGAACTCCCCATGACACCCCTACAGAACCCGTGACATCCCCACAGAGCCCCCATGCACCCCTAATGTCACCCCTGACTGAAACCCTGTGATGTCTCCACGACACTCCCTACAGAGCGCCTACAATGCCCTCATGACACCCCAACTGAACCCCCTACAACAGCCTCCATGAGCCTCCTGCAACACTTCCTAGAGCCCCCCATGACACCCACCACAGAGCTCTCTGCATCACCCCCAGCCGAACCCCCTGCGATGCCCCCCCCACAAAGCCCCATGATGCCCCCTACAGAGCTCCCTGCAACACCCCCTGTAGAGCTCCCCCTGTGATGCCTCTGGCTAAACCCCCAATTCCCTGTGAAGAACCCTCTGCAACACCCTGGTAGGGACATCATGTTCCCCATAAATTTTGATGCCCCCTGCAGAAGGTGCTGAGCAGAATCTGTGCCTGGGCCCCCTGGATAAGCTGATGTAGCCAGTGAGTGCTGGAGCCCTGCTGCTACCTGCCCCATAGTGTGCTCTTTGGGGTAGAGACCAGTCAGGTCTTCTCTGCCTAGCATGCCCCAGGCCCTTCCAGAAACAACTCATCCAAGGGCTGGGTAAGGACTTAGCAGGGAGGGAGGCGAAAAGTCAGGTTGGCTGGGCTGGCCCTCAGCTGGGGCTCTCCCCTCCCTCCCTGCACAGCCTGTGTTATAGGACCTTTGCACTTTGCCAAGTAGCCTGATGTGGGGCAACCAGGAGGCAGGCCTGCCACGTAGGTGCCCACTGGTCTGCTCCAGCGCAGCCCGGTTGAGCATCAGGCTAACAGGGCCCCCAGATTTATCTGGCACAGGAGTGTCTCTCTGTCTATACTTCTGCTCCCCATTCTAGTGTGGCTGAGGGCTGACCCGAGCCCAGCGGTCTCCCAGGCCCCTTGTCTCAGCAGCTGCTTTGTGCATGAAGGGAGTGGACTGAAAGCCAAGAGTATCCTGAGGTCTAATCCCTGCCAATCTCCTCGTTTAGTGTGTGCCACTGGGTCAGTTGCTTGGCCTCCTTAGCCCAGCCAGCCAGGCCTCCCTGAACACACACAGGATCCACCCTCTGAGAGAGCAGGGGCGCCTGGGAACCCCAGCCGGGCATTGTTCTGGAATAACGAATTCCTGAGTCTCCTCTGCTCCCAAGTCGGCTCCAGGCTCAGCGTTGCTGACCCTCCCCTTGAGTTAGTGCTGAACTCAGTAGGTGCTGGGATGTGGGGGGCAGCTGGCTGGGTAACCACAGGGGCTAGCGATGAAGGGAGGGAGAGCCCGAGCGGGGATGGCCCATGCCTTGGGTCTGCTGGGGCTTCTGACGTGTTCTTGCAAAGATTTGCTTTATGCTCTTTGGGGAGGTTCTCCAAAGCAATGCGGGGTCCAGGGGGCGTGTGTGTCGGGGGTCCATGTGCACATTGGAGGATAGGCGCGGGGTGCACGCATAGGAATGTGTGGTCAAGGCTAGGCTAGGCTGGGCGGGGGTGGTGCATGCACCTGTGCCTTGGGCTGTGTGCACACATGGGTGGGTGCTTGTGCATGCAGAACGGGGTGGGGGTGCCCATTGGGGGTGGGGGGAGGGCAGGTGTGCATGTGCTGCGATCGCTCATCTCCTGCACTAGGAACAGCTGCTGGACGGGCTTGGCTTTATCGGCACTGCCCTCCCCCAACTCCCCAAGAGCAGCAAGCGCCTGGACTCTGCTAATTTCTAACTGAACTCGCCCTGCCCCTTCCTGTCAGCAAGGGGCAGGCAGGCCGGGAAGGGGACGAGAAAGCTGAAGAGGTCAGAGACCTGCACTTTGGTAGGGAGGCCACAGAGGTGACACTGGTCCCTGCTGGGCTGCAGTCTATCAGCTGCCCCCTGCGAGGAAGCTCCTGGGGGAAGCGCCTCAGCTGGGACCAACCTGGGTTTAATGTGGGAGGAGAGATGGATAATGAGGAAAGCCCAGCGGTTGGCCCCAGGGCTGAGCGACTGACTCCTGGCCTCGCTGCGGAGCCCAGTTCTCTGGCTCCCTAGTTTGGTGCCCCCCCCTCCAGCGAGCACAACAGGCCTGGCTGCCGATTCCACGTCTGGCACATTCCCACAAGCCAGCCAGCTACACTCTGCCTGCACGTCTCCCTGCCTGAACCCAGAGCACATCCGGCTCAGGAACAGGGCTGCGCACTCACCCTGTCGCCTAGGGAAGCCACCCCAGTGCTTCAAGGTGTTTGTGTAACCCACAGGCCTGGCTGGAGCTCAGGGGGCTGCTCGGCAGGATGCAGGAGGGGAGCAGCAGGGAGAAAGGGGTAGAGAGGTGCAGGGAAGGGGGGGGCGGAGGGGTACAGTGATGGGGAGGGGAGAAGGGGCAGAGAGTGAAAGGGGGGGTTAGGGAATAGGAGAAGGGGTGGGGTGCAGTGAAGGGGGATGGGAGAGTGCCACAATGGGGGAGGGGAGAAGGGTGCAGTGGAGGGGTGCAGCAATGGAAGGGAGAAGGGGCCGAGGGGTGCAGGGAAGGGGCACAGGGGTACAGTGATGAGGGGAGAGGGGGCAGAGGGGTGCAGGGAAGGGGGCACAGGGGTATAGCGATGGGGGGAGAGGGGGCAGAGGGGTGCAGCGATGCGGGGAGAGGGGACAGAGGGGTGCAGGGAAGGGGGCACAGGGGTACAGCAATGCGGGAAGAGGGTGCAGAGGGTGCAGGGAAGGGGGCACAGGGGTACAGCGATGGAGAGAGAGGGGGCAGAGGGGTGCAGTGAAAGGGGATGGAGGGTGCTGCAGTGGGGGTGCAGCAAAGGGGGCAGAGGGAAGGGGGAGAGGTACAGCGATGAAGGAGGGGAGAAGGGGCTGAGGGGTGCTGGGAAGGGGCACAGGGGTACAGCGATGGGGGGAGAGGGGGCCAAGGGATGCAGTGAAAGGGCGTGAAGGGTACAGCAATGGGAGAGGGGAGAAGAGGCAGGGTGCAGGGAAGGGGGGCACAGGGGTACAGCAATGGGGGGAGAGGGGGCAGAGGGATGCAGTGAAAGGAGGTGGAAGGGTGCCACAGTAGGGGTGCAGCAAAGGGGGCACAGGGAAGGGGGGCACAGGGGTACAGCGATGGGGCAGAGGGGTGCAGTGAGAGGAGGTGAAGGGTACAGTGATGGGGGAGAGAAGAAGAGGTAGGGTGCAGAGAAGGGGGGCACAGAGGTACAGCGATGAGGGGAGAGGGGGGCCGAGGGGTGCAGTGAGAGGGGGTGAAGGGTACAGTGATGAGGGAGAGGAGAAGAGGCAGGCCACAGGCAAGGGGGGCACAGGGGTACAGCGATGGAGGGAGAGGGGGCAGAGGAGTGCAGTGAAAGGGGATGGAAGGGTGCCACAGTAGGGGTGCAGCAAAGGGGGCACAGGCAAGGGGGGCACAGGGGTACAGCAATGGGGGGAGAGGGGGCAGAGGGGTGCATTGAAAGGGGATGGAAGGGTGCTGCGGTAGGGGTGCAGCAAAGGGCGCACAGGGAAGGGGGGCACAGGGGTACAGTGATGGAGGGAGAGGGGCAGAGGGGTGCAGTGAAAGGGGATGAAGGGGTGCCACAGTAGGGGTGCAGCAAAGGGGGCACAGGCAAGGGGGGCACAGGGGTACAGCAATGGGGGGAGAGGGGGCAGAGGGGTGCATTGAAAGGGGATGGAAGGGTGCTGCAGTAGGGGTGCAGCAAAGGGCGCACTGGGAAGGGGGGCACAGGGGTACAGTGATGGAGGGAGAGGGGCAGAGGGGTGCAGTGAAAGGGGATGGAAGGGTGCCGCAGTGGGGGTGCAGCAAAGGGGGCACAGGGGTACAGCAATGGGGGGAGAGGGGGCAGAGGGGTGCATTGAAAGGGGATGGAAGGGTGCTGCAGTAGGGGTGCAGCAAAGGGCGCACAGGGAAGGGGGGCACAGGGTACAGTGATGGAGGGAGAGGGGCAGAGGGGTGCAGTGAAAAGGGATGGAAGGGTGCCGCAGTGGGGGTGCAGCAAAGGGGGCACAGGCAAGGGGGCACAGGGGTACAGCAATGGGGGGAGAGGGGGCAGAGGGGTGCATTGAAAGGGGATGGAAGGGTGCTGCAGTAGGGGTGCAGCAAAGGGCGCACAGGGAAGGGGGGCACAGGGTACAGTGATGGAGGGAGAGGGGCAGAGGGGTGCAGTGAAAAGGGATGGAAGGGTGCCGCAGTGGGGGTGCAGCAAAGGGGGCACAGGCAAGGGGGGCACAGGGGTACAGCAATGGGGGGAGAGGGGGCAGAGGGGTGCAGTGAAAGGGGATGGAAGGGTGCCGCAGTAGGGGTGCAGCAAAGGGGGCACAGGCAAGGGGGGCACAGGGGTACAGCAATGGGGGGAGAGGGGGCAGAGGGGTGCATTGAAAGGGGATGGAAGGGTGCTGCGGTAGGGGTGCAGCAAAGGGCGCACAGGGAAGGGGGGCACAGGGGTACAGTGATGGAGGGAGAGGGGCAGAGGGGTGCAGTGAAAGCGGATGGAAGGGTGCCACAGTAGGGGTGCAGCAAAGGGGGCACAGGCAAGGGGGGCACAGGGGTACAGCAATGGGGGGAGAGGGGGAAGAGGGGTGCATTGAAAGGGGATGGAAGGGTGCTGCAGTAGGGGTGCAGCAAAGGGCGCACAGGGAAGGGGGGCACAGGGGTACAGTGATGGAGGGAGAGGGGCAGAGGGGTGCAGTGAAAGGGGATGGAAGGGTGCCGCAGTGGGGGTGCAGCAAAGGGGGCACAGGCAAGGGGGGCACAGGGGTACAGCAATGGGGGGAGAGGGGGCAGAGGGGTGCATTGAAAGGGGATGGAAGGGTGCTGCAGTAGGGGTGCAGCAAAGGGCGCACAGGGAAGGGGGGCACAGGGTACAGTGATGGAGGGAGAGGGGCAGAGGGGTGCAGTGAAAAGGGATGGAAGGGTGCCGCAGTGGGGGTGCAGCAAAGGGGGCACAGGCAAGGGGGGCACAGGGGTACAGCAATGGGGGGAGAGGGGCAGAGGGGTGCAGTGAAAAGGGATGGAAGGGTGCCGCAGTAGGGGTGCAGCAAAGGGCACACAGGGAAGGGGGTGTCAGAGAGTGTGGGGGAGTCCGGCCCTGCACCCCTCTTCCTGGGACTCCCAGTGACTCTCAGCCAGCCGGTAAAACAGAAGGTTTATTGGACAATAGGAACACAGGTTACAGCAGAGCTTGGAGGCCCAACCAGGACCCCTCAATCGAGTCCTTCTGGGGTTCAGGAAGCTTAGTCCCCAGCTTGGGGTTCCCTGAATTCCAACCACCCAGCCCAAAACCGAAACTGAACTAACTCCCTCCAGCCGGACCTTCCTTTGTCCAGCTTCCCGGGCAAAAGGTGCTGACCCCCTCCCCCCCTACCTGGCTCTGGTTACAGGCATAGATCCTGTCCCTCACCTAAAGTTCTCCCCGGCTCTCCCATCCCCCACACAGACAGTCCCTGCTCCATCACAGGGGTACAGCAATGAGGGGAGGGGGGCAGAGGGGGGCAGTGAAAGGGGGTGGAGGGGTGCAGGAATGGAGGGGAAAAGGGGCTGAGGGGTGCAGGGAAGGGGCAGAGGGGTACAGCGATGGGGGGAGAGGGGGCAGAGGGGTGTAGTGAAAGGGGATGGAGGGGTGCCGCAATGGGAGAACGTAGAAGGGATGGGGAGCAGAGAAGGGACAGAGGGGTGCAGCGAAGGAGGAGCAGGAAGAGGGGGCACAGGAGAGCAGATTCTTATTGGTCAGAAGAAACAAGGGAGCCAGGACAGGCCGCGCTCCCCCTGGCAGGGGAACGGAGGGCACCGAATTAGGGAGCCAGAGAACTGGGTTCCACAGCTGGGCAGCGAGGGCCAGGAGTCAGTCGCTCAGCCCTGGGGCCAACTGCTGGGCTTTCCCCATTATCCATCTCTCCCCGCCACACACACACCTAGCGCTCCCCCTCCCCCGCATGCACACACCTGTGTGAAGCCTGGGTCCCAACTTGGGCTGGGGGAGATGGGCCGGTGCACGACCTCGCCGCCCACTCCCTGTCCCTGCCCTGGTGGTGCGGAGGCGCAGGAACGGTGGGTTTGTGGCAGGATGGAGGTGAACCTGGTGCTGCTCCTGGCTTTCCTGGCACTTGGGAGCTGTTCCCCAAAGGGGCATAGTGCACACGGGCTGGGGGCCAGGACTCCTCACAGCTTTGGTTGTGACTCAGTGCTGCTCTGCTCTGCGGAGCTTGGCATGGGTGTCTGTCTCCATTAGAACCCTAACCCCGGCCAGGTGCCCCGTGTGGCAGTTCTCAAAGCTCTTTGCAGACCAACTAATCCTGGGTAACGAACTAACCTCCCACCTCCAGGGCAACAGCACTGTCCCCACTTTACAGAGGGAAACTGAGGCAGGGGGCTGGCCTGCCGCAGGCCAGGCCCATTGGTGTGGATTCGGATCCCAACGCCAGGGCTTAGCTCCCAGCCCACCCCTCTCTCCAGAGGACACTGCTTCTCTGGGTGGCTGCCATTCTGCCCGTAGAGCCATTGCCAGCTGGGGCTGGTGATGGGCTACAGTGACTTATGTCTCCTCTTGCTGGGTTAGGGGGAGAGTTTCAGGGGGTGCCTGGGCAGATGAAGGGTTAGGGGGGCAGGATGCTGGGAATCCACTCTCCCTTGTTCATGTTGTCCCAGCCTGGGGTCCCCTACAGTTACTTATATGGCAAGTCAAGCTACTTGAAGTCCAGCCAGAGATGTGTCTGTCCCTGGGGAAGAACCCTCTTGGCTCCATAGTCAGCTCAGTGCCTGGGGCTCACCAATGATTCCACCCATAGGGCTATGGTGTGTTGGAGACATTCACCCCCTTGCCTGGCCTGAGAAACACCCAGCCCCCAAGGGGGAGAACTCCGTTTACCAGCTGGGGCCCTATGTAACAGGGCTGCTGTGGGGTTAGCTCAGCCTTCCCTCCAATCCCCAGTGACTGGCCTAAGTCCCCTGCTCCCATTCGCACCCCAAAAAGACACAGCGCAGATGCAGTGCTCCCCGCAGTCCTCACCTCAAGGTAGGCCTTCCTGTGACTTCTCTCGATGCTGCTCTCCTTGTCCATGGTAGGTCAGCAATGGCCCCACGCAGCTGCCTGCTGCTAAAGCCAGAGAGAAATGATCTTAATAGCAGCTCTAATTAGCTACTAATCCAGGCAGTCCTGGAGAGGGGGGTGGGCGGGCAGGCAGGCAGTCCTCCTCTTCGGAGCAGCCCTCTGAGCACATCCAGCCCTCTGGAGATCCCGCCAGGGTACTGGGGAACCGCAAATCCACATTAGCTTCCTGCCTGCAGTCACAGCGTTGTCCTCAGTTTCCCATCCCCGTGTATGATTGTAGGGTTCCCCCAGGCACCGGGCTCACCCACAGCTCGAATACTGTGTGCTGTTTTGGCCACACCATCTGAAAAAAAAATATTAGAATGGGAGAAAGTACAGAGAGCAACGAAGTGATTGTGGGGATGGAACAGCTTCTATATGACAGGAGATTAAACAGACAGGGACAGTTCAGCTTAGAAGAGAGACGACTAAGGGGGGCTACAATAGAGGGCTATAAAATCACGGCTGGTGTGGAGATAGTAAATCAGGAAGTGTTATTTATTCCTTGGCAGAACACAAGAACCCGGGTTACCCAATGACATTAACAGGCAGCAGGTTTAAAACAAACCCAAAGAGAGTATTTCTTCACACAACACAGTGTCAACCTGTGGAACTCCTTGCCAGGGGATGCTGTGAAGGACAAAAGTATAACTGGGTTCAAAAAAAGAACTAGATATGTTAATGGCGGATGGGTCCATCGATGGCTGTTAGCCATCAGGGATGCAATCCCATGCTCTGAATGTCCCTTGCCCAGTGGTCCCCAAACTGTGGGGCATGCCCCAAACATGGGGGATGGGGAATACGCTACAGTACCTAGGCCAGCCCCCATAGAGGGTGGGGCGGGAGAACCACCCAGCCCCTCTTGGCCCTAGGCCAGCTGCATCTCTAGCTGTAGCATAACTACTCACTGTGATAGTGCTGCCTGCGGGAGCCTGCTGAGGCCACTCAGTCAGGGTGAACTGCAAACAAAACAGACAAACCCCAAACGCTGGTGGATATTCCAATACTCAGATTTACCAACCAGCACAGAACAGCTTCTGTAGCACCTCACTGGGTTCAAACAGCACAGTTCCCTTAAAGTGTCCAGCCTTAGGCCTGCATCCAGACACACACATCAGATACGATGATGATTCCTGAAAATCTTAGCTCATCATATAACAGAAAAGGTTCTTCCAATCCCAAGGGATCAGCCACAGACCCAGGTTTAATTATAACTTAGCTCTTACCCACAATACACACTACAGCCAATTCTTATTAACGAAGCTAAAATTTATTAACACAGAAAAGAGAGAGAGTGTTGGTTGAACGATCACTATACAGACAGACTTGAATTCAGTTCCTGAGGTTCAGATACACAGCAGAGGTGAGCTTGTAGTTGCCCACAGGCCATAGGAAACGCTGGGGCACCACTGGCCTGGCCTCGGTTTGCCAGGAGCCGGATCACTCAGGGATTGCCGGCTCAGTTCATTCCCGGAGGCCCCGGGCGCTGGGCTGGATGGAGCATGGGAATGACCCAGCCTGGCCAACCACGCTATGTCATTGCAGGGAACCCTGGCAGCTTGGCGGATTGGGGTCTCTGACCAGTGAGCGCTGCTGCCAGAGCCTCCGCTAGCGTTTGGCAAACGCACATGGCGCCCCAGAAACAAGCGTGCTCTCGTGCCCCGAACAAAGATGGCGGGCTCAGGGCTCACGGGCCGTCGTGCCCCGAACAAAGATGGCGGGCTCAGGGCTCACGGGCCGTCGTGCCCCGAACAAAGATGGCGGAATCTTGGCTCACGGGTCGTGGTGCCCCGAAGAAAGATGGCGGCATCGGGGCTCATGTGCCGTCGTGCCCCGAACAAAGGTGGCGGCCTCAGGTCTCACTGGCCGTCGTGCCCCGAAGAAAGATGGCGTCAGCAGATGACAGATTCCGGTCCGCTGGCAGGGCGGATTCCGGTGACTGTTTCCGTTCACGGCGCGGCGTAGAGGATTGTGCGGTGGGAGGGAGGCCGCCCCTCCTTGGGCTGATGCCGAACGCGGGACTCGGGGAGGCGGGAGCCCCCGGGGGGCCGGAGCGGGGTGAGTGGGGGGATCTGAGGGGCAGGGCGCGGGGGCGGGGTGAGGCAGTGGGGGGGTCTGAGGGGCTGGGTGCAGCAGGGAGGTGGGGGGCGGTCTGGGCGGGTTGAGGCAGTGGGGGGGTCTGAGGAGCTGGGTGCAGCAGGGAGGTGGGGCGGTCTGGGCGGGTTGAGGCAGTGGGGGGGTTTGAGGGGCTGGGTGCAGCAGGGAGGTGGGGGGCGGTCTGGGCGGGTTGAGGCAGTGGGGGGGTCTGAGGAGCTGGGTGCAGCAGGGAGGTGGGGCGGTCTGGGCGGGTTGAGGCAGTGGGGGGGTCTGAGGAGCTGGGTGCAGCGGGGAGGTGGGGGGCGGTCTGGGCGGGTTGAGGCAGTGGGGGGGTCTGAGGGGCTGCGTGCAGCAGGGAGGTGTCGGGGGGTCTCAGGGGCTGGACGAGGAGGGTGGGTTGAGGCAGTGGGGGGGTCTGAGGGGCTAAGTGCAGCAGGGAGGTGGGGGCGGTCTGGGCGGGTTGAGGCAGTGGGGGGGTCTGAGGGGCTGGGTGCAGCGGGGAGGTGGGGGGCGGTCTGGGCGGGTTGAGGCAGTGGGGGGGTCTGAGGGGCTGCGTGCAGCAGGGAGGTGTCGGGGGGTCTCAGGGGCTGGACGAGGAGGGTGGGTTGAGGCAGTGGGGGGGTCTGAGGGGCTAAGTGCAGCAGGGAGGTGGGGGCGGTCTGGGCGGGTTGAGGCAGTGGGGGGGTCTGAGGGGCTGCGTGCAGCAGGGGGGTCTCAGGGGCTGGACGAGGAGGGCGGGTTGAGGCAGTGGGGGGGTTGTCCGAGGGGCTGGGCGCAGGGGCGGGTTGGGAGGTGTGGGGAGTCTGGGGACGTGCAGGAAGAAAGTAACTCCCGAGCTCCAGGCTGTTCTGCTGGGGGCGTGGGAGGGAGCACCCACCCTCTGCGTGGGGGGGAGGAAGCGTTGTTGCCCCCGCTGCCTGGGGGCATGGCCTCCCTGGGGCGCTCCCCCCAGTGAGCGAGCGGAGAGGAGATACTTTGGGCCTGATGCAGGGGTGTTATGGGGATGTCACCCTGGGAGATCTTTGCCCAGGCTGCAGGGGAGGGGGGTGCTTGGGCCGCAGCTCTCTGCGGAGCTGGTGGGTTGGTGTGTTATCTGCCTTCCTGACCCTGTGTGCATTCACTTTCGGTTCTGGCCCGCTTGGCTGCTGTCTTACAGGGCCCTTCCCGCCGGGTCACTTCCCCCTGAGCCTGCTCCCCAGGTATGGCTGGGACCCCAGCTCAGAGCACCGCAAGGAAGAGGTATGTGTCTGCCGTCCCTCTGCCTTCAAGGGAGTGCATGGGGTGCATCCCCCAAGGGGATCATGAGGCTCCCACCTTCCCAGCCAGACCCTGGGGTGGGGGACGGCCACTAGACATGGCTGCTGAGTTTCTTGGGCTGGAAGGGATCTGTGCTTTGGCTGCCTGGTTTGCAGGAGGGGATGGGGAGCCTGGGCCAGGGCGATGAGAGAATCTCACTCCTGCCTCTTCTGTCTGGTTTGACCAGAGCTTCAAGTTGAGTGCGGCAGTGAGCCTGAGGTGCTAAGGGACCCGGCAGGGGCTGCTGAAATGGTGGGGGGGGGCACGGCGATGAGCCCGGGGCAGTGCTAAGGGCCTCAGCGGGGGCTGCTGTAACGGGGGGGGGAGGGGGTGTGTGGCGGTGAGCCCGGGGTGGGGCGTGGCGGTGAGCCCAGGGAGGTGCGGCAGTGAGCCCGGGGGGAGCTAAGGGACCCTGCGGGGGCTGCTGTAACGTGGGGGGGTGCAGCAGTGAGTTCAGTGAGGTGCTAAGGGACCCAGTGGGGGCTGCTGTAACGGGGGGGGCGTGGCAGTGAGCCTGAGGCGGAGCTAAGGGACCTGGTGGGGGCTGCTGTAATGGGGGGGGAGCGTGGCAGTGAGCCCAGGGTGGTGCAAAGGGACCCTGCGGGGGCTGTTGTAACAGGGGGGCGGTGCGGCAGTGACCCTGGGGGGAGGGGGGGGGGCTAAGGGACCTTGCGGGGCTGCTGTAATGGGGGGGCGCGGCAGTGATCCCAGAGCACCACTAAGGGACTTTCCGGGGGCTGCTGTAACGGGGAGGGTGCGGCAGTGAGCCCAGGGTGGTGCTAAGGGACCCGATGGGGGCTGTTGTAACGGGGGGGGCGCGGCAGTGAGCCCGGGGTGGCACTAAGGGACCTGGTGGTGGCTTCTGTAACGGGGAGGGCGCGGCAGTGAGCCCAGGGTGGTGCAAAGGGACCCTGCGGGGGCTGCTGTAAAGGGGGGGCGGTGCGGCAGTGACCCCGGGGGGGTGGGCTAAGGGACCTTGCGGGGCTGCTGTAACGGGGGGGGGGGGGTGCGGCAGTGAGCCCAGGCCAGCGCTAAGGGACCTGGCGGGGGCTGCTGTAACGGGGAGGGTGCGGCAGTGAGCCCAGGGTGGTGCTAAGGGACCCGATGGGGGCTGCTGTAACGGGGGGGCACGGCAGTGAGCCTGGGGTGGCACTAAGGGACCTGGTGGTGGCTTCTGTAATGGGGAGGGCGCAGCAGTGAACCCGGGGGCACGCTAAGGGACTCGGCAGGGGCTGCTGTAACAGGGGGGCACGACAGTGAGCCTGGGGCAGCGCTAAGGGACCCTGCGGGGGCTGCTGTAACCGGGGGGATGGGGGCGCGGCAGTGAGCCCGGGGAGGTGCTAAGGGACCCAGCAGGGGCTGCTGTAACAGGGGGGCACGGCAGTGAGTCTGGGGCAGTGCTAAGGGACCCACTGGGTCCCATTGTAACTGGAGGGTGCAGCAGTGAGTTCAATGAGGTGCTAAGCGACCCAGTGGGGGCTGCTGGGGACCTTGAGTCACTGAATCTGGTTCCTTCTCCTAGGATCTCAACAACTTAATGGAGAAGCTGATGATGGAGAACTTATACGGTCCCCCCAACAATGCCATGAAGTATAAAGCCGAGGAGATAGCAGGTATGAGGGGTGGGGAAGGGGAGGCCAGAGACTTTCCTGGGTGGACCTTGTTGGATCAGAAGCTCTTGGAAGCAGCGTGTCTCCTGTTCCTGTGGAATCAGCCTGTTTCCTCAGGCAGAGCAATCCCCAGCCCCTCCTGGCTCCACCCCTGCGGTGCTAACAGTCCACCTGCTTCTGGTGCTTGTATGAGGCGTTGCTGTGCCCAGGGCTTGGGGCCGTGCCCAGGGCTTGGGGCCGTGCCCAGGGCTTGGGGCCGTGCCCAGGGCTTGGGGCCCTGGTGTATACCTGCTGCAGGCAGGCTTCACGCCCCTCACTTGTTCTCACCCCTGCTTCATGAGCCCTGTGATTGCTTCACACAACGCATAGTCAATCTGGGGAACTCCTTGCCTGAGGATGTTGTGAAGGCCAAGACCATAACAGGTTTCAGAAAAGAACTGGATAAGTTCATTGAGGACAGGTCTATCGATGGCTATTAGCCAGGATGGGCAGGGATGGTGACCCCAGCCTCTGGTTGCCAGAAGCTGGGAATGAGCAGTTAGGGGATAGATCACTTGATGATTCTCTGTTCTGTTCATTCCCTCTGGGGCATCTGGTACTGGGCACTGTCGGCAGACAGGATACTGGGCTAGATGGACCTTTGGTCTGACCCAGTCTGGCCGTTCTTATGTTCTTGGTAAAGTGCTCAGGAACCCCGTGGGGACAAGCCAGCGCTGCCGAGAGGGGCCAGTCCCACAGCCCTGGCCCAGAAGCCCTTTCCGAATGATGCACTCTGCCTTTTGCCAAGTGCCCCACCCTGCCCTGAGAGAATCAGGTTTGCGGTGGAGGGTGGGGTTCAGACTCCATGGGCTGAGAAGTCCTTTGCCTCTGATGAGGCTGCCACAAGGGAACCTGTTATATCTTTTTTTTAATTCTCCAGTACACAAGGCCCTGGAAGACTATACTTCCCAGTGTGCAATTCAGGCTGCTTGGAGCACTGCATGCTGGGAGAGTAGCCTCTGGGGCCGCTGCGGCAGGGTACAGACAGAGGACTCAGCTGGATGGTCTTTCCCCTCTCAGTTTGTGACCAATCCCGGCGTGGTTCGAATCTGAGTGGGGCTGGGGAGTGAATACCCATCCAAAGACCTGTTAGTCAGCATCCCTGCTAAAACCCAGTGGTGGAGGAAATTCATCCGCATTCTAGGAGTAGGTCTACACTCCAGAGAAAACCCACGGCACCCAGTCTCAGAGCCCAACTCAACTGACTTGGGCTTGCACTACAGGGCTTAAACCAGCAGTGTAGACATTCCTGCTTGGGCTGGAGGCTGGGATCCGAGCTCCTGGCTGGGTTTCAGAGCCCAGGCTCCAGCCCGAGTGGGAAGATTTGCACTGCTATTTTTAGCCTTGCAAGTCTGACTCCTTTGACTGGGCTCTATGATGTGGCCTTGCAGGTTTCTCTTTGCAGTGTCACGGTCCCCTGGGGGACTTGTGAACAAAGTTTCCCCAGAGGGAGAGCCCCTCCTAGGCTGGGATTTTGAACTGCCAGGAATCTCCCATCCCCTCCGGCCCCTCCTGACAAGCCCACCTCCTGCCCTTCACAGAGTCTGGGCAGCTCCCATGGCAGATTGACAGAAGTAGGGAAGGCCTTGGGGGGTCTATGGAATCTCAGGCTCCTCCCTCAGGGAGGAGGGGTTTGGGGTGAGTTGGTTTATTTCCGTGTTTTGGTTTTGGGATGGGGCTGCTCCGTCCTTGATCACTTGAGGCTTGGGGAGTGCTGGGGACTAAGGGGTTTGGAGTGAGGGGGCGCATTGAGAGCTCCACTCCCTGGGAGGTGTAGGCTGGTGGAGTCATGCACTGGGGACCCTCTCTGGAGTGTGGCTGGAACCTGGTCGGGGGTGGTACAGCACAGGCCATTGCTGCGTGGGGCTGAGCACCTGCCGTGCTCTCCCTGTGCAGACTCGGACGAAGAGCTCTGCTATTACTATGACAATGATGGGGAGTATTACGAGGATGAGGAGGAGGAGAAATGGGATGATTCCAGCAAGGAATGCGATGCAAAGACTGACGAGGACTCAGTCCCTGGCACCTTCTGTGGCTTCAGGAAATCCTTCCTGTGCAAGGACACCTCACCAGCTCCCCCGCCCCAGAGCTCGCTGGACAATCAACTGCTGGACCTGAAACTGCCCCAGAGGCAGCGGGTGACCGCAGAGGTGAGCAGAGCCCTGGGGTCATCCTCTTTCCCTTCCGTTCCCCTGGGCTCTCTGTCCTCTCCCGCAGTGGGTCCTTTGCTCCTGCCCCTGCTCTGCTCCAAAAACCACTCCAAGACCACCTGGCTCAGCAATCACTGGTGCAGTTTATTTACAGTGTGATGCCCCACCACCACCATATACAGCTTGGGGGGTTCAGTCTGAAGGACTCCCCAGCCTTTGCAGCCAAAAGAGAAGAGCTTCCACTCTCTGGCCTTCCCCCTTTTTGTCTGCCCCCCATTGGCTTCCTTCCTCTGAGGCTTTTGTGCAGCCCCAGGCTAGTCAAGCTGGCCCTTGTTTTCCCTTTGCCAATCATGCACAGGTTTCTCTAGCCAGCTCCAATTTACCTACCTTAGTGGCAGAGGGCTGGCTTAGGAGTTCATGCCTAGCACCCTGTCACAGTCCCCTGGAAGACCCACTCTGGCCAGGGCAGGATGGGGCCCTCCATGCATTTCCTAAGGGCTTTGTCCACTGTGGTCCCTCCTGCATCTCTGCCAAGGAGGAGCTGCTGGCAGTATCCTGGCTGCAGAGCAAAGTGGACAGAACTTGGGGAGCATTGGCCCATCCAGCCCAGAGAACCACCCAGGGATTCCTGCATTCAGCCCCAGGCATTTGTACATTTGAGCAGCAGCCTCTCTTTGGCCTGGGCTACGCTGGGGGTGGAGGGCAGGGGGTTCGAACTAAGATACGCAACTTCGGCTATGCTATTTGCATAGCTAAAGTCGAAGTATCTTAGTTCGACTTACCTGGGTGTCCTCACGGCGGCGAGTTGACGTCTGCGGCTCCCCCGTTGACTCCGCTTACTCCGCCTGACGAGATGGAGTACAGGTGTCGATTCGGGGATCGATTTATCGTGTCTACACGAGCCACGATGTCTCAATCTCCGATACATCGAACACTACTTGCCCATCCGGCAGGTAGTATAGACTTGCCCATAGAACACAGAGTGCACCACGTCCCTGCTGAAACACGTCACACGGGGTGCTAGTCTGAACTGGCTCGGCTAGCTTCAGCTCCTAGCCATTGGTCCTGCCCTTGTGTGCTCGCCTTGAGTTCTCAGAAGTCTCCTCCCCGGGGAGGACGTACTCCTCGTCCCCTCAGGGCTCGCTCTTAGTTCAGCTGAACAGACCGAGCTGCTTGAGCCTCTCCCGAAGGTCAGCGGTCAGAGCATCCTCGGAGCTCTTTCCAGTTTGTCACCCAGCCATGGGCCGCTGTCCCAGCGAAGGTCGCACTGATGCTGCAGACAGAGGTGTTAGCACTGCCTGGCTCCTGCTCACCACCCCTCTGCCTGCCCAGCTACAGGCCCTGCTCCCCTGTTAGATCCAGCACGGCACTACCAGGAGCACATGCTCAGCTGCCTGTCTGCCACGGCTCCCTGCTCTGGACCTTGGTTCTGTTGTCCCTGCAGTGTGATTTCCTGTGGGGGAAGGGGTCCTTCTCATCATCACCTGTGACCTCCTGCAGGGTAGGAACTCTGGGTTCCAGCGGTGTGCCCCTACCCCCAGTTGGGCAGATCTGGCTGGGGTGGGGCTGTGCCCAGCTGATGTGGTTCTCTCCCCAGGAAGCGGAGAAGAACGCCAAGGAGCTGGTAGCTGAGGAAGAGCGAGTTAAAAGGAAAGCGGAGAAGAAAAGACTTAAGAAGAAGGTAAGTGCCCAGGGCTGCGTTCTCCTGCCCGCCTGGCGTGCCTGCTTCCTCCGCTGCGTTCTCGCGCCCGCCTGGCGTGCCTGCTTCCTCCTCTGCGTTCTCCTCCTGGCCAGTGACCCCAGGGGATGGGGTGGGCATCTCACCCGCAGTGCCAGTGGCACAGAGCCCGCCGCACCAGTGACAGCACTTGCCTCCCCCCAGCAACGCACGTGGTGTTCTCTCACCCCCAAGCAGGGCAGGGAGGCTGTGGCCAGGAGATGGGTTTGTTTGGGGCCCATACCAGATCTGTTGGCAAAATGGACGTGACAGCAAACACAGCCTCTGTCATGCCAGCGAGGCAAGGGCCCTCTGCTGGCACTCAAATCCGGGGTCTCCCAGCCTGGCTTGTGACAGATTGGGGGTGCAGGGATTCCAGCTCTGGGGAGACCTTCCCCTTGTTCCCTGTCCAGCCAACCAGCTGTGCTGCACAGTCTGATGGATCCTCTAGAGGGCAAACTTCTGGTTCTCTGCTACCCACTTGCCCCATCTTTTGAGCTCTCCAGCTCCATCTCTCAGCCTGTGGGAAGGGGCCATGTCGAGCTCAGTCCCCTCCTTATACTCCTTGAGGAGGTTAGTGTCAAGCAGCCCCATAGGAGAGGGGCGGGTGTGGCAGGTAGATTGAACGGGGTCTGGGCTAAGGAACCAGGGCGGGGAGTCTCTCTCGGATCATGCAGCAATTGCATGCATTGGAGGGACTCTCTGGTCAGTGTGGGACAGGGAGTGCTGGCCAGGCTGTACCCGTGCGCTCCCTTCCCTGGAGTCCTCTCACGCCCAGGCCCCTAGCTCCAGGCTGCCAAGCCAGGAGCTCAGCCTGCCTCGTGTCCAGCCTCTGCAGGAGAGCCTGTCTCAGCCCCGTTCCCCTTGCCGGAGGAGCTGCCCTGGCTGGCTGCCCTGCTCCCTGCAGAACCTGCCCTGGGGTGTGGGGGTGGCTGCTGGGTGGCCCCAGGCTGTGTCCACGGTGATTTGGAAGCTGGTGCAGCCTGCCCCAGGAGGGAGTGGGGCCAGACCCCCTTGCTGGGGAAAGCGCCACCTCTCTGGAGCTCACTCGTTGCTCTGTGGCTTCCAGAGGCAGAAAGACCGGAAGAGGCAAGAAAAACTAGAAGAAAAATCGAAGCCCAAGCCTGAGATGAAGTCGGTAAGTGGCTGGGCTGCCTTGCTTTCTGGGGAGCCTGCCCTGCCGCCCTGGGCTTGGGAGCGGGACTCGGAGGCGCAGCACTCTTGGTTCCCATGTGTCGGAGAAGAGGAGGGGCTGTAACCTGCGAGCGCTGGGCTGGGCTCTCCCCTCCCAGGGGAGTCGGGCAGGCGGGTGCCAGGTGGGAGAGCCCTGCCATCTTGGGGAAGCTGCCAGTGGAACTCTGATCTCACAGGCCGGTGCTCTCCTTGCAGAATGAACCTTGTCTGAATGGTGATGCAGAGGAGGAAGGCGCTGTGACGTCATTGCGGAAGGGGCCCCTGGACTCCAGCCCCTCCCAGAGAGATCCCAGCAAGGCCTCAGCTCCTAGGAGAGGGGAGGGAGTCAGGGTCCAGGTCAGGAGTGAACACCTGAGCACCGAGGAGGAGATGGAGGTGAGGCTTGGGTATGCTGGGCTGTGGCCCTGTCCTGCTTTTGTGCAGGGCCTGGCGCTCACTCGGCCTGCCTAGATGGAATGGTTGGGGTCAGCTGGCTCGGTGGTGGCTGGGGGCCAGGGACCCGCTGCCTCTGGGGCCAGGTGTCTGCTGGTCATGCACCCTGCAGGGCGCTGGGCAGGCATGCTGTTGGATTGATGTCCCTGCCCACCCAGCCTGACGCCTGTGCCCCTCCCCCAGGATGAGCTGGACTTGAGCAGCACCTTTGTCTCCAAAGCTCAGCGTAAGGTGGGTGTGAAGCCGCTGACGCCCAGGAAGGAGAAGGCACCCAGAGCTGAGCAGAAGGAGCCGGACAGGAAGCCCCAGCAGGAGGTGAGTGTTGGGTCCCGGGGTGACGCCTCCCTCTGAGCGGGCCGGGTGAATGTGCCTCCCCTAGCATGTCTCAACCATGGGAGGGAAGAGGGAGCTCCCTGGCTAGGGGGAGGAGCAAGAAAAGCAGGACAAGCCCTCGGCCCCCTGCTAGGTGATCTGCCCTTAGCCTGATGGAGCAGAGGCAGGGCAGGCTCTGCCCAGTGACCCAGCTGGGAGCACCGCAAGGGAGCCAGCGAGGAAAAGAGGCGAGTGATCCACAGTGTGGACCCTGGCCTAGGACATCTGTGCCCCGACAGAGCCCTGGGTGGCATGCGGCTTCCTGGGGCCTGTGCCAGGGTCAAGGCCAGGCTGGAGTGTGCCGGGGCTGCTGCTGGGAGCAGTGAGCGGCTCGACAGACATGTGCCTAGGATGGGGTGTCAGGCTGCAGAATGAATGGGGGAAGGTGTGAGGCAGCCCCATAGCAAGCTGCTATGCAAGCAAGCCACACCTGCCTGCAGACCCAAGGCTCAGGGGAGTCTGGCTAATGTTAAGAGCAGGCTAACGGGGCAGCGTCGCTCCAAGCCCGGCCTGCAGCCTGGGCTAGTGAACAGGCCAGAGGCCCTGCGTAGGCAGGAGGCTGCTCAGTTGCTGGCTCTGTTGGCCCAAGGAGAAGGTGGGTCCCCACCCTGGCCAGCACTCTCGGGCACCTTGTCCTGCAGCCTCCTGGGCTTGGCTCCCAGTGGGGTTGGAGCAGCTGGGGTAGCAGCACTCCCCGGGGGAGAGGAGGGGCCAGTTCCGGCTGCGCCTGTTCTTGGCAGCACTGTGGCGGCTGAGGGAAGCGGGTCTGTCTGCATGTCTCTCTGGAAGGTGCCAGTCCCGTGGCATATAATTGTACAGGTGCCTAGTTCTGGCACATGGCGCCCCCCTCAGGGCAGGGGCCCGAGACTGAGTGAGAACTATTGAGTGTGCAGATCCCGGTCAGGCAATCCGAGTGGAGGGATTTGGTGCTGTGCTTTCACAGAGGGACGGCCCCGGCCAGTGGGCATGTGGGGAATGGTTAGCAGAGCTGGCAGCGCTGTGCCAGAACAGGCCGGGTACTGTGATGTTGGGCTCAGTACCCAGGTGCCAGCCGAGAATCCCAGCACGGGAGCTCTGGGTGCGGGCTGGGTGAGGCGGGAAGGGCTGGGCCGTCATGTGGATTGTGTCCTGGCTGATCTCACTGAGTGGCTAAACTGTGCCTTCAGGGGTGGGCTGGGCTAGCTGGGGGCGCTTGAGTCCCCACCCCCAGGACTCCCAGCACAGGACTGGAGCCGCTGATGTGTTTGCATGATGTCTGGCATGGGGCAGCGATGCGCTGGAAAGTGACAGCTGAACGACTTCTAAAGGCACCTTGTTGCCACAGCCCTGCACTCCCCCAGAGCTGTCCTGCCTGGGGGGCCCTGGCCGCAGTGAGGCACCACCTTGCCCACACAGACACCATCATGCTCTGGAGGCAGAACTGGGCTGGGCTGGCTGGTCCCTGCTGGCTGCCTGGGGTGGGAGGCTGGAACTGCCGGCCATTCAAGTGACTGGTACGGGGAACTGCCGGTTTTCAGAGGTGGGGGCCCTGTGTGAGTCACAGGCCCAGAGGTGGGAGAAGGGCTTGGTGGGTCATCCCCAGGGAGCAGGGCATGGGGCACAAAGCCTTCAGGAAATATCCTCTTCCCCTTCTGGCCAAGGGGAAAGGCCAGGATGTGAGCCTGCTGCCCACAGCTGCCATGGCAGTGGGCGCAAGTCTGGCCAGTGCCACACTGCCGTTCAGAGCCTTGTCCGTGTCCCCTGCTGCCTGGGCTGGTCATGGTGAGCCGGGCAGCCTGTGTGGGCAGGGGGAGTAGCCGGCTTCAGGTTTTGCCCTGCAAGCCAGAGGCTCTGCTCAGGCGGCCCTGTGGGGGGGCGGCAGTTGCAGTACCCCAGCCTTGCGTGTCCCCCTGAGTTGTGCCTGTTCCTGATAGGGAGCACAGCAGTTCTTTGCTGTGTGTCCCGACCCCGGGGAGCTCTCCGGCCATGGGCTGGAGACATTGAGAACATCCTGGAGGTGCCTGGTACCACCTGTGTTCGCTGGGCAGAGACAGGTCTCCGAAGGGCCCTCGCCTCCTCCCACTGCTGCACCCCAAGGTGGTCAGCACTGCTCAGCCTGAGAGCTCCCTGGGGCAGGTGGGTGGGGAGCCTCAGAACTCCCTCAGTGCGACTGACTGACTGGTCAGAGGGGTTCCTTGAATGGTGGGGCCAGTGCCAGCAGGGGGGCGTTGGTGTAACCTGGTCCCCATCGCTGCAGTCTGAACTGGAGCTGGTGCATCCCCAGGAGGAGCTGTAAAGTTCCCGCGGCCCTGCCTGTGCCACAAGAAAGCAGCCTCCCGGGGGCGAGGCCAGGGCAATGGGCAGTGCCAGTCACTGTCAGCAGCCGTGGCCTGAGGCGTGGTGCGGTGGCAGTGGTGGGCCGGGTGACTCCGGCCCAGGGGAGCGTGTGCTGCTGGGACGGTGCAACTGTCCCTGCTCTCGCCAGGGGTTGAGTTCCTGCATGGTCTGTGCCCAGCTCCAGCCCATCCACTGGGCGCTCAGGTGAGCGTGGGTTCCCAGACTGCCCACTGCTCCCAGGGGAGGCTGGCCTGGCAGCTCTGCAGGTGTGCTGCTGCCTCTCCTCCTGCAGGACCCCATCACCACGCGCTGCCCAGCCTGACGCTCGCCTCCTGCCAGGACTCACTCTCGGGGGCGGGGGATGAGCCCAGCTGCCCTGGTCTCAGCAGCCCTGGCCCTCACCCTGTTACTTGGCTCCCTGTGCAGGTGCCGAGGCCTGGGCAGGATGTGAGTGGAGTGGATCCCAGCAAAGTGCTAGCAGGTCAGTGTCCGCCCCTCACAGGCCTGGCCTTCCCACATCAGAAAGAAGGAGTCGGGGCCGCGAGGCCAGAAAAGGGCCCTGCCTTCCCTGTGCCAACCTGGCTCCACCCTGCCCTCCCACTCGCTGCTGATCTCGCTGTATATACTGGCCCCTCAGTCCTGATGCGCAGCCCCCGACCCAATCCCAGCCCTGGGCTCCCACCCAGCTCTGCTGGTGCCCCTCACTCCCGACCCGCAGCCCAGCCCTGAGCAGGCGTAGTCCTTCCCAGGGCCCTGACATCAGGGCTGCATTAACCCTTTGGTTCCCAGCCTTGTTTTCCCACCTCTGCCCTGAGCAAATGGCCCATTCCCCGCTGCATCCCGCTTGTCTCGCGGGGAGTGTGATCTCCTGTAGGTGCCAGGTGGGCATGGGCACCCTGCAGGCCTGGCTGAGCTGGCCAGGGGGCAGCGACACAGCTCCTATTGTGGTGGCCGTGTTTCCTTCTCAGGCTATGGGAACGAGGCGGCAGCGCGGGGCTGCTTCCAGGAGGCCGTGCTCTTCTTCACTGAGGCTGTCAAACTCAACCCTCGAGAGCACAGGTAGGAGTGCTTAGGTGCTCTCTGGCCAGGGGGCGGAGTGTTTCTCGGGGCAGGGGAGCTGGGAGGAGTGTGTTTGTTTCTCTCTGGGGAGTGCTCTTTGGGGCAGGGCTGGGGGGAGTTTCTCTCATTGGGAGTGGTGGGGGGCTCTCCGTGGCAGCCCGTGTAGCTCCCTCCCAGCCCTGGATCTGTATCCCCAGCCTGACTCCCTCTGGGCCTGCACGCTGTGCTGCAGCCTCAGGCGCTTCAGGGCAGGGGCAGGAGTGGGCAGCAGGCTCTTGCGCAGGCTGTGTGACTGGCCCAGCGCTGCCAGGCGCTTTGGGGCTGGGGCAGGAGCAGGCAACTAGATCTGGGGCAGGCTCGCTGACCGCGCTCTCCCTACAGGCTCTTCGGGAACCGCTCATACTGCTATGAGAGGATGCAGCAGTACGACAAGGCCCTGAGTGATGCGCACGTGGCCTTGAGCCTCCTGCCCGGCTGGCCCAAAGGCTTTTTCCGCAAGGGCAAGGCCCTCTTGGGGCTGAAGGTACCTGGATGTGGGGGGTGGAGCCAGGGGAAGGGGGCAGGTGCCTGGCCCTGTGGGGCAGGGGGGGAGCCTGGCCCTGGTGGTGGGGGTGAGGGGGCGTGGGGAGGCTCTGGGCCTGGTGGGGGTGTCAGTGAGTGACTCTGTCTGGCTCTCCCCAGCGCTATGCCGAGGCCAAAAGCACCTTCCTGGAGCTGCTGCGGCTGGATAGCTCCCATGCCGACGCAGCCGCCCAGCTGGAAATCTGCCAGGTGCAGCTCCTTCTGGTGAGTGGCCCTGCTGCTGATGCGGGATGGGGGGAGACAGGCCCTCCAGCCGTGGGCACAGCATGGCCTGAGCAAGTGTGGGATGGGCTGGCTGGCTTGGACCCTGCGCAGGACACAGCAGGGGCAGCCGGGCACAGAGCGTGAGGCAGGAATAATCTCTGCCTGCCGGGCATGCTGGGACATCACTGGGGCCCAGCGTCATCTCTGCGAGGATCACCCCTCTCAGGCTGGGACCCTCCGTGCTCTAGGCTGCCTGAGCCCCTGGTGTCCAGTCTGCCCCCCAGGCAAGGGGCTCTGTGCTCTGACCCCTGGCAATAGCCCAGGGCAGCCAGGAGCCCGGCTGCAGGAGGAGATCCCCGAGGGGGTCTGGCAAGGCTGGAAAACTGTGCTGGGGCCTCTCCCTGTGAGGCCGCCTGCATCAGCCCTGGTTGATTTGATGTGCAGGTGCCCAGATACCAGGGTGATGGTCAGCAGAATCAGAGCCCTAGCTCACTAGCTGGGGAAAGGGGAGTGGGGCTGGGCCACTGATCTGCTCCCTTCCCGACAGGAGAACGGCTTCAGCAGCTTTAGCGGTGAGAAGAGCCTGCCCATGGAGCTGTCTCTGGGAGCCATGGAGTCTCAGCCGGCAGGCTCTGGTAAGGGCAAAGGGACATGGGGACCATTGGGTGCGGAGCTCTGCTTCCCTGCGGAGACCTGGCTTGGGCCCCGTCTTCCTTGGGGAACTAGTTACGCTGCAGGCTGGGACTGAGGGGCACTGGCAAAGCTTGGGTTGGGGAGCAGCAGCTACGGGTCAGGAGTGAGGGGCACTGGCAGAGCTGTGGGGGGATGGGGAGCCCAGGTCTGGGATAGCAGGGGGCTGCGGATTGGGCTTGAGGGGCAGCTCGGGGTTGAACTGCCAGTCCCCCAGCCCTGTTTGCCCCCTCTGCAGTGTCCCTGCTGGGGGGGCCGAGTCTTCTGTGCAGCTTGTGAGCAGCCTCCCGCTTCTCCCTGCCTCTGACTGACCATCGCTGTGCCTGCGTAGCAGGGGGTGCTCAGTCTGCCTGTCCCCCCCAGGTGAGCAGGCCAGGAGCTGGTCCCCGGGCAGCAGTGGCTGCGGCGAGGGGGACGAGGATGGGGAGAGTGGGTTTGTAACCATCGCTAACTCACGGAGCCGAGGGAAAGGCCCAGGCCAGCTGGAGCTCCGGGCCAGCGGCAGGGAGATCCCAGCTAGCACCAGACACCCTGTAGCCACTGCGCATCAGGCCAGGTAACGGGGTGCCTGGGAGATGGGCTGTGGGGGGAAACAGGGTAGTCTCCTGGGTGCATCTCTGGCTATGCTTGAGGAAGAATCTGGGACTTGGGCCTGGGGGTGGGGCAGGCACTGGGCCCTGGGCAAAGAGCTAGGTGGCTCTGGGGCAGGAAGAGGGGGCAGATGCTGGATCCGGGGTGGGGCTGGGGGGGCTCTGGGGCTGGGGGGGCAGGGATGTGAGCCTGAGGGTGCAGTGAGGGAGCAGATGTTGGGCCTGGAGGCGGGGAGGGGCAGGCGCTGGGCCTGGGGGTGCAGCGGGGGAGTGGGCGGTGGGGTGGGGGCGATACTCTTGTTGGCTTGCTGGGTGACTCCATGCTGTGTGCCTTCGGCAGGGAGTGGTACGCTGTGTGGGTCGGGAACGTCACCCCCAGGATCACCCAGAAGTTGCTGCGCCACTGTTTTGAGGGGTGAGTGATTCCCCACTCCCACACACACACATCCTCCTAGCTGTCTGGGGCAGGGCACGGTGGGGCTGGGGTGGAGCCTGGGCCCTGCGGCATAAACCTTGCCCTGCCCTGTTGCTTTGGGTCTCCTGCCAGCCCATCCATCCCCTGCCGGGGCTCTCTTGACCCCTGGCCCCGCCCCTACACTGGTGCCCCTCCACGCCCTTCACCCCAGTCCCACTGGTGCCCCCTCACGTTGCCTTAGCTAGCAAGCGCCACGTGCCTGGAATTGCCCCAGGACCAGCCTGGGGGCCGCCCTATCCAAGGAGCGCTGTCTTCTGGGCCAGAGCCTCTCCCGTCTGGCTCTGGCTGCACCTTCCTGCAGCGTGGGGCCGGGAGCCAGGCCTGCCTTGAGGCACGTCAGCCTCCCCTCCCTGGAGTAACCCGGCCATTCATGGCCCCCTCGCTGGCTGTCTCCCTCCTGCCAACACAAGAGCCTTTCATGTAGGCTGCCCTGAGCCTAGGGCTGAGCCCCCTGTCTGCTTGGCAGGTTTGGTCCCATCCACTCGGTGCGGATGCTCCCGGAGAAGTACTGCGCCTTCATCAACTACACGAAGAAGGAGGCGGCGGAGGCGGCCTACGCAGCCCTGCAGGTCAGGCCAGGCCTGGGGAGAGGGTCTGGGGGCACTGGCCCATGTAGCTTGGCAGAGGCTTCTCTGGGCTGGCAGGGCCCCACTGCTGCCAGCCATCAGTGGAGCCTGGTGGGCAGCAGGCAGGACCAGTCATGGCAGGCGCTCGGCTCTCCTAGGGCCAGGTCTGCTGTGCCCAGGGACCCACTCATCCTGCCTTTCTCTGGCAGAGCAGAATCTTCCCTCAGTGCCCCGCGCTCAGGCTGGGCCGGGCCGGGCCGTCTGCACAGGGCCTGTGCCAGCGACACCGGCTTGGTGACACCAGCCTGGGCTCGTCTGCTCTCCCCAGGCCCCTCCGCTCCTTGTTCTCCCAAACCCCTGCCTCGCTGGAGTGTCTCCTGCTGTGCTGTGGTGCCCTCCCTGCGAGCGCCCTGGCCCACAGGGTGGCCTGTACTGACCGGCCCCTTTCTCCCCAGGGTGCTGAAGTGGAAGGAACCAAGTTTGTGCTGCAGCTGAAGCACCCTGACCATGCCACCCCAGCCCCTGGTAGGGCTGGCCCTGGCAGTGCCCTGTGGCCTGTGGGGAGGTAGGTGCTGCCCTTGGGAATGAGAGTGCTGAGGCCTTCAGCGGGCAGGAGTGGGACTGCTGAGATGTGGAGCTGAGGAGCCGAAGCAAGTCTGTCCCCAGGCCTGAGGAGGGGTCTGCCCAGCGCCCTCCAGGTGCCCTGGGCCTGCTTGGCTCTGGCTCGGAGGAACTACCCCACCCCTCCAGTGCCAGCTTGGATTATTTCCCTTTGGAGCCGTGGCCTGGTACTGTCTTGGCATGATGCCATCACCAGTGGCACCCCAGCCCCAGGTCTGCCGGTGTGGGGCTGGAGCTCTGGGCTGTGCATGTTTGGGGGATGGGCTGGTGAGGCGTGTGCAGGCTCTGGACCTTCTGTGTGCCCCCGCAGGGAGCCGGTGCGAGTGCCCCCCACCCTGGAGTGCCATTTCTGGCGGAACGCCGGCTGCAGCTATGGGGCCGACTGCCGTTTCCGCCACCTGCCCCACAGCAAGGGGCTGGACAAGAAGCTGGCTCAACACTAGCGCCCTGCCCTGGCCCCGTCGTTGCAGGAGCCTGGAGGCCGAAAGTCCGCAGGCTGACAGCTGGCTCCCACCTGGCCACGCTGGGCCTTCCCGAGGTCCCTCCAGCTGCTGCCTGGTGCCTCCCCGTGACCCAGCGCCAGCCAGTGGGCATCACCCCCAGGGTAGGGCTGGACTCGCTGCTCTGTGGATCGGGACCCTGGCTGGCTGGGCTGGGCTGCAGGTTTCCCTCCCCTAGGAAGGAGCCATGCAAGCTGGGTGGGGCGGCCTCGGGGTTGGTTGGCCTGGAGGGAATTGCTGGGCCTCTCCTGCCATGGAGGGCTGGAATTGCCCAGTGGGGGCACTGGAGCTGGCTGCAGCCCCCTTTGCCTTATTATGGAGTGAGGCCTATGGGTACTATGGCTCCCAGCATGCCTTGGAGCCAAGCTGTTGGGATATGGGGCAGTGTGGCATGCTGGGAGTTGTAGTCGGCACCGCCCCAGGGTGCACTTCTATGGCTATTTCATACCAAAAGTTGTCCCGGGTCAGGTTCCTCCCTCAGCTGTGCTCTCTTCTTCCTGCCTGCTGATTGCCTGAGCCCTGGGCCTGTTCCACGGACTCTGCCCAGCTTGGGCCTGTCTGTGCTGCTATGCTTTGCGCTCTCTAAAGCACTGGGCACTGGCCCCTGTTGGCAGACAGGACACTGGGCTAGATGGACATTGGCCTGACCCAGTCTGCCCGCTCTTCTGTAGCTCTTTGCTGGGGCTGGCTGGGTGGGGAGTGTGGCACCTGTCCGAAGAGCCTTCCCCAGTTCCACGTGCTTGGGCTTTTAACATGTTCCCTTTGTTCATGGAACATCCCTCTGCCCTCGCCCCACAGGCCTGGGCCTGGCCCTGGCCCTTGCTCCCCTGCCACGTGGTGCTCTCAGCACCAGGCAGGCAGGTCCCCGATCCCCATTCGCTCATGTGCAGCACTGTCCCTGGGGTGCTTTGCCCTATTGCTGCCTCTGTTCTTCAGCTCCGGCCCAGTCTGGCTGTCCTCTGCCTTGCCTATCTCCCACAGCGCTGAGTGCAAAGCCAGCGGTACCAGGGCCCGGCCTTGCCCTGCTGATCAGAGACTGGCTGGCTGCTAGGGGCAGGTGCTGGGCTGTGCGTGGCTGAGGGGCCAGGATCTGCCTGCGGGAGATGATGCGAATTAACCTCCTATGGCCCTGAGATCATTCAGTGGGTGGGCCTTGCTCCTGGGCTGTGGGGAGGGGAGCCGCTGCCCTGGTGGGGCTCTGCAGACTCTCCCCCCAGCCTGCCCTGGGTTTGCAGTGGCTTCGGCAACCAGTGGGAATTTGTTCAGGGATTTGTACCTGCCTGGAGATTTACAGATTGTTCTTAATAAAACTCATGGAAGAACTCACCCTCTCCCTTCCGCCTTCCCACTCTGGCCCTGCTGGCTTCCCCCACTATGGCCTCCCAGCCCCCTCCTGCAGCTGTGTGTGTGTGGAGCCGCCCTGCATGCCGTGTGGGTTGTGCCAGCAGGTGCCGCTGTTCTCCATGGCACGGATGGCAGAGCCGCACCTCTTTTTGGGAGAGCTGGCGCAGCCTGCCCTGGCTGTTTGCCTCTCCTGTGCTCCTGGTGGAAGGAGCTGTGGATGGTGCAGCCAGCACAGGGGACCAGCCTCCCCCTGCCCCGCCCAGCCACAGCAAAGTGAAAAGGGACAAAAGTAATAACGAGATAGGCTGGAACGGCCTCTAGGGTGTCTCCCAGGAGCCTCCCCGCACTGTGAACACGGTCTCCCCAAAGCGGTGGAGTCTGGGCGCACTCCACTTCCAGTCCTGACCCCCGAGCTCCAGTGTGGGGTAGGGCTGTTTAACCTTACGGTGCAGTGTCTGCAGGTGCTGCCCACCATGGGGACGTGTCTGGAGGGTGAGTAGGGCAAGGAACCCGAGAGTCCTGGTGGCTCAGTCCCATGGCTCCCCTGCAGTCCCATGCCATTGTGAGCCCCTTGCACCAGGAGCCTTCTCCCATCACACTGGTGGGCATGGCCCTTGGCTTGGTGCCTGCCTTGCATGGCAAGCTTGGTGCAGGGCCCCCAAGCAGCGCTCCTGTCTCCCTGCTCTGCACAGGAGATGGAGCTGTGCTGGGTGAGGGGTCAGTGCTAGATGGATCTGCACCACTGGCCTGGATTAGCTGGGTTGCATCTGAGGAGCGGGCACCACCTGGGGTACAGGCGTTTCCAGGCACTGCTGCCCCCCGGGGGCAAGACCCACAGGAAGGGGGCAAGGGCAGCGGTGGCTGTGCGGTGTGGGCGGAGACAAAGCTACAGCTATAAGCCTGAGCAAAAGCGTGGAGACCTTAGGAAATGCCCCTCCCCAGGGTCAGAGCTGAGGCTGAGGCACTAACTCTCAGGGCGCAGCCAGCCATGTGCTAGAGGGGTGCCAAGGCTTAGAAAGGGGAAACTGCTTCTCCCCAGCTGGGAGCAGCCCGTGGAACTCATGGCCACAGGCAGTGATGAGGTGAAGTACTGAGCAGCGGTGTGAACGTGAGGCAGTCCTGAGTTCCATGACGAAGCGAGTAATTGTGACCTGGCTGGCCCTAGGGCCTGGCCCTGCCCCTTCCCCTCTGAACTAGGATGCTGGGGCATGAGGTCGAGTCCAGCCTGGGCTGTGAGCTGGCCCTAGCTGACTCATGCACGGGG
The DNA here is from genome assembly GCA_026122505.1 of Aldabrachelys gigantea. Classification (NCBI taxonomy): domain Eukaryota; kingdom Metazoa; phylum Chordata; order Testudines; family Testudinidae; genus Aldabrachelys; species Aldabrachelys gigantea. The sequence continues at coordinate 147,272,725 of CM047483.1, forward strand.
ACAGTGTGCCCGTCTAGTAGTGTGGAGGGGCTTGTTGTGCAGCCTTTTCTCCCCATGATGGTACCTCTGCGATGGGATCAAGTCGCCTCAGGCGTCCTTCTGACAAGCTAAGCAGGTGGCAGTCCTGCTGGCAGGTGTTTTCTCCAGCTCTTGAGTCACGCTGGTGGCCCTTTTCTGCACCCTCTGGTGCACCTTCCTTTTAAAATGTGGATACCAGACCGGATGCAGGATTCTGGTGTCTGTCTCCCCAGTGCCGGACCAGAGAGAAAATCACCTCCCTGCTGTTGCTCACCCACCCTCTGCAAATCCACCCATGGATCCCTCTTTGGAGCTGCTTGTCCGCAGGGACCCCAGGATCTTTCTCTGTCGCTGCTTTCCAGGAGCCAGCCCCTACTTGGGCGGTGTGGTTTGCCTGCCTTGCTCCTAGGTGGGTAATGCTGCTGTATGAAAATGTTTTGGGTGAATGGGCCCAGCTTACCAGGCAATCCAGACCACACAGTCCTCGTTATTCCCGGCTCCCCCAATCTGTGTCGCGTGCAGAGCTGATATTTACTTCGACATCATCGGTGAAGGTGTTGTCGTCTCGGGCCTGCTACCAACCCTTGTGCTGCTGCACTGACTACACTCCCGCTCGGCGAGGAGTCCCCAGGGCCGACTGCTGTTGGAGGCGTCTGCCAGTTCTTACACCAGTCAACGTGGGCTCTGTTCAGAGGGGATAGAGCTGATTTTTCAGACCAAATACTATGCAGTACTAAGACAAATGCCTTACAGACGTTTAAAAATACTGCATTTATGCGGTCACCTTCATCAACCAAATCTGTGATCTCATCAGAAAATGAAATCCAGTTTGTTTGACGAGCCCTGTTTTCCATGAAATCACCTTGACTGGCCTTAGTAATGCGCCTGGCCTGCCTTCCTTCGCTTTTCCGTGATTTCGGCTAGGATTGATGTCAGGCCAACCAGCCTATAGTTTCCCAGCTCTCCTGCATCTTTACAAACACAAGCAGCTAGTTACTGAACACAGCTGCCTTTTCTGCATCCTTACAACACTTGGAGCATTTCCATTGAGTAGGGACCCTGTACCATTGCTAGGATTTCGTTTGCTGCTAATATACTTTAAACCTTCTTTATGTATTTAGCCCTGCCAGCCAGAGATTTTTCCCCTGGTGTTTTTAGCTTCTGTGTTCAATTATCTGCAGTTCAGCTTTATCCATCATAACGAGGTCCAACATTTCCCTGTGTTGGATGTAATGCTTGTTGTGGTAAAAAGTTTTCTAAAATCATCATTAGAGTTTTGAAAATTAACTCCTGGCTGCATGAGATCTCCAGCCTGTCTCCCCCAGATTGAAATCCGCCAGAGCACCACAGCTTCTTTCCACACACTTAGACAAGGAGTAACTCACTCCCCCTTCCGGGGTCACATCTGCCTCGGGCTCCAGGCCTCTCCCATTCCTGCAGCACCAGCCCAGCGAGAAGGCCTAGCTGGCTAGTGCCCGCCGCTCAGCTCAGAGCCATGTGAACTCATAGGGGCTCAGGCTGAGAGATGGGTATGGGGTTGGGGGAAGCAGTAAATGGTGGGACCTGCTTGTGCCAGAACCGGGGCAGCTGCGGCTCTCCTGCATCACCGAGGACAGGGCTCCAGCAGGGCCAGCTCTGCACTGGCCAGGGAGAGGTGGTGCTGGACCCATGGGGGGCAAGCGAGAGACTGATCCTGCCCCAGGCATAGAGCAATTAACCAAGGTGAACAAACATGGGTCCATCACCTTTCCTCCCCCACCCCCAGCACAAGGCTCAGTGCTCTTCCCCTCCTGCACCAGCTGGGATTGCTTGTTGCTGTGACAACGTTATGGATGCAATGATCATTGCAGGCAGCATCTGTCCCTCTGTCTGCGTATCTCTTCTCCCCCGCCCCGTATCTCTCTCTCCGCCCTGCATGTGTGCACCTGCCTGTCTCTTCTGGCCCCAGCTCCATGGGTCGTACCCTCCTCCCTCTTTCACTTCAGATGCCCAGGGCTGGGCACCGTAGGGGATCCCTGCTGACTCGGTGCCAAATGTGTAGCTGGAGTGGACCCTGCAGCTCCCATCTTGTCCTCTCCGTACCCCAATACAGACCCGGCAGCGTTCCAGGTACCATGGGGACATCGCCAGTGTGTGGTTTGGAGTGTTCCCAGCAATGAGGCCCGGCCCTTTTCCCTGTGGGGGGTAGTGGGTTTCCTACCCAGCCACTCAGGTTGGGGAGGGATCTGTAGGCCAGAGCAGCTGGGTGGGAATCCCAGGGGCAAGAAAGAGGCCGATGGGAGATGCCGGCTGAAGTATTTTATCCAGCGGCACATGTTCAGCAAGGGGGCTGGAGAACCCTCCTCCCCCATACACTAGCGTTGTGGCTGGGGCAGACCCCCGTCCTGCTGTGAATCAGGCCAGAGGGGATGTGACCCTGCTTTTCCACCCCCAGCCTGAGGCTCCAACCACAGGCCGCCATGGTGGTTGTGAGAACAGGCTGGCCTTGCTCCAGGATCAGGTTCATGGGCATGGGCCATGTGTGACCCACCGGCAAGGGAAGGTTTGTTCTCACCCTGCCCCTTCTGTCCCCCACCACAGCCACCAGCCTAGGCCCAGCCCAAGCGACGGACTGCGAGGGTGGACGGGGTGCGGCCTCCCGCTCCCCCAGCACCGGGAAGGTGCACAGCCCAGCCGGAGCTGCAGGGAGCGGTGGTAAGCAGCGGAGGGGCTGTGCCAGGCTGTGAGACCCATTGGCCAGGCTCACAGGAGTGGTTCCTGAGCAGAGGGAGGCCCAGATATGGGCCCCCAACTCCCTCGCAGGGCTCTGCCCTTCACTTTCATCAGCGTTTCCTCTTGGCTGGTTCAGGCAGCTCCCCGCTGCGGTATGGGAGCTCCCGGTGTGTGCTAGGGAGCCTGCACCTCGCTGGGGGCTCGGGCGCAGCCTTTGTCTCCTTTGCGGCTCCCCCGATGCAGGAAATCAAAACCATCCTTGGAGTGGTTCCCACCTGGCTGCAGCTCCAGTATGGCCAGGCTGGGGCCTGCGAGACCAGTGCTGCGTTTCGCTGGCTCTGCAAAGGGCTTGGCCATGAAGGCAGCTTACAGCCAGTTCCCACAGCAGCTCTGGTGCCTTGTGTGCTTGGCATCCCACCAAGTGTCTTTTCTGACGGGGAAGAGGCCCCCACGTTCTTGCCCCTCCGTTTCAGGTCTGGCGCTCACACCACCAGACCCATGCGTGGCCTGGGGTGTGAAAGAAAATGTCTTTCAGAAGTGACCATTCTCTGACACCACAGAGTAGGGTGACCAGATGTCCCGATTTTATAGGGACAGTCCCAATTTTGGGGTCTTTTTCTTATATAGGCTCCTATTACCCCTCACCCCCATCACGATTTTTCACACTTGCTGTCTGGTCCCCCTATCACAGAACCCCACTTCCCCGCGTCTGGGCCAGAGCATCACACGCACCCTATGCAGCTGGGCCTGCCCTTCATCTCTCCCGTCCCCATGGGCGATAACATCCTGGACTCAGGCCGTTGTTCTGTGAGCCAGCCGAGCAGGGCCTTCTCCATGGGGCCACCCCCTGCCCACAGCTCCTTTCCCGTTTCGGTAGCTGTCCCATGCTGCTGACACCCACCTGCCCCCCCAGTCCCAGCGAGGCAGGCAGGGGCCGAGAGCTGAGTTTGTGGTTCCAGTGAAACTCCTTGATTCCTTCAGAGACCCTAGGATGACCTGTCTCCTGTAATGGCAATGCCTGGCCAATCTGGCCCTGGGAGCCAGGAACTAACCCCCCCACCCCACCCCACTACCACCAGCCATGCCAGGAGCTCTTACCCTACCCCCGCGTCTCTCTATCTCGCTTCCCTGGGGGTGGGGGCAGCCAGCTTCTCACTACTCCGGCTCTAGAGCTGAGCAGGTCCCCGGGGCTCTGCCTGCATGAGCAGCTGGTCTGCCTCAGGAGAGTCTCCATAGCAGCCGAGGCAAAGCTGACGCGGGAGGTGGAGTTCCTGAGTGAGGGGACAGGAGGGCTGCACCCGGTGCAATGGAGCAGGGGGCCAGGGAGCCCCAGGATGCTGCAGGGCCCAGCCAGGGCTGTCTCTAGCTTTTTTGCCGCCCCAGGCCAAAAAAAAAAAAGTGGCCGCAGGGATTTTGTGGAGGGAGGTCAAGGTGGCTTGCAGGGGGGTGATGGGCAGCACCTGTCCGCTCCCTGTACCCGTGGGCAGCCAGGCACTGCAGCCCGCTCCCAGCCAGGCGAGAGGGGCTCCCCTCTCCTGCCTTGGGGTGCCTCTCCTGGCCAGGCAGGCTCTGAGGGGGCCGACACAGGCAGCGCTGGCTGGGGTCTGCGACCTCTGCTCGGGGCCGGCACTGCAATGGGGCTCGGCACCGTGCAAACTGCCCTGGCATCAGTGGAGCCCACCCCTCCGCTGCCCGCCGGGCCGCCACAGAACCTTCCCTCCCTCCGGTGCTCGCCGGGCCGCCGCAGAACCCTCCCTCCTTCCCTCCCTCCGCTGCCCGCCGGGCCGCTGCAGAACCCTCCCTCCTTCCCTCCCTCCGCTGCCCGCCGGGCCGCCGCAGAACCCTCCCTCCTTCCCTCCCTCCGCTGCCCGCCGGGCCGCTGCAGAACCCTCCCTCCTTCCCTCCCTCCGCTGCCCGCCGGGCCGCTGCAGAACCCTCCCTCCTTCCCTCCCTCCACTGCCTGCCGGGCTGCCGAAGAACCATCCCTCCCTCCGGTGCCCGCTGGGCCGCCGCAGAACCCTCCCTCCTTCCTTCCCTCCGGTGCCCGCTGGGCCGCCGCAGAACCCTCCCTCCTTCCCTCCCTCCGGTGCCCGCTGGGCCGCCGCAGAGCCCTCCCTCCTTCCCTCCCTCCGGTGCCTGCTGGGCTGCCGCAGAACCCTCCCTCCTTCCCTCCCTCCGGTGCTCGCCGGGCCGCCGCAGAACCCTCCCTCCTTCCCTCCCTCCGGGGCCCGCCGGGCCGCCGCAGAACCATCTCTCCTTCCCTCCCTCCAGTGCCCGCTGGGCCGCCGCAGAACCCTCCCTCCTTCCCTCCCTCCACTGCCCGCCGGGCCGCCGCAGAACCATCTCTCCTTCCCTCCCTCCGGTGCCCGCTGGGCCGCCGCAGAACCCTCCCTCCTTCCCTCCCTCCACTGCCCGCCGGGCCGCTGCAGAACCATCTCTCCTTCCCTCCCTCCGGTGCCCGCTGGGCCGCCGCAGAACCCTCCCTCCTTTCCTCCCTCCACTGCCTGCTGGGCCGCCGCAGAACCCTCCCTCCTTCCCTCCCTCCGGTGCTCGCCGGGCCGCCGCAGAACCCTCCCTCCTTCCCTCCCTCCGCTGCCCGCCGGGCCGCTGCAGAACCCTCCCTCCTTCCCTCCCTCCACTGCCTGCCGGGCTGCCAAAGAACCATCCCTCCCTCCGGTGCCCACCGGGCCGCCGCAGAACCCTCCCTCCTTCCTTCCGTCCGGTGCCCGCTGGGCCGCCGCAGAACCCTCCCTCCTTCCCTCCCTCCGGTGCCTGCTGGGCCGCCGCAGAACCCTCCCTCCTTCCCTCCCTCCGGTGCCTGCTGGGCTGCCGCAGAACCCTCCCTCCTTCCCTCCCTCCGGGGCCCGCCGGGCCGCCGCAGAACCATCTCTCCTTCCCTCCCTCCAGTGCCCGCTGGGCCGCCGCAGAACCCTCCCTCCTTCCCTCCCTCCACTGCCCGCTGGGCCGCCGCAGAACCATCTCTCCTTCCCTCCCTCCGGTGCCCGCTGGGCCGCCGCAGAACCCTCTCTCCTTTCCTCCCTCCACTGCCTGCTGGGCCGCCGCAGAACCCTCCCTCCTTCCCTCCCTCCGGTGCTCGCCGGGCCGCCGCAGAGCCCTCCCTCCTTCCCTCCCTCCGCTGCCCGCCGGGCCGCTGCAGAACCCTCCCTCCTTCCCTCCCTCCACTGCCTGCCGGGCTGCCGAAGAACCATCCCTCCCTCCGGTGCCCACCGGGCCGCCGCAGAACCCTCCCTCCTTCCTTCCCTCCGGTGCCCGCTGGGCCGCCGCAGAACCCTCCCTCCTTCCCTCCCTCCGGTGCCTGCTGGGCCGCCGCAGAACCCTCCCTCCTTCCCTCCCTCCGGTGCCTGCTGGGCTGCCGCAGAACCCTCCCTCCTTCCCTCCCTCCGGTGCTCGCTGGGCCGCCGCAGAACCCTCCCTCCTTCCCTCCCTCCGGGGCCCGCCGGGCCGCCGCAGAACCCTCCCTCCTTCCCTCCCTCCAGTGCCCGCTGGGCCGCCGCAGAACCATCTCTCCTTCCCTCCCTCCACTGCCCGCCGGGCCGCCGCAGAACCATCTCTCCTTCCCTCCCTCCGGTGCCCGCTGGGCCGCCGCAGAACCCTCCCTCCTTTCCTCCCTCCACTGCCTGCTGGGCCGCCGCAGAACCATCTCTCCTTCCCTCCCTCCGGTGCCTGCTGGGCCGCCGCAGAACCCTCCCTCCTTTCCTCCCTCCACTGCCTGCTGGGCCGCCGCAGAACCCTCCCTCCTTCCCTCCCTCCACTGCCCGCCGGGCCGCCGCAGAACCATCTCTCCTTCCCTCCCTCCGGTGCCCGCTGGGCCGCCGCAGAACACTCCCTCCTTTCCTCCCTCCACTGTCTGCCGGGCCGCCGCAGAACACTCCCTCCTTCCCTCCCTCCGCTGCCCATTGGGCCCCGCAGAACCCTCCCTCCTTCTGGTGCCCGGGGGCTGCAGGAAGTGGTGGCTCAACTGCTCCTTTAAAGGCGGCTCGGCCAGGCTGGGCTCAGAGCGGCGTGGGAGGCGGAGGCTGGTGCAGGTGGTGAGGAGTGGCAAGTCCCGGGGAGCCCGGCAGCACGATGAGTGGCGGGGATTGCTAGTTCCTGCCCCGCCATCCAGGGTCCGTGTCTCTGCAGGGCTGGGCTGGCCGCCCCAAGATTGGCTGGAATGCCGCCCCTTACAATGTGCTGCCCCAGGCATGTGCTTTCTCATCTGGTGCCTGGAGCCAGCCCTGGGCCCAGCATGTAGGGCCCCATGGCTGGCTAGGAGCCGTGGGGCTAGGACCTGTAGCGGCTGCAGGCCCAGCTTTGGGCGTCAGCAGTGCTAGCTGTACAGCGGCCTGCCCCATCCACCCCTGCTCCCCCGAGCTAAGGCATGAATGGGCCTGGGTATTGGCTCTGTCCCAGCAGCATGGTCAGCTGGTCACTTGGGGGGGGCTGGGGTGCCGCCTATAGCCTGTCTCCCACCCCATGTGTGGTTGGCAGGGATGTGGCTCCCCTCTGGGTCCTGGGTCTCTTCAGGAAGTGAACTGCCAGCACCTGGCTCTCACCAGGCTGCCGGAAGGGGAGACTGATTTCAGTGTGGATGGATGGGGTGTCCCTGTGCAGGGCCCCCAAACCACCCAGCTGTCACAGAATGTGGGGGAGTCCGGCCCTGCACCCCTCTTCCTGGGACTCACAGGGACTCTTAGCCAGCCAGTAAAACAGAAGGTTTATTGGACACAGGAACGCAGGTTACAGCAGAACTCGCAGGCACAGTCAGGACCCCTCAATCGAGTCCTTCTGGGCTTTCAGGGTGCTTGGATCCCAGCTTAGGATACCCTGAACTCCGCCCACACAGCCCCAAACCCAAACTGCAAAACTCCTTCCCTCCTGCCCACCTCCTCCTTTGTTCCCCTTCCTGCGCAAAGGAGTTGACATTTCCCCTCCCTTACCTAGCTCAGGTTACAGGCTCCAGTATCGTCCATCCCCTAAAGTCCTCTCCTGCTCTCCCACTCCCCACACAGACAGCCCCTACTCCATCACACCAGCTTACACCCTTCTCCCACAGGACTGGGAGCTGGGGGGAGGGCGGCTGTCCCGGAGCAGGCAGGATCCCTCCCCCCAGCTCCTGAGTAGGGGGAGGAGGCGCTGGGTCCTGGGTTGTTCACCATTTGACTGGCTGAGCTGGGGCGGTGGGGAGGCTCCGTACCATGGAGTGTTTCTGGCCAGACTGGGAGTCTGGCAGCTCTGCTCTAGCTGAACCTGCTCTTCTGGGCTGGCTGGTGTCCCTGTGGGAGGGTCGCTGGCTGTCACGCAGTGTGGGGGAGTCCGGGCCCTGCTCCCCTCTTCCTGCGATTCCCCAGGACTCTCAGCCAGCCGGCAACACAGAAGGTTTATTAGATGTCAGGAACACAGTCCCAAGCGGAGCGTGTAGGTACAACCAGGACCCCTCAGCCAGGTCCCTCTGCGGGGCAAGGAGCTTAGACCCCAGACTTGAGGTTCCCTGCGTTGCACCCCCAAGCCCAAGACTGACAACAAAACCTCTCCCCAGCTCCTCCTCTCCTTTGTTCAGTCTCCCAGGCAGAAGGTGTCACTTTTCCCCACCCCAATCCTGGCTCAGGTTACAGCTCAGGGAGCTTCCTTCCCACCCCCAATGTAACCCCCCTGCAGCCTTCCCAGGTCAAATCCACCCTGCTTCCTGCTCTGTCACACTGGCCTGCAGTGTAATGGAGTCAGAGTCAATGGTCACAGTGGTCACTTCTGCCCTTAAAAGCGGTGACTAGAAGTGGGTCCAGGGTCGGAGGGGACAGGATGAGGCATTGGGAAGCTCCAGCAATTCCCTGCTTTTGGAGTCTGCCCTGAAAAGAAGAGACCTTGGCAGTTGCTAACCCAGCTGCCCAACCCCTCCTTGGAAACCGGCCAGCTGCTGCCACTCACTGGTAACACACGTTGGGCTGGTTTACGCAGAGGGGTGATGTTACAGTGAAAGGTGCATGGATGCTCTTCCACCAGTGCAAAACTGGGCTAGAGGGGAGGGGGCGTCGCTTGCACCTGTTCATGTACAGCTGCACTTCAGTCGGTTCCACCTCACACCTTTATGTACAAAGCTGGTGCAGCAGCGTATGCAGAGCCGGCTGAAGAAGTGGAAAATCCCATTCGCTCTCTTGAACGGTAATGGGGCATGAGCAGCAGCAGCTCGGGTACCGCATGAAAGAGTCAATCTCGGCAGACAGCTGGGTCTCATAAAGTCAAACAATGAGGTGAGAGGCCACAGGGATCGCAGGCGAGGGCGGGGAGCTGGAGTTCAGTAACCGATCTGATGCTGTGGCTCCTGGAATCGTAACTGAAACATTCATTGCCATGGTTTGGTCGTGCCCTCATAGTGTGGGCTGAAAGCAAGCTGACGGGGTGTGAACAAAAGGGCGACTGGGCTATGTCTCCACTTAAACTGCGGCAGAGCTGCAGCGCTTCAGCAAAGCCACTCACTCCGGCGCTGGGTTTCAGCCTCCTCCCTGAGCGGGGCTCGCGCGGGCAACAGAAGAATCCTGCCATCTGCCGGGGGAGCTCAGCGGCGCGCCCTCGCTCAGGGGAGTGTGGCTTTCACACTCCCGAGCAACCTCGCTGAGTCGAGCTCACTTTTTAGAGTAGTGCCGGCCTTAGTGTGAGCTAGGAGAGCCGCGTGAGGCCCTGAGAGCCCCTGTTGGGTTTCATGTCGTCATTAAGAAAGTGAAAGAGGCGAGCAGGGCACGTGGATGAACTTCTCAGTGAAGTCAGAGTGGGAGGAGGCCCCAGGCTCCATGAGGACAGAGAACTACCCAGGGGCAGGGCAGAACCCAGCAAGAAAAATGCAGCTAATCCACGTGGGGGAAATAACCAGACACCCAGCATGAGGGAACAGGGATGGCCAAGGCCATGGGAGGGTGGAGGGCACAGCAGTGGAACCCACCTGTGTAATAGGAGATGGTGGGGAATAGGCCAGTAGTTGGCAGCTGTGGGGGAGGAGGAAGTTTCTCAACTCTGAGCCCTGAGGTTCCCATCTTGGAGCAGCAGCGAGGGGAGACCCCCTCTCTGCCCTGATCTGGCATGACTGCAGCTGGGTACAACGTTTGGTCCTGGGCCTTTCCTTGCTGGGACAGTGTGGACAAGGAAGAGGAGGGTGAGAGCAGCTCCAGGGATGCTCTGGGGGCCTGCAGGGCTCAACTTTGGGTAGAGATTTAAAGGAACCAAATGTGACTGGCTTGGCTGAGTGATGTTTAAGGAGAGGGTGGGCTCAGGCTGGATCTGAGCAGTCTGGCTGGTGAAGCATGGCATGCTGGGGTCTGCTGCACGGCGCTTGGGGTGTCCAGGGGCTGCACCTCCATAAGGTGGCTGCAATCTGCTCCATTAGAAACACCCTTGGTTGGGCAGCCCTGGGTTGCCGTTAGCTGGAGAGGGAAAGGGTAGCTGGGGCCAGCACCCAGGCTGATCTCAGGTGCCAGGCCTGCAGACCTTGGGGAGAAGAAGCCAAGCAACCAGGTCTCCATCAGGTGAGCCATTGCTCTGCCTCAGTGGCTCTGGAGAGCATGGGGTGGGGCTGCTGCTCCTCTTCACCTCAGGCAAGTTGGGGGCTCCTCCAACATAGGGAGTAGTTGGGAGGTGCTGCACCCCAGTAACTCAGCTGCCTTCCTGGCAGAGCTGCATCTCCTGAGGCGTGGAATGGGCCACACAGCCCCAGAGCGGGCAGCAGCTGAGAGAAACCAACCCAAACACGGGCTGGGGATCTGACAGTGGCTGTGACCTCCAGAAAGGATGGGGCTTGGATTCAGCATTGCAAGGTTTCACAGAGTGTGGGGGAGTCCAGCCCTGCACCCCTCTTCCTGGACCCCGCAGTGACTTTTAGCCAGCCAGTAAAACAGAAGGTTTATTGGACAACAGGAACGCAGGTTTCAGCAGAGCTTGCAGGCACAGTCAAGACCCCTCCATCGAGTCCTTCTGGGCTTTCAGGGTGCTTGGATCCCAGCTTAGGATACCCTGAATTCCGCCCCACAGCCCCAAACCCAAACTGAAAAACTACTTCCCTCGTGCCAGCCCCTTCCTTTGTCCTCCTTCCCGGGCCAAGGTGTTGACCTCCCCCACCCCTTACCTAGCTCAGGTTACAGGCTCCGGTATGGTCCATCCCCTAAAGTCCTTCCCTGCTCTCCCATCCCCCACACAGACAGTCCCTACTCCATCACATCTCTCCTCCTTCGAGACTGAACTGAGCGGGGTCACTCTGCCCAGTGACCTGGAGAAGTTCAGGGCCCCCTCTCCGGGACAACGCGTCCGCTATCAGGTTGGCACTTCCCTTCACATGGACCATGTCCATGTCATAGTCCTGCAGGAGCAGGCTCCACCTCAGGAGCTTGGCGTTGGCTCCTTTCATCTGGTGCAGCCAGGTCAGGGGAGAGTGGTCGGTGTACACAGTGAAGTGTCGCCCAAAGAGATATGGCTTCAGTTTCTTAAGGGCCCACACCATGGCCAGGCATTTCTTCTCGATGGCCGCGTAGTTTTGCTCCCAGGGTAGCAACTTCTTGCTCAGGTACACGATGGGGTGTCTCTCCCCCTTTTCATCCTCCTGCATCAACACCGCCCCCAGTCCCGTGTCTGAAGCGTCGGTGAACACCATAAAGGGTTTGTCAAAATCTGGGTTCGCCAGAACTGGGCCACTAACCAGAGCCTCCTTCAGCACCTGGAGAGCATCCTAGCACTGCTCGGTCCAGACCACCTTGTCTGGCTTCCCCTTTTTGCACAGTTCAGTGATGGGGCTGGCTATGGCACTAAAGTGGGGCATGAACCTTTGATAGTACCCCGCCATCCCAATAAAGGCCTGGAGCTGCTTTTTGGTTTGGGGAGCAGGCCAGTCTCTGATCACCTCCACCTTGGCTGGTTCTGGCTTCAGGCAGCCGCTCCCCACCCAATGGCCCAGGTAAGATACTTCAGCCATCCCCACATTGCACTTCTCAGCCTTTACGGTTAACCCAGCCTCCTGGAGTCCGTCCAGCACTTGTGTAACCTGGGACATGTGGTCCTCCCAGGTCTGGCTGAAGACACAGATGTCGTCAATATACGCCACGGCAAAATTCTCCATCCCCCTCAGTAGCTGATCCACCAGGCGCTGGAAGGTGGCTGGTGCTCCCTTGAGGCCAAAGGGCAGGGTCAGAAACTCGTAGAGCCCCAGAGGGGTGATAAAGGCCGATTTCAGCCTGGCATCTGCGTCCAGCGGCACTTGCCAGTAGCCCTTGGTAAGATCCATGGTGGTGAGGTACCGAGCGCCTCCCAGCTTGTCTAAAAGCTCGTCAGGCCTGGGCATAGGGTAGGCATCAGATACGGTGATGGCATTGAGCTTTCGATAGTCCACACAGAACCGGATCGACCCATCCTTCTTGGGGACCAGCACCACTGGCGAGGCCCAAGAGCTGGAAGACGGCTGGATCACACCCAAAGCCAGCATGTCCCTGACTCTCTTTCAAGATCCTGGGCAGTTTTCCGGGTGACCCGAAAAGGGGAGCATCTTATAGGGGGATGTGACCCGGTCTCCACCCTGTGGACAGTCAAATTAGTGCGTCCAGGCTGGTTGGAAAACAGCTGTCGGTACAGATGCAGCACCCCTCTGATCTCAGTGTGCTGGGCCAGGGTCAGCTGATCAGAGAGGGGAATCGCCTCCATGGGGGAACCAGCTTTTGTCCCAGGGAATAGATCCACTAAGAAGTCATCTCCTTGCCCCTCCCAATGTCCACACACGGCTAACACCACATTCCCCCTGTCATAGTATGGCTTCATCATATTCACATGGTACACCCGATGGTGATGTGCCGGTTTGACAGCTCCACCACATAGTTTACCTCATTCAGTTGCTTGATAACCTTGAAGGGCCCTTCCCAGGCAGCCTGGAGTTTGTTTTTCCTCACGGGGATGAGAACCATCACCTGATCCCCGGTGGCAAAGGCCCGGGCCCATGCCGTGCGGTCATACCAGACCTTCTGCTTCCTCTGGGCTCGGGCCAGATTCTCTCTGGCCAGGCCCATGAGCTCGGCCAGTCTTTCCCGGAAGGTCAGGACATACTCCACCACTGATTCTCCCTCGGGAGTGGCCTTCCCCTCCCATTCGTCCCTCATTAGGTCTAGGAGCCCCCTTACCCGCCTTCCACACAACAGTTCAAAAGGCGAAAACCCGGTAGATTCCTGGGGTACCTCCCTGTATGCGAATAGCAGGTGAGGTAAGTATTTGTCCCAATCCTGTGGGTGCTGGTTCATAAATGTTTTTAGCATCATCTTCAGCGTCCCGTTGAACCTTTCCACCAGCCCGTTGGACTGGGGGTGGTACGCTGAGGCCCAGTTGTGCTGGACCCCACATTTCTGCCATAAGGACCGGAGCAGGGCCGACATGAAGTTGGACCTCTGATCCGTTAAGACCTCCTTGGGGAACCCCACCCGGCTGAAAATTGTCAGCAGCGCATCTGCCACTGTGTCTGCTTCAATAGAGGACAAGGCCACCGCCTCGGGGTAGCGAGTGGCAAAATCTACCACCACCAGGATGTATTTCTTCCCTGACCGGGTCGTCTTGCTGAAAGGTCCCACTATGTCCATGGCCACCTTCTGGAAAGGTTCTTCTATGATGGGTAAAGGCCTCAAGGCCGCTTTTCCCTTGTCCCGGGCCTTCCCACCCTCTGGCAGGGGTCACAGGATTGGCAGTACTGTTGGACCTGGGTAAAGACCCCAGGCCAGTAAAAGTTCTGTAGCAGCCTCTGCCTGGTGCGCCGGATTCCCTGGTGTCCTGCGACAGGGATGTCATTGGGTAAAGGCCTCAAGGCCACTTTTCCCTTGTCCCGGGCCTTCCCCACCCTCTGGCAGGGGTCACAGGGTTGGCAGTACTGTTGGACCTGGGTAAAGACCCCAGGCCAGTAAAAGTTCTGTAGCAGCCTCTGCCTGGTACGCCGGATTCCCTGGTGTCCTGCGACAGGGATGTCATTGGCCAGGTACAGCAGCTTGTGGTGAAACTTCTGGGGAACCACCAGCTGCTTCCTGATCCCCCATGACTCTACTTCCCCTGAGGGAGCCCATTCTCGGTACAGGAACCCCTTCTCCCACAGGAACCTCTCCTTGCAACCTCTCCTCATGGTCTGTACCGCACTAAGGTCAGCCTGGTCCCTGGGCTTCCGCAAGGAGGGATCTTTCTGCAACTCGGCCTGGAACTCAGCAGCTGGGACAGGGATGGGGACCAGCTCTCTCTTGCTGGCTGGGTCTGAGGCCGCAGCCTCTCTGAGCCGTGCCCCTGGGCGCTCCCCGCCCCCCAGGTTAGGGTCCTGCACCTCGGGCTGAGTACCTTCCCCGTTGTCGGGGTGCAGTGCCCTTTGCTGACTCTGACTACGAGTCACGACCAGGGCACTCTGAGTGTTACTAGGCCAGTCCTCAAGGTCCCCTCCCATTAACATGTCTGTGGGCAAATATGGGTGTACTCCCACATCCTTCGGGCCCTCCTTGGCCTCCCACTTCAGGTGTATCCTCACCACGGGCGCCTTGAATGGGGTCCTGCCCACGCCCATCAGGGTCAGGTAGGTGTCGGGCACCATCCGATCTGAGGCCACCACCTCGGGCTGGGCAAGCGTCACCTCTGCGCCCGTGTCCCAGTACCCAGTGACCTCCCTCCCATCTATCTCCAGGGACACAAGGGACTCTTTCCGGAGGGGCAGCCCCACACCCACCTGGTAAACCAAAAACCCGGAGCCTGGAGCATCCAGCCCCCAGAGGAGCTGACCTGGGGACCTCCTCCCTCCTTCACAGGTGGTATGTTGCCAGCCCCCCTTTCCTGGGAATGTTGCCCCTCCTCCGACTGGGTTTTTACCCAGTCCACCCTCTGCGGGTTGGGTCTGCTTGGTCTGTCCCTGAGCTTGGGGCACTGGGCCCGTATGTGGCCTCGTTGGCCACATTGATAGCAGCCCATGTCTCGTGGGTCCCCTTGAGTGGGTCGGAGGGACCTGACCCCGGATGTTCCCCTTTTGGGGGGTTCTCCATAGGCCCCTGCTGGGAGGTCCCATGATGACTCTCTCTCTGCGTTGAGGCAGGCCTGCTCCTTCGAGACTCCTCCCTGCCATCCCCTGCCCGACTGTCCACAAATTGGTCGGCAAGTTGGCCTGCGTGCTGCGGGTTCTCCGGCTTCTGGTCCCTCAACCACAGCCTCAGGTCAGACGGGCACTGCTCATACAGGTGCTCCAGTATGAATAGGTCAAGCAGGTCCTCTTTAGTTTGGGCCCCAGCTGTCCACTTGCGGGCATACCCCTGCACCTGCTTGACCAGTTGTAGGTATGTGACCTCACGGGTTTTACGCTGGCTCCGGAACCTCTTCCGGTACATCTCAGGAGTCAGCCCAAACTCGCGGAGCAGGGCCTGTTTGAACAGTTCGTAGTCCCCCGCCTCCGCCCCTTTCAGTCGGCTGTACACCTCCACGGCCGTGGAGTCCAGTAAGGGGGTGAGAACTGCAATCCTGTCTGCAGGGCCAATGCTGTGCAGCTCGCAGGCATTTTCAAAGGCCGTCAGGAAGGTATCTATGTCCTCCCCCTCCTTACGCCAGGGCAGCAAGTGCTTATCAAAGCTCTTTGTAGGCTTGGGTCCCCCCTCACTCACCGCAGCCGGGGCCTCACTGCTCCTCAGCCGGGCCAGCTCCAGCTCATGTTTACGCTGTTTCTCCTTCTCCTCCAGCTCACGCTGGCGCTGGTTCTCCTCATGTTTACGCTGGTTCTCCTCATGTTTACGCTGTTTCTCCTTCTCCTCCAGCTCTTGCCTCTTTAACTCGAGCTCCTCCCATCTCAGCCCCCTTTCATATTCCAGCTGCATCTGCTCCACGGATGTCGAGCATCGCTGGCAGGATCCCCTGCTGGCCGGGGGGGTCACGGTGCCCTCAGTATTCGCTGGGCTCCTCTCCGCCCTTCCCCTAGGCCTAGGAAGGGGGGGGTCTTGGGAAGCCCTCAGCCGCCGGCTGACCTCTCCCAGAGGGGACAGACACAGGTTCCTGTGCTGCATCTGCCAGGCTGCTTCCCTCAGAGACAGGGCTCCGGTCTCCCTCCTCCAGCTGGGCAATCAGCTGGTCCTTGGTGAGCCTCCCTCTATGCAGCCCCCTCTGCTTGCACAGCTCCAGCAGGTCACACTTGCGCAGCTTGGCGTACATCTTCCTGCTGGCCACTCACAGGTCGGGGTGCTCACCGCTCCCCATGGTTTCCAGGGGGACCCCTAGTGCACCAGCCCTTCTTGAGGTCACCACCTCTCTGCCAGGGTCGAGCTGCAGACTCCTCCGCCCCTGGGACCGCTCGCTGCAATCCCCCGGGGGACCCTCTTACTGCAAAGTCCTTCTCACTGGGCACACACTCCCAGGGGTTAATCACCCCTTTGTTTTACTGCTCCCCAGTCACTTACTGCAGGAAGCGCCGTCCACGGGGTGCAGTATCTCCCGCCACTGCCACCAGTTGTTACGGAGTGTGGGGGAGTCCGGCCCTGCACCCCTCTTCCTGGGACTCACAGGGACTCTCAGCCAGCCAGTAAAACAGAAGGTTTATTGGACAACAGGAACGCAGGTTACAGCAGAGCTTGCAGGCACAGTCAGGACCCCTCCATCGAGTCCTTCTGGGCTTTCAGGGTGCTTGGATCCCAGCTTAGGATACCCTGAATTCCGCCGCACAGCCCCAAACCCAAACTGAAAACTACTTCCCTGCTGCCAGCACCTTCCTTTGTCCTCTTCCCGGGCCAAGGTATTGACCTTTCCCCCCACTTACCTAGCTCAGGTTACAGGCTCCGGTATAGTCCATCCCCTAAAGTCCTCCCCTGCTCTCCCATTCCCCACGCAGACAGCCACTATTCCATCACACAAGGCATCAGTGGTTACAGCTGGGAGCGGGAGTGGGGGCCGGGCTGCCAATCCCAGCAACCCGAAAGGGAGGATTAAAGATGAGGGGTGTGAGGTCCCTCTGCCGCTGTGAGAATTAGCCCTGCCTGTACGGTGTGTAACAGTCCTGGAAATGCAGGGCGTCCAGGCCAGCCCCTGCACTAGTGATAGGACAGGACTAGGTGACCTCGCAAGGTCCCTTCCAGTCCTATGGCCCCATATTACCTAGAGCAGCCTTGGCAGGTTTGTCTGACCGGCTGGGGGCGGGAGACTCCACAGCCTCCCTGGGCAATTCATCCCGGCGCCAGTGAGGAACTTCTCCTAGCGTCCAACCCAAACCGCCCCTGCTGCAGTTTGAGCCCATTGCTCCTTGTCCTGCCCTCAGTGGCTAAGGAGAACCATTTCTCACCCTCCTTCAGAGCAACCTTTTACACACTTGAAACTCTTCTGTCTTCTCTTCTCCAGCCCCCGTGTTTTCCATCTCCCCTCACAGCCCCTGTTCTCCAGACCTGTCATCATCTTGTTGCTCTTCTCTGGACTCTCTCGATTTGCCCACTTCTTCCCCAGAGTGTTGGCCACCAACCACCCCTGACAGCGATAAATGTTGTGGCCCAGCCCAATTCTCCTAAACTACAGTTGTGCGCCCCTCCCCCACCCCACATTGACCCCTCGCCACAACTCTGCACCCCTCCCCCACCCCACATTGACCCCCGCCACAACTCTGCACCCCTCCCCCACCCCACATTGATCCCCCCGCCGCAACTCTGCACCCCTCCACCACCCCACATTGACCCCCCGCCAATACTCTGCATCCCTCCCCAACCCCACATTGACCCCCCAGCCGCAACTCTGCACCCCTCCCCCACCCCACATTGATCCCCCCGCCGCAACTCTGCACCCCTCCACCACCCCACATTGACCCCCCAGCCGCAACTCTGCACCCCTCCCTCAGCCCCACATTGACCCCCCCGCCACAACTCTGCACCCCTCCCCCAGTCTCACATTGACCCCCCCAGCCACAGCTCTGACCCCTCTCCCAGTGCAGGTACAGTTGTGGAGTCATTCAGTGGACAGCACCAGGAGAGAGAGTGGAGGGATATCTGTGGGGAGTGGGTGAGGGGGGTAGCACTGGGGAGGGAGGGGTTGTCATAAACAGATAGCTAAGGGTTAATGTTTCTTTCATCTGTAAAGGGTTAACAAAGGGAACCAAACACCTGACCAGAGGACCAATCAGGAAACCGGATTTTTCAAAGCTCAGGGAGGGAATTTTTGGGTGTGTGTCCTTTGTCTGTGGCTCTGTTGCTCTCTCAGCTCTGAGAGAGGATCTCTCTATCTCCAGGCTTTCTAATCTTCTGTTTCCCAGTTGTAAGTACAGATATAAGGCAATATAGGTTTTTATATTGTTTTTGTATTTACATGTGTGTAGTTGCTGGAATGTTTAAATTGTATTTCTTTTTGGATAAGGCTGTTTATTCATTTTGTTTTCTTTTAAGCCAATGACCCTGTATGTTGTCACCTTGATACAGAGACCATTTTTATGTCTTTTTCTTTCTTTTTATGTAAAGCTTTCTTTTTAAGAACTGTTTGATTTTTTTCTCTGGTTAAGGCTAAGGAACGAAGGGAGGGGGAAATCTCTTTGTGTTAGAGTTACTAAGCTTGAATTTGTATAGCCTCTGGGTGACGGGGAGAGACACTTAATCTCTCGGTGTTTGTGTTTCAAGGAATTGAAGCAGGGTAATCTCCTAGAGTGCCCAGGGTGGGAAGATCTGGGAGGAGGTAAAGAGGGGGAAGGGAAGAGGGTTATTTCCCTTTGTTGTGAGACTCAGGGCATTTGAGTCTTGGGGTCCCCAGGGAAGGTTTTGGGGAGACCAGAGTGAGTCAGACACTGCAATTTCTGGCTGGTGGCAGCACTATCAGATCCAAACTGGTAATTAAGCTTGGAGGGTTCATGCAGGCACCCACATTTTGGATGCTAAGGTTCAGAATTGGGACTTATGCTTTATGACAGGGGTAGCGGTGAGGAGTTGGGGGGTAGCACTGAGGTGGGAGAGGTAGCAGTGAGGAACTTGGTGGTGTAGGACTGAGGAGGGAGAGGTAGCAGTGAGGAACTGGGGGTAGGGCTGGGGAGGGAGAGGTAGCAATGAGGAGCTGGGGGAGGGAGAGGTAGCAGTGAGGACCTGGGGGGTAGGGCTGGGGAGGGAGAGGTAGTGGTGAGGAGCTGGGGGGGTAGCACTGGGGAGAGAGGGGTAGCGGTGAGGAGCTGGGGGGTAGCGCTGGGGAGGGAGAGGTAGCAGTGAGGAACTGGGGGGCTAGCGCTGGGGAGGGAGAGGTAGCAGTGAGGAACTGGGGGTATAGCACTGAGGAGGGAGAGGTAGCAGTGAGGAACTGGGGGGTAGGGCTGGGGAGGGAGAGGTAGTGGTGAGGAGCTGGGGGGTAGCGCTGGGGAGGGAGGGGTAGCGGTGAGGAGCTGGGGGGTAGCGCTGGGGAGGGAGAGGTAGCAGTGAGGAACTGGGGGGGGTAGCGCTGGGGAGGGAGAGGTAGCAGTGAGGAACTGGGGGCTAGCGCTGGGGAGGGAGAGGTAGCGGTGAGGAACTGGGGGTGTAGCACTGAGGAGGGAGAGGTAGCAGTGAGGAACTGGGGGGTAGGGCTGGGGAGGGAGAGGTAGTGATGAGGAGCTGGGGGGGGTAGCGCTGGGGAGGGAGGGGTAGCGGTGAGAGCTGGGGGGTAGCCCTTGAGAGGGAGAGGTAGCAGTGAGGAACTGGGGGGGGTAGCGCTGGGGAGGGAGAGGTAGCAGTGAGGAACTGGGGGTGTAGCACTGAGGAGGGAGAGGTAGCAGTGAGGAACTGGGGGGTAGGGCTGGGGAGGGAGAGGTAGTGGTGAGGAGCTGGGGGGGGGTAGCGCTGGGGAGGGAGGGGTAGCAGTGAGGAGCTGGGGGGTAGCGCTGGGGAGGGAGAGGTAGTGGTGAGGAGCTGGGGGGGTAGCGCTGGGGAGGGAGGGGTAGCGGTGAGGAGCTGGGGGGTAGCGCTGGGGAGGGAGAGGTAGTGGTGAGGAGCTGGGGGGGGTAGCGCTGGGGAAGGAGGGGTAGCGGTGAGGAGCTGGGGGGTAGTG
The DNA here is from genome assembly GCA_026122505.1 of Aldabrachelys gigantea. Taxonomy (NCBI): domain Eukaryota; kingdom Metazoa; phylum Chordata; order Testudines; family Testudinidae; genus Aldabrachelys; species Aldabrachelys gigantea. The sequence goes on from CM047483.1 coordinate 147,292,441, forward strand.
CTTGAGAGGGAGAGGTAGCAGTGAGGAACTGGGGGGGTAGCGCTGGGGAGGGAGAGGTAGCAGTGAGGAACTGGGGGTGTAGCACTGAGGAGGGAGAGGTAGCAGTGAGGAACTGGGGGGTAGGGCTGGGGAGGGAGAGGTAGCAGTGAGGAACTGGGGGGTAGGGCTGGGGAGGGAGAGGTAGCAGTGAGGAGCTGGGGGGGGTAGCGCTGGGGAGGGAGAGGTAGCAGTGAGGAGCTGAGAACTAAGAACACGAACAGAAGAAAACAGCATCAAAGGCAGCAGAGTCTTTTCCACATGCTGCCCTTCGATGCCCCAGAGAACTGCAACTTTGGGAACCTTCAGAATGGGAAGGCTGGAGACAAGATTTTGCATTGCACAAAGAAACTGGAGATATGCAGGTATCGTCTTGAATTCGTGCTCTTAGGAAGCAAACACAGCAGATCTTCAAATCCTTTGACTGGACTGAAGCTAGTTTCAAAGATGAGTGGAAAAGGGTTCTGGCTATGTCTGAGGCTTATTTTATACCCCAGACTGGTATATGAAAGAGCATGTTCTCCCCACAGCACTCAAGAACCAGGATAAAACATTGAATCTTCTATCGAATATCAGGGCTGGAAGGGACTTTGGGAGGTGTCTAGTCCAACCCCCTGCTCAAAGCAGGACCAATCCCCAGACAGATTTTTGCCCCAGATCCCTAAGTGGCCCCCTCAAGGATTAAACTCACATGCTGGCTTTAGGAGGCCAGGGCTCAAGCCACTGAGCTATCCCTCCCCTCCCTGATAAAAGACCTTGGAAGATTAAGCCCTGAGGCAACCAGGACTGGGTGTTTGCTCTGAGTCCACAGGCAGCCCATGGAGAAGTAGAGCCCAGAGCCCAGGGAGGGGTAAAGTTCAGTGCCTTTCACCTAAAGCCCTGGGAACTGGGGAAGGGGGGGTGGTGGTAAATCAGCCAGGTTACGCCTGGAGCCCTAGGAACTGGGTAGAGGTGGGGAGTCCTAGAGGCTGCAGGCAACAAGTATAGCATCAAGTTGGGTGCCGCTATCATAAGCATAATTCCTAATTCTGAACCTTAGCGTACAAAATGTGGGTGCCTAGCATGAAACCTCCAAGCTTAACTACCAGCTTGGATCTGATATTGCTGCCACCAGCCAAGGATTCCCAGGCTTGGCTCCCTCTGGTCTCCCAAAACCTTCTCTGGGGGACCCCAAGACTCAGAGGCCCTGAGTCTCACACCAAAGGGAAAACAAGCTCCTCCCCTTGTCTACTCTTTACCTCATCCCTGGCTCCCCCTCCCTGGGTTATCCTGGGCGATACTGTACTTAAACTCCTTGACTTTCAAAACAGAGAGGGCAATTCACCTCCCCCCCCTTCTTCCCCTGAGGCTGCACAGATTCACCCTCCGTAAATCTAACACAAAGAGAATTTCCCTTCCCTTCGTTCCTTAGTCCACCCAGAGAAAACTCAAACAGGGCTTAAAAAGAAAGAAAAACACATGAACATAGTCTCTGTATCAGGTTGACAATACAGGGTCAATTTCTTAAAATAAAAAATGAATAAACAGCCTTATTCAAAAAGAGATACAATTTAAACATTCCAGCAAACTGCACACATGTAAATACAAAAAAACAATAAAAGCCTATTGCTTTTCTACCTTTGTACTCACAACTGGGAAACTGAAGATTAGAAGCTTGAAGATAGAAAGATCCCTCTCATAGCTGAGAGCCAGACAAACGACACAGACCCAAACATTCCCTCCCTGAGCTTTGAAAAATTCAGTTTCCTGATTGCTCCTCTGGTCAGGTGTTTGGTTACCCCTTTGCAGGTGAAATAGACATTAACCCTTAGCTATCTGTTTATGACAGCCGCAGAGTGTGTAATGGAGACTTTTGTGCAGGTAACACGGACACACCCGGACCAGTGTCAGAACAGAGACTGGCAGCCTGGGCAGACACGCAGCTTCAGGCAGTTCTAAGCTGCATTAGGGGATCTGGCTCAAGTGTCTCAAGGACACGAAGGAAGTGACAAGATGCTACTTTGCAGTATGTGCACAAGGAAGCAAGTCAAATGGACTCCTGACTAAAGGCCATTGCACATAGGTGCTGACTTCCTCTCTACCCAGCGGGGTGCTCCACCCCTTCTCTGCCCCAGGCCTGCCCCCACCCTGCCCCGCCTCTCCCCTCCCCTGAGTGTGCCTCATCCCCACTCCTCCCTGTCCGAGCTGCAGATCTGTGTGAATTCAGAGAACAGCATGACCTGGTTCTTGTGGACTATTTTTCTAGAAATAATGTACTTGAAAGACATAACATGGAGCAGTGTTACTGAGAAACTGAAGTGCACTTCTGCACACTTTGGTATTCCAGGACAGCTAGTGATGGACAATGGACCTCAATTCACTGCACTGCAGCAGAATTTGTTGTTCCAAATGAAATATGATTTAGATCCTATTCCTAGCAGCCCACATTATCCAGAAGCGAATGGAGAGGCTGAGAGAGCTGTAGAGACAGTCTAGAAAATCCTACAGCAGGAAGACCCATTCCTTGCCCTTCTGAGTTACGCTCAGCACTGATAGTGGGCACTGGCAATAGCCCAGTACAACCCCTGATGGGAGGACAACTCACACATCCAGCTTTGGAAAACAGCCTATTTCCAGTGTGGCCAGACATGAAGAGGGTAGCCAAATGGGATCAAAAGGTTAAAGGAGAGGACAACAGACATCATTCAGTGAACTGCCACGTCTAGAACCTGGTGGCTATGTTCATGTCAAATGGGACTGCAGAAAACAAATGCATTCTTGGCAGACTAGGCAGTACTCAGATCATGCTAAGAGTTGGGGTTTAGACTGCAGGCTTATTTTCATTGGTAACTAACTCACACTTTCTGCGTATCACTTAAAATATAGTATGGAGCTGTATATACCTCTCTCCTAGAACTGGAAGGGACCCTGAAAGGTCATCAAGTCCAGCCGCCTGCCTTCATTAGCAGAACCAAGTACTGATTTTGCCCTGGATCCCTAGGTGGCCCCCTCAAGGACTGAACTCACAACCCTGGGTTTAGCAGGCCAATGCTCAAACCACTCAGATGGGGCCTTGGGGAAGCCTGAGGGCCCTGCACCCCAACTCCACAGTCAGACATGACTCTCAGCCAGTGTAAAACAGAAGGTTTAATAAATGACAGGAACACAGAGCTTGTAGGTACAGAGAACGAGAGCCCTCCGTCAGGTCTATCTTGGGGAGCAGGGAGCTTAGACCCCAGCCCTGGGGCTCCCGCCATTTCCCAGCCAGCTTCATACTGACTCTCTAGTCCCTCCTCTGGCCTGTATCTCTTTCCCAGGCCAGGAGCTCACCTGATCCCTTTGTCTCCAACACCTTCAGTTGGCACCTTTGCGGGGGGGGGGGGGCAGGCCATCAGTTGCTAGGAGACAGAGTGCCAGGCATTTAGGTGCACTGGCCCCTTGCTCTGCAGCAATCACACACCCTTATCCCACCACCGAGATATTAAGAAATGTGTAGGGGACACTGAGGCACCCACACACTATTCAGAGAAAACATTAAGAACATTCCCAGTTTGTCACAGTGGCCCATTCCCAACAGTTGACAAGAAGGTGTGAGTATGAACAGAGGGAAAATTACATTTCGTAGTGACCCAGCCACTCCCAGTCTTTATTCAGGCCTAGTTTGATGGTGTCAAGCTTGCAAATTAATTCCAGTTCTGCAGTTTCTTGTTGAAGTCTGTTTTGAAGATTTTTGGTGAAGAATGGCCACTTCTAAGTTTGTTATTGATTGTCCAGGGAGGCTGAAGTCTTCTCCTACTGGTTTTTGAATGTTACAATTCTTGACGTCAGATTTGTGCTGTCACGGAGTATGGGGGAGTCTGGCCCTGTACCCCACTTCCTGGGACTCACAGTGACTCTCAGCCAGTCAGTAAAACAGAAGGTTTATTGGACAACAGGAATGCAGGTTACAGCAGAGCTTGGAGGCCAAACCAGGACCCCTCAATCGAGTCCTTCTGGGGGTTCAGGAAGCTTAGTTCCCAGCTTGGGATTCCCTGAATTCCAACCACCCAGCCCAAAACTGAAACTGAACTAACTCCCTCCAGCTGGCTCCTTCTTTTGTCCAGCTTCCCCACACCTGGCTCAGGTTACAGGCTTAGATCCTGTCCCTCACCTAAAGACATCCCCGGCTCTCCCATCCCCCACATAGACAGTCCCTACTGCATCACGTGTCCATTTATTCTTTTGCAAAGAGGCTGTCCAGTTTGGCCAATGTACATGGCAGAGAGGCATTGCTGCCACATGATGGCATATATCACGTTGGTAGATGTGCAGGTGAACGAGCCACTGGTGGCGTGGCTGATGTGATTAGGTCCTACAGTGGTGTCACTTGAATAGATATGTGGACAGAGCTGGCATTGGGCTTTGTTGCAAGGATAGGTTCCTGGGTTAGTGTTTATGTTGTATGGTGTGCGGTTGCTGGTGAGTATTTACTTCAGGTTGAGGGGCTGTCTATAAGCGAGGACTGGCCTGTCTCCCAAGATCTGTGAGAGTGAGGGATCATCTTTCAGGATAGGTTGTAGATCTTTGATGATGCCCTGGAGAGGTTTTAGTTGGGAGCTGTAGGTGACGGCTTGTGGTGTTCTGTTATTTTCTTTGTTGGGCCTGTCCTGTAGTAGGTGGCTTCTAGGTACCCTTCAGGCTCTGTCAATCTGTTTTTTCACTTCAACAGGTGGGTATTGGAGTTGTAAGAACGCTTGATAGAGATCTTGTAGGTGTTTATCTCTGTCTGAGAGGTTGGAGCAAATGTGGTTGTATCTTAGGGCTTGGCCATACACGATGAATTGTGTGATCTGGTCTGGATGGAAGTTGGAGGCACGTAGGTAAGTATAGCGGTCATTAGGTTTCCGGTATAGGGTGGTGTTTATGTGACCATTGCTTATTCTACATCCATAATTGCCAGGATGGTGTTTTCTGGAAGATCATCGATGGATTGTAGTTTCCTCAGGAAGTCAGTGGTGTCTCGAAGACAGCTGGTAGCGCTGGTAGCGCAGGGCCTGAGGAGAGAGTCCACATAGGCTGACAGTCCTGCTGTCAGGGTGCCAATGCCTGATGGGATCAGAGGGTAATGGCCTGTGCAATGCTCTCTACACCAACATTCACAGAAAGATGGACTTAGAACAATGCTTCCCTTAACGCCTCTCCTCTACTTGCGCTACATTGATGACATCTTATCATCTGGACCCACGAGAAGGAGGTCCTTAAGGAATTCCACCAGGATTTCAACAATTTCCTCCCCACCATCAACCTCAGCCTGGACCAGTTCACACAAGAGATCCACTTCCTAGAGCATTGTAACCCTTCCGCACCCACTGGGTAGCGATCCCTTGTGAACTAAGTCATGTTTATACAAATATTATAGAAAATTCCCATCTTCATCACAAGAACGCAGTGAGAAAAGGGCTGAAAGCAGATCAGAAACCATCAGAATGGATGGGCTGGAAGTCATGGAAGGGCCTGTGACAGGGAAAGAGGGAGGGGAGAGCCCCAAAGAGGGTAGTTTAGTGATTGGTGGTTTAAGCTGGTTCCTATCTGGCTGCCCAATGCCAGGTAATGCCATTTCCCAGCCACTCCCTAAGGGCTTGTTAATCATAGGAGGATTTTGAATTAATTTTGCCAAATAGTTTGTCTGTCCCTGACTCTCCACAGCTCCGTTTGGCTTTGTGCAGTGAGCACATCAGCGGACGGGCAATTCAGCCATTGTTTAGTTTCCAGGGCTGCCCAGTTGCCCCGGGCCCCCCAGGGGCCCCCATGAGAATATAGTATTCTATAATATTGCAACTTTTTTTATGGAAGGGGCCCCCGAAATTGCTTTGCCTCAGGCCCCCTGAATCCTCAGTTTCTAGCCGACAGAGGTAGCCTCTGCTAGACCAGTTTTTGACTTGCTGGAGGGCAGTGTTAAATGTCTTTCGCAAACTCTCTTGAAACCTTGCCTGACTCTTTCATTGCTGCTGTAGGGTCATTAGCCCGAATTAAAACATTGTCCATTATAACTTGCATCCTCTGCGATGCCTCAAAGGTCTGGGCTGTCACTGTTTGAAATACCTCAAGAGCCAATTTAACAGGACCCTGCAGATCAAGAAAAGGAGGAAGAGCATCTGCAGCTGGTGCTGGCCTCCTCTTCCACCTCCCCTGATGAAGCAGTGGGGGCGGGGAGGGGAATCTTGCTTCCCCAAGATGACTGTAAGGCGCACCGGGAATTGCTGAAGCAGATTGCCTTAACTCTGGGTACAGAGCTGAAGGAAGTGAAAGAATCTGTCCCCGCCTGGTTGATGCACCGTTATGGACCCAGTTAAGGGGCTGTGGCACACACCTTACCCCTTCCCCCACCTTCAGAGAAGGATGAGTGCAAGTATTATGCACCCATCCAAGGGGATGAGTTTCTTTACTCCCATCTCTACCCCTGGGGCCCTGCTGGCATCTGCTGCCAGTGAGCGAAAGGCAGGGACATCAGGGTGCAACCCCCAAATCAAAACAGTCGAAGAAGCTACACCTGCTAAGTTTATTCTACTCGGGGGTTGCAGCTCAGGATTGCAAATCAGCCCACCCTTCTGGGCAGCTCTGACTTTAACAGATGGGACTCCATGCTGAAGCGTTAAGACATGCGCCCATTCAAATTTTCATACCAAACAATCAATATACTTGTTGTATTTTACCCCAAACCACTTGCCAGCAGGGACAAGCCATGGGTACACACTGGCATTCTACTTAGACCAAACCATTTTTGTGGTTCACCTAAGTCCTTGTGGCCAGAGTGGACAGAATGAAAGTCTTTCAATCTCCGCACAAAGAATTTAATCATGGGTAACTTCTTGTATCCCTGCATGACATGATCCAGCAGGGTGTCTCTCCTCCAGACAAGCTTACTGCATACTCCACAAGATTGCAGGCATCCTCTACGACATTCCTAGAGCAGACCCCTATCCTGGACATTTGCAAAGCAGCAGTCAGATCATCGATGCACACTTCCTCCTCCCATTGCTCCATCACTCAATATTCAAGGGATGATGCCAAATTTGGTTGAGATGGATGGCAGTCGGTGTGCATGAACTCCCATCCCTTACATTGGAAAATATAATCCCAACTGTACCTATAAAATGATGGGATCTAAATTGGCTGTTACAACTCAAGAAAGATCTTGGAGTCATTGTGGGTAGTTCTCTGAAAACATCCACGCAATGTGCAGCGGCAGTCAAAAAAGGGAACAGAATGTTGGGCATCATTAAGAAAGGGATAGAGAATAGGACAGAAAATATCATATTTTCTCTATATAAATCCATGGGACACCCATATCTTGAATACTGCACGCAGATGTGGTTGCCTGATCTCAAAAAATATATTTTGGATTTAGAAAAGGGCAATAAAAATTATTAGGGGTGTGGAACGTTTTCCATATGAGGAGAGAATAATAAGACTGGGACTTTTTAGCTTGGAAAAGAGACGGCTAAGGGGAGATATGATTGAGGTCTAAGAAATCATGACTGCTGTAGAGAAAGTAGATAAGGAAGTGTTATTTACTCCTTTTCATAAAACTAGAATTAGGGGTCACCAAGTGAAGTTAATAGGCAGCAGGTTTAAAACCAAAGGAAGTATTCCTTCACACAACGCACAGTCAACTTGTGGAACTCCTTGCCAGGAGATGTTGTGAAGGCCAAAACTATAACAGGGTTCAAAAAGGAGCTAGATAAGTTCATGGAGGACAGGTCCATCAGTGACTATTAGCCGGATGGTGTCCCTGGCCTCTGTTTGCCAGAAGCTGGAAACAGGCAGCAGAGGTTGGATCACGTGATGATTCCCTGCTCTGTTCATTCCCTCTGGGGCACCTGGCATTGGCCACTGTCAGCAGACAGGACACTGGGCTAGATGGACCTTTGGTCTTACCCAGTATAGCTGTTCTTATGTTCTTATGAAGAAGAAAAACCGGTTACTAACCTTCTGTAATGGTTGTTCTTTGAGATAAGTTGTGCATGTCCCTTCCCCGCACCCTTTTGCTCTGGAGTTTCTGGAAAGAATGAACTGAGGGGGCGAGGAGTTGGCTGGGCCCTTTGTGCTGATGCCAGCGGTGCATGGCAGCAGAGGGCACTCAAGCCACCCCACCGGGCACCGCTGGGGGAAAAGCTGTCTGGAGACTGTGCACAGGGCATGCACACACATGGGCAGCACAACTTGAAGAACAAGTTACGAAAGGTTAGTAACCGTTTTTCATTTGTTTCTGGTTTCTTCTGTTGTGGCAGATGTGGCTGCTCATTCTGTTGTGGGGTGCGTCCAGCTCTGCTTTTCACCCATTTTATTGACTTGGTTAAAATTCAAGCAGCCTTGGCAGCAACCTGCATCTCACTCAGCCGTTCTGTATTCCAGAGGGGAGCTGAGCCTTTATTAAGAAGACACACAGCTCCCCTAATACTCATGTCTGAGCTTTAAGCAGTCGCATTCTCGACAACTGTCTCATTAATGCCCTTGATTATTAATTAAAAAAATCAATAGCATTTTTCAGGGTGTCAAGGTTCCTCCCCCACTCTGAACTTTAGGGCACAGATGTGGGGACCTGCATGGACACTTCTAAGCTTAATTACTAGCTTAGATCTGGTAACAGTGCCACCATCCAGAAATTTCAGTGTCTGGAACACTTCCTGTCCCACCAAAACCTTCCCCTCCCTGGGCAGCCTTGAGAGGCTTTTTCACCAAGTTCCTGGTGAACACTGATCCAACCCCTTGGATCTTAACACAAGGAGAATTTAACCATCCCCCCCCTCCTTTCCCCCACCAATTCCTAGTGAGTTCAGATCCAATCCCCTTGGATCTTAAAACAAGGAAAAATCAATCAGGTTCTTAAAAAGAAAGCTTTTAATTAAAGAAAGAAAGGTTAAAATCATCTCTGTAAAATCAAGATGGAAAATACTTTACAGGGTAATCAGATTCATATAGCCCAGAGGAACCCCCCTCTAGCCTTAGGTTTAAAGTTACAGCAAACAGAGGTAAAATCCTCTCAGCAAAAAGGAACATTTACAAGTTGAGAAAACAAACATAAGACTAACACGCCTTGCCTGGCTAATTACTTACAAGTTTGAAACATGAAAGACTGATTCAGAAAGATTTGGAGAGCCTGGATTGATGTCTGGTCCCTCTCAGTCCCAAGAGCGAACAACCCCCAAAACAAAGAGCACAAACAAAGACTTCCCTCCACCAAGATTTGAAAGTATCTTGTCCCCCCATTGGTCCTCTGGTCAGGGGTCAGCCAGGTTTACTGAGCTTCTTAACCCTTTACAGGTAAAAGTGGCATTAACCTTTAACTGTCTGTTTATGACACAGGGGTTACATTGGTCTAGACCAGTGGTCTCCATCCCTTTTCATCTGGCGGGAGCCAGATGATGAGCCACTGAGGACCATGGCTGGTGGATAGGCATCTGCTGAAATGCTGCTGAGAAGCAGCAATGTCAAGATGCGTTGCCGCTGAAATGCCACTGAAAATCAGCGGCATTTTGGTGGCGACACCTCTTAATGACGCTGCTTTTTGGCAGCGATGGCTCTTGATGTTGCAGCTTTTTGGTGGCATTTTGGTGGATGCTTGTCCGCCAGCCACTACATGGGTGCAGATAGATGCCCCGGCAGGCGCCATGGCACCAGTGGGCACCGCGTTGGGGACCCCTGGTCTAGATAATCCTTAGTCCTGCCGTGAGGGCAGGGTCCCTTCCAGTCCTACGATTCTAAGTGTATATCTTTAAAAAGCCGGCCAACAAAACTAGCCCCTCACGAAGGCATTCATCTAGCTGGTCCGTGTGACCATGTGTAATCGCCCCTGGTCCCACATTAGTTACAGCCCGTCTTTGGGAAGGGAGTGTCTCTGTCAATCTGCTTGTGCAGCTGGAGGCCCTGCTCTGACGGGGTTCTCTGCCATACAGATAAATACTGCTCAGTAATAGCCTTTCAGCTCGAGGGGAGGTAACAGCAGGATCACCCCGGGGAGGACAGTGGAGGGATTCCTTTAAGGGATCCGTTTGCAAATCGTGGCCTGGGTTTTGCCCTCAGCTATACCCGAGTGAGCCTGCTGATGGGCGCGTAAGTGAAGACACAGTCGGTTTCACTGGTGATTTTAATCCTTCCCTTTTCAGCTGGCCTCCCGGAAGGGTTGGGAGCCCTCAGCCCTGTCTTGAGGCCGAGGGGAAATGCTATATCAGCTGGTCCCAGTGCTAGGCTGGTATCATAAGCCTTCCCAAATCTGGACCTTAGCGTCCAGAAATCTGGGTGCCTGGATGAACCCTTCTAAGCTTAATTACCAGCTCAGATTTGATCTCGCTGCCACCAGCCAAGTGATTTCCAGGACTTGGCTCCCTCTCTGGTCTCCCAAAACCTTCTCTGGGAGACCCCAAGACTCAGAAGCCCTGAGTCTTACCACAAAGGGAAGTAAACCCCCTCCCCTTTTCTCCTCTTTATCTCATCCCCAGCTCCCCCTCCCTGGGTTATCCTGGTGATACTGTACTTAACTCCTTGAATGCAAAACAGAAAAGGCAATTTACCTTCCCCCCTGAGGCTATGCAGATTCAAACCTAGTCAAGCTAACACAAAGAGATTTTCCCCTCCTTCTTCCTTAGCCTTAACCAGAGAAAAACTCAAACAGGTTTTAAAAAGAAAGCTTTATGTAAAAAAAAGAAAGAAAAAAGACATCAAAATATTCTCTGTATCAAGATCACAATAATACAGGATCAATTGCTTAAAAGAAAAAATGAATAAACAGCCTTATTTAAAAAGAGATACAATTTAAACATTCCAGCAACTACACACATGTAAATACAAAACAAAACATATAAAAGCCTATTGTTTTGCTACCTTTGTACTCACAACTTTGAAACTGAAGATTAGAACCTTGAAGATAGAAAGAAGCCTCTCATAGCCGAGAGACAGACAAAAGACAAAGACCCAACATTCCCTCCCTGAGTTTTGAAAAAATCCAGTTTCCTGATTGGTCCTCTGGTCAGGTGTTTGGTTCCCTTTGTTCCCTTTACAGGTGAAAGAAACATTAACCCTTAGCTATCTGTTTATGACAGCTGGTCAGCAGATCCGCTCCTCTGTCCTGTCCAGGGCCTCTGGTGGAGACATTCCACGGAGCCGAATTCCCAGCAGACCACAGTTGAGGACCCAACATCCCAGCCTTGTGAGGGGGGATCTCTTCCCCTTGGGTGGCTGCTGGCTGGGGAGGGGTCAGAAGCTGATGTCTGCCTGTCAGCCACCCAACCTCCCCTATAATCTGAGGAGCTTTTCCTGGCCACTCCTTTCTCCTCTCCCCAGGAATCCCTGGCCACGCAGCCTGCCAGCTCCTGTCTGTCTCACGTGGCACTCGGGCTGGCCACGACATCGGAGGGCAGCATCGCCATGGCAATGCTGCTGGAGCCCCATTCCTGGAAGGAGCCGCAGCGCCCAGGCCTGGAGGATGGTGCAGAATTACTGGATAATCCTGTTACTGCTGAGTTCCCACTGGGGCCTCACCGGAGCTCCCCTCCCCCATGGCCAGGGGCGGCTGTGAGATGGTGATGGGCCCGTTGTGTGCCTGCCATGTCCCCCATCCCCACATGGCTTGGAACACCCTGGGTGCTTGGGTCAGGCTCCAGCTGATAGGGTGTGGGGGGAGAGGAGCCAATTCCCTCTCCTGGGCCCCTTACCAGCCACCTTAGGGACCCCCCACCTTAGAGCAACTGGCAGGAAGGTTTGGAGCTCACAGGGAGATGCGAGCTGAGGTTCCTTAGCACTTGCAGGGGCTGGAGGCTGCTGTTCATCCCCAGAACAGGGCCTCCACAGGCACTGTCAGGGCAAGCTCCCCTCACACAGTTTAGCAGGGCCCTGAGGGACCCAGCTGTGGGGGAGGGAATTCAGGCTCCAAGAGCCGTCAGGCCTTAGCCTCCGTGTTGAGGCTGCCAGCAAGGGGGGCAATTACTGCCAGTTGGGCTAATGGCTCCTAGGATGTGGACACCTGTCACGAAGGTGGAAGGCAGCCCATTCCCTGTTCCCACCCTGAGCCAGCCTGTTCACCTGATCTGGGGTAGAGCAGAGCTGGCACCCTCTAGAGGGGAAAAGTCCTGGATCCCGTTCGTCAATGCCCTAAACTAGCCAGGTCCCAGCATAAAAATTATCCATTGAAATAATCCTCCGTGGTGCTTATAAAGCCCCAGGGAGTCAGGGCTCTGGCAGGACTTGGGGTAGTGAGAACAGGTCTTGATAAGCCGACACTGGGCACCAAGGCTGGGTAGTCTGCAGAAAGGGGCTGCTCCTAGTCCTGCTCTCTGCCCAATTGTGACTAAGCTGGAGTCTCCATTTCCATTTCTTGCTGCTTGATGACAACTTGCCCCCTTCCCTGGCTGCCGGACCCAGGCTTCTTTCCTGCAGCTCTGGCCAGGGGAGCACCCCACTGAGGGGCTTTCTGCTTGGAGCTCCCATGTTATTCCCCTCCTCCTACCCCACTCTGGGGCTGGTTCTCGCTCCTGTAGGCAGCAGCTCCCCTTCAGTTTCCCAGGCACCTGATCTACTGAGCAAGCAACTGCAAGACTGAAAAGCAGCAGAGCAAAGGGTTGACAATAATAGGAGGCTGCTCACTGTGGGTGAGCAGCACCTGGAGCCAGCCTGGAATGCTGGGACTGGTCTCCAAAGAGAACCAGGGGCTGGGGAAGGGTGAGGCGACAAGAGGGGGAGAGTAGAGGTGTGGGCAGCTGCTCTTCTGCCTGCAGCCTCGGTATTCCCAGCTGGAGCTGTTGCTGGAGGCTAGCGATGTCCAAGCTCCAGCTGCATGTACACAACTGCTATGAAACATGCAGCATGAAAGCCAGACACCGGGGGTCCTGTGTCTTCTACAGCCCTGCAGCTAGGGACCTCTGCTGCCAGCTCCTTCCAGTGCAACCGAATCTCAACTTCTGGCACAAGATGTGAGCTTCTAATGGGTTTGAAAGCAAACTTTCAGAAAGTAACCTGTGCGCGATTCACTGGACCACTGCCTGCCTGACAACACCCACCGCAGAGGCAGGAGCTGCCCCGTTCGTCTCAACGGGATGTTAACTCTGACCTCTAGTGCTATGTCTATATCTTGCCTATTCTTTCTGCCTAACATCTACGGCCTTTCCTACCCATCCATGCAGTTCAAACTTTAGTCCAGGCTCTTACCATCTTGTCTCGATTTCTGCAACAGCTTTCTCTCAGGCCATGACAAATGCAGTTTTGTCCTGCTTATATCCAATCAGAAAGCTGCTGCAAAGATCATTTTCCTAGCTGGTTGCACTGACAATCTCCCCCTCTCTTTGCATCTCTCCCCTGGCTCCATCACATCAAACATAAGCTGCTTGTCTTCGTTTTCAAGGCCCTTCATGGTCTGTCACCACTTTACCTGCCATCTCTCATTTGCTGTTGAGATGGCTGCTCCTGCCTCCGGTCGGCCCATGAGCCTGCCCCCCTCGCCTATTGGTTACACTGTCAAGGAAGCGCCTTTGTGCTTCTCCCGTTCTCTCTCCGTAAACATCTGCAAAGCGAACTCGTTACCCTCCTTTCAAACCCTCCCTAATGCTCCCCTTTGCCCTGAGGCCAACAAAGAAGGAGAAGGAGGGTTCCGCTGCTGGTGCACTGAGGTTGCTGCCTGTCATGCTGACCAGCACTGGCTCACTGGTTCCTTCACACTGCCCCATTGCTCCGGTCACTTCTCTGACATGTTGAGTGCCAGCTCTCTGGGCAGGGACAGCCTTTCTGGGCTGGGCTACCACTGTGGGGCTCTGGGCTCCTTGGTGCTCTGGTGTTACAAATAACAAGCACTTGGCTATGTCACTGCTGTCACCACAGCAGGAACCTCCAGCCCCATTGCTATCGCCTGCCCAGGCGGTTCTTGAGGCAGGTGGGGTGAGGGAGCCGGAGTTTCCTGTGTCAGTGGGGAAGGGAAAGGGGAAAAGCATTAACAGAACCCCTCCCGCAATGTCCCCCCTGACCCTCCGCAGCCACTGTCCTCCCGCCATGGCACCAGCAGCCCCTGTGTAGTGATGTGCTGCCAGTGGGAACATGGGGGCAGGGTGGCTCTGGCTCAGCACACGAGCCAGGCAGCTTTCACGCACCAAAGGCCTCTGGCTTGGAAGGTGCCTGAGCAGCCACAGAGACGTCGGCCGGCAGCGCTGCACCCCCAGAGAGCACGGGGCCCTGCTCTTCACACACAGAACAGCCCGTAACTTCCCTTCAAGTTTGAGGGAGAGCTTGAGGGCCTGCACGCCCAGCCCAGGCGACAGGCATGAGTGGGGCTGGTGGAAGTGGAGGGACTGCAGAGCTGGGCTCAGAGTCCCACGTAGCCCCAGGACAGGGGCAGCACAGGCAAGGCTGGGTCCCACTGCTGGCAGCGGTCGGTCCCGCTGGGGCTGGTCTGTGGGCAGCATCTTGGCTGGGCTCTGCTGTTGGCTAGGGAATGTTGTGGGACGGTGCCTGGCCTCGAGCCTCTTTGTGTTGGCTCAGGTGCCGTGCGCCAGACAGAGCTCACACAGCACTGGGCAGCTCCTGGCACACCCAGGGCTCCAGTGTCAGCTGGGACCCTGGAGAGGAGAGGGCAAGTCGCTGGGTCTCAGCTGGGTGTGTTTAGCTGGGGCCAGCACCATCTCCGGGAGCCCTAGGCAGAGGCAAACCCAGCTGCTGGATCCAGCTCACCAGTCTAGAGTCCTCATGTCCGTGAGAAGCTTTTCTGTTGAGGGAGCCCCCAGTGTCCAGTTACAGGACTTGGGGTGGGGTGTCAAGCCCCTCGGGCAGTGCCCAGTTACAGGATTTGGGGGTGGAGTGTCTGGCCCAGCAGGCAGTGTCTGGTTACAGGATTTGGGGGCAGGATGTCAGGCCCCACAGGCAGTGCCCAGTTACAGGATTTGGGGGTGGGGTGTCAGGCCCCACAGGCAGTGTCTGGTTACAGGATTTGGGGGCTGGATGTCAGGCCCCACAGGCAGTGCCCAGTTACAGGATTTGGGGGTGGGGTGTCAGGCCCCACAGGCAGTGTCTGGTTACAGGATTTGGGGTGGGGTGTCAGGCCTCACAGGCAGTGCCCAGTTACAGGACTTGGGGTGGGGTGTCAAGCCCCTCGGGCAGTGCCCGGTTACAGGATTTGGGGGTGGAGTGTCTGGCCCAGCAGGCAGTGTCTGGTTACAGGATTTGGGGGCAGGATGTCAGGCCCCACAGGCAGTGCCCAGTTACAGGATTTGGGGGTGGGGTGTCAGGCCCCACAGGCAGTGTCTGGTTACAGGATTTGGGGTGGGGTGTCAGGCCTCACAGGCAGTGCCCAGTTACAGGATTTGGGGTGGGGTGTCAGGCCCCTCGGGCAGTGCCCGGTTACAGGATTTGGGGGTGGGGTGTCTGGCCCAGCAGGCAGTGCCCAGTTACAGGATTTGGGGGTGGGGTGTCAGGCCCCGCAGGCAGGGTCTGGTTACAGGATTTGGGGTGGGGTGTCAGGCCCCTCAGGCAGTGTCTGGTTACAGGATTTGGGGGCAGGATGTGAGGCCTCACAGGCAGTACGCCCAGTTACAGGATTTGGGGTGGGGTGTCAGGCTCCACAGGCAGTGCCCGGTTACAGGATTTGGGGGTGGAGTGTCTGGCCCAGCAGGCAGTGTCTGGTTACAGGATTTGGGGTGGGGTGTCAGGCCCCACAGGCAGTGCCCAGTTACAGGATTTGGGGTGGGGTGTCAGGCCCCACAGGCAGTGTCTGGTTACAGGATGGGGGCCCTGTGCACTGGGGTTGTGAGCACGGTATAAAGACCTATAGATAACCAACTGGAACGAGAGGATCCCATGGTAGTGAGAAATGGGGAGCAACCAGAGTTATAATACCCCCTGAAACCTGACCTGTCCCAGGGCTGCAGAGAGACCAGAAGGAGCAGGCTAAGAGCCAGCCAGCCAGGCCCAGGGACATGGTCGAGCTGTCAGCAATATGGAGAAAGGCAGAAGTGTTCAACAGATATTTCTGTTGTGTATTTGGGAAAAAGCCAGAGACTGGAGTTCCGGCAGTTGAGGAGACACTTCCCTTTCCAACAGTAATTGGGAGGCTGTTAAAGAGCAGCCAGTAAAGTTAAACATTTTAAAAGCAGCAGGTCCAGATAACTTCCAGACAGGAGTTGTAAAAGAGCTGGCTGAGAAGATGGTTGAACCAGGAATGCTGATTTTCAATAGTTCTTGGAGCCCTGGGGAAGTCCCAGAAGACAGACAGCTACTGCTGTGCCAACATTTAAGGAGGTAAAGGGGACCATGGCCGAGGTAAGAATGACCTAGGTAATTATAGGCCTGTCAGCCTGACATCAGGCCTGGGCACGAGAATGGAGCGGCTGGTACAAGAGTTGTTTAATGAACAATTAAGGGAGGGCAATATTACTACTGCCAATCAACACAGGTTTATGGAAAATAGATCCAGTCACAGGAACTTGCTGTCTGGCTTTGATGGATTACAGTTTTGGCTGGAAAGGAAATCGGGTTGATGTAATGTACTTAGACGTCAGTAAGACGTTTGATGTGGTACCACTTGTCATTTTGATTAAAAAGCTAGAACAATACATCATTACATGGATTAAAACTGGTTAACTGACAGGTCTCAAAACGTAATTGTAACTGAGGAATCATCGTTGCGCTGGCTTGTTTCTAGTGGGGTCCCCCGAGATCGGCTCTTGGCCCTGTGCTATTAAACAGCTTTATCAATGAGCTGGCAGAAAACATCCACTCGTCACTGATGAAGTTTGCTGATGACACAAAGCCTGGGGGGGTGGGAGCACTGACAGCAATCTGGGGCACTTGGCAAGGTGGCAGCAAGCACCAACATGCATTTCAATACAGCCGAATGTAAAGTCACAACCTGTGAACAAGGAACGCACGATCCTTGCAGGAGAGGGACTCTGGCCTGGGAAGCACTGACTCTGACAAAGACTCGGGGCTTGCGGTGGTTGATAACCAGCTGAACATGTGAAGCTTTGGCCAAAAGGGTGATTCTGGGATGTATACAGGGGTGGCTCCAGGCACCAGCATGCCAAGCATGTGCTTGGGGCGGCAAGCCATGGGGGGCGCTCTGCAGATGGTCCGGGTCTTTGGCGGCATTTCGGTGGCAAAGGTCCTTCAGTGCTGCAAAGACGTGGAGCGACTGAAGGGCCCCCTGCCGCCGAAGACCTGGACCGCCGCTGGGTGAGTACAAGCGCCGCAGCTTCCCCGCTTTGCCTCCGGCCCCATGACTCCTCTGGGTGGCCATGCTGGGTGGGGAGCCAGATACCCTGGGCAGCGCTGGAGTGAGATGGTGCCAGCCAGAGTGTACGTGTGACCTCCCTGGTCCCCAGATGCAGTACAGCCTGGACGTGAACATGTGGCTCAGCTGCAGCCAGCTGGCGCCGGGGAGTGGAATTTCTGGCTGCTGTCACCAGGACCGGCTCTACAGCTTTTGCCACCCCAAGCGGCGCACTGCTGCGGGGGCAGTCAGTGTGCCCTTAGGGCAGCAGGTGTGTTTCCATGGCTGCGGCAGCTTCTATGTTTAGCTGAAGCCACCGTGGACAGTTAAATATAGAAGCTCCCGTCGAATTGCTGCCACCACGGAAATGCACGTGCCCCCCTTAGGCACACAGACTGCTGGGGGCAAAACAACAGGGACTGCCACCCCTTGCAGATTGCCGCCCCAAACACCAGTTTGGAATGCTGGTGCCTGGAGCTGGCCCTGGCTGTCACCATGTGGGCTCCAGGCTGGGGCTGAAGGATACAACTTGACAAGCAGAGGCAAGTGCCTTCCCCAGCAGGCGATGGTCCTTCGCCACGTTTCCCTGGGCGCTGGGTGCTTGGAGTTGGTGCTTATCTGGAGGGGAGCATGCCCCCTACTGAGCCCCCCCGGCCCGCACCCTGCAGCACATCGCTGTTCCTCAGCACATCCAGCCGAGGCAGGGGCGGCTCCAGGCCCCAGCACACCAAGTGCGTGCTTGGGGCGGCAAGCCGCGGGGGGTGCTCTGCCGGTGCCGTGAGGGCGGCAGGCAGGCTGCCCTCAGCGACTTGCCTGCAGAGGGTCCGCTGGCCCTGCAGCTTTGGAGGACCTCCCGCAGGCACGCCAGTGGGAGGTCCATCGAAGCCGCGCAACCAGCGGACCCTCCGCAGGCAAGCCGCCGAGGGCAGCCTGCCTGCCGTGCTTAGGGTGGCAAAATCCCTAGAGCCGCCCTGATCCGAGGCTGACTCAGGCCTGCTGAGTTTGTGAGATCAGGGCTGGTCACTGCCTCAGGTTCAAAACCCTCCTCTGCCCCAGGAAGTCAGGCGGAGCCCAGGGAGACTGTGCAGCGTTGCCGGCTCTGTGCTGGGCTCAGCACGTCCTCTTCTGGGCGAGATGCCAAACGAAGGGCCTGGGCCCAAGGGCTGGGTGTTAACCCTGGTGTGAGGCCACTCCCGGCAGGGGCTGAATTTCAGAGGGAGCTCAGTAAAATGCCTATGAATACAGAAGTGATTTCGGTCCCTTAGGGTTGAGAAGTGTGAGGGAAACAGCAGCTACCGTTTCAGCCCTTTGTGCACTCGGTGGCTGCACACTCTCTCCAAGGACCCCCACATTGGCCCCAGGGGTCCCTGCATTCCACAGACACCTGGGGTCCCCTTCTCTCTACTGGGGAGAATGGTTTCCATCGGAGATGCAGACTCATGCTGGAGTCCCAGACACTGCGGCAGGCAGCCCACGGCAGTGCTGGCGCCCCACAGGCCTGGCTTGTCGGGCTCTCAGTGTCTGTGTCAGACAAGGGGTCCCACATTTCTACTTGTGACCTGATTCTTTACCAGGGGTAGCTCTGGCTTTTTTGCTGCCCCAAGCATGGCAGGCAGGCTGCCTTCAGCGGTGTTTCTGTGGGAGGTCCCCGGTCCCACGGCTTCAGCGACGTGCCTATGGGAAGTCCCCGGTCCTGTGCCTTCGTCAGCGCTCCTGTGGGAAGTCCCCGGTCCCGCGGCTTTGGTGACAAGCCTGTGGGAAGTCTCCGGTCCTGCGCCTTCATCGGCGCACCTGCGGGAAGTCCCCGGTCCTGCGGCTTTGGCGACATGCCTGCGGGAAGTCCCTGGTCCTGGTACCACGCCTTTGGCGGTGCACCTGCGGAAGGTTCCCGGTCCCGTGCCTTCGGTGGCACGCCTGCAGGAGGTCCCTGGTCCCGCAGCTTCGGCGTCCCCACCACTTAATTGCTGCCAAATCCATGGGACCGGGGACCTCCTGCAGAAACGCTGCCAAAGGCTGCCTGACTGCCGCCCTTGCAGAGACTGGCAGGTGCCCCCCGCAGCTTGGAGCGCCGGTTCCTAGAGCTGCCCCTGTTCTTTGCCCCAGGATCTTCCCCTGGCCTGGGGCAGTCCTGGCCTGTCCTGCCCCACGGCGGGACAAAGACTCTGGGCCTCGATTCTCCCTCGGCTCAGCTCCTGGGCTGTGGCCCTGCAGCCAACAAGGGGCATTTTCCCCATGGCTGCAGCTGCTCTGCTGGAGGTTTGCTCAGGTGGAATTTCCCGGCAGCTCTGATCCACTCCAGGATTTGGCTGCTGTTCGGATCCGTTACAAACACCCTTCCCTCTTCCTCTTCCTCTCCCCCTCCCCTGAGGGCTTGCTGGGGAGGGGAGTGGGGTCTGGGTTTTATGTGACTTACTCCAGCGGAAGACATGCCCTGAGCAGAGTGGGAGTCCCAGGATTTGTCCCTGAGTCTCGCTGGAACCCAGTGCTCAGAGCAGGGACCTGGAGTCACACGTGCAGAAGAGGGTTGAGACTAAAGCTAGGCCAGCTCCTTCCTCTGGGGCTGCCAGCGGACGGACACCCCCGGGGGCAGGGGAGCCTGGTATGGGGCCCCTCGCTGGCACATCAGAAATACCATCTCCAGCCTTGGGACAGGAGCGGGGCCAGTGGGAGCTGCTGGGCTCTATCCCAGCTGTAGGAGAGGAGCAGGAATAGAATGAGTTAAAGTGGGGGCTGGGAGCCAGGACTCCTGGGTTCTCTCCTTGGCTCTAGGAGGGGCAGGGAGGTCTAGTGGTTAGAGCAGTGCCAGAGCCAGGACTCCTGGGTTCTCTCCCTGGCTCTAGGAGGGGCAGGGAGGTCTAGTGGTTAGAGCAGTGCCGGAGCCAGGAATCTTGGGTTCTCTCCCCGCTCTGGGAGGGGAGTGGGGGCTGGTGGTTAAAGCAGGGGGGGTTGGGAGCCAGGACTCCTGGGTTCTCTCCCTGGCTCTAGGAGGGGAGTGGGGTCTAGTGGTTAGAGCAGGGCCGGAGCCAGGACTCCTGGGTTCTCTCCCAGGCTCAAGCCTGCCTCTCCCCTGGGAGCCCCAGAGATTCTGCGTGGCTACGGGGAACTGGCTCGCATTTGTCCCGCTTTTCCCCACCCAGGGGAGGCGCCGGGCGCTCGGCCAATCGGTCCGGCGCGGAGGCCCCCAGCCGCTCCCCCGGGGATGCGCTGGCTGCAGGGGCCGGCGCGCCGCTCCCCCAGCCCCGCGGAGCCGCAGCCTGCGAGCGGGCGGAGTCCAGCGCAGCTTTTCGCTGCCTCTGCGCCGAGACCCGGCCGGGGGCATGGAGTGTCTGGAGCGCCGCTGCCGCGACGCCGCCACCTTCGACTTCTGGACCGACTACCTGGGGCTGTGCGCGCTGGTGGGCCCGGCCCGGCCTCCCGCCTCAAGCTCGCTGCCGGCTGCGCCCTGCCCCTGCTGCGCGCCCGGCCCCGCCGCCGCCCTGCGCGACCTGGAGCAGCGCTTCGCCCTGCTGCGCCCCTTCCAGCCCGCCGGCGGCCGGGCCTCGGGGGGTGGCTGCGTGCCCGGCCCAGGCCCCTTGGAGCTGCTGGGCGCGGAGCGGCCCCCCGCGGCGGCCGATCTGCGTCTTCTGCCGGAACAACGGGGCGCCCCAGGAGGTGTTCGGCTCGCACGTGTTCAAGAGCCTGGACGGGCGGGTGCTGTGCCCGATCCTGCGCGCCTACACCTGCCCGCTGTGCAGCGCCCGCGGGGACAACGCGCACACCATCAAGTACCGCCCGCTCTCCCGCCGGCCGCCGTCGGGCCGCGCCCTGCCGGGCAGCTGCCTGCGCCTCTTCTAGCGCCCGGAGCCGAGAAACCGCCGCCTGCGCCTCTTCTAGCGCCCGGAGCCGAGAAACCGCCGCCTGCGCCTCTTCTAGCGCCCGGAGCCGAGAAACCGCCGCCTGCGCCTCTTCTAGCGCCCGGAGCCCGAGAAACCGCCGCCTGCGCCTCCTCTAGCGCCCGGAGCCCGAGAAACCCCCGCCTGCGCCTCTTCTAGCGCCCGGAGCCGAGAAACCGCCGCCTGCGCCTCTTCTAGCGCCCGGAGCCCGAGAAACCGCCGCCTGCGCCTCCTCTAGCGCCCGGAGCCCGAGAAACCCCCGCCTGCGCCTCTTCTAGCGCCCGGAGCCGAGAAACCGCCGCCTGCGCCTCTTCTAGCGCCCGGAGCCCGAGAAACCCCCGCCTGCGCCTCTTCTAGCGCCCGGAGCCGAGAAACCGCCGCCTGCGCCTCTTCTAGCGCCCGGAGCCCGAGAAACCGCCGCCTGCGCCTCTTCTAGCGCCCGGAGCCGAGAAACCGCCGCCTGCGCCTCTTCTAGCGCCCGGAGCCCGAGAAACCGCCGCCTGCGCCTCCTCTAGCGCCCGGAGCCCGAGAAACCGCCGCCTGCGCCTCCTCTAGCGCCCGGAGCCCGAGAAACCGCCGCCTGCGCCTCTTCTAGCGCCCGGAGCCCGAGAAACTGCCGCCTCCGCCTCTTCTAGCGCCCGGAGCAGCGTGCCCTCCTGGGCAGCCGCCTCTGCCTCTTCTAGAGCCGGAGCTGGAGAAACCGCCGCCTCTGCCTCTTCTAGCACCCAGAGCAGCGCGCACGCACCCCGGATTGCACGCGCACCCCAGATTGCTCACCTAGTCTGCACTGCATGCTCAGCCTGACACACGTACCTGCATCGCACACTCATCCTGACACACACACACACTGCACACGCACCTGCATTTCTTGCTCAGCCTGACACACGCACCCACATTGCACACACACCTGCATCGCAAGTTCAGCCTAACACACACACCTGCATTGCACGCTTTGCCTGACGCACTCACACTGCACCCGCATTGCACGCTCAGCCTGACACACAGCTGCCTTGCATGCTCTGACACACGCATCTGCATCACACATGCATCTGCATTGCACACTCAGTTTGACACACGCACCCCACATTGCACCCACATCACACATGCACACTGACCTGCATACTCACTCTGACACATGCACCAGCATCACATCCGCATTGCACCCACACACTGCATTGCATACTAATGCTGACAAACACTCCACATTGCACACTTAACCCAACACACGTCCTGCATCACACACCCATATCGCACTCAGCCTGACACCACTCAGAGAAGGCACAAAAAACACATCACACACACAACCTGACAGCCCCACCCCGCATCCCACACTCAACTCCACGCACCACATTGCACACAGCCCATCACGCACTCAGCCCAATCCACACACACTGCGTCTAGGGTGACCAGACAGCAAGTGTGAAAAATCAGGCCAGGATGAGGGGTAACAGGTGCATATATAAGACAAAGCCCCAAATATTGGGATTGTTCCTATAAAATTGGGACATTTGGTCACCTTACCTGCATCCCACACTCAGCCCAACACTGCTCCACATGGCCCAGTCCTCCCGACACACACACACTGCATCACACTCAGCCCAACACTGCTCCACAGGGCCCAGTCCTCCCAACACACACACTGCATCACACTCAGCCCAACACTGCTCCACAGGGCCCAGTCCTCCCGACACATACACACTGCATGACACTCAGCCCAACACTGCTCCACATGGCCCGGTCCTCCCGACACACACACTGCATCACACTCAGCCCAACACTGCTCCACAGGGCCCAGTCCTCCCAACACACATACACACACACACACACTGCATCACACTCAGCCCAACACTGCTCCACATGGCCCAGTCCTCCCGACACACACACAGACTGCATCACACTCAGCCCAACACTGCTCCACAGGGCCCAGTCCTCCCAACACACACACACACTGCATCACACTCAGCCCAACACTGCTCCGCTTGGCCCAGTCCTCCCGACACACACACACACTGCATCACACTCAGCCCAACACTGCTCCACAGGGCCCAGTCCTCCCGACACACACACTGCATCACACTCAGCCCAACACTGCTCCACAGGTCCCAGTCCTCCCAACACACACACTGCATCACACTCAGCCCAACACTGCTCCACATGGCCCGGTCCTCCCGACACACACACTGCATCACACTCAGCCCAACACTGCTCCACAGGGCCCAGTCCTCCCAACACACACACACTGCATCACACTCAGCCCAACACTGCTCCACATGGCCCAGTCCTCCCGACACACACACACACTGCATCACACTCAGCCCAACGCTGCTCCACTTGGCCCAGTCCTCCCGACACACACACACACTGCATCACACTCAGCCCAACACTGCTCCACAGGGCTCAGTCCTCCCAACACACACACACACACACTGCATCACACTCAGCCCAACACTGCTCCACATGGCCCAGTCCTCCTGACATACACACACACACACTGCATCACACTCAGCCCAACACTGCTCCACAGGGCCCAGTCCTCCCGACACACACACTGCATCACACTCAGCCCAACACTGCTCCACAGGGCCCAGTCCTCCCGACACACACACTGCATCACACTCAGCCCAACACTGCTCCACAGGGCTCAGTCCTCCCAACACACACACACACACACTGCATCACACTCAGCCCAACACTGCTCCACATGGCCCAGTCCTTCTGACATACACACACACACACTGCATCACACTCAGCCCAACACTGCTCCACAGGGCCCAGTCCTCCCAACACACACACACACTGCATCACACTCAGCCCAACACTGCTCCACATGGCCCAGTCCTCCCGACACACACACACACTGCATCACACTCAGCCCAACACTGCTCCACAGGGCCCAGTCCTCCCAACACACATACTGCATCACACTCAGCCCAACACTGCTCCACTTGGCCCAGTCCTCCCGACACACACACACACACACTGCATCACACTCAGCCCAACACTGCTCCACATGGCCCAGTCCTCCTGACATACACACACACACACTGCATCACACTCAGCCCAACACTGCTCCACAGGGCCCAGTCCTCCCAACACACACACACTGCATCACACTCAGCCCAACACTGCTCCACATGGCCCAGTCCTCCCGACACACACACACACTGCATCACACTCAGCCCAACACTGCTCCACATGGGCCCAGTCCTCCTGACACACACACTGCATCACACTCAGCCCAATATACCCAGAGCCTCCTTTGTGGCCCACATGTTCACCAGCACCCCGCACACGCAGAGGAGCCCTGGGCAGCCCTCTCTTTGCCAGCTGGTGGGAGAGGTACAGGGAGGGGATGGAGGTGCTGTCCCGCCCCGCCCCATCCAGGGTTACTCCGAGCTGGACCAGGAGGCAGGGAAGGAGCTGCCCTGCGGGGAGGTCTTTCTGCAGCGGCTCCGAAAGAACGGAGCAGAGGCCGTCACTGGATGCCTTAGTGACCTGCAGAACCAGTGTAGCAGACAAACTGGACCAACACAAAAAGCAACCCCCCCTCCGCTTCTCCCCTCCCACCCCGGGCTGGGCTGCTGTGTGTCTCCTTCCTTCCCTTCCAGGCTGGGGGGCTGGGGGCTGCAATGTCTTCCCCCTGCCCCCTCCCCCAGCCAGGTGTGTCTCCCCTCCCTCAGCCAGGGGCCTGGCGCTTCCCTGCCTTGCTGGTTTCTTTCCAGCTGCCTCCGTTGACACTGTGAATTTTCCCCTTTATGAAAATTCTTGTGTCTGTCTCCTCAATTGAACTGCAGAGACAAGATTCCCCACCCCCACCCCAGACACTGCAGGGGCTCTGGTGGGCACACTGGGGTGAAATCTGATGTTGACATCCCCTAGACCCCCTCACCTCCAGCAGGGAGAGATTGTCTTACGCTTTTAGCTAAACATTTGGGGAAAAAACGGAAATGCAACAGTTGCATCAAAAGACACTTTGTGGGGGTGTCCGACTAGCGTAGGTCTTTGCATTGTACAGAATTGTCTGTGTCGGTCCGGCCAGTGTGTGCAGGGGTGTGTGATATCATATGTAGCTCTGCGAGGGTGTGCGGACGCACACACCTCATCCAAATACGACGCAAAAATATCTTTTTCCTATGGAATGCATTAGATGCTAAGAAGTGATTATTGTCTGACAGGACTGCACATATCACATGGTTTTGTTTACCATAGTGAATCCATTCTTTAAAAAAAGATTTAAAAAAATATGAGATTTAAGGAAAATGTATTAGATTTGCTGTGTTATATATAAAGTGTTTATTGCAAATACAGTATTTGAACTCGTCCGGGTGATCAGGGAGGACATTCTGCCTCAGGCGAAAGTGGGAGTTTAGTTTGTTTCTCTGATAATTTCTGAGTTTTAATGGCTGTTGAAGGTAAATAACTAGAGTTTATTACCGTTTCCTGCTGTTTGTAAGAGGATTTAATAGTATTTCATAATTTTAATAGATATTTTTCAATCTTTGTATAACATAAATGTATTTTTTTTTGCATTACATATTTTTGGGGATATTATTTCAATGGAGCTTTTAACAAACCAACCAAGCCCAGATTATGCAGTGGCTCACTTTGTGTGTGTGAGTCCGGAGGGCCGTGACTGCCAGCCAGGGGTCTGTGTCCGTGACGTCCGGGCCTGGAGGGCTCGGGGCAAGTGGCTGGGACGTGTTGTCTGTTTTGCCAAGTGTCACTGCAGTTTTTATTAAAGAATAATAATGATGCTGACGATCCTGTTGAGATTTTTATTTCTATTTTGTCACTGTTGCTGGATGCTGCAGCTGTTCCCCAGAAGGAATCACTCAAGTACTAAACAGTTTGACGGATTATCATGAAGGCCGTTGGTGTGTCTGCTCTTTTGGTGCTGGTTGCAGGTGGGGAGCGAGGCTTGGAAGATGGAGCTAGATTTGGGCCTTGTGACGACGCGGTTCTGGCGGGACCCAACTGAGAGTGCCAAATCAGGACCAATTGCTCAAACAGGGCAATCACAGCCCCAGGCTGGGGTTTTTCCACCTCTAAGGCAAACCAAACCAGCCAGATAAAAATGACTTCAGTGTCACCCCTCTGGCTAACCGCAAGTCACACAAGCAATTTTCTTAGACACTCCAGTCTTCCAGTATCACCACCATTGCCACCCGTCCTGGGATGAATGGTTATGAAAACCAACACCCCAGTAAAAGAAAAAGGTTCTCTCGATCCCAAAGGACCAAGCCCCAGAGCCAGGTCAATATACACATCACATCTTACCCACAAATCACGCTGTTGCCAATCCTTTAGAATCTAAAATCTAAAGGTTTATTCATAAAAGGAAAAAGGTAGAGATGAGAGCTAGAATTGGTTAAATGGAATCAGTTCCATACAGTAATGGCAAAGTTCTTAGTTCAGGCTTGTAGCAGTGATGGAATGAACTGCAGGTTCAAATCAAGTCTCTGGAACATCCCCCGCTGGGATGGGTCATTCAGTCCTTTGTACAGAGCTTCAGCTTGTAGCAAAGTCCCTCCAGAGGTAGGAAGCAGGATTGAAGACAAAATGGAGATGAGGCCTCCGCCTTATATAGGCTTTTCCAGGTGTAAGAACCTCTTTGTTCCTGCTGTGGAAAGTTACATCAAAATGGAGTCTGCAGTCACATGGGCCAGTTTCTGCACACCATGCTGAGTCACAGGGCATATTTGCCTCCTCTCAATGGGTCAATTGTGTAGGTGAAGGTCCTTAATGGGCCATCAAGCAGGCTAAGCAGAGCTAACACCAACTTGTCTGGGATCTTTCCCAGTAACACAGCACAAGTTTGAAATACAGACAGCACACAGCCAATATTCATAACTTCAACTACAGAAATGATACAGACATACAGAGAGCATAATCCTAACCAGTAACCCGTAACCTGGTCTTAGACACCTTATATGACCCCCTTTACATAGGATTTGGTGCCACTACAGCACCTTGTTTGCAACCCATGTTCTATATGGTCCCAGTTTATATCAATAACGTCACAGGCCTCCCGCAGGGCAGGAGCTGCCCTGGCTTGTTCTGCTGCCAGTGGATCCCAGCAACCGCCCTAGCCTTTTACGGACCTGTCAGGGGGTCTCTGGGGAGCTGGGGTGCTTGGAGCCCTCAGTCTAGGCAGAGCCCCTGGAGGAAACAGTCTGGCCGGGCTGTAGCATATCATGGGGTTCAAACTACTGGCAACCCCCATGGGAAAATCTAACGTGCTGATGGAGCTGAGGGCTGGCCTGTCCCCAGTGCGTCCGGCCCTGGGACGTCGTGCTCTGCCACTGGGCGATTTTGGATTCTAGTTGCTCGCTGAGGCTCCCCCGTATCTTAGTATCCGGTACGGGGCCCTGCTACCGAGCTGTAGCTGGGGCCTTTCCCTGTAGGCGCCTGTGCGTGAATCCTGCTCCGTTCAGCAGACATTATGGGCTGTTTGGGGGTCTCGGCTCCTACATCACACACTGAGCCCTGTGCTCTGCCCTGACTGGACAGAGCCAGCAGAGAGGCCAGGCGCTGCTGGGCCATGGAGACTGAACACAGCGACTGAGTCACGCAGGGTGCCTTGGGGGCGCTGGGGAACGTGGAGATGGGGAGCTAGCTTTTCAAGGGGAAGGTGAGGGCCCTGGGGCAGCCTGGGGGTGCTGGACGAGCTGAGGGGTGTGACTCCCTGGTGGGGGAGGGGTAAGGCGTGGGAACCAGGACTAAAGAGGTGTCATGAGGGCCCCTGAGAAAGGACATTTGGGCTGGATCTCAGGCGAGCCCCGCTCCCCGCTCTGCAGGCCCTGCAACCCCTTCCTGAACCCCCACAACTCGAGGACGAGTCTCTGCTGCCATCCAGTGGCTGCTGCATTAACCGTGCTGCAGGGCATGGGGAGGCCGCTCCGGAGACCCCCAGGCGGGAGGGGAGGGCAGCTGGCCTGCAGATAGCAGCTGGGGGAGCAGTGTGGGGGGGATGTGAGTGACCACCCCGCCCAGCTCTGGAGAGCTGAGAGCACTCTGGGCATCAGCCTGACTGGCCAGGGTGGAGGTGCTTGGGTCTGACCCCTCAACAGGGCTTCTGCTCCCTGCACCCTGGCTTGTGGAGCTGCAGACCCCAAACGCAGAGGCTAGGGACCCTGGGAATGTTGGGCCTCCGGCGTGATTCCCCTCCAGCGCATCTATGAAAAGGCATCCGCCATGCGGTGGGACCTCACCCCTACAGGGTGCTTGAGTTCAAACGTATGAGTGCAGTGTTCCCGCAGGCTCCTGCCCCACTACAGGACTGGTAAGACCCCCCAATCCTGCACTGCAGGCATTGCCGTGACTGTGCTGTGCCCTCGGGGAACCTTAACTTTGCTCCCTTGGGTCCAGCTAGGCTGTGCACCACGGTACCCGAGCAGTGGGGTGTCACCAGGCGTCTGGCAGGGGGCACAGGGCCTTTGTGCTCCCCATGGCCACCCTCCTCACCCATCCAACCATCCTGCACAGAGAGTCTACCCGGCCCTCCATCCCGCACAGAGCGTCTACCCATCCCTCCATCCCATATAGAGGATCCACCCATCCCTCCATCCCACACAGAGCGTCTACCCGGCCCTCCATCCCACGCAGAGCGTCCAGCTATCCCTCCATCCCATACAGAGCGTCCAGCCTCCCTCCAGCCTGCACAGAGCGTCCAGCCATCCCTCCATCCCATACAAAGCGTCTACTGGGCCCTCCATCCCACGCAGAGCGTCTACCCATCCCTCCATCCCATATAGAGGATCCACCCGTCCCTCCATCCCGCACAGAGCATCTACCCATTCCTCCATCCCGCACAGAGCATCTACCCATCCCTCCATCCCATACAGAGCATCCACCCATCCCTCCTATCATAAGCCTCTTTCCCAAATCTGGACCTTAGCGTCCAAAATGTGGGTGCCTAGCATGAACCCCTCTAAGCTTAATTACCAGCTCAGATTTGATCTCGCTGCCACCAGCCAGGAATTTCCAAGGCCTGACTCCCTCTCTGGTCTCCCAAAACCTTCTCTGGGGAACCCCAAGACTCAGAAGCCCTGAGTCTTACCACAAAGGGAAATAACCCACTTCCCTTCTCCCTCTCTCTCCCACCCAGACTTTCCTGTCTGGGCTAACCTGAGAGTATTGATGCAATCTCTTTACATCACAATACCAAGAAGCATGTCTCCTCTATTCCACGAAGAGACAAACCCCAAATACAAGGAAACAGAAATGATTCTCTCTCTTCCCCCTCCCACCAATTCCCTGGTGCTGCAGAGCTCTACCCTCCGTAGATCTAACACAAAGAGAATTCCCTCCCCTTGTTCCTTAGCCTACCCAGAGAGAAAACTCAAACAAGTCTTAAAAAGAAAACTTTATATAAAAAGAAAGAAAAAGACTTAAGAATGTAATCTCTGCATCAAGTGACAATACAGGGCTATTGCTTATAAGAAAAATATGAATAAACAGTCTGATTATAAAAGATATCCAATTTGAAACATTCCAGCAAGCTACACACATGTAAATACAACTAAAACAACATAAAAGCCTATACTGTTTTTCTACCTGTACTTACAATTTGGAAACAGAAGATTAGAAGATAGAAAGAACCTTCTCATAGCTGAGAGACAGAAAAAAGACTCAGATCCCAAAAATTCCCTCCCTGACTTTGAAAAATCCGGTTTCCTGATTGGTCCTCTGGTCAGGTGTTTGGTTCTCTTTGTTAACCCTTTACAGGTGAAAGAAACATTAACCCTTAGCTATCTATTTATGACACCTCCATCCCATACAGAGCGTCCACCCATCCCTCCATCCCACACAGAGCGTCTACCCGGCCCTCCAGCCCGCACAGAGCGTCCAGCCATCCCTCCCTCCCATACAGAGCATCTATCTGGCCCTCCAACCCACGCAGAGCATCTACCCATCCCTCCATCCCATACAGAGCGTACACCCATCCCTCCATCCCACACAGAGCGTCTATCCGGCCCTCCATCCCACACAGAGCGTCCAGCCATCCCTACATTCCATACAGAGCGTCCACCCATCCCTCCATCTCATACAGAGTGTCCAGCCATTCCTCCAGCCCGCACAGAGCGTCCAGCCATCCCTCTAGCCCGCATAGAGCGTCTACCCGGCCCTCCATCCCATACAGAGCGTCCACCCATCCCTCCAGCCCGCACAGAGCATCCAGCCATCCCTCCAGCCCGCACAGAGCATCTACCCATCCCTCCATCCCATACAGAGCGTCCACCCATCCATTCATCCCATTCAGAGCGTCCAGCCATCCCTCCAGCCCGCACAGAGCGTCTACCCAGCCCACCAGCCCGCACAGAGCATCTACCCATCCCTCCATCCCATACAGAGCATCCAGCCATCCCTCCAGCCCGCACAGAGCGTCCAGCCATCCCTCCAGCCCGCATAGAGCGTCGACCCGGCCCTCCATCCCGCACAGAGCATCTACCCATCCCTCCATCCCATACAGAGCGTCCACCCATCCCTCCAGCCTGCACAGAGCGTCCAGCCATCCCTCCAGCCCGCATAGAGCATCGACCCAGCCCTCCATCCCATACAGTGCGTCTGCTCATCATTCCAGCCTGCACAGAGCATCCAGCCATCCCTCCATCCCATACAGAGCGTCCGCCCATCCCTCCAGCCCACACAGAGCATCTCCCCATCCCTCCAGCCCACACAGAGTGTCCAGCCATCCCTCCAGCCCGCACAGAGCTTCTACCCGGCCCTCCATCCCACACAGAGCATCCATCCATCCCTCCATCCCATACAGATCGTCCACCCATCCCTCCAGCCTGCACAGAGCGTCGACCCATCCCTCCATCCAATACAGATCGTCCACCCATCCCTCCAGCCTGAACAGAGCGTCCACCCATCCCTCCAGCCCGCACAGAGCATCTACCCGGCCCTCCATCCCATACAGAGCATCCAACCATCCCTCCAGCCCGCACAGAGCATCTACCCATCCCTCCATCCCATACAGATCGTCCACCCATCCCTCCAGCCCGAGCAGAGCGTCCACCCATCCCTTCATCCCGCACAGAGTGTCCACCCATCCCTCCATCCCATACAGAGTGTCCACTCATTCCTCCAGCCTGCACAGAGCGTCCACTCGGCCCTCCATCCCACACAGAGCATCTAGCCAGCCCTCCATCCTGCACAGAGCATCCACCCATCCCTCCATCCCGCACAGAGTGTCTACCCGGCCCTCCATCCCGCATAGAGCGTCCACCAAGCCTTCCATCCCACACAAAGCATCTACCTGGCCCTCCATCCCGCACAGAGCGTCCATCCATCCCTCCATCCATCCCACACTGAGCATCCACCCTGTCATAAATAGATGGGTAAGGGTTAATGTTTCTTTTACCTGAAAAGGATGAACAAAGGGAACCAAACACCTGACCAGAGGACCAATCAGAAAACTGGATTTTTAAAAGTCAGGGAGGGAATTGGGGACTCTGTGTCTTTTGTTTCTCCCGGCTATGGTGAGAATATCTTTCTTTCTACCTCCAAGCTTCTTTCTACTCTTCGGTTACCAAGTGTGAGTACAAAAGGAAAGCAATAGGTTGATATTGTAAGTTGTATTTACATGTGTGTAATTGCTGGACTGGTTTAAATTGGCTATTTTTTGAATCAGACTGTTTATTCATATTTTCTTATAAGCAATATCTCTGTATTGATCTCTTAATGCAGTGTTTAGTTTATAGTCTATGTAATTTCTTTCTTTTTATATAAAGTTTTTTTCTTTTTGGAACTGGTTGAATTTCTTTTCCTAGTTAGGCAAGGGGATAGAAATTTCTGTACCAGCTATACTGTCTCTCTCAAGCGAAGACAGGGGGGAGGGGAAACATTACATTCTGTGTTGAATTCTCCTATCGTCCCAGGGCGGGAAAAAGCTACGGGGAAAGAGAGAAAGAATCAGCTCTGTTCCCTTGTGCTTAAGGTTTGTCTCTTTGTGGAAGACGGAGACAGGTTTTCTTGGTATTGTGATGTAAAGAGATTACATCAACTCCCTCAGGTTGCCCAGAGAGGGAGGGGGAAGGGAAGGGAGGTATTTCCCTTGCCGGTAAGACTCAGACTTCTGGGTCTTGGGGGTCTCTCCAGGGGAAGTTTGGGGAGACCAGAGAGGGGGTCCCCCAAGGAAAGGTTTGGGGAACCCCGAGAGGGGGGCCAAAACCCTGGAGAAACTTTGGATGGTGGGAGCGAGATAAGATCCAAGCTGGTAATAAGCTTGGGGGAGTTTCATTCTAAGCCCCCAGATTTTGGACGCTAAGGTCCAGATTTGGGACAGAGGCTTTATCCCATGTGATAAAGCCTCTGTCCCAAATTTGGACCTTAGCGTCCAAAATCTGGGACAGAGGCTTTATCACATGGTTGGCAGCAGTTGTGGGAAATAAGAATCCAGAAGCCAGTAGATATATTATTTTTCTTTTTCCCTGCTAGGGATTAGCAGTGAGAAAGGGGTTGGTTTTAAAGTGCCAGAGAGAAAAATTTTTTCCTGTCTGCTTCAGCAGCTGGCATTTTTTGCAAAGAGTCATTAAGAGAGCCATTATAGGTCTTTTGTTAAACAATTGGGAGTCAAGTATCCCAGCCAGCTACACACAGGTAAATACAGTGGCTTTGTTTGGTTAAATTGCATATCAAAGAGAGCCAGAGGAAGAAAAGCTAGTTGCTAGGCAGAAAACAGGAGACAGCAGATAGCCGGAAATTCAGGCAACAAACACCAGAGGGCACTCCAACACAAGAAAACAGAAACCATGAGTGCCAAAGATGCGCTGAAAAAGGAAATAGCACTGCAACAAGCCATAGACAACGAAAACGAACATAAAAGACAGATGGACTGAATTAAGGCTGAACAAGAAGCCCAGGAGGCAGCCTTCCAACGAGAAATAGGAAAACACAAACTAGAGATGGAAAGGATAGAAATAGAACAAGCAGCCCAACAGGAAGCTTACAACAGAGAACAAGCAGCCCAACAGGAAACTTACAAAAGAGAACAAGCAGCCAAAGATGCAGACTTCAAAAGAGAGATGGAACAACAGAGAGAGGCTCACCGGCAGGCCTTGGCATTAGAACAGGCTCAGCATCAGAACCCAGCTAATCCTACCCCTCCGGCGCCAGTTGTTGTTCCACCGCACAGGAAATTTCCCAACTACAAGGCAGGTGATGACACGGAGACCTTCTTAGAAAATTTTGAAAGGGCCTGTCTTGGGTACAAGATCCCTGCAGACCAGTACATGCTAGAGCTGAGGTCACACCTCAGTGGACCCTTGGCAGACGTGGCGGCTGAAATGCCAAGGGACCAAATGGACGATTATAAATTGTTTCAAGCCAAGGCCAGATCCAGAATGGGGATAACCCCGGATCACGCCCGTCGGCGGTTCAGAAACCAAAAGTGGAAACCAGCTGGGTCATTTCCCAAACACGCCTGCTACGTGGGGAAGCATTGTGACGCCTGGATATCAGGAACCCGGGTTCAAACTTTTGAAGAACTGCGCCACCTCATGCAAATGGAGCAGTTCTTGGATGGTGTTCCTGAGGACATAACACGGTACATCCTAGATGGAAAACCCAAAACTCTCACTGAGGCGGGGGAGATTGGAGCCAAATGGATGGAAGTGGCAGAAAGCAAGAAAGCTACTGTAAAGGGGAGTGAAAACCCCAGGGGCCACACCGACAATAAACCCTACAACCGAGGGCAACCCAAAACCCCACCTACAACCCAAGGGAAGCCACAGACACCCTATCCTTCCACCCCACCAGTCTTCAGTAACTTACTTCCACCCAGTGACCCGTTATCTGGAAGATGCTATAAGTGTAATGAAATGGGACACATCAAGGCCAACTGCCCAAAGGCCAACTGCCCAACGAAACCCACCCGCGTGCAAGTCATTACACCACCCTCACTCCTACGATTCCCTGGCCCAGATACCTCTCAAATCCCCTTGGAGCAAAGGGGAAAATTTGAGAGTGGGCGGAAAGAAGGTTACTGCGTGGAGAGACACGGGGGCACAAGTGTCAGCTATCCACCAATCCTTCGTCGATCTCAAACTTATCAACCCAAAGGCCAAAGTGACCATTTACCCCTTCATGTCACAAGCTGTGGACTTGCCTACAGCTGAACTGCCTGTCCAGTACAAAGGCTGGTCAGGAATATGGACTTTTGCAGTCTATGACAATTATTCCATCCCCATGCTACTGGGGGAAGACTTGGCCAACCAAGTGAAGTGGGCCAAGAGATTAGGAATGGATACCCGCAGCCAAACCAGGCAAGCTTCCAGACCCATTCCTGTTCCTGAGCCGTCCACAGAGAACCTGTCTGTGTTACCAGAGACCCAGACTGAGGTAGTGGACCTGGATCCCATGCCCACGGCTGAACCAGCCACAGCACCTCCAGTCCCAGGCCCGGAACTGGAACAGCAACCAGCACCAGCAAGTGCAACCACATCTTCAACCCCAATGCCAGAAGGGACCAATGAGCCTGAACTGGCAGAAGCAACAGACAACCATACCGAAGAGGCTCAGGCAGAGCCTGAAATACCACCAGGTGCACCAGCGGACAGCGGTACACCAGCTACAGAAACAACCCCATCACTTACATCACTTCCAGAGGGACCAAGTCCAAGTCCACAGTCTGAGGAAGAACTGGTATCCCCGGCTTCAAGGGAACAGTTCCAGACTGAGCAGGAAGCAGATGACAGCCTTCAGAAAGCTTGGGTGGCGGCACGGAGCAACCCACCGCCTCTCAGCTCTTCTCACAGATCCCGGATTGTTATAGACCAAGGACTTTTATACAAGTAAATTCTTTCCGGTGGACGCCAGGAAGAATGGCAGCCGCACAAACGGTTGGTGGTTCTGACTAAGTACAGGGGGAAGCTCTTAAGCTTAGCCCACGATCATCCCAGTGGTCATGCTGGGGTGAACAGAACCAAAGACAGGCTAGGGAAGTCCTTCTACTGGGAGGGGATGGGCAAGGAAGTTGCCCAGTATGTCCAGTCTTGTGAGGTGTGCCAAAGAGTGGGAAAACCCCAAGATCTGGTCAAGGCCCCTCTCCAGCCACTTCCCATAATTGAGGTCCCATTTCAGCGAGTAGCTGTGGATATTCTGGGTCCTTTCCCAAGAAAGACGCCCAGGGGAAAGCAGTATGTACTGACTTTCGTGGACTTTGCTACCTGATGGCAGGAAGCAGTAGCTCTAGGCAACACCAGGGCTAAAGCGGTGTGCCAGGCCCTAACAGACATTTTTGCCAGGGTAGGTTGGCCCTCCGATATCCTTACAGATTCAGGATCTAATTTCCTGGCAGGCACCATGAAAAACCTGTGGGAAACTCATGGGGTGAATCACTTGGTTGCCACCCCGTACCACCATCAAACCAATGGCCTGGTGGAAAGGTTTAATGGAACTTTGGGGGCCATGATCTGTAAATTCGTGAATGAACACTCCAATGACTGGGACCTAGTGTTGCAGCAGTTGCTCTTTGCTTACAGGACTGTACCACATCTCAGTTTAGGGTTTTCACCCTTTGAGCTTGTGTATGGCCACGAGGTTAAGGGGCCATTACAGTTGGTGAAGCAACAATGGGAGGGGTTTACACCCTCTCCAGGAATTAACATTCTGGACTTTGTAAGCAACCTACAAAACACCCTCCGCCATTCTTTAGCCCTTGCTAGAGAAAACCTAAAGGATACTCAGGAAGAGCAAAAGGCCTGGTACGATAAACATACCAGAGATCGTTCCTTCAAGAGAGGAGACCAGGTTATGGTCTTAAAGGCGCAACAGGCTGTCACGGAGTCCCCGGGCGATGCTCTGGAACTGCTCCCCACAAAGCCAGTCAGGACTTTGGGGAGCCTCCTCTCCCTCGGAGCAGACTTGTTCAGGGCAAGAAGCTCACACGTCTTCACCTCCTGGGTCTCTCCTTGGAGCATTCAGCATCCTCTGCCCCTCCGTGCGCTTCCCACAGCGAGCCCACCCAGGCGGGGTCCTGGGGAAGCCACAGGGTTCTGGACCCCCACTTTGCAGTCAGACGTGACTCTCAGCCAGCCAGCAAAACAGAGGTTTATTTGATGACAGGAACAGAGTCTAAAACAGAGCTTGTAGATACAGCGAACCAGACCCCTCGGCCGGGTCCATTCTGGGGGGCAGTGAGCCAGACCCCTAGGTCTGCCCTTCACTCCTCGTCCCCAGCAAGCTCCAGCCTAACCACCCCCTCCAGCCCCTCCTCTCTGCTCAGCTCCTTTCCCGGGCCAGGAGCTCACCTGATCCCTTTGTATCCACACTTTCAGCTGGCACCTTTGCAGAGGAGGGGCCCAGGCCATCAGTTGCTAGGAGACAGAGTGCCCGGCATTTAGGTGCACTGGCCCCTTCCTCTGTAGCAATCACACACCCTTATCCCACCACCTAGATACTTAAGAACTGCATAGGGGACACTGAGGCACCAACACAGTGTTCAGAGCAAACATTAAGAACAGTCCCAGTTTGTCACATCTCTCCCCCCTTCGAGACCGAACTGAGCCAGGTCACTCCAGCCAGTGACCTGGGGAAGTTCGAACCCACCAACGTTCCCATGGATGCCCCAGCATCTCTCCCATTCCTTGGTGTGAGTTACACCAGGCCCTCCCAGTTTTGTGCCCTCTCTTTGCTTGAGTGTGCTTGATGGCACTTGCAGGCCGCATGTGGGAAGGTTTACACGGCCTGGACCCTTTTGCCACCCCAATACTCCTGAGGTTTAAACTGGGACAGGGTCTTCTCCCAGCACTCTGGGCTGCGATTCGGGCTCTCTTGGTTAAGAGCCCCCATCTTGGCCTTGGCCAGCTCTGGGCTTGGGCAGCTGCTCCCCACCTTGTGGCCCAGACACAACACCTCTGCCATCCCCATCTTATACTTTCCAGCTTTTACCATCAGTCCCAACTCCTTGAGGCAGCCCAGCCCCCTCTTCACCTGGGACACCTGTTCCTCCCAGGTCTGGCTAAAGATGCACATGTTATCAGTGTCTGCCAGGGCCAAGTTCTCCATCCCCCTCTGCTTGTCTAGAATCTCCCCAGGCCTAGGCATGGGGTCGGCATCGGACGCTGTGATGGCTTTAAGCTTCTGATAGCCCCCATAAAACCATATCATCCTGCCTCCCTTGGGGATCAGCCCCACGGATGAGGCCCATGGGCTGTAAAACGGCTGGATCCCATCTAAAGCCAGCATGTCCTTGACCTCTCTCTCCAGGATCTGGGTTGCTTTCCCAGTGACTCTGAATGGGGAACACCTGATGGGGAGATTGGCTCCCACCTCAGGGAAGAGATCCACCAGGGGGTCTTTCCCCTTCTCCTCCCAATCCTCCCCTTTCCGGTCCAGGGGTCCCCTCACTCTCCTCCCATCCAGCAGCTTGAGAGGGAAGAACCCTGTGGATTCCTGGGGCACCACCAGCTGCCTCCCGATTCCCCTCAGTTCTACTTCCCCTTGGGGAGCCCATTCCTGGGATAGGAATCCCTTCTCCCACAGGACTCTGTCCCTGCAGCCTTCCCCAAGGGGGTTTGCAGCGCTGTGACCAGCAAGTTCCCTCAGCTTCTCCAAGGAGGGATCTCTCTGCAGCTCGGTCTGGGATTCAGCTGCTGGGGCAGGGAGTGGGACCTGCTCCCTCTCACTGGCTGGGCCTGGGGTCACAGCCCCCCTGAGCCTTGTCCCTGGTAGCTCCCTTCCTGCTGTATAATCATTTCCCAGCAGCACGTCTGGACCAGGCAAACCTGGTTGGCAGCTGACTTGCCTTGCCTGGGTGTCCCCCCACTCAGCTGGGGTCTCAGCTCCCCCCGTGCTCAGCACTGCCCTGGCTGTCCCAGTGGGGGCAGGCAGCGAGCTCTCTGCTCTGGTCTCAGCATCAGAGCCATCATGAGCCCCCTCTCTGGTGTGCAGGGGGGTGGGGAGCATCTCTCCCTCCCCCTCAGCCCCAGGGGGCTGGTTACAGGTTGACAGGTATCCTGAGTCCAGCAGCCCCTCCCCCCTGCCAGCCAGGTTATTTGCATTTTCACTGACCATTTCCATCGCAGCCAATTGGTTCCCTGGATTCAAATTCAAACCCTCGGCAGTTACAGGAGCAGGGCCTGGATCCTGTCCCAAGGGGAGACAGTCACCCCCCAACAGGGCCTCCCAGCCGATATCCTGGAGAACCCCAATGACCAGCCAGCCTGACCCCTCCTGCGTCTGCACACGAATCCGGGCCATAGGCAGGGCGAGGGGCTTCACCCCAGGGACCTTCACCCAGGTCCCACAGTCCCTCAGCATCGGCGGCTGCACCACCACAGTTCTCTCTATCCCAGGGCCTCGCCCCTGCAGGCGTGTTTCCCCACTGACCCCTGGGCAGCCCCCTATGTCTCTCCACTCCACCATCACCAGTCCGTGCTGCTGCTGCTTCTCCTGCAGCTTTTCCACAGCCTCTTGCTCTCTCTCATGGTCCTTTCACTCTCTCAGGCTCTGCTCCAATCCCATCCGTCTCCGATCCCCTGATGGGGAACCCAATCGTGAAGATCCTTGTCTGGTTGAGGACCAGACTCTCAGGAGTGCCTGGCTGCTGCT
Organism: Aldabrachelys gigantea; assembly: GCA_026122505.1. Taxonomy (NCBI): domain Eukaryota; kingdom Metazoa; phylum Chordata; order Testudines; family Testudinidae; genus Aldabrachelys; species Aldabrachelys gigantea. The sequence continues at coordinate 147,331,105 of CM047483.1, forward strand.
CCAGCTGCTCCCAGATCCTCCTGTAGCCCCATCTGGGTCAGGAATCTGCTCCTCAGAGCGGTCCTCCTCCTCCAACTGCACGATTAACTGTGCCTTGGTGAACTTCCCCATGCGTAACCCTCTCTTTGTGCACAGGATCACAATGTCCTTCTTAAGGAGATGATGATAGGCCATCACCTCACTGTTCCCAAGTGGCTCTGGACTCACAGGCCTGTGTGCTCTTGGCTCTCCCATGGTTTCCAGGAAGAACCCCTGGTGTGCCAGCCCTTCTCGTGATCACCAGGGTCGAGCTGCAGACTCCTTTGCCCCTGGGACTGCTCCTGCAATCCCCAGGGGAACCCTGCTACTGCAAAATCCTTCTCTCTCCCAGGGTCGAGTGGCAAGCTCCTCCGCCCCTGAGACTGCTCACTGCAGTCCTCAGGGGGACCCTGTTACTCTAACAGTCCTTCTCGCTGGTCACACACTTCCAGAGGTTAACTGCCCCCTGAAACTGTCCCTCTCTTAGCCTTCAGCATGCCTGGTCCTCATTATCTCTCCTTTGTTTTACTGCTCCCCAGTCACTTACTGCAGGAAGTGCCATCCATGGGGTGAAGTATATCCCACCGCTACCACCAGTTGTCCGGGCGATCCTCTGGAACTGCTCCCCACTAAGCCAGTCAGGACTTTGGGGAGCCTCCTCTCCCTTGGAGCAGACTTGTTCAGGGCAAGAAGCTCACACGTCTTCACCTCCTGGGTCTCTCCTTGGAGCATTCAGCATCCTCTGCCCCTCCGTGTGCTTCCCACAGCGAGCCCACCCAGGCGGGGTCCTGGGGAAGCCACAGGGTTCTGGACCCCCACTTTGCAGTCAGACGTGACTCTCAGCCAGCCAGCAAAACAGAGGTTTATTTGATGACAGGAACAGAGTCTAAAACAGAGCTTGTAGATACAGCGAACCAGACCCCTCGGCCGGGTCCATTCTGGGGGGCAGTGAGCCAGACCCCTAGGTCTGCCCTTCACTCCTCGTCCCCAGCAAGCTCCAGACTAACCCCCCTCCAGCCCCTCCTCTCTGCTCAGCTCCTTTCCCGGGCCAGGAGCTCACCTGATCCCTTTGTCTCCAACACTTTCAGTTGGCACCTTTGCAGAGGAGGGGCCCAGGCCATCAGTTGCTAGGAGACAGAGTGCCCAGCATTTAGGTGCACTGGCCCCTTCCTCTGTAGCAATCACACCCCCTTATCCCACCACCTAGATACTTAAGAACTGCATAGGGGACACTGAGGCACCAACACAGTGTTCAGAGCAAACATTAAGAACAGTCCCAGTTCGTCACACAGGCCCATAAGATGGAAGCATCATAGGAAGGGCCATTCACGGTCCAAGAGCGCCTGGGAGCTGCTAACTACCTCATAGCATTTCCCAATTCCTCACTCAAACCCAAACTGTACCATGTTAATTCTCTCAAGCCCTTTTATTCCAGAGACTTACAAGTTTGTCAGTTTACAGTCCAGGGAGGAGATGACGCTGAGTGGCCTGACGGTGTCTACTACGACGGGAAAAAAGACGGTGGTGTGGAAGAGGTGAACCTCTCAACCACCCTGGAACGTCCGCAGCGGCAACAAATCAAGGAGCTGTGTACTAGCTTCGCCCCATTGTTCTCAGCCACTCCAGGACGGACTGAACGGGCATACCACTCCATTGACACAGGTAATGCTCACCCAGCTAGAACACCACCCTACCGGGTGTCCCCTCACGCACAAGCTGCTATAGAGCGGGAGATCCAGAACATGCTACAGATGGGTATAATCCGCTCATCTACCAGTGCATGGGCATCTCCAGTGGTTCTGGTACCCAAACCAGATGGGGAAATACGCTTTTGCGTGGACTACCGTAAGCTAAATGCGGTAACTCATCCAGACAACTATCCAATGCCACGCACCGATGAGCTATTGGAAAAGTTGGGACGTGCCCAGTTCATCTCTACAATAGACTTAACCAAGGGGTACTGGCAAGTACCGCTAGATGAACCTGCCAAGGAAAGGTCAGCATTCGTCACCCATATGGGGGTATATGAATTTAATGTACTCCCTTTCGGGCTGCGCAATGCACCCGCCACCTTCCAGAGGCTGGTAGATGGTCTACTAGCAGGACTGGGAGAATATGCATTTGCCTACCTCGATGATGTGGCCATTTTTTCAGACTCCTGGCCCGAACACCTAGTACACCTGGAAAAGGTCTTTGACCGTATCAGGCAGGCAGGACTAACTGTTAAGGCCAAAAAGTGTCAAAAAGGCCAAAACAGAGTGACTTACCTGGGACACCAGGTGGGTCGAGGAACCATAAACCCCCTACAGGCCAAGGTGGAGGCTATCCAAAAGTGGCCTGTCCCAAACTCAAAGAAACAGGTCCAATCCTTCTTAGGCTTGGCCGGGTACTACAGGCGATTTGTACCACACTACAGCCAAATTGCTGCCCCACTGATCGACCTGACCAGAAAGACCCAGCCCAATACAGTTACATGGACTGATGAGTGTCAGGAGGCCTTTCCCCAACTTAAGGCAATGCTCACGTCTGACCCTGTGCTAAGGGCCCCAGACTTTGACAAACCATTCCTAGTAACCACCGATGCATCTGAGTGTGGTATAGGAGCAGTTCTCATGCAAGAAGGACCGGATCAGAACTTCCATCCTGTCGTCTTTCTCAGCAAGAAACTATCGGACAGGGAAAGCCACTGGTCAGTCAGTGAAAAGGAATGCTATGCCATTGTGTACGCCCTGGAAAAGCTACGCCCATAGGTTTGGGGACGGCGGTTCCAGCTCCAAACTGACCATGCTGCGCTAAAGTGGCTTCATACAGCCAAAGGGAACAACAAGAAACTTCTTCGTTGGAGTCTAGCTCTCCAAGATTTTGATTTTGAAATTCAACACATTTCAGGAGCTTCCAACAAAGTAGCTGATGCACTCTCCCGTGAGAGTTTCCCGCAATACACTGGTTAAAACTTGTCCTTAAGATGTAGAAGTCTTGTAGTTTACATGCTTAGTAGTATATGTAAAGGTGCATGTGTTGTATTACTCTGTTTAGTTTAAAGTTCTAGGAAGAAATCACCGCCAGTGAAATTTTACACTGTTTGTGATTTGGGGGACATGTCATAAATAGATGGGTAAGGGTTAATGTTTCTTTTACCTGAAAAGGGTGAACAAAGGGAACCAAACACCCGACCAGAGGACCAATCAGAAAACTGGATTTTTAAAAGTCAGGGAGGGAATTGGGGACTCTGTGTCTTTTGTTTCTCCCGGCTATGGTGAGAACATCTTTCTTTCTACCTCCAAGCTTCTTTCTACTCTTCGGTTACCAAGTGTGAGTACAAAAGGAAAGCAATAGGTTGATATTGTAAGTTGTATTTACATGTGTGTAATTGCTGGACTGGTTTAAATTGGCTATTTTTTGAATCAGACTGTTTATTCATATTGATCTCTTAATGCAGTGTTTAGTTTATAGTCTATGTAATTTCTTTCTTTTTATATAAAGTTTTTTTCTTTTTGGAACTGGTTGAATTTCTTTTCCTAGTTAGGCAAGGGGATAGAAATTTCTGTACCAGCTATACTGTCTCTCTCAAGCGAAGACAGGGGGGAGGGGAAACATTACATTCTGTGTTGAATTCTCCTATCGTCCCAGGGCGGGAAAAAGCTACGGGGAAAGAGAGAAAGAATCAGCTCTGTTCCCTTGTGCTTAAGGTTTGTCTCTTTGTGGAAGACGGAGACAGGTTTTCTTGGTATTGTGATGTAAAGAGATTACATCAACTCCCTCAGGTTGCCCAGAGAGGGAGGGGGAAGGGAAGGGAGGTATTTCCCTTGCCGGTAAGACTCAGACTTCTGGGTCTTGGGGGTCTCTCCAGGGGAAGTTTGGGGAGACCAGAGAGGGGGTCCCCCAAGGAAAGGTTTGGGGAACCCCGAGAGGGGGCCAAAACCCTGGAAAAACTTTGGATGGTGGGAGCGAGATAAGATCCAAGCTGGTAATAACCTTGGGGGAGTTTCATGCTAAGCCCCTAGATTTTGGACGCTAAGGTCCAGATTTGGGACAGAGGCTTTATCACACACCCATCCCTCCATCCCGCACAGAGCATGCACTCATCCTTCCATCCCACACAGAACATCTACCCATCCCTCCATCCCGCACAGAGCGTCCCCCCATCCCTGCATCCATCTCACAGAGAGCGTCCACCCATCCCTCCATCCCGCACAGAGCGTCCCCCCATCCCTCCATCCATCTCACACTGAGCGTCCACCCATCCCTCCATCCCGCACAGAGCGTCCCATCCCTCCATCCATCTCACACTGAGCGTCCACCCATCCCTCCATCCCACACAGAGCGTCCATCCATCCACCCAGCCCTCCATCCATCTCACACAGAGCGTCCATCCATCCATCCATCCGCCCATCCCACACAGAGCATCTGATTGTCCATCCCCCCAAGCACATCCTTCTCTTTTCCCTCCCTCCCTCCATCTTTCCCTCCCTCCACTCCAGACAGCGCATCCTGCCCCAGATCCCTCCCATTCCTGCCCCACCACTCAGTGGATGAGCCTCTCCCAAGCAGCTATTTCAACCACAACACTCCCCACTCTCACTCCTGTGGGTGCTGGTTGGGGGGCAGGGATCTGGGGGGGTGGGGCAGTGTGTGTGGAGGGATGGGGTGAATGTGGGAGCCTGGCCCACTGTGCAGAGGTGGCTGTGTGATGTTATTGACATAACCTGTGCCCATATAGCTCATCGTTGCAACCACTGTTATTTATTTGCAGCAAATCTTGTATAAAAGGAGTCAAATAGGGTGTCTAAGACCAAGTTCTGGTTGGCTGGCTATGGTTATGCTGTCTAGGTGCATGCAGCATTTTTGTATTTCAAGTTATGAATATTGGCTCTAGCCTGTCTGTATTTCAAACTTGTGCTCTGCTTCTGGGTGACCCCCAGACAAGATGGTGTTAGCTCTGCCCAGCCTGCTTGATGGCTACACAACTGACCCATTGAGAAAAGGCAGATATGCCTTGTAACTCAGCACCGCAGGGACCTGCCTATGGACAGAACTCTTAAGGTTCTTTTCATGCGATGCGATGGAAAGCTTGTCTTTGGGACAAAGAAAGCAAAGACCACATGACAAGAGACCACAAAAGCCTGCTGCAGCTCCTCCATTTTGTCTTCAATCCTGCTTCTTGCCTCTGGAGGGAGTTTGCTACAAACTGAAGCTCTGAACCAAAGAGTGAATGACCCATCCCAGCTGGGGATGTTCCAGAGACTTGATTTGACCCTGCAGTTTATTCCATCACTGCTACAAGCCTGAACTAAGACCTTTGCCATTACTGGATGTAATTGATTCCATTTAACCAATTCTAGCTCTCGTCTCTAGCTTCTTCTTTTTATGAATAAACCTTTAGATTTTAGATTCTAAAGGATTGGCACCAGCGTGATTTGTGGGTAAGATCTGATGTGTATGTTGACCTGGGTCTGGGGCTTGGTCCTTTGGGATTGAGAGAACCTTTTTCTTTTACTGGGGTGTTGGTTTTCATAACCATTCATCCCCAGGACGGGTGGGACTGGTGGTGATACTGGAAGACTGGAGTGTCTATGGGACTCGCCTGTGACGTGTGGTTAGCCAGTGGGGTGAGACCCAACTCCTCTGGTCCGGCTGGTGTGCAAAGGACCCAGCCGCGGGCTGTGCCTGCCCGGCTCTCAGCAATGCGTCCCGCGGGAACCAGGCCCCTTACGGGCTGCACCGGGGGGGTGTCCCACGGCTTCGCGGCCGGGGGCGGGGGTGGAGCCCTGCTCCTTGCAGCGCGTGGCAGGGGGCAGGTCCCACGCGAGCCTGCGGGGCCCCACCCCGTGCGCCGGGCCGGGCCGCAGCGCGGGAGACCGGCGGGCGGCGCCCAGGGCCTGGGGCGCCGCCACGTGCACCCCACCCCGGGACACGAGTCTGTCCCGTGGCCCCGGCACGTGACGGGAGCGCCGCAAGCCGCCGTGACGTCAGCGCGCCCGGGCCGCGCCCTCCGCCTGTCCGCAGCATGCCGGCCTGGCCGGCCGGACTACAACTCCCGGCATGCAATGCTGCCCACCCGCGCCTCCCGCCGGAGCAGAGCATGCCGGGAGCTGTAGTCTCCGCCGCTCTCTGAACGAGCAAGGCCGCCCAGTGACGGTCTCCCGGGGCTAGTGCCTGGGCTGGGCTGGGCCGTCCCCGCCCGCCCGGGCCTGGGGATCCGCCCTTGTCCCCGCCCCCTCCTGGCCCTGGGGATCCGCCCCTGGCCCCGCCCCCGCCCCGGCCTGGTGATCCGCCCCTGGCCCCGCCCCCCGGGTTCTGGGGATCCGCCCCCGCCCATGGCCCCGCCCCCGCCCGGCCCTGAGGATCCGCCCTTGGCCCCGCCCCCGCCCGGCCCTGGGGCCCCACCCCCGGCTCTTGGGGCTCCGCCCATTTCCCCGCCCGGCCCTGGGGCCACGCCCCCGCTGATGACCGCGCCCCCCGTCCGGCCCTGGGGGCGCGTATTGACCCGTCACGGGTCCTGGGGTCCCTCCCGTTGCCCTTCCCCGCCCGGCCCTGGGGGCTCCCCTGGCGGAGCGTCCGCGGGGCTGTGTGAGGGCCGGGGGAAGGGGCACCCAGGGGAAACCCGGGCTCCGTTCCCATCCCCGCCAGGGACTCCTGACTGGCCGGGGCTGGGTCACTGCCCCTCCGTGCCTCAGTTTCCCCCCGACCGTCCCTAGGGATCAGACTGCTTGTGGCGGGAGCGGGGCTCCGGAGGGCTCAACTTGCTTTCCGGCCTCGGCGGCTCCCAAATGGAAGCTGCTGGAGCACGGTCCCTGCCTGGCCTTCCCCAGGCTGTATGGGGCATGGGGGTGCGCGCGTGTAGGGGGGTGCGTGTGCACGCGGAGCCCCTGCTGTTTGCCAAGCGAAATGTCATTTGCAAGTGATGCGAGTCGCCCCTACCCCATGTCTGTAAGATACAGTCAGGCCATCAAGTGGAATTTGATTAATATGCAAATGGCCGAGGGGAGAGGGAGAGTGGGAGTAATTAATCACCAGTTAAAAGAAATTAATACCAACAGCAGAGGTTGTCAGGAAACAGCAGCAGAGTTAATCAGCCAGAAAATTGGAGGAGGAAAGAGATGCGCGAGTGAAGGGAGGGGACAGGCTGGGGATGAAGCTGTCAGATCCCTCCGGGCGGATCAGATACCCCGGGGATGGGCATGGCGCAGCCACCTGACGACAGGAGACAAAAGGCTATAAACCGAGATCAGGTAGCTAGAAGGAGGTGGGTGAGAGGGGACAGACAGGTAAATGGGAGTATGTGGAGTGTCTGGGGCCAGAGAGCTGGGTGTGTGGGGTGCATGCAGCTAGAAGGGTGTGTGGGGATACATGGATGTATGGGGGGTGTAGGGACAGGTGGGTAGATGGGTGTATGGGGACAGAGGGGTGTATGTGGGGGGGTTGTAGGGATAGAGGGGTGTGTGAGGACAGGGACTATATGTGGGGCTGTAGGGATAGAGGGGTGTGTGGGGAGAGAGGAGTGTATGTGGGAGATGTAGGGATTGAGGGGTGCATTAGGGATCTGTGGGGACAGAGGGGTGTATGCAGGGGGTGTAGGGATAGAGGGGTGTATGTGGACATGGGTGTATTAGGGGTATAGGAATAGAGGGGTGTATGTGGGGGTGTAGGGATAGAGGGCTGTATGAGGAATGTAGGGACTGAGGGGTGTGTGGGGATTGAGGGATGTAGGGATAAAAGGGTGTATGAGGGCTGTAGGGATAGAGGACTATATGAGGGATGTAGGGAAAAGGGGTGTATGAGGGATGTGTGGGGACAGAGGGGTGTAGGGATAAAGGGCTCTATGAGGGGCGTGTGGGGACAGGGGTGTAGGGATAGAGGGCTGAATGAGGGATGTAGGGACAGAGGAGTGTATGAGGGGTATGTGGGGATTGAGGGGTGTAGGGACTGGGGTGTGTGGGGATGTAGGGATTGAGGGGTGTAGGAATAAAGGGATGTATGAGGGGTGGATGGTTAGTTCTGGGGTGTGGATGGATGGTTGGTGTGATGGTGCAGCCTGTCACGGAGTCCCCAGGCAATGCTCTGAACTGCTCCCCACCAAGCCAGGCAGGACTTTGGGGAGCCTCCTCTCCCTCGGAGCAGACTTGTTCAGGGCAAGAAGCTCACACGGCTTCACCTCCTGGGGCTCTCCTTGGAGCATTCAGCATCCTCTGCCCCTCTGTGTGCTTCTGTCATAAACAGATAGTAGGAGTTAATGGAACAGAAGTACTTATATCTCTTTTGACTGTAAACGGTTAACAAGTTCAGTGAGCCTGGCTGTCACCTGACCAGAGGACCAAGCAGGGGACAGGACACTTTCAGATCTGGAGGGAGGGAAGTTTCTGTGTTGCTGTTAGAATTTGGTTGTTGTTCTCTCTGGGTTCTGAGAGTGACCAGACGTGCAACCAGGTTTCTCTCCAATCTCTCCAATACAGGCTCTTATCAGCTCAGAATAGTGAGTACTAGGTAAATAAGGCGAGTTAGGCTTATGTTTGTTTTCTTTATTTGCAAATGTGCATTTGGCTGGAGGGAGTTTAAATGTGTATTTGGCTGGAAGGGGTTCAAATTTGTATTTTGCTGAAAGGATTTTAATTTGTACTTGTATACTGAGGCTGGGAGGGTATTCCCAATGTCTATAGCTGAAAGACCCTGTACCTAATCCATCTTAATTTTACAAAGATAATTTTTACTGTTTTTCTCTCTTTAATTAAAAGTTTCTGGTTTAAGAACCTGATTGTTTTTTTATTCTGGTGGGAGACCCCAGGGGATGGGGTCTGGATTCACCAGGGAATTGGTGGGGAGAAAGGAGGGAAGGGGGAGAGAAAGGCTAAATTCTCTCTGTGTTAGGATTACTGTCTCTCTCAGGGAGAGTCTGGGAGGGGGAGAGAGAAGGAGGGGGGAAAGTGCATTTTCCTCTCTGTTTAAGATTCAAGGAGTTTGAATCACACTGATCTTCCAGGGTAACCCAGGGAGGGGAAGCCTGGGAGAGACAACGGTGGAGGAAAGGGGTTTCTTTCCTTGTGTCTGGGTCTTGGGGTTCCCTGGGCAAGGTTTTGGGGGGACCAGAGTGTACCAGGCACAGAAATTCCTGGTTGGTGGCAGTGCTACAAGTACTGAGCTGGTAATTGAGCTTAGAGGAATTCATGCTGGTACCCCATCTTTTGGACGCTAAGGTTCAGAGTGGGGAATTGTACCATGACAGCTTCTCACAGTGAGCCCGCCGCAGTGGGGTCCTGGGGAAGCCACAAGGTCCTGCACCCCCACTTCACAGTCAGATGTGACTCTCAGCCAGCCAGTAACACAGAGGTTTATTCGATGACAGGAACAGGGTCTAAAACAGAGCTTGTTGGTACAGCGAACCGGACCCCTCAGCCGGGTGAGCCAGACCCCCACGTGAGCCAGTGAGCCAGACCCTCACGTCTGCACTTCACTCCTCGTCCCCTGCCAGCTCCAGACTAACCACCCCCTCCAGCCTCTCCTCTCTGCTCAGCCCCTTTCCCGGGCCAGGAGGTCACCTGATCCCTTTGTCTCCAACACCTTCACCTGGCACCTTTGCAGAGGAGGGGCCCAGGCCATCAGTTGCTAGGAGACAGAGTGCCAGGCATTTAGGTGCACTGGCCCCTTCCTCTGCAGCAATCACACCCCCTTATCCCACCACCGAGATACTTAAGAACTGCCTAGGGGACACTGAGGCACCAGCACAGTATTCAGAGAAAACATTAAGAACATTCCCAGTTCGCCACACAGGCCAGTTGCCAGCTCATGCCAAGGTCCTCATGGCTCAGATGAGCAGTGACAGATACTGGGCTGTGTGGTGTTACAATGGGTGGGAGGGTTCGGAGCATATGGTTGGCGTTCAGCCTTTACTGAATGCTGGTAAGCTGCTGCCAGCGTGAATCTCACTTGGAACGTCTGTCTCCCGCACTGTGCGCTGTTCTGAAGCCTCTGGAGCTCATCAGGCAGGAGAGAGACAGTAATTGGTGGGGAGAACTGGTCTCCAGCAGAAGCTGTTACGTGCTGCCCAACAGGGAAGGGCCAGCGACACCACACGGACCCTTGTGGGAGTTGTGTGCCCGCAACTAGAGAACAAAATGCTTCCCTCCCCTGCTCTCCTCCCCTGCAAGTGGACTCCTGCCATCAGCTGAGCTTGCAGCTCTGAGCTTGTGGTTGGAGGGAGTTAATCTAAGCATCTCTGTTGCTTGGACTCTGGGGGCAAGGTTTTCTAGGCATAAGCAAGGGGTCCCTGTGACACTACCTGCCATACTCATCAAGTGATATTATGATATGATTATGACATAATTATGATGCATTTTGTACAAAGTGGGTCATGTCAGGCGTCATTGGAAAAGTTATGATTTGCTGGATGTGATTATCTCATTTATGTGCACGGATCATTTTTGCATCCAAAGTTATGGATATTGCCTGTGTATCTGTATTTCACATGTAATCACACCTGCGTAATGCCCACTAGGAAAAATGCTTCCAGTCTAGACAGCGGGTGGGGAAGGGTCTGTTCAGGGGAATGAGCCACCAGAGAAAACAAGAGTCCTTAGGAGAAGCTTAACACCCCCCCCAACCCTCCAGTTAGCCGTCCTGAGAACGCTCCAGGCAGCCGGGAAGGAATAGCTGCTCTACCTCTGCAAGGGCAGGTGGCCAGGCCACATGACGCTGGACTCCACTTTGGGTACCTGTATTTTCCCACAAGATGGGCCGGGAGCTGGTTTTGGAACAAAGGGTCCGGCCCTGTGCTAAAGCTGTGTAAGGCCGGGAGTGACATCGTCGGTTATTCTTCGGTCCCCACAACTGAACACCTGAGAGGACTTGGACTGGGGGTGGGGAGCCCAAGCTGCAAAGCCGGTGCAGCTTGCGTTGTGCCTTGAGAGTCTGCAGCCTGCTGGTCTCATGAGCCAGGGTGAGAGATTGTTACTTCACATCCTAACCTGATGTGTTAAATTTAGTTTGCGTTTTGTGTATTTGCTGGGTAATCTGCTTTAATCTGTTTCTTTTCCCCAGGCCTAGGCATGGGGTCGGCATCGGACACTGTGATGGCTTTAAGCTTCTGATAGCCCCCATAAAACCAGACCATCCTATCTCCCTTGGGGATCAGCCCCACGGATGAGGCCCATGGGCTGTAAAATGGCTGGATCCCATCTAAAGCCAGCATGTCCTTGACCTCTCTCTCCAGGATCTGGGTTACTTTCCCAGTGACTCTGAATGGGGAACACCTGATGGGGAGATTGGCTCCCACCTCAGGGAAGAGACCCACCAGGGGGTCTTTCCCCTTTTCCTCCCAATCCTCCCCTTTCCGGTCCAGGGGTCCCCTCACTCTCCTCCCATCCAGCAGCTTGAGAGGGAAGAACCCTGTGGATTCCTGGGGCACCACCAGCTGCCTCCTGATTCCCCCCAGTTCTACTTCCTCTTGGGGAGCCCATTCCCGGGACAGGAATCCCTTCTCCCACAGGACTGTCCCTGAAGCCTTCCCCAAGGGGGTTTGCAGCGCTGTGACCAGCAAGTTCCCTCAGCTTCTCCAAGGAGGGATTTCTCTGCAGCTCGGTCTGGGATTCAGCTCCTGGGGCAGGGAGTGGGACCTGCTCCCTCTCACTGGCTGGGCCTGGGGTCACAGCCCCTCTGAGCCTTGTCCCTGGTAGCTCCCTCCCTGCTGTATAATCATTTCCCAGCAGCACGTCTGGACCAGGCAAACCTGGTTGGCAGCTGACCTGCCTTGCCTGGGTGTCCCCCCACTCAGCTGGGGTCTCAGCTCCCCCTGTGCTCAGCGCTGCCCTGGCTGTCCCAGTGGGGGGAGGCAGCGAGCTCTCTGCTCTGGTCTCAGCATCAGAGCCAGCGTGAGCCCCCTCTCCGGTGTGCAGGGGGGTGGGGAGCATCTCTCCCTCCCACTCAGTCCCAGGGGGCTGGTTACAGGTAGGCAGGTATCCTGAGTCCAGCAGCCCCTCCCCACTGCCAGCAAGGTCATTTGCGTTTTCACTGACCATTTCCATCGCAGCCAATTGGTTCCCTGGATTCAAATTCAAACCCTCGGCAGTTACAGGAGCAGGGCCTGGATCCTGTCCCAAGGGGAGACAGTCACCCCCCAACAGGGCCTCCCAGCCGATATCCTGGAGAACCCCAATGACCAGCCAGTCCGACCCCTCCTGGGTCTGCACAGGGATCTCGGCGATGAGCTTCACCCCAGGGACCTTCACCCAGGTCCCACAGTCCCTCAGCATCTGCGGCTGCACCACCACAGTTCTCTCTGTCCCAGGGTCTTGCTACCCCAGGCGTGTTTTCCCACTGACCCCTGGGCAGCCCCCTATGTCTCTCCGCTCCACCATCACCAGTCCATGCTGCTGCTGCTTCTCCTGCAGCTTTTCCACAGCCTCTTGCTCTCTTTCATGGTCCTCTCGCTCTCTTCGGCTCTGCTCCAATCCCATCCATCTCCGATCCCCTGATGGGGACCCCAATCATGAAGACCCTTGTCTGGTTGGGGACCAGACTCTCAGGAGTGCCTGGCTGCTGTTCCAGCTGCTCCCAGATCCTCTTGTAGCCCCATCTGGGTCAGGAATCTGCTCCTCAGAGCGGTCCTCCTCCTCCAACTGCACAATTAACTATGCCTTGGTGAACTTCCCCATGCGTAACCCTCTCTTTGTGCACAGGATCACAATGTCCTTCTTAAGGAGCTGGTGATAGGCCATCACTTCACCGTTCCCAAGTGGCTTTGGACTCACAGGCCTGTGTGCTCTTGGCTCTCCCATGGTTTCCAGGAAGAACCCCTGGTGTGCCAGCCCTTCTCGTGATTACCACCTCTTTGCCAGGGTCGAGCTGCAGACTCCTCCACCCCTGGGACTGCTCCTGCAATCCCCAGGAGAACCCTGCTACTGCAAAATCCTTCTCTCTCCCAGGGTCGAGCGGCAAGCTCCTCCGCCCCTGAGACTGCTCACTGCAGTCCTCAGGGGGACCCTGTTACTCCAACAGTCCTTCTCGCTGGTCACACACTCCCAGAGGTTAACTGCCTCCTGAAACCGTCCCTCTCTTAGCCTTCAGCACGCCTGGTCCTCATTATCCCTACTTTGTTTTACTGCTCCCCAGTCACTTACTGCAGGAAGCGCCATCCACGGGGTGCAGTACATCCCACCTCTGCCACCAGTTGTCACGGAGTCACCGGGCGATGCTCTGGAACTGCTCCCCACTAAGCCAGTTAGGACTTTGGGGAGCCTCCTCTCCCTTGGAGCAGACCTGTTCAGGGCAAGAAGCTCACACGTCTTCACCTCCTGGGTCTCTCCTTGGAGCATTCAGCATCCTCTGCCCCTCCGTGTGCTTCCACAGCGAGCCCACCCAGGCGGGGTCCTGGGGAAGCTACAGGGTTCTGCACCCCCACTTTGCAGTCAGACGTGACTCTCAGCCAGCAAAACAGAGGTTTATTCGATGACAGGAACTGAGTCTAAAACAGAGCTTGTAGATACAGCGAACCAGACCCCTCGGCCGGGTCCATTCTGGGAGGCAGTGAGCCAGACCCCTAGGTCTGCACTTCACTCCTCGTCCCCAGGCAGCTCCAGACTAACCCCCCTCCAGCCCCTCCTCTCTGCTCAGCCCCTTTCCTGGGCCAGGAGGTCACCTGATCCCTTTGTCTCCAACACCTTCAGCTGGCACCTTTGCAGGGGAGGCGCCCAGGCCATCAGTTGCTAGGAGACAGAGTGCCCGGCATTTAGGAGCACTTGCCCCTTCCTCTGTAGCAATCACACACCCTTATCCCACCACCTAGATACTTAAGAACTGCATAGGGGACACTGAGGCACCAACACAGTGTTTAGAGCAAACATTAAGAACAGTCCCAGTTCGTCACATCATCATCTAGAACCTGTCTCTTGTACTTAATAAACTTCTGATTTAGTTTGAGGCTGGTCCTGCTCTGAGCAGGGGGTTGGACTAGACACTTCCTGGGGTCCCTTCCCACCCTGAGATTCTGTGATTCTTGTTTTGCTTTCTCTAGAACCAGGCAGCTGTTCACTGAAGTGCCTGTAGAAAATCTGACCTTGGTTTAACAGGTGGATTGTGCATCAAGGGGAGGGTGAACGTGATGAGCTGACATTGTACAGATCCCTGTGCAGGGCAAGACGGTACAATTTTGGGTTTATACTGGGGGAGGAGGGAGGGCAGGGAGCCTGGGGAGCTGGGCAATTGGCTGATGTCTGCTGGGCACACTCAGGTAGCCCAGTTTGGGTGAGTGGTGCCACCTGCTGTCGTTTTGGGTAAGAACAGGGACTGGGCGAGGCTGGCTGTGGCCCCAACCCAGTTGTGTGTCTTGGAGGGGCACAGAGGTTTCTCATGGCTCCCAGACTGCACCCCAGGGTGACAACCCGTCACAATCTCCAGTGCTTAGCTGGGCCAGCCCTAAAGGGCACACAGAGGTTGCTGATTACAGACACTTCTGTTATCTTATTGTGACCCATTTGTGTGTTGATGTTCACCTGCTTTAGCCTTGTAAATAAGTCTCCAGTTTCCTCTGCCTAGTATTGAATCTGTATCTGCTTTATTAGAGGACTGACTACGAGCCTTGTCTCTGGGGTGCAATTGACCTGGGGAAAGTGACTGGTCCTTTGGGACTGGGAGTCACCTGAGTGTTGCTGTGAGTCTTGGTGGAAGGGACCAGCTGTCCCACAGGCAGGCTCAGCTGGGCAGCCAGGGAGACCTGCGGCTCCAGGGTCAGGCTGTTACGGGGCCTGAGGAGTTTACACTCGATAACTGATTGGTGAAATCTGAGCACAGAACTCACAGCCAATGTGGAGTTTGTGCGGTGGTTCCCAACAGCCTGTCCTGAGGTTGGTTCTCACATCTTGAGTCACTGCAAGTCTGCCGTGTGGGAGAGTCTATGGGTGTGGATGTAGTGGTGTGTGGATGTGGGGCTGGGTGGGTGTGGTTCTGGGTTGGTTGTGGGGATGTGTGTGGGGATGTAGTTCTGGAACGTTGGATGTATGTAATTGTGGGGGTGTGACTGGTTGTGGGTTTGGGGGTATGTGGGTGTGATTGGTTGAGTATCGTTGGTGTGGAGGGTTGTGATTGGGCATGGGTGTGGCTGCTTGTGAGTGTGTATGTAGGTGTGGCTAGGTGGTGGTGGATGTGATTGAGGGATCAGGGTTAGTTATAAGTGTAGTTGTGGGTGCTGGTGGATGTGGGTAGATGGGAGTGGTTGGTGGGTGTGGTTGTGGGCTCAGAGTTGGTTGTATATGTGGTTGGTTAAGTGTGGTTCTTTGTGTGTGAGTGGGTGTGGTTGGTGGTGAGTGTGCTTGTGGGGTCACGGTTCGTTGTAGGTGTGCTGGTGGGTATGGTTGGCTGGTGATAGGTGTAGTTGTGAGGTCCGGATTGGTCGTAGGTGTGGTTGTTTGGGTGTTGTGGTGGGTATGGGTAGGCGAGTGTGGTTGGTTGGTGGTGGGTATGGTTGTGGGATCAGGGTTGGTTGTGGTTGTGGGTGTGGTTGGTTGGGTGTGATGGTGGGTGTGGGTAGACAAGTGTGGTTGGTTGGTGGTGGGTGTGGGGTCTGAGATGGTTGTGGATGTGGTTGGTTGGGTGTGGGTAGGTGGGTGTGGTTGGTTGTTGGTGGGTGTGGGTAGGTGGGTCTGGTTGGTTGTTGGTGAATGTGGTTGCGGGGTCAGGGTTGGTTGTAGGTGTGACCGTGGTTGATGAGTGTGGTTGCGGGGTCTGGGTTGGTTCTAGGTGTGACCATGGTTGGTGGGTGTGGTTGCGGTGTCAGGGTTGGTTGTAGGTGTGACTGTGGTTGGTGGGTGTGGTTGTGGGGTCTAGGTTGGTTCTAGGTGTGGTTGGTTGGATGTGCTGGTGACTGTGGTTGGTGGGTGTGGCTGCAGGGTCAGGGTGGGTTCTAGGTGTGACCGTGGTTGGTGGGTGTGGTTGCAGTGTCAGGGTTGGTTCTAGGTGTGACCATGGTTGGTGGGTGTGGTTGCGGGGTCAGGGTTGGTTCTTGGTGTCACCATGGTTGTGGACTCCCTGTCCCGCTCTGGATCTCTCACCTTGGCAGGGTGAAAGTAAGCTGGTACGGTCTGGTACAGCGTACTGGCAAGAGCCAGTAGGCCATGCTGGACTGCACTGGCTTCCGCGGCCAGGATTAAAAGGGCTCGGAGCTCCCTGCTGCTGCGGAGAGCCCAGAGCCCTTTAAATCCCCCCCGCAGATCCGGCCGCCAGGTGGGGCTGGGATTTAAAGGGCTCGGAGCTCCTCGCAGCTGTGGTAGCCCCAAGCCCTTTAAATCCCAGCTGGAGCTGCGCTGGGGATTGAAAGGGCTTGGACCTCCACGGCAGCCGGAGCCCTGGGCCCTTTAATTTGCCTGTGAGCCCAGGGTTGATTTAAAGGCCCTAGGGGTCCCAGCCACAGCCAGTGCCCCAGGTCCTTTAAATCTTGAGGCCTCGCCTCTTCCAGTTGAGACCATGCCCCCTCAGGACTCCGGCAGTACCGGTAAGTCCTGTAAGTTACTTTCACCCCTGCACCTTGGCCCTGCAGTGCCCATTCCCGGCCCCAGATCTCAGGCTTTGTTTGCTGACTGGACCCTTCCTGGCTGGACCCAGGCTACACGGGCCCCCTTGCGTTGGCATTTCCTACCTGTGGAGGGGTTGAGTTTGCCCCACCTCTCCCCAACGTGCCTCTGTCCCCCCCATTGGGGCGGAGAGGGGCCTGGGCTCTGCCTCGACAGACAGGGCCAGATCCTGCCCTCACACCTGGTAACACCCCCTTTGCTTCACTGCATGCGGTGGGACACTTAGCGTTGTCACCCCCAGCACCACAGCCCCATCCTGCCACCTCCCTGCGGGCCGCAGAAAGGTGTCCTGGCTGTGCGCAAGGCAAAGCTGTTCCCGTGGCGGGCAGTGCACGCAGAGCCCGGTGCCAGGGATCAGTATTTCCCTCCCAGTGCCAAATAAAACAAACACAGCAGAACCCCTGTGACGTTGCGCTTCATATGATGGTATGAAAGTATGCTAATAAGTGTGAATATGGTGTAACTGGAATATGCTTCATGGAAAAGATCTCTTGTAAAGTATCATTACAAAGCTTATAATCTACCGCTGTGCTCATGCTATTTGTATGAATGTATCATTCTTGTATCTGAAACTAGGAATATGAAATATAGCTCTGAGGCCTATTGTAGTTATGCAAAATGTGGGCCATTAATGGTGGTTTGCAAACTTGATGGCTCCCTTCAAGCAGGACAACTGACTGCAGACGGCTGTTTACTTGCAAACCTTCCTGTGAGTCAGGCCAGGAAGAATGGAGGTTTGGGGTCTCACAGGTGTCACAGAGTATGCGGGAATCCAGCCCTGCACCCCTCTTCCTGGGACTCACAGTGACTCTTAGCCAGACAGTAAAACAGAAGGTTTATTGAACAACAGGAACACAAGTTACAGCAGGGCTTGGAGGCCCAGCCAGGAGCCCTCAATCGAGTCCTTCTGAGGTTCAGGGTCTTTGGATCCCAGCTTAGGATCCCCTGAATTCCAACCACCCAGCCCAAAACCGAAACTGAACTGCACTTCCTCCAGCCGGCCCCTTCCTTTGTCCAGCTTCACAGGCAAAGGTGCTGACCCCCTGCTCCCCACCTGGCTCAGGTTACAGGCTTAAATCCTGTCCCTCATCTAAAGACATCCCCTGCTCTCCCATCCCCCACACAGACAGTCCCTACTCCATCACAACAGGACATGTAACCATGTCATCTGGTAATGAAATCTATCTTAAACCTGGGGCTTTTCCATTTAGAGGGGGGTGGGGTGGGGACCCAGAGAGACAAAAGATTCCCGCCTTGTGCCAAAGCCATATAAGGGGGCTGCAGTCATGAGAAATCCCCTAGTTACCACCTGAGTTGGAACAAGGACAGGATCGGGCCCAGACTAGAAAGGAGTCTGGTCTGTGAAAGAAGCTCATTGGCACATCTCTGGGGGTGAGATTTACCTGTATTCAGTTTCTTAATGTATTAGGCTCAGACTTGCGTGTTTTGTTTTATTTTGCTTGGTGACTTACTTTGTTGTGTCTGTTATTACTTGGAACCACTTAAATCCTACTTTTTATATGTAATAAAATCACCTTTGTTTATTAGTAAACCCAGAGTAAGTGATTAATTCCTAGGGGAGCAAACAGCTGTGCATCTCTCTCTATCAGTGTTACAGAGGGCGGATAACTTATGAGTTTACCCTGCATAAGCTTTATACAGAGTAAAACGGATTTATTTGGGGTTTGGATCCCGTTGGGAGCTGGGTGTCTGGGTGCTGGAGAGAGATGACTTGCTGAGTGGTTTTCAGTTAAGCCTGCAGCTTTGGGGTTCGGTTCAGACCTGGGTCTGTGTTGCAGCAGGCTGGCGTGTCTGGCTTAACAGGGCAGGGCTCTGGAGTCCCAAGCTGGCAGGGAAAATGGGCTCAGAGGTAGTCTCAGCACCATCGGGTGACAGTCCAAGGGGGTCTCTGTGACCAACCTATCACAACCCTGACACCCCTTCCCAGTCATCCACGATCTGCTGCTTCCCAGCTCCCAAACCAGTTACACCAGAGCCCCAGCCCTCCGCCAGTTCTGCATGGGAACATACACATTCCCCCCCCACTGATGTGCACACTCAAGGCACACGCACACACTCATGGTGCATACAGTCGGCTTGCACAGCGACTCACGCAGGGCCATCCCTAGCTATTCTGGGGACCTAAGGAGGGGGGTGTGGGGCCCCAGGCCTCTGCGGGAGGTGAGTGGGGGGGCTGTCCCCAGGCCTCTGTGTGTGGGGGTGCTGGCTTGGGGGGCAAGGGGGAACCAGCACTCACCGGTGGAATGGCTGGGGGGCCAGGTCTGCACTTCCCGCCGCTGGGGAGTGCAGGCCCGGCCCAGCTGCAGATCTCAGGGGAGTGGGGGCAGGGCAGGGCAGGGGCGGGGGCCCTGGGGAAGAGGAGGGGCAGGGGCTGGAGCAGCAGCACGCAGCTATGCAGGGCACCAGGAAATATGGTGCCCACGTTTCCTGGTGCCCTACGCAGGTGCATACTTTGTGTATGGGTAAGGATGGCCCTGTACTCATGGCACATGCTCTCACAGCCTGCACACACACTCATGGGGCATGCTCGGGCACGCTCATAGGGCACGCGCGTGCACACACTCATGGTGCACACACACACACTCATGGGACATGTGCACGCACTAGTGCACCCTTGCACAGTCATTGCTGTTTGCTGGGTCCATCAGCAACACTTGGCCTGGGCCCGGCTGCAGGGGCTGGGCAGCCTGCAGGCTCCCCCCGCAAGGGCTTGTTTCCATCGTGCTAATACAAGTGAGCAGCTGGAGGAGTCGCCCTTCCTCTGTGGTGCCTGGGGACGTCTTGGTGCCTCCGCCAGCCTGGTGCTGCCCTCGCCTTCTCTTTCTAGTTCTTAGCGCTGGACCCCCCCCCCCAGCAAGACCCTCCTGTCTGTTCCCCATGGGGGTCCCACCCCCAGCCCCAGGGGACACCCCACCCCTCCCAAGTCTGCCCCTCCACCTCCTTGAAGCTCCTGCCAGCAGCCAGGTAGCTGAGCTGGCAGGGTGAGGCAGCATGGGGCAGTGGTTAGCACAGCGGTGCAGGCTGGCTTCTGGCCTGGTGCTGAGGACAAGGTGCCACGTGGCCACAGGGACGCCTGCTCCCTCTGCAGCTCTGCGCCCACCTGTGAACGCCGCTCGCCTGCACGCGGAGGCAGTGCTCTGCGCGGTGCCAGAGGAGGCAGCGTGGTCCAGGGCCTGGAACTCCTGCATTCTATTCTCAGCTCTGCCACTGTCAGTGGGTGACCTTGGGCAGGTCACCACCCAACCAGGTGCCTCAGTTCCCCCTCCCCCAGTGAAATGGGGAGAATACTCCCATGTGCAAGCTCGGGGGTTCCTGGCTGGAAAGCTCTGGGCTGCTTAGTGCTGGATGGATTGTGGGGCCTTCTTCCCTGCAGGGTTGTGTCTGTAGAGCTCCCTGGCTTCCTCCCCTGGAGCCTGGCCCTCTGCTCTCCCGAGCCCCCCTCCCCCCTGCTGTCACCATCTCCCCCTCCCACCACCGCAATGCCAGCCCTTTCCCGTGCGCAGAGCTGGAGCCATGGGGAGGAAGCGGCTGCAGGGCTGGGCAGTGTCTCCCAGCTAGCGTGGGCCTGGAGTCAGAGCCCCGAGGCCCAGATGTTATTTCACTGATAGATGGTCCAGGCGCTGGGAAAACTGCCAGCAACAACGCTCCCCTGTGCCAGTTCCCACAGCCAGCAGGCCCCTGGGAAACAGCCCCCTGCCTCCTCCCAGCCGGGCCGGTACCCAGAGCTGCACCTCCACACACACAGCTACACACAGCCACAACTACAAACCCAAATGGGAACCACACATGTGTACAGTCACAACCACACGCACACACCAGTATAAATACAAGTCACAAAGTTACACCCACACACAACCACAAATGCACAGCCCAAACCTAACACACAACACTACAAGCGCAAATTCAAACAGCAGCTAAAATACAGCTGCACACAGCTCAGCCCACACTTAGTCTGCTCTGAACACACACAGTCTGGCTCCAGACTTGGGATTCCAGCACCTGTCTTGCCATAGGGGATATTTCCCTGGAAGCCCCAGCTCCTGGAGTCCCATGATTAGGGCTGAGCTCTCACTTCCCCTGCCCAGCCAGCCTCTCGCTCACTCAGCTGGGGAGGGAAGCTGGGAATGTGACCCCCATCTGGCTTGGGCGCTATGAGCCCCAATGTGGGGAGGAGCTTTGGCTATCAGACAAAAAACACACCCACAACCAACCCTGCACCCCATAACCACACCCACAGCCAGCCCCGTGCAACCAACCAACCCCCCCACCAATCACGCCCCCACAACCAACCCTGCACCCCATAATCACACCCACAGCCAGCCCCATGCAACCAAACAACCCCCCCACCAATCACACCCCCACAACCAAGCCTGCACCCCATAACCACATCCACAGCCAGCCCCATGCAACCAACCAACCCCCCCAACCAATCACACCCATAACCACCCTCCACATACCCCACATCCCACAACCACATGCACAACCTGCACCCCTCTCAATCAACCAACCAAATACCTCCCACAAACACACAACAACCACCTCCTCCTACTTCACAACTAACCATGCTGCTCCCCAGAGGAGCCAGGGGGGCATAGGCTGGCCCATGGGTTCCCTGCCATTCTCAAGTGGAAGCAGCTCCGGCCACTTGGCATCAGGGTGGGAAGTGGAGGGTGGGTGAGTGTGGCTAGGTCACCCCCTTGGGAGGCAGCAGCGGGCTCCCAGGCCAGCCCCACTGTTCAGCTCCTGTTTGCTAGGTGGGCTGTGGCTGTGGGGCTCAGGTGGTGGGCAGGAGAGGACAGGTTTGCAACGCCTCCCAGCGAATCGGAGTTGGCTCCTGCCTCTGCCCCTGCCCCAGAGCTCCTGTGTGACGTCACCCAGGCTGGCTGGGTGGGTGCTACCGGGACGCTCCCTGTTTTCCGGGCCCCTGGCATGGGATCCGGGGCCGGCTCTGCAGCTGTGCTGAGTGCTTGCAGCCGGGCGCTGAATGGACAAAGGGCTACTTAGGACAGTCAGCTCTGAGGTGGGCACCCCAGCGTGCTAGGAAGATGCACCCAGGCTCTGCAGCGACGGGCCACCCCAGGAAAGCGCAGGAGGGACTCAGTGACTCTGCCTTCAGCGTGGGGCTGGACAGTGGGCGTAGCGAGGCCTAGGGCTGCTCACTGAGCAGCAAGAAGCTCACAGACTGGTGTGTGTGGCCCCCCCCTTCCCCCGTGGGCAGAATGAGGCTGATCGGGTCCCACATGGGCACAGGGGGCTGACTCAAGGCTTCCCAGACACCCCGAATTCTGCGGTTTCCTGACTTGCAGGCCGGACTTTGCAGCTTGGATGAAGTAGGGACTGTCTGTATGGGGAACGGGAAAGCAGGGGAACTCTTTAGGTAAGGGACAGGTGATCAGCCTGTAACCTGAGCCCGGCAAGGGGGAGGGGGGAGCTCCTGGGCGGAGGAGAAGGAAACAAGGGACCCCGGCCGGCGGGGAGGAAAGGCAGGACAGTTTGGGTTTGGGGCTGTGGGGCGGAATTCAGGGTATCCTAGCTGGGATCCAAGCACCCTGAAAGCCCAGAAGGACTGGATGGAGGGGTCCTGACTGTGCCTGCAAGCTCTGCTGTAACCTGTGTTCCTGTTGTCCAATAAACCTTCTGTTTTACTGGCTGGATAAAAGTCACTGTGGGGTCCAGGAAGAGGGGTGCAGGGCTGAAACCCCCAGACTCCATAACAACTGGTGGGAGCGGTGGGATATACTGCACCCCGTGGACGGCGCTTCCTGCAGTAAGTGACTGGGGAGCAGTAAAACGAAGGGGTGATTAACCCCTGGGAGTGTGTGCCCAGTGAGAAGGACTTTGCAGTAACAGGGTCCCCCGGGGGATTGCAGCAAGCGGTCCCAGGGGCGGAGGAGTCTGCAGCTCGACCCTGGCAGAGAGGTGGTGATCTCAAGAAGGGCTGGTGCACTAGGGGTCCCCCTGGAAACCGTGGGGAGCGGCGAGCACCCCGGCCTGTGAGTGGCCAGCAGGAAGATGTGCGCCAGGCTGCGCAAGTGTGACCTGCTGGAGCTGTGCAAGCAGAGGGGGCTGCGCACAGGGAGGCTGACCAAGGACCAGCTGATTGCCCGGCTGGAGGAGGGAGACCAGAGCCCTGTCTCTGAGGGAAGCAGCCTGGCAGATGCAGCGCAGTCACCAGTGTCTGTCCCCGCTGGGAGTGGTCAGCTGGCGGACGGGGGCTTCCCGAGACCCCCCCCTCCTAGGCCTAGGGGAAGGGCGGGGAGGAGCCCAGGCAATACCGAGGGCACCGTGACCCCCCCGGCCAACAGGGGAGCCTGGCAGCGAAGCTCACCCCCCAGCAGGGGATCCCCCCGGCGACGCTCGACATCTGTGAAGCAGCTGTGGCTGGAAGAGGAAAGGAACTTGAGACGAGAGGAGCTCGAGTTAAAGAGGCAAGAGCTGGAGGAGAAGGTGAACCAGCGTAAGCATGAGGAGAACCAGCGTAAACATGAGCTGGAGCTGGCCCGGCTGAGGAGCCGTGAGGCCCCGGCTGCGGTGAGTGAGGGGGGACCCAAGCCTACAACAAACTTTGATAAGCGCTTGCTGCCCCGGTGTAAGGAGGGAGAGGACATAGATACCTTCCTGACGGCCTTTGAGAATGCCTGCGAGCTGTACAGGGTTGACCCTGCAGACAGAATCTCATTTCTCACCCCCTTACTGGACTCCACGGCCGTGGAGGTGTACAGCCGACTGAAAGGGGCGGAGGCGGGGGACTACGAACTGTTCAAACAGGCCCTGCTTCGCGAGTTTGGGCTGACTTCTGAGATGTACCGGAAGAGGTTCCGGAGTCAGTGTAAAACCCGTGAGATCACATACCTACAACTGGTCAACTGGGCGCAGGGGTATGCCCGCAAGTGGACAGCTGGGGCCCAAACTAAAGAGGACCTGCTTGACCTATTCATACTGGAGCACCTGTATGAGCAGTGCCCGTCTGACCTGAGGCTGTGGTTGAGGGACCAGAAGCCGGAGAACCCGCAGCACGCAGGCCAACTTGCTGACCAATTTGTGGACAGTCGGGCAGGGGATGGCAGGGAGGAGTCTTGAAGGAGCAGGCCTGCCTCAACGCAAAGAAAAAGTCATCATGGGACCTCCCAGCAGGGCCCTATGGAGAACCCCCCCAAAAGGGGAACATCCAGTGTCAGGTCCCTCCGACCCACTCAAGGGGACCCACGAGACATAGGCTGCTATCAATGTGGCCAACGAGGCCACATACGGGCCCAGTGCCCCAAGCTCAGGGACAGACCAAGCAGACCCAACCCGCAGAGGGTGGACTGGGTAAAAACCCAGTCGGAAGACGGGCTACATTCCCGGGAAAGGGGGGCTGGCAACATACCACCTGTGAAGAAGGAAGGAGGTCCCCAGGTCAGCTCCTCTGGGGGGCTGGAAGCTCCAGCCTCTGGGTTCTTAGTTTACCGGGTGGGCACGGGGCTGCCCCTCCGGAAAGAGTGCATTGTTTCCCTGGAGGTAGATGGGAGGGAGGTCACTGGGTACTGGGACACGGGTGCAGAGGTGACTCTTGCCCGGCCCGAGGTGGTGGGCGCAGATCGGATGGTGCCCGACACCTACCTGACCCTGATGGGCGTGGGCGGGACTCCATTCAAGGTGCCCGTGGCAAGAGTACATCTGAAGTGGGAGGCCAAGGAGGGCCCCAAGGACGTGGGGGTACACCCATATTTGCCCACAGACGTGTTAATGGGAGGGGATCTTGAGGACTGGCCTAGTAGCACTCAGAGTGCCCTGGTCGTGACTCGTAGTCAGAGTCGGCAAAGGGCACTGCACCCCGACCACGGGGAAGGTACTCGGCCCGAGGTGCAGGACCCTAACCTGGGGGGCGGGGAGCGCCCAGGGGCACGGCTCAGAGAGGCTGTGGCCTCAGACCCAGCCAGCAAGAGAGAGCCAGTCCCCATCCCTGTCCCAGCTGCTGAGTTCCAGGCGGAGTTGCAGAAAGATCCCTCCTTGCGGAAGCCCAGGGACCGGGCTGACCTTAGTGCGGAACAGACCCTGAGGAGAGGTTGCAAGGAGAGGTTCCTGTGGCAAAAGGGGTTCCTGTACTGAGAATGGGCTCCCTCAGGGGAAGTAGAGTCATGGGGAATCAGGAGGCAGCTGGTGGTTCCCCAGAAGTTTCGCCACAAGCTGCTGTACCTGGCCCATGACATCCCTCTCGCAGGACACCAGGGAATCCAGCGTACCAGGCAGAGGCTGCTACAGAACTTTTACTGGCCTGGGGTCTTTACCCATGTCCGACAGTACTGCCAATCCTGTGACCCCTGCCAGAGGGTGGGGAAGGCCCGGGACAAGGGGAAAGCAGCCTTGAGGCCTTTACCCATCATAGAAGAACCTTTCCAGAAGGTGGCCATGGACATAGTGGGACCTCTCAGCAAGATGACCCGGTCAGGGAAAAAATACACCCTGGTGGTGGTGGATTTTGCCACTCGCTACCCCGAGGCGGTGGCCTTGTCCTCTATTGAAGCAGACACAGTGGCAGTTGCGCTGCTGACAATTTTCAGCCGGGTGGGGTTCCCCAAGGAGGTCTTAACGAATCAGGCGTCCAACTTCATGTCGACCCTGCTCCGGTCCTTATGGCAGAAATGTGGGGTCCAGCACAACTGGGCCTCAGCGTATCACCCCCAGTCCAACGGGCTGGTGGAAAGGTTCAACGGGACGCTAAAAATAATGCTAAAAACATTTATGAACCAGCACCCGCAGGATTGGGACAAATACTTACCTCACCTGCTGTTCGCGTACAGGGAGGTACCCCAGGAGTCTACTGGATTTTCGCCTTTCGAACTGTTGTATGGAAGGCGAGTAAGGGGGCCCCTGGACCTGATAAGAGATGAATGGGAGGGGAAGGCCACTCCCGAGGGAGAATCAGTGGTGGAGTATGTCCTGACCTTCCGGGAAAGACTGGCTGAGCTCATGGGCCAGGCCAGGAAGAATCTGGCCCGAGCCCAGAGGAAGCAGAAGGTCTGGTATGACCGCAAGGCCCGGGCCCGGGCCTTTGCCACCGGGGATCAGGTGATGGTTCTCATCCCCGTGAGGAAAAACAAACTCCAGGCCGTCTGGGAAGGACCCTTCAAGGTAATCAAGCAACTAAATAAGGTAAACTATGTGGTGGAGCTGTCAAACCGGGCACATCACCGTTGGGTGTACCATGTAAACATGATGAAACCATACTATGACAGGGGGAATGTGGTGTTGGCCGTGTGTGGACACTGGAAGGGGCAGGGAGATGACCCTTTAGTGGATCTATTCCCTGGGACAAAAGCGGATTCCCCCCTGGAGGTGATTCCCCTCTCTGATCAGCTGACCCTGGCCCAGCACACTGAGATCAGAGGGGTGCTGCATCTGTACCGACAGCTGTTTTCCAACCAGCCTGGACGCACTAATTTGACTGTCCACCGGGTAGAGACCGGGTCACATCCCCCTATAAGATGCTCCCCTTTTCGGGTCACTGGTAAAACTGCCCAGAATCTTGAAAGAGAGGTCAGGGACATGCTGGCTTTGGGTGTGATCCAGCCATCTTTCAGCCCTTGGGCCTCGCCAGTGGTGCTGGTCCCCAAGAAGGATGGGTCAATCAGGTTCTGTGTGGACTATCGAAAGCTCAATGCCATCACTGTATCTGACGCCTACCCCATGCCCAGGCCTGACGAGCTCCTAGACAAGCTGGGAGGTGCTCGGTACCTCACCACCATGGATCTTACCAAGGGCTACTGGCAAGTGCCGCTGGACGCAGATGCCAGGCTGAAATCGGCCTTTATCACCCCTCTGGGGCTCTACGAGTTTCTGACCCTGCCCTTTGGCCTCAAGGGAGCGCCGGCCACCTTCCAGTGCCTGGTGGATCAGCTACTGAGGGGGATGGAGAGTTTTGCCGTGGCCTATATTGACAACATCTGCGTCTTCAGCCAGACCTGGGAGGACCATGTATCCCAGGTTACACAAGTCCTGGATCGAATCCGGGAGGCTGGGTTAACCGTAAAGGCTGAGAAGTGCAAGGTGGGGATGGCTGAAGTATCTTACCTGGGCCATCGGGTGGGGAGCGGCTGCCTGAAGCCGGAACCAGCCAAGGTGGAGGTGATCAGAGACTGGCCTGCTCCCCAAACCAAGAAGCAGGTCCAGGCCTTTATTGGGATGGCGGGGTACTATCGAAGGTTCGTGCCCCACTTTAGCGCCATAGCCGGCCCCATCACTGAACTGTGCCAAAAGGGAAAGCCAGACAAGGTGGTCTGGACCGAGCAGTGCCAGGAGGCTTTCCGGGCGCTGAAGGAGGCTCTGGTCAGTGGCCCAATTCTGGCGAACCCAGATTTTGACAAACCCTTTATGGTGTTCACCGACGCCTCAGACATGGGACTGGGGGCGGTGTTAATGCAGGAGAATAAAAATGGGGAGAGACACCCTATTGTGTACCTGAGCAAAAAGCTGCTACTCCGGGAGCAAAACTACGCGGCCATCGAGAAGAAATGCCTGGCCATGGTGTGGGCCCTTAAGAAGCTAGAGCCATATCTCTTTGGGCGACACTTCATCGTGTACACCGACCACTCTCCCCTGACCTGGCTGCACCAGATGAAAGGAGCCAACGCCAAGCTCCTGAGGTGGAGCCTGCTCCTGCAGGACTATGACATGGATGTGGTCCATGTGAAGAAAAGTGCCTACCTGATAGCGGACGCGTTGTCCCGGAGAGGGGGCCCTGAACTTCCCCAGGTCACTGGGCAGAGTGACCCCGCTCAGTTCAGTCTCGAAGGGGGGAGCGGTGTAATGAAGTAGGGACTGTCTGTGTGGGAAACGGGGAAAGCAGGGAATCTCTTTAGGTGAGGGACAGGTGATCAGCCTGTAACCCGAGCCCGGCAAGGGGGAAGGGGGAGCTCCTGGGCGGAGGAGAAGGAAACAAGGGACCCCGGCCGGCGGGGAGGAAAGGCAGGACAGTTTGGGTTTGGGGCTGTGGGGCGGAATTCAGGGTATCCTAGCTGGGATCCAAGCACCCTGAAAGCCCAGAAGGACTCGGTGAAGGGGTCCTGACTGTGCCTGCAAGCTCTGCTGTAACCTGTGTTCCTGTTGTCCAATAAACCTTCTGTTTTACTGGCTGGATAAAAGTCACTGTGGGGTCCAGGAAGAGGGGTGCAGGGCTGAAACCCCCAGACTCCGTAACACCAGACACCCCGAATTCTGCGGTTTCCTGACTTGCAGGCCGGACTTTGCAGCTTGAGCACTGGGCTGTGGCTGCAGTTTGTGGCTGTAACAAGCTCGAGGCCGATTCCCCCAGCCCCCATTGCCGGGGCCTTCACACCTGCCCGGCGTGGCCCGTGTCACAGGGCAGGGAGCCCTAAAGGAGAG
This sequence comes from Aldabrachelys gigantea, assembly GCA_026122505.1. Lineage (NCBI taxonomy): Eukaryota > Metazoa > Chordata > Testudines > Testudinidae > Aldabrachelys > Aldabrachelys gigantea. The sequence continues at coordinate 147,359,061 of CM047483.1, forward strand.
GCCCTAGCTGGGCAGACATGGCCTGGGAGCAGGGGTAGCATCCGGGGGCTGGAGCTACAGGCCCGCTGGAGAGCCCAGCAGCAGGGAGGGGGACGCCCCGCGCACTGTGCTGCACACGGGGCAGGGAGCCCGGGAGGCTGCGGGACTTTCAGTGGGTCCAGGGTGGGGGAGAAGCCAGGGGGGAGCCCAGGAGCCCTCCTGGCTGCAAGGCGTGTGAGATGAGGAACAGCCTGGGGGCCCAGCGGGCAGGGGAGCCTGAAACCCCCTCCTTGGGGTATCCGTGTGACTAATGCCCTGTCATGGGCTCATTCCACAGCCTGAGTGTGTTGAAGTGTCTGGGGGAGCCCTGAGATAGGGAAGCCAAGGAGGGCTCTGAGATGGCCCCCTGTGCCCAGAGGAGGGTTCTGAGATGGCCTCCCCCGTGCCCGGAGGGGGGTTCTGAGATGGCCTCCCCCGTGCCTGGAGGGGGGTTCTGAGATGGCCCCCCCTGTGCCCAAAAGGGAAGCTCTGAGATGGCCACCCTGCTCTGTGCTGGCACCAGGGGCAGCAGGCAGGGTGGGCTGGCCCGTAGTTCCTGGGGGGTCATGCCGCAGCCTGGCACAGGCCCGTGACACACCTCTGGTGCCAGCGCACACGGCTTTGCCCATGCGGTCGAGCGCTCCACTGGCGCACAGGTGGGGAGCTGCTCCCACGGCCTCGTTCTCGGGCATTCGGCTCGTTAACTACGCTGAGCTCAGGCTCCTCAGGGACACGGAGAGGCTGAAGCCGGTGCTGGTTCCCAGAGCTGGCTGCCTCTGCCAGGGGGAGGGGGAAGGGCTTGCCCTTTGGGGGTCCTGGCCCCATAGCGCCCTGCCACAACCCCCCTTCCCTCCTGCCAGCAGAGCCCCCTCCCACAGTCCCAGCAGTCTGGCCTGCAGAGGGCAGCACTGTGTGAGACTCACCTGGAGGGTCTGCCCAGGCCTGGCCTGCCGAGTGCACTAGGGCTGAGAACCCCCCATGCAGAGGCAGAGCAGGGATCCGGTGACGGAGGGGGCAGGAGGAATCTCAGCTGGTGAGCCAGGCTGGGACGAGGCCAGAGAGCTCTGGGGGGTCAGTCACACCAGCAGCCCCAAGCCCAACCCCCCACCATGGCTAAGGCTTGACCAGCGACAGGCCAGGGCAGGTTAGTGCTGACAATGCAGGGGCGCCATGGCCCTGAGCCCACGGGGCTGGCACTGCACACACCAGCCCCGATGCCAGGCCCCCCTCCAGCCGGCCGCACTGGGGCTGGCGGGGGTTCACCCTCAGGGGAGGCAGGACAGCCAGGCCTGGGTCAGGTTCCTGCCAGAGAGGGAGGTTGCAAGTCCAGCTGAGCACTCGGTCCCCTGAGCAGCCGCCCTCCAGTGTGGGGCGCAGCCGCTGCCGTGTCTCCTGTGGCTCACTCCCAGCAGCGGAGGATATGCACGGGCCGGTAATTCTGGAGCCGCTGGGGCTAAAGCCTCACCTCGAGGGCACCAGTGAAGTGAGGGCGGCGTTCACTTTCAAGGGTCTGTTGGCTGTTTGCCCATGTTACAACCCCAGGCAGGGCTGAAGGCTGGCACACGGGCGCAGCCGGGGGCTGCGGGTCAGGACTGAGGGGCATTGGTACAGCTGGGGGGTGGTGCAGCCCAGGGAGCAGTGCCGTGTAAGGCCAGAGCCCCCAGGGGCGCTATGACGATCTGAGGCGAGACATCCCGGTCCATCAGCAGAGCTTTCCAACCTCCCAGCCCTGGGAGCTGCTGGGGACTCAGTCGGACCTTGGTGGAAGTTAGAGCAGCCTCCGGGCTTCTCCAACTTGTGCCTGAAGCCACACTCTACAGCCCACTGTGCTCTGCCCCCCAGACTGGGAGGGTGGGGGTGGGTGCATGCAGTGCTGGCCCTTACCCACTCACCAGTCCCCCAGTGCACCGGTGCTCTGTGAAGGAGTGGGACTTAGTCATAATATGTTGAATGAATATTGTGTGTGCCTCGGTTTCCCCTAGTGCTGCATTGTTACTAGATGTGGAGGGGAAGGGTGTTTACTCTATGCAGAGGCCCACGGACAGTCCCAGAAGACAATGCCCACTCCAATCACCCAGCCATTTGGCACCTGGCAACTAACAACCCTGGATCCCGCCCCCCCCCTCCTTAGGAGGCAGGCCAGGTGTGAGCAGCTGGAGGACAAAGGCCATAGGTGGAGCAGGTAGGCTGGTTCCATGGGGGCGGCTGGAGGCAGAGGAGATGTCTCGGGGTGCCCTCCGGGGAGCCAGGGCACCTGCTGGGTCTCAGAGCTTCTGCCTCGCTCCTGCTGAAGCCCCAAGAAACCACCTCCCCGTCTGGCAGAAGCCAGAGGTATCACATGGGGAGGCATGTAGGGATCACATGCCCTCCCTCCCCCTATTTTTGCCAGGGTTTGCTGAACCCACTGGGTCACATGGTGCTGACAGGCCCCCTCCCTGTGGGGAGGGGCTGCTGAGGGTAATGCGGGGTGCCTGGGGGTGGTGGTGAGGGAGGTGAACCTTTAAATAGTGCCCCGCATGCTCAGCAGGTCCCAGTCGTCTCTGGCAGAAGCCCCTAGACCCACCACCCTGCTGCAGGGCAGAAGCCCTGAGCTCCCCCACCCCCCCAAGTCTGGTAGATGGGACCTTGGGGGGAAGAGACCAAACAGGGGCTGGGTCCTGGCCTGGGCACTGGGGCCCACCCCGGGTTTGGCCATCCCTAGCCCAGGCTGTAACTTTCTGCTCTCTGGTAACCAAGGACTGGTTACGCCGTTCCAGCCACTTGCTACCTCTCAGCCCAGCTGCCACCCGCTGGTTGAGCGTCCTGGCCCATCGCGGAGGTGGGGTGCAGTGCTCCCTTTGGGGTACAGGTCTCCCCCAGGGGTCTGGCTTGGGTGGCCTCACTGCAGGGAGCTCACATGGTGATGCCGGGGGGCTGAAGGCTCCGAGGGTCGGTCCCAGGAGGTGGGGAAGCCAAGTCTCGCCCCCCAGAGAGAGAGTCACCCTGAGGCAGGGGCAATGGATTCTTCCTAAAATTGGGGGGACATGAGCTTCCTCCCCTCTGTGACTCCACCCCTTCCCTCAAGGCCCTGCCCCCTGGCCAGGCCAGAGAGCCCTGGCCCCTTCACTTGCCTGGGGTGGTGGGGCCTGAGAGCAGCCCCCAACCCGTGTCCTCATGCCCTGGCCCCTCTGCCCAGGGCAAGGGGAGGGGCTGCAGCACCCACAGCTGCCCAGGCTGCTCTCAGGGCCAGCTCCAGGTGCCAGCAGAGGAAGCACGTGCCTGGGGCAGCACATGCCAAGGGGTGGCACATCCGGCCCCTCTTGGGGCAGCACAGGCCGAGTGGCTTTTTTTTGCTTCCACAGTTCGGGCGGCCCTGGCTGCTCTTACTTGGGCCAGGATCCAGCTTCTCACCTGGCCGGGGGCTGGGCCTCAGGCAGAAGAGAAGGGGCAGGGGCTTGGGAACGTGTCGACAAGTGGATGGGGCAGCCCTGGCCATGACCCTTGGCCATTCCGTTCTGGCCCCCGTGCTGAGGGGCAGGCACAGTGAAGGGGTCCTCCCAGGGATGGGACCAGAGCTGTTTGAGAGCAGCACCAGGTGGGTGGAGCCAACCACAGCCCCCTGATGGGCCCGTCACATGCCACTTGGCTCTGAAAAGTGACTGTGCGCCTGGCGCCCTCCTGCACCAGCCTGAGCTGCTGCTGTCACTGTCTAGTGCAGCTTCTGCATCATTAGCAGAATTGGTAGGAAGGCTCTGCCAGGCAGGACACCTGAGCCAGCCGCGCTGCCTCCTGGCTCTGCCCTCCGGGACACTGGTGCAGCCCCGCTGCGGCCTACAGTCGGGGTGCATTTACCCCATGCCTGGGGCTAACCCAGTTCCCAGGCAGGCTTGTGAGCAGCGCCGGGCACATGCATGGTGCCTGGCTCTCCCAGGCCTCACAACTGTCACACTGAAAGTGACTCCCTGCAGCAGCTGCTCAAAGGCGCTTTTGGAGCGAAATCTCATTGCTCAGCCCTTGGCTGTTCCCACAGCAGGGCTCGGGCGGAGCGGGGGCAGTGTCTTGGCTCTGTGTGAACGCTCCTGCCTGGGGAATTGAGCAAGGGGCAGCACTAGCCCCCAGCCTGGGCAGGGCCACAGTGCGAGGCTGCGCCCTGCGCCCGGGTTGGTACCTAGCACCCAGCCAAAGGGTCAGTTCTGGTGAGCACCGTGGCCCTGAGCAGCCCTGGCGTCACGTCACCAGCCAAGTCCCTCCTGGGTCACTGGCCTCTCCCTTAGCCGAGGCCGCGTGGGTGTGTTCCTCGGGGAACCATGCAGGGCTTGGTGTGACGTCACCACTCTGTGCTGTGACATCACTGCCAGCCTGTGGGCAGGTTTCCCCGGCATCTGACGATGCAGGCAGCTGCGGGGTGGCAGGCAGTGGCTGCAGAGCGCGGGCGGGGCCTGCTGGAGCGCACATGTGTGTCGCATAAGGGCTCTGTGCTCCCAATTCAATTGAAATCACTTTTTTGGCATGACAAGATAGAAATGGTGCCAGACTTAATCCATCACCGTGGGGCTGGAACGTGGCCCTCTGCTCCCCATGCTGCAGTAATGTGGTTATCCTAAGGCAGCCCCAGGAAACCTGCTCGCTGCTCCGCCCTCCAGCTCGCTGCCTGCCCAGAGCCACAGGAGTGTCTGCTGCAGATCCAGGGACAGCCACACACGCACAGACACACACACACATGCACACACACACGCTCACTGACAGACACTGATGCACACGACACTCACCCACTGACACACACACACACACATTAACAGACACACTAACATACACACATGCACTGACACCCCCCCTCCACAGACGTGCACTCTGACACACACGCGCACACACACACACTAACATACACACATGCACTGACACCCCCCTCCATAGACGTGCACTCTGACACACACGCACACACAGACACACTAACATACACACAAGCACGGACACCCCCCGCCACAGACGTGCACTCTGACACACATGCACACACACACACACTAACATACACACATGCACGGACACCCCCCTGCCTCAGACATGCACTCTGACACACACATGCACACACACACACACACTAACATACACACATGCACGGACACCCCCCCTCCACAGACCTGCACTCTGACACACACGCACACACACACACTAACATACACACATGCACGGACACCCCCCCCCGCCACAGACGTGCACTCTGACACACATGCACTGATGCACACAAGCCCTAGTATGTTGGAAACAGCTGCACTTCCCGGGAAGGAAAGTTCCCTCCCTGCCCGGAGAAGCCCCCAGAGGGGGACGGGGAACAGAGCAGGAAGGGGGTCTGGAGCCCCAGCACGCACAGATCCTCGCTGGGCCTTGCTCAGCTGCCCGGGAACAGCCCCGACACCAGCTCCTGCCCCTCCACTGCTCCGGCCTTGCGCCTCTCCCCAGCTGAGTTCATTCCGTTCACTCAGCAGCAGCCTCAGTTTCCCCCGGCTGTCCAGTGCCTCCCCTCCGAGCCGGGGCTGCCTGAGGCCGGCGGGGTCTGGCTCCCTGCCGCTCGGCGTGAGTCCCGCCTAGATCCCACCCAGGGCCAGGCCAGCAGCCTGCCCCAGGCCCCGGCCCGGTCCCCAAACGGCCAAGCGGAGCTGAGAACGAGCTCGCGCCCCTGGGCCCGGCAGCAAAGCCAGAAAGAGAACAAAAGGGCTGGAGCCAGGACCGAGCCCGAGAGAAACAATAGGAAAGGGACGGTCACGTCGGGGGGCGGGGGCGGAGCAGCAGGAATCGGAGGGGGAGGGGGAGGGGGGGATTCTTCTCTCCTAGGCAGGGGCCCATGGTCAAGTGACGGGGGGGAGGGGCCTGAGCGCTCTGATCGTCTGGTCTGGGAGGGGTTCTGATCTCCGCGGGGGGGGCGGGGTGCAGGGCTCTGCTCTCCGGGAGTGGGGGGAAGGGCTCTGATCTCCAGGAGGGGCGCCCCGGGGCTCTGATCTCCGCGGGGGGGGCTCTGATCTCCAGGAGGGGCGCCCCGGGGCTCTGATCTCCTGGTCTGGGGGGGCTCTGATCTCCGCGGGGGGGGGGGCGCGCCAGGGCTCTGATCTCCTGGTCTGGGGGGGGGGGGGGCTCTGATCTCTGGGGGAGGGGGGGGGGACGGGCGCTAAGCTTGGCCGGGGTCCGCCCGCTCCCCCTGCCGGCCGCACGGGGGCGAAGAAAGGGCCTTGACCCCCCGCTGGGTGCCCCCACCCCCCACCCCCCAGTATAAACAGGCGGTGATTGATTTGCGCAGCGTTACCAATGGATCACGGCCGGACGAAGCCGCAGGGGAGCCCGTGGTGGGTCACGCGGGACCCAGCTAATCCGTGGCTACCCCCCGCCCCCCCCAAGGGCTGGCCGCCGGTTGGGGCGGGTGCGACTGGCCCCCGATCAATCACCCGCCTGGCTGGGCTGCACCTACTCGCAAACCATATGGAGCCCGGCCCGCTCCTAATTGAATCGCAAGCGAAGCCGACACGGCGTGGAGAGGAGGCCGCGGGGGAGGGGTCCGACCGACCCCAGCCCTGGGACGGACCCGGCCCCGCTCCGCTCAGGCTCCCCGGCCCGCCCCTGCAGCAAGAAGGCTGCGCCCGGCTGTTACTAAGGTGTCTCCTTTTATTCAAACTATATACACAGAAAGGGGGGCGGCCCAGGCCCACTCACCCTCCCTGCGGGGAGAGCCAGGAGCAGGGCCACGGAGGGGGGCCGGGCGCGCCTCCTTGTTCCTTTCACGGACTCCCAGAGCCTCGCGTTCTCACTGAGCGGCTCCCCCCAGGCCAGGCCTCCCCCCCCCCCCCCAGCCCGCGGCAGGGAGCAGCCGAGGGACACGGACACACCCGACGGGACCAGACGACGCTAGAACATAAAATAAAATAAAATAAAATAAAATGAAATTGCACCAAATCCCCCTAGAGCGCGACAGGAGGGCGGGGGGGAGGTGGGTACCCCGCCCGGGGAGGAGGAGGGGTAGGTGGGACAGGCGGGGTAATGTGTATGCGGTCCGGAAAGTGTACAACGCGCCTGGGGGGGACGGGGGTAGGCAGGGGGTAAGCAAGGTGGGGTCGGGAAAGGGTATCCCGCGCCCAGACGGGGGAGGAGGGGAAAGGTACCCGCGCCGGGAAGGGGAGTGTAGGGGGAGGTGGGGGAACGGTACCCCGGCCCGGAGGGGGTGGGGAGGGAGGAAGGGGCAGTAAGAGGGGTAGGCTGGGCCGAGGGAAGGGTACCCGCACCCCGAGGGGGGAAGGGGCGTATAGGCGGGGGTGGGGGAAGGGGACCCCGCCCGGAGGGGGGAAGGAGGGTGAAGGCGGGGGTGGAGGGACAGTACCCCGGCCCAGAGGGAGAGGAGAGGGAGGAAAGGGCAGTAAGAGGGGTAGGCTGGGCCGGGGGGAGGGTACCCGGGCCTCGAAGGGGGAAGGGGCGAGTAGGCGGGGAACGGTACCCCGGCCCGGAGGGGGTGGGGAGGGAGGAAGGGGCAGTAGGAGGGGTAGGCTGGGCCGGGGGGGGGTACCCGCGCCTGGAGAGGGGAAGGGGGGTGTAGGGGGGTGGGGAGATGGTACCCCGGCCCGGAGGGGGTGGGGAGGGAGGAAGGGGCAGTAGGAGGGGTAGGCTGGGCCGGGGGGAGGGTACCCGCGCCTGGAGAGGGGAAGGGGGGTGTAGGGGGGTGGGGAGATGGTACCCCGGCCCGGAGGGGGTGGGGAGGGAGGAAGGGGCAGTAGGAGGGGTAGGCTGGACCGGGGGAAGGGTACCCGCGCCTGGGAGGAGGAGGGGGAAGGTAGGCGGGAGTGGGGGAACGGTACACCGGCCCGGAGTGGGAGGAGAGGGAATGGTACCCCGGCCCGGAGGGGGTGGGGAGGGAGGAAGGGGCAGTAGGAGGGGTAGGCTGGACCGGGGGAAGGGTACCCGCGCCTGGGAGGAGGCGGGGGAAGGTAGGCGGGAGTGGGGGAACGGTACCCCGGCCCGGAGGGGGTGGGGAGGGAGGAAGGGGCACTAGGAGGGGTAGGCTGAGCCGGGAGAAGGGTGCCCCAGTCCGAACAGGGAGGAGAGGATAGAAGGGGAAGGTACCCCGGCCCGGAGGGAGTCGGACGTCGGAAGGCGCAGTAGGAGGGGTAGGCTGGACCGGGGGAAGGGTACCCGCGCCTGGAGAGGGGAAGTGGGGTGTAGGCGGGGGTGGGGAGATGGTACCCCGGCCCGGAGGGGGTGGGGAGGGAATGGTACCCCGGCCCGGAGGGAGTCGGACGTCGGAAGGCGCAGTAGGAGGGGTAGGCTGGGCCGGGGGGAGGGTACCCGCGCCTGGAGAGGGGAAGGGGGGTGTAGGGGGGGGTGGGGAGATGGTACCCCGGCCCGGAGGGGGTGGGGAGGGAGGAAGGGGCACTAGGAGGGGTAGGCTGGGCCGGGGGAAGGGTACCCGCGCCTGGAGAGGGGAAGGGGGGGTGTAGGGGGGTGGGGAGATGGTACCCCGGCCCGGAGGGGGTGGGGAGGGAGGAAGGGGCAGTAGGAGGGGTAGGCTGGGCCGGGGGGGGGTACCCGCGCCTGGAGAGGGGAAGGGGGGTGTAGGGGGCTGGGGAGATGGTACCCCGGCCCGGAGGGGGTGGGGAGGGAGGAAGGGGCAGTAGGAGGGGGTGGGGGAAGGGTACCCCCGCCTGGGAGGGTCCGGGTGGAGAGGTAGGCACGCTCCTCCCCCCAGTGAGGTGTATTTGGTAAATCCCGGGCTCTCAGTTCAGAGGGGCAGGCGGGGGCCCGGCCTGGCCCCCAGTGCCGGCTGTCTGGGGGGTCCCTGCCGCGGGCCCCGGGCGCTGGCCCCTGCCCCTAGTCGTCCACCTCGATCTCCTCCTCGGAGCAGGGCTCGGGGCCCGGGTGCTCGCCAGGCTCGGCCAGGCCCGCCAGGCTCTCTAGGGCGGCCGGCGGCAGCTTCTTGAGCGACTCCACGTCCGCCTTCATCTCCTCCAGGTCCCGCTTGAGCTTGGCGCGGCGGTTCTGGAACCAGGTGATGACCTGCGCGTTGCTCAGGCCCAGCTGCTGCGCCAGGTGGTCGCGGTCCGCCGGCGCCAGGTACTTCTGGAAGAGGAAGCGCTTCTCCAGCTCGTAGAGCTGGTGGTTGGTGAAGGCCGTGCGCGACTTCCGCCGCTTCTTGCTGGCCGGCCGCGGCCCGAAGGCGCCCAGCGGGTCGCGACCTGCGGGGGAGAGGAAGAGGCGGTCAGGGCGGCTGCTGGCCGGGGGGACGGTCCCCGGCCGAGGGCTGTTCCTCGGCACCCCCGGGCCATGGGGACGCGGGTCTGGCTCCCTGGGACGCGGCCTGCGAGCCCCCCGCACGCTGCCCGGGGCCCCTCGGCTGAGATAAGGCACCTCACAGCCCGGGCTCATTTCGGCTTGACGGGGAGAGGGAACTGCTCTGTGGGGAACAACGAAATCAGCCGGGGCAGGGCCCCGCGGGCCTGGGGGCTCGCACCCACCGCCTCCCTCTGCAGCCCCGAGGCCTGTCCCGTGGAGCTGCTCCGTTCTGGGGCGCTCGGGGCTGCGTCCAGCACCCGCTGCCCCGGGCCGAGCCGGCTGCTGCGACATGTCCCGGCTCCCAGGACTTCCCTGGGGCTGGGGCGGCTCGCAGCAGCGGCGGGTCGGGCCCTGCAGGCAGCCCGCGGCCTGTCCTTCGGGCTGAGGCCGGGCCGGCGGCGACGGGCCGCAGACAACTAGAGACAAGCTAGGCGAAGGGGCTGGAGTCACCCGAAATCTCCGGGCCCGGCCTGACAAGGACCCTGCCGGCTGGGCAGCTTCCCCGCTGTGAAATTCTCTTCTCCGCGGGTTCATTCCCCGCGCCGCAGCCCAGTAACCCGGCCGCAGGCAGGCCCCAGGGGTCGGCAGCGGATCTCGAGTGGTGCGTTGACACACAGCGATCGCCGCGTTTGTTACAATCCGTGGCTGGATTCACCGACTCTGAACGGAAAATCTCCCGCATCGCAGACCCGGGCTGGGTTAAAACAGCCGCACAGGGCAGCGTCTTTCTTCCGTTCTAGAAATTAGTGTGTGTTTCGTTCGGAGCTAAAATCTCCCCGACTAGACCGCTGCGGCGGCTCCATCCTCGAAACTCCCGGAGCCGAATCCAGGCCAGGCCAGGCCGCCGCACATAGGACCCCGGCCCCAGCTAGCGAGTTTAGACACGGGTGTGCAGAATAGCGAAGATCGGTTCCTTCCTCCTCTCTAGGAATGTGTCTGTCCCGACGCTGTGTCAGACACAGACATAACGGGCCGGACTAACGGAGCCCGATATGCGGGGCCGGATTTCCTGGAAAGGTCGGGCACCTTCGAGTCTAGTTTTGCACTTTTGGAGAGGGGCGCAGGGCCCTTTCTCGCTCGCAGTGTGCACCCTCCGAGACAGCAAATCCACATCCCTGCGCCTGTAAACCCGAAGGCGGCAAAACGCATCAGAACTCGATGTGTTCGTAGGAGCGGAACGGGCCGGGCGGGAGAAACGACTTTAGACGCCCGGCGGCCGATGTCTGCCCGTAGATTGCATGGGTTGAGTGCACTCCGCGACTTGTGTCGAATCACACGTTTCCCGGGGCCGCGTGAATTGGGTGCGCCCGGGAGAAAGTCCCAAAGAAACTCGCTTTCACGCGCCCCGCGGTCCATTTGCTATGGCTCCCGGGGCTATCGCGGCTGTTTGTACCTGCCGATCTCTCTTTGGAATATACCCGGCGTGTCGGGAGAATCGTGCGTGTGCCTCAGAAACCCGAAACCCGGCTGTGGTGCGCGGGGCTCGGGCCGCAAATCCAGACCCCGCGTTTGGCGCGCGGCGCCCGGGAGAGCGGATTCCACGCACGTTAGTGTAAATCGCCGCGTTCCCCCGCGGGCTGCAGAGCAAAACAGGGTCCCGGCCACACGCGGAGCGTTTGTTTAACCGCCCCAATAATTATAAGCGTGTCTGTGCCAAGTGGAACGGGAACCTGCCGCTGTTCCTGCTCCGGGGGAGGCTCCAGCCCCGCGGAGCTGCACAGACCGCGCTGGGATCTGCGTGCCTGGGCCGGGCTGGCGAGTTACCGGGGTCGGTCTGTCTGTCTGGGGAACGGAGACTGAGTCTTGCACCAGATCAGCCCCGGCACAAGCTAAGGCTGCGGCTCGCGGCCCTTCCCGACCGGAATCTGACCGGTCCGGGGCGCCCGGCTCCAGGCGGACCGCGGCACGGGAGTGTCCCAGCGCCCGGCACTGAACAATGGCCGCCGCCCCATTCTTACCCGGACTCAATCCCCCCGGCTCGGAACGCGCCGCTGGCACCGCGCTGTGTAGCGCGGGACAAACGAGCAGCGTCTCCGAAATGTCAGTCGGCTCTGCCCTTGCTGGTGCTTTTCTTGCACAACCAGGCCAAGCTCGGGGGAGCTGCTGCCCCCGGCAGAGCCCGGGCACCCGCGGGGTAAGGAGCCCCCGGCCGGGACCTACCGCGCTAAGGAACCTGAACCCTCAGCCCCGTCCCTCCCGCTTCCCTACCTGCAGCTCCTGGGCCCCGGGACTTTCCCCAGCGCGGGACTCTACTGCCCCGGCCGCTCTGGCTGCAGCCCCCGCCTGGCCAAGCTTCACCCTCCCCGCCTGCTGAGGGACTCCCCTGCGCCGGGCGCTTTCGCTTTCTCCGGGACCGAAGGGTCCCAGGCGGGGGGAGCCGCGGGGCAGCCAGGGTCCCAGAAAGAGCCCGGCGCAGGTCTGGGCCGCCTCCCCTTCCCATCTCCCAGAGGCTGCCGGGGGGGCGGCCGGGTCAGCGCAGTGCTCCCCCCCTGGCAGCCAAGGTCGCCAAGGCCCGGCTGGGGAGCGGGCAAGGCCCGGAGCCCCGGGGGAGGCCGCCCTGGCCCTGCTTTGCCCGGGCCACCGTCCCGCCCCGGCCGCGCCCCGGTACCTTCCGCAGCCTGCAGCACGTTCACCTCCAGCCCCTGGAAAGTTTTGCTGGCCAGCTCCTCCAGGGCGCAGAGCGGGGAGGACGGGGCAGGCACGCCGCTCCGGGGCGCTCCGGAGCCGCCCGCTTTGTCCAGCAGCCGGGGCGAAGGGGCGCAGGGCCCGGCGGGCGCTTTCCTCACCGACGGCTTGCTCAGGATGTCCTCGATGCTGAACGGGGTCAGCGGCTTGTTGGAGTTGGCCGGGGGCGGCAGCTGGTCCAGCGGGCTCCTCCGCCTCTCCTGGCTGGCGGGGTACAAGAGGGAGGCCTCCACCTTCCCTTCCTTGGCGGAGGTCATGGCCCCAGAAGAGGGGAGTCCCTGCCCGGCCCCGGGCTCCTGGCTCCGCGTCCTCCGCCGGGCAGGGGCTCAGCAGCCCCCCCGAGTCATGGGGCCGGATCCCCCCAGGAGACTGAGCTCCCGGGCTCCCAGCCGCCGCCCCCGCGCCAGCTGCTGCCAACGCTCACACCTCCCCGAGTCCCCCGGCGGGGGCCTGGAGCGAGGCAGCGCGGGGCCTGGCTCCCAGCTGCGGGGCTCCCCCGGCTCCCCGCTAACAAGTCACCGCTGATTCGGAGAGTTCAGTTCTAGCCAAAGCTTCCCCCTCGCTGGCCCGGCGCTGGAGCCTTAAAGGGACAGGGCCAGAGTCACTAATTGGGCACCGGGGTAGGAGGAGCCTCAGCTGGAGTATTCGCAAAGTTTGGGAGCTGGCTGGAGTGGGAGGGGGACCCCTCTTCCAAGGGCCCGCTGCGGGGGGGTCCCAAGGCGCAGGCCCCGCTGCGGGGGGGGGGCGGTCCCCGAGGACCAGGTCCCCCAGAAGCGCGGAGACCCACTCCACAGACGGCCCTTGGCAGACACACGCGGCCCAGCTGGTCGGAAGCCCGAACTCGCGGCCTGTTGGCCTGGGCTCCCCGCAGAGCCCCGGGCGACCCCGCTCCTCCCCCACCAGCTGTACCGGGACGTGCCGGGCGCTCGGGTCTGGGGCCTTCGGGCGGCCTAGCGTTCTGGGCCGGGCTCTGCACACGCGGGCCGGGATGGGAGGTGGGCTCGGGCCCCTGGAGCTCTGCGGGCAGCGGTTCCCGGGCAGCGCTGCTGTCCTCGGTGTTACAGGCGGCTCCTGCAGGGGCGACCGTCCCTGTCCTGGGAGCCCAGCGCGGGTCTGGCCGGGCTGTTCCCTACGAACTTGCGCCCGGAGCCGGGGCCGTCTGGGCTCGGGCGCTGGCCCCTTTGCCGCAGCGGCTTTGTCCTGAAGCTCCTGATACCCGCTGTTCGCCTTGCTCCGGCGGGGCCCTGCCTCTGCCTCCGTCGGGGTTAGGCGGACGCGGAGCCCCAGCTGTTGGCTGCTCTGTGCGGGGCTCCGGGTCCTTGCCAGGTTCCCCGGTGGTGGCGCGTCCGGCCCGTGGCTGTAGCTGCCCCGCGGCTGCCGCGAGTGGGACTCGGGTGGCGTTCCCCACCAGCCGGGCCTGCTCACCGCCTGCCCCTTCCAGCCCTCGGGTGGGGGCCGCGGCTGCAGCCTGCTGAGGCCCGGGCCCAGTCTCCCCCGGCGCCCCGGCCCCTCCAGCCCGCTCGCTAATGCAAGGCAGACCCAGCCCCAGCCATATAAAAGCGAGCGATAAAAGGCTTTTCCTGGACTATCGTAAAGAGCTTTTCAAAGTTCCTGCGGCCGGCGGGCCCGGGCCATGTGCGGCGCGTCTGGGCCGCTCACTGCAGCCGGGTGCGCGGCTCCCTCCTGTGGCCCTTCACCCCGGCTTCCCCGTCCCCCCGCGGGGCTGCTGCAGTCCCAGAAATTTATTAGCTCCTTGCTCTAAATGCCCCATAAAAGCACAGGGGCCGCCGCGTCTGGCAGTGATTAGGGCTCCGGGCCCGGGGCTCTACGCTGGTTTTGGGTTTCACAGCGCGGCCCGGCTATAAACCCTCGTACAAATGGCTTTCTGATCCCGCGCACTTGTAAACCCCCCTGCGCTGCGCCAGCTGGACCAGCAGCCGGGGACCCGCGGCCAGGCTGTCTGGGGCCGGGACACACACAGAGCCGTCCGGGACAGGTGAGCGCCCTTCCCGGCCCGGCCCCCGGGGGCGGACACGGAGACTGCCGGGCCTAGCTGCGATCTTGGGTTCAGAGCGGCCCTGGGAGACTCCAGGGGGCCGGAGCAAACCCGCTGCACAAGGATCAGCCCCTCGCACAGCGACCCGGGGAAACCTGGCTGGTGTCTGTCCGCCATCGACCCCGCCCGCTTCTCAGTGCACTGACCCACAGCTACACCCCCGCCCCCAAACACCCAGTGGCTGGCGTGTGTCCCCCATCGACCCCGCCCGCTTCTCAGTGCACTGACCCACAGCTACATCCCCCCTCCAAACACCCACTGGCTGGTGTGTGTCCGCCATCGACCCCCGCCCGCTTCTCAGTGAACTGACCCACAGCTACTCCCCCCCTAGACCCACACAAACACCCACTGCTACAGACGCGCCGATCACCGCTATGCCCGAGACGGGTCATGTGTGCTACACGCTCGTGTGTCTGCCCAGCGCGCACAGACCCAGACAGACAGACAAACCCCACTGCTATTCACTACACGCACAGAAGCGCAGATAAACGTTCATATCTGCACCACTCGGATACAAATCGATCCATCTCCATACACACCCGTGTGTGTGTAGTGTCTGTCATTTCCCGTGCACATCTGCTAGTGATCCAGCCAGCCCCTCTATCTATCTATCCACCCCAGCCAGCCCCTCTATCTATCTATCTATCTATCTATCTATCTATCTATCTCCAGCCGCCCCCTCTATCGATCTATCTACCCCCAGCCACCCCCTCTATCTATCTATCTACCCCCAGCCACCCTCTCTATCGATCTATCTACCCCCAGCCACCCCCTCTATCTATCTATCTATCCATCCCCAGCCGCCCCCTCTATCTATCTACCCCCAGCCACCCTCTCTATCGATCTATCTACCCCCAGCCACCCCCTCTATCTATCTACCCCCAGCCACCCCCTCTATCTATCTATCCATCCCCAGCCGCCCCCTCTATCTATCTACCCCCAGCCACCCCCTCTATCTATCTATCCATCCCCAGCCGCCCCCTCTATCTATCTATCTACCCCAGCCACCCCCTCTATCTATCTATCTACCCCCAGCCACCCCCTCTATCGATCTATCTGTCTACCCCCAGCCACCCCCTCTATCTATCTACCCCCAGCCACCCCCTCTATCTATCTATCCATCCCCAGCCGCCCCCTCTATCTATCTATCTACCCCAGCCACCCCCTCTATCTATCTATCTACCCCCAGCCACCCCCTCTATCTATCGATCTATCTACCCCCAGCCACCCCCTGTATCTCTCTCTCTCTCCATGTTCCGGGCTAGACTCGGCTCAGTTCAGTTCTGCGGCGAGCCGGGGGTTTCTCAGGCCAGGCCCGGCCTGGACGGATAAAGGCGGAGCCGCAGCCGGGAGCTCCCGGGTTTCCTCTGCGGTGTCTCCGGTCGGGCCGGGCGCTGGGCACCCCTGCGCTGCGGGTTCCGCTCCCTCGGGCTCTGGGGTCCGGGAGGCAGGCCACGGGCGGGGTCCGGAGCGCTGCGCCTAGCCGAGGCCAGCGGGACCAGGTGCCCAGCCCGGCCGGGTCCCGGTCCCGGAGCTAGGTAGGGGCCCAGGGGTGCCAGCGCGGTCCGGTGCCTGCAGCGCCGAGTGTCAGGCTGGGCTGGCCCCGGCTGTTCTGCCCAGGAAGACTCGGACACTGGCCCGCGCCCGGCATCCGCGGAGCGGGACCGTCCCCAGGGAGTGGGACTGGGGTCCGGGCTGGGGTCAGGCCGAGCGCGCAGGGAGCCCCCAGCCCGGCGAGGGACAGATACACCGGGAGAAACGTGCCCACGCCCTGCAGTCCCGCTCCGAGACGGCTGCATCCCGGGACACCCCCCGCGCCCCGCCACAGCCCCGGGGCGCACGCACACGCGTGGGAGCGTGATTTGCTCGGCACTGCAGGGGCAGCTAGTGACGTTTGATCTTGAACTTCGGGTGGGGCGGGGGTGTCCGTGTGGCAGCCCCCGCCGGGTCTGGCTTGGGAGGCCGGGACCCCACCCGGGACAGTGCGCGCCGCGGACGCCAGGGGCAGAGCCGCGGCCCCGGGCGCGACTGGCTCCTAGCTCTCCCCGGCCCGATCGGCGCCCACCATCAGCGGGAAGAGGGGTCCGGAGCCACTGGGGCTCTCCCTGGCCACCCCCCCCCCCTCGCCGGCGGGGAAAGGGGTAAAAGCCGCTGTCGCCCCGCCGGGCCGCCTCCCCCACCCCCAGCGGCGGTAGAGCGGCCGTTTACGCGAGCCATGAACGCGGGTGGATCCTTCCGCAGCGCGCGGGGGGGGCCGCGCCAAATGGTGACAGCGGGGCTGGGACCAAACCGGGAGGCGGCTCAGCTGCGGCCTCGCCGGGAGCGGGACAGAGAGGAGCAGCGGGGGAGAGGGTGTATGTGCACCCGCCCCCCCCACATCCCCCACACCGGGAGTGTACACACACCCCCACCCCACATCCCCCCTCCCCCCACACACCGGGAGTGTACACCCACCCACCCCCACCCCGGGAGTGTACACCCCCTCACACCCCCCACAACCTCCCCGCCGGGAGCGGGACAGAGAGGAGCAGCGGGGGAGAGGGTGTATGTGCACACGCCCCCTTCGCCCCCCCACCGGGAGTGTACACCCCCCACCCCACATCCCCCCTCCCCCCCCCACCCCGGGAGTGTACACCCCCTCACACCCCCCACAACCTCCCCGCCGGGAGCGGGACAGAGAGGAGCAGCGGGGGAGAGGGTGTATGTGCACACGCCCCCCTCGCCCCCCCACCGGTATTGTACAACCCCCCCACCCCCACATCCCCCTCGCCCACCACCCCGGGAGTGTACACCCCCCACACCACCCTCACACCCCCGCCGGCAGCGGGACAGACAGGAGCAGCCGGGGAGAGGGTGTAAGTAAACCCGCCCCCTACCCCCCGCCACACCCCCACACGGGGAGTGTACACCCCCAGCCCCACATGTCCCTCCCCCCCCCACATCGGGAGTGTACATCCCTCACCCCACATCCCCACACACTGGAAGTGCACATCCCCCCACCCCCCACACACCAGGAGTGCACCCCCCCACACCCCCATATCCCCACCGGGAGCCGGACAGACAGGAGCAGCTGGGGAGAGGGGGTGTATGTGCACCCGCCCCCCCCAAAACTGCCCCACACTGGGAGTGTACACCCCCAACACCCCCCCCACACACCCCCCCCACACCAGGATTGTATGCATTCCCCCCACACACCCCCATCCTCACCCCCACCTCACACCAGGTGTGTACCCCCCCACCGGAAGTGTACACCCCCCCACCCACACACCTCTCCATCGGGAGCAGGACAGACAGAAGCAGCTGGGGAGAGGGTGTATGTGTACCCGCCCCCCCACAACCGCCCCAAACCAGGAGTGTACATCCCCACCCACCACCACATCCTCCTCCCCCACACACACCAGGAGTGTACACACACCCATACACACCCACTGACACACACACACACCAACACACACACTCCCTTCCCCACTCCCCACTCCTACACCGGGAGTGTACACACACACCAACACACACACACACACACCAGAAGTGTACAACCCCCCCTCCCACCCTACATCCCCCCTCCCCTCACACACTGGGAGTGTACACACACCCACCCACCCACCAAACACCCCCCCCACACACTGGGAGTGTACACACCCACACCCCCCCTCCCCACTCCCACACCGGGAGTATATACACACACACCCACCCTGGGAGTGTACACCCCCCCCCCCCACGAACACACCCTGGCAGTGTGCACCCACACCCCCACACACCGGGAGTGTACACACACACAAACACACACACAGCCCAGTGGGTTGTACATACACACAATGAGCAGGGGGTAGATGGGCTGTACATACAAACACACACACAATAGCCTGGGGGAAGTTGTATGTGTGCGCACACACACACACCCTGGGAGTGTACACACACACAAACACACACACAGCCCGGTGGGTTGTACACACACACACACAGAAAGAGCCGGGGGTAGATGGGCTGTACATACAAACACACACACAATAGCCTGGGGGAAGTTGTATGTGCGCACACACGCACACACACACTCCCCAGGCCCAGCCAGCTTCAGAGCCTGCTATGCCCCCCCTGGCAGTGGGGCTGTGGGGCGCTGGTGCTGTGCTGGCTGTTGGTAGTGGGGTGCCCAGGCCCCAAACCATGCAGGCCTCAGGCTCTGGCTCTCGGACGCCGGGCCAAGCCTGCCCCAAAGAGCTCACAGCCAGGCGCAGGGCAGCAGGAGGGGCTGGCTGGGTGGGGGTGGCAGTGCGGAGCGGAGGGCGGGGTGGCCTGGGAGCCAGTGCGAGGGGCTGGGGAGAAGGGGGGCCTGGGCAGTGAGGCTGGCAGAGCAAAGCTGCAGGTGGCGGCATGAGCTGAGATCGGGGCAGCCCCCCCTCCTTAGCACAACCCCCATGCTCTCAGCCCCAGCCATGGAGCACAGCGCAGCCAGACATGCACGTCACACCGCAATGCACACACCTTGTGTCACACATGACACTCCAGGGCACACATCTCACCGTGGCACACAGATCACACCCAGACACACACGTCACACCCCAGTGCACACACCTTGTGTCACACACGACACTCCAGGGCACACACCTCACCTTGGCACACAGATCACACCCAGACACACACATCGCACACCAACACACACATCTCATACCATGCCACAGAGATCACACCCAGACATGCCCGTCACACCCCAGCATACACACCTTGTGTCACACACGACACCCCAGGGCACACACCTCACACCATGGCACACAGATCACACCCAGACACGTGTGTCACACCCCAGTGCACACCTCACAGCATGTCATGCAGGTCACACCCAGACATGCGTGTCACACCCCAACACACACACCTCATAGCATGTCACACAGATCACACCCAGACATGCACATCACACCCCAGCACACACACCTTGTGTCACACATGACACCCCAGGGCACACACCTCACACCATGGCACACAGATCACACCCAGACACATGTGTCACACCCCAGTGCACACCTCACAGCATGTCACACAGATCACACCCAGACACGCACGTCACACCCCAGCACACACACCTTGTGTCACACATGACACCCCAGGGCACACACCTCACACCATGGCACACAGATCACACCCAGAAACGCGCGTCACACCCCAGCACACACACCTCACACAGCTCACACCCAGACGCACGCGTCACACCCCAGTTCACATACCTTGTGTCACATATGACACCCCAGCTTGCACACCTCACACCATGGCACACAGATCGCACCCAGACATACACATGACACCCCAGTGCACACACTTCATGTCACACATGACACCCCAGCACACACACCTCACACCATGGCACACAAGTCACACTCAGACATGCACATCACACCCCAACACACACACCTCACACCATGTCACACAGATCACATCCAGACACGCACATCGCATCCCAGCACACACAGCCATGTCTCACACACACACACACACACACACACACATCCAGCACCCCAACAGACACACATCACAGCCTGACTGACACACGTCACACACATCACACCCAAACACACGTCACACTCAAAAGACACACATCCCATGTCACACAATCACACTTTCAACAGGCACATATCACACCATGTCTCACACACCCAGACACACATCACAGGATGTCACACACATTGTACCGAAACCGAGTACACTGCATGTCACCCCATGTCACTTACACACACCCCTCCCATTGTATCATGCATCACTCCCAAAGCCCACAGCAAGGAGTGCTGTGTAAAATCTTGTCTAGAATAGAATGGAACAGGTTTGACTGGAACACCACAGAGAGTGCTTCTTGCCATCTCGGATAAATCAGCTAGACAGAGAACCAGAGTGGAGCTGCCGGTGCTCCTGGTGCTGCAGCTTCTCCAGGCGCAAAGATCTGACCCCCTGGAGCTGAGTCCCACTGCCAGACTCTCTGGGGTGCTGAGCCCCACGGGGGGAAGGATCCCCCCACCCGCCACCTCCCCTGTGAGGCTGCATTTCCAGAACTCCCTGGACGCAGGTTGCGGGGGCCAAGGCTCACATGAGCAGCGGTAGGGGTGTTAATACCTGCCTTCACCGACAGCCTCATGATATTCAGCGGCTTGGGAACTGGGCTCAGGGGAGCTGGGTTCGAATCCGGACCCTGCCAGGCCTTTCTGGGCAAGCTGGAGCAAGTCGCACCCCCATCTGGGCTTCTCCCTGTGGTGCTCCCTGGGAGCCCTTTGGGGTCAGGTTGTCTTCAGTTTGGCAAAAGCAAACTGGCGCGTCGCAGCAGGGGACAGTAGCACCGACCCAGAAAGACACAGCTGCTGTCGCACTCCAGCAACGCGCCCTGGCTCAGGCCACAAGTGCTGCCCCGGCGAGCAGGAGACAGAGCCCTCAGGCCCCCAGCTGGGGCTGCACGAGGAAACCCCCCTGCGAAGGCCAGGCATTGTGGCAGTTTGAGGCAAACTCAGCCCCCCGCACACATCTGTCCCCACACCCTCAGCCGAAGCAGGCCCACTGCCCCAGAGAGGAGCTGCCCTCGGACTGGCACCAGGACATGGCAGTTCCTGGCACCGCTCAGGGCTTGCTGGGTCCCAGGCAATGCCAGCTGGTCTGGTGGCTGGGAATGGAGCCTGTGAAGAAAGAGAGCGTCCATGCATAGTGCAGGCCAGAGGCTCCCACCTAGGCCTGTGGCGGGTCCGGGGTTAAGGAGACAGGAATGGAAACACAGTGACCAAAGGGGATGGGGAATGAGACAGACAGGGAGAGGCTGGTGCCAGGTGGGAGTTGGCTGCAGAGAGGGTCTGGCCTGGCCCGGCCCGCAGCCCCCTCCCTGGCATGGGCGGCCCTGCTGCTCTCTCCACTGGGGAAGGACAATGACGATGCCCTCATGGCAAAGGGGCTGCAGCTGGGGCTGGGAGTGCAGCAGCCACTCAACCTGGGGGCATGGAGACAGCTGCCTCCTGAGACAGTGCCCAGGCCATGTCCGGCTGCATCTCTGTGCCCGGGGCTGTGGCCCCCAGGAGCGTGCTGGGGGGGTCTGTGGCCCCTTGAGCAGGGCAGGGGACTGGAGGTGGTCACTCCCATCTGCCCCCTCCCCCGCCCCGCTGCACCGGCCGCTGACTGACAGCACAGCTGTTTGCTCCCTTTGGAATCCAGCTAGCTGAAGCCGGCTGCACCGAGCATCCCGCCCCTCCCGCCGCCCGGCCACGGCCAGGGCCAGGCAGCAGCCCGAGGCCCTTCCCCCCCAGTGCAGGCCAAACTGCTCCCGGACGTCCTGCCTGCCTGGGCACCTGTCCCACCTGCGTCCCCGCGCAGTCCAGGGAGTGTGAGTGCTGGGCACAGCCCCAGGGTCGTGCCAGCTCCCACACCTGGCTCTGAACACGGGCAGGGGGTGCTGACATACCGACAGACCTGGTCCTTGGCAGGCAGGATCGAACCTGGGGCCTCGGGAGCTTAGTGCACGAGCCTCTGCGGCGTGAGCTAAAGGCCATATGCCTGCTGGCTAAGGCTGTAGGGCAGACTCATTAATCTCTCACTCTCAGTGGTCTCAATACCACTTGATGGGACAGGCCCCAAACCCAGGAGGTGTGTGGGTTATAGCCCCACCCAGGGAAGGGTAGGGGGTGATCCTGCCCCACTGCCAGGGCCCACACCCCTCAGGGGAGGTCAGCATGAAGCTCAGAGTGCGGTGGGGGATGGAGCGTGTGTATGTGTGAGCGGAGCCCTGGGGCAGGGACAGACATGGGGTTCACCCCCCACCCATCACGTGTGCCCCACCTGGGGGGAGGGAGCCTGGGGAGGGGGCTGGATCCCTATTACCATCTGGTAGCTCAGGCATCACATGCCAGGCCAGGGAAGCCTCAGTGACTGAACTGAGTGGGAGTGGCTGAGAGTGAGGAGGAGTGTGAGGGGCAGTGGATGGATGGGGGATTGTGGCTCAATGTGCTGGGGCTCCATGGCCAGGCCCTTCCCAAAGGGAACCCCAAACTGACATTGTTCACTTACCTTTGGGAGTCATTTCCTGTGTGGAGAAATAACCTGGCCATGGCTGAACCCCAGTGGGGCTCCCTCCAGCAAAGCTGTTCAGTGCAGACCCACTTGGGCCATCTGGGATTTCCCCAGAACTATGTGAATTTGAAAGACTCATTGATGTCTAGCTAAATGACAACTGGGAGCTCTCAGATAATGGCAGGGGACATACAGGCTTCTGCCTGAATCCTCATCCCATTCCTGTCCCTATAGTAATTGTAGAAAATTGATAAGGGAAGCCAAGGGACACAAGGAGAACTCTGGCTGGCAGAATTAAATACAATATAGAAAGCATTTTTTTAAATATAAGGAACAAAAAGAAGCTTAACAATGGTATTGGTCCATGGGACTAGATAGAAACAGTTGAAGTATCAATAATAATGCAGAAAAGGCAGAAGTCATCAATAAATATTTCTGTTCTGTATTTGCGGGAAAAGAGACAATGTAGTTATTTCATATGATAATCTTTCAATTCCACTAGTATCTCTGGAGGATGCTAAACAGCATCTACTGAAGTTAAAAGATTTTTGAAAGAGCAGGTCCAGTTAACTTGCACCCAAGAGTTTTAAAGGAGCAGGCTGAGGAGCTCCCTGGACCATTCATGTTGATTTCAATAAGTCCTGAAGCACTGGAGAAGTTCCAGAGGACTGGAAGAAAACGAATGTTGTGCCAACATTTAAAGAGATAAAGGGGATGATCCGGGTAATTATAGGCCTGTCAATCTGACACTGATTCTGGGCAAGATAATGGGCGGCTGATATAGGACTCGATTAATAAGGAGGGTGATGTCATTAATGCGGGTTTATGGAAGATAGATCCTGAATAACTTGCTATCTTGTTCTGATGAGATCACAGGTTTGGCTGATAACGGTACCATTTGATGTAATGTACTTAGACATCTGTAATGTACTTAAACTAGCTACTGATCATGTCTCAACATGTGATTGTAAACAGAGCAGGTCTGTTTCTAGTGGGGTCCCACAGGGATCAGTTCTTGGCCCTCTACTAGGGAACATTTTCATCAATGACTTGGAAGAAAACATAACCAAAAGTTTGCAGATGACACAAAGACAGTGTGTGTGTGTGTGTGTATGTGTACACCCCTGGGCTGTGTGAGTGTGTGTGTGTACACCCCCAGACGGTGTTTGTGTGTGTGTGTGTATGTGTGTGTATACACCCCTGGGCTGTGCGTGTGTGTGTGTGTACACCCCCAGGCTGTGTGTGCATGTGTGTACACCCCCAGGCTCTGTGTGTGTGTGTGTGTGTGTGTAAAATAATGAAGGGGCAGGTCACTGATGCAGAGGGATCTGGATCGCTTGGGAAAGTGGGTGAAAACAACCAATATGTGTTTCAAGCCAGCTAGATGTAAATGTGTACCCCATGGAACAGAGACCACAGGCCGTACATACAGGCTGAGGCTCCATCCTGGGAAGCAGAGACTCTGGAAGAGATTTGGTGAATAATCAGGTGAACACAAGCTCCTAATATGATGCTGGGGACAAAGAGCTAACGCGCTCCTGGGCTGCAGTAACAGGGGAATCTCGAGAAGCAGCAGGGAGGTGATTTTCCCTCTGTATCCGGCACCAGGGCGGCCGCTCCTGGGGTCCGGTGCCCAGTTCTGGGGCCTGACATTCAAGAAGGATGGTGATCAGATGGAGAGGGTCAGAGAAGAATCCTGGGAATGATGAAAGGGTTAGAAACCTGCCTTGTAGTGACAGCCTCGCTGAGCTGAACAAAGAGCAGGTGAAGGGGTGACTCGATCCCAGTCTACAGGTACCTACATGGGGAACAGATATTTCATAAGGGGCTCGGCTCCTCAGTCCAGCCGAGAAGCATCTAACCTGATCCAGGGGCTGGCAATTTAAGCTAGAGAAATTCAGCCTGAAAATAAGGGGTAAACGTTTAACCAGGAGGGGAATGAACCGTTGGAACAGATCACCCAGGATCCTGGGGGATTCTCCATCCCTGACAATTTCTCAATCAAGACTGGACGTTTTCTAGACAACCTGCTCTTGGAATAATTTGGGGGCAGGTCTCTGGCCTGTGCTATATGGGGGATCAGACTAGCTGATCCCAGTGGTTCCTGCTGGATCTCTGAATCCCATGTCCTTTGCCCGTAATCCCGTCCTGTGCTTGTCCCCAGACCTGGTGCTCTCATCCCGGCCCACAGCCTGCACTGTCCCGAGTTTTGAGCCAGGGACTGGCTGGAGCAGGCCGGGACCAGAGCCAACAGGGTTTGGCTCAGGCCCCACCCTGGGCCCGTCTCAGCCGCTCTGCTGGGGAAGCCCCCGTGTGAGGTGCGCTCGCTCTGTAGTGTGTCCCCCGTGACGCCGTAAAGCGATTAGCAGGGTGGGAAGAAGCAGCTAAGCGCTTTAATATGCTTATGCCAACACGTCGCTTTCTGTCCCTTATATATTATTTAGCGAATCCATCTCAATAACGCCGGCTCGGCGCAGATCCGCCTGCAGTAATTGAATTAGGGGCTCTCCCAGCCCCACACAGGGCTCAGAAATGCAGAGCAGTTTGCACATGGAAATTGCTTGCAAATGAATTTTCCTTTAATAAGGGGAATAGCTTAGCACAAAATTCAACTGTCAATGGAGGATAAAAGTGGGGCACTCAGCAGAGGAGCAACTGGGAGCGGCTGCATCTGCACAAGCAGGGCCTGTCTCTGCCAGACCTGGCACAGGCCACGAGCCCACCCCCCGGGCCAGGGCCCACCCACTGCTGGGGAACCCAGGGTGGGGTAGCGTGGCATGTAATGTGATTACCCATCACCTCCTGGGGAAGGGGTCTGGCCAGCTGGCATCCCAGGCAGAGGTGTTACTGGCAAATGATCTATTCATTAACACAGGGCTGCCCTTGTTGGCGCGCACAAGTGCCGGGGTGACCCCCTGCTTAATTAAGCGGAGAGGAGGAGGATTATTATCTCGTTATTTTCAGCTGCTCCGGCCCTCCCTCTGCTCGGGCTGGCGCAGCAGAGGCAGGGCCGGGGGGCTGCAGGGCTGGGAGCTAATTGCTCAGAAGGGTCCCCAGGGGAAGAAGAAATGAACAACTGCACTTGTTTCCTGTGATGATTGCAGCTCGGCCAGGGGGGTTCAGCAAACAGCCCGTCCCCAGAGGGGCCTGGGGTCAGGCCCTCTGGCAGCACAGGGCCTATGGCACACAGACAAGCATGGCTGAGCCAGCAGGGGGCACCCTCTGGTTTGTGCTCAGGACTGGGCCCACAGAGCCCAGGCCAGGCTGAAGCAGGGGAAGATCTTGTGGGGATCTGGCTGGGACGCATCCCTCAGGGACGGGACGGGAGTCCCAGCTCCAGTGACTGCGGGGAGCCCAGGGGACAGGCTGAGGGGCAGCCAGCAGAGAGCAGGAATCCAGCTGGGTTTCCCACAGAAAAGCGCCCCCCCAGCCCCCCTCCCCCAGTGCAGCCTCCAAATGGGCCGGGGCCAACCTCCCAGCCAAATGGGGTGTTGGGATTTGCATTTCAAAGGCGCTGGCTGTGAGCAAACAGGGCAGCTCCCCTCCCCGGCCACCTCCCACCAAGGGGGAGGGACCATTGACCTTGGCATGGGAGATACAGGGCCGGAGTGCGGGGGAGGGGGACTCCCAGCCCCTTGGGGGGTCCCTCTGCCATGCCCTGGCCCTGCGGTGCTTGCCCACTACTGGCCATGCACCCCAGGGATGCAGCCCCCTCTGGGCTGGAGGGCAGCAGCCAGGGGGCACCACGGCACAGTACTCAGGGACAGGGAGGGGACAGACGCGCGAGGCAGGGACTCCGGTGGCAATGCAGAGAGCTGGGGCTGCAGTGCCCTGGGGGGGAGGTGCACAGGGTGCGGGGGCACCAGGGTCTCCAGGGGCGCTTGGGTTGGTAGCAGCATTTCCCTGGTGCCTTGCAGGGCGGTTCTCTGCCCCTGGGGCCCTGCAGAGCTGATCACAAACTCACCAAGCCAAAGTCCCTCGGCATGGCCGGGGTGCCAGGGTCTTGGGGACCTAAGCAGCGGTGTGGGTGTGTGCTGGCTCTAGTGCACGGCAACCCCCCTGCAGCCTGTGCACAGAGTTAAGTTCCCCTGCACTAGCCCAGACTGCGAGTGGGGCTAGGCCCAAGTGGGTCCAGGGGCAGCCCAAGAGGGAGTTATTTAAGGACGTTCAGGGAATCTGAGGAGGGTGAGCGGAGCCAGGCCTGAGCAGAGCGATCACTGCTTCTCAGCCACCTCTTCACAACAGAAATAAACCACCTGGGGGCAGCCAGCAGCAGGAAGTGCTAATGTTAAGGCTGCCCAGATAACCTTAACTCTGCCCCTTGGGCCCAGGCACCATTCGGTTAGTCTTTAGTGCCAGAATCCTACAATGTGGGTGACACTGTGCCCAGCCTCGGCCACTGCACATGCTGGGCTTATCACTACCATCAGCCCAGAGCGGAGATCAGAGGGTTCCTGGTTCCCTGCCCACCTGCTCATGTCTGTAGCACAGTCTCACATTGGAGACTCAGCTGCTGTCAGGGCCCCGTGTGTAGAACTACAGTGCTGAAGGAATTCCCCACACTCTGGGTGAGTGGCTAATCCCCTGCCCTGGTTAAATCGTGCCCCGTGTTTCCAGGTGGCGTCTGGCCAGTTTCAGCTTCCAGCCGTCGGACATTTGTGTGCCAGATGAACGCGCCCTCTGCAGCCTCCTCCCCCTGAGCTGCTTCAGGCTGGAGCCGGTGTGTCTCTTCCTGAGCCCGTCGCCCTTTGAGAGCTTCATTCTACAGCGCGGCCTCCAGGGCCGGGTTCCCCGAGGAGCTGCCACCTCCTCCCCCACTGCGCCACGACTCCGCAGGCCCCCAGTGTGAGACGCTCCAGGGACAAAGGGAGGCCTGGCCCCATTGCAAGGTGCAGGGAAGCCCAGCCTGCGGGGCTGTCCCAGCACAGACAAGGCCACTGTCCCAGCCGCCATTCTCCCGAGGCCGTCTGGAGCCGCCCTCCTGCGCTGGCAGGGCCTGAGCCCAGGCAGTCCCTCTCGGAGCGGGCGTGGTGAGTGCGTCTGAGTCACTTCCCCCAGCGTCCCCCGGGGGCGCTCCTCCAGCCATTCCCAGCCAGCGGGCGTGGGAACCCCCTGACCATGAACACCTCGCCCAGGGGAGGCCCGGGCCTCCTGCCCCAGGGCAGGGCCCTATTGTTGTGGGACCTGAGAGCGGGGTCTCCGGAGAAGCGGTGCCGCAGATGGGGCTGTTCTATTTCTAAAGGGGGCGGCAGGAAGCAGGGCAGGCAGGACAATCTCACCACAGCCGCTTCCTTCCCTGTCTGCAAATAGCCAGCAGTGCAGCCTGCAGAGCCCCCAGGGACGGGGATGGGCTCCTGGCTCCTCTGCTCGGGTCGGCGGTCAGGGTGCAGGCTAGCAAAGGCTCCCCACTGCTGGACCAGAGAAGGGGGCAGCCCACTGCCTCCCTCTCCTGCCGTTCCCCCAGCTCTGCTTTCAGCGCCAGGCGGCAAGAGAGTCACAGAGCAGAGCTGGCAGGGCCAGCCCTGGCCCGAGTACTTCGCCATGCTCAGGACCTGCAATGGCAGGATTGAGGAACTCCGCATCCTCTGGAGCAGCGGGCGCGAGTGCGATACCACCTCGGGCCATAGCTGGCCTTGCAGTGCTGGAGCACAGGTGTTTCCCACTGCAAGGGACAGGGGGCTCCATGGTAGCAGGGGCTCCATTTACTACGCCGGTGGCTGGGGCAAAGGACTCGTTTGCCCATGGGCCTGGCAGCATATCTACGCCGGGGATCAGGCTGGCATAGCCCTGGTGCCGTGGGGTTCCTTCCCTCACGGTCCTGAGTGCTGCAGCTGCATCACTTCCTGTGTCTGAGCCGCAGGCCTAGACATGGCACTAGGCAGCTGTGAGGGGCAGGTGCCGCGGGCTGAGGGGCAGGTACCATATGTCGAGGGGCAGGTACCATGGGTTGAGGGGCAGGTGCTGTGGGCTGAGGGGCAGGTACCACAGGCTGAGGGGCAGGTACCACGTGCCAGGGGGCAGGTGCCACGGGCTGAGGGGCAGGTGCCACGGGCTGAGGGGCAGGTGCCACGGGCTGAGGGGGCAGGTGCTGCGGGCTGAGTGGCAGGTGCTGTGGACTGAGGGACAGGTACCATGTGCCAGGGGGCAGGTGCCATGGGCTGAGGGGCAGGTGCTGTGGACTGAGGGGCAGGTACCACGTGCCAGGGGGCAGGTGCTGCGGGCTGAGTGGCAGGTGCTGTGGACTGAGGGGCAGGTACCACAGGCTGAGGGGCAGGTACCATGTGCCAGGGGGCAGGTGCTGTGGGCTGAAGGGCAGGTTCTATGGGCTGAGGGGCAGGTACCAGTTCCGGGAGGCAGGTACCACAGGTTGAGAGGCAGGTGCCATGGGCTGAGAGAGGCAGGTACCAGTGCCAGGGGGCAGGTGCTGCACATGAGGATCAATACCAGGACCATTCTGCCCGAGCTGGAGGCCAGGCCATTCCTGAGAGGGGGGGCTCTGGACTCAGGGTAGGGAATGGAGCAGCCCTGGCCCCTGGGGTGACACTTGAGGGCATCTACCCCTCTGCCAAGGGCCCTGGCAAGTGGTGCCAGGGCCCCATGCTGGCCCCCTGCCCAGGGATTTCCCCTCCATGAGCAGAGGGGCCTGTCCCAGCAGGGAGTGCTGTGGGGGCCGGGCAGGAGCTGTGCAAAGGCCCCACCACCTCTGCCCAGCTGCCCACTCTGGGGTGGGGCATGCGACACTGACGGTTTAGCCCAGTAGGGAGCAGAGGAAAATCAACCATCCCTCCCTGGGTCGCAGGGTATCCAGCCTGCTCCATGCTGGCCCTGCGGGGGGCGCTGGGATAATTGTGAATAACTGCCAGGGTCCCGGGGCGGGAGCAAGAAGCTGGGTGTGAGTGGTAGGGGCAGGACCCAGGGTCTAGGGGTTAGAGCTAAGGGGCTCGGAGCCAGGACTCCTGGAGTCTCTTGAGGGAAGTGGGGTCTAGCGGTTAGAGCCACGTGCATGAGGGAGGGGTCTGGGGTGGGTTAGAGTCAGGACTCCTGGGTTCCATGTCAGCTCTGCGAGAAGAGTTGGGTCTAAAGGTCAGAGTGTTAGTGCAGGGGATAGAGAATAAGACAGAAAATATATTATTGCCCTTATATAAATCCATGGTACGCCCACATCTCAAATACTGTGTACAGATGTGATCTCCTCACCTCAAAAAAGATATACTGACACTAGAAAAGGTTCAGAAAAGGGCAACTAAAATGATTAGGGATTTGGAGAGGGTCCCATATGAGGAAAGATTAAAGAGGCTAGGCCTCTTCAGCTTGGAAAAGAGGAGACTAAGGGGGGATATGATAGAGGTCTATAAAATCATGAGTGATGTGGAGAAAGTGGATAAGGAAAAGTTATTTACTTATTCCCATAATACAAGAACTAGGAGTCACCAAATGAAATTAATGGGCAGCAGGTTTAAAACAAATAAAAGGAAGTTCTTCTTCACGCAGCACATAGTCAACTTGTGGAACTCCTTGCCTGAGGAGGTTGTGAAGGCTGGGACTATAACAGGGTTTAAAAGAGAACTGGATAAATTCATTAATGGCTATTAGCCAGGAAGGGTAAGGAATGGTGTCCCTAGCCTCTGTTTGTCAGAGGGTGGAGATGGATGGCAGGAGAGAGATCACTTGATCATTGCCTGTTGGGTTCACTCCCTCTGGGGCACCTGGCATTGGCCACTGTCGGCAGACAGGATACTGGGCTGGATGGACCTTTGGTCTGACCTGGTGTGACAAACTGGGACTGTTCTTAATGTTTGCTCTGAACACTGTGTTGGTGCCTCAGTGTCCCCCATGCAGTTCTTAAGTATCTAGGTGGTGGGATAAGGGTGTGTGATTGCTACAAAGGAAGGGGCTAGTGCCCCTAAATGCCTGGCACTCTGTCTCCTAGCAACTGATGGCCTGGGGCCCTCCTGTGCAAAGGTGCCAACTGAAAGTGTTGGAGACAAAGGGATCAGGTGACCTCCTGGCCCGGGAAAGGGGCTGAGCAGAGAGGAGGGGCTGGAGGGGGAGTTAGTCTGGAGCTTGCTGGGGACGAGGAGTGAAGGGCAGACCTAGGGGTCTGGCTCACTGCCCCCCAGAATGGACCCGGCCGAGGGGTCTGGTTCGCTGTATCTACAAGCTCTGTTTTAGACCCTGTTCCTGTCGTCGAATAAACCTCTGTGTTACTGGCTGAGAGTCACGTCTGACTGCAAAGTGGGGGTGCAGAACCCTGTGGCTTCCCCAGGACCCCGCCTGGGTGGACTCGCTGTGGGAAGCGCACGGAGGGGCAGAGGATGCTGAATGCTCCAAGGAGAGACCCAGGAGGTGAAGCCGTGTGAGCTTCTTGCCCTGAACAAGTCTGCTCCAAGGGAGAGGAGGCTCCCCAAAGTCCTGCCTGGCTTTGTGGGGAGCTGTTCCAGAGCATCGCCCGGGGACTCCATGACACCTGGTACGGCTGTTCTTATGTTCTTATGTTTGTGTGTGTGTGTATGTGTGTGTGTGTGATTGGGGGTGGGGTTGGCCTCAGGACTCCTGGGTTCTCTTCCTAGCTGTGCCGTTGGCAGGCATATGGTGCCCAGGAGCTGGAAGCCCCCAGAAGATGGGAACGGTGCCCGGGTGCTCGGCGCCCCCGGAAGATGGGAGAGGTACCCGGGACGCTGGGTGCCCTTGGAAGGTGGGAGCAGTGCATGGGGCACTGGGCATCCCCGGAAGGTGGGAGCAGTGCCCAGGGTGCTGGGTGTCCCCAGAAGGCGGGAGTGGTGACCGGGTGCTGGATGCCCCCAGAAGGCAGGAGCGGTGCTCAGGGCACTGGGTGTCCCAGGAAGATTGGAGCAGTGCCTGGGTGCTGGGTGCCCCCAGAAGGTGGGAGCAGTGCCCGGGCGCTAGCTGCCTCTGGAAGGCAGGAATGGTGCCTGGGCTCTGGGTGTCCCAGGAAGGTGGGAGCGGTGACCGGGTACTGGGTGCCCCCGGAAGGTAGGAGTGGTGACCGGGGCGCTGGGTGTCCCAGGAAGGTGGGAGCGGTGCCCAGGGCGCTGGGTGTCCCCGGAAGGTGGGAGCGGTGCCCCGGGCGCTGGGTGTCCCCGGAAGGTGGGAGCGGTGCCCCGGGCGCTGGGTGTCCCCGGAAGGTGGGAGCGGTGCCCCGGGCGCTGGGTGTCCCCGGAAGGTGGGAGCGGTGCCCCGGGCGCTGGGTGTCCCCGGAAGGTGGGAGCGGTGCCCCGGGCGCTGGGTGCTGGGCCTATCCCACAGGGCAGAGGCCCCGGCGCTTGGCAGAGGCAGATTTCATCAGGCTGACAGAGGAGCTGGGACCTCCAGCTCACCCCCTCACCGGGGCACTGAGCCGCTGACAGGCCTGAGCTGCGCATACGCTGAACGAGCCCACCTGAGCGGGGCCTGGATGGGTGGGGGGGTCTGAAGTGACGAGGTGGCCACCAGGCCTGGCACTGCCACCCCCAGAGCCTGCGAGCTGGGGGGGAGTTTGGGCTTGAGCGAGGCAGGGTGATGAGGGGCCCTGGGGGAAAGATTATGGGAGCCAAACCTGTCTAGCTCGGCAGAGCGCTGGGAGAGCGGGGTAGGTGAGGGAATCCATCCCTGGGGGGCTGGGTCCAGGGACGTCCTGCTAGCCTCAGGGGAGGGGCCGAGTGCAGGAGCCCAGAGAGCCCCCCCATCCCATCCCATCCCACCAGCGCTGCTCATGTAGGGGAAACCCCTGGGCAGGGGGCCAGCATGAGGTCTGCCCCAGGCACCACCTGCCAGGGCCCTTGGCAGAGGGTAGATGCCCTCAAATGTCACCCCCGGGGGCCAGGGCTGATCCATTCCCCACCCTGAGTCTAGAGCCCCCCCCTCAGGAATGGCCTGGCCCCCAGTGCACAGTATCTGCCCTGCAGCCCCCAGCACCTGCCCCTCTGCAGCCCCCAGCACCTATCCCAACCACAGCCCACGGCATCTGTCCCCCCTGCAGACCACGGCATCTGTCCCCCCTGCAGCCTATGGCACCGCACCCCTGACAGCCCACGGCACCTGCCCGCCCTGCAGCCCACGGCACCTACCCCCCATGCAGCCCATGGCACCTGCCCCCCCTGCAGCCCATGGCACCGCACCCCTGAAGCCCACGGCTCCTGCCCCCCCAGCCTACAGCACCTGCTCCCCCCTCCCCCGACAGCCCATGGCACCAAGCCCCTGTGACAATGTGGTTCTGGCAGGGCCCAACTGAGAGGGCCAAATCAGGACCAATTGCTCAAACAGGGCAGTCACAGCCCAAGGCTGGGGTTTTTCCACCTCTAAGGCAAACCAAACCAGCCAGACAAAAATGACTTCGGTCTCACCCCACTGGCTAACCACAAGTCACACAAGCAATCCACTGGCTAACCACAAGTCACACAAGCAATTTCCTTAGACACTCCAGTCTCCCAATATCACCACCAGTGCCACACGTCCTGGGGATGAATGGTTATGAAAACCAACACCCCAGTAAAAGAAGAAGGTTCTCTCGATCCCAAAGGACCAAGCCCCAGACCCAGGTCAATATACACATCAGATCTTACCCACAAATCACACTGTTGCCAATCCTTTAGAATCTAAAATCTAAAGGTTTATTCATAAAGGGAAAAAGATAGAGATGAGAGCTAGAACTGGTTAAACTGAATCAGTTCCATACAGTAACGGCAAAGTTCTTAGTTCAGGCTTGTAGCAGTGATGGAGTAAACTGCAGGTTCAAATCCAGTCTCTGGAGAACATCCCCTGCTGGGATGGGTCATTCAGTCCCTTGTGTAGAGCTTCAGTTTGTAGCAAAGTCCCTCCAGAGGTAAGAAGCAGGATTGAAGACAAGATGGAGATGAGGCCTCTGCCTTATATAGGCTTTTCCAGGTGTAAGAACCTCTTTGTTCCTGCTGTGGAAAGTTACAGCAAAATGGAGTCTGGAGTCACATGGGCCAGGCCCTGAACTCTCTGCTGAGTCACAAGGCGTATCTGCCTCCTCTCAATGGGTCAGTTGTGTAGGTGATGGTCCTTAATGGGCCATCAAGCAGGCTAAGCAGAGCTGACACCAACTTGTCTGGGGTGTTTCCCAGAACTGCAGCACCAATTTGAAATACAGACAGCATACAGCCAATATTCATAATTTCAACTACGAAAATGATACAGACATACAGACAGCACAATCATAACCAGTAACCCGTAACCTGGTCTTAGACACCTTATATGACCCCTTTACATAGGATTTGGTGCCACTACAGAATCTTGGTTGCAACCCATGTTCTATGTGGTCCCAGTTTATATTAATAACGTCACACCCCCAAACTGCAGGACCTGTCCCAGTGAGCACTGGCCTCGACTGGCACCCTCAGCTCCGGGGCCAGCCCTGCTGGCACTAGGGTCAAAGGGGGGGGTGGAGCTGAGCGAGCCAGGGGGGGCAGGTGGCAGCTCCCAGGAGTGGGTGGGGTGCAGTACAGTGCTGGCATGGCAGGCCTTGGTGCTGCACCTGGGCGTGGGGGCTCCTGGGGGGGCCCTGGGCAGGGCCTGCTGCCCACATGCTGCCTAGGCTGGCTCTGGGGAGCTGCAGCCAGCCGGGGGGGGAAGGGGGTGCTGGAGCTGCCCCTTCTACCCCTCTGTTTGCATCGTGTGCTACTGCCCTGCCCCCCCTCGCTCGGCTGCCGGCTTCTGTGGGGGCGGGGGCCGGGGGGGCAGGAACGGACACCCCACAAGTGCAGGGCCCCAACCCCCACACACCTACCCCCCGTCTGTTCTCCTGGCTCACCCCCACACACCTACCCACCCCCAGGCATATCCCTACCCACCCCCACCATGACCCCCCCACCCCTAACCACCCGTCTGTTCTCCTGGCCCACCCACACACACCTACCCACCCGACCCCCACACACCTACGATCCCCAGACACATCCCTATCCACCCCCATCCTGACCCAACACACACCTACCCACCCTCCATCTGTTCTCCCGGCCCAATCCCATACTCCTACCCACCCTGACCCCCCCACACCTCTACCCACCCGTCTGCTTTCCTGGCCCACCCCCACACACCTACCCACTCCCACCCTGACCCCCCCACCCCTAACCACCCATCTGTTCTCCCGGCCCAGCTCCACACTCCTACTCACCCCACCCTGACCCCGACACACTTACCCCCTCCAACACCCCTACTCACCCATCTGTTCTCCTGGCCCACCCCCACACACCTACCCACCCGACCCCGACCCCCACACACCTATGATCCCCAGACACATCCCTACCCACTCCAATCCTGGCCCACACACACCTACCCACTCTCCCAGCACCCCTACCCACCCATCTGTTCTCCTGGCCCACCCCCACCCCCACCCCCCAGACACCCATCCCCAGACATAACTACTGACCCGCACCCTGACCCCCCCCCCACCCTACCCACTCATCTGTTCTCACCGGCCCACTCACACACACGTACCCCACCCTAACCCTGACCCCCACATACCTACAGCCCCCAGACATACCCCTACCCACTCCCACCCTGATCCTCCCACTCCTACCCCCCCTCATCTGTTCTCCCGGCCCAGCCCCACACTCCTATCCACCTTGACCCCCACTCACCTCTACCCACCCATCTGTTCTTCTGCCCCACCCCCACACACCTACCCACCCCCCATCCTGACCCCCACACCTCTATCCCCCCATCTGTTTTCCCCAGTCCAGTCCCACACTCCTACCGACCCTGACCCCCCCACACCTCTACCCACCCATCTGTTCTCCTGGCCCACCCCCACAGACCTACCCACCCCCACCCTGACCCCCACACCTCTATCCCCTCATCTGTTCTCCCGGCCAGCCCCACACTCCTACCCACCCTGACCCCCCACACACCTGTACCCACTTGTCTGTTCTCCCAGCCCACCCTCACACACCTACCCACCCCACCCCGACCCCTCCACACCTACATCCCCCAGACACACTCCTACCCACCCCCCACCCTGACAACCCACCTGTAATAAGCCTCTGTCCCAAATCTGGACCTTAGCGTCCAAAATCTGGGGGCTTAGCATGAAACTCCCCCCAAGCTTATACCAGCTTGGATCTGATCTCACTGCCACCAATCAGGATTCAGGGCTCCTGATCGCCCCCGGGGTCGCCCAAACCTATCCCTAGGGAACCCCCCCAAGACCCAGAACCCCTGGGTCTCCTACCACAGGGAAACAAGTACCTCCCCTTCTCTCCTCTATTTTATCCCCAGCTTTCCCTCTCCCTGGGTTAGCCTGGGCGATACCTGTACTAAAGTCCTTGAATACAAACCAGAGAGGGCAATTTACCTCCCCCTGAGGCTATGCATTCAAACCTAGTCAAGCTAACACAAAGAGATTTTCTCCCTCCCTTCGGACCGTAGCTTTAACCAGAGAAACCAAAACCTCAACCAGGTTTTAAAAAGAAAACTTTATATAAAAAGAAGGAAAGTACATAGTAAATCAACTCTGCATTAAGAGATCATACAGGGCAATTGCTTATAAGAAAATAGAAATAAACAGTCTGATTCAAAAGGTAGCCAATTTAAACCAGTCCAGCAAAGTACCCACATGTAAATACAAACTACAATAGCAACCTATTGCTTTTCCTTTTGTACTTACAACTTGGTACAACAGGGTAGAAAGAACCTTGGAGATAGAAAGAAAAACTGTTTCTTCATAGCCGAGAGAAACCAAAGAGAGGAAACAAAACCAAACCCACC
This sequence comes from Aldabrachelys gigantea, assembly GCA_026122505.1. Classification (NCBI taxonomy): domain Eukaryota; kingdom Metazoa; phylum Chordata; order Testudines; family Testudinidae; genus Aldabrachelys; species Aldabrachelys gigantea. The sequence continues at coordinate 147,394,849 of CM047483.1, forward strand.
CTCACATTTTAAAAATCCGGTTTCCTGATTGGTCCTCTGGTCAGGTGTCTGGTTCCCTTTGTTAACCCCTTTACAGGTAAAAGAAACATTAACCCTTAGCTACCTGTTTATGGCACCACCCCCTTACCCCCGCCCACACCCCTACCCACCCATCTGTTCTCCGGGCCCACTCCCACACATCTAATCACCCTATCCCCACACACCTACCCACCCCCCCAACACCCCTACCCCACCTGTCTATTCTCCCAGCTCACCCCCACAGACCTAACCACCCCACCCTGACCTCCCCCCTCCCCTAACCACCTATCTGTTCTCCTGGCCCACCCCCACACCCCTACCCACCCCACCCTGACCCCCACACACTTACAGCCCCCAGACATACCCCTACCCACCCCCACCCTGACCCCCACACACCTACCCACCCATCTGTTCTCCCAGCCCACTCACACACATCTACCCACCACGACCCCCCACGAACCTACCCCCCCGCACCCTGACCCCCACACACCTACCCCCCCCCAACATCCCTACACACCCGTCTGTTCTACGGACCCACCCCCCACACACCTACCCACCTGACCCCGACCCCCACACACCTACCCCCGCCACCCCTACTGACCCATCTGTTCCCTGGGCCCACTGCCACACATCTACCCACCCCCACCCTGCCCCACACCTCTACCCACCCGTCTGTTCCCTGGACCCACCCACACACACCTACCCACCCCCAGCCACATCCCTACCCACCCATCCATTCCCCAGGTCCACCCCCCACACAGGTACCCACCCTGACCCTCACCCATCTACCCACACCACCCTGACCCCCAAACCCTACCCATCCCCACCCTGATCCCCACACACCTACCTACTCCCCAGACACCCCCCCTACCCACTCGTCTGATCCCCAGACCCTCTCCTACTCCCAGACACATCCTCCCCAACCAATTAATCCGGTCACCCTGTCATCCTCCTCACACCTGGCCATCCTAACCCCAGACACACCACTACCCACCTATCCATCCTGTCACCCCCCCCAGATACACCCCCTGATGCCCTCCTCATCCATCCTGTCACACCCCAACCCCCTCCATTCATCCCCAGACACAGCCCAACACCCCCCACCCCCTGACACCCCCCCCGACATCCCCCATTACACACCCTACCCACCCCACATGCCTACCCATCCTCAGACAGAGCCCTCCCCCAGACACAGCCCACCCCTGACACCCCCCACACCCCTGACACCCCCCCCACGTGCCCCCCCCACATCCTACCTACCCACATGCCTACCCATCCTCAGACAGAGCCCTCCCCCAGACACAGCCCTAGGGCATGGGCGCTGCGTAGACACCCCAGGCCGGTTGAATGGTCTCGGTTCAGATTTCACCAACCCAGGGTGACGTGTGAGCGCCTGAAGCCTGCCCCAGTCTGACTGTGGAGTCATGGCCTGTCCCCTGGGCGCTCCTGTCCACCTGCCCCTCTGCCTGGCGGGACAGAGTGAGCGCTGGCCCCAGACCCCAAAGATCAGGCTGCTCCCAGCAGAGCCAGCGCGTCAGCCAGGCCTGGCGCACGCTGAGTTACTGGCCCTGGCTTTGAACGGTGCCAGGGCTGCAATTGTGTCAGCTCCGAATGGCTCCTGGGGCCAAGCCCAGTCGGGCCGGGAGGCTCGGCATGTGCGGCGTAGTTCCGGCCCGGGGAGAGTCAAACAGCCAAAGATGAAAAATGTCCTTGTCAGTGGTTTCACATCCTTCTTCCACAATTCGAGCTGATGGGACAACCCCTTTTTGTGGGGCTACGGGGCAGTTAACAGGGTCTCTGTGCTGTGACGTTCCAGTCTGAGAGGCTGCAGCTGGACCGGAGAGGAGCCCGCCCCACAATACTGCCTTATGGCAGGGGTGGCTGAAATGACCGGGGAGATGGCGGCCGGCAGCCACAGACAAGCGTCTCATACACGCCAGCCACAGTGTCCGAAGCCAACCCTGATCTCAGCCGCCCCGGCCCAGGGACAGCGATGAGTTTGTCAGTGCTCAGTGGACACGAGCTGGCCCGTGGGCTGCCAGGGTCACGCCCTCCCCACCCTCCCAGTGTGTGTCTGTGGCACTGCTGCAGTGTCCCAGCCCCTCTCCACGCGCAGGGATGGGCCCAGGCCTGGCTGCCGGGGCCGCAGGCAGGGGTGTGTGCTGGGCATGAGGGTTGGTGGAGCACTCTCGGTGCTAGCGGCCAGCGTGAGCCAGCACTGGCCATGCCCACAGGGGCGAGCTGAGCAGTGAGCACGGGCTCTCGTCTACCTGAGCACTGGAGTCCCTGGCTCCATGCGGCTCTGGCCTGGCCCAGTGCTGGGGAGGGGGGCCGTTCACGCCGGGGGGGGGCTCTGCCTGTCTGCTTTTATTGCTGAGAGCACACAAGGCAAGAAAGCATTTCCTTCCTGGGAACTTTATTAACCCCACTCCTCAGGGGGGATCTGATTGCAGTGAAATATTGGCCCCCCCGGGGCTGACACCAGGATCAGCCTTCCAGCCTTCCCCGCAGTAATTACAGCTCCCGCAGCCTCAGTCAGTCCCTGCCACAGCCCACAAAGGGATTCGTCTCAGCCCGGTAGGGCCAGGGCAGGGCACAGACTTGGGAGACCAGCCCCAGGAGCAGCCCCAGGGCTCTAGGGGAAGCAGTGGATGCTAGTGGTTAGAACAGCGCAGGGTGTCAGGACACCTGCCTCCTGTGCCAGGCATTGCGCTCTGGCCTACACTGCAGCCCTGTATCGGTATAAGGACGTCACTTGGGGTGTGAATAACCCCCATGTCCGTGGGAGAGTGTCTCCGTGCAACTTTGAGCGGCTTCCTTAAGTGCTGCATCGGTGCAGCTGCATCGGCGCAGGAGTTCGTGTAGACGCGCCGCGTGACCTGAGCCAAGTCCCTTTCATTGGCTCGGAGGGTCCCAGCTGGTCCAGGCTGAGTGCCTGCCTACTGCAGGCCATAGACCCCTGGCACTCCTGGGGAAGCCTTCGCCACGCCCTCTGGGAGCTGTTCCCAAGGTCCCCTCCACCCACGTTAAATGTTGGTGCTTTTGCTCCAGGCTGCTATGTTGCGCCAGCCCCAGCCATGGGCTGTCCCCCTGCCCGCAGGCCTCTCTGCCACAGGGAGGTGCTCCGAGACCAGGCTCCCTGGGGCTGGGGCTGTGGCTGGCTGATGCTTGAGAGCCTCGCAGGGGAGGACACAGCTGTGGAGGACACCACCCGCTCCCAGCAGCTGGGATCCCCCACGTCCCTCGGAGCTGGGAGCTGGCGGGGGGCATGTGTGGGAGAGGGAGGCGGAGACCCGCTGCTCTGTGCCCTCGGAGTCACCATGCCGGAGTCCCTGGGCCCAGCAGCTTGGCTGGAGCAGGGGGCCCCTGCGCCCCGTAATCCGGCTACCAGCAGCTCAGTGCCTCGGTGGCCATGGCCGTGCCGCCCTCGGAAAGGCCCATTTGTCTCTGCCTCTTTGCCCAAGTGCAGCAGCAGTTAATCCCCGGCCCCAGCGCAGATTTACTGGTACTTAATCGTAACCTTTCAAAGGGAGCTGGGCGGGGAGGCCAAGGGTGAAGAGGCAGGAGCCAAAGGTCAATCGCTCCTTTCATCCCTCAAGTCACACGTGCCTGGAGGAGGGAGGGGGAAACGCTGCAGTCGGTTCATCGCTGGTGCAGTCTGGCTCCCTGCCAGACCGGGTAGCTCAGCCCTGTCCCAGGGCCCAACCCGGCTCCTTGCCCTGGAATGCAGCAGCGTGAGCTGCCTGGAGCCCCCTGGCTGGACTAGCTGGGGCCACCCCTCCTGGGGCGACACGGACATTGCGGAGGAGTGAAGTTTTTCCTTCCCCCCAGGCACTGCTGGCTGCTGGCCAGGCCTGAGGAGGCGGAAGGAAGGCTCTGGCTCAGCGATAAACCAGAGCAACGACTGGGTCAGGATTGTCTGGGGCACCCAGGAGTCCTGTGGGAGCAGGAGACTCAGATCACCGTACATGCGGTGCCCAGAGCACAGGATGGAAGTGAAGGAATGGTGACCCAGGCAAGTCCAGAGCTGTGAGCCCAACGTTGGTAGCCAGAAAATTGGTTGGAAGAAATCACCGAAGAGAGTGTTTGAAGGCAGCTGGATAAATCAAAAGTCCTAGGATCTGTCCAGAGAGAAATCACACCTCATTAGTCAGTTAGGGCTCTCTGCACCCCGTCAGTTAAATAGCGGATGGAGGTGAACTGGCTGATAACAGAACTGGCTATAAAAATAAATAAATAGAGAACAAATGGAAGAAAGGGGAGGTTGATAGTAATGAATATAAATCAGAAGCTAGGAACTGAAGAAAAGTGATAAGGGAAGCCAAGGGACCCAAGGAGAAATCTATGGCTTGCAGAATTAAGGACAATGAGAAGGAATTTTAAAAAATTTATTAGAATAAAAAGCAGCTTAACAATGGAATTGGTCCATGACTAGATGGAAATGGTAGAATTATCCATAGTATTGGAGAAAAGGCAGAAATGGTCAGTAAATATTTCTGTTCTGTATTCGAGGAAAAACCGGCTATAGTCATATCGTATGTGTGACGAACTGGGACTGTTCTTAATGTTTGCTCTGAACACTGTGTTGGTGCCTCAGTGTCCCCTAGACAGTTCTTAAGTATCTAGGTGGTGGGATCAGGGGGTGTGATTGCTACAGAGGAAGGGGCCAGCGCCCCTAAATGCCTGGCACTCTGTCTCCTAGCAACTGATGGCCTGGGCCCCTCCTCTGCAAAGGTGCCAACTGAAAGTATTGGAGACAAAGAGATGAGGTGACCTCCTGGCCCGGGAAAGGGGCTGAGCAGAGAGGAGGGGCTGGAGGGGGTTGTTAGTCTGGAGCTGCCTGGGGACAAGGAGTGAAGTGCAGACCTAGGGGTCTGGCTCACTGCCCCCCAGAATGGACCCAGCCGAGGGGTCTGGTTCGCTATATCTACAAGCTCTGTTTTAGACTCTGTTCCTGTCATCGAATAAACCTCTGTTCTGCTGGCTAAGAGTCACGTCTGACTGCCAAGTGGGGGTGCAGAACCCTATAGCTTCCCCAGGACCCCGCCTGGGTGGGCTCGCTGTGGGAAGCACACGGAGGGGCAGAGGATGCTGAATGCTCCAAGGAGAGACCCAGGAGGTGAAGACGTGTGAGCTTCTTGCCCTGAACAAGTCTGCTCCGAGGGAGAGGAGGCTCCTCAAAGTCCTGCCTGGCTTTGTGGGGAGCTGTTCCAGAGCATCACCCGGGGACTCCGTGACAACTGGTGGCAGAGGTGGGATATACTGCACCCCGTGGATGGCGCTTCCTGCAGTAAGTGACTGGGGAGCAGTAAAACAAAGGAGGGATAATGAGGACCAGGCGTGCTGAAGGCTGAGAGAGGAACAGTTTCAGGGGGCAGTTAACCTCTGGAAGTGTGTGACCAGAGAGAAGGACTATTGGAGTAACAGGGTCCCCCTGAGGACTGCAGTGAGTAGTCTCAGGGGCGGAGGAGTCTGCAGCTCGACCCTGGCAAAGAGGTGGTGATCACGAGAAGGGCTGGCACACCAGGGGTTCTTCCTGGAAACCATGGGGGAGCCAAGAGCACACAAGCCTGTGAGTCCAGAGCCACTTGGGAACGGTGAAGTGATGGCCTATCACCATCTCCTTAAGAAGGACATTGTGATCCTGTGCACAAAGAGAGAGTTACGCATGGGGAAGTTCACCAAGGCACAGTTAATCGTGCAGTCAGAGGAGGAGGACCGCTCTGAGGAGCAGATTCCTGACCCAGATGGGGCTACAAGAGGATCTGGGAGCAGCTGGAGCAGCAGCCAGGCACTCCTGAGAGTCTGGTCCCCAACCAGACAAGGATCTTCACGACTGGGTTCCCCATCAGGGGATCGGAGACAGATGGGATTGGAGCAGAGCCCGAGAGAGCGAGAGGACCATGAGTGAGAGCAAGAGGCTGAGGAAAAGCTGCAGGAGAAGCAGCAGCAGCACGGACTGGTGATGGTGGAGTGGAGAGACATAGGGGGGCTGCCCAGGGGTCAGTGGGGAAACACGCCTGCAGGGACGAGGCCCTGGGACAGAGGGAACTGTGGTGGTGCAGCCCCAGATGCTGATGGGCTGCGGGACCTGGGTGAAGGTCCCTGGGGTGAAGCCCCTCGCCCTGCCTATGGCCCGGATCCCTGTGCAGACGCAGGAGGGGTCGGACTGGCTGGTCATTGGGGTTCTCCAGGATATCGGCTGGGAGGCCCTGTTGGGGGGTGACTGTCTCCCCTTGGGACAGGATCCAGGCCCTGCTCCTGTAACTGCCGAGGATTTGAATTTAAATCCAGGGAACCAATTGGCTGGGATGGAAATGGTCAGTGAAAATGCAAATAACCTTGCTGGCAGTAGGGAGGGGCTGCTGGACTCAGGATACCTGCCAACCTGTAACCAGCCCCCTGGGGCTGAGGGGGAGGGAGAGGTGCTCCCCGCCCCCCTGCACACCGGAGAGGGGGCTCCCGCTGGCTCTGACGCTGAGACCAGAGCAGAGAGCTCGCTGCCTGCCCCCACTGGGACAGCCAGGGCAGTGCTGAGCACGGGGGGAGCTGAGACCCCAGCTGAGTGGGGGGACACCCAGGCAAGGCAGGTCAGCTGCCAACCAGGTTTGCCTGGTCCAGACGTGCTGCTGGGAAGTGATTACACAGCAGGGAAGGAGCTACCAGGGATAGGGCTCAGGGGGGCTGTGGCCCCAGGCCCAGCCAGTGAGAGGGAGCAGGTCCCACTCCCTGCCCCAGGAGCTGAATCCCAGACTAAGCTGCAGAGAGATCCCTCCTTGGAGAAGCTGAGGGAACTTGCTGGCCACAGCGCTGCAAACCCCCTTGGGGAAGGCTGCAGGGACAGAGTCCTGCGGGAGAAGGGATTCCTGTACCGGGAATGGGCTCCCCAAGGGGAAGTAGAACTGGGGGAAATCAGGAGGCAGCTGGTGGTGCCCCAGGAATCCACAGGGTTCTTCCCTCTCAAGCTGCTGGATGGGAGGAGAGTGAGGGGACCCCTGGACCGGAAAGGGGAGGATTGAGAGGAGAAGGGGAAAGACCCCCTTGTGGATCTCTTCCCTGAGGTGGGAGCCAATCTCCCCATCAGGTGTTCCCCATTCAGAGTCACTGGGAAAGCAACCCAGAACCTGGAGAGAGAGGTCAAGGACATGCTGGCTTTAGATGGGATCCAGCCGTTTTACAGCCCATGGGCCTCATCCGTGGGCCTGATCCCCAAGGGAGGCAGGATGGTCTGGTTTTATGGGGGCTATCAGAAGCTTAAAGCCATCACAGCGTCCAATGCCGACCCCATGCCTAGGCCTGGGGAGATTCTGGACAAGCAGAGGGGGATGGAGAACTTGGCCCTGGCAGACACTGATAACATGTGCATCTTTAGCCAGACCTGGGAGAAACAGGTGTCCCAGGTGAAGAGGGGGCTGGGCTGCCTCAAGGAGTTGGGACTGATGGTAAAAGCTGGAAAGTATAAGATGGGGATGGCAGAGGTGTTGTGTCTGGGCCACAAGGTGGGGAGCAGCTGCCCAAGCCCAGAGCTGGCCAAGGCCAAGATGGGGGCTCTTAACCAAGAGAGCCCGAATTGCAGCCCAGAGTGCTGGGAGAAGACCCTGTCCCAGTTTAAACCCCAGGAGTATTGGGGTGGCAAAAGGGTACAGGCCGCGTAAACCTTCCCACATGCGGCCTGCGAGTGCCATCAAGCACACTCAAGCAAAGAGAGGGCACAAAACTGGGAGGGCCTGGTGTAACTCACCCCAAGGAATGGGAGAGATGCTGGGGCATCCATGGGAACATTGGTGGGTTCGAACTTCCCCAGGTCACTGGCTGGAGTGACCTGGCTCAGTTCGGTCTCGAAGGGGGGAGAGATGTGACAAACTGGGACTGTTCTTAATGTTTGCTCTGAACACTGTGTTGGTGCCTCAGTGTCCCCTAGGCAGTTCTTAAGTATCTAGGTGGTGGGATCAGGGGGTGTGATTGCTACAGAGGAAGGGGGCAGTGCCCCTAAATGCCTGGCACTCTGTCTCCTAGCAACTGATGGCCTGGGGCCCTCTTCTGCAAAGGTGCCAACTGAAGGTGTTGGAGACAAAGAGATGAGGTGACCTCCTGGCCCGGGGAAGGGGCTGAGCAGAGAGGAGGGGCTGGAGGGGGTTGTTAGTCTGGAGCTTGCTGGGGACGAGGAGTGAAATGCAGATGTGGGGGTCTGGCTCACTGCCCCCCAGAATGGACCCGGCCGAGGGGTCTGGTTCGCTGTATCTACAAGCTCTGTTTTAGACTCTGTTCCTGTCATCGAATAAACCTCTGTTTTGCTGGCTAAGAGTCACGTCTGACTGCCAAGTGGGGGTGCAGAACCCTGTAGCTTCCCCAGGACCCCGCCTGGGTGGGCTCGCTGTGGAAGCACACGGAGGGGCAGAGGATGCTGAATGCTCCAAGGAGAGACCCAGGAGGTGAAGACGTGTGAGCTTCTTGCCCTGAACAAGTCTGCTCCGAGGGAGAGGAGGCTCCCCAAAGTCCTGCCTGGCTTTGTGGGGAGCTGTTCCAGAGCATCGCCCGGGGACTCCGTGACAGTATGATAACGCTCTTTGCGTTTCACTAGTTTCTCTGGAGGGTTAAACAGCAGCTATTAAAGTTAGGCATTTTTAAATGAGTAGGTCCAGTTAACTTGCACCCAAGAATTTTAAGAGCCGGCTGAGTTGCTCCTTGGACCATTAATGCCGATTTTCAGTAGTGTTGGGAATATCAGGGAGGTTCCAGAAGACTGGAAGAAAGCGAATGTTGTGCCAATATTTTAAAAGGGTAAATGAGATGACCTGGGTAATTATAGGCCTGTCAGCCTGATGGCAATGCCAAGCAAGAAGATGGAATGGCTGAGATGGGCCTCGAAGGTAATGTAACGGATGCCGACCAACATGGCTTTATGGCAAATAGATCCTGTCCAATGAACTTGGTATCTTGTTTTGATGAGATTACAAGTTTCCGTTGAGGAAGGTAACAGTGATGATATAATACAATTAATTAGAGTTCTGTAAAGGATGAGATGTTTAATAAAAAACTAGAAAGACATAAAATCACCATTGCAGACACCCAGTGGATGAACAGGGGCTGAGAGGTCTGCCAATGGAATTGTAAATGGGCTCATTGGATGACCGTGTCCTGCACGGATCAGTTCTTGGCCCTGGGCTAGTGAACACTGTTATCAATAGCCTGCAAGAAAACTTAAAATGACCCCTGATAATGTCTGACCCAAAACGCAGGGCAGGTCACTGACGCTGAGCGATCTGGGTTGCTCAGGAAGCTGGGTGCAAGTTGACAATGTACCTTTGAGGAGGCTGGACGTAAAGATGTGCCCCCAGGAACAGAGTCCATAGGCCGGAGGTACAGGCTGGGCTCCATCCTGGCTGCAGCGACTCAGACAAAGCTTTGGGGGTCGTGGAGGATGATCAGCAGCACACGAGCTCCCAGTGCGAAGCTGGGGCCAAAGCAACCCTGGGATGCATAAACAGGGGAGTCTTGAGTACGAGTGGGGCGGCGATTTGATCTCAGCGTTTGGCACTGGTGCACTGTATGACTCTGCAGGTGGCATGAAGCTATTGAGGGGAGCCGAGCCCAGAGGAGCCAGGGAGGAATGTCATGGGACCTGCGCTGGGAGGGGAGAGGGCAGCACGCTGCCAGGCACAGAGGGATTCAGGTTTGACAAATGCAAAGTAGCACACATGGGAGGTCAGGTTGCTTAAGGGACAGGCTGGAGCCCAGTCTAGGGCCGCCTTTAAACCCACAGGCCGCCGGCGCTGGGGCATGGGGTGCAGCTCTGGGTGGCTCAGGAAGGGCCCAAGCAGGAGAAATGCAAAGTGCTGCACTTGGGAGGGAACCTTCAGTTGCACTAATGGAGATGGGCAATGAGGGCCTAGGAAGGAGCACGGCCCAAAGGGATCTGGGGCGGATCCCAATCTAAGTCGTCAGGGTAACGCTGCGGCAAAGAAAGCGAATGTCCTTCTGGGCTGTATTGGCAGGAGGGTTGTGAGCAAGACGCGAGCAGTGATTCCGCTCTGCTCCGCACTGATACTGCATGGCTGGAGTATTGTGTCCAGTTCTGGGGGGCACATGTCAGGGAAGAAGTGGGCAAATCGAGAGAGTCCAGAGAAGAGCAACAAGATGATGACAGGTCTGGAGAACAGGGGCTGTGAGGGGAGATGGAAAACACGGGGGCTGTTCAGGCTGGAGAAGAGAAGACAGAAGAGTTTCAAGTGTGTAAAAGGTTGCTCTGAAGGAGGGTGAGAAATGGTTCTCCTTAGCCACTGAGGGCAGGACAAGGAGCAATGGGCTCAAACTGCAGCAGGGGCGGTTGGGTTGGACGCTAGGAGAAGTTCCTCACTGGCGCCGGGATGAATTGCCCAGGGAGGTTGTGGAGTCTCCGGCCGGGGGCGGGTGTTTAAGAGCAGGTCAGACAAAGCCCTCTGGGGGGGTGGGGGTGGGGGTCTAGGAGGTAATACTGAGTCCTGCCTCCTGAGGGCTCGTCCAGCCCTGCATTTCTAGGAGGGGGCTGACAGGACTCTAGAGAAGGCAGCTCAGCCCCTGCTTGTCTCACAAGACAAGAACAAGGGGATGCTGGACACAGCTGAAAGGCAGCATGTGCAGAACTGATCATAGGCACTGGGGTGGAGGGCTGGGGGGGGGGCAGTGGGCCCAGCAGTACCCCAGTGGAGGGCTTGGGGTGCAGCAGGCCCGGCAGTGTCCTGGGTGGAGGGCTCGGGGGGTGGGGTGGGGGCAGCAAGCCCGGCAGTGCCCCAGGGTGGAGGGGCTTGAGGGGGGGCAGGCCTGGCAGTGCCCTGGGGTGGAGGGCTCGGGGGGCAGCAGTTCCAGCAGTGCCCCAGGGTGGAGGGGCTTGAGGGGGGGCAGGCCTGGCAGTGCCCTGGGGTGGAGGCCTCGGGGGGCAGCAGTTCCAGCAGTGCCCCAGGGTGGAGGGCTCGGGGGGGGGCAGCAGGCCCAGCAGTGCCCCAGGGTGGAGGGCTCGGGGGGGCAGCAGTTCCGGCAGTGCCCCAGGGTGGAGGGCTTGGGGGGGGGGGCAGCAGGCCCGGCAGTCCCCCAGGGTGGAGGGCTGGGGGGGCAGCAGTTCCGGCAGTGCCCCAGGGTGGAGGGCTCGGGGGGGGGGCAGCAGGCCTGGAAGTGCCCCAGGGTGGAGGGCTCGGGGGGGGCAACAGGCCCGGCAGTGCCCCAGGGTTGAGGGCTCGGGGGGCAGCAGTTCCGGCAGTGCCCCAGGGTGGAGGGCTTGGGGGGGGCAGGCCTGGCAGTGCCCCGGGTGTGGGGCTTGGGGAGCAGCAGGTCTGGCAGTGCCTGGCTCCTCAGAGTCTGCAGGGGCTGAGGGGGTCCCCCATGTGCCCCATGACTGAGCGCCCCGGAACCACACCCCAGGCGTGGGCCACCGCGCTTGAGGCCATGAAAAGGCTCGGCGAAGGGCTGGCTCCTGGGGGGCGGGATTCCCCTCACTGAAGGCCTCTGCTGGCCCCCTCCCCGGGCAGCTGCCTCTGGTGGCGGTGCCCCCCGCCTGGAGCTGCTGAGGGAAGGGGAGCGGGGAGGGGGACCGGTTTTAGGTTTCCAGCAGCGTCGTGGCTGGCGGAGCCGCGCGGCTCAGAACAGAGGCATATCGATCCGGGCGCTTGGCGGTGTCAGCGATATCATTAACCCCAACAAGACTGCAGCCCCGCAACGCCGGGAGGTTAATTAAAAAGAAAAGTTCAGATAAATACAGCAGCCGACTGTCTGCCCAGGAAGGGGGGCTCAGCTGGCTCACCCCACGGAGAGACGCCTGGGGCTGCCAATGGCTTGTCTCTCTCCAGTCTTCTCCTGTCATTGAATTCTTGAGAGTGGGATGGATGGGGCAGGATGGGACGGGATAGACCAGGGCGGGTGGGGTGCGGTGGGATGGGGTGGGGAAGATGGGGCGGGGCAGGACAGGACAGGGTGGGACAGGACGGGATGGGGCAGGACAGGACAAGATGGGATGGGGGTGAGATGGGGCAGGATGGGCAGGACAAGATGGGGCGGGATGGGACAGGACAGGACAGGATGGGAGAGGACAGGATGGTGTGGGATGGGGCAGGACAGGGTGGGATGGGGCAGGATGGGGTGGGATAGGGTGGGACGGGGCAGGACAGGACGGGGCAGGATGAGCCGGGACAGGACAGCATGGGATGAGGCAGGACGGGACGGGGCGGGATGGGATGGGGTGGGTGGAGCAGGACAGGGTGGGATGGGGCAGGATGGGGTGGGATGGGATGGGACAGGACAGCGTGGGACGGGGCGGGATGGGACGGGACAGGACAGCGTGGGACGAGGCAGGATGTGATGGGGCAGGATGGGGTGTGGGGGCAGGACAGGATAGCATGGGACAGGATGGGGCGGGATGGGACAGGACAGCGTGGGACGGGGTGGGATGGGGTGGGGTGGGTGGAGCAGGACAGGGTGGGATAGGGCAGGACGGGATGGGGCAGGATGGGACAGGACAGGACAGGGTAGGACGGGGCAGGACAGTGTGGGACGAGGCAGGATGGGATGGGACAGGATGGGGTGAGGGGGCAGGACAGGACAGGACAGGATGGGACAGGACGGGGCAGGATGGGACAGGACAGTGTGGGACAGGGCAGGACGGGACGGGGTGGGATGGGGTGGGGTGGGTGGAGCAGGACAGGATGGGATGGGGCAGGATGGGATGGGGCAGGATGGGACAGGACAGGACAGGGTGGGACGGGATGGGACAGGACAGCAAGGGATGGGGCAGGATGGGACAGGGCGGGATGGGGTGGGCGGGGTGGGACAGGACAGGACAGTGTGGGACAGGGAGGGATGGCACAGGACAGGACAGGGTGGGACGGGGCAGGACGGGACGGGGTGGGATGGGGTGGGGTGGGGTGGGTGGAGCAGGACAGGGTGGGATGGGGCAGGACGGGATGGGGCAGGATGGGACAGGACAGGACAGGGTGGGACAGGATGGGACAGGACAGCGTGGGATGGGGCAGGACGGGACAGGGTGGGATGGGGTGGGGTGGGTGGAGCAGGTCAGGGTGGGATGGGGCAGGATGGGGTGGGATGGGGCAGGACGGGATGGGGCAGGATGGGACAGGGCGGGATGGGGTGGGCGGGGTGGGACAGGACAGGACAGTGTGGGACAGGGAGGGATGGCACAGGACAGGACAGGGTGGGACGGGGCAGGACGGGACGGGGTGGGATGGGGTGGGGTGGGGTGGGTGGAGCAGGACAGGGTGGGATGGGGCAGGACGGGATGGGGCAGGATGGGACAGGACAGGACAGGGTGGGACGGGATGGGACAGGACAGCGTGGGATGGGGCAGGACGGGACAGGGTGGGATGGGGTGGGGTGGGTGGAGCAGGTCAGGGTGGGATGGGGCAGGATGGGGTGGGATGGGGCAGGATGGGACAGGGCGGGATGGGGTGGGCGGGGCGGGACAGGACAGGACAGGACAGTGTGGGACCGGATGGGGAGGGATGGCACAGGACAGGACAGGGGGGACAGGGCAGGACAGGACAATAAAAGGAGACAGCCCTGTCCCCAAACTGGAGGGAATGAGAGGGGGAGGCAGGGCCTGGAGGGGGCAGGCACCAGGTGAGTGCAGGGCAAGGGCAGGGCAAGGGCAGGTGGAGCTGGGACTCCTTCATCTGGGGCTTGGGGGGCAGTTGCTCCATTCTCACCCTCCCCAGGCTGGAAAGGGCCCCCACCCCACTCCTGTCGGTTGCAGGGACAGCGCGGGGGCCTGGTTCTCCCTTTCCCCCAGGGACTGAGGCTCAGGCACCCAGGGAGGGCTGTGTGGCAAAGCACAGCATCTCCGTGGGGGGTGGGCGACCCGACACAACCCCCTTTGGTGAAATCTGGGGGCGGGGGTGGCAGAGTTGGGGTAACAGGCCTGTCTGAGCACATCTGTGTCACATCCCGAGGCCTGGCAATGCCATGAGCTGCACCTGCTCCCCTCACCCCGCGAGCTCGGACCCACCTGCCCGACCTGCCCCTGCAGAAGCAGCCAGGCCGAGGCAGCGCTGAGCTGGGCAGAGACCTCGCGGATGCCAGGCTGGATTTGTGCCCCATTGGCCAGATGTGTGGGGTAGGGGCTCTACCCTGGGGCAGGGACACTGAGTTTGGGGTCATGGCTGAGAATAGCTGAACACAAGCTGCCAGTGCAACACTGCAGCCAGAAGAGCTAACACACTCCTGGGCTGCAGGAACAGGGGAATCTTGAGGAGCAGCAGGGAGATGATTTTCCCTCTGTATCCGGCACTGGGGTGGCTGCTGCTGGGCTCTGGTGCCCAGTTCTGGGAAAGGATGGTGATAAATTGGGGTGGGATCAGAGAGGAGGCACGAGAATGATGAAAGGTTCGAAGACCTGCCTGAGAGTGACAGACTCAGTCTGTTGGGCTGAGCAGCGAGGAGGTCGGGGCACTGTGGAGCTGGTAACGTCTATGAGCACATGCGTGCCTCAGTCTGCCCCTCACTTGGCACTGCCCCTGGGAGCGGGCATTGCGTGGGCATGTGGGTCGGGAGGTGACCTGCTAGCAAGGGCTGAATGGAGCTGATGCCTCTGAGTGGAGCTCCCTAGAGAGGCAATGGTGGAGCCAAAGGCTGGACATTAACATCAGGGGGTGGGAAGCCCAGGCAGGCTGCATGTGTGAATACCATGGCGGCTGGGCCTGGGACCAGGAGGGGTCTGGCTCTGGCACACTGTCCCCAGCTAGCCACTGAGCCCGATAGGGGTGTAAGGGGGGGCCCTCTGCAAAGCGGGTCAGGGGTCCTGCTGGACACCTCACAGAGGAGCTCTGCTGCCTAACGTGGCCGCTCGCTTTGCTCCCTAATGAGGAGCCTGGCCCCATGGAACTCAGTGCGGACACCATGTGGTGGTGAAGCCAGACAGCCTGGTCTTGGATTCGGGGGTCTGTGGGGCTCCTCTCGTGAACCCCTGAACCTAGGGATTTGGCGCCAGACTCCTCTGCACCTGTCGCAGGTCATCTGTGAACCACAGTGCCCTGTGAGGATGATGCCAGGAGCAGGTTGCCCGGGGGCTATGCCACTGGTAGTCTCTCCTCAGCATTTGCCCCCGGGCACTGGGGGAGTAGCCAGCTGGGGAATCAGTGCTGCCCGTCAGGGCCTGGCGTATGTGCTCTGGTTCCGTGCATGGCCAGGCCATCAGCGGTGCCCTTGCCCGACACGGGGGTGTAGCAGGGTACCCTGACACAGGCAGAAGAGTGCCAGAGGCAGCCCTGGCACACGGCAGCACCAACAGGCCAGCAGAGCCATCTCTGCTCACTACACACGCCACCAAGCCAGTGCCCCAGCCGACTGCCAGCCAAACGGATGGAAGGAAAAGGGGGCAGCAGCTCCCCACGGTCAGCCTAGAGGGCATGAGGCTGCAGCTCAGGCGGAAGCGCTGGCAGGCAGTGTCTGCGCCATCAGGCTGGACGGTGGCTGCCATGTGGGAGCGGAGTCCAAGGTAGGCAGAAGCCGGATGCAGGACCACAAGCCATGTGCTGGATCGGGGTGAGGTGGGGACAAAAGCCGCAAGAACTAGGGGTCACCCAATGAAATTAATGGACAGCAGGTGTAAAACAAACCAAAGGTTTCTTCACACAACGCATAGTCAATCTGGGGAACTCCTTGCCTGAGGATGTTGTGAAGGCCAAGACCATAACAGGTTTCAGAAAAGAACTGGATAAGTTCATTGAGGACAGGTCTATCGATGGCTATTAGCCAGGATGGGCAGGGATGGTGACCCCAGCTTCTATTTGCCGAAAGCTGGGAATGGGTGACAGGCAGGGCCAGCGCTTCCATTTACGCGACCTAGGCAGTCGCCTAGGGCGCTAGGATTTGGGAGCGTGGCAGACTGCTCCGGTGGACCTCCCACAGGCATGCCTGCAGCAGGTCCACCGGAGCCGCGGGACCAGCTGACCGTCTGCAGGAACACCTGCAGGAGGTCCACTGGAGCCGCGAGACGGGCGAGCCGGCCCTGCGCCTAGGGTGCCAGAAACCCTGGTGCTGCTCCTGGTGACAGGGGATGGATCACTTGATGATTCCCTGTTCTATTCACTCCCTCTGGGGCACCTGGTGCTGGCCACTGTTGGCAGACAGGACACAAGGCTAGATGGACCCTTGGTCTGACCCAGGCTGGCCACTCTAATGGAGTGCAGGCCCTGGGAGCCACAGAGCTGCAGTGAGCGGAGCGGTCAGAGCACAGAGCAGGGGCTGTTCCCCAGCATGCTGGGGGTGCAGGGCTCTGTGGGTCTGAGTGCGTTACCCAAAACCCTGACTGGGGGTGACCAGTTCCAGCCCCCGTACTTCATGCTTTCCATGCTCAGTGTCTGAGTGTGGCCACGGGGGTCCAGGCCTGGGGCTAGGGCAAGGGCCGAGGACTCTGGAGATCTGCACTGAGCTCCTAGCTTGCTTCTGGTTCCTGAGGCCTGGGGAAAGTCTCTGCTCCAGTGCTCCTGTGCCCTGGCGCCTCCTGGGGCTTTGCAGCCTGGCAGCTCCCCAGGACAGGGCCTCTCTGACCATGGGCAGTGCCTAGCACAACGGGGCACAGAGCAGGGCTGGGGCCTATAGTGTTGGCATTGTAAAAAATCCCCTCCAGGGAGCACAGGCCTGTGCTGACATTACAGAGTGCTGACATCACGGGGTGCTGGTATCACATGGGTGCTGACATCACAGAGCGCTGACATCACAGGGTGCTGGTATCACACGGGCGCTGACATCACGGGGTGCTGGTATCACATGGGCGCTGACATCACAGAGAGCTGACATCATGGGGTGCTGGTATCACATGGGTGCTGACATCACAGAGCGCTGACATCACGGAGTGCTGGTATCACATGGGCGCTGACATCACAGAGCGCTGACATCACGGGGTGCTGGTATCACACGGGCGCTGACATCACGGGCTGCTGGTATCACATGGGCGCTGACATCACAGAGAGCTGACATCATGGGGTGCTGGTATCACATGGGCGCTGACATCACAGACTGCTGAGATCACGAGGTGCTGGTATCACATGGGCGCTGACATCACAGAGCGCTGACATAATGGGGTGCTGGTATCACATGGGCGCTGACATCACAGAGCGCTGACATCATGGGGTGCTGGTATCACATGGGCGCTGACATCATAGAGCACTGACATCACGGGGTGCTGGTATCACATGGGTGCTGACATCATGGGGTACTGGTATCACACAGGTGCTGACATCATGGGGTGTTGGTATCACATGGGTGCTGACATCACGGGGTGCTGGTATCACACGGGCGCTGACATCATGGGGTGCTGGTATCACACAGGCGCTGACATCACAGAGCTCTGACATCACGGGCTGCTGGTATCACATGGGCGCTGACATCACAGAGCGCTGACATCATGGGGTGCTGGTATCACACAGGCGCTGACATCACAGAGCTCTGACATCACGGGCTGCTGGTATCACATGGGCGCTGACATCACAGAGCGCTGACATCATGGGGTGCTGGTATCACATGGGCGCTGACATCACAGAGCGCTGACATCATGGGGTGCTGGTATCACATGGGCACTGACATCACAGAGTGCTGACATCCCGGGGTGCTGGTATCACATGGGCGCTGACATCACGGGGTACTGATATCACACAGGTGCTGACATTATGGGGTGTTGGTATCACACGGGTGCTTACATCACAGGGTGCTGGTATCACACAGGTGCTGATATCATGTGGGTGCTGGTATCACAGGTGTTACAGAGTGTGGGGGAGTCAGTGCCCTGTGTGATGGAGTAGGGACTGTCTGTGTGGGGAACGGAAAAGCAGGGGGATCTCTTTAGGTGCGGGACAGGTGATCAGCCTGTAACCCGAGCCTGGCCAGGGGGAGGAGGGAGCTCCTGGATGGAGAAGAAGGGAACAAAGGACCCCGGCCAGGGGGGAGGAAAGGCAGGACAGTTTGGGTTTGGGGCTGTGGGGCGGAATTCAGGGTATCCTAGCTGGGATCCAAGCACCCTGAACCCCCAGAAGGACTGGATGGAGGAGTCCCGACTGTGCCTGCAAGCTCTGCTGTAACCTGTGTTCCTGTTGTCCAATATACCTTCTGTTTTACTGGCTGGATAAAAGTCACTGTGGGGTCCAGGAAGAGGGGTGCAGGGCTGGAACCCCCAGACTCCGTAACAACTGGTGGCAGTGGAGGGAGATACTGCACCCCGTGGAAGGCGCTTCCTGCAGTAAGTGACTGGGGAGCAGTAAAACGAAGGGGTGATTAACCCCTGGGAGTGTGTGCCCAGTGAGAAGGACTTTGCAGTAACAGGGTCCCCCTGGGGATTGCAGTGAGTGGTCCCAGGGGCGGAGGAGTCTGCAGCTCGACCCTGGCAGAGAGGTGGTGATCTCAAGAAGGGCTGGTGCACTAGGGGTCCCCTGGAAACCGTGGGGAGCGGCAAGCACCCCGGCCTGTGAGTGGCCAGCAGGAAGATGTACGCCAAGCTGCGCAGGTGTGACCTGCTGGAGCTGTGCAAGCAGAGGGGGCTGCGCACCGGGAGGCTGACCAAGGACCAGCTGATTGCCCGGCTGGAGGAGGGAGACCGGAGCCCTGTCTCTGAGGGAAGCAGCCTGGCAGATGCAGCGCAGGCACCAGTGTCTGTCCCCGCTGGGAGTGGTCAGCCGGCGGCTGAGGGCTTCCCGAGACCCCCCCTTCCTAGGCCTAGGGGAAGGGCGGGGAGGAGCCCAGCGAATACCGAGGGCACCGTGACCCCCCCGGCCAACAGGGGATCCTGGCAGCGAAGCTCACCCCCCAGCAGGGGATCCTCCTGGCGACGCTCGACATCTGTGGAACAGCTGTGGCTGGAAGAGGAAAGGAAGTTGAGACGGGAGGAGCTCGAGTTAAAGAGGCAAGAGCTGGAGGAGAAGGTGAACCAGCGTAAGCATGAGGAGAACCAGCGCCAGCGTGAGCTGGAGGAGAAGGAGAACCAGCGTAAACATGAGGAGAACCAGCGCCAGCGTGAGCTGGAGGAGAAAGAGAAACAGCATAAACATGAGCTGGACCTGGCCCAGCTGAGGAGCCGTGAGGCCCCGGCTGCGGTGAGTGAGGGGGGACCCAAGCCTACAACGAACTTTGATAAGCGCTTGCTGCCCCGGCGTAAGGAGGGGGAGGACATAGATACCTTCCTGACAGCCTTTGAGAATGCCTGCGAGCTGTACAAGGTTGACCCTGCAGACAGGATCCCATTTCTCACCCCCTTACTGGACTCCACGGCCGTGGAGGTGTACAGCCGACTGAAAGGGGCGGAGGCAGGGGACTACGAACTGTTCAAACAGGCCCTGCTCCGCGAGTTTGGGCTGACTCCTGAGATGTACCGGAAGAGGTTCCGGAGTCAGCGTAAAACCCGTGAGATCACATATCTACAACTGGTCAACCGGGCCCAGGGGTATGCCCGCAAGTGGACAGCTGGGGCCCAAACTAAAGAGGACCTGCTTGACCTATTCATACTGGAGCACCTGTATGAGCAGTGCCCGTCTGACCTGAGGCTGTGGTTGAGGGACCAGAAGCCGGAGAACCCGCAGCACGCAGGCCAACTTGCCGACCAATTTGTGGACAGTCGGGCAGGGGATGGCAGGGAGGAGTCTCGAAGGAGCAGGCCTGCCTCAACGCAGAGAGAGAGTCATCATGGGACCTCCCAGCGGGGCCCTATGGAGAACCCCCCCAAAAGGGGAACATCCAGTGTCAGGTCCCTACGACCCACTCAAGGGGACCCACGAGACATGGGCTGCTATCAATGTGGCCAACGAGGCCACATACGGGCCCAGTGCCCCAAGCTCAGGGACAGACCAAGCAGACCCAACCCGCAGAGGGTGGACTGGGTAAAAACCCAATCAGAAGATGGGCTACCTTCCCGGGAAAGGGGGGCTGGCAACATACCACCTGCGAAGGAGGGAGGAGGCCCCCAGGTCAGCTCCTCTGGGGGGCTGGAAGCTCCAGCCTCCGGGTTCTTAGTTTACCGGGTGGGCGCGGGGCTGCCCCTCCGGAAAGAGTGCATTGTTTCCCTGGAGGTAGATGGGAGGAAGGTCACTGGGTACTGGGACACGGGTGCAGAGGTGACGCTTGCCCGGCCCGAGGTGGTGGGCGCAGATCGGATGGTGCCCGACACCTACCTGACCCTGATGGGCGTGGGCAGGACCCCATTCAAGGTGCCCGTGGCAAGAGTACATCTGAAGTGGGAGGCCAAGGAGGGCCCCAAGGACGTGGGGGTACACCCATATTTGCCCACAGACGTGTTAATGGGAGGGGATCTTGAGGACTGGCCTAGTAGCACTCAGAGTGCCCTGGTCGTGACTCGTAGTCAGAGTCGGCAAAGGGCACTGCACCCCGACCACGGGGAAGGTACTCGGCCCGAGGTGCAGGACCCTAACCTGGGGGGCGGGGAGCGCCCAGGGGCACAGCTCAGAGAGGCTGTGGCCTCAGACCCCGCCAGCAAGAGAGAGCTGGTCCCCATCCCTGTCCCAGCTGCTGAGTTCCAGGCGGAGTTGCAGAAAGATCCCTCCTTGCGGAAGCCCAGGGACCGGGCTGACCTTAGTGCGGAACAGACCCTGAGGAGAGGTTGCAAGGAGAGGTTCCTGTGGGAGAAGGGGTTCCTGTACCGCGAATGGGCTCCCCCAGGAGAGGTAGAGTCATGGGGGATCAGGAGGCAGCTGGTGGTTCCCCAGAAGTTTCGCCACAAGCTGCTGTACCTGGCCCATGACATCCCTCTCGCAGGACACCAGGGAGTCCGGCGTACCAGGCAGAGGCTGCTACAGAACTTTTACTGGCCTGGGGTCTTTACCCATGTCCGACAGTACTGCCAATCCTGTGACCCCTGCCAGAGGGTGGGGAAGGCCCGGGACAAGGGAAAAGCAGCCTTGAGGCCTTTACCCATCATAGAAGAACCTTTCCAGAAGGTGGCCATGGACATAGTGGGACCTCTCAGCAAGATGACCCGGTCCGGGAAGAAGTACATCCTGGTGGTGGTGGATTTTGCCACTCGCTACCCCGAGGCGGTGGCCTTGTCCTCTATTGAAGCAGACACAGTAGCAGATGCGCTGCTGACAATTTTCAGCCGGGTGGGGTTCCCCAAGGAGGTCTTAACGGATCAGGCGTCCAACTTCATGTCGACCCTGCTCCGGTCCTTATGGCAGAAATGTGGGGTCCAGCACAACTGGGCCTCAGCGTATCACCCCCAGTCCAACGGGCTGGTGGAAAGGTTCAACGGGACGCTGAAGATGATGCTAAAAACATTTATAAACCAGCACCCGCAGGATTGGGACAAATACTTACCTCACCTGCTGTTCGCGTACAGGGAGGTACCCCAGGAGTCTACCGGGTTTTCGCCTTTTGAACTGTTGTATGGGAGGCGAGTAAGGGGGCCCCTGGACCTGATGAGAGATGAATGGGAGGGGAAGGCCACTCCCGAGGGAGAATCAGTGGTGGAGTATGTCCTAACCTTCCGGGAAAGACTGGCCGAGCTCATGGGCCTGGCCAGGGAGAATCTGGCCCGAGCCCAGAGGAAGCAGAAGGTCTGGTATGACCGCACGGCCCGGGCCCGGGCCTTTGCCACCGGGGATCAGGTGATGGTTCTCATCCCCGTGAGGAAAAACAAACTCCAGGCCGCCTGGGAAGGACCCTTCAAGGTAATCAAGCAACTGAATGAGGTAAACTATGTGGTGGAGCTGTCAAACCGGGCACATCACCGGCGGGTGTACCATGTGAACATGATGAAACCATACTATGACAGGGGGAATGTGGTGTTGGCCGTGTGTGGACACTGGGAGGGGCAGGGAGATGACCCTTTAGTGGATCTATTCCCTGGGACAAAAGCGGGTTCCCCCCTGGAGGCGATTCCCCTCTCTGATCAGCTGACCCTGGCCCAGCACGCTGAGATCAGAGGGGTGCTGCATCTATACCGACAGCTGTTTTCCAACCAGCCTGGACGCACTAATTTGACTGTTCACAGGGTGGAGACCGGGTCACATCCCCCTATAAGATGCTCCCCTTTTCGGGTCACTGGTAAAACTGCCCAGGATCTGGAAAGAGAGGTCAGGGACATGCTGGCTTTGGGTGTGATCCGGCCGTCTTCCAGCCCTTGGGCCTCGCCAGTGGTGCTGGTCCCCAAGAAGGATGGGTCAATCCGGTTCTGTGTGGACTATCGAAAGCTCAATACCATCACCGTATCTGACGCCTACCCCATGCCCAGGCCTGATGAGCTCCTAGACAAGCTGGGAGGTGCTCGGTACCTCACCACCATGGATCTTACCAAGGGCTACTGGCAAGTGCCGCTGGATGCAGATGCCAGGCTGAAATCGGCCTTTATCACCCCTCTGGGGCTCTACGAGTTTCTGACCCTGCCCTTTGGCCTCAAGGGAGCGCCAGCCACCTTCCAGCGCCTGGTGGATCAGCTACTGAGGGGGATGGAGAGTTTTGCCGTGGCCTATATTGACGACATCTGCGTCTTTAGCCAGACCTGGGAGGACCATGTGTCCCAGGTTACACAAGTCCTGGATCGAATCCGGGAGGCTGGGTTAACCGTAAAGGCTGAGAAGTGCAAGGTGGGGATGGCTGAAGTATCTTACCTGGGCCATCGGGTGGGGAGCGGCTGCCTGAAGCCGGAACCAGCCAAGGTGGAGGTGATCAGAGACTGGCCTGCTCCCCAAACCAAGAAGCAGGTCCAGGCCTTTATTGGGATGGCGGGGTACTATCGAAGGTTCGTGCCCCACTTTAGCGCCATAGCCGGCCCCATCACTGAACTGTGCAAAAAGGGGAAGCCAGACAAGGTAATCTGGACCGAGCAGTGCCAGGAGGCTTTCCGGGCGCTGAAGGAGGCTCTGGTCAGTGGCCCAGTTCTGGCGAACCCAGATTTTGACAAACCCTTTATGGTGTTCACCGACGCCTCAGACACAGGACTGGGGGCGGTGTTAATGCAGGAGAATGAAAATGGGGAGAGACACCCTATTGTGTACCTGAGCAAGAAGCTGCTACCCCGGGAGCAAAACTACGCGGCCATCGAGAAGGAATGCCTGGCCATGGTGTGGGCCCTTAAGAAGCTAGAGCCATATCTCTTTGGGCGACATTTCATCGTGTACACCGACCACTCTCCCCTGACCTGGCTGCACCAGATGAAAGGAGCCAACGCCAAGCTCCTGAGGTGGAGCCTGCTCCTGCAGGACTATGACATGGACATGGTCCATGTGAAGGGAAGTGCCAACCTGATAGCGGACGCGTTGTCCCGGAGGGGGGGCCCTGAACTTCCCCAGGTCACTGGGCAGAGTGACCCCGCTCAGTTCAGTCTCGAAGGGGGGAGCGGTGTGATGGAGTAGGGACTATCTGTGTGGGGAACGGGAAAGCAGGGGATCTCTTTAGGTGAGGGACAGGTGATCAGCCTGTAACCCGAGCCTGGCCAGGGGGAGGAGGGAGCTCCTGGATGGAGAAGAAGGGAACAAAGGACCCCGGCCAGGGGGGAGGAAAGGCAGGACAGTTTGGGTTTGGGGCTGTGGGGCGGAATTCAGGGTATCCTAGCTGGGATCCAAGCACCCTGAACCCCCAGAAGGACTGGATGGAGGAGTCCTGACTGTGCCTGCAAGCTCTGCTGTAACCTGTGTTCCTGTTGTCCAATAAACCTTCTGTTTTACTGGCTGGATAAAAGTCACTGTGGGGTCCAGGAAGAGGGGTGCAGGGCTGGAACCCCCAGACTCCGTAACACCCTGCACCCCTCTTCCTGGGATTCGTGGTGACTCTCAGCCAGCCAGTAAAACAGAAGGTTTATTGGACAATAGGAATGCAGTCTACAGCAGAGCTTGTAGGCACAACCAGGACCCCTCAATCAAGTCCTTCTGGGGGTTCAGGGAGCTTAGACCCCAGCTTGGGGTTCCTTGCGTTGTACCACTCAGCCCAAACTGAAACTAAAAATCCCTCCAGCAGGTCTCGTCCCCCTTCCCTCTTCACCTCCTCCCTTTGTTCAGTCTCCCAGGAAGGTGTGAATTCTCCCAACCTCCCTTCTGGCTCAAGTTACAGCTCAGGTAGATTCTTCCCATCCCCAGTGGAACTCCCCGGCCACATTCCCAGGTCAAATCCACCCTTCTCCCTGCTCCGGTCACAACAGGGCACTGACATCGCAGAGTGCTGACACCATAGGGGTGCTGACATCACAGATGTGCCGACATCACAGACTACTGACATCACAAGGTGCTGGTATCACACGGGTTTTGGTCCTGCTGAGCAAGAGTCCATAGCCCCCTCTCACCCTTGAGTCAGAGACAATTCCTGGTGCCCATGCTGAGGGGAAAAGCCAGGGAACCATGGGGCTTCTCAGCCCTGGAGTTCAGCAAAGCCTGGGGTGCCAACAGCGAGCCGGTGCAGTGCAGCCAGAAGGAGGCGCTGTGCGTGCTTCAGCAGCTGGCCCTGGTGGCACAGGGGCAGGGTAGCGCTAGGGCTGGCAGGCCAGGGAAGATGGCAGATCTCCTGGGCACAGAGGCTGGCATGGCACCAGCGGGTCCTGGCTGGCCCTGAGGCAGGGCTCGGGCCCAGTGCAGGGCCCCTCACCACCCCAGTCTCTTTTCAGGCAGCCAGGTGCCTGCAGGTTTCCAGGCCAGGCTCAGTGTCTCTCACTGGCGCCCCTCTGCCCTGGCTCCATGCCCAGCTGCTGCTGCGCCCCCATCACCCCCCCAGTGCTGCACCTGGCTCTAGGCCACATGCGCCTCTGGCCACAGCTCCTGGAGGCTCCTCGCTTGTGGCATCTGGCCTCACTGCAGCTGCCACTTCGCAGAGCCCGACTGCCTGCTGGCTCCCAGCCGTTCTCCTGCCCCGGCCCGTGGAGGGCTGATGGGTGATGAGGACTCGCACGCCAGCAGGCCGGGCGGCGGGGGGGACAGCACTGTGTGGCCACCATGGTAGCAATGTCTGTCCCAGAGACAGGCCGCCCCAGCCCTGCTCTGCGACCTCATTCCCTGGCTCCTTGCCCCAGGTCCTGGGCAGGGCAGGGCCAGGAGTGTCACGGAGTCCCTGGGCGATGCTCTGGAACTGCTCCCCACTAAGCCAGGCAGGACTCTGGGGAGCCTCCTCTCCCTTGGAGCAGACTTGTTCAGGGCAAGAAGCTCACACGGCTTCACCTCCTGGGTCTCTCCTTGGAGCATTCAGCATCCTCTGCCCCTCCGTGCGCTTCCCACAGCGAGCCCACCCAGGCGGGGTCCTGGGGAAGCCACAGTGTTCTGCACCCCCACTTTGCAGTCAGACGTGACTCTCAGCCAGCCAGTAAAACAGAGGTTTATTCGATGACAGGAACAGGGTCTAAAACAGAGCTTGTAGGTACAGCAAATGGGACCCCTCGGGCGGGTCCATTCTGGGGGGCAGTGAGCCAGACCCCCACGTCTGCACTTCACTCCTTGTCCCCAGGCAGCTCCAGACTAACTCCTCCTTCAGCCCCTTTCCCGGGCCAGGAGGTCACCTGATCCCTTTGTCTTCAACACCTTCAGCCGGCACCTTTGCAGGGGAGGGGCCCAGGCCATCAGTTGCTAGGAGACAGAGTGCCAGGCATTTAGGGGCACTGGCCCCTTCCTCTGCAGCAACCTTATCCCACCACCTAGATACTTAAGAACTGCCTAGGGGACACTGAGGCACCAACACAGTATTCAGAGAAAACATTAAGAGCATTCCCAGTTCGTCACAAGGAGCCCGTCTGCTAGGGCTGGGGCCCACGCCTGCGAGGATCGGCGCGGCTGGTACAGGCTTTCCCGGAGCGCTCTGGGAAGAGCCGGCGGCACAGGCTGGGGGGCCAGGATTGCTCTAGGGCTACTGGCGCCGGCCTGAGTCCCTTTCTGGGCACGGGCATGGCCAGTTCGCTCCCTGGTAGCCCCCAGCTGCAGGGGGACAGGCCGGCTCTGGGACTGAGCGGGGCTGTGGTGGGGCTGACATGGGACACAGGGGTAGTCTGGGCTGCAGTCACCAGCTCCAAGGGCGGTGCCCTGGCATTGTTCCTGGCATGCGCTCAGGCTCCCATCTGCCCCAGCATGTGGCTCCCTTTCCCCCTGCATCAATTTCATCCGTTATTGAAACGTCGCGTTTCCATCTCACAGCTAATTGCATCTGGTCCCTCATAACGCGGCTCGTGAGGCGGGCTCCTCTCGCGCGGCTGAATTATTCCTGGCTGGATGGGCCCCAGGGTCTGACCCAGTTTGAGGGGGGTGGGGGGATCATGGCTGGTTGGGCCCCAGGGTCTGACCCGGCTGGGAGGGGAGATCCTGGCTGGGGGAGCCCCAGGGTCTGACCCAGGCTGGGGTGGGGGGATCCCGACTGGATGGGCCCCAGGGTCTGACCCAGGCTGGGGTGGGGGGGATCCCGGCTGGATGGGCCCCTGGGTCTGACCCAGGCTGGGGGAATCCCGGCTGGATGGGCCCCAGGGTCTGACCCAGGTTGAGGGTGTCACGGAGTCCCTGGGCGATGCTCTGGAACTGCTCCCCACAAAGCCAGGCAGGACTTTGGGGAGCCTCCTCTCCCTTGGAGCAGACTTGTTCAGGGCAAGAAGCTCACACGTCTTCACCTCCTGGGTCTCTCCTTGGAGCATTCAGCATCCTCTGCCCCTCCGTGTGCTTCCCACAGCGAGCCCACCCAGGCGGGGTCCTGGGGAAGCCACAGGGTTCTGCACCCCCACTTTGCAGTCAGACGTGACTCTTAGCCAGCAAAACAGAGGTTTATTCGATGACAGGAACAGAGTCTAAAACAGAGCTTGTAGATACACTGAACCAGACCCCTCGGCCGGGTCCATTCTGGGGGGCAGTGAGCCAGATCCCCACGTCTGCACTTCACTCCTTGTCCCCAGGCAGCTCCAGACTAACTCCTCCTTCAGCCCCTTTCCCGGGCCAGGAGGTCACCTGATCCCTTTGTCTCCAACACCTTCAGCCGGCACCTTTGCAGGGGAGGGGCCCAGGCCATCAGTTGCTAGGAGACAGAGTGCCAGGTATTTATGTTCACTGGCCCTTTGCTCTGCAGCAACCTTATCCCACCACCTAGATACTTAAGAACTGCCTAGGGGACACTGAGGCACCAACACAGTATTCAGAGCAAACATTAAAACAGTCCCAGTTCGTCACATCTCTCCCCCCTTCGAGACTGAACTGAGCCAGGTCACTCCAGCCAGTGACCTGGGGAAGTTCGAACCCACCAACATTCCCACGGATGCTCCAGCATCTCTCCGATTCCTTGGTGTGAGTTACACCAGGCCCTCCCAGTTTTGTGCCCTTTCTTTGCTTGAGCGTGCTTGATGGCACTTGCAGGCTGCAGGTGGGAGGTTTATGTGGCCTGTACCCTTTTGCCACCCCAATACTCCTGGGGTTTAAACTGGGACAGGGTCTTCTCCCAGCGCTTTGGGCTGCAATTCGGGCTCTCTTGGTTAAGAGCCCCCATCTTGGCCTTGGCCAACTCTGGGCTTGGGCAGCCGCTCCCCACCTTGTGGTCCAGACACAACATCTCTGCTGTCCCCACCTTACAGTTTCCAGCTTTTACCATCAGTCCCACCTCCTTGAGGCAGCCCAGCCCCCTCTTCACCTGGGACACCTGTTCATCCCAGGTCTGGCTAAAGATGCACATGTTATCAGTGTCTGCCAGGGCCAAGTTCTCCATCCCCCTCTCACTGGCTGGGCCTGGGGTCCCAGCCCCTCTGAGCCTTGTCCCTGGTAGCTCCCTCCCTGCTATGTAATCATTTCCCAGCAGCACGTCTGGACCAGGCAAGCCTGGTTGGCAGCTGATCTGCCTTGCCTGGGTGTCCCCCCACTCAGCTGGGGTCTCAGCTCCCCCCGTGCTCAGCACTGCCCTGGCTGTCCCAGTGGGGGCAGGCAGCGAGCTCTCTGCTCTGGTCTCAGCAACAGAGCCAGCGGGAGCCCCCTCTCCAGTGTGCAGGGGGGCGGGGAGCATCTCTCCCTCCCCCTCAGCCCCAGGGGGCTGGTTACAGGTAGGCAGGTATCCTGAGCCCAGCAGCCCCTCCCCACTGCCAGCAAGGTCATTTGCATTTTCACTGACCATTTCCATCCCAGCCAATGGGTTCCCTGGATTTAAATTCAAACCCTCGGCAGTTACAGGAGCAGGGCCTGGATCCTGTCCCAAGGGGAGACAGTCACCCCCCAACAGGGCGTCCCAGCCGATATCCTGGAGAACCCCAATGACCAGCCAGTCCGACCCCTCCTGCGTCTGCACAGGAATCTGGGCCATAGGCAGGGCGAGGGGCTTCACCCCAGGGACCTTCACCCAGGTCCCACAGTCCCTCAGCATCTGCGGCTGCACCACCACAGTTCCCTCTGTCCCAGGGCCTCGCCCCTGCAGGCGTGTTTCCCCACTGACCCCTGGGCAACCCCCTATGTCTCTCCACTCCACCATCACCAGTCCGTGCTGCTGCTGCTTCTCCTGCAGCTTTTCCTCAGCCTCTTGCTCTCTCTCATGGTCCTCTCGCTCTCTCGGGCTCTGCTCCAATCCCATCCGTCTCCAGTCCCCTAATGGGGAACCCAATCGTGAAGATCCTTGTCTGGTTGGGGACCAGACTCTCAGGAGTGCCTGGCTGCTGCTCCAGCTGCTCCCAGATCTTCTTGTAGCCCCATCTGGGTCAGGAATCTGCTCCTCAGAGCGGTCCTCCTCCTCCAACTGCACGATTAACTGTGCCTTGGTGAACTTCCCCATGCGTAACTCTCTCTTTGTGCACAGGATCACAATGTCCTTCTTAAGGAGCTGGTGATACGCCATCACTTCACTGTTCCCAAGTGGCTCTGGACTCACAGGCCTGTGTGCTCTTGGCTCCCCCATGGTTTCCAGGAAGAACCCCTGGTGTGCCAGCCCTTCTTGTGATCACCACCTCTTTGCCAGGGTCGAGCTGCAGACTCCTCCGCCCCTGGGACTGCTCCTGCAATCCCCAGGGGAACCCTGCTACTGCAAAATCCTTCTCTCTCCCAGGGTCGAGCAGCAAGCTCCTCCGCCCCTGAGACTGCTCGCTGCAGTCCTCAGGGGGACCCTGTTACTCCAACAGTCCTTCTCGCTGGTCACACACTCCCAGAGGTTAACTGCCCCCTGAAACCGTCCCTCTCTTAGCCTTCAGCACGCCTGGTCCTCATTATCCCTCCTTTGTTTTACTGCTCCCCAGTCACTTACTGCAGGAAGCGTCATCCACGGGGTGCAGTATATCCCACCGCTACCACCAGTTGTCACGGAGTCCCCGGGCGATGCTCTGGAACTGCTCCCCACAAAGCCAGGCAGGACTTTGGGGAGCCTCCTCTCCCTTGGAGCAGACTTGTTCAGGGCAAGAAGCTCACATGTCTTCACCTCCTGGGTCTCTCCTTGGAGCATTCAGCATCCTCTGCCCCTCCGTGGGCTTCCCACAGCGAGCCCACCCAGGCGGGGTCCTGGGGAAGCCACAGGGTTCTGCACCCCCACTTTGCAGTCAGACGTGACTCTCAGCCAGCAAAACAGAGGTTTATTCGATGACAGGAACAGGGTCTAAAACAGAGCTTGTAGATACAGCGAACCAGACCCCTCGGCCGGGTCCATTCTGGGGGGCAGTGAGCCAGACCCCTAGGTCTGCACTTCACTCCTCGTCCCCAGGCAGCTCCAGACTAACTCCTCCTTCAGCCCCTTTCCCGGGCCAGGAGGTCACCTGATCCCTTTGTCTCCAACACTTTCAGTTGGCACCTTTGCAGGGGAGGGGCCCAGGCCATCAGTTGCTAGGAGACAGAGTGCCAGGCATTTAGGGGCACTGGCCCTTTGCTCTGCAGCAGTCACACACCCTTATCCCACCACCTAGATACTTAAGAACTGCCTAGGGGACACTGGGGCACCAACACAGTATTCAGAGCAAACATTAAAACAGTCCCAGTTCGTCACAGAGGGGGGTGAGGGAATCACAGCTGGTTGGGCCCCAGGGTCTGACCCGGCTCGGAGGGGGGGATCCTGGCTGGGTGAGCCCCAGGTTCTGACCCAGGCTGGGGTGGGGGGATCCTGGCTGGGGGAGCCCCAGGGTCTGACCCAGACTGGGGTGGGGGGGATCCTGGCTGGGGGAGCCCCAGGGTCTCACCCAGGCTGGGTGGGGGGATCCTGGCTGGGGGAGCCCCAGGGTCTGACCCAGACTGGGGTGGGGGGGATCCCGGCTGGATGGGCCCATGGGTCTGACCCAGGCTGGGGGGATCCTGGCTGGATGGGCCCCTGGCTCTGACCCAGGCTGGGAGGGGGGATCCTGGCTGGATGGGCCCAGTGAGCAGCTCTCGGGTGTGAGCTGGCTTCTCGTTCCCTGCGGTAGCCGAGGGTCTCTTGGTGCAGTGGATGGGTAGAGAGGAGCCCACGGGGCAGCTCAGGTGGCAGTGAGCCAGGTCCCCCTCCGCCTGGCCCCGCCGGCCTGTCCCTAATGACTCCCAGCAGGGCCGGGGCTGGCGGAGATGAAAGGGGAGCTCGGGCGTCTCATCCATCATGCTGTTTTCTTTAGCCTGCCCCCGTAACCCGCACCGGACCGGCTCCGAGTACCTGCCTCTGGAGCTGGCCCAGCCCCTCCCCCGCGCCCAGGCCTGGGCCCAGCCCCCCACTTTCACGGGCTTTTAATGGCAAATTACAAAGTGTTACAAGGGGAAGATTAATCGGCGGGGCTGGGGCTGCCTCATGCCTGCGGGTAACCTGAGAGTTCTGAGCCGAGCGCAGGAATGCGGTGCGCCCGGGCTGCTGACCTGACACCGCTCGCTGGGCCTGCGTGGGCGGGGAGCATGGCAGGGCCGAGGCAAATGGCCTCCGGGTGGGCACCAGGCGGGCACTGCCCCAGGGGCCCCCAGGCCTGCACCATTCCCAGGGCCCCCCCAGTGGGCACCGTCCCCTGCCCAGCACACACAGCCCGGCACACATGACCTGGCACACACAGCCCCACTGCCAGCACACACGGCCCAGCACACACTGCCCCACTGCCGGCACACACCGCCCGGCACACACAGCCCCGCTGCCGGCACACACAGCCCGGCACACACAGCCCTACTGCCGGCACACACAGTCTGGCACATACAACCCTACTGCCGGCACACACAGCCCAGCACATACAGCCCGGCACACACAGCCCCACTGCCAGCACACACCGCCCAGCACACACAGCCTGGCACACACCGCCCGGCACACACAGCCCCGCTGCCGGCACACACAGCCCGGCACACACAGCCCTACTGCCGGCACACACAGCCTGGCACATACAACCCTACTGCCGGCACACACAGCCCAGCACATACAGCCCGGCACACACAGCCCCACTGCCAGCACACACCGCCCAGCACACACAGCCTGGCACACACGGCCCGGCACACACAGCCCCACTGCCGGCACACACAGCCCGGCACACACAGCCTGGCACACACAGCCCGGCACACACAGCCCCACTGCCAGCACACACAGCCTGGCACATACAGCCTGGCAAACACAGCCCCATTGCCAGCACACACAGCCTGGCACACACAGCCTGGCACACACAGCCCCACTGCTGGCACACATGACCCCACTGCTGGCACACCACGCCCCACTGCCGGCACACACAGCCTGGCACATACGGCCCGGCACACACAGCCCCACTGCTGGCACACATAGCCCGGCACACATGGCCCCACTTCCGGCACACACGGCCCAACACACACAGCCCCACTGCTAGCACACACAGCCTGGCACACACAGCCCGGCACACACAGCCCCACTGCTGGCACACACAGCCTGGCACACACAGCCCGGTACACACAGCCCCACTACTGGGACACACAGCCTGGCACACACTGCCCCACTTCCAACACACACCGCCCGGCACACACAGCCCGGTACACACAACCCCACCGCCAGCAAACACCGCCCGGCACACACAGCCCCACTGCCAGCACACACAGCCTGGTACACACCGCCCGGCACACACAGCCCCACTGCCAGCACATACAGCCTGGCACACACCGCCCGGCACACGCAGCGCCACTGCTGTCACACACCGCCCAGCACACACAGTCCCACCGCCAGCACACACAGCCCGGCACACACAACCCCACTGCCGGCACACACAGCCTGGCACACACAGCCCGGCACACACAGCCCCACTGCCAGCACACACAGCCTGGCACACACAGCCCCATTGTCGCCACACAGAGCCCCACTGCTGGCACACAAGGCCCCACTGCCGGCACACACAGCCTGGCACACACGGCCCGGCACACACAGCCCCACTGCTGGCACACACAGCCTGGCACACACGGCTCCACTTCTGGCACACACAGCCCGGCACACACAGCCCGGTACACACAACCCCACCCCTGGCACACACAGCCTGGCACATACAGCTCGGCACACACAACCCCACTGCCAGCACACACAGCTTGGCACACACGGCCCGGCACACACAGCCCACTGCCAGCACACACAGCCTGGCACACACAGCCCGGCACACACAGCCCCACTGCTGGCACACACAGCCTGACACACACAGCCCGGCACACACAGCCCCACTGCCGGCACACACAGCCCGGTACACACAGCCCGGCACACACAGCCTGGCACACACAGCCCCACTTCTGGCACACACAGCCCAGCACACACGGCCCCACTGCTGGCAC
This sequence comes from Aldabrachelys gigantea, assembly GCA_026122505.1. Lineage (NCBI taxonomy): Eukaryota > Metazoa > Chordata > Testudines > Testudinidae > Aldabrachelys > Aldabrachelys gigantea. The sequence continues at coordinate 147,427,458 of CM047483.1, forward strand.
ACACGACCCCACTGCCGGCACACAAGGCCCCACTGCCGGCACACACAGCCTGGCACACACAGCCCCACTTCTGGCATACACAGCCCGGCACACATGGCCCCACTTCTGGCACACAAGGCCCCACTGCTGGCACACACAGCCCGGCACACACAGCCCCACTTCTGGCACACACAGCCCGGCACACACAGCCCCACTGCTGACACACACAGCCCGGCACACACAGCCCGGCACACACGGCCCCACTTCTGGCACACACAGCCCGGCACACCCAGCCCGGCACACAAAGCCCGGCACACCCAGCCCCACCGTTGGCACACCCAGCCCGGCGCACATGGACACACGTCCAGTAGTCGCCAGTCCTGCAGGGGCTGTGCTCTGTGCTGTGTGTGCCTGTCCCTGGTGCAGTTCTCAGCTGCTCACAGAGCTCGCTACCCCCCAGCTGGGGTCATCACGCCATCCTGTGGCTGCCAGGTATGGCTCAGGTTCGGTTCAAGGCAGGGAGTCCCAAACATTTCCCCCTAAGTTTCCCCTGTTCTGTTGCAACAGGCGCGTCTGTCAGGGAGAAGAACACGGCGGTGTGCGCAGCCCTTGCCTCAGCAGGGGCCAGGGTGTCATAAGTAGATAGGTAAGGGTTAATTTTCTTTTACCTGTAAAGGGTGAAAAAGGGGGAACCAAACACCTAACCAGAGGACCAATCAGAGAACTGGATTTTTTAAAAGTCAGGGGCGGGAATTGGGTAATCTGTGTCTTTGTTGTTTTCCTCGGCTGTGAGTAAACAAGTTTCTCTCTAACTCCAATCTTCTTCCTAAAATTCTACTAAAAGTCTGTGAGTACAAAAGGAAACAAAGTAAATCGGCTGTGATGTGCTTTGATTTGTATTTACTGTGTGTTGATTTGCTGGACTGTTTTAAATTGGCTATTTTTTAAATCAGACTGGTTATTCATATTTTCTTATAAGCAAGAGCCTGTATTGATCTTTAATGCAGTATTATTGTTCTGTATTTTCTTTCTTTTTATATAAAGTTTTCTTTTTAAAGTTGTGGAAGTTCTTTCCTACTGAGGCAAAGGGGAAAGGGAAAAGCCCAGGCTGTGGGTTAGTTTCTTACTGTCCCCAGGGCAGGAACAGGCTACGGGGAAAGAGAGAAAGAATCCCTTTGGTTTCCCTGTGTTTGAAGCTGTCTCTTTAGAGAGAAAGGAGACAGGACTTTCTTGGTATTGTGAGGTAAAGGAGATTGCATCATTCCCTCAGGCTGTTCAGAGAGCGGGGAAGGGAGGGGAGATAATTCCCTTGCCCGTGGACTCAGGCTTCTGAGTCTTGGGGGGGTGGTCTTTCCAGGGGAAGTTGGGGAGGCCAGAGAGGGGGTCCCCCAAGGAGGATTTGGGGAACCCAGGCTGATAAGAGCCATAATCTTATCTGGTGGCAGCGAGATAGATCCAAGCTGGGTACAAGCTTGGGGGAGGTTCACAGTAAGCACCCAGATCTTGGATGCTAAAATCCAGATTTGGGAAAAACATTTGCTACATGGTGGCAGCGGTGGGAGGGCAAAGGGCCCAGGCAGGTGCCACAGGCTGCCCCCCTGAGATCCTCCGCCTCAGCAGCCCCGAGTGTCTTGAGCTCATCACCTGGCAGCCCTGCCTCAGTCGCCTCCCAGCACCCTGGGGCTCCTCACAGGCACCCCCAGCCCAGAAACGAGGGCCGGGCTCGGGGCCACCAGTGCTGGACAGAGCCAGGCGCTCAGGCTGGGCCCGGCGGATACCTCTGATGGTCCCAATTATGGCATTGTAACTCTAGGCAGAAACAGAGACAACGCCTAGCCCCAGTCACCGGGGGAGGGGGGGGCATACTCCAGGGGCCCGACAGACGCGGGCCACAGGATGCAGCAGCTTGGAGCGAGAACGACCCCCAGGGTTCACATAGTTCAAGTTCCCAAATAAAGGCCACTCCTGGGAGGAGGGGGGTACATTTGGGGGGTGCTGGAGGATGTGTGTGTACCAGGAGGGGTATTTGGGGTGTAGGAGGGGTATTTGGGATTGCTAGAGGTGTGTGTGCACTGGGAGGGGTATTTGGGGGTGATGTTGGGTGTGTGTGTACTGAGAGGAGTATTTTGGGGATGTTCGAGGGGTGTTTGGGGTGCTGGAGGGTGTGTGTGTACCAGTAGGAGTATTTTAGGAGTGTTGGAGGGGTGTTTGGGGTGCTGGAGGGTGTGCGTGTACCAGTAGGAGTATTTTAGGGGTGTTGGAGGGGTATTTGGGATTGCTGGAGGGGTGTGTGTACCGGTAGGAGTATTTTGGGGGTGTGGGAGGGGTATTTGGGGGTGTTGGAGGGGGTGTGTGTACTGGGAGGGGTATTTTGGGGGTGTGGGAGGGGTATCTGGGGGTGCTGGAGGGATGTGTGTACCGGTAGGAGTATTTTGGGGGTGTGGGAGGGTATTTGGGGGTGTTGAGGGGGTGTGTGTACTGGGAGGGGTACCTGAGGAGTGTTAGAAGTGGCACTTGCAGCCTCACTCTTGAGGTGGGGGGCAGTGTCACTCCGTGTCACAGTGGCAGGGCGGTTGGCGCAGGCCTAAGATGCCTCGCTGTGGGCCTCTCTCCTTCCCCAGGGCCGGGAGCTGGGGCTTGGCCTCACCACCGCTCCCAGCCGGGCCCTGAGGCCCCGTGGCAGGGCAGGCGGCCTGGCTGAGAGGCGCTTGGCAGTTCTGCTTATGGCTACGAATCCTCCAGCCACCTGGTAGCCTCCAACTCTCAGGGCTGGCCCCATCCCCTCGCTCTTCGCCCACCAGCTCTCGGGGCTCTCTGTACAGCTCTCTCAGCCTCTGCACTTGCTTGGGGGTAACAGATTTTGTTTTGAATAATTTTAAATTCTGCTGCAGTGACTTGGGGTCTGTTGTCCGTCACTAGTTGTTCTGGAATATGAAAGGGAACAAAAGTGCACTTCAGTTTCTCGATAAGTGCGACATATTCTGTCTTTCATGTCAGTTATTTCTGTGCACCTGGAGGTGACCAGGTAAAGCTGTCCTGTGAACTCACATCGATCTGCAGCTCATCGCTTCCAAGGTCTGGCTGGCACAGGTGTTGCTATGAAAGGTTCCTTGTGCTGTGTTGGTCTGTTAGTTCTGCAGTGCTCACATGCAGGTGCTTTATTTTCTACATTCTTGCCGATGCTCAGCCCCCACACAGACTGATTGGCCCGTTCCCGCCATTGAGTTTACCTGATGTCCTTCCTGGACAAGGGTTAGGATTTCTCCTCTCCTTGTGTTTGGAATTATGATGCAGCTGCTTTTAATCAGGAATCTGTTTGGGTCACTTCATTGTGCACACACTGCAAAGTAGCGTCTTGTCACTTCCTTCGTGTCCTTGAGACACTTGAGCCAGATCCCCTAATGCAGCTTAGAATTGCCTGAAGCTGCGTGTCTGCCCAGGCTGCCAGTCTCTGTTCTGACACTGGTCCGGGTGTGTCCACAGCGTCCGTGGATGCCTTTGTGTCAGCTTTGAGCTCCAAGGTAGCTGAGTGGAGTGAATGCTTGGCTCTGTGACAGCGTCAGCTACTCCCAAGGAACGTCTACACTAGGGGATTATTCCGATTTTACATAAACCGGTTTTGTAAAACAGATTGTATAAAGTCGAGTGCACGTGGCCAAACTAAGCACATTAATTCAGAGGTGTACATCCATGTACCGAGGCTAGTGTTGATTTTCAGAGCGTTGCACTGGGGGTAGCTATCCCGTAGCTATCCCATAGTTCCCGCAATCTCCTCCACCCCTTGGAATTCTGGGTTGAGATCCCGGTGCCTGATGGGGCAAAAAACATTGTCGTGGGTGATTCTGGGTACAGCCTCACCCCTCCCTCTGTGAAAGCAGCAGACAACCATTTCACGCCTTTTTTCCTGGGTGAACTGTGCAAACGCCATAGCACAGCAAGCATGAACCCTGCTCAGCTCAAGACCGCAATCATAGATGTTGTAAACACCTCGCGCATTCTCATGCAGTCTATGCTGAACTGGGAACTGCAAAGCCAGGCAAGGAGGAGGAGGCGGCTACGGCAGAGCGGTGACGAGAGTGATGAGGACATGGACACAGAATTCTCTCAAACCGCAGGCCCCTGAGCTTTGGAGATCCTGCTGGTAATGGGGCACGTTCTAGCCATTGAATGCTGATTTTGGGCCCGGGAAACAAGCACAAACTGGTGGGACTGCATAGTTTTGCAGGTGTGGGACGATTCCCAGTGGCTGCGAAACTTTTGCATGCGTAAAGGCACTTTCATGGAACTTTGTGACTTGCTTTCCCCTGCCCTGAAACGCCATAATACCAAGATGAGAGCAGCCCTCACAGTGGAGAAGCGAGTGGCAATAGCCCTCTGGAAGCTTGCAACGCCAGACAGATATCGGTCAGTCAGAAATCAATTTGGAGTGGGAAATCTACTGTGGGGGCGGCTGTGATGCAAGTAGCCAAAGCAATCGTTAAGCTGCTGCTACGAAAGCTTGTGACTCTGGGAAATGTGCAGGTCATAGTGGATGGCTTTGCTGCAATGGGATTCCCTAACTGTGGGGGGGGCGATAGATGGAACCCATATCCCTATCTTGGCACCGGAGCACCAGGGCACCCAGTACATAAACCGCAAGGGGTACTTTTCAAGGGTGCTGCAAGCACTGGTGGATCACAAGGGACGTTTCACCAACATCCACGTGGGATGGCCAGGAAGGGTTCATGATGTTCACATCTTCAGGAACACTACTCTGTTTAAACGGCTACAATAAGGGAATTACTTCCCAGACCAGAAAATAACAGTTGGGGATGTTGAAATGCCTGTCGTTATCCTGGGTGACCCAGCCTACCCCTTGATGCCATGGCTCATGAAGCCATACACAGGAAGCCTGGACAGTGGTCAGGAGCTGTTCAACTACAGGCTGAGCAAGTGCAGGATGGTGGTAGAACGTGCATTTGGCCGTTTAAAGGCACGCTGGCGCACATTACTGACTCGCTCAGACCTCAGCCAAACCAATGTCCCCATTGTTATTGCTGCTTGCTGTGTGCTCCACAATCTCTGTGAGAGTAAGGGGGAGACCTTTATGGCGGGGTGGGAGGCTGAGGCAAATCACCTAGTCGCTGATTATGCGCAGCTAGACACCAGGGCTATTGGAAGAGCGCACCAGGAAGCGGTGCGCATCAGAGAAGCTTTGAAAACCAGTTTCATCACTGGCCAGGGTACAGTGTGACTGTTGTGTTTGTTTCCCCTTGATGAACCCCCGCCTTGATTGACTCATTCCCTGTAAGCAACCCACCCTCCCCCTTCAATTACAGCTTGCTTAAGGAAATAAAGTCACTATCATTTAAAAATCATGTATTCTTTATAAAAAAGTCATTATTAAAAGAGGGAGAGAACTGACAAGGTGTCACAGAGTGTGGGGGAGTCCGGCCCTGCAACCCTTTTCCTGGGACTCACAGTGACTCTCAGCCAGCCAGTAAAACAGAAGGTTTATTGGACAACAGGAACGCAGGTTACAGCAGAGCTTGCAGGCACAGTCAGGACCCCTCCATCGAGTCCTTCTGGGCTTTCAGGGGAGAGTGGTCATGTACACGGTGAAGTGTCGCCCAAAGAGATATGGCTCTAGTTTCTTAAGGGCCCACACCATGGCCAGGCATTCCTTCTCGATGGCCGCGTAGTTCTGCTCCTGGGGTAGCAACTTCTTGCTCAGGTACATGATGGGGTGTCTCTCCCCCTTTTCATCCTCCTGCATTAATACCACCCCCAGTCCCGTGTCTAAAGCGTCGGTGAATACCATAAAGGTTTTGTCAAAATCTGGGTTTGCCAGAACTGGACCACTAACCAGAGCCTCCTTCAGTGCCCGGAGAGCCTCCTGGCACTGCTCAGTCCAGACCACCTTGTCTGGTTTCCCCTTCTTGCACAGTTCAGTGATGGGGGTGGCTATGGCGCTAAAGTGGGGCACGAACCTTCGATAGTACCCCGCCATCCCAATAAAGGCCTGGACCTGCTTTTTGATTTGGGGAGGTGGCCAGTCTCTGATCACCTCCACCTTGGCTGGTTCTGGCTTTAGGCAGCCGCTCCCCACCCGATGGCCCAGGTAAGATACTTCAGCCATCCTCACCTTGCACTTCTCAGCCTTTACAGTTAACCCAGCCTCCCGGAGTCGGTCCAGCACTTGTTTAACCTGGAACACGTGGTCCTCCCAGGTCTGGCTGAAGACGCAGATGTCGTCAATATACGCCACGGCAAAACTCTCCATCCCTCTCAGTAGCTGATCCACCAGGCGCTGGAAGGTGGCCGGCGCTCCCTTGAGGCCAAAGGGCAGGGTCAGAAACTCGTAGAGCCCCAGAGGGGTGATAAAGGCCGATTTCAGCCTGGCATCTGCGTCCAGCAGCACTTGCCAGTAGCCCTTGGTAAGATCCATGGTGGTGAGGTACCGAGCACCTCCCAGCTTGTCTAGGAGCTCGTCAGGTCTGGGCATGGGGTAGGTGTGATGAACTGGGACTGTTCTTAATGTTTGCTCTGAATACTGTGTTGGTGCCTCAGTGTCTCCTAGGCAGTTCTTAAGTATCTAGGTGGTGGGATAAGGGGGTGTGATTGCTGCAGAGCAAAGGGCCAGTGCACCTAAATGCCTGGCACTCTGTCTCCTAGCAACTGATGGCCTGGGCCCCTCCTCTGCAAAGGTGCCAGCTGAAGGTGTTGGAGACAAAGGGATCAGGTGACCTCCTGGCCCGGGAAAGGAGCTGAGCAGAGAGGAGGGGCTGGAGGGGGTTGTTAGTCTGGAGCTTGCTGGGGACGAGGAGTGAAGGGCAGACCGAGGGGTCTGGCTCACTGCCCCCCAGAATGGACCCGGCCGAGGGGTCTGGTTCGCTGTACCTACAAGCTCTGTTTTAGACCCTGTTCCTGTCATCGAATAAACCTCTGTTTTGCTGGCTAAGAGTCAAGTCTGACTGCAAAGTGGGGGTGCAGAACCCTGTGGCTTCCCCAGGACCCCGCCTGGGTGGGCTCGCTGTGGGAAGCGCACGGAGGGGCAGAAGATGCTGAATGCTCCAAGGAGAGATCCAGGAGGTGAAGACGTGTGAGCTTCTTGCCCTGAACAAGTCTGCTCCAAGGGAGAGGAGGCTCCCCAAAGTCCTGCCTGGCTTTATGGGGAGCAGTTCCAGAGCATCGCCCGGTGACTCCGTGACAGTAGGCATCAGATACGGTGATGGCATTGAGCTTTCGATAGCCCACACAGAACCGGATCGACCTGTTCTTCTTGGGGACCAGCACCACTGGTGAGGCCCAAGGGCTGGAAGACAGCTGGATCACCCCCAGAGTCAGCATGTCCCTGACCTCTCTTTCTAGGTCCTGGGCAGTTTTACCAGTGACCCGAAAAGGGGAGCATCTTATAGGACGATGTGACCCGGTCTCCACCCTGTGGACAGTCAAATTAGTGCGTCCAGGCTGGTTGGAAAACAGCTGTCGGGTACAGATGCAGCACCCCTCTGATCTCAGCGTGCTGGGCCAGGGTCAGCTGATCAGAGAGGGCAATTGCGTCCAGGGGGGAACCAGCTTTTGTCCCAGGGAATAGATCCACTAAGGGGTCATCTCCCTGCCCCTCCCAGTGTCCACACACGGCCAACACCACATTCTCCCTGTCATAGTATGGTTTCATCATGTTCACATGTTACACCCGGCGGTGATGTGCCCGGTTCGACAGGTCCACCACATAGTTTACCTCATTCAGTTGCTTGGTAACCTTGAAGGGCCCTTCCCAGGCGGCCTGGAGTTTGTTTTTCCTCACGGGGATGAGAACCATCACCTGATCCCCGGTGGCGAAGGCGCGGGCCCGTGCTGTGCGGTCATACCAGACCTTCTGCTTCCTCTGGGCTCAGGCCAGATTCTCGCTGGCCAGGCCCATGAGCTCGGCCAGTCTTTCCCAGAAGGTCAGGACATACTCCACCACTGATTCTCCCTCGGGAGTGGCCTTCCCCTCCCATTCGTCCCTCATCAGGTCTAGGGGCCCCTTACCCACCTTCTATACAACAGTTCGAAAAGCGAAAACCCGGTAGATTCCTGGGGTACCTCCCTGTATGCGAACAGCAGGTGAGGTAAGTACTTGTCCCAATCCTGCAGGTGCTGGTTCATAAATGTTTTTAGCATCATCTTCAGCGTCCCGTTGAACCTTTCCACCAGACCGTTGGACTGGGGGTGATACGCTGAGGCCCAGTTATGCTGGACCCCACATTTTTCTCACAAGCACCGGAGCCGGGCTGACATGAAGTTGGACCCCTGGTCCGTTAAGGCTTCCTTCGGGAACCCCACCCGGCTGAAAATTGTCAGCAGCGCATCTGCCACAGTGTCTGCTTCGATAGAGGACAAGGCCACCGCCTCGGGGTAGCGAGTGGCAAAATCCACCACCATCAGGATGTATTTCTTCCCCAACCGGGTCGTCTTGCTGAGAGGTCCCACTATGTCCATGGCCACCTTCTGGAAAGGTTCTTCTATGATGGGTAAAGGCCTCAAAGCCGCTTTCCCCTTGTCCCGGGCCTTCCCCACCCTCTGGCAGGGGTCACAGGATTGGCAGTATTGTCGGACCTGGGTAAAGACCCCAGGCCAGTAAAAGTTCTGTAGCAGCCTCTGCCTGGTGCGCCGGATTCCCTGGTGCCCTGCGAGAGGGATGTCATGGGCCAGGTCCAGTAGCTTGTGGCGAAACTTCTGGGAAACCACCAGCTGCCTCCTGATCCCCCATGACTCCACTTCCTCTGGGGGAGCCCATTCTCGGTACAGGAACCCCTTCTCCCACAGGAACCTCTCCTTGCAACCTCTCCTCATGGTCTGTACCGCACTGAGGTCAGCCTGGTCCCTGGGCTTCCGCAAGGAGGGATCTTTCTGCAACTCGGTCTGGAACTCAGCAGCTGGGACAGGGATGGGGACCGGCTCTCTCTTGCTGGCTGGGTCTGAGGCCGCAGCATCTCTGAGCCATGCCCCTGGGCGTCCCTGCCCCCCAGGTTAAGGTCCTGCACCTCGGGCCAAGTACCTTCCCTGTTGTCGGGGCGCAGTGTCCTTTGCCGACTCTGACTATGAGTCACTACCAGGGCACTCTGAGTGCTACTAGGCCAGTCCTCGAGGTCCCCTCCCTTTAACACGTCCGTGGGCAAATGTGGGTGTACTCCCACGTCCTTGGGACCCTCCTTAGCTCCTCACTTCAGGTGTACCGTCGCCATGGGCACCTTGAATGGGGTCCCGCCCACGCCCATCAGGGTCAGGTGGGTGTCGGGCACCATCCGATCTGAGGCCACCACCTCGGGCCGGGCAAGCGTCACCTCTGCGCCCGTGTCCCAGTAACCAGTGACCTTCCTCCCATCTATCTCCAGGGGAACAAGGCACTCTTTCCGGAGGGGCAGCCCCGCGCCCACCCGGTAAACTAAGAACCCGGAGGCTGGAGCATCCAGCCCCCAGAGGAGCTGACCTTGGGACCTCCTCCCTCCTTCACAGGTGGTATGTTGCCAGCCCCACTTTCCCGGGAATGTAGCTCCTCCTCTGACTGGGTTTTTACCCAGTCCACCTTCTGCGGGTTGGGTCTGCTTGTTCTGTCCTGAGCTTGGGGCACTGGGCCCGTATGTGGCCTTGCTGGCCACATTGATAGCAGCCCATGTCTCGTGGGTCCGCTTGAGTGGGTCAGAGGGACCTGACGCCGGATGTTCCCCTTTTGGGGGGTTCTCCATAGGCCCCTGCTGGGAGGTCCCATGGTGATTCTCTCTCTGTGTTGAGGCAGGCCTGCTTCTTCGAGACTCCTCCCTGCCATCCCCTGCCCGACTGTCCACAAATTGGTCGGCCAGCTGGCCTGCGTACTGCGGGTTCTCCGGCTTCTGGTCCATCAACCACAGCCTCAGGTCGGACGGGCGCTGCTCATACAGGTGCTCCAGTATGAATAGGTCAAGCAGGTCCTCTTTAGTTTGGGCCCCAGCTGTCCACTTGCGGGCATACCCCTGCGCCTGGTTGACCAGTTGTAGGTATGTGACCTCACGAGTTTTACGCTGGCTCTGGAACCTTTTCCGGTACATCTCAGGAGTCAGCCCAAACTCGCGGAGCAGGGCCTGTTTGAACAGTTCGTAGTCCCCCGCCTCCGCCCCTTTCAGTCGGCTGTACACCTCCACGGCTGTGGAGTCCAGTAAGGGGGTGAGAACTGCAATCCTGTCTGCAGGGCCAACCCCGTGCAGCTCGCAGGCATTCTCAAAGGCAGTCAGGAAGGTATCTATGTCCTCCCCCTCCTTACGCCAGGGCAGCAAGTGCTTATCAAAGTTCGTTGTAGGCTTGGGTCCCCCCTCACTCACCGCAGCCAGGGCCTCACTGCTCCTCAGCTGGGCCAGCTCCAGCTCATGTTTATGCTGGTTCTCCTCATGTTTACGCTGTTTCTCCTTCTCCTCCAGCTCTTGCCTCTTTAACTCGAGCTCCTCCTGTCTCAGCTTCCTTTCATATTCCAGCTGCATCCGCTCCACGGATGCCGAGCGTTGCCGGGATGATCCCCTGCTGGGGGGTGAGCTTCGCCGGCAGGATCCCCCGCTGGCCGGGGGGTCACGGTGCCCTCGGTATTCGCTGGGCTCCTCCCCGCCCTTCCCCTAGGCCTAGGAAGGGGGGGTCTCGGGAAGCCCTCAGCCGCCGGCTGACCACTCCCAGCGGGGACAGACACTGGTGCCTGCGCTGCATCTGCCAGGCTGCTTCCCTCAGAGACAGGGCTCCGTTTATTCATGCGGTCTCCCTCCTCCAGCTGGGCAATCAGCTGGTCTTTGGTGAGTCTCCTTCTGTGCAGCCCCCTCTGCTTGCACAGCTCCAGCAGGTCACACTTGCGTCGCTGGGCATACATCTTCCTGCTGGCCACTCACAGTTCGGGGTGCTCGCCGCTCCCCATGGTTTCCATGGGAACCCCTAGTGCACCAGACCTTCTTGAGGTCACCACCTCTCTGCCAGGGTCGAGCTGCAGACTCCTCCGCCCCTGGGACCGCTCGCTGCAATCCCCCGGGGGACCCTCTTACTGCAAAGTCCTTCTCACTGGGCACACACTCCCAGGGGTTAATCACCCCTTCATTTTACTGCTCCCCAGTCACTTACTGCAGGAAGCGCCGTCCACGGGGTGCAGTATCTCCCGCCGCTGCCACCAGTTGTTACGGAGTGTGGGGGAGTCCGGCCCTGCACCCCTCTTCCTGGACCCCACAGGGACTCTTAGCCAGCCAGTAAAACAGAAGGTTTATTGGACAACAGGAACGCAGGTTACAGCAGAGCTTGCAGGCACAGTCAGGACCCCTCCATTGAGTCCTTCTGGGCTTTCAGGGTGCTTGGATCCCAGCTTAGGATACCCTGAATTCCGCCCCACAGCCCCAAACCCAAACTGAAAACTACTTCCCTCCTGCCAGCACCTTCCTTTGTCCTCCTTCCCAGGCAAAGGTGTTGACCTTTCCCTCCCTTACCTAGCTCAGGTTACAGGCTCCGGTATCGTCCATCCCCTAAAGTCCTCCCCTGCTCTCCCGTTCCCCACACAGACAGAACCTACTCCATCACACAAGGTATCCCGGATGTGGTTTGGGAGGAGGATAGGAGGGAAGGAAAAGGCCACTAAAAATATTTCAAAGTAATGACAGCCTTTTGGTTGGGCTGTCCACGGGGGTGGAGTGGGCGGGTGCATGAAGCCTTCCCCCACGCGTTCTACACGTCTGGGCGAGGAAGATATGGAACATGGTGAGTGGTGAGGGTGGTTACACAGGGGCTGCAGCAGCACTCTGTGAACCTGTTGCTCTTCCTGAAGCTCCACCAGACTTCGGAGGATGTCAGTTTGATCATGCAGCAGCCCCAGCGTTGCATCCCACCACCGCTTATCTTCCTGCCTACACCTCTGATCTTCCTGCCGCCACCTCTCATCTCGAGCGTCTCTCCTGTCCTTACGTTCACTGGCATCTTTCCTGTAATTTGATACCACGTCCTTTCACTCATTCAGATGAGCTCTTTCATTGCGGGTCACTTCCATGATTTCCGAGAACATTTCGTCTCGCGTCTTTTTTTCCTCCGCCTTATCTGAGATAGCCTTCGGGATGGAGTAGGGAGGCTTGAAAAATTTGCAGCTGCATGAGGGAGGGAAAAAAGGGAGAGAAGTATTTAAAAAGATACATTTTACAGAACAATGGTTATACTCTTTCACAGTGAACAACACTATTCACCTCACATAGCACATGTGATTTCAGTACAAGGTCGCATTTTGCATCTTAATATTGAGTGCCTGCGGCTCTGGTGTTACAGATCTCACAGATGCAGGTCCGGGCAGCAGAATTCGGCTTGCACGCGGCCATGGTAAGCCACTGTCTTTCGGCTTCTGCAGCCTTCATATACACAGCGCCCTCCTTTCCCAAATACCAAGCAAAGCCCATTCAGTGCTGCTTCTTTCCTGTTAATGTGCAGCAGCAGAAACCACCCCCCCATCCAATTCTCTGGGATGATCGCTTTACCCATCCCCCCACCGCGTGGCTGATATAATGGAAGATCACTGCTAATCACCCACTTCCGTGCCCACTGCGTGTCTGGTAGCAGGGCAGATCCCTGCTAGCCAAACGCGAAAAAGCTCAGCGCCATTCCCACCCCCGCTTGGCTACCTGCAAGGAAGGATTTCTTTTAAGCAACAGGCAAACAGCCCAGTAGGAATGGCCATCTCTGTCCCCTTAATTAAATTCCTGAATTTCAGCCAGGTTACCATGAACGATATCACTCTCCTGAGGATAACACAGCGAGATAAAGAACGGATGTTGCTTGAATGCCAGCAATCACTGGGACCATACGCAGCTAGGCTTTGTCATGCAATGATACCAGATTACTTGCTACATGCATGGCATGGTCAAGGGTCCTACCATGGAAGACAGAATAAGGCTGCCCTGCCCAGAAACCTTCTGCAAAGGCTTTTGGAGTATCTCCAGGTGAGCTTCATGGAGACGTCCCTGGAGGATTTCCGCTCCATCCCCAGACATGTTAACAGACTTTTCCAATAACTGTACTGGCCATGAATGCATCCCAAGTCCTCAGGGCAAATCAATCATTAAGAAATGCTTGCTTTTAAACCATGTTTTATATTTACAAAGGTACGCTCACCAGAGGTCGCTTCCGTGGCTTCATTGTCTGGGCTAGTGGCTTGGGAGGGCTGGGAGGGTAATTCCATCTGAGTGAGAAAAAGCTCCTGGCTGTTGGGGCTAACGGAGTGCTGTGTGCTCTCTGCAAGCTCGTCCTGCTCTTCCTCCTCCTCATCTTCCCCGTCCGCAGAATCCTCAGCCATGGCTGCGATTACCAATCCCACCTCGGAATCCACGAACAGAGGTGGGGTAGTGGTGGCGGACCCCCCTAGAATTGCATGCAGCTCAGTGTAGAAGCGGCATGTTTTCGGCCCTGCCCCGGGCCTTCCGTTTGCTTCTTTGGTTTTCTGGTAGACTTGTGTGAACTCCTTAGCTTTCACTCTGCACTGCACTGAGTCCCTGGTGTGGCGTCTCTGCATCATGGCCTTGGAAATTTTTTCAAATGTTTTTTCATTTTGTCTTTTGGAACAGAGTTCTGTTAGCACGGAATCCTCTCCCCATACAGCAATCAGATCCAGTACCTCCCATGCGGTCCATGCTGGAGCTCTTTTTCGACTCTCAGGAGACTGCATTGTTACCTGTGCTGATGAGCTCTGCGTGGTCACCTGTGCGGTGAGCTCTCCACGCTGGCCAAACAGGAAATGAAATTCAAAAGTTCGCGGGGCTTTTCCTGTCTACCTGGCCAGTGCATCTGAGTTCAGATTGCTGTCCAGAGCGGTCACAGTGGTGCACTGTGGGATACCGCCCGGAGGCCAATACCATCGATTTGCGGCCACACTAACCCTAATCCGATATGGTAATACCAATTTCAGTGCTACTCCTCTCGTCGGGGAGGAGTACAGAAACCGGTTTAAAGAGCCCTTTATATCGATATAAAGGGCCTCGTTGTGTGGACAGGTGCAGGGTTAAATCGGTTTAACGCTGCTAAATTCGGTATAAACGCGTAATGTAGACCAGGCCCCAGATTTTTCCCAGGGACATTTAGCAATTGGGTTAATCGCATTCCCCTTAGCAATAGACACTGGCTTCTCGGCGGTGCTTAATCCGGTGTGACGGAGCACCCCATAAGGCTTCATGGGGATATGCTTATGGATGTTATCATAAACAGATAGTAGGAGTTAATAGCACAGAAGTACTTCTATCTCTTTTGACTGTAAAGGGTTAACAAGTTCAGTGAGCCTGGCTGTCACCTGACCAGAGGACCAAGCAGGGGACAGGACACTTTCAGATCTTGAGGGAGGGAAGTTGCTGTTAGAATTTGGTGGTTGTTCTCTCTGGGTTCTGAGAGTGACCAGACGTGCAACCAGGTTTCTCTCCAATCTCTCCAATACAGGCTCTTATCAGTTCAGAATAGTGAGTACTAGGTAGATAAGGCGAGTTAGGCTTATGTTTGTTTTCTTTATTTGCAAATGTGCATTTGGCTGGAAGGGGTTCAAATTTGTATTTTGCTGAAAGGATTTTAATTTGTACTTGTATACTGAGGCTGGGAGGGTATTCCCAGTGTCTATAGCTGAAAGACCCTGTACCTAATCCATCTTAATTTTACAAAGATAATTTTTACTGTTTTTCTCTCTTTAATTAAAAGTTTCTTGTTTAAAAACCTGATTGTTTTTTTATTCTGGTGAGACCCCAGGGGACGGGGTCTGGATTCACCAGGGAATTGGTGGGGAGAAAGGAGGGAAGGGGGAGAGAAAGGCTAAATTCTCTCTGTGTTAGGATTACTGTCTCTCTCAGGGAGAGTCTGGGAGGGGGAGAGAGAAGGAGGGGGGAAAGTGCATTTTCCTCTCTGTTTAAGATTCAAGGAGTTTGAATCACACTGATCTTCCAGGGTAACCCAGGGAGGGGAAGCCTGGGAGAGGCAACGGTGGAGGAAAGGACTTTCTTTCCTTGTGTTAAGATCCAGAGGGTCTGGGTCTTGGGGGTCCCCGGGCAAGGTTTTGAGGGGACCAGAGTGTACCAGGCACAGAATTCCTGGTTGGTGCCAGTGCTACAAGTACTGAGCTGGTAATTGAGCTTAGAGGAATTCATGCTGGTACCCCATCTTTTGGATGCTAAGGTTCAGGGTGGGGAATTGTACCATGACAGATGTATACATAATATAACTGGAATATGTTCTGTGGTACATATGCCATGTAACATATCTCTGTAAAGGTTGTGGTCTACTGAATCTATTCATCCTATTTGTATGCATGTGTCATTTTTGTATTCGAAGTTATGAATATTGGCTGGGAACTGGTCCAAACCCCAAATAAATCCGTTTTACCCTGTGTGACAAAGTGGGACTGTTAATGTTTCCTTTGAATACTGTTTGGGTGCCTCAGTTTCCCCTATGCATTTCTTAAGTCTCCAGTGTGCATAAATTACCAACACTTTGTATCCTAGCAACAAATGGCTGGGCCCTTGTCATGGAGTCCCCAGGCGATGCTCTGGAACAGCTCCCCACAAAGCCAGGCAGGACTTTGGGGAGCCTCCTCTCCTTTGGAGCAGACTTGTTCAGGGCAAGAAGCTCACATGGCTTCACCTCCTGGGTCTCTCCTTGGAGCATTCAGCATCCTCTGCCCCTCCGTGTGCTTCCCACAGCGAGCCCGCCCCAGCGGGGTCCTGGGGAAGCCACAGGGTTCTGCACCCCCACTTTGCAGTCAGACGTGACTCTTAGCCAGCAAAACAGAGGTTTATTCGATGACAGGAACAGGGTCTAAAACAGAGCTTGTAGATACAGCGAACCAGACCCCTCGGCCGGGTCCATTCTAGGGGGGAGGCAGTGAGCCAGACCCCCAGGTCTGCACTTCACTCCTTGTCCCCAGCCAGCTCCAGACTTACACCTCCTCCAGTCCCTCTTTTCTGGCCTGTGTCTCTTTCCCAGGCCAGGAGGCCACCTGATCTCTCTGTTTCCCACACCTTTAGCATCCCCTTGCAGGGGGGAAGGGCCTGGCCATTAGTTGACAGGAGACAGAGGGTCGGCCAGCAACTGAGGCCCCCCCACAGTATTCACAGGGAACATTAAGAACAGCCCCACTTTATCACATCTCTCCCCCCTTCGAGACCGAACTGAGCGAGGTCACTCAAGCCAGTGACCTGGGGAAGTTTAAACCCACCAATGTTCCCAGGGATGCTCCTGCATCTCTCCCATTCCTCAGTGTGAGTTACACCAGGACAGTCCAGTCTCACGCCCTCCCTTAGGTCGAGTGTGCTTGATGGCACTCGCAGGCCGCATGTGGGAAGGTTTATGCGGCTTGAACCCTTTTGCTACCCCAGTACCCCTGGGGTTCAAACTGGGACGGGGTCTTCTCCCAGCACCCTGGGCTGTGATTCGGGATCCCTTGGTTAAGAGCCCCCATCTTGGCCTTGCCCAGCTCTGGGCTTGGGCAGCCGCTCCCCACCTTGTGGCCCAGATACAACACCTCTGCCATCCCCACCTTACACTTTCCAGCTTTTCCATCAGTCCCACCTCCTTGAGGCAGCCCAGCACCCTCTTCCCCTGGGACACCTGTTCCTCCCAGGTCTGGCTAAAGATGCACATGTTATCAGTGTCTGCCAGGGCCAAGTTCTCCATCCCCCTCTGCTTGTCTAGAATCTCCCCAGGCCTAGGCATGAGGTTGGCATCGGACACCGTGGTGGCTTTAAGCTTCTGATAGTCCCCACAAAACCAGATCATCCTGTCTTGCTTGGGGATCAGCCCCACGGGTAAGGCCCATAGGCTGTTAAACGGCTGGATCCCATCTAAAGCCAGCATGTCCTTGACCTCTCTCTCCAGGTTCTGGGTTGCTTTCCCAGTGACTCTGAACGGGGAACACCTGATGGGGAGATTGGCTCCCACCTCAGGGAAGAGATCCCCCAAAGAGTCTTCCCCTTCTCCTCCCAATCCTCCCCTTTCAGGTCCAGGGGTCCCCTCACTCTCCTCCCATCCAGCAGCTTGAGAGGGAAGAACCCTGTGGATTCCTGGGGCACCACCAGCTGCCTCCCGATTGCCCCCAGTTCTACTTCCCCTTGGGGAGCCCATTCCCGGTACAGGAATCCCTTCTCCCACAGGACTCTGTCCCTGCAGCCTTCCCCAAGGGGGTTTGCAGCGCTGTGGCCAGCAAGTTCCCTCAGCCTCTCCAAGGAGGGATCCTTCTGCAGCTCGGTCTGGGATTCAGCTGCTGGGGCAGGGAGTGGGACCTGCTCCCTCTCGCTGGCTGGGTCTGGGGTCACAGCCCCCCTGAGCCTTGTCCCTTGTAGCTCCCTCCCTGATGTGTAATCACTTCCCAGCAGCACGTCTGGACCAGGCATACCTGGCTGGCAGCCTGTGATGAACTGGGAATGTTCTTAATGTTTGCTCTTGTGACATTATGAGTGTAATGTAATATCTCATTGAAGAATGACAGAGCCAGAAAGAGTTAATTAACTGACCTGACCCATGGGTGAACCTCAAGGACTGGTTAGCAAGATATGTAAATGAACAGAGCTTTGAAATGCAAGTCTGCATTGTTAGAGGTAGAAGGGGAGGTGTTTGCTCAGGTCTTGGGATGCCAGCAAACAAGTCTTGTCTGTTGCTATAGTTTTAATTCAAAGATCAAAAAAGGAATATTAGCATTTAAGATGATACTTGAGTGAAATAGTATTATTGTCTGTGTGTCTTTGAAGGTTGTGGTAACCTGTATCTGAACTGTTTAATGGATAAATTACTCTGTGCTAATTGCCAGGATGTTTAGGAGAAGGAGAGTTAAGCCTATTGTTTTCTCAGGCGGAGAGGATGCTGGAAATGTATAAGAAGCCTGGGACATGATCCTGCTTCATCTCAGATCTGCTTTGTGTTTCAAGAGGGGGAAACCTTAAGCCACAAGGATTGAGATCCCCAGTCATTCACTGGAGTCACCCCGAATATGGACATTGAATTATAACCTATGGACTATTTCTAAAAGGACTTTTGGCAACTACAAGCTCATCTCTACTATGTATCTGAACCTCAAGAATTGAATGTGTATTAATCTTTTAACCAACACTCTCTCTCTTTTCTGTTCTAATACATTTTAGCTTAGTTAATAAGAATTGGCTGTAGCGTGTATTGTGGGTAAGATCTAAGTTATAATTGAACCTGGGTATGTGGCTGATCCTTTGGGATTGGAAGAACCTTTTCTTTTATATGATGAAGTAAGATTTTCAGGAATCATCATCATGTGTTTGACAGGTGTGTCTGGACAGAGGCCTGAGGCTGGGCACTTTAAGGGAACTGTGTTGTTTGGACTTTTAAGTGACCAGTGAGGTACTATAGAAGCTGTTTTGTGCTGGTTGGTATATCTAAGCAGTGGAATAACCACCAGCGTTTGGGGTTTGTCTGCCCCGTTTTGTTGCAGTTCACCCTGATTGAGTGACCTCAGTTGGCTCCCACAGGCAGCACCGTCACAGCTCTAAATACTGTGTTGGTGCCTCAGTGTCCCCTGTGCAGTTCTTAAGTATCTAGGTGGTGGGATAAGGGTGTGTGATTGCTGCAGAGCAAAGGGCCAATGCACCTAAATGCCTGGCACTCTGTCTCCTAGCACCTGATGGCCTGGGCCCCCCCTCTGCAAAGGTGCCAACTGAAGGTGTTGGAGACAAAGGGATCAGGTGACGTCCTGGCCCGGGAAAGGAGCTGAGCAGAGAGGAGGGGCTGGAGGGGATGGTTAGTCTGGAGCTTGCTGGGGACGAGGAGTGAAGTGCAGACGTGGGGGTCTGGCTCACTGCCCCCCAGAATGGACTCGGCCGAGGGGTCCCGTTCGCTGTACCAACAAGCTCTGTTTTAGACCCTGTTCCTGTCATCAAATAAACCTCAGCGAACAGGACCCCTCGGCCGGGTCCATTCTGGGGGGCAGTGAGCCAGACCCCCACATCTGCACTTCATTCCTTGTCCCCAGCCAGCTCCACACTGACAACCCCCTTCAGCTCCTCCTCTCTGGCCTGTGTCTCTTTCCCGGGCCAGGAGGCCACCTGCGCTGGTTAGGCCTCAACTGGAGTATTGTGTCCAGTTCTGGGCACTGCATTTCAAGAAAGATGCGGAGAAATTGGAGAGGGTCCAGAGAGGAGCAAGAAGAATGATTAAAGGTCTTCAGAACATGACCTATGAAGGAAGGCTGAAAGAATTGGGTTTATTTAGTTTGGAAAAGAGAAGACTGAGAGGGGACATGATAGCAGTTTTCAGGTATCTAAAAGGGTGTCATGAGGAGGAGGGAGAAAACTTGTTCACCTTAGCCTCTAATGATAGAACAAGAAGCAATGGGCTTAAACTGCAGCAAGGGAGGTTTAGGTTGGACATTAGGAAAAAGTTCCTAACTGTTAGGGTAGTTAAACACTGGAATAAATTGCCTAGGGAGGTTGTGGAATCTCCATCTCTGGAGATATTTAAGAGTAGGTTAGATAAATGTCTATCCGGGATGGTCTAGACAGTATTTGGTCCTGCCATGAGGGCAGGGGACTGGACTTGATGACCTCTTGAGGTCCCTTCCAGTCCTAGAGTCTATGAATCTATGATCTCTCTGTTTCCCACACCTTTAGCATTCCCTTGCAAGGGGGAAAGAGCCTGGCCATTAGTTGCCAGGCGACAGAGGGTCGGCCAGGAACTGAGGCCCCCCACAGTATTCAGAGGGAACATTAAGAACAGCCCCACTTCATCACAGCCCTTGCCTCCCTTGCAAGAGGCAGACGTGGGTGTCTGCCTCACTGGGCCGCAGAATGGACCCGGCTGAGGCGTCCCGTTCGCTGTATATATAAACTCTGTTTTAGATCCTGTTCCTGTCATCGAATAAACCTCTGTGTTACTGGCTGGCTGAGAGTCACGTCTGACTGCAAAGTGGGGGTGCAGGACCCTGTGGCTTCCCCGGGACCCCGCCAGGGCAGACTCGCTATGGGAAGCGCATGGAGGGGCAGAGGATGCTGAATGCTCCAAGGAGAGACCCAGGAGGTGAAGCCGTGTGAGCTTCTTGCCCTGAACAAGTCTGCTCCAAGGGAGAGGAGGCTCCCCAAAGTCCTGCCTGGCTTTGTGGGGAGCAGTTCCAGAGCATTGCCCAGGGAGTCAGTGACACCCTGTATAAAGCTTATACAGGGTAAACTCACAGGGTGAGGGATAGCTCAGTGGTTTGTGCATTGGCTTGCTAAACCCAGCGTTGTGAGCTCAATCCTTGATGGGGCCACTTAGAGATCTGGGGCAAAATCAGTACTTGGTTCTGCTGGTGAAGGTAGGGGGCTGGACTCCATGACCTGCCAAGGTCCTTTCCAGTTCGAGGACATCAGTATAGCTCCATACTATTATTATAAATTGTCCACCCTCTATAACATTGATAGAGAGATGCACAGCTGCTTGCTCCCCCAGGGATTAATTACTTGCTCTCGGTTAATTAAGAAACAAAAGTGATTTTATTAAGTAGAAGAAGTAGGATTTAAGTGGCTTCAAGTAGTAACAGACAGAACAAAGTGAATTACCAAGCAAAATAAAATAAAACGCACAAATCTAAGCTTAATACAGTAAAAAAACTGAACACAGATAAAACCTCACCCTTACAGGAATTCCAGAATGCTCCTTTTACAGACTAGTCTCCTGCTAGCCTGGGTCCAGCAATCACTCACCTCCCCTGCAGTCACTGTCCTTTGTTCCAGTTTCTTTCAGGTATCTTTGGGGGTGGAGAGGCTCCCTCTTTAGCCAGCTGAAGACCAAATGGAGGGGTCTCCCATGGGCTTAAATAGACTTTCTCTTGTGGGTGGAGATGCCCTCCTCACTCCCATGCAAAGTCCAGCTCCAAGATGGAGTTCTGGAGTCACCTGGGCAAGTCCCATGTCCATGCATGACTCAGTTCTTACAGGCAGCAGCCATGGGTCACCTGCTCCCTTGACCGTCCTGGTGTATACTTCTTATGTGGCTTGGAGCCTCCCAAGACCCGTTGTCTCTTAAGTGCTTCTTGCTTTGTTGCCATTTTCTTTCTGTTCCTGTTATTAGCTTCCTCCTGACACCATGTCCTGTTCTTCTGTACCAGACATGGCCTGGTCACCGAGCTTCCAATACAGCCCAGCTGCGGTCATCACAAAATCCTTTATTGCCCTGCCAGGTATGGCTGAGATTAACCTCAAGAAGGTCTACACACAGCGCCACCTAGTGACTGAGCCGTATAGAACAGTGTGATGAAGTGGGGAATTTTCTTGATGCTCTGTATGAGTGCTGTGTGTGCCTCAGTTTCCCTAATGTGCTCCATGTGTAACAAGGTGGTGGGAGAGGGTGTTTGTTGTTGCAGAGGGCCAGGTCTGACCTCACCTAGCAGCCAGGACCCTGGACAACAGCCTGGACACTGTGGAATTTAGCAACCAGTGACCCAGAAGCCAGCCGGTTTCGGCCAGTGCAGGAACAAAGGCCCAGGTGATCTGTTTGCCTGGGACTGAAGACAGAGGACGGAGGAGGGGCTGTGGGGGTGGTCGGATGGTCCGGGCCTTCTGGACTGGGGCAAAGAACAGCCTGAGCTCTCCTAGCCAGGGACCGACCCAGATGAATGGGGCTGAGACTGGCCAGGCCTGAGGGCTGGGTTCAGATGGCCAATGAACTGTGCTGTGAGAGTCGCTGCAGGCTGGAGAGTGGGTGGTGGCCCCAGAGGGGCCAGAGTGAGGGGACTCCCAGAGGCGGTGGAGCCAGGCTGCTGGAGGGGCCGAGAGCTCAGCCCCCAAGAGGGAGTGAACCCCCTAGACAGGATGGTGCACTGATGGGTGCCCCCCCGGACTGCACAGAGCAGAGTGAGTGCAGGCCCGGTGCATCGTCCTCACCTTGCACCTGTGGATCACCCCCCAGTCTCTGTGATCACCCCTCCTGCCCCTGTGTATGGCCCCCCCACCCCTTGTGTATCGCCCCTCACCCCCCATGGATCACCACCATGGATCACCCCAGCCCCCTGTGCATCACCCCCACCTTGCCTCCTGTGGCACACTCCCCTGTCCCCCATGGGTCACCCCCATCCCCATGTGTCACCCCCCACCTCGCCCCTGTGCATCACCCTCATCTCACCCCCCGTGCATCATCCCTTCCCTCCTGTGCATCACTCCCACCTCGCCCCCTGTGGATCACCCCCTGCCTCTCATAGGTCACCCCCCATGTGTCACCTTCACCTTGCCCCCCCCCCCCCCCGTGTATCACCCCTGCCTCATCACCATCCCCCACCCCTTGCGTGCATCACCCTGGACCGAGTCAGCATTTATCTGCATTGTGGAAGGTGCTTGGAAGAGGGTCTGAGGGGCATCCAATCTGGTCCATCCCCAAACACGCCCAAGAGACCCTTGTGCCGTGGACCGGGTCGGTCAAGGCAGGTGGGCACAGGGCAGGGGGCTGCTCCCCTCTACGCATTGGCTCTGGTTGTGCAGGGATCAGGATCTGGGCGTGGGCACCCACTGGGCAGCCGGGAGGATGCAGGACAGACTAGAGCTAAGAATAGATGCGGGACAGGGCTTCCTCTGAGATGGTTCATCTTCCTCCAGCTGGCGGCCCCTGCCTGCCCCACTGCTCTGCTCAGGGACCTTTGGGGTGCTGGGAGCCAGGACTCCTGGGTTCTATCCCTGGCTCTGGGAGGGGCAGGGCAGGGTGCCTGATGGCTAGAGGGGTAGGAAGTGGGGCCTGGGAGCCAAATGTCACAGTGCCCGAAGTTTGTTTAGGATGTGGATACTGCGCACTGCCTCAGTTCCTGCCCCCCACCCATGATGCCTGCATCCCTTACAGGCTGGGCTGGGGAGTTCTGTCCAGTGTCTGCATGAAGCATTTGAAGACCCCTCTGTCACGGGTCCACAGGCCCAGGGCTCACACGGCTCAGGAGCAACCCTTGGGGGTATCCCTCACTGTGCCAGCCCCCCAGGGTCACTCTCTGGGGGGCTGTCACAGAGTGTGGGGGAGTCGGGGCCCTGCACCCCCCACTGCCTGCGATTCACTGGGACTCTTAGCCAGCAAAACAGAAGGTTTATTAGCCGACAGGAACACAGTCCCAAGCGGAGCATGTAGGTACAACCAGGACCCCTCAGCCAGATCCCTTCGGGGGCAAGGAGCTTAGACCCCAGACGTGGGGTTCCTCCCTCTTCCCAGCCAGCCCAAAACCAAAAGTAAAAACCGCTCCAGCAGGCTCTGCCCCCGTCCTTCTCTCCCCCTCTCCCTTTGTCCAGCTTCCCAGGCAAAGGTGTTGACCCCCCACCCTTCCTGGCTCAGGTCCTGAACCTCACCTAAAGTCACCCCCTGCTCTCCCCTCCCCCATGCAGACAGTCCCAGTAAAACTAGGTGACATTCCCAGGTCAATCCACCCCACTCCCTTCTGCATCACAGGGGCCCCTTGGCTTCCCACCTCCTGGGACCAACCCTGGGAGCCTTCAGCCCCCCAGCATCACCCTGGGAGCTCCCTGCAGCAAGGCCACCTGAGCCAGACGTGTACCCCAAAGGGAAGCACTGCAACCCCATGTAGACAGGGGGGACTCACCCCTGCAGCACCTCCTGCTGGTCACCCAGGGAATTAGCTCATCCCAGCAGCCAGAGTGCCCTACTGCAGGCCGGTGATCTGCCTTCCAACCACTGGCCCCTGTGTCCCTCCCCAGACCCTGGAGCCCCTTTAACTGGGTCTCCCCCTTCCAGGGAACCCCCACCCACTATCCCCACGTTGCCTCAGTATTGGCTACTGCCCAGTCTCCATCTAGCCCCTGTTCACTGGGGCAGGCTGCAGTGTCAGCCACTCATCATCAGCAAAGGGGGCTGGACCTGCTGCCTTTGCCTACCCTGGGCTGCCCCCTGCAACCTCCACTACCCACTGGGCCTATGCCAGGCTCCGGCTCCGGCTCCGGCTCCGGCTCCGGCTCCGGCTCCGGCTCCGGCTCCGGCTCCGGCTCCGGCTCCCTGCAGCTAGACCCTTCTCCCTCTACAGGCAGAGGGAGAGTGATGGGGCATCTGGCTCCCAGCCTTTTTATCCAGGCCAGCTGGGGCCTGATTGGGGTGTGCCTCAGCTGCAACTGCTTCCCCAGTCAGCCCAGCTTTTAAAGCTGCAGCTTTTTAAACCCCTCAGGGCAGGAGTGGGTAACTACCCTGCTGCACCCCACTTTCCTGCTGGGCTGGACTGCTCAGCTGGTGGGTGACAGCTGGGGCTGGAATGGTGTAGCCAGTCCTTGGACACCAGAGAGCAGAAAGTTACAGCCCAGAGCCCCCTGACCCCTCTGAGGAGGCTCACGGCAGAGACAGACGTGCTATGGCTCAGAGAGGTGTGGCTCCAGGTGGTGGAGGGGCTGGACCCCTGAGAAGGGCTGTTGCACTGGAAGGGGCACTGCCCCCTCCCCCCTGCTCCACAGACCACATGGGGCCATGAGTGGGTGTGACATTATTGGTATAAACTGGGACCGTATAGAACATGGGTTGCAACCAAGGTCCTGTAGTGGCACCAAATCGTATGTAAAGGGGGTCATATAAGGTGTCTAAGACCAGGTTACGGGTTACTGGTTATGATTGTGCTGTCTGTGTGTCTGTATCATTTTGGTAGTTGAAGTTATGAATATTGGCTGTGTGCTGTCTGTATTTCAAACTTGTGCTGGGTTACTGGGAAAGATCCCAGACAAGCTGGTGTCAGCTCTGCTTAGCCTGCTTGATGGCCCATTAAGGACCATTAGCTACACAATTGACCCATTGAGAGGAGGCGGATACGCCTTGTGACTCAGCAGGGTGTGCAGAAACTGGCCCATGTGACTGCAGACTCCATTTTGCTGTAACTTTCCACAGTAAGAACAGAGAAGTGTCCTTACACCTGGAAAAGCCTATATAAGGCAGAGGCCTCATCTCCATCTTGTCTTCAATCCTGCTTCTTACCTCTGGAGGGACTTTGCTACAATCTGAAGCTCTGCACAAAGGACTGATGACCCATCCCAGCGGGGGATGTTCTCCAGAGACTGGATTTAAACCTGCAGTTTACTCCATCACTGCTACAAGCCTGAACTAAGAACTTTGCCATCACTGTATGGAATTGATTCCATTTAACCAATTCTAGCTCTCATCTCTATCTTTTTCCTTTTATGAATAAACCTTTAGATTTTAGATTCTAAAGGATTGGCACCAGCGTGATTTGTGGGTAAGATCTGATGTGTATGTTGACCTGGGTCTGGGGCTTGGTCCTTTGGGATCGAGAGAACCTTTTTCTTTTACTCGGGTGTTGGTTTTCATAACCATTCATCCCCAGGACGTGTGGCACTGGTGGTGATATTGGGAGACTGGAGTGTCTAAGGAAATTGCTTGTGAGACTTGTGGTTAGCCAGAGGGGTGACACCAAAGTCCTTTTTGTCTGGCTGGTTTGGTTTGCCTTAGAGGTGGAAAAACCCCAGCCTGGGGCTGTGACTGCCCTGTTCGAGCAATCGGTCCTGAACTGGCACCTCAGTTGGGTCCCGCCAGAACCGCATCATCACAGGGGGCTCAATCTGTGTCTGTGACAATAGGGCCAAGCAGCTGGTGCCCCAGGGCCACCCCAGTCCCTCTGGCCAAGGCCACATGTCTGGCCAGGCTGGGGGTGAAGGGTTGGCGGGGGGAAGGTGTCACAGGGCCAGGGCGCGGAGACCGGCAGGAGCGGGGCAGGTGTCCTAGGACAGTGGGTCTAACCGGCGGAGCCTGGGCAGAGCCCCAGGGACCGTCCTATTTCATTGCTAGCTCTGGAGCCGGGGGAGGGGTGGGCTGCATGGTGCTCGGCCGGGGGGGGCTGCGCAGTGATCATCTGGGGGAGAAGGGCTGCGTGATGCTTGGCCAGAGGGGGGTTCACGGTGCTTGGCCAGGCAGGGGCTGTGAGGTGCTTGGCTGGCGGGGGCGGGGGGGGGTGCACAGTGCTCGGGTAGGGGGGGCTGTGCGG
Organism: Aldabrachelys gigantea; assembly: GCA_026122505.1. NCBI lineage: Eukaryota > Metazoa > Chordata > Testudines > Testudinidae > Aldabrachelys > Aldabrachelys gigantea. The sequence continues at coordinate 147,453,361 of CM047483.1, forward strand.
TGCTCAGCACTGGGTCCCAGAACAAGGGAGGCCCAGTCACTCTGCTTGAAGCTGCTGGTGAAGGTGGGTAACAGCCCCCCCCGCACATCAATCAGCTGTGGGGGTGGAACAGAGGTGTCAGGGGGCAGCTCTCCCATGCCGGGACCCCTCGGCGCCCAGCCCCGGCCGTCACCCCACCAATGGGCTGGAAACAGCAGCTGCACTCTGGGCTCATTTGTCTCTGTCAGCGGCGAGCGGAGGGGGAGTGCGGGGAGACAGCACCACCCGAGCGTGGCAGGGACGGCTCACAGCACGAGCACCATGCACAGTGAGCTGGTCACCGAGCAGCCCAGCAGCCACGGATCCCTGCAGCCACAGGGTGCCGGGCAGATCCCTCCGGACAGCTTCTGTGACGGCCCCATGAGCCCGGGGGCATGTGGCAGGATGACGGGGCTGCGGGCCCAGGGGCGTGTGCTGGGACAACTGCGCCGTGGGCATGGGCGTGTGCTGGGATGACGGGGCCGTGGGTCCAGGGACCTGTGCCAGAACGACAGGGGCGTGTGGCGGGATGATGGGGCCGTGGGCCCAGGGACCTGTCCCGGGACGATGGGGGCGTGTGCGGGATGACGGGGCCGTGAGCCTAGGGGCCTGTGCCAGGACCATGGGGCTGCAAGCCCAGGAGCTTGTGCCAGGACGATGGGGGCTTGTGCTGGGACAATGGGGGCGTGTGCCGGGACACTGATCACACTCGTTCTCTACAGACCCGCTGGCAGCAGCAGGTGTCAGAAAGGAGACAGAGACCCCCCCCCCCACCCACTGCCTAACCTCACCCCCCCAGCAGCCCAGCCCTAGGGGGAAAGGCCCCACTCCCCGCCCTGGGGCCAGGACAGCACCGTCCCTCCACGCCCTGACCCGGGGGGCAGAGCCTGGCAGCTGAAGGGGGGGATCGGGGGAGGTCCCTGCTTGCAAGGGGCTTGTGGAGGGGGGGGTCATGGCCAGGTGCCTGGGGGGGGCATATCCCTTACAGCACATGGGCTCATTTGTCTGGCAGTGCTGACAACCTCCCCCCAGCTAGGCCCAGCCACAGCAACTGCGCTGGCAGCCTGGCTGTACCCCCCTGCAGGGGCCCCTGGGGCCTCGGCCCTCCCGGCACCATCCCAGGGCCCCCCAGGGGCAGAGGGAAGCTGTGCCGGGTGCTGGCCCTTTGAGGGGCTCTGCCTGAGCCCCCGATGACAGACATGGCCGCCCTTGATGAGTTCATCCCACAGCTGAGCCTGTCCATTACCTCCCTGCCTGCCCAGGGGGGGCCATATCCAGCCTCCCACCACAGCCCCTCCAGGGCCAGACTGATCCCCCTGCCCCTGCACAAGGGACTGTGGGGCAATCATCTGCCCCCCCACCCCCAATGGCAGGCCCAGCCAAACCCATTCCTCTCCCCGAGGCCCCCGACCACAGGAAATGCCTGCTGCTCCGGCCATGCCGCAGGTCTGCCTGCAGTGGGGGGGACCTGGCATGGCCCCCAGCTCTCCTGCTAGCATCATGGGGCCGGGGGCATGGCTTGGAGCAGCCCCCAGGGCTTGATTCCTAGAGCCTCCCCCGGAGCATGGGGGGGCTGCATGCGCCCCAGGGCCAGTAGGGGGGTGTCTGCATTTCCATCCATCCCAGTGAAGTTTCTAGGCCATCCCCAGATCCCCGGTTGCTGCCCCTTGGGGGAGCTGCCCCATCAAACTACAGTGCGGGCACCCCCCCGCTGGGCCATCAGCCCCCAGCCCCAACCTCCCCCGCCCCCACTGGGCCATCAGCCCCTAACCTCCCTGCTGGGCCATCAGCCTCCCCCATCCCCATCCTGCTGGGCCATCAGCCCCCAACCGCTAACTCCCCCGCTGGGCCATGAAGCCCCCCAACCGCCCCCCCCCCGCGCCCCTGCTGGGCCATCAGCCCCCAGTCCCAGTTTTGCCCCAGGCTCCGGCCTTGTGGAACACTGGACCCTTCTTGGTGTCTCAGCTCCAGAGGCCAGGAGGGACCCGCAACACCCGAACCCCCACACAACACCCCACAACACTGCGAACCCCCAAATCCCCACACAACACCCCTCATTGCTGGACCCTCCCAAACACCCAACCCCCCACAAAACACCCCTCAATACTGCACACACCCCTTAACGCTGCACCTCCTCACAACACCCAAACCCCCACACAGCACCCCTCATTGCTGGACCCCCCTCTTATAAACAGATAGTAAAGGGTTAACAGGCCCAGTGAACCTGACTGCCACCTGACCAGAGGACCAATCAGGAGACAAGATACTGTCAAACAGGTGAAGGGGAAGCCTTTGTCTGTGCTGTTCTTTCTGGGTTCTGAGATGGACCAGACGTGTAAGCAGGTATCTCCAAGTTTCTGAAACAGCCTCTTCTGTTCAATGCGGTAAGTACCAGTTAGAGAGGTGGTTTAGTCTTTTGGTTGTTTTCTCTATTTGCAAATGTGTATTTGCTGGAAAGATTGTATCTCTGTTGCTGCAACTTGTATTTGTGCTGGGGGGAGGATTCTTTCTAGTGTCTATAAGCTGAAAGACCCTGTAACATTTTCCATCTTGATTTTACAGAGACAACTTTTACTTTTTTCTTTTTTTTTAAGAACCTGATCGATTTTTTGGTTATCTCATGTAAGACCCCAGGGGACGGGGTCTGCACTCACCAGGGAATTGGTGGGAGGAAGGAAAAGCCTGATTTCTCTCTGTGTTAGGATCACTGTCTCTCTCTCAGGGAGAGTCTGGGAGGGAGAGAGAAGGCGGGGGAGGTGAATTTCCTCTCTGTTTTAAGATTCAAGGAGTTGAATCACAGGGATCTCCCAGTGTTACCCAGGGAGGGGAGAATCTGGGAGGAAGAAAGGAGGGGAATGGTTTATTTCCCTTTGTTGTGAGACCCAAGGGGTTCTGGGTCTTGGGGTCCCCAGGGAAGGGTTTGGGGGCCAGAAAGTGCCCCAAAACACTATATTTTTGGGTGGTGGCAGCGCTATCATTTCAAAGCAAGTAATTAAGCTTAGGGGGGTTCATGCTGGTACCCCATCTTTTGGACGCTAAGGTTCAGAATGGGTGTTCACACCATGATACCCCCCAAACTCCCACACAACATCCCATAATCCTGCAGCCCCCTACAGCACCCAAACCCCCACACAACACCCCACAACACTGCAACCCCCCCAGGACCCCTGAAGCCCCACAGAACACCCCTTATTGCTGCACCTCCCAAACACCTGAACCCACACATGTGATGGAATGGGCATGTTCTTGATGTTTTCTCTGAATACTGTGGTGGTGCCTCAGTGTTCCCTACACAGTTCTTAATATCTAGGTGGTGGGATAAGGGTGTATAGTTGCTGCAGAGCAAAGGGCCAGTGCCTCTAAATGCCTGGCACTCTGTCTCCTAGCAACTGATGGCCTGGGCCCCCCCTCTGCAAAGGTGCCAGCTGAAGGTGTTGGAGACAAAGGGATCAGGTGACCTCCTGGCCCGGGAAAGGGGCTGAGCAGAGAGGAGGGGCGGGAGGGGGTGGTTAGTCTGGAGCTGGCTGAGGGCAGACATGGGGGTCTGGCTCACTGCCCCCCCCCCCCAGAATGGACCCAGCCGAGGGGTCCCATTCTCTGTACCTACAAGCTCTGTTTTAGACCCTGTTCCTGTCATCGAATAAAACTCTGTGTTACAGGCTGGCTGAGAGTCACGTCTGACTGCGGAGTGGGGGTGCAGGACCCTCTGGCTTCCCCAGGACCCCGCCTGGGTGGGCTCACTATGGGAAGCGCACGGAGGGGCAGAGGATGCTGAATGCTCCAGGGAGAGACCCAGGAGGTGAAGCCGTGTGAGCTTCTTGCCCTGAACAAGTCTGCTCCAAGGAGAGGAGGCTCCTCAAAGTCCTGACTGGCTTTGTGGGGAGCTGTTCCAGAGCATCGCCCGGGGACTCTGTGACAACTGGTGGTAGCGGTGGGATGTACTGCACCCTGTGAATAGTGCTACTTGCAGTAAGTGACTGGGGAACAGTAAAACAAAGGGGGGATAATGAGGACCAGGCGTGCTGAAGGCTAAGAGAGGGACGGTTTCAGGGGGTGGTTAACCTCTGGGAGTGTGTGACCAGAGAGAAGGACTATTGGAGTAACAGGGTCCCCCTGAGGACTGCAGCGAGCGGTCTCAGGGGTGGAGGAGCGTGCCGCTTGACCCTGGGAGAGAGAAGGATTTTGCAGTAGCAGGGTTCCCCTGGGGATTGCAGGAGCAGTCCCAGGGGTGGAGGAAGCTGCAGCTCGACCCTGGCAAAGAGGTGGTGATCACGAGAAGGGCTGGCACACCAGGGGTTCTTCCTGGAAACCATGGGAGAGCCAAGAGCACACAGGCCTGTGAGTCCAGAGCCACTTGGGAACGGTGAAGTGATGGTCTATCACCATCTCCTTAAGAAGGACATTGTGATCCTGTGCACAAAGAGAGAGTTACGCATGGGGAAGTTCACCAAGGCACAGTTAATCGTGCAGTTGGAGGAGGAGGACCGCTCTGAGGAGCAGATTCCTGACCCAGCTGGGGCTACAAGAGGATCTGGGAGCAGCTGGAACAGCAGCCAGGCATCCCCGAGAGTCTGGTCCCCAACCAGACAAGAGTCTTCACGATTGGGTTCCCCATCAGAGTATCGGAGATGGATGGGATTGGAGCAGAGCCCGAGAGGGCGAGAGGACCATGAGAGAGAGCAAGAGGCTGAGGAAAAGCTGCAGGAGAAGCAGCAGCAGCATGGACTGGTGATGGTGGAGCAGAGAGACATAGGGGGCTGCCCAGGGGTCAGTGGGGAAACACGCCTGGGGTAGCAAGACCCTGGGACAGAGAGAACTGTGGTGGTGCAGCCCCAGATGCTGAGGGACTGTGGGACCTGGGTGAAGGTCCCTGGGGTGAAGCCCCTCGCCCTGCCTATGGCCCGGATCCCTGTGCAGACCCAGGAGGGGTCAGGCTGGCTGGTAGTTGGGGTTCTCCAGGATATCGGCTGGGAGGCCCTGTTGGGGGGTGACTGTCTCCCCTTGGGACAGGATCCAGGCCCTGCTCCTGTAATGGCCGAGGGTTTGAATTCAAATCCAGGGAACCAATTGGCTGGGATGGAAATGGTCAGTGAAAATGCAAATGACCTGGCTGGCAGGGGGGAGGGGCTGCTGGGCTCAGGATACCTGCCTACCTGTAACCAGCCCCCTGGGGCTGAGGGGGAGGAAGAGATGCTTCCCGCCCCCCCCTGCACACCGGAGAGGGGGCTCACGCTGGCTCTGATGCTGAGACCAGAGCAGAGAGCTCGCTGCCTGCCCCCACTGGGACAGCCAGGGCAGCGCTGAGCACGGGGGGAGCTGAGACCCCAGCTGAGTGGGGGAACACCCAGGCAGGGCAGGTCTGCTGCCAACCAGGTTTGCCTGGTCCAGACCTGTTGCTGGGAAGTGATTATACAGCAGAGAGGGAGCTGTGGTAAAGCCTCTCTCCCAAATCTGGACCTTAGCGTCCAAAATCTGGGGGCTTAGCATGAAACTCCCCCCAAGCTTACTACCAGCTTGGATCTGATATCGCTGCCACCAACCAGGATTTAGGGCTCCTAGTCGCCCCCCCCGAGTCGCCCCAACCTATCCCTGGGGAACCTCTCCAAGACCCAGAGCCCCTGGGTCTCCTCTTTCTCATCCCCCAGCTTCCCCCCTTTTCCTGGGTTAGCCGGAGCGATGCCATACTCTTCTCTTTGAATACAAACCTGAGAGGCAATCTATCTTCCCCGAGGCTATGCATTCAAAACTAGTCAAGCTAACACAAAGAGATTCTCCCCTCCCTTCTTCCCCTAGCTGTAACTAGAGAAAAACTTCCAGCAAGTCTTAAAAAGAAAGCTTTATATAAAAGAAAAAAGATACATAGCTTATAACTCTGCATAAAAACCTCATACAGGGCAATTGCTTATAAGAAAATAGAAATAAACAGTCTGATTAAAAAATAGGCAATTTAAACCAGTCCAGCACAGTACACACATGTAAATACAAAACAAAGCATATAACAGCCTATTGCCTTGCTACCTTTGTACTCACTCTTTGGTAGACAAAAGTTAGAAAGAAGATTGGAGTTAGAAGAAAAGCTGTTTCACTCCATAGCCGGGAGAAACAAAAAACTCAGAGTCCCCAATTCCCGCCCCTGACTTTTAAAAAATCCAGTTTTCTGATTGGTCCTCTGGTCAGGTGTTTGGTTCCCTTTGTTCACCCTTTACAGGTAAAAGAAAATTAACCCTTACCTATCTACTTATGACAGGAGCTACCAGGGATAGGGCTCAGGGGGGCTGTGACCCCAGGCCCAGCCAGCGAGAGGGAGCAGGTCCCACTCCCTGCCCCAGCAGCTGAATCCCAGACCGAGCTGCAGAGGGATCCCTCCTTGGAGAAGCTGAGGGAACTTGCTGGCCACAGCGCTGCAAACCCCCTTGGGGAAGGCTGCAGGGACAGAGTCCTGTGGGAGAAGGGATTCCTGTACCGGGAATGGGCTCCTCAGGAGGAAGTAGAAGTGGGGGGAATCGGGAGGCAGCTGGTGGTGCCCCAGGAATCCACAGGGTTCTTCCCTCTCAAGCTGCTGGGTGGAGGAGAGTGAAGGGACCCCTGGACCTGGAAGGGGAGGATTGGGAGGAGACGGGGGAAGACCCTTTGGGGGATCTCTTCCTTGAGGTGGGAGTCAATCTCCCCATCAGGTGTTCCCCGTTCAGAGTCACTGGGAAAGCAGCCCAGAACCTGGAGAGAGAGGTCAAGGACATGCTGGCTTTAGATGGGATCCAGCTGTTTTACAGCCCATGGGCCTCACCCATGGGGCTGATCCCCAAGCGAGACAGGATGATCTGGTTTTGTGGGGACTATCAGAAGCTTAAAGCCATCACAGTGTCCGATGCCGACCCCATGCCTAGGCCTGGGGAGATTCTAGACAAGCAGAGGGGTATGGAGAACTTGGCCCTGGCAGACACTGATAACATGTGCACCTTTAGCCAGACCTGGGAGGAACAGGTGTCCCAGGTGAAGAGGGGGCTGGGCTGCCTCAAGGAGGTGGGACTGACGGTAAAAGCTGGAAAGTGTAAGGTGGGGACGGCAGAGGTGTTGTATCTGGGCCACAAGATGGGGAGCGGCTGCCCAAGCCCAGAGCTGGCCAAGGCCAAGATGGGGGCTCTTAACCAAGGGAGCCCGAATCACAGCTCAGGGTGCTGGGAAAAGACCCCGTCCCAGTTTGAACCCCAGGGGTACTGGGGTAGCAAAAGGGTTCAAGCCACATAAACCTTCCCACCTGCAGCCTGCAAGTGCCATCAAGCACACCCGACCTAAGGGAGGGCACGAAACTGGACTGTCCTGGTGTAACTCACACCAAGGAATGGGAGAGATGCTGGGGCATCCATGGGAACATTGGTGGGTTCGAACTTGCCCAGGTCACTGGCTGGAATAACCTGGCTCAGTTTGGTCTTGAAGGGGGGAGAGATGTGATGAATTGGGAATGTTCTTTATGTTTTCTCTGGTATCAGAGGGGTAGCCATGTTAGTCTGGATCTGTAAAAGCAGCAAAAAATCCTGTGGCACTGTCATGGACTCACAGATCATGCCCACACTTGGCCCTGTGCGGTCCGTGGGGGGTGCCCCTTTCAGTGAGACAGCCCTTCTCGGGGGTCCACTCTCTCTCGGGGTCAGGCCCCTCCACCTCCTGGAGCCGCACCTCTCTGAGCCTTAGCACGTCTGTCTCTGCCGTGGGCCCCCTCCAGGAGTCCACGCACTCTGGATCCCCTGGGCCTCTTCACCCCCGAAGGGGCTGATGCAGCCCTGTTCTCTAGACCAGAGTGACTCTCAGCCAGCATAAAACAGGAGGGTTTATTGAGAGTTGAACACAGCACAGGAAACTCTCAGGGCCTCAGGCCTGGCCTCTCACAGTAACAGCGCATCCCAGTCTCCCTGCATCCAGGTGGGCTCTGCCTGCTTCCCCTCGCCAGCCCGAGCCCCCCTACTTCCCCACTGGGTCTCTGATATCCCCGGCCTCAAGCCCCGCCTCAGTCCATTGTCTTCTCTCCAGGTAAACAGATTCGTAAACAGGAAGGCCTGAGTCCCCTTTCCTCGCAGCTCTCCTCTGGCTGGAACCGGCTGGTCAGGTCACCGGGGTCCTCTCTCTGCAGCCCATTGTCCTCCCACTGGCCAGAACCGGTTGTGTCTCCTGGGCTGGGGTCCCTCTCCGGTCCTCTGTAACAACAAACTCCCTCTCCCCTCACCTTGTTAAACCAGTAACACCCAGGTACATTGAGTCCCACCCCCTGTGCATGCAAACCCTGGAAAAGACAGAAAACCCCAAGAAAACTCCCACTTCGTCACAGGCACCTTATAGACTAACAGACGCTTTGGAGCATGAGCTTTCGTGAGTGAATAGCCACTTCGTCAGATGAATGTAGTGGAAATTTCCAGGGGCAGGTATATATGTGCTAGCAAGCAAGCTAGAGATAACGAGGTTAGTTCAATCAGGGAGGATGAGGCCCTGTTCTAGCAGTTGAGGTGTGAAAACCAAGGGAGGAGAAACTGGTTCTGTAGTTGGCAAGCCATTCACAGTCTTTGTTCAACCCTGAGCTGATGGTGTAAAATTTGCAAATGAACTGAAGCTCAGCAGTTTCTCTTTGAAGTCTGGTCCTGAAGTTTTTTTGCTGCAGGATGGCCACCTTAAGGTCTGCTATAGTGTGGCCAGGGAGGTTGAAGTGCTCTCCTACAGGTTTTTGTATATTGCCATTCCTGATATCTGATTTGTGTCCACTTATCCTTTTCCGTAGAGACTGTCCAGTTTGGCCAATGTACATAGCAGAGGGGCATTGCTGGCATATGATGGCGTATATTACATTGGTGGACGTGCAGGTGAATGAACCGGTGATGGTATGGCTGATCTGGTTAGGTTCTGTGATGGTGTCACCCGTGTAGATATGTGGGCAGAGTTGGCATCGGGGTTTGTTGCATGGATTGGTTCCTGAGCTAGAGTTACTATGGTGTGGTGAGCAGTTACTGGTGAGAATACGTTTCAGGCTGGCAGGTTGTCTGTGGGCGAGGATTGGCCTGGCACCCAAGGCCTGTGAAAGTGTGGGATCGTTGTCCAGGATGGGTTGTAGATCCCTGTTTTCTCTGAAAACGGTGGTGGTGTCTCAGTGTCCCCTGTGCAGTTCTTAATATCTAGGTGGTGGGATAAGGATGTGTGATTGCTGCAGAGCAAAGGGCCAGTGCACCTAAATGCCTGGCACTCTGTCTCCTAGCAACTGATGGCCTGGGCCCCCCCTCTGCAAAGGTGCCAGCTGAAGGTGTTGGAGACAAAGAGATCAGGTGACCTCCTGGCCCCGGGAAAGGGGCTGAGCAGAGAGGAGGGGCTGGAGGGGTTGGGAGTCTGGAGCTGCCTGGGGACAAGGAGTGAAGTGCAGACCTGGGGGTCTGGCTCACTGCCCCCCAGAATGGACCCGGCCAATGGGTCCAGTTCTCTGTACCTACAAGCTCTGTTTTACACCCTGTTCCTGTCATCGAATAAATCTCTGTGTTACTGGCTGGCTGAGAGTCACGTCTGACTGCGAAGTGGGGGTGCAGGACCTTCTGGCTTCCCCAGGACCCCGCTGGGGCGGACTCGCTGTGGGAAGCGCACGGGGGGGCAGAGGATGCTGAATGCTCCAAGGAGAGACCCAGAAGATGAAGCTGTGTGAGCTTCCTGCCCTGAACAAATCTGCTCCAAGGGAGAGGCGGCTCCCCAAAGTCCTGACTGGCTTGGTGAGGAGCAGTTCCAGAGCATCGCCCGGGGACTCTGTGACAACTGGTGGTAGCGGTGGGGCCTCCCAGGGACTGCTCCAAAGCTCCAGGTGTGGCGCCGATCCTGGGGCTCTGTGACACCTTGTCCTTTCTTGTCTTCTCTGGATGGTCCCATCTGGGGACTCCCCTGGATCGCTGAGGCTCTGGGGCAGGACCAGAATGTTTGTACAGCCCCTGGCACCTGGCCGGAGACAGGGGGACCAAGCCCCTCAGTGCCACACACTAAGAACCCGTTGTCCTGGTTACAAAGCTGGCCTGGAGCCAGGCAGCAGCGCAGGGCTTGGAGTTACGCTTGGGGCTGGCAGGTACCAGGGGCCAGCCCGGCTGTCGGGTCGAGTGGAGCAGTGACGAGGTGAAATGGGCAAATGGTGCAAAGCTCCTGCAGGCCGGGCTGGGGGCAGCTCAGCTGGGGACGTGGGGCAGACACGGGGTCCCTGGGTGAGGGTCTCTGGCTGGGTGACAGCAGCCTTGGGGCGGGCAGCCAGCTGGTGGAGGGCCTGGTGGAGTGGGGGAGGGCTCAGCCCCTGCGCTGGACATCCCCCCGCCCAGGCCTGGTGCTTGGGGTGGGGGCACCTGCCTGCTAGGCCACAGCTCCTGCCCCTGCAGCACAGCGCCTGCCAAGCTCCCCACCCCCGAGGTCTACTTGGCCCCAGGCCCCCAGCCCAGGGAGCAGGTGAATCCCCCGGCTGGCCACTGGAAAAGACCGTAGCTCCCAGCCGAGCAGCTCCCACCCCAAACCCGGGTCAGCCTCTCCCCTTCGGCGGCCCTGCCCCCAAAGACAGAGCCCCAGCGGGGGGCACTGGGCCCAGGGAGCCCCCCTGCCAGTCGCGCCCCCGTTCCCGGCGCAGGCAGGCCACTCATTTACCAGTTGGTTTGAATCAGCCTCCTTGTGCTGGCTCAGCTGGGCTGATAAGTGGGGGCGCGGGGGGCGCAGGATGCGCTCAGGGATCAGCCAGCTCCAGCTTCCTGCTCTGCTCTGTGTAATGCCGGAGCCCCTCACCCGCAGCTGACAGGCCGGGGCTGCAGGAGCCAGAGCCCGTGGTGACAGACACAGCAAAGGGCCCCTCGCCCGGGCTCCAGGCCTGCCAGTGCCTCCCGGAGCCCCTCACGGCCCGGGCCCTGCCATGCCCCCAGCCTGGCTGATGGGGCAAGGGGCTGTTTGGTCCCGTGGTGTTTGACTCTGGGGAGACGCGCTGCAGCAGCACCGGTCGGCACCTTCCTGAAGGAAACGGGCGGGGGGCTCGGGGTATCCCTGTGATGGGGGGGTTGTCACGGAGTCCCCGGGCGATGCTCTGGAACTGCTCTCCACCAAGCCAGTCAGGACTTTGGGGAGCCTCCTCTCCCTTGGAGCAGACTTGTTCAGGGCAAGAAGCTCACACGTCTTCACCTCCTGGGTCTCTCCTTGGAGCATTCAGCATCCTCTGCCCCTCCGTGTGCTTCCCACAGCGAACCCACCCAGGCGGGGTCCTGGGGAAGCCCCAGGGTTCTGCACCCCCACTTTGCAGTCAGACGTGACTCTTAGCCAGCAAAACAGAGGTTTATTCGATGACAGGAACAGGGTCTAAAACAGAGCTTGTAGATACAGTGAACCAGACCCCTCGGCCGGGTCCATTCTGGGGGGCAGTGAGCCAGACCCCCACGTCTGCACTTCACTCCTTGTCCCCAGGCAGCTCCAGACTAACTCCTCCTTCAGCCCCTTTCCCGGGCCAGGAGGTCACCTGATCCCTTTGTCTTCAACACCTTCAGCCGGCACCTTTGCAGGGGAGGGGCCCAGGCCATCAGTTGCTAGGAGACAGAGTGCCAGGCATTTAGGTGCACTGGCCCCTTCCTCTGTAGCAATCACACCCCCTTATCCCACCACCTAGATACTTAAGAACTGCCTAGGGGACACTGAGGCACCAACACAGTATTCAGAGCAAACATTAAAACAGTCCCAGTTCGTCACAGGGGGCCTGGGCAGGGAGTCCCCATTTCAGTAGGGGATGGAGAGTCCCTGTGTTCAGGGGACTGGGCATAGGGCACAGGGTCCTCACGTTTGGGGGGTGGGGACTTTGCATTCGGGGGAGCAGAGTCCCCATCTTCGGGGGGCTGGCCTCGGAGTTCCTGTGTTTCGGAGGGCTGGGCAGGGGGGTTGGATGGGAAGTCTCTTTGTTCAGAGGGGCTGGGAGTCCCCCCATTGCTGGGGGGGTACTTGGCAAGGGAACCCTGTGTTCGAGGGCTGGGAGTCTCTGTATTCAGAAACTGGGGGGAGGCTGGGCTGGAAGTCCCCTTGTTCGGAGGAGATGTTGGGGGGAGGCTGGATGCGGAGTACCTGCATTTGAGGGACTCAAAGTCCCCATGTTCAGAGGCTCGGAGTCTCTGTGTTCGGTGGGGGGCTGGGTGGGGATCCCTGTGTTCAGGGGGCTGGGACTCCGCAGCCCGGCCACCCCACGTGCCACAGGCCAGGCCGTGTGGTCCCGGCTGGCTTTGCCCTGTGCCCTCTGCTCTGCATTTCACCAGGTACTTAGCAGCGGGCGAGCGCTGGGGGGGGCCCCCGCCAGCATGAGCGATGACCGACAGCTGGGCTGGGCCCGCGTGGGAAGGGCAGGGTCGGGCCAGGGTAACCGGATCCCCCCCAGGGGCTCCCGGGCGCAGGGTCAGCCCAGCGGCACAGAGCTCAGGGGTTAAGGATCGGCCACGGGGATGCGCTGCTAATTGCCAGGCCGTGCAGCATAAATCACAGAGCCGCAGGCAGCCCCGTCCCACCCGGCTCGGCGCTGATCAGCCAGTGGCCCCCAAAACCAGACAGGGCAGAGAGCCGCTCGGCTGGCAAACAGCATAGCAGGGCTGGAGGTCGGCAGTGAGGGGCACCAGCAGAGCTGGGGGCAGGGCTGGGCTAACAGGGGCTGCAGGTCAGGAGTGAGGGGCACCGGCTGGGCTGTAAGGGCTGCAGGTCAGGAGTGAGGTGCGCTGGCAGAGCTGGGGGGCAGGCTGGGCTAGCAGGGGGCTGCAGGTCAGGACGGAGGGGCACCGGGAGAGCTGGTGGAGCCCAGGGCTGGGCTAGCAGGGGCTGTGGGTCAGGAGTGAGGGGCGCTGGCAGAGTGGGAGGGGCCAGGCTGGGGGAAGCCCTGAGTTCTCATCCTCCCATTATCCGATTTCCCTGACTCAGCTGCGGGTCTTGTCCGGGGGGGCGGGCAGGGAAGTTCCCCCCTGTTCTCCCAAGGAACCCCCGAGCCGTGGGCGCAGCCCGACCGGTCCCTGCGTCAGGGAGTCCAGGGCCACAGCCTTCGAAAGGGGTGGGGGGGGAGCTCCTTGGGGACAACTGAGCGGCTGCGGGGCCGGGATCCCATGCGGGCGTCAGGGCCAGGCCCTGCTGCAGCTGTCCCCCCGGGAGCCGGGCCCAGGCTGCAGCCTGTGACTGAGCTGGGGGGACAAGGCCCAGCACCCATCTCGGTTCTGGGACCAGGGCTGCCCCAGGGAGAAACCAGAAACCAGAGAGGCAGCGCCCCAGGGCAAGCCCCAGCCTAGGGCACGAGGGGGCATCGGCGGCCCCCTGCCATGCAGCCACTCTGGGCGGGGACGCGGGGGGCTGGCCGGCCACGCAGGACACTTCTGAACAAAGCCTGGGTACCTGGGAATCCCCAGTCACTGCTTGGGGGAGATGGGGCCAGGCTCCCTGCCTGTCTAGGGCTGCCCCCCCCACTATGGGGCCAGGGCTGCCAAGCCAGCTGCTAGGAGTCCATTCTGCTCCTCAGGGCCGGGCGCAGGGCCAGGGCCACATCCAACAGCTGCCCTGAGTTAGGAGACAGCAGCCGCCCGGGTCGTGTTTGCAGCCTAGTGGCTGGCTGAGTGCAGCTCAACACGCCTCTGGAGCGGGGGCCCAGCAGCAAGGGCCCCCCCCCTGCCCTTCCCCCCCCCGCGGGCAGGAACAACCCGTCCCCCTGCGCCTGCCCCCCAGCCAGAGGAATTCAGGGGACACCCCTGGCGGGTGCAGTTCTGTGCCCACAATCATGGTGAAGTGGTCAAGTGTGGTGAATTCGGCTGGGGGCCCCCCCAGGAATCCCAGGGTCCATGACTATCACGGCCCATTATCTGTGGCCCCACGCCCATGATTTCCCCCTCACTCCTCGGGGGGCGGTGACGGTGATTAATCTAGTGAGCGCAGCACAGCAACTGGCGCTGGGTAAAAGTCTCCACGCTGGGCCCACCCCGACACGCCTGCATGGGAAGGGGGGCTGGGGACTGCCGCGGGGGGGCTGTTTGTTCCCTCCTGTGGGCACTGCTTGGCGCTCCCCTGCCCCCCTCCTGCTGGTGCGACACACGGGCTGACCGACCAGCCAGGGATTTTCAACGGTTTTATTCAAAAAATAGACTCGGCTGGGGCAGGAGGGTTTAAGTTACGGTCAGGGAGGAGCTGCAGGGTGCAGGGGTCACTGGGCCTGGCAGCCCCCTCTGCTCATCCCCTACCTCCTCTTCTCTTTCACGCTGTAATGCAGGAGCAGGGGTGCAGGCTGCAAGGCAAGAGGGGGGCTGTGAGAGTGGGAGGGGCAGTGGAACCCTCATAGCCCCCCCGAGCCCCCACCATCCCCCGCTGCCTGCCAGCATAGCCCCCCAACCCCCCACACCCCAGTGCACGCCATGCCCCGCTGCCTGCCAGCATAGCCCCCTCAACCGCCCACTCTCCAGCGCACCACATCCCCCACTGCCTGCCAGCATAGCCCCCCTACCCCCCACACCTCAGCACACCCCATCCCCCACTGCCTGCCAGCATAGCCCCCTCAACCGCCCGCTCTCCAGCGCACCCCATCCCCCACTGCCTGCCAGCATAGCCCCCCAATCCCCCACTCCCCAGTGACCCCCAACCCCCCAGTGCACCCCATCCCCCACTGCCTGCTAGCATAGCCCCCTCAACTACCCACTCTCCAGTGCACCCCATCCCCCACTGCCTGCCAGCATAGCCCCCCCCAACCCCCCATCATCCCCTGCTGCCTGCCAGCGTAGCCCCCCAACCCCCCAGTGCACCCCGTCGCTGCCTGCCAGCATGGCCCCCGCAACCCTCCCAGTGCACCCCCTCGCTGCCTGCCAGTGTAGCCCAACCCCCCACTCCCCAGTGCACCCCATCCCCCGCTGCCTGCCAGCATAGCCCCCCGACCCCCACCATCCCCCGCTGCCTGCCAGCTTAGCCCCCCCCACTCTCCAGCGCCCCCCAGTGACGGAGAAGTGCCCAGCCCTGGGAAGCAGCCGCCTCCCCGGCGCTCAGCGGGGGCGGGAGAAACGGGCAGCGCCAGGCCAGGACGGGCACCAGCTGTGTGCCGGGGAGGAGGCTGTGGTCCAAGTCCCCGCGGCCCTGCCCACGGCCCCGCACCCACCCTGCCGAACCAGCGGGACAGCCACAGCTGCTTCATGGTCATGTGATCCGGGAGCACCTCGCTGCCATACAGGATCTGCACCTGCAACGGGGATGCTGCATCACCAAATGCCTGGCCCGAGACCCTCCGGCCCTGCGGTGCCCAGCCAGACACCCCCCAGCGCCGCGGTGCCCGGCCCGACAGCCCCTCTCAGCCCCACGGTGCCTGGCCCGACAGTCCCCCCCCAGCGCCTGGCCCGAGACCCCCCAGCCCTGCGGTGCCCGGCCAGACACCCCCCAGCGCCGCGGTGCCCGGCCCGACAGCCCCTCTCAGCCCCACGGTGCCTGGCCCGACAGTCCCCCCCCAGCGCCTGGCCCGAGACCCCCCAGCCCTGCGGTGCCCGGCCAGACACCCCCCAGCGCCGCGGTGCCCGGCCCGACAGCCCCTCTCAGCCCCACGGTGCCTGGCCCGACAGTCCCCCCCCAGCGCCTGGCCCGAGACCCCCCCAGCCCTGCGGTGTCCGGCCAGACACCCCCCAGCGCCGCAGTGCCCAGCCCAACAGCCCCCGCACCAGCGCCCGGCCCGACAGCCCCTCTCAGCCCCACGGTGCCCGGCCCGACAGCCCCCCACCCCAGTGCCCGGTCTGACAGCACCCCCTAGCCCTGCTGTGCTCGGCCAGACACCCCCCAGTGCCGCAGTGCCCGGCCCGACAGCCCCCCCAGCGCCGCGATGCCCGGCCCGACAGCCCCTCTCAGCGCCACGGTGCCCGGCCCGACAGCCCCCCCCTCCCAGCGCCCGGCCTGACAGCCCCCCCCTCCCAGCGCCCGGCCCGACAGCACCCCCTAGCCCTGCTGTGCCTGGCCAGACACCCCCCAGCGCTGCGGTGCCTGGCCCGACAGCCCCCCCCTCCCCGCGCCTGGCCCAACACCCCCTCCCAGCCCCGTGGTGCCCGGCCTGACAGCCCCCTCTCCCCCCAGCGCCTGCCCCAACAGCCCCCGCACCAGCGCCCATCCCGACAGCCCCCCCAGCGCTGCTGTGCCCGGCCCGACCCCCCCCCCTCAGCCCCGCGGTGCCCGGCCCGACAGACCCCCGCCCAGCGCCCGGCCCGACAGCACCCCCCAGTCCTGCTGTGCCCGGCCAGACACCCCCCAGCATCGCGGTGCCCGGCCCGACAGCCCCTCTCAGCCCCACGGTGCACGGCCTGACAGCCCCCGCCCCAGCGCCCAGCCCAACAGCCCCTCCCAGCCTCGCGGTGCCCGGCCCTTCCCCCCTCCCCGCCCGCGTGGCTTACTCACGTGCTGCAGCGCCAGCCCCAGGCGGTGACACAGGACCCTGCGCAGGTGGCGCACCTGAGCCCGCACCGAGCAGCGCACGTACTTCTGCTGCAAGGGACAGTGTGGGTGAGGGGGCAGCGCAGGGGTGCCCCACCTCTGGGACAAACAGACCCCCCGGCCAACATGCCCCTTGGAGACCCCTAGCCTGCCCCCCACGGCTACTCCACACTGATCCCCCAGGGCTCCCCCAGGCCACCCTCCCTGTCCCTACCCTGGTGCAGCGTTTGCTGGGCAGGGCGCTGGCTGGCACAGCCCCCTTGGGCCAGGTGCAGGGGGCATCCCTGGCATGGGCCCAGCAGGGCTTGGGGAACATGCTGGTGCCCAGCCCAGGGCTGTGGGGCCGATGGGGGGCACAGGAGGCATCAGTGGAAGGAGCCACCCAGGCTCCCTCCCCACACCCCTGGCAAGGGGCCTGGCCACTGCCTCCAGCCCCCCGAGCTAGCGAGCCAGGACCCAGCCCCCACGGGAGAGCTGCACAGCAGGGGAACGAGGCCACTGGCTGGGAGAAGCTCCCCCCATGGTCCTACCCACCTGCCCCCAGACCGCTGAGCGACCCCAGGAAACACCAGCCTGCAGCCCCAGAGCCCCCCGGTGCTCCCAGCTGGCAGCAGATGGTGCCACATTGGCCGGGTGGGGAGCTGCCCCCTACGAGCAGCACAGCCTGGTCACCCCCTGCCCGGGCCTTACCTGTAAAGTGGCCTTGTTCTTCTCTTTGCTGGAGCTGGGGAGAGACAAGCAGGGACGGCCCATGAGAGCTGGGCCTGCTGGCCCACCCGGCCGCTGGAGGGGAGCCCAGCCCTGGGGCACTGGCACAGCTTCTGCCCACAGGGCGGGTGCACCATGGCACCGCCTGGCCCCCTTCACAGCAGCTCCCCATGGGAGCTCAATGCAGCCCCAACCTTCAGCCCTGCAGCCCAGAGCCCCTCGCTGCTGACCCGCCGTGCTCCCCTCGTCTGCCCCAGGGAGCACAGGTCAGACCCCCTGCAATAGGAGCCGCGTCTTGGAGCCCCACCAGCCCTGATCCCCAGCCAACAAGTGCGCGTCACGTCCCGTCTGAACGTGGCCAGCCTCAGCATCTAGCCCCCGGCCCGTTAGCGTGTCCCCCCCCACAGACAGGGACCCTTCTCTTTAAAGTGCCCGGGCTCCCTGAGGCTCTCACTCCGGGCCCGGTTCGAACCCTTCCATCGTTCCCGGGGCTCTTCTCCGCCCCCTCCAAATTCCTGCGGGCACCAGAGCCAGACGCAGGATCCCAGCAGCAGCCACCTCGGAAAAGCACCCTGGACTCCTGCTCGCCAGCCCCCTTTACACAGCCCCAGCATGGCACTGGGTGCTCAGGGCCAACCGCTCACCCGCCGGTCCGGATGGCCTGCAGCTTCTGTGCCTGTTGCCAGGGGCTTGTGCCCAGATCACCCTCAGCACTTCCCCCTCCCCGACCTTGGTGCCACCAGGGCGGGCTCCATGGGCCGGGCAGAGCAGAGCTGGGCCTTCGGGATGGGCAGAGCTCGTAGCCAGCCGGGGGCGCTGTGCCCTCACCCCACTGCTGTAGCGCGTACGACGGGCCACAGGGCTGCTGCCCGCTTGGCCTCCCCAATCCCACATGAAGCCCGGAGCCCGACTGGGCCGTTACTCTCAGTGCGGCAGCCCCTCCCCAGAAAGCCGCTGGCCAAAGTCTCACTCCGAAACCCCACTCAGCCTCCCCAAAGCCCCTCCAGCCTCCACGGAGCCAGGACTCACCCACGCTCCTTGCCCTGAGCAGCTGGGGGCGGTTAAACCCCAGGACTGGCTGCCCGGCTGGGGTGCGCGGCGGGGCTCAGGGAGGGAAGCCAGGGCTGTGGATCAGCAACAAGAGCCCCCCTGCCCCCCCCGGGCACCGCCCCACTGACCTCTGCCGCTCCAGGCACAGGGAGACGTGCTCGTCGTAGCGGTAGTAGTGGGCACGGGAGTGGTCGAAGCTGCTGTAGGGCAAACCCATCGTGTCGACCACAGGATCTGCGGGAGACGCAGGGCAGTGAGAGCCACGGGCCCGGCCCCCCCAGCCAGCACCCGGGGGGGCAGTGAGAGCCACGGGCCCGGCCCCCCCAGCCAGCACCCGGGGGGGCAGTGAGAGCCACGGGCCCGGCCCCCCCAGCCAGCACCCGGGGGGGCAGTGAGAGTGACGGGCCCGGCCCCCCCAGCCAGCACCCAGGGGGGCGGTGAGAGCGACGGGCCCGGCCCCCCCAGCCAGCACCCGGGGGGGCGGTGAGAGCGACGGGCCCGGCCCCCCCGAGCCAGCACCCGGGGGGGCGGTGAGAGCGACGGGCCCGGCCCCCCCAGCCAGCACCCGGGGGGGCAGTGAGAGCCACGGGCCCGGCCCCCCCAGCCAGCACCCGGGGGGGCAGTGAGAGCCACGGGCCCGGCCCCCCCAGCCAGCACCCGGGGGGGCAGTGAGAGCCACGGGCCCGGCCCCCCCAGCCAGCACCCGGGGGGGCAGTGAGAGTGACGGGCCCGGCCCCCCCAGCCAGCACCCGGGGGGGCGGTGAGAGCGACGGGCCCGGCCCCCCCAGCCAGCACCTGGGGGGACGGTGAGAGCGACGGGCCCGGCCCCCCCCGAGCCAGCACCTGGGGGGGCGGTGAGAGCGATGGGCCCGGCCCCCCCAGCCAGCACCCGGGTTGCAGTGAGAGCGACAGGCCCAGCCCCCGCTAGCCAGCACCCAGGGGGGCAGTGAGAGCCACGGGCCCGGCCCCCTCTAGCCAGCACCTGGGGGGGCAGTGAGAGCGACGGGCCCGGCCCCCCCTAGCCAGCACCCAGGGGGAGGCAGTGAGAGCGACGGGCCCGGCCTCCCCCCAGCACACAGCTCAGAGTGGGGCAGGATGGACGCCCCAGGGAGAGGCAGCTACAGCCTGCCCCATAGCCCCAGGACCCCGAACCCCTCCGCCAGACCCCGTCCCGCCTCCCCCAGCCCCCAGAGCCCCCTACTCTGCCTCCGCGTCTCACCCCCCTAGAACCGCCTCCCCCACCATCCCATCCTGCCCACACAAGCCCCCAGAGCCCCTGCCCCTGCTGCCCCATCCCGCCCCCCCCAGCCCCCTTCCCCACCACCCTGTCCCATCCCCAGCCCCCAAAGCCCCCACCCCTGCCGCTTGGTTTCACCCCCCAACTCCAAAGAGCCCCTCCCCCACCGCTCCATTCCCAAACCTACAGCCCCCTCCTCCTGCCACTCCACTGTCCCCCCACGTGCCAGATCCCTGTCCCCCCCCAGCACAGGGCTCAGAGCCCCCCCCGGCCAGGCACAGGCTGGGAGCTTCGCACCCTCACTGCTGGGCTGGGTCACTCGGTCGAGGCCCCGCGACTGGTAGAACTCGCGGATCCGCTTCTCCTCGCCTGTGGGGGGGAGGGACAGCGCTCAGCACCCAGCCAGATTCACCCCCCGCCTCCCCCCCACGGGGCCCCCAGCCTCCCTCGCCCCCCCCTCCAGCTCCCCACAGAGCCCCCATTCCCTCTCACAGGGCCCCCACTCCCTCTCCCAGAGCCCTCTGCCTCCCCCCACATGGGGTCCCCAACTCCCCCACGGGGCCCCCACTCCCTCACCCAGGGCCCCCCGCCTCCCCTCACACACACATGGGGCCCCCAGCTCCCCCACAGGACCCTCAGTCCCTCTCCCAAGGCCCCCTGCCTCCCCCCTACATGGGGCCCCCAGCTCCCTCGCAGGGCCCCCCTCCCTCTCCCAGGGACTCCCACCTCCCCCCCACACACAAGGGGCCACTGCCACCTGCCCCACAGGGCCCTGGCTTCCCCCCGGTAGGGCCTGGCCCAGGCTGTGAGCTCTGGGGTGAAGGCAGCCGGGCCCTGCCCTGCCCTAGGAGCCGCTGGCCTGGCAGGGGCTGGGCGCTGCGGCGTGGAGCCATCCACAGGCGTCTCCCAGTCATGGGCCCGCCCCCTTGTGCCAATGGCTCCCTACACAGGGGCGGCAGGTGGGGTGCATGCTGCCCCCCGCTCCTCACAGCTGCCCCTCACCCCCCCCCCAGAGCCTCCCACTCACTTTCCTGCAGGCCGGGCACCAGCTTGTAGACGACGTCCTGCATGACGCGGTCCAGCTTGAGGTTGAGCAGCGGCTGCGTCTCGTGGATCTTCGTGTTGCACATGGGGCAGTACTTGCTGCTCTGCAGGTACTTCACGATGCAGCTCTTGCAGACTGCAGGGCGGGGGGTGTCAGAGCCAGGGCCCCCTCCCGCCGTAGCCAGGGGCAGCAGCCCCTGGCCAGGCCCTGCCCCAGGGACCAGCCCAGCCCCCTCCCGCCGTAGCCAGGAGGCAGCGCTTGCGCTGCACAGCACAGGAGGGGGGCCCGGCTCCCCACGCCGGGCCCATCCACCCCGCAGCTGGCTTCAGCCAGCAGCCCCTGCCCCGGCGGGGGCTGACCCACCCCAGGGAGCCTCCTTCTGCTGGGTTGGCTCCCCCCACATCGCCCTGCGCTCCCCACAGCTCAGGCCCGGTGCACCCCAGGGCCATCCCCACCCCACGCAGGACAGTGCGATGCTGCCACCTGCTGGCCTGGCTCACTGCAGCAGGGAACCCCTGAAAGCGCAGGGGTGGGGGAGAGGCTGAGGCAGGGCCTGACCAGCCCCCTACCCCGCTCCCCCTACACAGCGCTGCGTCTCCCCTCGGCCAGCTCCCTCTGCCCCCCACCTCGGCCCGGCCGGCTCCTTCACAGGCACAGGGGGCTCCTGACTCCCGGGGGGAGACACCAGCCCAGCAGAGGGAGCAGCCCAGCTCCACAATGCACCCCCTGGGCGAGCAAGGGCAGGGCCAAGCCGGGCCAGTTTGAGCAGAGAAGCCACTGGGAGTCCGGCCCCACAGACAGACGCCGTCCCCCCCGCCCTCAGCTGCAGGAGCCTGCTACCCCCGCTGCCGTGAACCAGCCCGGGGGGGGGAGGTGCCCTGCTGCCCCCCAGCCAGCCTGGCCCCACACTCACAGGTGTGCAGACACTCCGTGATGGTGGTGGCATCGATGAAGTACCCGGCGCAGAGGCAGCACACGATGTGCTCGTTCAGCTCCTTCATCTTCACCTTCACCTCCTCCTGCCAGACGAGTCACGGGTCAGCGGGGCCCCTCACTCCCGACCCGCAGCCCCTACGATCCCGCGCTGGGACCCCTCACTCCCGACCCGCAGCCCCTACGATCCCGCGCTGGGGCCCCTCACTCCCGACCCGCAGCCCCTACGATCCCGCGCTGGGGCCCCTCACTCCCGACCCGCAGCCCCTACGATCCCGCGCTGGGGCCCCTCACTCCCGACCCGCAGCCCCTACGATCCCGCGCTGGGGCCCCTCACTCCCGACCCGCAGCCCCTACGATCCCGCGCTGGGGCCCCTCACTCCCGACCCGCAGCCCCTACGATCCCGCGCTGGGGCCCCTCACTCCCGACCCGCAGCCCCTACGATCCCGCGCTGGGGCCCCTCACTCCCGACCCGCAGCCCCTACGATCCCGCGCTGGGGCCCCTCACTCCCGACCCGCAGCCCCTACGATCCCGCGCTGGGGTCCCCCCCCCCCCCCCCCCCCCACAGCCCTGCTGGTGCCCCTCACTCCCAACCTGCAGCCCCTGTGATCCCATGCTGGGGTCCCCCCCCCCCCCCCACAGCTCTGCTGGTGCCCCTCACTCCCAACCTGCAGCCCCTGTGATCCCATGCTGGCTCCCCTCCCCCCCACAGCTCTGCTGGTGCCCCTCAGTCCTGGGGTGTCTCCTCCTGCCTGCTCAATCCCACTCCCCACCACTACTTCCCAGCCCAGACAGAGGCGGAGAAGCCAGGTGGCTGTCAGTTCCCATCCTCAGGGGCCCAGAGAGGCCACTGCCTCTGTGCAGCCACCCTCCCCCATGGATTGGCAAATGAGGGGCCCTCCTGCCTGGCAGGGGATGGCCCAGGGCTGGGGTGTCCCTGTGACAAAATGAGACTGTTCTTAATGTTTGCTCTGAACACTGTGTTGGTGCCTCAGTGTCCCCTAGGCAGTTCTTAAGTATCTAGGTGGTGGGATAAGGGTGTGTGATTGCTGCAGAGCAAAGGGCCAGTGCACCTAAATGCCTCGCACTCTGTCTCCTAGCAACTGATGACCTGGGCCCCTCCTCTGCAAAGGTGCCAACTGAAGGTGTTGGAGACAAAGGGATCAGGTGACCTCCTGGCCCGGGAAAAGAGCTGAGCAGAGAGGAGGGGCTGGAGGGGGAGTTAGTCTGGAGCTTGCTGGGGACGAGGAGTGAAGGGCAGACCTAGGGGTCTGGCTCACTGCCCCCCAGAATGGACCCGGCCGAGGGGTCTGGTTCGCTGTATCTACAAGCTCTGTTTTAGACCCTGTTCCTGTCATCGAATAAACCTCTGTTTTGCTGGCTGAGAGTCACGTCTGACTGCAAAGTGGGGGTGCAGAACACTGTGGCTTCCCCAGGACCCCGCCTGGGTGGGCTCGCTGTGGGAAGCACACGGAGGGGCAGAGGATGCTGAATGCTCCAAGGAGAGACCCAGGAGGTGAAGACGTGTGAGCTTCTTGCCCTGAACAAGTCTGCTCCAAGGGAGAGGAGGCTCCCCAAAGTCCTGCCTGGCTTAGTGGGGAGCAGTTCCAGAGCATCGCCCAGGGACTCCGTGACAGTCCCCCATCAGCAGCCTGTGCAGGGGCAGGGCCACGCAGTGACTGCACTCTGGAGGGGCTGGAGCCACACTCCCCCCAAGGTGCAGCATGTTGCAGGCTCCGGGATAGAAGGGGGCCAGACCCCGGCACGAGGTGGCTCACAGCGCTGCAGTTACGAGGACAAGAATCACGGCAGGTGCCCATGGGTGGGCTTGGCTGTGGGGCTCCGCATGAACCTCTGCATGCAGGAAGAGCAGCCTGTAGGCAGAGCCGGCTCGAGGGAGCCCCACCATGTCCTCACCCTGTGCCCAAGCAATGCAGGCACCCCTGGCTGGACCCCAGCAGGAGGGTGGCCAGGCTCTGCCTGGGGCTGGGCACAGGCACAGCACCAACAGCCCCTAGCAGAGCCTGGCCACCAGTCCCCATGGCCGGGGGCCCGGCTGGGGTCAGACCAGCTCACAGAGCCACTGCAGCGGTCTGTGAACCTGCACTGCTGGGGTTGTGACCCGCCCCTCCCCACCTCGGCCTGCAGAGCAGCTCTCGACCCCTAGCTTCTCCTGACCCATGTGCTGGCTCAGCCCGGGGAGGCAGGGCCCAGCCACAGGGGGAATTGTGCAGGGTACCCACCGAGCTGCCCCAGCTTGGCAGGAGGTGGACCCCATGGGGACTACGGGAGGCAGGCAATGGATGGGCCCCAGGAAGGTGGGGGGGTGCAGGAACAGGGCTACCACCTCCCCCAGATGATATCACCTTAACTCTGCCCCAGCCCGGCTGGGGGCGGGGTCTGGGCCCCAGGGGGCGGACTCGGAGTCCCCGCAGCAGGGACACGAGGCTCACGCATGCGCACGGGCAGCCCTCGCACCGCCAGACACCGCCTTCAGGGCACGTGCGCATCGTGACCGGTGCGCATGCGCAGCTCGTTCCCTCGCCCACTCAGGCGCGGGAGCCCCTCTTCCGCCCGCGCATGCGCGCAGCTCAGTGCGCCCGAGGCCGGCCGGTGCGGGGGAGCCGCGGCGCCTCACCTCGTTGCGCAGCGGGTCCATCTTGTAGACGGCCTGGAGCTGGTTCCGCAGCCGCATGGCGATCGCCATCGGGCCCCCCTGAGGAGGAGACGCCATCTTAGAACCGCTCCACCCACTTCCGGGTTGGGCGGGGCCTGTCCCCCCAGCAACGGGCGGAACTACAGCTCCCGGTCTGCCCCGCGCGCCAGGCCGCAGCGAGCGGGGCGCCGAGCGGCTGGCGCGGTGCATGCCGGGAGCTGTAGTCCCTATGTCCGCCCGGGGCCGAGCGCCACCTGGCGGCAGCGCCGTGTCCTGCAGCCCAGTGGCCCGGCGTCCCCCCCCCCCCTCCTGCGCCCCTCCCCGCGGTGCCCCTCCACCCCAACGGTGCCTCTCACTCCCGACCTGCAGCCCCCTCCTCCAGTGGGCCCTTCCCCTGCCATCTGCAGTGTCCCTCACTCCGAACCTGCAGCCCCGTCCAGTGTGCTCCTCCCCCTGCTCCTCTGCAGTGCCCCCCGCTCTGCAGTGTTCCTCACTCCCAACCTGCAGCCCCCTCCAGTGTGCTCCTCCCCCTGCTCCTCTGCAGTGCCCCCCGCTCTGCAGTGTCCCTCACTCCCAACCTGCAGCCCCCTCCAGTGTGCTCCTCCCCCTGCTCCTCTGCAGTGCCCCCCGCTCTGCAGTGTCCCTCACTCCCAACCTGCAGCCCCCCTCCAGTGTGCTCCTCCCCCTGCTCCTCTGCAGTGTCCCTCACTCCGAACCTGCAGTCCCCTCCAGTGTGCTCCTCCCCCTGCTCCTCTGCAGTGCCCCCCGCTCTGCAGTGTCCCTCACTCCCAACCTGCAGCCCCCTCCAGTGTGCTCCTCCCCCTGCTCCTCTGCAGTGTCCCTCACTCCGAACCTGCAGTCCCCTCCAGTGTGCTCCTCCCCCTGCTCCTCTGCAGTGCCCCCCTGCTCTGCAGTGTCCCTCACTCCGAACCTGCAGCCCCCCCTCCAGTGTGCTCCTCCCCCTGCTCCTCTGCAGTGTGCCTCACTCCCAACCTGCAGCCCCCTCCAGTGTGCTCCTCCCCCTGCTCCTCTGCAGTGTCCCTCACTCCGAACCTGCAGTCCCCTCCAGTGTGCTCCTCCCCCTGCTCCTCTGCAGTGCCCCCCGCTCTGCAGTGTCCCTCACTCCCAACCTGCAGCCCCCTCCAGTGTGCTCCTCCCCCTGCTCCTCTGCAGTGCCCCCCGCTCTGCAGTGTCCCTCACTCCCAACCTGCAGCCCCCTCCAGTGTGCTCCTCCCCCTGCTCCTCTGCAGTGCCCCCCGGTCTGCAGTGTCCCTCACTCCCAACCTGCAGCCCCCCTCCAGTGTGCTCCTCCCCCTGCTCCTCTGCAGTGCCCCCCGCTCTGCAGTGTCCCTCACTCCGAACCTGCAGCCCCCCCTCCAGTGTGCTCCTCCCCCTGCTCCTCTGCAGTGTCCCTCACTCCGAACCTGCAGCCCCTTCTAGTGTGCTCCTCCCCCTGCTCCTCTGCAGTGCCCCCCGCTCTGCAGTGTCCCTCACTCCCAACCTGCAGCCCCCTCCAGTGTGCTCCTCCCCCTGCTCCTCTGCAGTGTGCCTCACTCCGAACCTGCAGTCCCCTCCAGTGTGCTCCTCCCCCTGCTCCTCTGCAGTGCCCCCGCTCTGCAGTGTTCCTCACTCCCAATCTGCAGCCCCCCCCAGTGATGCCCCTCCCCCCTGCAGTGCTTTTCACTACCAACCTGCAGCCCCCCCATTTCTGCTGGTGCCCCTCACTTGTGACCCGCAGCTGTCCCCCCCGTGGTGCCCTTCACTCCCAACCCACAGCCCCTGGGCCCCCGGCCTCCCTCCTCTCTGTGGTACCCCTCACTCCTGACCCGCAGTCCCCCCGCCCTGCGGTGCCCCTCACTCCCAACCAGCAGCCCCCCCCACTCTGTGGTGCCCCTCACTCCTGACCTGCAGCCCCCCCTCTTCTGCAGTGCCCTTCACTCCCGACCCGCAGCCCCTGGCAGCCTGGCCCTGGACCCCCCCCCCCCCCACATGCCATGCATGGTCTCCTGTGTCAAGGTGGCCCTGGTTTGTTCCTGAGGACGCAGGGTGGGGTGCTGGTCTTATCATCTGGGGATGTCAGTGTCGGGGGGTTGAGCTGCCCTGCCCAATCTGGCAGGTGAGGGGTGGGGAGCTCCTCCTTGGCAGCTCTTGGGGGCCAAGCTGGTCGCAGGGGCCTGCCCTGGCCCTGGTGCTTACTCCAGGGAGAGGGGGAAGGGCCTCTGCTGTGCTGCCCCCCACCCCCCGGCAGCACCTGACCAGCCGCAGGGGTCTGCATCTGCTGGGTGTATTCCTGCCCACGGGCCAGCACCAGCCAAAGCCGGGGATGGTCCCCATGCCCCCCCTTCCAGGGGCAGTGAGGATACGTCTGGGTCTGTGCCACTCCCCCCAGCCAGATGACACCTGTTGGCCCACCTGGAGGGGCAGTGGGGAAGGGAAACACGGGGAGGGGCTGGGGCTTGGTGTGAGACAAACAGTGACTGTGTGTGAGATACAGTCTGTGCCAGTCAGAACTGGGAGGGGGCTGGGAGCCAGGCCTCTGGCCCTGACTGACCTTGGGCAAGTCCCTCGGTTGGTTCCTCAGTTTCCCCAGTTGTATAATGGGGAGAGTGGCACTCAGGGGGGCTGGGAGTGGGCGAGGCGCTAGGCTCACTGCCTCTCCTTCACCCCTGTGGGTGCCAGACGCGCCACAGGCAGGCTGAGTCTGGGCAGGGCCCTTGAGCAGGGATTCAGGGGGCGCCCCGCAAACACAGGCGCTTGTCCGTGCTCAGGGCTGGCACGTCACGGCTCAGCCGCCGAGCAGGGCACCTGGCTTCTGCCCTAATTGCAGCTACGCAAGGAGCTGGCCCGGTGAATGGCTCATTGTCCCGCCTGCTGTCAGCTCCTTCCGCTCCACTGGGCGCAGCCCCGGCTGCCCGGCCGTGACACGGGGCTGGGCGGGGGCTGCACTCTCAATGCTCCACGCCAGCTGGCAGAGCCACAGCCCCACAGGGCCCAGGGGTCTCACCGGCCTGCAGTGCCTGGCCTGAATTCAGGCCTTCGTAATGCTTTGTGCAGGGACAAACGCCCCCCGCCCGATGCTCACCCTGCCCCCCCCCCCCCCGAGGCTGACGGGCAAGTCCCTGACACACGGTACTTGTGGGGAGGATGCGGGGACCCCCGCCATAAGTTCTGCTGCTGCCTGCAGGGGCCTTGGGGGCTGGGCTGGGGGAGGGGCAGGGCAGCACCATGGCACCGTGCAGGGGACTCTCACCAGGATGTTGTACTTAAAGTTCTGCACAGGCTCTTTCAGGGGGAATAAGGCAAAACGCCACATTTATTAGTAATCCAGGTGTCAATTAACACTGTATCATATGATATATATATTACACTTATGCGCACACACACTCACACACACACACACTCTGTCTTGTTGTTACCAATCAGTTGCTCCCCTAACTGCACTGGCCAGGTGACACGGAGTCCCCGGGCGATGCTCTGGAACTGCTCCCCACTAAGCCAGGCAGGACTTTGGGGAGCATCCTCTCCCCTGGAGCAGACTTGTTCAGGGCAAGAAGCTCACACGGCTTCACCTCCTGGGTCTCTCCTTGGAGCATTCAGCATCCTCTGCCCCTCCATGCGCTTCCCACAGCGAGCCCACCCAGGCAGGGTCCTGGGGAAGCCACAGGGTCCTGCACCCCCACTTTGCAGTCAGACGTGACTCTCAGCCAGCCAGTAAAACAGAGATTTATTCGATGACAGGAACAGAGTCTAAAACAGAGCTTGTAGATACAGCGAACCAGACCCCTTGGCCGGGTCCACTGTGGGGGGCAATGAGCCAGACCCCCACATCTGCACTTCACTCCTCGTCCCCAGCAAGCTCCAGCCTAACCACCCCCTCCAGCCCCTCCTCTCTGCTCAGCTCCTTTCCCGGGTCAGGAGCTTACCTGATCCCTTTGTCTCCAACACCTT
Source organism: Aldabrachelys gigantea (assembly GCA_026122505.1). Classification (NCBI taxonomy): domain Eukaryota; kingdom Metazoa; phylum Chordata; order Testudines; family Testudinidae; genus Aldabrachelys; species Aldabrachelys gigantea. Next base: position 147,481,389 of record CM047483.1, read on the forward strand.
CAGCTGGCACCTTTGCAGAGGGGGGGCCCAGGCCATCAGGTGCTAGGAGACAGAGTGCCAGGCATTTAGGTGCACTGGCCCTTTGCTCTGCAGCAATCACACCCCCTTATCCCACCACCGAGATACTTAAGAACTGCATAGGGGACACTGAGGCACCAACACAGTATTCAGAGCAAACATTAAGAACATTCTCAGTTCGTCACATCTCTCCCCCCTTCGAGACCGAACTGAGCCAGGTCACTCCAGCCAGTAACCTGGGCAAGTTCGAACCCACCAACGTTCCCATGGATGCCCCAGCATCTCTCCCATTCCTTGGGGTGAGTTACACCAGGCCCTCCCAGTTTTGTGCCCTCTCTTTGCTTGAGTGTGCTTGATGGCACTTACAGGCTGCATGTGGGAAGGTTTATGTGGCCTGTAACCTTTTGCCACCCCAATACTCCTGGGGTTTAAACTGGGACAGGGTCTTCTCCCAGCACCCTGGGCTGCGATTCGGGCTCTCTTGGTTAAGAGCCCCCATCTTGGCCTTGGCCAGCTCTGGGCTTGGGCAGCCGCTCCCCACCTTGTGGCCCAGACACAACACCTCTGCCATCCCCATCTTATACTTTCCAGCTTTTACCATCAGTCCCAACTCCTTGAGGCAGCCCAGCCCCCTCTTCACCTGGGACACCTGTTTCTCCCAGGTCTGGCTAAAGGTGCACATGTTATCAATGTCTGCCAGGGCCAAGTTCTCCATCCCCCTCTGCTTGTCTAGAATCTCCCCAGGCCTAGGCATGGGGTCGGCAGCGGACGCTGTGATGGCTTTAAGCTTCTGATAGCCCCCATAAAACCAGACCATCCTGCCTCCCTTGGGGATCAGCCCCACGGATGAGGCCCATGGGCTGTAAAATGGCTGGATCCCATCTAAAGCCAGCATGTCCTTGACCTCTCTCTCCAGGATCTGGGTTGCTTTCCCAGTGACTCTGAAAGGGGAACACCTGATGGGGAGATTGGCTCCCACCTCAGGGAAGAGACCCACCAGGGGGTCTTTCCCCTTTTCCTCCCAATCCTCCCCTTTCCGGTCCAGGGGTCCCCTCACTCTCCTCCCATCCAGCAGCTTGAGAGGGAAGAACCCTGTGGATTCCTGGGGCACCACCAGCTGCCTCCTGATTCCCCTCAGTTCTACTTCCTCTTGGGGAGCCCATTCCCGGTACAGGAATCCCTTCTCCCACAGGACTCTGTCCCTGCAGCCTTCCCCAAGGGGGTTTGCAGCGCTGTGGCCAGCAAGTTCCCTCAGCTTCTCCAAGGAGGGATCTCTCTGCAGCTCGGTCTGGGATTCAGCTGCTGGGGCAGGGAGTGGGACCTGCTCCCTCTCGCTGGCTGGGCCTGGGGTCACAGCCCCCCTGAGCCCTGTCCCTGGCAGCTCCCTCCCTGCTGTGTAATCACTTCCCAGCAGCACGTCTGGACCAGGCAAACCTTGCTGGCAGCTGACCTGCCTTGCCTGGGTGTCCCCCCACTCAGCTGGGGTCTCAGCTCCCCCCGCGCTCAGCGCTGCCCTGGCTGTCCCAGTGGGGGCAGGCAGCGAGCTCTCTGCTCTGGTCTCAGCATCAGAGCCAGCGGGAGCCCCCTCCCCGGTGTGCAGGGGGGCGGGGAGCATCTCTCCCTCCCCCTCAGCCCCAGGGGGCTGGTTACAGGTAGGCAGGTATCCTGAATCCAGCAGCCCCTCCCCACTGCCAGCCAGGTCATTTGCATTTTCACTGACCATTTCCATCGCAGCCAATTGGTTCCCTGGATTCATATTCAAACCCTCGGCAGTTACAGGAGCAGGGCCTGGGTCCTGTCCCAAGGGGAGACAGTCACCCCCCAACAGGGCCTCCCAGCCGATATCCTGGAGAACCCCAATGACCAGCCAGTCCGACCCCTCCTGCGTCTGCACAGGGATCCGGGCCATAGGCAGGGCGAGGGGCTTCACCCCAGGGACCTTCACCCAGGTCCCACAGTCCCTCAGCATCTGCGGCTGCACCGCCACAGTTCTCTCTATCCCAGGGCCTCACCCCTGCAGGCGTGTTTCCCTACTGACCCCTGGGCAGCCCCCTATGTCTCTCCACTCCACCATCACCAGTCCATGCTGCTGCTGCTTCTCCTGCGGCTTTTCCACAGCCTCTTGCTTTCTCTCATGGTCCTCTCGCTCTCTCGGGCTCTGCTCCAATCCCAACCGTCTCCGATCCCTTGATGGGGAACCCAATCGTGAAGACCCTTGTCTGGTTGGGGACCAGACTCTCAGGAGTGCCTGGCTGCTGCTCCAGCTGCTCCCAGATCCTCTTGTAGCCCCATCTGGGTCAGGAATCTGCTCTTCAGAGCGGTCCTCCTCCTCTAACTGCACAATTAACTGTGCCTTGGTGAACTTCCCCATGTGTAACCCTCTCTTTGTGCACAGGATCACAATGTCCTTCTTAAGGAGATGATGATAGGCCATCACTTCACCGTTCCCAAGTGGCTCTGGACTCACAGGCCTGTGTGCTCTTGGCTCCCCCATGGTTTCCAGGAAGAACCCCTGGTGTGCCAGCCCTTCTCGTGATCACCACCTCTTTGCCAGGGTCGAGCTGCAGACTCCTTCGCCCCTGGGACTGCTCCTGCAATCCCCAGGGGAACCATGCTACTGCAAAATCCTTCTCTCTCCCAGGGTCGAGCGGCAAGCTCCTCCGCCCCTGAGACTGCTCACTGTAGTCCTCAGGGGGACCCTGTTACTCCAACAGTCCTTCTCGCTGGTCACACACTCCCAGAGGTTAACTGCCCCCTGAAACCGTCCCTCTCTTAGCCTTCAGCACACCTGGTCCTCATTAATCTCCTTTGTTTTACTGCTCCCCAGTCACTTACTGCAGGAAGCGCCATCCATGGGGTGAAGTATATCCCACCGCTACCACCAGTTGTCACGGAGTCCCCGGGCGATGCTCTGGAACTGCTCCCCACTAAGCCATTCAGGACTTTGGGGAGCCTCCTCTCCCTTGGAGCAGACTTGTTCAGGGCAAGAAGCTCACACGTCTTCACCTCCTGGGTCTCTCCTTGGAGCATTCAGCATCCTCTGCCCCTCCATGTGCTTCCCACAGCGAGCCCACCCAGGCGGGGTCCTGGGGAAGCCACAGTGTTCTGCACCCCCACTTGGCAGTCAGACGTGACTCTTAGCCAGCAAAACAGAGGTTTATTCGATGACAGGAACAGGGTCTAAAACAGAGCTTGTAGATACAGCGAACCAGACCCCTCGGCCGGGTCCATTCTGGGGGGCAGTTAGCCAGACCCCCATGTCTGCCCTTCACTCCTCGTCTCCAGCCAGCTCCAGACAAACCACCCCCTCCAGCCCTTCCTCTCTGCTCAGCCCCTTTCCCGGGCCAGGAGGTCACCTGATCTCTTTGTCTCCAACACCTTCAGTTGGCACCTTTGCAGGGGGGGGGCCCAGGCCATCAGTTGCCAGGAGACAGAGTGCCAGGCATTTAGGTGCACTGGCCCCTTCCTCTGCAGCCATCACACCCCCTTATCCCACCACCTAGATACTTAAGAACTGCCTAGGGGACACTGAGGCACCAACACAGTATTCAGAGCAAACATTAAGAACATTCTCAGTTCGTCACACCAGGTGAGTTACATGGGGGAGGGGTGGAGACGTCTCAATGCTCCCATGTTGACAAGATTATACCTGGGGTCCTCTGCAAGACCCCTCACCTTTATAGCAGCTTCCCTCTCATGAAAATCTGTACCAGCTCCAAAATCTGTGTCTGTGTCCATTGGGCCTTTGTCCTGGTTCCTTCTGGGGGTGTCCCAATGCTGCAGAGAGTGTTTCCAAGAGAAGGTGCTGGCTTCTAACCCCCAAGGCCATCAGTGTCTCTGCTCGTCTTTAAGGAGCCCACCTGACAGGTTTTTTGTCCTTGGGGCTGGCTCCCAGCCCCTCTCCAGGGGGTGCAGCTGTCTGGAGGTGCTGCCTTCCCCCCTTGCTCATTCACACCTTGCTCATTCCACAGGGCCATCGATTAAGGGATTTGTGGGGGGGAAGATCTTGTTCTACTCTGAGCAAAAAGACATTTTTCTTCTATCTCATTCTATCATTAGAGGCTATAACATTATACCAGGGGCAATGCAAAGTTTCTATATGAGGCTTTGATACAAAGTCCCATGAACACAGAGATCACCCATGGGCTGTCATAAACAGACAGCTAAGGGTTAATGTTTCTTTTACCTGTAAAGGGTTAACAAAGGGAACCACACACCTGACCAGAGGACCAATCAGGAAACCGGATTTTTCAAAGCTGAGGGAGGGAATGTTTGGGTCTGTGTCGTTTGTCTGGCTCTCAGCTATGAGAGGGATCTTTCTATCTTCAAGCTTCTAATCTTCAGTTTCCCAGTTGTGAGTACAAAGGTAGAAAAGCAATAGGCTTTTATTGTTTTTTTGTATTTACATGTGTGTAGTTTGCTGGAATGTTAAATTGTATTTCTTTTTGAATAAGGCTGTTTATTCATATATTTTCTTATAAGCAATAGCCCTGTGTATTGTCACCTTGATGCAGAGAGCATGTTTATGTGTTTTTCTTTCTTTTTATATAAAGCTTTCTTTTTAAGACCTGTTTGAGTTTTCTCTGGGTAGGCTAAGGAACGAAGGGAAGGAAAATTCTCTTTGTGTTAAATTTAAGGAGGGTGAATCTGTGCAGCCTCAGGGGAAGAAGGAGGAGGGGAGGTAAATTGCCCTCTCTGTTTTGCATTCAAGGAGTTTAAGTACAGTATCGCCCAGGATAACCCAGGGAGGGGGAGCTGGGGATGAGATAAAGAGGAGACAAGGGGAGGAGGTTGTTTTCCCTTTGGTGTGAGACTCAGGGCCTCTGAGTCTTGGGGTCCCCCAGGGAAGGTTTTGGGGAGACCAGAGTGAGCCAAAACACTGAAATTTTTGGCTGGTGGCAGTGATATCAGATCCAAGCTGGCAATTAAGCTTGGAGGTTTCATGCTAGCTTCTCATTTTATGAACGCTAAGGTTCAAGTCTGAGTAGGAAGCTACGACATGGTGGCAGCGGTGGGATTCGGTCACCCATGGGCAGACCCACTACAAGGTATATGAAGAGGCACAATGTAAAGTCATATGAAAATTATCAGAGATTTATCTACATTGTCCCCCTTTTGACCTCTCAAGAACAATTCTTGAGTGGTCACCATATAAATCTTCTGTATCTGCTGCAAACAAACCAAACAATCGTAACCAGGTGACTATAACAAACCATTACAATTGACTGAACACCAGATAGAACCTACACACAAATGCAAACAATTATAATTCTAATCATTGGGAATACAACAAAACCCTCACAATCATTGGGTGCATTGACAAACAAAATGAGGCCCAAGTTTGACGCTGCAATAGCCATCAAACAATAAAAGTCACTGAGGTCAGGACCTCCTTAAGCGCACACAACAAATCAGATTTTGTAGGAGGACCACAGTTGTTATGCAAGGTTAAGCTGATTTGGACTTAAACTAACATTAGGTGCTAAAAATGTTGCAGAATCCCCTGTTTCTAGCAGTTGTTCTCAAGAGGTGTCTGGGGACCTGCAAGGCTGGCCCCTGCAATTGTGGGCCAAGGTCTTACAGGATATGGGGGCCCAAGAACTTCCCTTCAGGGCTTGGGGAAGTAGAACCAGGGAGCATAGAGGAAAGTGTGGAATTAACAATACAAGCAAATATAACTTACAATACAAATGTATCAATAACAAAAATTAACCACAAAATGATTATTAGAGAAGCTAACAAAAATGAACCTGATGCACTGGGGACCAAAGCCTTTTGGACAGAGGTGGATGTGACTGGTAATTTGGTTGGAGATGAGGGAAGCAGAGAGAGGAAAAGACATTTGCCCTGTCTAGTGTAGAAACCCCTCTCCATCTGGACCCAATGCCAGCGCAGGACACCCACCAGAGACAGACACAGAACGTGGAACACAGAACATGCAACACAGACTTTGTCATGACACTAAAACTAGGGTATTTCTGTAGCTCTTCAGCTGGTACCAGCTCTCCTGATGTTCTGGTTCGGAGGCTGAAAGATAGAAGCTTAGAAACAAATTAGCATGGGGCTCCCACATGGCAGACCCTGCTCGGTCTCTGCCAGTGTGTCTGGTCCTTGGGGCTTCACAAATGCTTATTAAGCGGTGCATTTCTTGTGAGTTTAAATTTTCCCTTTCTCCCAGTAAAGGGCATTAATACTTCATCTAGGAAAATTTTCCTGTTTTAAAATCCCCAGCCACTTAGCCATGGCCTGGAGATCTGAGGCAGATGCAGGCACTGTTAACGGTTTCACTCTCACCACCCTCCCTGGTGGTGGTGACTGTTCTTTTTGTTACTGCTGCTGTAACATTTTGGCCCTGGGAGGAGGAATTTACCCAATTATCCCCTTCCCAATCTCCAGAGGGGTCCCAAAGGTCTGCCCCTTCTGGGGTCTCAAATGTCCCTTCTCCTGCTGTTACTGCTGCTGTAAGAGGTGAGATGCTGGTTTAACTCTCTGTACCCCTCTTTAAGGGCATCTAGCTGGGTTTGGGCACTACTGGACATACATTTCCATTCCTCTGCTTCTGCAGCAGAGGCTTGTAAATCTTGGTGCCATTTCTTGTTTTCATTGTTACACTCAGCCAGTTGAAGGAATAGCTCATTACAGGTTTTTCAGACAAGCCAAACTGCAGCTGCTTCCTTTTTCATTTGAGTTGAGGGTTTATATGTCAATATATATCTGGCCAATTTATCTTCTAGGTTTGAAATTGTCTGGACATCAGCTGGCACTTGATAAGACCAAGGGCTGTGTCTGAATTTTTGCAAGATTTGCTCAAAAGGGGTAACATCTTTTACAAACACCAATTTCCCAGTCTCTTCTCTGGGAGCCTTCTTAAAAGACTGTTTAGCTTTAACCATTTTGTAGTAAACCCAGCCTCCTGTTGGGACTAAAATGGCAATGCTTCTCCTTACTCTTGTCTACCAGTGTGACGAACTGGGAATGTTCTTAATGTTGCTCTGAATACTGTGTTGGTGCCTCAGTGTCCCCCATGCAGTTCTTAAGTATCTAGGTGGTGGGATAAGGGTGTGTGATTGCTACAGAGCAAAGGGCCAGTGCACCTAAATGCCTGACACTCTGTCTCCTAGCAACTGATGGCCTGGGCCCCTCTCCTGCAAAGGTGCCGGCTGAAGGTGTTGAAGAGAAAGGGATCAGGTGACCTCCTGGCCCGGGAAAGGGGCTGAAGGAGGAGTTAGTCTGGAGCTGCCTGGGGACAAGGAATGAAGTGCAGACGTGGGGGTCTGGCTCACTGCCCCCCAGAATGGACCCGGCCAAGGGGTCCGGTTCGCTATACCTACAAGCTCTGTTTTAGACCCTGTTCCTGTCATCGAATAAACCTCTGTGTTACTGGCTGGCTGAGAGTCACATCTGACTGCAAAGTGGGGGTGCAGGACCCTGTGGCTTCCCCAGGACCCCGCCTGGGTGGCCTTGCTGTGGGAAGCACATGGAGGGGCAGAGGATGCTGAATGCTCCAAGGAAAGACCCAGGAGGTGAAGCCGTGTGAGCTTCTTGCCCTGAACAAGTCTGCTCCAAGGGAGAGGAGGCTCCCCAAAGTCCTGCCTGGCTTTGTGGGGAGCAGTTCCAGAGCATCGCCCAGGGACTCCGTGACAACCAGTACCTCTTGTCCTGGAGTGAGAAAGCTACTTCTCCTCCCTACTTTCTAATGCCGGTGACTCTATGGACCAGGGGAGCGAAAAAGCTACTTCTCCTGCTCTCTTTCCCCAGGCTTCCAGCACAGGGGATGTGCACACCTTAATAATCGATTACTTATTGGCACTTTTCAAGATTTGTGATCACTTTCCATACTTCTCAATACTTTTCCATTACTCAATATTTCATTACTTAAAAAATGCTCGTGGCACCCTTCCCCCTTTCGCAATTCTCCACCAGGATGTTGTACTTAAAGTTCTGCACAGGATCTTTTCAGGGAGAATAAGGCAAAACGCCACATTTATTAGTAATCCAGGTATTCATTAACACTGTATCATCTGCATATGAATACCTGGATTACTAATAAATGTGGCATTCTGCCTTATCCCCCCCCGAAAAGATCCTGTGCTGCACTTTAAGTACAACAAGGGCAGGGTCCCCCCCGATCTCAGTGCCACAGGTGACCTGCCTCACGGGGGGTCACTACAAGGCCATGGGTGGGGCTCCAGCGTGGGGGGCTCGCCAGCGCCCCAGGAGGGCAGGGCCAGGCCAGGCTGACATGGACCGCAAAGCCAGCTGTGGGGCCAGGCTGTCACCATGTCCCAGGGGCGAGGGGAGCAGTTGGCGGAGCCACATGGGAATGAGGCCCGTGGGGGGTCCCTGGCCTGGCAACATCAGGGTCCTAGGGAGCAGGGGAAGCAATGGGATGATGGCCCCTCCCCCATCCCCCTAGGACTGCCAGATCCCCCCCTTTTCATCTCTGGGCTATGCTAAGAGCTGCCAGAGCCGAGCCCTGATGACCAGCAAACCATGGCTGGGGCTGGCCCCCCTGGGCCTGGCTCTGTGGGGCTCACCGGGGAGAGCACGGGTGATGCAGGAGGCTGCGAGGCCAGCCTCAGAGGGCACGTGGGGCCCTTGGGGCTGCCCCACTGGATGGTTCCCCCAAGGGACTGTTTGGAAGCTGGCAGTGGCACCGATTCTGGGGCTCTGTGACACATCACTGGCCCGAGACTCACACACAGGCCCTGTGCCTGGACTGAGCCCCCCGAACCAGGGCCAGGGCTTGCACACCTCCCTCCCAGCTCTGGAGCAGCCCAGCACAGAGCGCCCCATCGGCCAGCCCACCCTGGCTGAGACACCCTCTGGCTGCTGCGCCGGCTGCCTTCCCCCTGAGGGCCCAGGGAAGAACTGGGTGGGAAGAAAGGCTCGGCCCAGCGGCCCGTGCCAGGCCTCTCCCTGCCAGGCCCGGGGGCTCAGGGACTGGCTAGGGTGAGGTGTATGGGCTGCGGGACCCTGCCACGATGCCATTTGCAATCAGCTCCTGAAGATGATGTCACACATCTTCCATCTCTTAGAGTGCAACTTCCTAGATCTCTGTGAGGGGTTCCCCCCTCGGGGTGCCGCCTGGAACTGGAGCACCACCGGGCCCGCCTGACCCACCAGCCTGGGATCCCTCTCACACTCTGCTGCTGTGACAAGTTGCTAAGCTCTCCAAGCTTGACATTCACCAGCATTCACACGGGTAGGGACACACCCAGCTGCGGCTTCACACACATGCTGAGATCAGCTCTGCCTGGGGAGGCTTAGCCAAGGAACTGACCAGTTACACAAGTGCACCCCCATTTGAAGAGTAAATCCAAAATCACACCATCTTGTGCTGCACGGAGAACGGTACAGCCTGAGCTCATGAAATCCGCCCCCTCCCTCAATGTGGAGGAAGTTCTACAACAGGCTTCTGCCCCAAGTATGATTTCCACACATTGGTTTTAGACAAAACCAAACCAAGTTTATTAACTACAAAAGATAGATGTTAAGTGGTTATAAGTGATAGCAAACAAAGCAGATTTCCTTAGTAAACAAAACCACAAACTGAGCTTAACATGCTGGAGAACTTGGATATGAATTAGCAGTGTCTCACTCTGATTCATAGGCTGGCAGATCCTTAAGGCCCAAGCTGCCTTGGCTTTCCCAGGTTCTCTTACACAGGCTAGAAATCCCTTAGCCTGGGCCCAGCACTTCCCCTAGTTCAGTCCTTGTCCCTCAGGTGTTCCCAGGCGTGTTGCTGTGGGGAAAGCGAGGTACAATCATGCTGTCATTGCCATCTTTTTTATCTTCCCCCCACCTGCTGGAAAGCTCCTTTGCTGTGGCCTGGGTCAGGCAGCACCCATTGTGCGGCGCTGTCTCAGAGAGGTTTGTGTTGCACACAGTCCTGGGGTGATCCTGGTGCCTGTGCGCATCTCCTCACTGAGCCATTAACCTTGTTTGGCCTTTTTACCCTCATACCTGGCAGGTGGCTTGGGGGTGTTTTCAGCCCAACAACACGTTCCAGTAACACACACAAAGCCAAACTTCACAACTTTCCCCACGACAACAGCACAGACAATGCCACGAGATATTACTGTCTAGAAGACCAAGACTTTTAGACTGATACCTGTGACGTTATGAGTCTAATATAATATCTCATTGAAAGGTGACAGAGCCAGAAAGAGTTAATTAACTGACCTGACCCATGGGTGAACCTCAAGGACTGATTAGCAAGATATGTAAATGAACAGAGCTTTGAAATGCAAGTCTGCATTGTTAGAGGTAGAAGGGGAGGTGTTTGCTCAGGTCTTGGGATGGCAGCAAACAAGTCTTGTCTATTGCTATAGTTTAAATTCAAAGATCAAAAAGGGAATATTAGCATTTAAGATGATACTTGAGTGAAATAGTATTATTGTCTGTGTGTCTCTCTGAAGATTGTGGTAACCTGTATCTGAACTGTTTAATGGATAAATTACTCTGTGCTAATTGCCAGGATGTTTGGGAGAAGGAGTTAAGCCTCTTGTTTTCTCAGGCCGAAAGGCTGCTGGAAATGTATAAGAAGCCTGGGACCCGATCCTGCTTCATCTCAGATCTGCTTTGTGTTTCAAGAGGGGGAAACCTTAAGCCACAAGGATTGAGATCCCCAGTCATTGATTGGAGCCACCCTGAATATGGACATTGAACTATAACCTATGGACTATTTCTAAAAGGACTTTTGGCTACTACAAGCTCACTTCTACTATGTATCTGAACCTCAAGAATTGAATTCAAGTCTGTATGTATACGGATCTTTTAACCAACACTCTCTCTCTTTTCTGTTCTAATAAATTTTAGCTTAGTTAATAAGAATTGGCTGTAACATGTATTGTGGGTAAGATCTAAGTTATAATTGAACCTGGGTATGTGGCTGATCCTTTGGGATTGGAAGAACCTTTTCTTTTATATGATGAAGTAAGATTTTCAGGAATCATCATCATATGTTTGACAGGTGTGTCTGGACGGAGGCCTGAGGCTGGGCACTTTAAGGGAACTGCGTTGTTTGGACTTCTAAGTAACCAGTGAGGTACTATAGAAGCTGTTTTGTGCTGGTTGGTAAATCTAAGTATTGGAATAACCACCAGCGTTTGGGGTTTGTCTGCCCCGTTTTGTTTGCAGTTCACCCTGATTGAGTGATCTCAGCTGGCTCCCACGGGCAGCACCGTCACAATACCTCACAAGGCAAACTTTGTACAAAACATGTCCTAATTACATGACTGGTGACTATTGGGGTGCTGGGGTGTCACAGTCTCCCTGAAGGGTTGGGAGTCTTGTAGTCTGATGTTGTGCTCTGTTCCTTTTGCACATCCCATGTCCCACTCATGCAGTGAGAAACTCCTGGATCTTTCACAAAGTGTCTCCCTAAGGCAATCCTTCCACTCCTTGAACAACGGCGAGTCTCCGAAGTCAAACTTTGCAGGATCTATCACCGGAACTTGAGTTTCACATGGGGGTCTGACGATGGATTCAGGTCTGCTACCTTCTGCCCTTGCTTCACAACCATGTCATGGCTTGTTTCATTAGCAATCAGTATAATCCCCTTTTCCTGGCTCCAGTGGGCAGGATTACGACTCCACTGGGGACCAGCACTCCCTCAGCTGGCTGCTCTACCATTGCCAATGCCCCTCTACTGCCTTTCAGCCAGGTGCTCATGACAAGCACTTCTCGCTTCATCCTTGCAGGCACTACTAAGGGGATCGTGCCCACATACCTCACTGCTCCCATTGGTAGCTCAGATGTCTCCCTTTTAGCCCTCTCCATTTTCCTAGAGCAGTGGTCCCCAACCTTTTTTGTCTGGTAGGCACCAGACGACGGACCATGGCGGTGGTTGAGCATCTGCTGAAATGCTGCCGAATTTTGGCGACAATGCTTCTGGATGACGTCGCTTGTCGGCGGCAAGCAGAGTCATCCAGAGGCATCGCCTCCAAAATGCTGCCAAATTTCGGCAGCATTTCGGGGGATGTTTGGCTGCCGGCCAGGACGCAGGTGCATTAAGATGCCCCCATGGGTGCCATGGCACCTGCAGGCACCGCGTTGGGGACCCCTGTCTTATAGGCTTCAGCACAAAGCATCTGGATCTTCAGGGTGTTCAGGGATTGGTCCCCAGCCCGTCGTCTGCAGTAATCTGTGGGCACCTCGAAGGGACTGGAGTTGGTCCCTATCAGCACAGACACATCAGAGGTCCCTTTCGGGTCAGGGCATATTAAGGCAGCTGTGTCCACCTCTTCCTTTACCCCAGTGACCTTCTCTGGGAATTCCAGGTGCTCTATGACACACCCTTGGTGGGGGCTTCACAGACCAAGGTACCTGAGCAACCACTGGCACAATGACTGAAGTATGATAGTCACCTGAGATCCCGTGTCAAGCTCGGCTTTACACTCCACCCTTCAATCCTCCCCGTGACCTCTGCTCAAGCCCCTATCAGTCCTGCGGGAATCCCAGCTGGAGTCTCTTCTAGGGGAGCCCACAAATCCTGCGGGCCTGAAAACGTGCGGGACTCACCCCTGCGGCGCCTCCTGCCGGTCAGCTCTGGGAATTAACTCTCCAGCCACTGGAGCGCCCTCTGCAGGCCGGTGTCCCACTGCCGCTTGGCCCCCGTGCCCCTCCCGGACCCAGTGCCCTGTTGTCTGGGGTGCTGCCCCCGGCAGTAACCCCTCAGTCTGGGTCTCCCCCTCCCAGGGGAACCCCCACCCACTATCCCCACCTCGCCTCAGTCTTGGCCACTGCCCAGTCTCTATCTGCCCCCCATTCCCTGGGGCAGGCTGCAGTATCAGCCACTCATCACAGGCAAAGGGGTTTGGACCTGCTGCCTCTGGCCACCGCGGGCTGCCCCTGCAATCCAGTGCCTAATCAGCCTGGGGCTTTCCTAGGCCGGAGCTCCCAGCTCCCTGGGCCTTATCCCAGCCCTGCTCCGCTCCAGGTACCGGGTTACCCTCCCTGAAGCCAGGCCCTTCTCTCCCGGCACCCAGAGACAGACTCTCTGCTCGAGCGCCTGGCTCCCAGCCTCTCCTATAGGGCCAGCCCCACCTGAGCCTGCTTCCCCCTTAGCCTGGGCTGGATTGAACCCTGGCAGGGCTGGAGCGGGGAACCACCTCCTACAGGGACCCCCAGCCCCTCTCAGCTGGTTCTCAGCTTTCCATACCCTGAGGAGGGATTTTCTTCATGACGCACTTGGCAGCGCCGTGTCCATCCTGAGCACGTCAGGAGCAGAAGAATTGTCCTTCCCTTTCGCTCTGGGGGGGCTCGAAATGCTGAATTCACCCTCGCCGCAGCCAGAAGCCTGGCAGCCAATGGTGCTTTGCAGCTCAGCTGTTCTGTCAGGGCCCCCGCCTGTTGGGCAGGGTGGGGGGGTTCTGCTCTGGCGCTCACCGTCGGGGGGCTGTGCTGGCTGGCTCAGACGATTGGGCTTCCCAGAGCTCACTGGCAGCCTCCCTCTCTGATCAGCTGGGAGTAACTCGGGCCACGTTCCTGCCGGTCTCTGAGCCGGACACGAAGTAGAATCGGGCTCCGACACTGAGTTCCTCTTACAATCTGAGCCAGTCCGGTCTTCTCCATCTGCTCAGCAGTCACTGGTTCTAGCCCATGGAAGCTTACGCCCCAATGAATGTGTTAGTCTCTGAGGTGCCACAAGGATGCCTGTTCTTTTTGTGGATACAGACGAACACGGCTCCCGGCTGGACAGCTCTCTGAAGCAGCCTCTCCAGCTCCTGGGTACAGGCGGAAACCTTCTCCCCCTTCACTGTTGGGAACTAAGGACCTTACAGTAGCTGTCCCCAGAGCCCCCTACACTCCCAAAGGTGCTCGAGGGCCACCAGGCCCCCCTTCCCACCGACCCCAGGGTTAGCGAGCTGCAGGGTGCGAATCACATCTAATGCTGGGCCCCCACCAGACATCATCGCTTTTTGGCAGCAGATACGGCCCCCTCCTGCAGCGACCCAACCCCGGCTCAGAGGTCACCACCCACGCAGGGAAAAAGGCTCCAGCCTTGCTCTGGCCATCCTGCCCTGCCAGCCGCGGTCCCAAGCTGCCTGCTCACCGCTGCCGCGGCCTCTCGGCTGTGAGCTCTGCTGGCCAGTCTCCTAGTGACTGTGAGCTCTCAGCAGGGTCCCACCACACCTGATTTCAGCTCTGTTTACGCTCTTAAAATAGCAGAGGCTCCTAACAGACTGTTCAGCTCTCTGTGTGACCAGGGGAGGAACAGGTAAGCCAGCCAGGGAGCGTTCACACAGACCCCGCTCACATCAGCAGAGCAGAATTGGGGCTGTGCAGTGACCCCCAGGCTCTGGGAACTGGGGCCTGGAGTGTCGGCACAGGGTCAGCCGCAGGCGCTGGCAGCCCAGCCTCTCCCAGCTTCGTCCCTGCACATGCTGCTCCCCCCTGCAGAGCCCTCCAGCGAGCCTGGCACACCAGGGTGGGGCCTGGAAACCAAGCCCCGCCTACAAGCCAAGCCCCACCCTCACTGTGCCCACCAAGCCCTGCCCACAAGCCTAGCCCCGCCCACACACTGCCCACCAAGCCCTACCCACAAGGTGTCACGCACAGCAGACAGAGGGTGTGTCCCCAGCTTCGGGGAAGTCCCTTATATGACAACGTGAGGATGGTCTCAGTGTTTTCTCTGAATAGTGTGGGTGCCTCAGTTTCCCCTATACCGTTCTTAGGTATCTAGGTGGTGGGATCAGGGGGTGTGATTGTTGCAGAGCCCTAGGGGTCAGGTGTGATGGTGTCTGCACAGAGAATGGCCGACACCCTGTCTGCTGGCAACTGATGACCTGGGCCCCTCCCCTGCAAGGTGCCAACTGAAGGTTTTGAGAACAAAGAGATGAGGTGACCTATTGGCTTGGGAACGGGAGGAAGGCAGAGGAGGGGCTGGAGAGTTTCTGTTTGGAGCTGGCTGCGGAAATGGAGGGGAGGCCAGACAGGCTCTGGCTTCCCCTGCCCCCCAAGATGGACCTGACTGAGGCATCCTGTTGTCTGTACCAGCAAGACCTGTCTTGGACTGTGTCCCTGTCGTCTAAATAAACCTTCTGTGGTACTGGCTGGCTGAGAGTCACGGGGAATCGCAGGAGGCCGGGGGTGCAGGGCCCTGACTCCCCCACACTCCTTGACACCTTAGACGTGGCCCCTGGGCCTACAGCCCCCTGCCCTACCATGAGTCTCATGGAGCCAGATGCCGGGGGAGCCTGGCTCGCTCTGCAGGGTGAATACCCCTCGCTTAGCATGGGCAGGGGGCGCAGCCAGGTGGGGTTATTGGGCAACTGGAGCCAGCCTAGCCAGGCCTGGTCAGCCCAGAGCCCCCAGCCCCGTCCCTCAGAGCTTGCTCTGTCCCAGTTCAGCTGGGCACTGGAGCCCTCAGCAGCCCCCGGCCTTTGCCTCGAGCTGGTGTGGGGGCCACAGTGCTCAGCGGCTGGTGTCAAAGGCTCAGTGGTTGAATCAGCCCTGTTATCTCAACTCCACTGAACCGAGAGCTAAGGCCCAGCCGCCGGGAGCTGCTCACTCCAGCTGGCCCCAGCGGCACAGGCTGCCCCCCCATGACATTATTGATATAATCTGAGACCATAGAGAACATGGTTGCAACCAAGGTCCTGTAAAAGCAGCAAAGAATCCTGTGGCACCTTATAGACTAACAGACGTTTTGGAGCATGAGCTTTCGTGGTGAATACCCACTTCGTCAGATGCATGTCAGATGCAGGTCCTGTAGTGGCATCAAATCTATGTAAAGGGGGTCATATAAGATGTCTAAGACCAGGTTATGGGTTGCTGGTTAGGATTATGCTGTCTGTATGTCTGTATCATTTTGTAGTTGAAGTTATGAGTATTGGCTGTGTGCTGTCTGTATTTCAAACTTGTGCTGTGTTACTGGGAAAGATCCAAGGCAAGTTGGTGTTAGCTCAGCTTAGCCTGCTTGATGGCCCATTAAAGACCATCAGCTACACAACTGACCCATTGAGAGGAGGCAGATACGCCTTGTAACTCAGCAAAGTGCAGGGACTTGCCCATGTGACTCCAGACTCCATTTTGCTGTAATTTTCCACAGTAGGAACAAAGAGGTTCTTACACCTGGAAAAGCCTATATAAGGCGGAGGCCTCATCTCCATCTGGTCTTCAATCCTGCTTCTTACCTCTGGAGGGACTTTGGTACAAACTGAAGCTCTGCACAAAGGACTGAATGACCCATCCCAGCGGGGGATGTTCTCCAGAGACTTGATTTAAACCTGCAGTTT
Organism: Aldabrachelys gigantea; assembly: GCA_026122505.1. Lineage (NCBI taxonomy): Eukaryota > Metazoa > Chordata > Testudines > Testudinidae > Aldabrachelys > Aldabrachelys gigantea. The sequence goes on from CM047483.1 coordinate 147,497,651, forward strand.
ACTCCATTACTGCTACAAGCCTGAACTTTGCCATCACTGTATGTAATTGATTCCAGTTAACCAATTCTAGCTCTCATCTCTATCTTTTTCCTTTTATGAATAAACCTTTAGATTTTAGATTCTAAAGGATTGGCAACAGCGTGATTTGTGGGTAAGATCTAATGTGTATATTGACCTGGGTCTGGGGCTTGGTCCTTTGGGATCGAGAGAACCTTTTTCTTTTACTGGGGTGTTGGTTTTCATAACCATTCATCCCCAGGACGAGTGGCACTGGGGGTGATACTGGAAAACTGGAGTGTCTAAGGGAATTGCTTGTGTGACTTCTGGTTAGCCAGTGGGGTGAAACCGAAGTCATTTTTGTCTGGCTGGTTTGGTTTGCCTTAGAGGTGGAAAAAACCCCAGCCTTGGGCTGTGACTGCCCTGTTTGAGCAATTGGGCCTGAATTGGCACTCTCAGTTGGGCCCTGCCAGAACCACATCGTCACACCCCGTCCCCACACCGAGGCTGCCGCTCATGCTGGAAACTGAGGCACACACAGGCTTCATACAAACAGCATACATAATTCCCACATCGTGGCTCCCCCCGCCCCCCAGATCCCTCCCCACATGCTTGGCAGCAGCGGTGACATGGGGTTCAGTGCTGGGCAGCTCCCCATGCCCAGGCTGCAGTGCCAGGCTGCGTGGAGAACCCTGCACGCGTTACAGGGCCGGGTCAGTGCGGGCTCACTGGCAGAAGGGCATGGCCCGCCCTGGCCCCAGCAGCAGGCTGGACTGGCCTGGGAGTACTGGGTGTGCAGGGGTTGGGGGGGAGCTGCCCTGCGACCCCCAGGCCGGCTGAGCAGCTCCCAGGACACCAGCCGTGTGTCTGCGCCACGGCAGCCGGGCAAACATTCCAGCTCGTTAGGATCAATTAATGCTGAGTGAGTGCTGCAGGCCCCGGCCTGGTGCCAGGCCCACTCCCGAGGAGGGCGCCAGGGCTCATGCCAAGAAGCCCCCTGGCACTTGGCAGGCCTGGGTGCCTGCCCCCCTCCTTGGCCCCAGGCGGGCAGGGCAGACGGTGGCTACTGCTCTGGTGCAGGCCAGTGGCGAGGGCCCCTCGAGGGACCAGGCCGCCCATGGCCCCGTTGGGACGCTCTGGGGACTCGCGCTGCCCAGGCCAGGGGCTGCTCCCCCCCCCCCCCATGGCTTGTCCAGTGGGACCCCTGCCCCGCTGTGGGGAGCAGGACAAACAGGCAGGAGCCACCGTTGGGTGTGCCTAGAGAGCAGGGGATGCCCCTCCCCACCCCGCAATATGTGCCATCCCCCAACCCACATTCCCCTCCCAACCCGGCAAATCTGCCCTTCCCTGCCACACCCTACCCATAACTCCCCTGCCCCCCCACTCCTCCAGCCTCTCCCCTCCCCACTCAGCAATACTTACCCCCCACCAGGCAAACCTCCCCGATTCCCACCCCTTCCATCCTCCCCACTGCCCCGGGCTGGCCTAGCAAGCTCTGTGGGCATGGGCCATGCCCAGCTGGCCCCCAGGCCAGCCCAGCCCCTCCCCAGGTGCAGCAGACACAAGGGGAGAGAAGCAGATGCCCAGGCCCGACACCCATGCTAAGCACGGCAATATTTCATTAAATTAACCCCACCAACTAGTCCTAGTAACAATAATTAACAGCAGCCTGGTGCCCTGTGCCTGCCCCTCTGGCAGGACGAAACCAGCCCTTCTGTGAGGCAGCCCATGTGAGGCATTTGGGGTGACCCCACATGCCATGGCTGTGGGGCAGGGCCCGGCCCCCTGTGTGGCGTGTGGGGTGACCCGCCTGCCACGGGTTGTGGGGCAGGGCCTGGCCCCTGTGCGGTGTGTGGGGTGACCCCCGTCACGGGCTGTGGGGCACCGCCTGGCCCCCTGTGCGGCATGTGGGGTGACCCCCCCCCCACCACGGGCTGTAGGGCAGCACTGCCCAACCCATGCCCTGCGCTGTGGGACCACACACACTCCTTCTCCTGTGTCCGGCCCATGGGACCGGCATTCCCAGCATGCACCGCTTCGCTTGCCGACATGTGGGGCAGCACCTGTGTCCCCCCCCATGGCGTGGCTGAAGCAGAACTGCATGCTGGGAGCCCGTCTCCTCGCCGTGCTGAGCTGGGCATGGCCTGGGGGCACTGGCTGGGCACGGGCCCCTGCCTCTAGGGCCCCGGGGCCTGCTTAGTCCGCGGGGTGAGGGCGGTGAAGCGGAATGGGCTCTGCCCCTCGCCCCCGGTGCCCTTGGGGGGCCTCTTCATGAAGTGCCCTTCGCGCTGGGTCCAGTGGGTGCTCGGCCCCCGCTGTGCCCGCCCCTGGCGGGTGAAACCCAGGTACCAGCCCCGGTGCCGGGCCGACAGGAAGGCCGTGTAGTTGTTCTCCAGAACTTCTTCTACGAAGACGCAGCCCTGGCTCTGCCCGTCCAGCTGGGGGAAAGAGAGAGACTCAGGCAGGTGGGGGGGGCACTGGCAGGCATGGGGGGGCCGTGAGGATGCAGAAGGGCAGGGATGTGAGATGCAGGTGGGATTGGGGGGTGAGGGGATGTGAGACACAGGAAGGGGGCAGGGAGCACAGGCAGGGGTGCTGTGGGTGAAGGGGGAGGCTGGGGGGCACAGGAGGGTGGGGGTACTGGGGGCGAGGGGGAGGCTGGGGGCACAGGAGGGGGTGCTGGTGGGGAGGGGGAGGCTGGGGGGCGCAGGAGGGTTGGGGTGTGGGGGGGCACAGGCGGGGGGACACCAACAGACGTCACCGTCAGGCCACAGCGCATAGCAGAGGCAGGGCCCAGCCTAGGCCTGGCAGGTGGCTTGGTCATTGTGACCCCCCCCGGGGACAGGCTGCCAGGCCGGGCCAGCCCCCCAGTGGGCCTGGCTGCCCCATGGCCCTGGCCCAGCCGGCTCTGGGGAGGGGCTGGGGACCTTGCTGGCCGCCCCCCTCACCTGGGCAGGGGCTGGGCGTGTCCCCAGGTGGCTCAGGGGTGCAGGGAGGAGCAGGAAGGGACGGGGCAACCTGGGTGTGCTGGGGAGCTCTGGAGGGATGGGGCATTGTGCCTCCTGGAGAGGGCAGGCCTGGCACAGGGCAGCCCCATACCTTGCCCAGCACCTTCCCCCTCCTGTCCATGCAGACGTAGTAGCCGGTCTCCGTGCCCTTGATGCGAATGTGGCTCCCAAAGCTGTCGCTCTCCACGGCCAGCAGCGCTGCAAGGAGCCAGGCGCAGGAGTTAGGAGTGACTGAGACGGGGCGGGGGGGAGCAGAGATGAATGAGCCTGGAGCATCCCAGCCTGGCACAAATCCAGGCAAAACTGAGGCTAGGATTGTGGAGGGGCTGCGGGTCAGGAGTGAGGGGCACTGGCAATGCTGGGGCAAGCCCAGGGCTAGGCTAGCAGGGGCTGCAGGTCGGGAGTGAGGGGCACCGGCAGAGCTGAGGGGAGGCAGGGCTGGGCTGTAAGGGCTGCGGGTTTGGAGTGAGGGGCACTGGCAGAGCTTCGGGGGAGCCGAGGGCTGGGCTAGCAGGGGCTGTGGGTCAGGAGTGAGGGGCACTGGCAGAGCTGGGGGAGCCCAGGGCTGGGCTGTGAGGGCTGCGGGTCAGGAGTGAGGGGCACTGGCAGAGCTGTGGGGGGGCCCAGGGCTGGGCTAGCAGGGGCTGCAGGTCGGGAGTGAGGGGCACGGGCAGAGCTGAGGGGAGGCAGGGCTGGGCTGTAAGGGCTGCGGGTTTGGAGTGAGGGGCACTGGCAGAGCTGCAGGGGAGCCGAGGGCTGGGCTAGCAGGGGCTGCAGGTTGGGAGTGAGGGGCACCGGCAGAGCTGGGGGGCAGGGCTGGGCTAGCAGGGGCTGTGGTTCAGGAGCGAGGGGCACTGGCAGAGCTGGGGGGCAGGTCTGGGCTAGCAGGGGCTGTGGGTCAGCAGTGAGGGGCACCGGCAGAGCTGGGGGAGCAGGGGCTGTGGTTCAGGAGTGAGGGGCACTGGCAGAGCTGGGGGAGCCCAGGGTTGGGCTGTGAGGGCTGCGGGTCAGGAGTGAGGGGCACCGACAAGGCTGGGGGAGCCCAGGGTTGGGCTGTAAGGGCTGCGGGTCAGGAGTGAGGGGCACCGGCAGAGCTGGGGGAGCCCAGGGCTGGGCTGTAAGGGCTGCGGGTCAGGAGTGAGGGGCACCGGCAGAGCTGGGGGAGCCCAGGGCTGGGCTGTAAGGGCTGCTGGTTGGGAGTGAGGGCTGGCGGGGAGGCCAGGGCTGGGCTGTAAGGGCTGCGGGTTGGGAGTGAGGGGCACTGGCAGAGCTAGGGAGAGCCCTGGGCTGGGCTAGCAGGGGCTGCGGGTTGGGAGTGAGGGGCACCGGCAGAGCTGGGGGGCAGGGCTGGGCTGTAAGGGCTGCGGGTTGGGAGTGAGGGGCACTGGCAGAGCTGGGGGGCAGGGCTGGGCTAGCAGGGGCTGCAGGTCAGGAGTGAGGGGCACCGGCAGAGCTGGGGGGCAGGGCTGGGCTAGCAGGGGCTGCAGGTCAGGAGTGAGGGGCACTGGCAGAGCTGGGGGGCAGGGCTGGGCTAGCAGGGGCTGCAGGTCAGGAGTGAGGGGCACCGGCAGAGCTGGGGGGCAGGGCTGCGGGTCAGGAGTGAGGGGCACCGGCAGAGCTGGGGGGAGCTGGCTGCCTGCTCACAGGGCCCTGTTACTCTGTGCTTGCTCCAGCAGAGCAAGTCTCCGGGTGCCAGACTCCTGCTGAGCCCTGGTGCAGTTCCCGGGGGCTCGGGCTGCAGGGTGGGTGCAGCGTGGCCCAGGCCAGAAGGTCGTGCAGCTCCCTGCTGGCGTGCGAGCTGCGTGGCTGGGATACTCAGCATTCCTGGGCCCCTGCCAGGATGGCCTGGGAAGCTGGTGGGGCCGGCTGGTTTGCAGGATAAGGAGCTGCGTTATCAGGTGTTTACTGGGCAGTTGGTGGGCGCAGCCGCCCGCCGCTCTCCAGCAGCTGCCGGCGGTGGTGCAGACGGGCGCGGCCCAAGTGGGAGGGCATGGCTGGAATCTGCCTCCTGCCCTGAGAGCCACAGCTTCCGGCTGCCTGTGGGGGCGGGTGGGGAGGATCGCCAGCTCCAAAGGGAGCAGGGGCATGGGCCCGAGCCGGGTTCGCTGGCACCCCTGGGCTGGGGCAATGGTGGCTGTAGAACTAGGAGGCGCCGGCCAACGGACCCCTCCTGAGCAGCCTCCAATGTAGGGCAGAGTCGGGCTCCCCTGCTCCAGGGGAGCTCTGGGGGTAGGACACGTGGTGCAGCCCCCTCCCCCGAGGTCCCCCCAGGCCCGCACCGTATTTGTTGCCGTCCTCCCCATTGGCACGGACCCGCTTGCCGAGGACCTGCAGGTGCCCGCTGCTGCTGCGGCTGTAGAGCTGGTAGACACGGACGTGCCGGCGGCTCACCTTGTCCAGGTGCTGTGTGCGGTTCTCCACATAGAGGCGGAAGTCAGCCGCTGTCTGGTGAGACTCCTGCAGGGAAAGGCAGGCCTGGCTCCCCACTGCAGCTCTGGGGGTCAGGCCCCTCTGGAGGAGGGCTGGGGCATGCTGAGCCCCTCACAGCATGAGGAGACAAAGGGCAGATGCTGTCCAGGCCCATAGCCTGTCTGCCCAGGGAGCACCCTCCCAGCCAGGGACCTACCCAGCCCCAAACAGGTCTCTGTCCCCTCCCCCCAGGCAGTGTCCCTCCCCAAGGCCCTGCCCAAATGGGGCCCCCATCCGTTCCTGAGCAGGCCCATTGGCACATGCTCCATTTCCTGCCCCTCCTGCAGACTGGTCACCCGGGATGCCAGGCTCGGGGAGTTCCTCTGGGACCCTGGTGTGGGGACTGGGATGCTGGCCCAGCCAGGCCCAGGAACTGTCTGACTCCAGCCACTGCCCTGGCTTCTCCACCCAGTCATTCTGCTCTGGCTCTGGCCCCGTTTGCCTGGCATGGTCAAGGTGGCCCTGCATCCACTCGCCAAGTGCCGGGGTCTGTCTCTGCCAGCCCCAGGGGTTACAGCTGGGGGACTGGCATTGACTCCAGAGGAACAGCTCCATGAAGCTTCCAGTGGCAACACCCCATTCTCAGTGGCCAAATTTCACCCATTTAGGCCGAAATTTCCCCGGCCCGGTGCCTGCCTCAGGCCACATCCGCTAACACAGCTGAGCTGGACGTCATGTCTGTCCTCAGTTCTCTCTGGTGTGTCACAAACCTGGGGCTATTTGGTGCTTCGCTTTAGCCCCAGCTGCTTGGGCAGGAGGTTGCAGAAAATCTCGGCTTCCATTTTCACAAAGGTGCCACGTTTGCAGACAGAAGCCGGAAAGTGGGACCGGAGCGTCTCCACCAGAAAACCCACCTGGTACTGTGGAATATCACTGGGTCTCATGCCAATCACATGTGATTCAGCCGGTGGGAGGAGGGGCTAGGCTGGCTCACAACCACTCTGTGGATGTGTCAGTGCCACTAGGCTGAGGAACAGGCATCTGACATTTGGCGGCAAGCTGCCCTTGGGTCAGGGATGTATTTTAAGGTTGCAGGAACAAAACATCCTGATGTGCAGAAAGAATAGCAAATATGGCAGGCGACCAGCTTGGCTTAAACTCGTTGAGCTTAAACTCAAAAAGGCAGCTTACAAGAAGTGGAAATTTGGACAGATGACTAGGGAGGAGTATAAAAATATTGCTCGAGCAGGTGTAATCAGGAAGGCCAGGGCACAACTGGAGTTGCAGCTAGCAAGGGATGTGAAGGGTAACAAGAAGGGTTTCTGCAGGTATGTTAGCACAGGGAAAGTGTGGGGCCCTGTAGTGCGGCTTTGCCGCGGTGTGTCCTCAGCGGGGCTGTGGGGTATCCCACCGCCTTGCTCTAGTCCGCTGGCAGGCCAGGCTCTGCAGCAGTGTGGGACGGCCAGCACACGGTCAGGGGCTCAGACCTTTCAGCAGAGGGGCTGAGCCAATAGTTCAGATAGCCGCCCAGGCCCTAGGGCAGGGCAGGGCAGCAAGCAAACAGTCAGGGACTCAGGCCCTTGGGCAGGGGCTGAGTCAGTAGTTCCAATATCAGGAGGCCCTAGCCTCTCCAGGCCAGGAGGAAGGGGGAGTCTGCCACCCAAGGAATAGGTGGCAGAGGGGACGCAGGCCCTCCCACTCCACTGCGTCCCAGCCCGGGGCCCTAGCAGCGGTGTGGAGTCACTGCTGTCAGTGGGGATCCTGGTCGCAACACACTGACATTGGCTCTGGCAGTGCTGCAGCCAGACTGGGGTCGGCTGCCCCCGGGCTACTTCCACACTCCCCCTCTTAGGGTACCTGAGTCGTGGTAGCGTCGCTGGCGGTCTCAAACACCATCGGTTCCTCTGGGTAAGTAGTGGATGGTAGACTTGGCTCCTCCTCAGGGTAGTGGGCAAGCGGCAGGCTTGGCTCTTCCTTGGGGTAGCTGAAGTGAGGTAGTCTCGGCCAGTCCTCCTCGGAGTAACGAGCATCGGGTAGGCTCGGCCCGTCCTCCCGGGGTAACGAGCGCGGGGTAGGCTTAGCCAGTCCTCCCAGGGTAACGGGCGCGGGGTAGGCTCGGCCAGTCCTCCTCGGGGTAACAAGCATCGGGTAGGCTCGGCCAGTCCTCCCAGGGTAACGAGTGCGGGGTAGGCTCGGCCAGTCCTCCCAGGGTAACAGGCGTGGGGTAGTCTCGGCCAGTCCTCCCCGGGGTAACGAGCATCGGGTAGGCTCGGCCAGTCCTCCCAGGGTAACAGGCACGGGGTAGGCTCGGCCAGTCCTCCCCAGGGTAACGAGCATCGGGTAGGCTCGGCCAGTCCTCCCCAGGGTAACGAGCATCGGGTAGGCTCGGCCAGTCCTCCCCGGGGTAACGAGCATCGGGCAGGCTCGGCCAGTCCTCCCCAGGGTAACGGGCGCGGGGTAGGCTCGGCCAGTCCTCCCCAGGGTAACGAACATCGGGTAGGCTCGGCCAGTCCTCCCCGGGGTAACGAGCGCGGGATAGGCTCGGCCAGTCCTCCCCGGGGTAACGGGCTCGGGGTAGGCTCGGCCAGTCCTCCCCGGGGTAACGAACGAGGGGCAGGCTCGGCCAGTCCTCCCCGGGGTAACGAACGAGGGGCAGGCTCGGCCAGTTCTCCCCGGGGTAACGAGCGCGGGGTAGGCTCGGCCAGTCCTCCCGGGGGTAACGGGCGCGGGGTAGGCTCGGCCAGTCCTCCCCGGGGTAACGAGCATCGGGTAGGCTCAGCCAGTCCTCCCCGGGGTAACGAGCGCGCGGTAGGCTCGGCCAGTCCTCCTCGGGGGTAACGAGGATCAAGTAGGCTCGGCCAGTCCTCCCGGGGTAACGGGCGCGGGGTAGGCTCGGCCAGTCCTCCCGGGGTAACGGGCGCGGGGTAGGCTCGGCCAGTCCTCCCCGGGGTAACGAGCGCGGGGTAGGCTCGGCCAGTCCTCCCGGGGTAACGGGCGCGGGGTAGGCTAGGCCAGTCCTCCCCGGGGGTAACGAACGAGGGGTAGGCTTGGCCAGTCCTCCCGGGGTAACGGGCGCGGGGTAGGCTTGGCCAGTCCTCCCCGGGGTAACGAACGAGGGGCAGGCTCGGCCAGTTCTCCCCGGGGTAACGAGCGCGGGGTAGGCTCGGCCAGTTCTCCCCGGGGTAACGAGCGCGGGGTAGGCTCGGCCAGTCCTCCCCGGGGTAACGAACGAGGGGCAGGCTCGGCCAGTCCTCCCCGGGGTAACGAACGAGGGGCAGGCTCGGCCAGTCCTCCCCGGGGTAACGAACGAGGGGCAGGCTCGGCCAGTCCTCCCCGGGGTAACGAACGAGGGGCAGGCTCGGCCAGTCCTCCCCAGGGTAACGAGCGCGGAGTAGGCTCGGCCAGTCCTCCCGGGGTAACGAGCGCGGGGTAGGCTCGGCCAGTCCTCCCCGGGGTAATGAGTGCGGGGCAGGCTCGGCCAGTCCTCCCCGGGGTAACGAACGAGGGGCAGGCTTGGCCAGTCCTCCCCGGGGTAACGAACGAGGGGCAGGCTCGGCCGGCCAGGTGCGACCTCAGGCTGGTCACAGCCTTTGCTGTCTCCCCAGAGGGAGCTCTGTCGCAGACGTCTGGTCTCTCTGGCGGCTGGTTCTCCACTGAGCTCTGCCGGTGAGCTTTTATACTGCCGGGTTTGTGCCGTGACCTCTGAGGGGTGGGCGCAGGACCCACTGACTGCGCCCAAGCTGGTGTTAGGGGAGGTCCATCCCTCAGTGGGGCTGTAGGGTATCCCACCGCCTTGCTACAGGCCCTTACTGAACGGGGGAGGCAACCTAGCGACAGATGATGTGGAAAAAGCTGAAGTACTCAATACTTTTTTTGCCCTAGTCTGCACAGACAACGGCAGCTCCCAGACAGCTGCACTGGGCAGCACAGTATGGGGAGAAGGTGACCAGCCCTCTGTGGAGAAAGAAGTGGTTTGGGACTATTTAGAAAAACTGGATGAGCACAAGTCCATGGGGCCGGATGCGCTGCATCTGAGGGTGCTAAAGGAGTTGGCGGATGTGATTGCAGACCCATTGGCCATTATCTTTGAAAACTCATGGTGATCGGGGGAGGTCCCAGATGACCGGAAAAAGGCTCATGTAGTGCCCATATTGAAAAAGGGAAGGAGGAGGATTCGGGGAACTACAGGCCAGTCAGCCTCACCTCAGTCCCTGGGAAAATCATGGAGCAGGTCCTCAAGGAATCAATTCTGAAGCACTAAGAGGAGAGGAAAGTGATCAGGAACAGTCAGCATGGATTCACCAAGGGCAAGTCATGCCTGACTAACCTAACTGCCTTCTATGAGGAGATAACTGGCTCTGTGGATGAGGGGAAAGCAGTGGGTGTGTTATTCCTTGACGTTAGCAAAGCTTTTGATATGGTCTCCCACAGTATTCTTGCTGGCAAGTTAAAGAAGTATGGGCTGGATGAATGGACTATAAGGTGGATAGAAAGCTGGCTACATCGTCGGGGTCAACGGGTAGTGAGCAATGGCTCCATGGCTAGTTGGCAGCCAGTTTCAAGCGGAGTGCCCCAACGGTCCGTCCTGGGGCCAGTTTTGTTCAATATCTTTATTAATGGTCTGGATGATGGGATGGATTGAACCCTCAGCAAGTTCACAGATGACACTAAGCTGTGGGGTGAAGTAGATACGCTGGAGGGTAGGGAGAGGATCCAGAGTGACCTAGACAAAATGGAGTACTGGGCCAAAAGAAATCTGATGAGGTTCAACAAGGACAAGTGCAGAGCCCTGCACTTAGGATGGAAAAATCCCATTCAATGCTATAGGCTGGGGATCAACTGGCTAAGCAGCAGTTCTGCAAAAAAGGACCTGGGGGTTACAGTAGATGAGAAGCTGGATAGGAGTCAGCAGTGTGCCCTGACTGCCAGGAAGGCCAACGGCATATTGGGCTGTATAAGTAGGGGCATTGCCAGCAGATCAAGGGACTTGATTATTCCCCTCTATTCGGCACTGGTGAGGCCTCACCTGGAGTATTGTCAGGGCCAGCTCCAGGCCCCAGCATGCCAAGTGCGTGCTTGGGGCGGCATGCCACGGGGGGCGTTCTGCCGGTTGCCGGGAGGGCGGCAGGCGGCTCCGGTGGACTTCACACAGGTGTGCCTGCAGAGGGTCCACTGGTCCCACAGCTCCGGTGGAGCATCCGCAGGCACGTCTGCGGGAGGACCACTGGAGCCGCAGGACTGGCGAGCGGCAGAGCGCACCCCATGGCGTGCCGCCGTGCTTGGGGCGGCAAAATGGCTAGAGCCAGCCCTGAATATTGAGTCCAGTTTTGGGCCCACACTACAAGAAGGGTGTGGAAAAATTGGAAAGAGTCCAGCAGAGGGCAATGAAAATGATTAGGGGGTTGGAGCACATGACTTATGAGGAGAGGCTGAGGAAACTGGGATTGTTTAGTCTGCAGAAGAGAAGAATGAGGGGGGATTTGATAGCTGCTTTCAACTACCTGAAGGAAGGTTCCAAAGAGGATGGATCTAGACTGTTCTCAGTGGTAGCAGATGACAGAACAAGGAGCAATGATCTCAAGTAGCAGTGGGGGAGGTTTAGGTTGGATATTAGGAAAAACGTTTTCACTGGGAGGGTGGTAAAGCACTGGAATGGGTTCCCTAGGGTGGTGGTGGAATCTCCTTCCTTAAAGGTTTTTAAGGTCAGGCTTGACAAAGCCCTGGCGAGGATGATTTAGTTGGGGATTGGTCCTGCTTTGAGCAAGGGGTTGGACCAGATACCTCCTGAGGTCCCTTCCAACCCTGAGATTCTAGGATTCTGTGATTCTATGACTGTAGGTGCCTTGTGAAAATCTGGCCAAGTTATACGGCTCCGAAAAGAGTTCCCAACTGCACATGCTCAGCAGAGCTTTGTTAGTGTCCAGCAGCTAAATTCTCCAAAGATTCCACCTGCACTGGCCGTGTTCCAGCCCAGGGCTGCAGGGACTGAGCAGGACTTTCCCGCAGTGGTTTCTCTGGGGCCCAGAACTGAGAGCAGCTGATGCCTCATTTGTGCTCAGTTCTGGGTGCTCGACTTTGCAGCCTTAACATTCTCGTCATGAGCAGCAATGACAGCCCCGCACTGCTGCAGCCCACGCCCTGCTTGCCCCAGGACGCACAAGGGCCAGCCACCCCCAGGGGGCAAGAACCAAATTTGCTGTCCCCCAAACCCTGGGGCTTTCCAATCACGGCTCTTAGGTTGTGCCATCAGCACAGTGCCGGAGCCTCCCCACACGCTCCCCCAAGCAGTGGGGCAGATGTTAGAAGGGCCCAGAGAGACTGCATGACGCACTCAAGGGCACAGGGAGCTCGGTGGCAGAGCAGGATGCTTGACCAGGTGTCCTAGGCCAGGTCCCAAACTGCCAGGCAGCCTCCAGTCTTCCGCCCCGCCCTTGCTCCAGGCCCTGTCGTGCTGCCAAAGTGGATCCCCCACCTGGCCCAGGGATGTTTCACAGTCAGTGATGAGGGGTGTCCTGCACTGCCAGCAGCTCTTGGGGTGTCCCAGCCCTCCTGGGTCTGGTCGGGCGTCTCTGCCACCAGCTGTGCTGGCCCGAAGGCTCGGCCTCTGGAGCGCTGCTGGGGCCGGTGTTGCTGGTTCCCGGGCATCTTGTTCCTGGCTCTTGTGTACGAGGGTTAATTGTCTTTGGCTCAGGGAGCTTGTTAGCTGTTGAGACTAAGACTCTTGTCCTTGTGCCCATGAGGCTGCCCAGGAGCTGTGCTGCCAGCCAGGAGCCCTCCACCCACCAGGGCTGCACAGACGCTCCTGGGAGGTCTGGCTCAGTGCCGCACCCAGCCCGAGACAGCAGAGGGGGTGGGGACAGCGGACAGCAGCCGGGAGACACACGCGCCAGCTCGTGCTACCAACCATGTGGCCGTGGTGCCTTGGGAAGCTGCATCAAATCCCAGGTCCTTGCTCACACACAATCCCTGGGAGATCCTATGCAGGGCCGGTGCAAGAATGTTTCACACCCCAGGCGAAACTTTCACCGTGTGCCCCCCCCACACCCCCGCCCTGAGGCGCGCACCCCCCGCAGCAGCTCCTCCCCTCCGCCCTGAGGCACCCCCCCACCCCAGCTCACCCCTGCCCCGCCTCCTCCCTGAGCACGTTTCCGCTTCACTTCTCCTGCCCCCCAGGCTTGTGGCACCAATCAGCTTAGGCACCGCAAGCCTGGGAGGCAGGAGAAGTGAAGCAGCACGGCGTGCTCGGGGAGGAGGCGGGGCTGGGGCGAGCTGGGGTGGGGAGTTCCCCTGTGTGCCACCTCCCCCCATTACTTGCTGCAGGCCACCCTCCCCGCGCTCCCCTGCCCCAGCTCCCTCCGCCTAAATGCCAGCGGCGACCAGGGCAGCCGAAGATCTGGCCACTGCAGTCGCTGCCGAAGAAAATGCTGCCCCCCAAACGTCAGCGCCCTAAATGGTTGCACTGGCCCTGATCCTATGTCTGCCCCGGCCAGGCAGGCTCCGGCCGTGGCTTGGCCTCACCCCGTGGGCTGCCGGCTGCAGCAGTGAAACCCTCCCAAGGCCAGAGCTTGGCCTCCTCGCCGCAGGGGTAGAGGGCGTGGGGGATGTGCATGGCTCACAGCCAGCTGCTCCGGTCAGGGGGATGGCAGGAGAACCGGGGGCCCCATCCATGGGGCAGAATGACAGTGACAAAGGCCCCGCCCTGCGTGCACTGCCAGCTCAAGCTTAGCTCACTACCACACGAGCTAAGGGAGCAGCTCCACTAGCATGCAGCTTCAGCAGGTTGTTACCCTCCGGTCAGGTTTGAGTTCTGGGTTCAGGCAGAGCCTCCTCCCATCCCCAGAGCTGATAAGGCCATGGCTTGGGGAGCCCATCATGGGGCTGGGCCCAGCACCCCACCCCAGCCCCTCTCTGCAGCTCGTGCTAGTCTCTGATCAGATCTGCAACCTTTGTTTTCCTCTCCCCCTTCCCAGACGTCCCCTCTGACCTGCTCCAATGACTGGGCCCTGCCCAGCTGGGGAAGCACCCAGGGCAGGCACCACAGGGCCCCAGGGCTGGGAACTCGAGTCCCTGCAGCCCAAAGCGAGAGTGCTCGGCCAGAACCAACCAGGGGCATGGCCCAGCAGGGTGCACCAAGCCACATCGGGGGCAGGGGTGCTGGGGTGGGGGGTAGCTGGCTGGGTGAGTCCTGCAGTAGCACGTTCCCAGGCAATCCCAGCCCAGGGACCCCCCCCCCCCCCCCCGCAGGCTGCCCTGGCACACGCTCCCTTAGTGGGCATTGCTTGCCTGCCCCTGGGATCTCCCCCTGGCATGGCGGCTCCAGGCGCCCATCCTCGCCTGCCCAGTGTCTCAAGAGCCTGGCAGGGGGCCAGTGGGTGGGCAGCAGGGCCCATCACAGGCACCTCCTGGCTCCTCTAACCCGGCTCCACCCAGGGCGACAGCAAGGGGCAGGGCACCGATGGGGCCTGCTCCCTGCCTGAGCCCCCCGCCCCAGGGCACAGTTCACGCCATGTCTGTATGAGCCCTGGGGAGCAGGCAGGGCCCCGGCCGTCGGGGAGATGCCACCAGCAATAAGGACCCTGCCCCAGCACACTTGCCCTCTACTGAGCAGCCGGAAGCGGGGCTGGGTTGGGGGCTCCCACAGCCCCTCCTTGGGAACCTGCAGCTGGGGCCCAGCCCCCCCGGGATCCGCCCACGGGGCAGGCAGCGCAGACGAGCTGGGGACGGCCGGCAGACGCCCCACCAGGGGCCAGCAGCAGCCATGTTCATGGCGGGAGTTTGCTGCTGATTCCTCAGCTGGCCTAGTTACGTCTCCACAGCTCCCTGAACCGCCCCCGCTGAGCGCCGGCTGAACCGTGCTATGACTTGGGGGGCCGGTGAGGCTGCCCGTGGCTGAGCCCAGCGGGCCCAGAGCATGAGCAGAGCAGGAGCGAGCAGGCTGGGTTATCGTGGGCTCCTGGCTCAGACAGCACCTAGGACCAGCTGCTCCAGAGCACACGGTGGCAGGCAGTTCCACTGGCCACTCGTGTGGAAAGCGCTGCCTTGTGTCACGGGGAGATTTGCTGCGCCTCCATTTAATCAACTGTGCCCATGTGCCAGCCCCTGCCCCACTGCTGGCCCCACCCTGCCCCTCACACACCAGCACACGGACTGTCTCTGACAGGCCCCACCCCTTTGGATGAGGCCCCGCCCCCGGGACAAGCCCCAGTGGGGCTGGGACAGGAGGCAGAAGTCGCTGGCAGCCACCCCCACCCTGAAGGGCCAGGATCTCCGGGGCGGGGGGGGGGGGACCTGGCTGTAGGGGGCCAGAGGGGGGCAGGGGAAGCTCCTGGCCAGGGGACCGTAGGGGTGGGGGAGCTGCTGGCCCTGCCTCCCTCACTCCGGGGTCCCCCGTTGGCCTCATGCCCCAGCTCCAGTCTCTTGGCCATGGCGAGGGCTCCAGGCCAGCTGCACCCAACGCACTTTGCGTGGCAGGCTCGGCGGGCCGCGACAGGCATGACGTGGGCTCGTCAGCGTGCTCACTGGACAGATGAGCCCCGTGAGACCTCCCAACCCCCAGCGCCTTAGGGCAGCCCCAGCCTTGCTCCCCGGGGAAGGAACACAGCGTGGCCCCCCATAGCCCGGCCAGGGAGCCCCCGGACAACAGAGAAGGAAGGGGGCAGGCCCACGTCCCGGAGGAGCCAGGGGCAGAGCCACTAGTGGGAGCCAGCCTCCCCGTGCCACTCCACCCGCTAGAGTCAGGGGTTCCAAGGCCGGATGGGACCCTTGGGATCCTCCAGTCGGGCCCCCGGCATGGCCCGGACGGACCTGCCAAGAAAGCAGGCAGCAGTGATGGATGGAGCTCAGCAGGCGGCAGGACCCTCCCTCGGCCCAGCTGCTGCCTCTTGCGGGGGGTGGGGGGTATTACCGCAGCCACGGGGGCACCCCCTGGTCTGCCCTGAAGCACGGCCGTGGAGCCGGTTTAGTGTAGACGTGCCCTTGGGAAATGGTCCAAGGGTCCCAACCTCACTGGTAGATCCCTTGGTTCCAGGCTGACTCTAGCTTCAGCGTCCAGCCACTGGCCTGCGTTCGACCGTCCCAGGCTAGGCTGATGGGCCCCCCAGGTACCTGCAGGCTGGGATCACGGTGCCCCGAACCTGCTCTGTGTTAAACCAGACAGACGAGCACCCTGGGTCTCGCACTCAGGGCAGGTTCCTCGCCCCTCAGTCCTTCCCGGGGCTCTTCTCTGACCCTCCCCAGTTACCACCAGCCTCCCTGTACTGTGGGCACCAGACCTGGCACAGGATCCCAGCAGCGCCCGCCCCAGAGGGGAAATCACCTGTTTGCATCCCAGGATAACAGCAGCACCATGCTGGGAGCTCATGTTCAGCTGAGCATCCATCACAACCCCACCTCCTTGTCATCCCCTGCTCCCAGGACAGAGCCCTCCAGCCTGTAAATCTGCCCCTTGATCCCAGATGGACATTTACATGGAGCCATTTTAAAACACACTCGTTTGCTTGCTTCTCCCCTGCAGAGCTGGGGACAGAACCCTGGAGTCCTGGCTCCTCACCCCACCTTTGTTCTCTCAGAGCTGGGGATAAGAACTGCCCCCCGCCCCCCCGAGCTGTTTGTCCCCTTTGCTGGGCAGCCCTGATGCTGTGGGATGAGCTCCCAGGCTGGGCTCCGGGGCACTGGCTCAGCCAGGAAACTGCTGCAGCTCCACTTTGCTTTGAGAGCCGCCTGGGACCCTGGTGCACAAGGGAGGTGAGAGGGGCTTGGGCTGGGCCATGGGCCAGAGGGATCCCCGGTCTCTCTCCCTTGGCCTGGTAGAGCAGTGCCCAGCTGGACGCAGCACTTACCTTCATGGGCAGGAGCAGGAGCAGCAGGTACCTGGCAGGAGAGGAGAGAGGCAGCATTAGTCTCGTCCCCACCAGCCACTGCCCCGCCCGACGGCCACTGGCACAGGGAACTTACAGGCAGGCGAGACGGCCCAGGGACAGAGGCATCACGGACAGGTGGGACCCCACAGCCTGCACCCAGCGGCAGGTCTGGGGGGTACTTATCCAGCAACTACCATGGGGGCAACAGTGGGTGGGATGGAGCAGGGACCCTGGGTCAGACCCTGGTCCTTCCCGCAGCGCACAGAGCCGTGCCCAGGGCAGCACCCCCGGTCAGGGCTCTGCACCTCTCCCCACCGGCTTCTCCTCGCTCAGTGGGTGGCTGGGTGCCAGGGCAGGCATGGAGCCCAGGCAGGGTTGCAGGCGCCCAGAGCCCACCTCCGCGGCGAGGGCTGGGGCTGCAGGGAAAGTTCCGTGCTCCGGAGAGCCAGGGGTGGGTGCGAGCGGAGTGGGGGGTGGCCAATGCCACCTCCCTGGGGCCGTCAGGGCCAGGCAGGCAGAGAGCAGTTCACATGCATCCTGGCCGGGGGTGAGACTGAATGACCCTTGCGGTCCCATCGCACTCTGTGGGTCCAGAGCCAGGCGCAGGGGACCTGGCAGGGCTGTGGGCATGAGCCCAGCTGGTAGCCCCCCAGGTTGCTGGGAGACTCCCCCACAGCTAGGACAACGTCCCAGCAGGCCTGTAAAGACCCCATGGGAGGCCTGGGCCCCTCCGCGGCCAGAGCAGCCCCTGTCCCATGGCTCAGGGGAGGGCGCTGGGGGTACCAGGCTGAGGTACGCTGCGCCTGTGCACCAGCTGGGCACTGGAGAGGGGCCCACCCCGCCCCCAGCCTGCCCCTAGCAGGGCTCCCCCACGCCTCTGCCTGAGCCCACTGCTCTGCCCCCAGCCAGCCCATCCCCCTGGAGCGGGTACTGCCCCAGGGGGCTGCGGGGCCCAGGCCAGCCTGCGAGGGGCTCAGTGGGGGGCCCTCCCTGGCAGTCGGGGCGGCCCCAAGGGGGCACTAGGGGGCACTGGGCCACAGGGAGCGGGTCATGGATCAGCAGGGGGCGCTCTCCCCCAGCAGGCAGGGCTGGCCTCACGGGGGCACTAGGGGGCGCTGGGCTGCAGGAAGCAGGCGGGGGCAGCAGGGGGGTTCTCCCCTGGCAGTCAGGGCAGCCCCAGGGGGGCACTAGGGGGTGCTGGATCGCAGGGAGCAGGTGGGGGCAGCAGGGGGCGCTGTGCTGCAGGGAGCAGGCGGGAGCACCAGGGGGCGCCATGCGGCAGGGAGCAGGCAGGGGCAGCAGGGGGGCTCTCCCCTGGCAGTCAGGGCAGCCCCAGGGCGGCACTAGGGGGTGCTGGGTCGCAGGAAGCAGGCGGGGGCACTAGGCGGCGCTGTGCGGCAGGGAGCAAGCAAGGGCAGCAGGGGGTGCTGTGCCGCAGGGAGCAGGCGGGGGGCACTAGGGGGCGCTATATGGCAGGGAGCAGGCGGGGGGCAGCAGGGGGCGCCATGCGGCAGGGAGCAGGCGGGGGCACTAGGGGGCGCCGTGCAGCACAGAGCAGGCGGAGGCAGCAGGGGGCGCCGTGCAGCAGGGAGCAGGCGGGGGCACTAGGGGGCGCCGTGCGGCAGGGAGCAGGCAGGGGCGGCAGGGGGGCACCGTGCGGCAGGGAGCAGCCGGGGGCACTAGGGGGCGCCATGCGGCAGGGAGCAGCCGGGGCGGCAGGGGGCGCCGTGCGGCAGGGAGCAGGCAGGGGCGGCAGGGGGCACCGTGCGGCAGGGAGCAGCCGGGGGCACTAGGGGGCGCCGTGCGGCAGGGAGCAGCCGGGGCGGCAGGGGGCGCCGTGCGGCAGGGAGCAGGCGGGGGGCGCTAGGGGGCGCCGTGCGGCAGGGAGCAGGCGGGGGCGGCAGGGGGCGCCGTGCGGCAGGGAGCAGCCGGGGGCACTAGGGGGCGCCGTGCAGCAGGGAGCAGGCAGGGGCGGCAGGGGGCGCCGTGCGGCAGGGAGCAGCCGGGGGGACTAGGGGGCGCCGTGCGGCAGGGAGCAGGCAGGGGCGGCAGGGGGCGCCGTGCGGCAGGGAGCAGCCGGGGGCACTAGGGGGCGCCGTGCAGCAGGGAGCAGGCAGGGGCGGCAGGGGGCGCCGTGCGGCAGGGAGCAGGCAGGGGCGGCAGGGGGTGCCGTGCGGCAGGGAGCAGCCGGGGGCACTAGGGGGTGCTGTGCGGCAGGGAGCAGGCGGGGGGCGGCAGGGAGCAGCCGGGGGCACTAGGGGGCGCCGTGCGGCAGGGAGCAGGCAGGGGCGGCAGGGGGCGCCGTGCGGCAGGGAGCAGCCGGGGGCACTAGGGGGCGCCGTGCGGCAGGGAGCAGGCGGGGGCACTAGGGGGCGCCGTGCGGCAGGGGGCAGCCGGGGGCACTAGGGGGGCACCGTGCGGCAGGGAGCAGGCAGGGGCGGCAGGGGGCGCCGTGCGGCAGGGAGCAGCCGGGGGCACTAGGGGGCACCGTGCGGCAGGGAGCAGGCGGGGGCGGTAGGGGGCGCCGTGCGGCAGGGAGCAGCCGGGGGCACTAGGGGGTGCCGTGCGGCAGGGAGCAGGCGGGGGCGGCAGGGGGGCGCCGTGCGGCAGGGAGCAGGCGGGGGGCGGCAGGGGGCGCCGTGCGGCAGGGAGCAGGCGGGGGCACTAGGGGGCGCCGTGCGGCAGGGAGCAGGCGGGGGCGGCAGGGGGCGCCGTGCGGCAGGGAGCAGCCGGGGGCACTAGGGGGTGCCGTGCGGCAGGGAGCAGCCGGGGGCACTAGGGGGCGCCGTGCGGCAGGGGGCAGCCGGGGGCACTAGGGGGCGCCGTGCGGCAGGGAGCAGGCAGGGGCGGCAGGGGGCGCCGTGCGGCAGGGAGCAGGCGGGGGCACTAGGGGGCGCCGTGCCGCAGGGAGCAGGCAGGGGCGGCAGGGGGCGCCGTGCGGCAGGGAGCAGCCGGGGGCACTAGGGGGCGCCGTGCGGCAGGGAGCAGGCGGGGGGCGGCAGGGGGCGCCGTGCGGCAGGGAGCAGCCGGGGGCACTAGGGGGCGCCGTGCGGCAGGGAGCAGGCAGGGGCGGCAGGGGGCGCCGTGCGGCAGGGAGCAGCCGGGGGCGCTAGGGGGCGCCGTGCGGCAGGGAGCAGGCAGGGGCGGCAGGGGGCGCCGTGCGGCAGCGAGCAGCCGGGGGCGCTAGGGGGCGCCGTGCGGCAGGGAGCAGGCAGGGGCGGCAGGGGGCGCCGTGCGGCAGGGAGCAGGCAGGGGCGCTAGGGGGCGCCATGCGGCAGGGAGCAGCCGGGGGCGGCTGGGGGGCGCTGTGCGGCAGGGAGCAGGCAGGGGCGGCAGGGGGCGCCGTGCGGCAGGGAGCAGGCAGGGGCGGCAGGGGGCGCCGTGCAGCAGGGAGCAGCCGGGGGCACTAGGGGGCGCCGTGCGGCAGGGAGCAGCCGGGGGCGGCTGGGGGGCGCTGTGCGGCAGGGAGCAGGCAGGGGCGGCAGGGGGCGCCGTGCGGCAGGGAGCAGGCAGGGGCGGCAGGGGGCGCCGTGCAGCAGGGAGCAGCCGGGGGCACTAGGGGGCGCCGTGCGGCAGGGAGCAGCCGGGGGCACTAGGGGGCGCCGTGCGGCAGGGAGCAGCCGGGGGCGCTAGGGGGCGCCGTGCGGCAGGGAGCAGGCGGGGGGCAGCAGTGAGTGGGCGGGGAAGGACAGGGGGGCGCTGCGCTGCCGCTGTTTCCTGGCGGATCCGGGGGCTGCCGGAGGGTGACTGGGGCGGGGCGGGTAGGGGGAGTGGGCCAGGTGAGGGGCCCATGGGGCAGACTCGGGGCAGGTGTTTGGGCCCCTCGATGCCCTCCCAGCTCCTGTCCGGAACCGCGGACCGGACCGAGCTGCCGTGGGGAGGCGGCGCCACCCCGTGGCCAGGCCCGTGGGCAGCGAGCACGAGCGGGTCACGGGGCGAGGGGGGCACCTGATGTTCAGACCCCACCGGAGCCCGGCCCGGGAGCAGCAGCTTCTGCCCACGTGGGACCCAGACCCCGCGCCGCGTGGCCGGCTGGCCAATGGCAGGGGGCAGCTCTCCCGATTGGCTGCACCGCGGGGCGCCTCCCTGTGGTTCCTTGTGCTGCGGGCAAGGTGCGCATGTGGGGCAGTGCACGGAGCGCTGCACGGGGGCACTGTACAGGGCTGTGCATGGGGCTGGTTAGGGGGGCACTGCATGGGGGCACTGCATGAAGCTGGCATGGGGCACTGTGCAGGGCTCTGCATGGGGCTGGTTGGGGGGCACTGCATGGGGGCACTGCATGAAGTTGGCATGGGGCACTGTACAGGGCTCTGCATGGGGCTGGTTCAGGGTCACTGCACGGACACTGCACAGGTTTTCTAACCCTTTGATCGTTGTCATGTCTCTTCAATTCTCCACCTGATTGATCGTCCTTTGGGAATGGTGGGCACCAGCCCGGACTCCGGATCCCAACGGCGGTTGCCCCAGTGCTGAACACTGAGGACACAGAGTTTCCCTGCTCCCCAAGATTGGCATGTTCAGCGTCGCACTGGGACTCTTGTTCAGCTGATTCCTCACCATGACCCCAAAGCTGTTCAGAGTCCTTGTTCCTCCAGATAGAGCCCCCCACAGAGCCCCCACCCTGCTCCCCCAGACAGAGCCCCCTGCGGAGCCCCTGCCCTGCTCCCCGCAGAGCCCCCACCCCGCTCCCCTGGACTGAGCCCCCCACGGAGCCCCTGCCCCGTTCCCCGCTGCCCCCCTGGAGCCCCCCCCCACTCCCCCAGAATGAGCCCCCCACAGAACCCTACCCTGTTCCCTGGACTGAGCCCCCCGCAAAGCCCCCACCTGCTCCGCTGGACTGAGCCCCCCGCAGAGCCCCCACCGCAGCCCAGCGCCCCCCACGGAGCCCCTGTCCCCTGCAGCCCCCCCACAGCCCAGTGGCCCCCTGAGCCCCCAGCCCACGCCCTGCAGCCCAGTGCCCCAGCCAAGCTCCCACCCTGCTCCCCACAGCCCTGCACCCTCCCGAGCCCCCGCCCCGCTTCCTGCAGCCCAGCGCCCCACTCGAGCCCCCGCACCACTCCCAGGAGCTCAGTGCCCCCCCGAACCCCCACCCCACTCCCTGCACAGCGCTCCCCGCCCCAGTCCCTGCAAAACGCCCCCTAGCGTCGCTCCAGGGTTGGGCCCAGCACTGTCTGCCAGGGGCTGGTGACCAGTTGCTCCCTGGCTGGTCGATGCCGGTGGAAGGCCACGGTCGTGCCTGCTCATGTGGGCCCTGATCTGGGCAGTGCCCAGCCCCGAGGTGGAGCTGGCCCCGGGGAGGCAGCAGGCCTGGGTTCGGGGCTCCCTGGCGCAGCCGGCCTGGAGCCGTGCTAATGGCGGTTGATTGGATAAGGGCTCTGGAGGGGAAGGAGCGGCCCCGCTAATGCAAAGCAGAAGCTGTTCCAGGCCATAAAGGCTCATTATGGTTATTATTATTGCTTCAATCCTAAGCAACAAGTGCTGCCTGGGGAGCTGGGGGGCGGGGGAGCCAGGGGGAGCTGGCAGGCAGGGGGTGGAGAGCAGGGGTGAGTGTGCTGGAGAAGGGGCACAGATGGCTTTGGGGGGGGGCATGAGTCTCCTTGAGTTTGCTGCTGTTTCTTCTGGCTCTGCTCTCACCTCTGCCCCTCAGCAGGGCAGCTCAGTGCCCAGGGCACCAGGCCTGGGGACCCCTCTGCCCCCAGCCCCTGGTGGGGGCAGGGAGCCTCCGCAGCCCATTTGGGGGATGCTTTGGGCTCCAGCGTTGCCCCATCTCCTGCAGGGATCCAGCTCTGCTTTGACAACCCCCCTGTGCTGCAGCGAAGAGAGAGCAGGTCCCCAGGGCCAGGCCCCAGCCCTCAGACGGGGGGGACCTGAGGGCAAGAGGTGACTGTGGGTCGGGAGTGAGGAGCACCAGCAGAGCTGGGGGAGCCCAGGGCTGGGCTGTAGGGCTGCAGGTCGGGAGTGAGGGGCACCAGCAGAGTCGGGGTAGCTCTGGGCTGGGCTTGCAGGGGCTGCGGGTCGGGAGTGAGGGGCACCGGCAGAGCTGGATGGGGAACCCAGGGCTGGACTGGCAGGGGCTGTGGGTTGGGAGTGAGGGGCACCGGCGGAGCTGGGAGGGGAGCCCTGGGCTGGGCTAGCAGGGGCTGCGGGTTGGGAGTGAGGGGCACCGGCAGAGCTGGGGGGGCAGGGCTGGGCTGTAGGGGTGCAGGTCAGGAGTGAGGGGCACCTGCAGAGCTGGATGGGGAGCCCAGGGCTGGGCTGTAGGGGCAGTGGGTCGGGAGTGAGGGTCACTGGCAGAGCTGGGAGGGGAGCCCTGGGCTGGGCTAGCAGGGGCTGTGGGTCGGGAGTGAGGGTCACTGGCAGAGCTGGGAGGGGAGCCCTGGGCTGGGCTAGCAGGGGCTGTGGGTCGGGAGTGAGGGGCACCGGCAGAGCTGGATGGGGAGCCCAGGGCTGGACTGGCAGGGGCTGCGGGTTGGGAGTGAGGGGCACCAGCAGAGCTGGGGGGGCAGGGCTGGGCTGTAGGGGTGCAGGTCAGGAGTGAGGGGCACCGGCAGAGCTGGGGGAGCCCAGGGCTGGGCTGCAGGGGCAGCAGGTCGGGAGTGAGAGGCACTGGCAGAGCTGAGGGAGCCCAGGACTGGGCTGCAGGGGCTGCGGGTTGGGAGTGAGAGACACTGGCAGAGCTGAGGGAGCGCAGGACTGGGCTGCAGGGGCTGCGGGTCAGCATCTCCTTTCCCATCATGCAAGGCTGCCTGGTCCCAGCGCCATGTCACTAATGGGTTAATGGAGGGAGGGCCGCATGGCATGGGCTGGGGGGTGATGGGTTTGCCTCTGCCAGGTGCCAATCGCCCGGAGGCCCCGTGACCGCGGAGGCCCCAGGCTGGGACTGTGGTGCTGTCAGTGCCACCCCTCGGTCTGGCGCTGAGACCTGCCTACCTGACAGGTAATAACGCCGCAGCCCCTGGGGGCCCCTTTAATTAGTGGAGCCGGCAGAGCTGTCATTCTCCCCTCCAGCTCGTTGGCTCCCCAGCGGCTCTTGAGGAAAGTAATTAAATGCCAGCTGAGCTGGGGGGAGCAGACAGGAACTGGGTACGGGGGAGCTCAGTGTTGGCAGCCCCTCACCCCAGCATCGGGACAGTCGCTACAGCAGCCATGGGTGGTGAGGGGAGGCTGCTGCCCCGGGGGGGTGTCACATGCAGAGGGCTCCAGCCTGGAGCTGGGAGGGCCTGTCCCCCTCCCTCTAGCTTGGGACATCGCACGTTGGCTCCTGCACTCAGCTCTGGGTGCAGCAGGGGCCAGAGGAGCAGGGTGGGGAGGCAGCTCTCCACCACCAGATCTCTTGCTCATTCTCCTGCCCGGGTTTATGGCAGCCCTGGACTCCCAGGGCGGCGGCTGGGAGCTGGGGGTTACCTGGATCCCCCACCCCTTGTCTCCTGCAGGGGGCCAGTCCTCTGCCCCAGGGCTGGGGACGTTCCCCAGGAGACATGGGTGGGGGAGGGAGTGCCTTCCTGGGGGCTCTGAGCAGAGATGCCTCCTGGCATGGTGGACCCCTGGGGCCAAGAGTTCAGCCAGGTGCAGCGTGGGGTCAGGCCTCTGAGGGGAACATGCCGATTCGCCCCCAAGCACCTCTGCCCTGTGCTGCATATGGGGGGATCTCCACACATCTGGACTGGTCCCCATGCTGTGTACAGAGGGAGCCCCTTATGTGACGAAGTGGGGGATTTTCTTCTTTTTTCCTTAGTTTTTCCATGTTTTCCAGTGGGTTGCATGCAGAGGGGGTGGGACTCAGTGTCCCTGGGTGTTACTGGTTTAACAGGGGAGAGGGAGTTTGTTGGGACACAGGACCGGAGAGGGACTCGGGACCCCGGCCGACGGCCTGGAGGATGGAGACCCCAGTGACTGGTGACCCGGAGACCCAGCTCAGGAGACACAGCTGGTTCTGGCCAGTGGGAGGACAATGGGCTGCAGGGAGAGGACCCCGGTGACCTGACCAGCCGGTTCCAGCCAGAGGAGCCAGAGGAGGGCTGAGAGGAGAGGAGACTCAGGCCTTCCTGTTTTATGACCCTGTTTACCTGGAGAGAAGCCAATGGACAGAGTGGGGGCTTGGGGCCGGGGATATCGGAGGCCCAGCTGGGAAGCAGGGGGTTCGGGGCTGGAGAGGGGGAGCAGGCAGAGCCCACCTGGCTGCAGGGGGACTGGGATGTGCTGTTATTGTGAGAGGCCAGGCCTGAGGCCCTCACAGTTTCCTGTGCTGGGTTCAACTCTCAATAAACCCTCCTGTTTTATGCTGCTGAGAGTCGCTCCGGGTTAGAGAAAGGGGAGGCGGGGGGATTATTTGCTCGGAAAGTGAAGGCCCCAGAGGACCAGAGCGTGTGGACTCCCTGAGGGGGCCCACGGCAGAGACAGACGTGCTAAGGCTCAGAGGTGCGGCTCCAGGAGGTGGAGGGGCCTGACCCCGAGAGCGAGTGGATCCCCAAGAAGGGCTGTTGCACTGAAGGGGTTTCCCCCCACAGACTGCACGGGGCCACAAGTGGGCACGTCCTGTGCGTCTGTGACACCTTCCCAGCTGGGCTGGGCCCTGCGCTGAGTCAGAGAAGAGGCATGAGAATGATCGACAGGTTAGAAACGTGCCTTATGGTGATAGACTCAGGAGCTGACTGTATTTAGCTGAACAATGACAATGTTAAGGGGTGACGATCCCGGGGTCCTGCTATCTGGAGCTGCTGATGCCTAGGAGCTGACACACTGTCAGCACAGGGCAGACACCCCGAGCTGGGGGTGTCACCAAGCCAGTGATAAACGGGAACTCCTGGATTTCTGCACCAGTCCTCCTCGGAGACACAGACACTCCCACTCTCTCTTCCACCCAAAGAACCTGGACTGAGTGATAATGGTCCCTTACACCGTAACTCCCAGTCTGGAGAGACTGTCACTTACCCCAGATCAGCTGGTCCCTAGATCAGTGAGTCTCAGCCAGGGGTACGCAGGGGGCTTCCAGAGGGATGTCAACTCAGCTGGAGATTTGCCTAGTTTTACAGCATGCTCCAAAACCTCTGTTAGTCTATAAGGTGTCACAGGACTCTTTGCTGCTCTCCCCTTCTGTGACATTTTCCCACAACAACTTTACTTATTTCAAAGGCCGATTTCCTCGCACGCCTTCCCGGATCATTGGGATGCCCAGCGGCGGAGCTATTTCCTGGGCCTGGCTACAGACTGGGGCTAGGGACACATTTTCCTGTGTTGGCTCCATAGCCCCTGTGTGACGATGTGGTTCTGGCGGAATCCAACTGAGAGTGCCAATTCAGGACAAATCACTCAATCAGGGCAGTCACAGCCCTAGGCTGGGGTTTTTCCTCCTCTAAGGCAAACCAAACCAGTCAGACAAAGAGGAGTTTGGTCTCACCCCACTGGCTAACCATAAGTCACACAAGCAATTTCCTTAGACACTCCAGTCTCCCACTATCACCACCAGTCCCACTCGTCCTGGGGATGAATGGTTATGAAAACCAACACCCCAGTAAAAGAAAACGGTTCCCTCGATCCCAAAGAATCAAGCCCCAGACCCAGGTCAACATGTTTATTAGAGAATATTTAAATAAAGATGATACACAGAGTTTGGCGTGTCAGTCATTAGTCATCGGGGGCAACATACAGAGTATGGGGGGACGCTGGTATTTGGTTATGGGTTAGTATATAGTACATACAGTCTGTAATGTCCCCAATGCGGGGTGTACGGTGGGTGGGGTCAAAATATAGTAGGGGAGCAGTGAGGGTACATCGCTCATCTAATGGGTTACACATAGTCATGATTAGAGCAAGCGGGCCGGGTAATGGGGACAGGGTGACCCTCACGTGGTGGAATCCAGATCGGTGGGTTCAGGACTCAGGGGATGTAGTTTAGTAGGGGGGTTGTAAGGGTTTCCCCCTCCCCCCCGTGGGTGCGTGGAGCCACATCAGCTCACTCCTGGTACTGGCGGTGGCCGGTGATGTGTTCGGTGTAAATGTCCCTGGACCACTGGATAGTGTCCGAGACCATCAAACGTCTCATGAGTAGCGCATAGCGACGGCCCACCCCACAGGCCCTAAGTACACGTTCGTTACAGGGGTCCCAGGCGCCTAGTGCCCCGATGATCAGGGCGTCGGTGTAAACCTCGTAGCCCTTTGCCCGCAAGGTGTCAGTCAAGGGGGCATATTTTTCGAGTTTACGGGCTCGGGCTTCGCGGAACGCCGGGGTCATGTTCTCAAACGGGATTGTCACGTCGACAAGGATGATCTTTTTCCGCTCCGCGTCCGTGACGACGATGTCTGGGCGCAGCGGGCTGTCAGTGTCGGGGATTGACTGCAATCTCACCGAGGTGTGGGTCGATGGCCTTCACTAGGCGGTCCTGGACGGCGTTGTGGCGCAGCTGCCAGGCTCTGGCGTGGGGCTTGCAGCTGCACAGGACGTGGGGCAGATCTTACCCACAAATCCTGCTGTTGCCAATCCTTTAGAATCTAAAATCTAAAGGTTTATTCATAAAAGGAAAAAGATAGAGATGAGAGCTAGAATTGGCTAAATGGAATCAATTACATACAGTGATGGCAAAGTTCTTAGTTCAGGCTTGTAGCAGTGATGGAATAAACTGCAGGTTCAAATCAAGTCTCTGGAACATCCCCAGCTGGGATGGGTCATTCAGTCTTTGGTTCAGAGCTTCCTTGTAGCAAAGTCCCTCCAGAGGTAAGAAGCAGGACTGAAGGCCAGATGGAGATGAGGCATCAGCCTTTTATAGTCTTTTCCAGGTGTAAGAACCTCTTTCTTACTGTGGAAAATTACAGACAAATGGAGTCTGGAGTCACATGGGCAAGTTCCTGCACTTTGCTGAGTCACAAGGCGTATCTGCCTCCTCTCAATGGGTCAATTGTGTAGCTGATGGTCCTTAATGGGCCATCAAGCAGGCTAGGCAGAGCTGACACCAACTAGTCTAGGGTGTCACCCAGAAGCAGAGCACAAATACAAAATACAGATGGCATAGAGCCAATACTTATAACTTCAACTACAAAATGATACAGACATCCGGACAGCATAATCCTAACCAGCAACCCATAACCTGCTCTTAGACACCTTATATGACCCCCTTTACATAAGATTTGGTGCCACTACAGGACCTTGGTTGCAACCATGTTCTATATGGTCCCAGATTATATCAATAACATCACACCCTGCTAAAAGGAACATGCACATTAAAAATAATTGTTGCCCCATTGCTAACTAGCCTTCCAGGCGGAGGAGGGGGGAGGGCACTGGCTGCAGATGGGCCTTCGCACCCAGCTCGGGTCCCTCTGTCCCAGGGAGTGGGGCTCTGGGCTGGGATCGTTCCCCCTGCGCTCACCCTCCTGCTATGGCATCGCTCAGGTCCAGGGGGGACAGGCTGCCGACTGTGCCATGGTCATTGCGGGAGGGATGTAGGGACGATGTTGGCCGAGTTCTGTAACATGCTCCAAAGCTACAGGTGCTGAACCCGTCCCAAGGGCAGGGCTCACAGATCACTCAGGCAGCAGAGAGAACGGCGGGCGGCTCTCGCCCCCCACCCAGCGCAGGGACAGGCTTGGCCTTTGCCAAGTACAGCGAGCCCAGCAGAAAGCTGAGTGGGGGCTGAGATTCCCGGGAGCACGGAGCTCACCTCGCCTCCATAGCCCTATGCCCTTGGCTGGGGCCCATGGGGGCAAGCTGAAGGCAAGGAAAAGACCTGGCCATAAGGTGGCCATGGGACAGGGATACCCGGTCCAATAGGGACCCAGTCAGCGGTGCAGCGGGGGCCTGGGGCTAAGGCAGGACCCCTGCCTGCCCTGGTTCCATGTGGCTCTGGGAAGCAGGCGCCAGGTCCTTGCAGCTCCTAGGCACATGGACAGCCAGGAAGACTCTGCGCGCTGCCCCTGCCCTGAGGGCCGGCTCCGCAGCTCCCCATTTGCTAGGGGCCATGGGACCTGGCAGCCACTTCCTGGGAGCTGCGGTAAGCGCCGCCAAAACCTCTCACCCGCTCCCACACTGCAACGCTCTGCCCCAGCCTGAACCTCCTCCCACACCCAACCTCCCTCCCGGAGCCTGCACCTGGCATCCCCCACCCCAACGCCCTCCCCCAGCCCGAATCCCCTCCCACACCAAAATTCCCTCCCGGAGCCTGCACTTTGCACCCCTGCCACGGAGTCCCCGGGCGATGCTCTGGAACTGCTCCCCACTAAGCCAGTCAGGACTTTGGGGAGCCTCCTCTCCCTTGGAGCAGACTGTCTGCAGGGCAAGAAGCTCACACGTCTTCACCTCCTGGGTCTCTCCTTGGAGCATTCAGCATCCTCTGCCCCTCCGTGTGCTTCCCACAGCGAACCCACCCAGGCGGGGTCCTGGGGAAGCCACAGGGTTCTGCACCCCCACTTTGCAGTCAGACGTGACTCTTAGCCAGCAAAACAGAGGTTTATTCGATGACAGGAACAGGGTCTAAAACAGAGCTTGTAGATACAGCGAACCAGACCCCTCGGCCGGGTCCATTCTGGGGGGCAGTGAGCCAGACCCCTAGGTCTGCCCTTCACTCCTCGTCCCCGGCAAGCTCCAGACTAACCACCCCCTCCAGCCCCTCCTCTCTGCTCAGCTCCTTTCCTGGGCCAGGAGGTCACCTGATCCCTTTGTCTCCAACACCTTCAGTTGGCACCTTTGCAGAGGACGGGCCCAGGCCATCAGTTGCTAGGAGACAGAGTGCCAGGCATTTAGGTGCACTGGCCCCTTCCTCTGTAGCAATCACACCCCCTTATCCCACCACCTAGATACTTAAGAACTGCCTAGGGGACACTGAGGCACCACCACAGTATTCAGAGCAAACATTAAAACAGTCCCAGTTCGTCACAACCCCCCACCCCACAACGCCCTGCCCCAGCCTGAACCCCGTCCCACATCCAACCTCCCTCCAGGAGCCTGCACCTGGCATCCCCCACCCCAAATCCCTCCCCCAGCCCAAACCCCCTCCCACACCAAAATTCCCTCCCGGAGCCTGCACTTTGCACCCCCCACCCCACAACGCCCTGCCCCAGCCTGAACCCCGTCCCACACCCAACCTCCCTCCCGGAGCCTGCACCTGGCATCCCCCACCCCAAATCCCTCCCCCAGCCCGAATCCCCTCCCACACCAAAATTCCCTCCCAGAGCCTGCACTTTGCACCCCCCACCCCACAACGCCCTGCCCCAGCCTGAACCCCGTCCCACACCCAAACTCCCTCCCGGAGCCTGCACTCTGCACCCCCCACCCCACAACGCCCTGCCCCAGCCTGAACCCCGTCCCACACCCAAACTCCCTCCCGGAGCCTGCACTCTGCACCCCCCAACCCACAACCCCCTGCCTCAGCCCGAACCCCGTCCCACACCCAAACTCCCTCCCGGAGCCTGCACTCTGCACCCCCCACACCACAACCCCCTGCCTCAGCCCAAACCCCTCCCACACCCAAACTCCCTCCCAGAGCCTGCAGTCTGCACCCCCCACCCCACAACCCCCTGCCTCAGCCCGAACCCCCTCCCACACCCAAACTCCCTCCTGAAGCCTGCACTCTGCACCCCCCACACCACAACCCCCTGCCTCAGCCCGAACCCCCTCCCACACCCAAACTCCCTCCCGGAGCCTGCACTCTGCACCCCCCACCCCCCTGCCTCAGCCCGAACCCCCTCCCACACCCAAACTCCCTCCCGGAGCCTGCACTCTGCACCCCCCACACCACAACTCCCTGCCTCAGCCCGAACCCCCTCCCACACCCAAACTCCCTCCCAGAGCCTGCACTCTGCACTCTGCACCCCCCACCCCACAACCCCCTGCCTCAGCCCGAACTCCGTCCCACACCCAAACTCCCTCCCGGAGCCTGCACTCTGCACCCTCCACACCACAACCCCCTGCCTCAGCCCAAACCCCGTCCCACACCCAAATTCCCTCCCAGAGCCCGCACTCTGCACCCAGGACCGGCGCCAGGGTTTCTGGTGCCCTAGGCGCCGGGCCATTTCACCGCCCCGCATGTGGGTCTCGCGGCTCTGATGGACCTGCCGCAGGCATGCCTGTGGCAGGTCCACCGGAGCTGCAGGACCAGTGGACCGTCCGAAAGTACGACTGCGGCAGCTCCACCGGAGCCGCCTGCCGCGCCCCCCGGCAAAATGCCGCCACCCCACATAATGCATGCCTCAGCCCGAACCCCGTCCCACACCCAAACTCCCTCCCGGAGCCTGCACTCTGCACCCCCCACACCACAACCCCCTGCCTCAGCCCGAACCCCCTCCCACACCCAAACTCCCTCCCGGAGCCTGCGCTCTGCACCCCCCACCCCACAACTCCCTGCCTCAGCCCGAACCCCCTCCCACACCCAAACTCCCTCCCGGAGCCTGCACTCTGCACCCCCCACCCCACAACCCCCTGCCTCAGCCCGAACCCCGTCCCACACCCAAACTCCCTCCCGGAGCCTGCACTCTGCACCCCCCACACCACAACCCCCTGCCTCAGCCCGAACTCCATCCCACACCCAAACTCCCTCCCGGAGCCTGCACTCTGCACCCCAAACACCACAACCCCCTGCCTCAGCCCAAACCCCGTCCCACACCCAAACTCCCTCCCGGAGCCTGCACTCTGCACCCCCCACACCACAACCCCCTGCCTCAGCCCGAACTCCGTCCCACACCCAAACTCCTTCCCGGAGCCTGCATTCTGCACCCTCCACACCACAACCCCCTGCCTCAGCCTGAACCCCGTCCCACACCCAAACTCCCTCCCGGAGCCTGCACTCTGGATCCCCCACACCACAACCCCCTGCCCCAGCCTGAACCTCCTCCAACACCCAAACTCCCTCCCAGAGCCTGCGCCCTGCATCCCCCGCACCCCAACCCCGTCCCCCAGCCTGAACCCCCTCTCACACCGAAACTCCCTCCTGCCCCAGCCTGGAGCTCCCTCCTGCATCCCAAATTCCTCATCACTGGCCGCACCCTAAAGCCCACACTCCCAGCTAGAGCCCTCACCCTCACCCTCCCCTGCACCCCAACCCCCTGTCCCACCCCGGTGACAGTGAGTGAAGGTGGGTGTCACACACTTTGGGGGAGACAAGGCCCGCCCCCCCCAGCTTCCTGTGATTCCCCGTGACTCTCAGCCAGCCAGTACCACAGAAGGTTTATTTAGACGACAGGGACACAGTCCAAGACAGGTCTTGCTGGTACAGACAACAGGACGCCTCAGTCAGGTCCATCTTGGGGGGCAGGGGAAGCCAGAGCCTGTCTGGCCTCCCCTCCACTTCCCCAGACAGCTCCAAACTGAAACTCTCCAGCCCCTCCTCTGCCTTCCTCCCGTTCCCAGGCCAATAGGTCACCTCATCTCTTTGTTCTCAAAACCTTCAGTTGGCACCTTGCAGGGGAGGGGCCCAGGTCATCAGTTGCCAGCAGACAGGGTGTCGGCCATTCTCTGTGCAGACACCATCACACCTGACCCCTAGGGCTCTGCAACAATCACACCCCCTGATCCCACCACCTAGATACCTAAGAATGGTGTAGGGGAAACTGAGGCACACTATTCCGAGAAAACACTGAGACCATCCCCACTTCGTCACAGTGGGGGAGAGCAAGCGACGGGGGGGAATAGAGTGAGTGGGGGGCGAGGGCTCAGAAAAGAGGTGGAATGGAGGCGGGGCGGGGAACGGGTGTTCGGGTTTGTGCAATTAGAAAGTTGGCTGCCCCATCTGGCCATGAGAAGCGACCAAAGGGCGAGAAGTGTCACATGGGGCGGAAGGGCACAAGCTGGCATCTGTTACCAAGGGGCTCTCTGCCAGTGGGAGCGGCTCCTGGGGCACTGATCCCAGCTCTCTGCCCTGGCCCAGTGCTGCTTGGCCTGACCACGGCATGAGAAACACCTTCCTGGCCAGGACGGGGGCGTAGGAATCAGCAGGGGCTCTAGGCTGAGCCTGGTACCTGTGGCCTGGTGCTTCCCGGCCTGCGACTCGTTCCACGAGCTCGGCCATGCACCTGCTGCTGGGCCTGACCACGACCGAGCTGTGCGTTGCACGGAGGAGGGTGGCAGCGAATCTGTGAGCCCTGCGGGCGTCCTGAGGCCGAGGGGCTGGGCACTAGGGTGTAGGAAGGTGGGCTGCATGGGTGGGGCAGGACTTCAGAGATGTAGCCCCAGGGACTCGTGGGGGAGCAAAGCCCCAGGTGGCGGAGGGCAGAGCGGTGCCTGCAGTGGAGCTGAGTGTCGGGGGGGGTTCCCCCGAGGTCACAGCTGGGGCCTCTCACACTGTACATGGGCGGTTGCCGTGTACCCCTGGGGGACAGAGATCTGTGTGTCGCTCTCCCCGCTTGGCTGGCTGGTTCCCGGCCCCGTCCCACCAGCTGGGCAGGGGCCAGACACGTTCCCCTTTGCTCCTGTCTGCAGAGCGGCAGCCTCCTGTCGCTGGAGGATCTGCCTCACGTGGACCCTTGGTCTGGAATGGCCCAGCAAGGAGCTTGGCCCATGAACAGACGGGCCCAGGAGGGAGGAACAACCCCACTCAGGCCCCAGCGGCGTGAGGCCCATGTGCCCCCGGCAGGCGAAAAGGGTGGGGAGGGGCCCCAACTTGCTCTGGCCCAAGGCCCCAGAAACTCCTAATCTGCCTCTGCCTCCATTGCTCAGCCCCCCGCCCCCAGCCTGGCCCTGCGTCGCTTAGCCCCCAACCCCCACCCGCAGCCTGGCCCTGCGTCGCTCAGCCCCCCAGCCCCCCCAGCCTGGCCCCCGCGTCGCTCAGCCCCCCAGCCCCCCACCCCCAGCCTGGCCCTGCGTCGCTCAGCCCCCAACCCCCACCCCCAGCCTGGCCCCGTGTCGCTCAGCCCCCCAGCCCCCCCCAGCCTGGCCCCGCGTCGCTCAGCCCCCCAGCCCCCCACCCCCAGCCTGGCCCCGCGTCGCTCAGCCCCCAGCCCCCCACCCCCAGCCTGGCCCCGCGTCGCTCAGCCCCCCAGCCCCCCACCCCCAGCCTGGCCCTGCGTCGCTCAGCCCCCCAACCCCCACCCCCCAGCCTGGCCCTGCATCGCTCAGCCCCCAGCCCCCCCCAGCCTGGCCCCGCGTCGCTCAGCCCCCCAGCCCCTCAACCCCAGCCTGGCCCCCGCGTCGCTCAGCCCCCCAGCCCCCCACCCCCAGCCTGGCCCTGCGTCGCTCAGCCCCCAATCCCCACCCGCAGCCTGGCCCTGCGTCGCTCAGCCCCCAGCCCCCCCAGCCTGGCCCCGCGTCGCTCAGCCCCCAGCCCCCCACCCCCAGCCTGGCCCCCGCGTCGCTCAGCCCCCCAGCCCCCGCCCCCAGCCTGGCCCCGCGTCGCTCAGCCCCCCAGCCCCTCAACCCCAGCCTGGCCCCGCGTCGCTCAGCCCCCCAGCCCCCCACCCCCAGCCTGGCCCCGCGTCGCTCAGCCCCCAGCCCCCCACCCCCAGCCTGGCCCTGCATCGCTCAGCCCCCAACCCCCACCCCCAGCCTGGCCCTGCGTCGCTCAGCCCCCCAGCCCCCCCACCCCCAGCCTGGCCCTGCGTCGCTCAGCCCCCCAACCCCCACCCCCAGCCTGGCCCTGCATCGCTCAGCCCCCAGCCCCCCCAGCCTGGCCCCGCGTCGCTCAGCCCCCCAGCCCCTCAACCCCAGCCTGGCCCCGCGTCGCTCAGCCCCCCAGCCCCCCACCCCCAGCCTGGCCCCATGTCGCTCAGCCCCCAGCCCCCGCCCCCAGCCTGGCCCCGCGTCGCTCAGCCCCCCGCCCCCAGCCTGGCCCCGCGTCGCTCAGCCCCCCAGCCCCTCAACCCCAGCCTGGCCCCGCGTCGCTCAGCCCCCCAGCCCCCCACCCCCAGCCTGGCCCCCGCGTCGCTCAGCCCCCCAGCCCCCGCCCCCAGCCTGGCCCCGCATCGCTCAGCCCCCAGCCCCCCACCCCCAGCCTGGCCCTGCGTCGCTCAGCCCCCAGCCCCCCCAGCCTGGCCCCATGTCGCTCAGCCCCCCTGCCCCCCCACCCCCAGCCTGGCCCCCGCGTCGCTCAGCCCCCAGCCCCCCACCCCCAGCCTGGCCCTGCGTCGCTCAGCCCCCAGCCCCCCCAGCCTGGCCCTTCGTCGCTCAGCCCCCAGCCCCCCATCCCCACCCCCAGCCTGGCCTGCGTCGCTCAGCTCCCAGCCCCCCCAGCCTGGCCTGGCCTGCGTCGCTCAGCCCCCAGCCCCCCCACCCCTAGCCTGGCCTGCGTCGCTCAGCTCCCAGCCCCCCCAGCCTGGCCTGGCCTGCGTCGCTCAGCCCCCAGCCCCTCACCCCCAGCCCCCCACCCCCAGCCTGGCCTGCGTTGCTCAGCCCCCAGCCCCCCCAGCCTGGCCCTGCATCACTCAGCCCCCAGCCCCCCACCCCCAGCCTGGCCTGCGTTGCTCAGCCCCCAGGCCCCCCAGCCTGGCCCTGCGTCGCTCAGCCCCCAGCCCCTCACCCCCAGCCTGGCCCTGCGTCGCTCAGCCCCCCAGCCCCCCACCCCCAGCCTGGCCCTGTGTCGCTCAGCCCCCAGCCCCCCCACCCCTAGCCTGGCCCGGAGTCGCTCAGCCCCCCAGCCCCTCACCCCCAGCCTGGCCCTGCGTCGCTCAGCCCCCAGCCCCCCACCCCCAGCCTGGCCCCGCGTCGCTCAGCCCCCCAACCCCCACCCCCAGCCTGGCCCTGCGTCGCTCAGCCCCCCAGCCCCCCACCCCCAGCCTGGCCCCCGCGTCGCTCAGCCCCCAACCCCCACCCCCAGCCTGGCCCTGCGTCGCTCAGCCCCCAGCCCCCCACCCCCAGCCTGGCCCCGCGTCGCTCAGCCCCCAACCCCCACCCCCAGCCTGGCCCTGCGTCGCTCAGCCCCCAGCCCCCCCAGCCTGGCCCCCGCGTTTCTCAGCCCCCAGCCCCTCACCCCCAGCCTGGCCCCGCGTCACTCAGCCCCCAGCCCCCACCCCCAGCCTGGCCTGCGTCGCTCAGCCCCCAGCCCCCCACCCCCAGCCTGGCCCTGCGTCGCTCAGCCCCCCAGCCCCACCCCCAGCCTGGCCTGCGTCGCTCAGCCCCCCAGCTCCCCCACCCCCAGCCTGGCCCCGCGTCGCTCAGCCCCCCAGCCCCCCCAGCCTGGCCCTGCATCACTCAGCCCCCAGACCCCCACCCCCAGCCTGGCCCCCGCGTCGCTCAGCCCCCCAGCCCCCCCAGCCTGGCCCTGCATCACTCAGCCCCCAGCCCCCCCAGCCTGGCCCTGCATCACTCAGCCCCCAGACCCCCACCCCCAGCCTGGCCCCCGCGTCGCTCAGCCCCCCAGCCCCCCCAGCCTGGCCCTGCATCAATCAGCCCCCAGACCCCCACCCCCAGCCTGGCCCCGCGTCGCTCAGCCCCCAGGCCCCCCAGCCTGGCCCTGCGTCGCTCAGCCCCCAGCCCCTGCCCCCAGCCTGGCCCTGCATCGCTCAGCCCCCAACCCCCACCCCCAGCCTGGCCCTGCGTCGCTCAGCCCCCAGCCCCCCCAGCCTGGCCCTTCGTTGCTCAGCCCCCAGCCCCCCACCCCCAGCCTGGCCCTGTGTCAGTCAGCCCCCAGCCCCACCCCCAGCCTGGCCTGCGTCGCTCAGCCCCTAGGTCCACCCCCCCGCCAGCCTGGGGCCCTGTGTCACTCAGCCCCAGCCCCCCACACCTGGCAGCCAGCACATGGGTCACAGCATTGGTAGGAGCCCTATGAAGGCTTGGGGTGGGGGGATCCACAGCCTCTGGCTGGAGGCTCTGTCCTGTGTCCCCCCGCGTCTGGGCCGTGCACAGCACACGCGTAATGGGGCATGTGGCAGGGAGTGTCCGGGCGCGGCACAGGGCCAGGTGGGTTCTCAGCAGGGGGCGCTCTCCCCTGGCAGGCAGGGCTGTGATGGGGGCGCTGGGCTGCAGGGGGCAGAGGGCAGCAGGGGGCGCTCTCCCCTGGCAGGCAGGGCTGTGATGGGGGCGCTGGGCTGCAGGGGGCAGAGGGCAGCAGGGGGCGCTCTCCCCTGGCAGGCAGGGCTGTGATAGGGGGCGCTGGGCTGCAGGGGGCAGAGGGCAGCAGGGGGCGCTCTCCCCTGGCAGGCAGGGCTGTGATAGGGGGCGCTGGGCTGCAGGGGGCAGCAGGGGGCGCTCTCCCCCTGGCAGGCAGGGCTGTGATAGGGGGCGCTGGGCTGCAGGGGGCAGAGGGCAGCAGGGGGCGCTCTCCCTTGGCAGGCAGGGCTGTGATAGGGGGCGCTGGGCTGCAGGGGGCAGAGGGCAGCAGGGGGCGCTCTCCCTTGGCAGGCAGGGCTGTGATAGGGGCGCTGGGCTGCAGGGGGCAGCAGGGGGCGCTCTCCCCTGGCAGGCAGGGCTGTGATAGGGGGCGCTGGGCTGCAGGGGGCAGAGGGCAGCAGGGGGCGCTCTCCCTTGGCAGGCAGGGCTGTGATGGGGGCGCTGGGCAGCAGGGGGCGCTCTCCCTTGGCAGGCAGGGCTGTGATAGGGGGCGCTGGGCTGCAGGGGGCAGAGGGCAGCAGGGGGCGCTCTCCCTTGGCAGGCAGGGCTGTGATAGGGGGCGCTGGGCTGCAGGGGGCAGAGGGCAGCAGGGGGCGCTCTCCCCTGGCAGGCAGGGCTGTGATGGGGCGCTGGGCTGCAGGGGGCAGCAGGGGGCGCTCTCCCCTGGCAGGCAGGGCTGTGATGGGGGCGCTGGGCTGCAGGGGGCAGAGGGCAGCAGGGGGCGCTCTCCCCTGGCAGGCAGGGCTGTGATAGGGGGCGCTGGGCTGCAGGGGGCAGAGGGCAGCAGGGGGCGCTCTCCCCTGGCAGGCAGGGCTGTGATAGGGGGCGCTGGGCTGCAGGGGGCAGCAGGGGGCGCTCTCCCCTGGCAGGCAGGGCTGTGATAGGGGGCGCTGGGCTGCAGGGGGCAGAGGGCAGCAGGGGGCGCTCTCCCTTGGCAGGCAGGGCTGTGATAGGGGGCGCTGGGCTGCAGGGGGCAGAGGGCAGCAGGGGGCGCTCTCCCCTGGCAGGCAGGGCTGTGATGGGGGCGCTGGGCTGCAGGGGGCAGAGGGCAGCAGGGGGCGCTCTCCACTGGCAGGCAGGGCTGTGATAGGGGGCGCTGGGCTGCAGGGGGCAGAGGGCAGCAGGGGGCGCTCTCCCCTGGCAGGCAGGGCTGTGATAGGGGGCGCTGGGCTGCAGGGGGCAGCAGGGGGCGCTCTCCCCTGGCAGGCAGGGCTGTGATAGGGGGCGCTGGGCTGCAGGGGGCAGAGGGCAGCAGGGGGCGCTCTCCCTTGGCAGGCAGGGCTGTGATAGGGGGCGCTGGGCTGCAGGGGGCAGAGGGCAGCAGGGGGCGCTCTCCCTTGGCAGGCAGGGCTGTGATAGGGGCGCTGGGCTGCAGGGGGCAGCAGGGGGCGCTCTCCCCTGGCAGGCAGGGCTGTGATAGGGGGCGCTGGGCTGCAGGGGGCAGAGGGCAGCAGGGGGCGCTCTCCCTTGGCAGGCAGGGCTGTGATGGGGGCGCTGGGCAGCAGGGGGCGCTCTCCCTTGGCAGGCAGGGCTGTGATAGGGGGCGCTGGGCTGCAGGGGGCAGAGGGCAGCAGGGGGCGCTCTCCCTTGGCAGGCAGGGCTGTGATAGGGGGCGCTGGGCTGCAGGGGGCAGAGGGCAGCAGGGGGCGCTCTCCCCTGGCAGGCAGGGCTGTGATGGGGCGCTGGGCTGCAGGGGGCAGCAGGGGGCGCTCTCCCCTGGCAGGCAGGGCTGTGATGGGGGCGCTGGGCTGCAGGGGGCAGAGGGCAGCAGGGGGCGCTCTCCCCTGGCAGGCAGGGCTGTGATAGGGGGCGCTGGGCTGCAGGGGGCAGAGGGCAGCAGGGGGCGCTCTCCCCTGGCAGGCAGGGCTGTGATAGGGGGCGCTGGGCTGCAGGGGGCAGCAGGGGGCGCTCTCCCCTGGCAGGCAGGGCTGTGATAGGGGGCGCTGGGCTGCAGGGGGCAGAGGGCAGCAGGGGGCGCTCTCCCTTGGCAGGCAGGGCTGTGATAGGGGGCGCTGGGCTGCAGGGGGCAGAGGGCAGCAGGGGGCGCTCTCCCCTGGCAGGCAGGGCTGTGATAGGGGGCGCTGGGCTGCAGGGGGCAGCAGGGGGCGCTCTCCCCTGGCAGGCAGGGCTGTGATAGGGGGCGCTGGGCTGCAGGGGGCAGAGGGCAGCAGGGGGCGCTCTCCCTTGGCAGGCAGGGCTGTGATAGGGGCGCTGG
The DNA here is from genome assembly GCA_026122505.1 of Aldabrachelys gigantea. Classification (NCBI taxonomy): domain Eukaryota; kingdom Metazoa; phylum Chordata; order Testudines; family Testudinidae; genus Aldabrachelys; species Aldabrachelys gigantea. Next base: position 147,536,102 of record CM047483.1, read on the forward strand.
GCTGCAGGGGGCAGCAGGGGGCGCTCTCCCCTGGCAGGCAGGGCTGTGATGGGGGCGCTGGGCTGCAGGGGGCAGAGGGCAGCAGGGGGCGCTCTCCCTTGGCAGGCAGGGCTGTGATGGGGGCGCTGGGCAGCAGGGGGCGCTCTCCCTTGGCAGGCAGGGCTGTGATAGGGGGCGCTGGGCTGCAGGGGGCAGAGGGCAGCAGGGGGCGCTCTCCCTTGGCAGGCAGGGCTGTGATAGGGGGCGCTGGGCTGCAGGGGGCAGAGGGCAGCAGGGGGCGCTCTCCCCTGGCAGGCAGGGCTGTGATGGGGCGCTGGGCTGCAGGGGGCAGCAGGGGGCGCTCTCCCCTGGCAGGCAGGGCTGTGATGGGGGCGCTGGGCTGCAGGGGGCAGAGGGCAGCAGGGGGCGCTCTCCCCTGGCAGGCAGGGCTGTGATAGGGGCGCTGGGCTGCAGGGGGCGCTCTCCCTTGGCAGGCAGGGCTGTGATAGGGGGCGCTGGGCTGCAGGGGGCAGAGGGCAGCAGGGGGTGCTCTCCCCTGGCAGGCAGGGCTGTGATAGGGGCGCTGGGCTGCAGGAGGCAGCAGGGGGCGCTCTCCACTGGCAGTCAGGGCTGGCCCCAGGGGGGCACTAGGCCGCAGGGAGCAGGGCTGGGAGGCGGCAGGGGGGCTCTCCCCAGCAGTCGGTGCTGCACTAGGGGGTGCTGGGGCAGGGAGCAGGGCAGGGGGGCAGCAGGGGGCGCTCTCCCCTGGCAGTCAGGGCTGGCCCCAGGGGGGCACTAGGCCGCAGGGAGCAGGGCTGGGGGGCAGCAGGGGGCGCTCTCCACTGGCAGTCAGGGCTGGCCCCAGGGGGGCACTAGGCTGCAGGGAGCAGGGCTGGGGAGCAGCAGGGGGGCTCTCCCCGGCAGTCGGTGCTGCACTAGGGGGTGCTGGGGCAGGGAGCAGGGCAGGGGGGGCAGCAGGGGGCGCTCTCCCCTGGCAGTCAGGGCTGGCCTCAGCGGGGCACTAGGCCGCAGGGAGCAGGGCTGGGGAGCAGCAGGGGGGCTCTCCCCGGCAGTCGGTGCTGCACTAGGGGGTGCTGGGGCAGGGAGCAGGGCAGGGGGGCAGCAGGGGGCGCTCTCCCCTGGCAGTCAGGGCTGGCCCCAGGGGGGCACTAGGCCGCAGGGAGCAGGGCTGGGGAGCAGCAGGGGGGCTCTCCCCGGCAGTCGGTGCTGCACTAGGGGGTGCTGGGGCAGGGAGCAGGGCAGGGGGGCAGCAGGGGGCGCTCTCCCCTGGCAGTCAGGGCTGGCCCCAGGGGGGCACTAGGCCGCAGGGAGCAGGGCAGGGGGGCAGCAGGGGGGCTCTCACTTGGCAGTCAGGGCTGGCCCCAGGGGGGCACTAGGGGGCGCTGGGCTGCAGGGGGTGGGGGACAGCAGGGGGTGCTCTCCCCTGGCAGGCAGGGCTGGTGTCAATCCCCACCGTGGTGCCTGGGGCCCTGTGCTGCTGAGTTTGGCCTGAGCCGTTGCACTGAGGCTCTGAGCACTCGTCCCATGAAAGATCTCGGGCAGGGCAATGACAAACCTGGTGTAGTGGCCCACTCTGAGCAGAGGATCTTGGGCCGCTCCCTGTGGATCCTCCTTCCCCTCCTGTGGGAGGCTGCGAAGCTGGGGGACACCCCCAGGCCCCATGCCGTGCTGTCTCCGTTCTCCGCGGGTGCTCTGAGGGTGGCAGGGGCTGGCAGGCCCATTGGCTCTGGCTGTTCTCAGGGCAGGGCCCGGAGAGATGGAAACAGCCTATCTGGCACACAGCTGCTGGGGACTTGCTGGCTGGGGCAAAGGCTGGGCTGTGTGTGTGCATCTGTGTGTGTGTGCATTTGTGTGTGTATGTCTGTGCCTGTCTGTGTGTGTGTGTGTCTGTGCATGTCTGTGTGTGTCAGTGTGTGCATGTCTGTGTGTGCGTGTGTCTGTGTGCATGTGTGTGTCTGTGCATGTCTGTATGTGCATGTTTGTCTGTGTGTGTCTGTGTGTGTGTGCATTTGTGTGTGTGTGTCTGTGCCTGTCTCTGTGTGTGTGTCTGTGCGTCTGTGTGTGTGTGTGTCTGTGCATGTCAGTGTGTGCATGTGTCTGTGTGCATCTGTGTGTGTCTGTGTGTGTTTGTGTGTGTGCGTGTCTCTGTGTGCGTCTGTGTCTGTGTGTCTTTGTGTGTGTGCATCTGTGTGTGTCTGTGCATGTCTGTACGTGTCTGTGTGTGTGTGTGCACGTGTCTGTGTGTCTGTGTCTGTGTGTGCGTGTGTCTGTGTGCATCTGTGTGTCTGTGCATGTCTGTGTGTGTCTGTGCATGTCTCTGTGTGTGTGTGTGTGTGAGAGCGTATTGGGGGCTGGGCTGGTAATGGACTCCACTCCCTGCCTAATGCACTGGATTGGATTTGCTCAATCCGATTACCTGCCCTTTGCCTTTGATAACGAGGTTCTGGGACGGCTCCTGTCAGCACAGCCAGGGGCTCCAGCCCGCGTCTCCCTGCCTGCCAGCACCTCTGGGCTCAGCAGAACCCGGCCTGAGGGGGGACGGGGGCGGGAGCAGGGGAGTCCGGCTGACACAAGAGCTGAGAGCAGGGATGGCTGGGAACCTGGGCTCCACCCCTGTTAGACTGACCACCCCCGGCCCCCTCCGCGTCCTGCTCTGCCCCTGACTCCCTGCTGCCCAGCCCCAAGGCCAGGCCAGGAAACCAGCACTGGCTGCAGGCACAAGGGGAGGGTGTCGCGGGGGAGCAGGCTGGCCGAAGGTGATGGGTTTGTGTTCCCCAGGTGGGCACGGAGCCCACATGCCTCTCCCTGGCGCCTGGCCTGGCAGAGCCAGACACTCGTGGGAGCAAGCGGAGAACCTGGCCTGGAAGGTCTGTGCGCACCCCAGCTGGCCCAAGTCAGCTGTAAACCTGCAGTGGGGCCCCGCGGGTGAGTTATCTCAGTGCACTCATACCCAGCGTGCCAGGCTGCGGTGCAGCGGGCAGCTCTGGAGAGGCCTGGAGGCCCCGAGCGAGCAGCCAGGCCTGCGGGCTGGGCTCTGCAGCATCTGCACTGGGCCGTGAGCTCAGCACCGGAGCAGGACCCAGCACCCTGCAAGCTGTGGCCTGAGCTGAGAAGCTGTGGCCAGGCCCCTGCCCCGTCACAGCTGGACTCCTCGGAGAGCTGCCCTGCCCTGGGGACGCACAGGTTCTGCTGCTTTTCCTAGCGCCTGGCACCGCCGCGGTAATGCTTGGGTTCTGCCACTCATCCTAGCGCCTGGCACCGCCGCAGGCACGCTCGGGTTCTGCCGCTCGTCCTAGCGCCTGGCACCGCCGCGGGCACGCTCGGGTTCTGCCGCTCGTCCTAGCCCCTGGCACCGCCGCGGGCACGCTCGGGTTCTGCCGCTCGTCCTAGCGCCTGGCACCGCCGCGGGCACGCTCGGGTTCTGCCGCTCGTCCTAGCGCCTGGCACCGCCGCGGGCACGCTCGGGTTCTGCCGCTCGTCCTAGCGCCTGGCACCGCCGCGGGCACGCTCGGGTTCTGCCGCTCGTCCTAGCGCCTGGCACCGCCGCGGGCACGCTCGGGTTCTGCCGCTCGTCCTAGCGCCTGGCACCGCCGCGGGCACGCTCGGGTTCTGCCGCTCGTCCTAGCGCCTGGCACCGCCGCGGGCACGCTCGGGTTCTGCCGCTCGTCCTAGCGCCTGGCACCGCCGCGGGGACGCTCGGGTTCTGCCGCTCGTCCTAGCCCCTGGCACCGCCGCGGGGACGCTCGGGTTCTGCCGCTCGTCCTAGCGCCTGGCACCGCCGCGGGCACGCTCGGGTTCTGCCGCTCGTCCTAGCGCCTGGCACCGCCGCGGGGACGCTCGGGTTCTGCCGCTCGTCCTAGCGCCTGGCACCGCCGCGGGCACGCTCGGGTTCTGCCGCTCGTCCTAGCGCCTGGCACCGCCGCGGGCACGCTCGGGTTCTGCCGCTCGTCCTAGCGCCTGGCACCGCCGCGGGCACGCTCGGGTTCTGCCGCTTGTCCTAGCGCCTGGCACTGCCGTGGGGACGCTCGGGAGCTGCCGCTCGTCCTATTGCCGAGCCGTCTGGGAATGTGGTGGAGGGTGGCCCAGGGGCTCAGCTGGATTCACTGGTGCCTGGGGATGCGTCGTGTGAGCAGTGAAGTCCATGTCGACGTTGCATGGGACCGGAGAGAGAACTGAGCCCGTGGGACCATGCGGCCGAGGGACTGGTGGGGCGTTAGGCCCAGTCTAGCTCATTCCCCTGGGCCCAGGCACCTCTCCTGGCAGGACAGCAGTGTCCTGTGAGCGCCAGCGGCTGGTGCTGCAGGGGCCGGGCAGCTGGGAAGGGCTGTTCTCGCTTTTCATCCGCTGCCTCCCATGGGCACCTTCAAGCCACCCAGGGCTGCTTGGCATCAGGCATCTTGTGGGACACTCATGCACCTGCCAGCCCCATGCCCCGCCCGGAGCCCTCTTGCTGGCTGCCCATGCCCCTGTGCATATGGCTGTGCTGCCCCCTTCACACCCGTCTGTGCAATGCCCCCTCCTGGGCCCTCCCAGCACCCAGCCTGGTCATAGCTGACCAGTGGGGGTGGGGGGGATTGTTTCCCCAGCCAGGGGCTGCTGCTGGGCAGGTGTTCTCCTCCTTCTGGGACTGGAGCCTGGCCGGGAGGTGCTCCCAGCTCCGGGGTGCTGTTAGCCTGCGCCTGGTCACTGGGCCCCACTGAGCCTCAGCTCCTTGGACAGCATCTCCCTCTCCGCTTCACTCCGCACAGAGACCTCGGAGCTTGTCTGCAGCTGCCGGTGGGGGGCTCAGCACCACCTTTGCCTGGTCCCAGTGTCTGGCCCTGAGTGCCAGGGGTGGCCCAGCACCCGGCCTGAGCCCCGCTCTGCTCCAGGGCTGGGGGGCAGAGGGATTGCCAGGTTTGGGGGAGGCTCCCAGAGACAGATGCTGCGGGTCAAGCTGAGGTCCCAGCCCTTCTCTGGCCCTGTCCACCAGGGCTCCTCGCCGCTGCCCCAGGCTGGGACCGCAACTTCTGTCTGGGTCTGGGTCTCCCCCCGGCTCGGGGCTGGCTCAGCACTGCACTGGCCTGGGGGGAGGGGAGACGTCCCTGTGCTCTGGGGGCACCAGCAGGGAGGTTTTTAACGACATTCCTAAGTGCGTTTTTTGCGGTGGCCCCTGACAGCGGGGCTCCACCATGCTGGGCGCTGCCTGGACACAGGGAGGGATGGTCCCTGCCCCAAGGCTCAGTGGAGGAAGGAAGGGAGGGAACGTGGCTCATCCCAGGCGAGGGGCAGGTTGTTTGCCAAGCCCCAGCAGATTGGGGATGGAGCCAGCCTTGAAACCCAGGGGTCCTGCTGCCCAGTGCAGTGCCCTCCCTCCTGCCTGGGTGCCACCACTGCCCTGCTTGTGCCCTCTGGGGCTGTGTGGTTCCTGCGTGGGCGTGGGCTGGGTCCCCCTGGCCAGCCCTAGTTTCGCCCTCCCAGCTTGCTGGCATTTGTTCCCATTGGGTTTAACGACTTTCCGGCTTCACCAGGCGGAAGCGGCGCCGGTTGCGCAGACGTCACTGGCTGCCGCTCGCGTCACCCCGCCCTGTGTGCCAGCTCCCACCCCAGGGTGGGCGCGGGCTCAGGGAGTGTTTCATGCAGTTACGAAGTGTCTGATTGAGGCAGGAGGCGCCAGCAGCTCCCTGGGGAGTATCAAGGCCAGGACTGGAGGCCCAAGTAATCCAATCTGGGCCGGCTGCAATCGAATTAGCCCAGAATTAACCCAGCGGCCAAGAGGAGCTGACTGTCCCTCCTGGCCAGCGGGTTTGGGGGAGAGGGAGGAAGCCGGGAGGTCTTGGAATAATGAGATTACACAGGGGCGGGGAATCGAGTGGCTTGGCAGCCGCTCCCTCCCATAACCCAAGGCCCTAGTGGGCCTCGCAGCTTAATTGGTGCGTGTGTGAGGCAGCTCCTGGGAAGCCGGGCTGTCAAAGCTGAAGGGCGGGCAGGGCCCGTTTTAATAACAGCTGCCTCTCCCCGGCTCCAGGAAGGAGCATCTGAGCCCCACACAGATCCCAGAGCAGGGAGGAGCCATTGCCCAGGGCCTCCTTGCAGAAACGCACAGCCAGGAAATTCTGCATCTGCAGCAACCCCAGCTGTTCCCCACCACTGGCAGTGACGCCAGTCTGCCAACAGGGCACAAGAGCTGCGGGGCATGTGCTTGGTCCAAGGCCAGTCACTGGGTTGGGGGATCTTTGCAGGAAATGATGCACACGCTCCCTGCCCTGGGGTGGGATCAGAAATTGTCCTTTGGAGGGGGCACACCTGTCTCTGGGGCAGGGGCTGTCCAGCGCCTGGTGCAATGGGGCTCTGGGCTGTGGCTGGGACCTCTAGGCTCCACTGCAGTACAGATCAGAACAATAATATCTCACCGGGGTGTGTTATGCTCATCATTTTAACATCAGCACGTCTTCATTCACACACACACACACACAGGCTGCGCACACACTCCCACACACAGAGTGCACGCGCCCCCCCACACACACAGGGTGCACACCCACACATGTAGGGTGCACACACAGACACACATGCAGGGTTCATGACGATGTGGTGATATGTCTCGGTTGTCTGACCAGGTTTTGTCAAGAACACATCTTGGTTCCGGAAGATCATCTCAGACACCTCATTCTTCTGGTCTGGTGTTAAACTGGGAGACACTGTCACCTGTCTGGAAGGCTTGTTTTCCTGGATTAGGTCTTTTTGGACAGTTATGCATGCCTCTTGTGCATGCCAGGGTTTCAGAAGGTTGATGTGATAAATCTGTTCTTGTTTTCAGCGTCCTCGCTGCCGCAACTTGTAGGTTACTTCCCCCACGGGTTCAACCACCTCATAGAGCCCCTGCCATTGGGCCAGGAGCTTGCTTTCTGCTGTGGGTACCAACACCATCACCCAGTCCCCTGGGTTGGAACTGTCAGACTTTTGCCTGGCGATTGTAATAGGTTCTCTGGGCCTCCTGTGCCTTTTCCAAATGTTCCCGTACAATAAGGGTGACCTGGGCTATCTGGTCTCGCACCTGTATTACATTTTCTATTGTATTTCTCCCCTCATTGGGTTCCTCTTCCCAAATCTCTTTGGCGATATCTAGTATGCCATGGGGGTGACGCCCGTATAATAACTCGAAGGGGGAAAACCCAGTTGAGGCCTGAGGTACCTCCCGGATAGCAAACATAAGGTAGGGTAGTAGGATGTCCCAATCCTTCCCGTCCTGACTTACCATCTTCCTTATCATAGCCTTGAGGGTTCGGTTAAACCTTTCTACCAACCCATGGTAGACTGAAGTTCTCAGGGTGTGTATATGGAGCAGCGTACAGAGGTCCTTCATTAGCTTTGACATAAATGGGGTTCCTTGGTCTGTTAATATCTCCTTTGGTAGCCCCACTCGGGCAAAGATCCCAACCAGCCCTTTGGCTATCGTTTTAGAGGCTGTGTTCCGCAGGGGGACGGCTTCTGGGTAGCGAGTAGCATAGTCCAAAACAACAAGTATATATTGGTGGCCCCGAGCCGTCTTCTCCAGGGGTCCCACTAGGTCCATGGCTATTCACTCAAAGGGGACCTCTATGATGGGAAGAGGCACTAAAGGTGCCGTCAGGTGGGGATGGGGACTGTGCAGCTGACACTCCGGACAGGATGCACAGTAGCTTCGCAATTCTTCGTGTACTCCGGGCCAGAAGAACCTTCGTAGGACTCGTGCCAGGGTCTTCTCTACCCCCAAGTGCCCCCGCAAAAGATGACTATGAGCAAGACTTAATATAGAGTTGTGATGAACTGGGAATGTTCTTAATGTTTGCTCTGAACACTGTGTTGGTGCCTCAGTGTCCCCTAGGCAGTTCTTAAGTATCTGGGTGGTGGGATAAGGGGGTGTGATTGCTGCAGAGGAAGGGGCCAGTGCACCTAAATGCCTGGCACTCTGTCTCCTGGCAACTGATGGCCTGGGTCCCTCCTCTGCAAAGGTGCCAACTAAAAGTGTTGGAGACAAAGGGATCAGGTGACCTCCTGGCCGGGGAAAGGGGCTGAGCAGAAAGGAGGGGCTGGAGGGGGTGGTGAGTCTGGAGCTGCCTGGGGACGAGGAGTGAAGTGCAGACCTAGGGGTCTGGCTCACTGCCCCCCACAATGGACCCGGCCGAGGGTCTGGTTCGCTGTATCTACAAGCTCTGTTTTAGACCCTGTTCCTGTCATCGAATAAACCTCTGTTTTGCTGGCTAAGAGTCACATCTGACTGCAAAGTGGGGGTGCAGAACCCTGTGGCTTCCCCAGGACCCCGCCTGGGTGGGCTCGCTGTGGGAAGCACACGGAGGGGCAGAGGATGCTGAATGCTCCAAGGAGAGACCCAGGAGGTGAAGTCGTGTGAGCTTCTTGCCCTGAACAAGTCTGCTCCAAGGGAGAGGAGGCTCCCCAAAGTCCTGACTGGCTTTGTGGGGAGCTGTTCCAGAGCATCGCCCGGGGACTCCGTGACAACTGGTGGCAGCGGTGGGAGATACTGCACCCCGTGGATGGCGCTTCCTGCACTAAGTGACTGGGGAGCAGTAAAACAAAGGAGGGATAATGAGGACCAGGCGTGCTGAAGGCTAAGAGAGGGATGGTTTCAGGGGGCAGTTAACCTCTGGGAGTGTGTGACCAGCGAGAAGGACTGTTGGAGTAACAGGGTCCCCCTGAGGACTGCAGTGAGCAGTCTCGGGGGCGGAGGAGATTGCCGCTCGACCCTGGGAGAGAGAAGGATTTTGCAGTAGCAGGGTTCCCCTGGGGATTGCAGGAGCAGTCCCAGGGGCAGAGGAGTCTGCAGCTCGACCCTGGCAAAGAGGTGGTGATCACAAGAAGGGCTGGCACACCAGGGGTTCTTCCTGGAAACCATGGGGGAGCCAAGAGCACACAAGCCTGTGAGTCCAGAGCCACTTGGGAACAGTGAAGTGATGGCGTATCACCAGCTCCTTAAGAAGGACATTGTGATCCTGTGCACAAAGAGAGAGTTACGCATGGGGAAGTTCACCAAGGCACAGTTAATCGTGCAGTTGGAGGAGGAGGACCGCTCTGAGGAGCAGATTCCTGACCCAGCTGGGGCTACAAGAGGATCTGGGAGCAGCTGGAGCAGCAGCCAGGCACTCCTGAGAGTCTGGTCCCCAACCAGACAAGGGTCTTCACGATTGGGTTCCCCATCAGGGGATCGGAGACGGATGGGATTGGAGCAGAGCCCGAAAGAGCGAGAGGACCATGAGAGAGAGCAAGAGGCTGTGGAAAAGCTGCAGGAGAAGCAGCAGCAGCACGGACTGGTGATGGTGGAGTTGAGAGACATAGGGGGCTGCCCAGGGGTCAGTGGGGAAACACGCCTGCAGGGGCGAGACCCTGGGACAGAGAGAACTGTGGTGGTGCAGCCGCAGATGCTGAGGGACTGTGGGACCTGGGTGAAGGTCCCTGGGGTGAAGCCCCTCGCCCTGCCTATGGCCCGGATCCCTGTGCAGACGCAGGAGGGGTCGGACTGGCTGGTCATTGGGGTTCTCCAGGATATCGGCTGGGAGGCCCTGTTGGGGGGTGACTGTCTCCCCTTGGGACAGGATCCAGGCCCTGCTCCTGTAACTGCCGAGGGTTTGAATTTAAATCCAGGGAACCAATTGGCTGGGATGGAAATGGTCAGTGAAAATGCAAATGACCTTGCTGGCAGTGGGGAGGGGCTGCTGAGCTCAGGATACCTGCCTACCTGTAACCAGCCCCCTGGGACTGAGGGGGAGGGAGAGATGCTCCCCGCCCCCCTGCACACCGGAGAGGGGGCTCCCGCTGGCTCTGATGCTGAGACCAGAGCAGAGAGCTCGCTGCCTGCCCCCACTGGGACAGCCAGGGCAGCGCTGAGCACGGGGGGAGCTGAGACCCCAGCTGAGTGGGGGGACACCCAGGCAAGGCAGGTCAGCTGCCAACCAGGTTTGCCTGGTCCAGACGTGCTGCTGGGAAATGATTATACAGCAGGGAGGGAGCTGCCAGGGACAAGGCTCAGGGGGGCTGTGACCCCAGGCCCAGCCAGTGAGAGGGAGCAGGTCCCACTCCCTGCCCCAGCAGCTGAATCTCAGACCGAGCTGCAGAGAGATCCCTCCTTGGAGAAGCTGAGGGAACTTGCTGGTCACAGCGCTGCAAACCCCCTTGGGGAAGGCTGCAGGGACAGAGTCCTGCGGGAGAAGGGATTCCTGTCCCGGGAATGGACTCTCCAAGAGGAAGTAGAACTGAGGGGAATCAAGAGGCAGCTGGTGATGCCCCAGGAATCCACAGGGTTCTTCCCTCTCAAGCTGCTGGATGGGAGGAGAGTGAGGGGACCCCTGGACCTTAAAGGGGAGGATTGGGAGGAAAAGGGGAAAGACCCCCTGGTGGATCTCTTCCCTGAGGTGGGAGCCAATCTCCCCATCAGGTGTTCCCCATTCAGAGTCACTGGGAAAGCAACCCAGATCCTGGAGAGAGAGGTCAAGGACATGCTGGCTTTAGATGGGATCCAGCCGTTTTACAGCCCATGGGCCTCATCCGTGGGGCTGATCTCCAAGGGAGGCAGGATGGTCTGGTTTTATGGGGGCTATCAGAAGCTTAAAGCCATCACAGCGTCCGATGCCGACCCCATGCCTAGGCCTGGGGAGATTCTAGACAAGCAGAGGGGGATGGAGAACTTGGCCCTGGCAGACACTGATAACATGTGCACCTTTAGCCAGACCTGGGAGGAACAGGTGTCCCAGGTGAAGAGGGGGCTGGGATGCCTCAAGGAGTTGGGACTGACGGTAAAAGCTGGAAAGTATAAGATGGGGACGGCAGAGGTGTTGTATCTGGACCACAAGGTGGGGAGCGGCTGCCCAAGCCCAGAGCTGGCCAAGGCCAAGATGGGGGCTCTTAACCAAGAGAGCCCGAATCGCTGCCCAGAGTGCTGGGAGAAGACCCTGTCCCAGTTTAAACCCCAGGAGTATTGGCGTGGCAAAAGGGGTACAGGCCTCATAAACCTTCCCACCTGCGGCCTGCAAGTGCCATCGAGCACACCCAACCTAAGGGAGGGCGTGAAACTGGACTGTCCTGGTGTAACTCACACCAAGGAATGGGAGAGATGCTGGGGCATCCATGGGAACGTTGGTGGGTTCAAACTTCCCCAGGTCACTGGCTGGAGTGACCTGGCTCAGTTCTGTCTTGAAGGGGGGAGAGATGTGACGAACTGGGAACGTTCTTAATGTTTGCTCTGAATACTGTGTTGGTGCCTCAGTGTCCCCTAGGCAGTTCTTAAGTATCTCGGTGGTGGGATAAGGGTGTGTGATTGCTACAGATGAAGGGGCCAGTGCACCTAAATGCCTGGCACTCTGTCTCCTAGCAACTGATGGCCTGGGCCCCTCCTCTGCAAAGGTGCCAGCTGAAGGTGTTGGAGACAAAGGGATGAGGTGACCTCCTGGCCCGGGAAAGGAGCTGAGCAGAAAGGAGGGGCTGGAGGGGGTGGTGAGTCTGGAGCTGCCTGGGGACGAGGAGTGAAGTGCAGATGTGGGGGTCTGGCTCACTGCCCCCCACAATGGACCCGGCCGAGGGGTCTGGTTCGCTGTATCTACAAGCTCTGTTTTAGACCCTGTTCCTGTCATCGAATAAACCTCTGTTTTGCTGGCTAAGAGTCACGTCTGACTGCAAAGTGGGGATGCAGAACCCTGTGGCTTCCCCAGGACCCCGCCTGGGTGGGCTCGCTGTGGGAAGCACACGGAGGGGCAGAGGATGCTGAATGCTCCAAGGAGAGACCCAGGAGGTGAAGACGTGTGAGCTTCTTGCCCTGAACAAGTCTGCTCCAAGGGAGAGGAGGCTCCCCAAAGTCCTGACTGGCTTTGTGGCGAGCAGTTCCAGAGCATCGCCCGGGGACTCCGTGACAAGAGTTCTGGTGTTTTTGAGGTACTAGGCTCTACTGTACCTCCTGCCCCTGTACTGGTGCAACCCGGTATAAGAGATTCTTCTTCATTATGAAGTAGGGTCCTGGTCCCTGGGTTTTCCCTTCCACGGGGACCCCATCTATTTCAGTCACCTCCTTCCTAATGTTGTCGTACCTTGGGTCTTCAGCCTGGTCCCGTCCAAAATTTCCTCTCCCGGGGCTAATCTGCCCAAGATCTAGGGGCTCTGTCTCTGTTATCTCTACTGGTTCAGAAGCGTTAGGGTGGGGGTCAGACTTGGGTGCTTCTCCCTCCTGGGTGGCCTCCTTTTCAGCTGCTCGGGTCCACCTATCTACGAGAACGACCCTCTGGCTTTGAGTCAGTATTTGGGTTCCCAAGGCCTTAGCTGCCCTCCTTTCCCTTTTCGACTTTCTACCCTGTCTGGGAATGGAAAATAAATCTGGGGATATTTCAGAGAAGACTGGGGGTTGACAGTCTACTGTGGAGGCCTCACTAACTTCAGGGTTCCCCTTTTCCTCCAATCCTCCTACTGGGAGTAAGTTTCCAAACCGTGGGAAGTCCCTCCCTATGAGCACCGGGTATGGGAGTTTAGGGACTACACTTGCTGCTACCTCAGTAGTGTTCCCCTGAATTTCAAGTTTTACTGGGATGGTGGGGTAATAACCAACTGTCCCATGGACGCATGTTATCCGCGTACACTTAGCCCGCAGCAGCTGACTACACTTCACAAGCTTCCCCGAGCAGGAGCGGCTCCAGGGTTTTTGGCGCCCTAGGCAGGGGCCCTTCCACACTCCCGGTCTTTGGGGCACTTCGGCGGCAGGTCCTGGATCGAGTGTAGGACCCGCTGCAGAATTGCCAACAACGACCCAGAGCGCGGAAGGACCGCCCGCCGCCGAATTGCCACCAAGGGCGGTAAAATGCCACCCTCCCAAATCCTGGTGCCCTAGGTGACTGCCTAGGTCACCTAAATGGAAGCGCCAGCCCTGTCCCCAAGACAAGCGTGATAGCACTCCCCGAACCAACCAGTGCTGTGGTCTCTATCCCATTTAGCTTTATTGGTGTGGTGTACATATGTGGGGTTAGTGAAACCCCCACAAGGTGGATTAGGGAGCATGGGTCTGCCCAGTTCCCCAGGTTACATAGCATCGGCTCCTCAGCATTGGGACACTGTGCAGCTATATGTCCCCACTCCCCGCAGGCATAACATCTGTATGGAGCCCTAGGCATTCCCCGGTATCTTGGCTTGGGCAATCTAACGTCATGATCCTCTTCTCCCTCTGTGCTCCAACTCTTTGTGGCTTCTGGTGAACCTCCAGCCCCTCTCTTTCTCCACCTGGGCCCTCCTGGTGGCCCAGTCACCCGAGCTCTAGGGTTTGGTGCTGCTAGTTTAACCCGGGGTGCCTCGTCCTTAACTGGTAGGATCAGCTCCCTCACCGTCCTTTGCCTCTCTACCAGTGCAACAACCTCATCATAGGTGGAGGGTTCGTTCTGGCTGACCCAGGCACGAAGGTCTGGTGGTAACCCCCTCATGTATCGGTCGATGACCAGAACCTCTAGTATCTCTTCCGGACTCCGGGATTCCGTTTGCAACCACTTTCGTGTGAGATGGATGAGGTCATACAATTGGGACCGCGGGGTTTTGTTTTCCTGGTACCTCCACTCATGATACTGCTGGGCCCCCACTGCGGTCGTTACCCCAGATCTGGCCAGGATCTCTGCTTTCAGCTGGGAGTAGTCTGCTGCAGCCTCTTCAGGCAGATCACAGTAAGCCTTCTGGGCTTCCCCACACAGGAATGGGGCAAGAATGCCAGACCACTGATCTCGAGGCCAGGCCTCCCGTAGGGCTGTCCTCTCAAAGGCCAGAAGGTATGCCTCTACATCATCCTCCCGCATCATTTTCTGCAGCCAATGGCTAGCTCGTATGAGCCGTGTCCCATTATGGCCACAGTTCAGCTCTGTAAGGGTCTTTACTTGGTTTACCAGTTCCCGCAACATAGCTCAGTCTTGAGAAGCCTGGTCCATCAGCAGGCGATTAGTTCTTGCTGCAGCTGCACTGCCTCCTGTTGGGCAGCTGCCTGGACACAGGTAGCCTCCTGCTGGGCCGCCATAGCTTGTATCAATGCCCACACTACGTCATCCATTGTGGTGAAAAAAAACCAAAACCCTCTACCTTTTTTTTTAAATCACCCTCCTTCTTCCGCCGCGCTATGCACACCAAAGATCCCACTCCTGACACCAGTTGTGACAAAGTTCCTCCTCTACCTTGGTGGGTCCTGCGCTTATTGGCAGATTTGCTCACCTCAGTGATCTTCCCCACAGTCTGGGTCAACTCCTCCTGTGTCTGATCAGGAGTTGGGAGGTTTGGGGGGAACCCGGGCCTGCCCTCTACTCCGGGTTCCAGCCCAGGGCCCTGTGGATCACAGCTGTCTATAGTACCTCCTGTAACAGCTGCATGACAGCTACACCTCCCTGCGCTACTTCCCCATGGCCGCCTCCAAACACCTTCTTTATCCTCACCACAGGACCTTCCTGCTGGTGTCTGATAAAGCTTGTACTCCTTAGACCTCCAGCAGCACCTCCTCTCACTCTCAGCTCCTTGTGCCTCTTGCTCCCAGCTCCTCACACACACTTCCTCTCCTCTGGCTCCCCCCTGCCTGACTGGAGTGAGCTCCTTTTTAAACCCAGGTGCCCTGATTAGCCTGCCTTGATTGGCTGCAGGTGATCTAATCAGCCTGTCTGCCTTGATTGGTTCTAGCAGATTCCTGATTACTCTAGTGCAGCCCCTGCTCTGGTCACTTAGGGAACAGAAAACTACTCATCCAGTGACCAGTATATTTGCCCTCTACCAGACTCCTGTACCCCACTGGCCTGGGTCTGTCACAGTCCATATTCAGGGTGACTCCTGTCAGTGACTGGGGATCTCAATCCTTGTGGCTTAAGGTTTCCCCCTCTTGAAACCCAAAGCAGATCTGAGATGAAGCAGGATCGTGCCCCAGGGTTTTTATATGTTTCCAGCAGCCTTTCGGCCTGAGAAAACAATAGGCTTAACTCCTTCTCCCAAACATCCTGGCAATTAGCACAGGGTAATTTATCCATGAAACAGTTCAGATACAGGTTACCACAACCTTCAAAGAGACACATGGACAATAATACTATTTCACTCAAGTGTCTTCCTAAATGTTAATATTCCTTTTTTGATCTTTGAATTAAAACTATAGCAATAGACAAGACTTGTTTGCTTACATCCCAAGACCTGAGCAAACACCTCCCCTTCCACCTCTAACACTGCAGACTTGCTTTTCAAAGCTCAGTTCATTTACAGATCTTCCTAACCAGTCTTTAAAGTTTGACCCTGGGTCAGGTCAGTCTGAGTTAATTAACTCTTTCTGGCCCGTCATCCTTCAGTGAGAAATTAGATCAGACTCATAACATCACACAGGAGTTCAGGCAAGTTGTGACCTGAAGCTCTGTGGATCCCAGGACTCCAGTCAATGGGGCTTTAAAGGGAACCCTGAACAGTGGGCAAGGTGGCGGCACAGAGCTGGCAGCTCCTCTGGGCACTTGTCCGGGCAGTGCCAAGTGCACTCATGGTGGTGTAGGAATGCCAGTGACAACCCAAGCCCCGTATCCCACGCACCCTGGGGCAGTGCTGCCATCAGGCTCCCAGCCAGGGAGAGCCGGTGGGAGAAGGCAGGAGCTCCTGATGCAAAGTCTGCAGAACAGTTTCCATTCAACCCCTTTCCCGGGGCTCAGACCTTTCCCTCACATCCCCCTTCGCAGCTGACATGTCCCAGCCCTGGGCTCTGCCTGCAGTGAGATCAGCGGCTGAGCAGAATCCCTCCAGCTCTCCTGAGCTCACTTGGAGCGTGTGTGTGTGTGGGGGGGGGGGGGGGGTGACTGTCTCTCCTGTTCTGAATGAGAAATCTGGCTTTTCTTTCAAACACACCTGCACAGAGCTAAATTCAAAACCAGCCTGGAAGCTCCATCCTGGTCCTGGACCTCTTGTCTTGCAACTCTGGCAAAATCAACCTGAGAAATTGGTTTGGAAATCCTGGAAAGCTGCAAAGGTTTGAGAGGGCAGCAAGTGTGGGGGTTGTTGCAAAGAGGTCATCTCTGCACTCAAAATGCAGTGCACACGCGCACACCCATGCACATGTACACACACACCCAGGCACACACATACTCCCCATGCGCACACATACATACACACACAGAGACACACCCACGCACACACCTATGCGCACACACACACATATGCACACACACACAGACACATCCACACTCACACCCATGCATGCACACACACACACACCCATACACACACACACATATGCACACACTCACCCCACACACCTGTGCACACACATCCATGCACATGCACACACATGTGCATCCCCCCACACCTATGCACACACACACCCATGCAGATACACTCACATATGCACACAGACACACCCATGCACACACCTGTGCACACATACACGCACACACATGCACCCATGGGCACACACACTTACCCACCCATATGCACACACACACACAGACACACCCATGCACACGCTCACCCACTCATGCACACGCACACCCACCCATGCATATGTGCACACCCATGCACACCCACACACAGATTCCATGTATGGATGGTTGACAGACACATGCTACCCTGGACAGATATGTGACTTGCAGACACCTCTAGCTCCATCACCTGCCCATTAACCCACCTGCGGGGAACTTCGGTTAAAATTCCAGCCCTCTGGGTCATTTCAACCAGCTGCCAGTTTGGAGTTTTAACCAAGCTGCTGGCAAAAGGTTCCCTTCTCCTCAGTGTGAAGCCTGTGCTCCCGGGTGCCCGGCCGAGCCTCAGGGCTGATGCCACTCGGCCAGGGCCAGGGTCAGAGCCGGGGCCAGGGCTGGGTCAGAGCCAGGGCCGGGGCCAGGGTCAGAGCCAGGGCCAGGGCTGGGTCAGAGCCAGGGCCAGGGCTGGGTCAGAGCCAGGGCTGGGGCCGGGGCCAGGGCCAGGGTCAGGGCCAGCAACCGTCTGCCCAGGCGTTTGCCATGTGACATCCTGAGTTGCTGGGGCGGGGGGAGGGGAGCGGCTGTTCCAGCCCATGGCTGGGGCAATTCTCAGCTCCAGTGGGACCCAGCCCTTGCTCTGGGTCCAGGAGTCCTGGGGCCTCAGGGGTGGGAGGGGCGTTCCCAGGGCTAGGAAAGGTCCGTTAAGAACCTTTCGGGAGCCATTTCAGATGTATTAGGAATGTAATTCCGGGCTTTTCCTGCCCTCTCAGCCCTTTGCCAACCCTCCTGGGGGGGCGGGAGATCCTGGACTAACGTACCCATCGATTCCACCATGGGCAGGATTCACCCAGCTTCCCAGGCCAAGGGACCCATCCAGGACTCCCCGAGATTGTCTTTGCCTCTCTGTCTTACCAGGTGGGGATGGGTACAGCTCAACTCATGCTCTGCCACTTGAGATCCACCCTTCCCCCAGCCCCGGGTAACCCAGCACCATCCCAACCAGCCTCGGTGCCAATGGGCACCTGACCTCACTACAGCGCACAGTGCAGGGCCAACCATGTGTGCATGGGGGAGGTCTGTCTGGGGGGCTATGTGCAGTGGCTACCAGAACAGCAGAAACCATTAGGAAAGGGACAGATAAAAGGACAATAAATATTGTTCTGCCCACACCTTGGATACTGCGGGCAGATGTGGTCGCCCCATCTCTGGAAAGACCTGTCGGAAAAGGTGCAGAAAAGGGCAGCAAAACTGTGGAGGGATCTGGAACAGCTTCCGAATGAGGAGAGGCTAAAGAGACTGGGATGTTCAGCTTGGAAAAGAGGAGACTAAGGGGGGATATGATAGGGGCCTATAAAATCATGACTGGTGTGGAGAAAGTAGGTAAGGAAGTGTTGTTTACTCCTCCTCCTAACACTGGAACCAGGGGTCACCCAATGGCATTAACAGGCAGCAGGTTTAAAACTCACAAAAGGAAGGATTTCTTCACACAGCGCAGTGTTAACCTGTGGAACTCCCTGCCAGGGGATGTTGTGAAGGCCAAAAATATAACTGGGTTAAAAAAGAATTAGAGAAATTCCTGGAGGATGGGTCCACCAATGGCTACTAGTCAGAGACGCAATCTCATGGTCTGGGAGTCCCCAAGTCTCTGGCTACCAGATGCTGGGACCGGAAGACAAGGATTGGATCACACAGTAACTGCCCTGCTGTGTTCGCTTGCCCTGCAGCACCTGGCATTGGCCACGATCAGAGACAGGATACTGGGCTAACTGGCCCATCAGTCTGACCGCATGGCCGTTCTTGTAGGGGAGGTTGCTCTGGATCACTCCGCCCGCCCACATTCATTCAGGCCCCGGCAGCGGTGGCCTGGCTGTGAGTCCCACTGACAGAGCCGTCTCGTTGTAGGGTCCCTCGGAGGTGGGTCGCTCTCCACTCTGATGTTGCTGGTTGCTGTCTGTGTGACCCTGGGGCCGGGAACGCACTCTGCTCCCCGGCGGGGGTCGGACGGCTCTGGGGGAGACTGCGACTGGGAACCACTGCCCATGGGCCAGCCCAGAGCATGACCCTGGCCCAGCTCACACTCACACTCCTGATGCTGGGTCAGATCAATGGTCCATGCAGCCCTGTCCCCGACAGTGGGCAGGGCTTCCAGGGAGTGGACGAACAGGGCACTTGGAGGGATGCACCTGTCTGCCCCCGATAGCTTCCAGCAGCCAGAGGTTTAGAGACACCCAGGGCATGGGGATGCAGCTCTGCCCATCCTGGCTAGTAGCCACTACTGGACCTGACCCCCAGGAACCGAGCTAGTTCTTTTCGACCCCCGTTATCCTTCTGACCTTTCCAATACCCTGGCAGCGAGTTTCCCCGGGGGGCCTGTGCGCTGGGGGAAGAATGCGTCCTCTGCTGCCTCCTAGTTCACAGGGTGGCCCCCGGGGCTGTTGTGGGAAATGGTAGCAAATGGGTCACAGCTGTACGCTGGGCCTTGATTTGCTCCAAGAACCCTGGAGCCCCAGCCACACCCCTGTGGGGACAAGGAGGGGGGCCTGTCTGTTTGGCACTTTGGATCCCTGCTCCAACTCCCAGCCTGGAGCCTGCATGCGAGCCCTGGGAGCCTGCCCCTGGGAGTCCTCCAGGCTGGCCAGGAGCCAGTGCCAAGCCTGGGCCTGGGGGTGTTGCCCTCTCCCATGGGACCAGAGCACTGCCCAGGGAATCTGAGCCTGGAGGTGTTGCCCTCACCTATGGGACCGGGCACTAGGGGCAGGGACCATAGCACTGCAGGGATCTGAGCCTGGGGAGATGGTCCCCCTTGTGCCTCTGGGGGTTGGGGCATCGCCCCATCCTGCCCCTGTAATTAAGGGGTGGGGGCAGGCAGTGAGAGGCGGCTCCGCAGCCCTGGGACTGGGCCTGGGGGGCTGGCAGGTGGGAGGGGACCTCCTGGGAGATTTGCAGCCTGGCTGCCCCAGTCTCGGGTTCCCCCCAGACAGGATGCGCTGCGGGCTGCGCCTGTGGGTCTGCAGGTCCCGGTTCCGGGGGCAGCTGCCGTCTGTGCTCCGGAACGGAGAGCCGGACCCGCCCGGGCCAGGCCCCACCCTGCCCCGGGGGCTCAGCGCCTGCCCAGCCACCCCATACCGCCACGCGGGTGAGGCCGGCCCGAGTCCCTGCCTGGCCCCCAGGCCAGCCGAGGCAGTTCCCGGTGACCATCTGGGCCGGGTGGGGGTGAAAGGGGCTGGAGCCCCCCCAACGCCGTAGGAGCCGCGGGCAGGGGCGGAACGGCCCCCGGGAGGGGAACAGTCCTTTGCCGCCCCTGCCTCCGGCCCCTGGCGGGTGTAGCTCGGCGCTGTCCGAGCCAGGCTGGGCTGGAAGCCGGGACGGACGCAGCCCGGGACCCAATCCGCAGCCACCTGCGAAGGCAGTGATCCCGCGGCCGCCCCGCGCTGCTGTGGGCGGGTCTGTGGGAGCCCCCGGGGCGCGGCGCTCCCGGGTGGATAAACTCGGTTATTGCCCTTACTCCTCCCCGAGCGCCAGCGGCGATTCCCGGGGGGGTGGGCAGTGCCGTGCGGCGTCCTGCGGGGGCGGGGTTGCTGGGTGGGGCAGTGCCCTAAGGCGGACTGTGGGCCCCAGGATCTCCGCAAGGGGAGACCCCGGGCGCTGTGGGGCGAGCGGGGCTGGCGCTGCAGGTGTTCGGAGATCTGCCCCCTGCCCCCCCCCGCACAATGCCCCGCGCTGCGCTTGGGGGGAGCCGTTCCGGGCATCGGGGATTCCCCCCCCCCCCAGGGTCCGGCACACACGGGCCGGCTCCTCTGACCTTTCTTCCTCCCTGGGCCCGGGTCCCGGGTCCCCTCGCCAGCCTGTGGCTGCCCCCGCCGCTGCCCCCGGGATGGGACGGGCTGCGCTGACTCCTGGACCCCCCCCCAAGTGGAAGATGCTTGACCCTGCGGTAGCCGTTGAACCCCGAGCGGGGCAGCTGAGTGGGGCGCTGGCTCCCCGCGGCTCCGGCCCGCCCGTCAGTGGGTCAGGCGAGGGGCGGCCCGTGGCTCCTGCTCCCAGCTTGTCCGGGCTGGGAGGTAGCTGCAAGGGGCGGCCGGGGGCCGGCTGTGGGATTGAGCGCTAGGTTGGGAGCCGCGGAGCCGAGAGAAGGCGCCGTCCAGTGTCCCGGCACGGCCCGGACTCCAGCCCCCTGCCCAGCCGGGCTCGCTCCGTCCGGGCGCTCGGGCCCGCTCTGTCCCGCTGCCCCGTGGTCTGGGAGCTCCGGCCCCCGGCTCGGAGAGGGGTAAATGGAAGCGAATCCGGTGGGGCCCAGCCCTGCTCCGGGGGCCCCTCTGGCCAGGGCGGCTCCTGTGCCCTGGAGGCTGGGCCCGCGCCTGGCCTAGGCTGGGCCGAGCCGCGCCGCGCCGAGCCGAGCCGCGCCCGGGCTCCAGACCCCCTCGCGGGGCCCGAGGGCGGGTGCGCCCCGAATTCGTTTTGCACAGAACTAAAAGGGGCGGTTCCCCTGGACTCCCTTGACCACGCCCTCTTTGGGTGAGGCCTGTCAATCACTGCCGGAGGCCGCCAATCAGCGGGCAGCTGCCGGGCTTTGGCCCCCGCCGATGGACCCGGGCAGCAGAGCGCGCGCTGCCCCGGGGGCCCAGGCGCTCTCCGGGTACGTGCGGCCGCGCGCGGAGCGCCCAGGGGCCCGGGGCCCTGCGCATGGGGCCGGCCCCGGTGGGAGAGCGCGCGGGGAGCCGGGGTGCGCAGCGCGTCCCTCCCCATGGAGCCCTCGGGGCTGGAGCAGGAGGGCGCGGGCCAGACCCACCCGCCCCACGAGCCCATCAGCTTCGGCATCGACCAGATCCTGAGCAGCCCGGAGCCGGGCAGCTGCTTGGGGCCGGCCCGCCCGGCGGGGGAGCCGGACTACGCGCTCTACGGGAGCGGCTGCGGCGGCGCCTACAACCCCGCCTGTTCGCTGGGCTCCCACAGCCTCAGCCGGAGCATGAGCGTGGCCCCGGGGGGCCCCGCGGGAGGGGTGATCCGGGTGCCGGCGCACAGACCCCTGCCCCCCGCGCCGGCGGCGCCCGCAGCTCCCCCGCAGCCGGGGGTCCCCGGCCTCCCCAGCCTCCCCTTCCCCTGGATGGAGAGCAGCAGGCGGCTCGCCAAGGACCGGCTTTCAGGTGAGCCCCCGCCCGCCGCCAGCTCCCTGGCCCTGCTGGCCGAGCCCCATTCCCGGCGGGGTGCGCCCGATCCCCGCCCCTCTCTCGGGGGTGCTCAGTCACAGGGCCCGGACGGGCATGAAACTGGGCCCGATCCCGGCAGGTACCGAGCGCTCCTCGCTGACATCCCGGGCCGGATCGGGCTCTGCCGCCTTCTGTCCGCCGGGCTCGTGCGGGGCGGAGCTGCCCGGCCCTGGCCAGGGAGCGGCCAGCGGCTCCGCGCCCCGCAGCATGAACCCGGGGCGGGGCGGGGCAGGGCGGTGGCTCCGGCTGCTCGCCCCGGGGAGATTCCGGCCAGCAGGGGCCTGGCCCGGCTCCCCAGTCCTGGTCAGTTCGGTGTCTCGGCTCCGGGACAGAGTCAGCGCCTGTTCCCGGACCCCGCTGCGGGGCCGCCGAAGAACCAGGACTAGGAGAGCGGACCCCGAGTGACAGCGGGATGGCGCCCGGGGGCCCCGGCTGCGCTGGGCAGGTGCGGGGGCGGCTCCAGGCACCAGAGCACCAAGCGGCGAAGGGGCGGCAAGCTGGGGGTGGGGAGAGCGGCTGCCGGTCGCCCTGAGGCGGCATTTCGGCGGCGGGGACGCCGAGGGCTCAGGACCGGGGACTTCCCGCGAAAGCCGCCTGCCTGCCGTGCCTGGGCGGCAAAACACACAGAGCCGCCCCTAGCTGGCGGGTCCCCGGTCCCGCGGACTCCGGCTGGGGCTGGGGCTGTGTCAGGGCCCGGCGGGTCCGAACTCTGCTGGCCGCAGCCCCCGGGTCCCGGTGGCCCAGCTGCCGCTTCCCGCGCAGCGGCGGGGGGCAACCCCCGACCGGGGTCTGGGGAGAAACGTCCCCGGGTGCGCGGCCGCTTCGGAACCGGCTCCGGCTCACGTTGCAGTTTCCGGACCGCCCGGTCCTTTTCCGTCCAGTCCCCGGCGAACTGCAGCCGGATCAAGCGGCCCCAGGCCCGGCTCGCTGGACAGGAGCAGGGCATAGCCCGGAGCCTCGATCCCACCCTGCGTCCCCTCGGAGCTGGAGGCAGGCGGCGGGAAGGGACTGGAGTCCTGGGGCAGCCTCCGCAGCCCCCTTCCCTTCCCGCGCCCCCCCCCCGGGGCTCCCCCCTTGCGCGCTCTAGGCCGCTCCCGCCGTGCGCTCCCCCGGGGCTCCCCCCTGCGCACCCTGCTCCGTGCGCTCCCTGGGGCTCCCACCTGCGCGCTCTCACCCGCTCCCGCCGTGCGTCCCCCGAGTATCCCCCTTGCGCGCCCCTCTCCCGCCGTGCATCCAGGACTCCCCCACCTGCAACTGGTGGGACTGGCGATGTCCTGCTGGGGATTGGAGGGCAGGTGCTGTGAACACCCGGATACCTGGGTTCTGTGCCCAGCTCTGACAGGGCCACCCAGAGGATTCGGGGGCATGGGGTCTTCGGGGGCGGGTCCCGGGGGGAAAGGAACCCCCGCCACCGAATTGCCCACTCGGCGGGCCGGCCCGAGAGAGTTTTCTGGGGCCCAGTGAGAGAGTGAAGGACCTGCTCCAGGGGCCCCAAAAAACTCCCGTGGGGGCCCCTGTGGGGCCTAGGGCAAAGTGCCCCACTTGCCCCCCCCCCCTCTGGGGGGTCCTGAGCTCTGAGCTGCTTTGCCAGGGAAGGTCAGTCTGTCCGTCTGCCCTCCGAGCACCCGGGACCCAGAGCAGCAGGCTTCTGCCCAGGTGTGTTATCGCTCCAGCGGCACCGGGGCACCTCCCCTGGCCCCAGGCGGAAGCTGGGGGCCCCGGGAGCTCCCCTGCCTGGGGAAGAGTGTTTGGCTCCCTGCTGCAGGTGGGGAGGGCCTTGTCCCAGAGCAGGGCAGGAGCTCCTGCCCTGGCTGCAGAGGGCCTGTGGAGTGCAGGGGTCTGTTTGGCCTGGGCTTTGAGCTGGTTCTTAGCCCTGGGGCAGGGAGTCCCTGTCCCTCTCCTGCCCCATTTCTGGGAGAGGGCAGTGATGAGGTAGGGTTGCCAACCCTCCAGGATTGTCCTGGAGTTTGCAGGCACTAAAACTGATGCCATGGGATGAAATCTCCAGGAATGTGGCCAGCCACAGGTGGCATCCCTAGGTGAGGGCAGATGGCCTGGGCAGGCCAGGTGTCTGGAGAGCCAGGGCTGGGCTCTGCCATGCTCCCAGGGTGCCCTCAGCTCAAGGCTGGGCCTCAGGCCTACCTGTGCCTTGCCAAGGAGCCCATACGTGCTGAGCTCTGGCTGGCGAGTCAGACGAAGCTGGCCCTTCCCTGGTGTAGCTGCAATCAATGGGGCCACTCTCGGCTGCATCTGCAACCCGCCTCCAAGCCCCCAGCCAGCGCCTGGATGGCTGAGGTGCAGTGACAGGAGCCCAGCCAGGTGGGGCGGCCCTGCCTGGCTGGGCCCCCGGCTTCATGGCCGGTTTCCACTCCTGCTTGGGGGAGTCTTGATTCCTGTGCAATAAATCGGGGGTGGGGGGACACGGGATGGTTCCCAAAGCCAGACCATGCTGGCAGGAGTGGCCCTGAGCCATGGATAACGAGAGGATGGAGCCAGCCGGCTGGGGTGCCAGGCTCCCCAGTGGCTCCGCACCATTCCTCCAGCCCTGGGGTACCTGTCGGTCCTGCCATGTGCGGCTCCCACTCAGTGCCTGGGGTCAGAGTCTGGAGTATGGCTCCCGGGCAGCTCCACCGGCTGCTTTGGCCCAGATCCCAGCTATGTCCGGTGCCTGCCCTCCAGCACCCCGCGCAGTGCTGGCCCAGGATCTGGGCAGGCAGGCAGTGGGCTCCAGCCATGCCTAGCCCGCGAGTTCGCCCGAGGCAGGTGGCCAGTCACTGCCAGAGGAGCTGCTGTGCCCCAGCAGGAGACCAGACCCCAGTGCTCATCATGCCCCGGGGCCCCAGTATCCAGGCTGGCCTCTGCCCTGACCTCCTGCCTCCACTCTGCCTGCAGCTGCCCTGTCCCCGTTCGCAGTGACGCGGCGCATTGGGCACCCCTACCAGAACCGCACCCCCCCCAAGAGGAAGAAGCCACGCACCTCCTTCAGCCGAGTGCAGATCTGTGAGCTGGAGAAGCGCTTCCACCGGCAGAAGTACCTGGCCTCAGCCGAGCGGGCCACCCTGGCCAAGGCCCTCAAGATGACTGACGCCCAAGTGAAGACCTGGTTCCAGAATCGCCGCACCAAATGGAGGTAACAGGCTGCAGCTCAGGGCTGGGCCCTGCCACACCCAGCTGGGCCAAGTGCAGGGTACCAATGTCTGCAGCACAGCCTCCCTGCCAGCTAGAGGCAACGCGAGCACCCCTGCTGGGCGAGGGCGAGCTCAGGGGTTTGAGCATTGGCCTGCTAAACCCAGCGTTGTGAGTCCAGTCCTTGAGGGGGCCACCTAGGGATCTGGGGCAAAAATCTGTCTGGGGATTGATCCTGCTCTGAGCAGCGGGTTGGACTAGATACCTCCTGAGGCCCCTCCCAACCCTGATATTCTATGAGCTCCCCCTAGAGCCAGATTCCTGCCCCACTCCCCCTGCTGGGAGTAGCCAGGGCTCCTGTTTTGCCAGGGCAGGGTGGCACAGTGCTGGGGCGGGGGCTTGAGCTGGCATGGGGCAGGGGTGTTTGAGGGGCAGGGTGGCACAGTGCTGGGGCAGGGGGCTTGAGGAGCTGGTGTGGGGCAGGGGTGTGTGGGTGAGGGGCAGGGTGGCACAGTGATAGGTTGGGGATGTGCAGCTGAGGGGCAGGGTGGCAAAGAGCTGGGGTGGGGGGCTTGAGGAGCTGGCGTGGGGCAGGGGTGTGTGGGTAAGGGGCAGGGTGGCACAGTGCTGGGCCAAGGGGCTTGAGGATCTGGCGTAGGGCAGGGATGTGTAAGCGAAGGGCAGGGTGGCACAGTGCTGAGGCAGGGGTCTTGAGGAGCTGGTGTGGGGCAGGGGTGCATAGCTGTGCGGCTGGCGTGTGTGTGTGGGGCAGGGTGGCACAGTGATGGAGTGGGGGGTTTAAGGAGCTGGCGTGGGGCAGGAGGGTGTAGCTGTGGGGCAGGGTGGCACAGGGATGGGGCGGGGGGCTTGAGAGCTGGCATGGGGCAGGGGTATGTAGCTGAGGGGCAGGGTGGCACAGTGCTGGGGCAGGGGGCTTGAGGAGCTGGAGTGGGGCAGGGGTGTGTGGGTGAGGGGCAGGGTGGCAAAGTGCTGGGGCGGGGGGCTTGAGGAGCTGGCGTGGGGCAGGGGTGTGTGGGTGAGGGGCAAGGTGGCACAGTGCTGGGCCAAGGGGCTTGAGGATCTGGCGTAGGGCAGGGATGTGTAGGCGAGGGGCAGGGTGGCACAGTGCTGGGGCAGGGGGCTTGAGGAGCTGGCGTGGGGCAGGGGTGCGTAGCTGTGCGGCTGGCATGTGTGGGTGGGGCAGGGTGGCACAGTGATGGGGTGGGGGGTTTAAGGAGCTGGCGTGGGGCAGGAGGGTGTAGCTGTGGGGCAGGGTGGCACAGGGATGGGGCGGGGGGCTTGAGGAGCTGGCATGGGGCAGGGGTGTGTAGCTGAGGGGCAGGGTGGCACAGGGATGGGGCGGGGCACTTAAGGAGCTGGCGTGGGGCAGGGGTGCGTAGCTGTGCGGCTGGGGTGTGTGGGTGGGGGCAGGGTGACACAGTGATGGGGCGGGGGGCTTGAGGAGCTGGCATGGGGCAGGGGTGTGTAGCTGTGGGGAAGGGTGGCACAGTGATGGGGCAGGGGGCTTGAGGAGCTGGCGTGGGCAGGGGTGTGTAGCTGTGGAGCCGGGTGGCACAGTGATAGGGCAGGGGTGTGTAGGTGAGGGGCAGGGTGGCACAGTGCTGGGGCAGGGGTGTGTAGCTGTGGGGAGGGTGGCACAGTGATGGGGTGGGGGTTTAAGGAGCTGGCTTGGGGCAGGGGTGTGTAGCTGTGGGGCAGGGTGGCACAGTGATGGGGCAGGGGGCTTGAGGAGCTGGCGTGGGGCAGGGGTGTGTAGCTGTGGGGCAGGGTGGCACAGTGCCGGGGCAGGGGTGTGTAGCTGTGGGGCAGGAGTGTGTAGTTGAGGGGCAGGGTGGCACAGTGCCGGGGCAGGGGTGTGTAGCTGTGGGGCAGGAGTGTGTAGTTGAGGGGCAGGGTGGCACAGTGCCGGGGCAGGGGTGTGTAGCTGTGGGGCAGAGTGGCACAGTGATGGGATGGGGGGTTTAAGGAGCTGGCATGGGGCAGGAGTGTGTAGTTGAGGGGCAGGGTGGCACAGTGCCGGGGCAGGGGTGTGTAGCTGTGGGGCAGAGTGGCACAGTGCCGGGGCAGGGGTGTGTAGCTGTGGGGCAGAGGTGTGTAGTTGAGGGGCAGGGTGGCACAGTGATGGGGTGGGGGGTTTAAGGAGCTGACGTGGGGTAGGGGTGTGTAGCTGTGGGGCAGGGTAGCACAGTGCTAGGGCAGGAG
Source organism: Aldabrachelys gigantea (assembly GCA_026122505.1). Taxonomy (NCBI): domain Eukaryota; kingdom Metazoa; phylum Chordata; order Testudines; family Testudinidae; genus Aldabrachelys; species Aldabrachelys gigantea. The sequence goes on from CM047483.1 coordinate 147,563,064, forward strand.
TGTGTAGCTGAGGGGCAGGGTGGCACAGTACTGGAGCAGGGGGTTTAAGGAGCTGGCGTGGGGTAGGGGTGTGTAGCTGTGGGGCAGGGTGGCACAGTGCTGGGGCAGGGATGTGTAGGTGTGCGGCAGGGTGGCACAGTGCTGGGGCAGGGGTGTGTAGTTGAGGGGCAGGGTGGCATAGTGCCGGGGCAGGGGTGTGTAGCTCTGGGGCAGGGTGGCACAGTGCCGGGGCAGGGGTGTGTAGCTGTGGGGCAGGGGTGTGTAGTTGAGGGGCAGGGTGGCACAGTGATGGGGTGGGGGGTTTAAGGAGCTGGCGTGGGGTAGGGGTGTGTAGCTGTGGGGCAGGGTGGCACAGTGCTAGGGCAGGGGTGTGTAGTTGAGGGGCAGGGTGGCACAGTACTGGAGCAGGGGGTTTAAGGAGCTGGCGTGGGGTAGGGGTGTGTAGCTGTGGGGCAGGGTGGCACAGTGCTGGGGCAGGGGTGTGTAGCTGTGGGGCAGGGTGGCACAGTGATGGGGTGGGGGGTTTAAGGAGCTGGCATGGGGCAGGGGTGTGTAGCTGTGGGGCAGGGTAGCACAGTGCTGGGGCAGGGGTGTGTAGTTGAGGGGCAGGGTGGCACAGTGATGGGATGGGGGGTTTAAGGAGCTGGTGTGGGGCAGGGGTGTGTAGCTGTGGGGCAGGGTGGCACAGTTCTGGGGTGGGGGGTTTAAGGAGCTGGCATGGGGCAGGGGTGTGTAGCTGTGGGGCAGGGTGGCACAGTGCTAGGGCAGGGGTGTGTAGCTGAGGGGCAGGGTGGCACAGTGATGGGATGGGGGGTTTAAGGAGCTGGCGTGGGGCAGGGGTGTGTAGCTGTGGGGCAGGGTGGCACAGTGTTAGGGCAGGGGTGTGTAGCTGAGGGGCAGGGTGGCACAGTGATGGGATGGGGGGTTTAAGGAGCTGGCGTGGGGCAGGGGTGTGTAGCTGTGGGGCAGGGTGGCACAGTTCTGGGGTGGGGGGTTTAAGGAGCTGGCGTGGGGCAGGGGTGTGTAGCTGAGGGGCAGGAGTGTGTAGTTGAGGGGCAGGGTGGCACAGTACTGGAGCAGGAGGTTTAAGGAGCTGGCGTGGGGCAGGGGTGTGTAGCTGTGGGGCAGGGTAGCACAGTGCTGGGACAGGGGTGTGTAGTTGAGGGGCAGGGTGGCACAGTGATGGGGTGGGGGGTTTAAGGAGCTGGCGTGGGGCAGGGGTGTGTAGCTGTGGGGCAGGGTGGCACAGTGCTAGGGCAGGGGTGTGTAGCTGAGGGGCAGGGTGGCACAGTGATGGGGTGGGGGGTTTAAGGAGCTGGCGTGGGGCAGGGGTGTGTAGCTGTGGGGCAGGGTGGCACAGTGTTAGGGCAGGGGTGTGTAGCTGAGGGGCAGGGTGGCACAGTGATGGGGTGGGGGGTTTAAGGAGCTGGCGTGGGGCAGGGGTGTGTAGCTGTGGGGCAGGGTAGCACAGTGCTGGGGCAGGGGTGTGTAGGTGTGCGGCAGGGTGGCACAGTGATGGGATGGGGGGTTTAAGGAGCTGGCGTGGGGCAGGGGTGTGTAGCTGTGGGGCAGGGTGGCACAGTTCTGGGGTGGGGGGTTTAAGGAGCTGGCATGGGGCAGGGGTGTGTAGCTGTGGGGCAGGGTGGCACAGTGCTAGGGCAGGGGTGTGTAGCTGAGGGGCAGGAGTGTGTAGTTGAGGGGCAGGGTGGCACAGTGCTGGGGCAGGAGGTTTAAGGAGCTGGCGTGGGGTAGGGGTGTGTAGCTGTGGGGCAGGGTGGCACAGTGCTGGGGCAGGGGTGTGTAGGTGTGCGGCAGGGTGGCACAGTGATGGGGTGGGGGGTTTAAGGAGCTGGCGTGGGGCAGGAGTGTGTAGCTGTGGGGCAGGGTGGCACAGTGCTGGGACGGGTGTGTAGTTGAGGGGCAGGGTGGCACAGTGCTGGGGCAGGAGGTTTAAGGAGCTGGCGTGGGGCAGGGGGGTGTAGCTGTGGGGCAGGGGGGTGCAGGTGTGCGGCAGGGTGGCACAGTGCTGGGCAGGGGTGTGTAGCTGAGGGGCAGGGCGGTGGGAGAGAGGGACCGGCCTGGGGCAGGACGGGGATGGGGGTCGAGGCGCTATGGAGGCACTAACGGGCTCTGCCCACGTCCCGCGGCAGGAGACAGACGGCCGAGGAGCGGGAGGCCGAGCGCCAGCAGGCCAACCGGCTGATGTTGCACCTGCAGCAGGAGGCCTTCCAGAAGAGCCTGAGCCAGCCGCTGCCGCAGGACCCGCTCTGCATGCACAACTCCTCCCTCTGCGCCCTGCAGAACCTGCAGCCCTGGGCCGAGGACAAGAAGGTCACGTCCGTCTCAGGGGTGGCATCTGTGGTGTGAGGCCCCCCTGGAGCAGGGGGAGAGACCTGTCTGCACGTTCCCACAAGGCTGTGGGGTGGCAGGGGCTGAGGCCGGACTGCAGATGCTGACCCCTGGGGCCCAGGGACCATGACGCCGGTGCCCTCCCGGCTGTGTGCCTGCCCTGGCTGGGGTCTGCTCTGCCTCAGCACCCCGGGGGAGCAAGGAGCCCCAGACACCCTCCCACCCTGGCAGGCCAGGCCCCGCTGACTGACTCAAAGGCTCTGCCTACACCTGCCTACTAGTGACCTGTACTGCCAATAAAGGGTTAAAGTCTGTGCAAATGGAGACTAGATCCCATCGGCCAGGCCCTCCCCATGGGAGCTGGGCCCCCCGTGACTGGTTGGGGCTCTCTCCAGGGCAATACATGCCCCTGCCCCGCGGGGGGGGACAGCCACCCCGACACCTGCAGGCCCTGCCCAGAGCTGCCCCAGCATCAGCTCCTGGCTCCCCCTGGCTGGCTGCGGAGCCCAGGAATGGAGGGGAAGGCCCCCCGGAGGGAAGCGGGCGCTTGAGGGTGAATGGTGCTCTGGGGCCAGCTCCGCACAGAGGGAGCATGGAGCTGCGGGCGCTGCTCTGACCACAGCCAGGGTCCTGTCTGCAGGCAGTGGCTGGGGCCAGAGGCAGGAGAGGGAATGAAGAGCAGCAGGGGGCTTGGAGCAGAACCACGTGGGCCTGACTTCCCCTGGAAGAGCTTTCAGAGACCCACCCAAACTGGATTTAAGCTTTTCAGGAATGGAAAATCCACCACGACCCCTGGGAAATGGGTCCCGTGATTATTTCTCTTTCTTAAATTCCACCTTCTTTCCCAGCTAAATTAGTCTGGCTTCAACTTCCAGCGCTTGAATCTGTCTGACAGAGCGAAGAGCATTTGGTTCCCCATGTAAGAATGTGCAGGCTGGGATCAAGTCACTCCTGGACCTTCCCTTTGTGCTACTCTGAGCTCCTGGAGCCGTTACTTCCAGGCAGATTTCTAACCCTTTAACCATCCCTCGGCGCGTCTCTGACCCCACTCCCATCTAGCCATGTCCTTCGGGAATTATGGGCATCGGAACTGGGCCAGGATCCCAGCAGTGGTCGCACCAGTGCCACATACTGAGGGGAAATTGCCTCTCTGCTGCACCTTGAGATTCCCGTTTACACACATCCCAGGATCGCGTTCGCCCCGTGGCTGCAGCATCACACGGGGAGCTGATGTTCAGCCGGATTGCCCCGAGTCACTGCTCCCCAGGGTGGAGCCCCTGCCCGCAGGACGGCCTGCACACTCTCCTCCTGATAGACTTCACATGTGGTTGAACTGAAATACACATGGTTTGCTTGTCAGGGTGGGGTCTCTGTCCTGGGCCTCCCCATGCTGATCTCCCTCCCCGTCCATTATGCCCGATCAGCCCTTGCCCTGGGCGTGGGCGGGGGGCGGGGCAGGTCAGAAAGGGGACCTGACAGTGTCTGGTCAGATCTACTGACAGACACGCGAATGCCCATTACTGCAAGCATGGAGGCGCTGGGTAATCGCCTGCATCGGCCGTACTCAGCCAGGGGCAGCTGCAGCTCCCAGCCCCCTCCCTTAGGACCCAGGCTGGAGGGAGGGAGGAGAGCAGTGAGGGACAGGAGGAGGGGGAAGAGAGGCAAATAGGGTGGGGCCTTGCAGAAGGGGCGGGGCCTTGGGGAAGAGGCACCGCAAGGGAGGTACAGACCTGCTAAAGGGGCTTGTTTTTAAACATTGCAAAGTTGGGATCACTCTGGCCATACCCACTTGCCTTTTTCCTCCCAACCTCTGTGCAGGGCTTGGGCCCAGAGAAGAAAGTCTGTCCTAGGTGGGGTGACCAGATGTCCCAATTTTGTAGGGACAGTCTCAGTATTCGGGGCTTTGTCTTATGTAGGTGCCTATGCTCCCCCCCCCCAGCCCCCATCTAGTCATCCTCATCCTAGATAGGAAAGGCCCCTTACCCTATCCCACCTCTCCCCACACCCCAAAGCACTGACTCTGCCACCAGTGGAATTGGCGCTGGGTATGGGCAGGCTGCTGCGGTCATGCTGAGCACCTGCTGCTGCCCAGGGCTGCTGTGCATGGGGTATAGGCCCAGCCAGCCAGACACCCGGGGCCATGAGGAGCGGCATGCTGCATTGAGAGCTGCCAGGGTGCCTCCCTGGCACGCCTGGCTGGGCTGCGGGTGGCCCCTGTCTGTCAGACCCCTAAGGGATCCCACTCTTCCCTCGGGGGGGCCACATGGCCTCCCCCCTCCCAGACTGAGCCTCTGGGCTCCAGCCCTCCTATTTCCCACCGGGAGCTCTGCCCGGCCAGGCAAGCTGAGGGACTCCAGGGCAGAGGCCTGCCCATGCCACAGGGACCCATATCTGACAAAGTGGGAATTTTTTGTATTTTTTTAATGACGCCTTTGTGTGCCTCAGTTTCCCCCTATACTTTGCAGGGCTCCCCAGTGCAGGGGTGGGGGGAGGATTATGTTTGCTCGCTGGGCAGGCTGAGAGACACAGGTGTGTGTCACCGCCCTGCCTGGGTAGAATGAGCAGAGTCACTACGGAGCTGACTGAAACTCATCCAGAGCCACAGAGACAATGCCAGCTCCAGTGAGTTACCTACTGGTCTCTCTGGCCAGGGGGTTGTGAACTCAGCCAGTTCCTGCCTGGAGAACGAAGCCCAGATGTGCCCAGCTGTGATTAATGAGGGCTTGGTGGGCTGGAGGAAGCTAGTTCTCTGCTGGGACTGACAGGGGGTCAGAGCCAGCCTGGCAATGGAGTCCCAGCTGGTGAATTGCTCCGGGCTGCCCAGGCCGGAAGCTGCAATACCCGCTCTGTCTCTGTGCTGACCCAGGGGCTGCTCACGCTGGGGGCAGGTGACTCATGCACCCAGAGGCTCAGTCTAGAAGCCAGGGAGGCTGCAGGGCCTGCCCCGAAGGGAGAGTGGGACCCTTGGGGGGCTGCCCCACTGCAGGGTTCCCCCAAGGGGCTGTTGTAAAGCTGGGGCATGGAACACATGAACGTAAGAACAGCCATAGTGGGTCAGACCAATGGTTATTCTAGCCCAGTGTCCTGTCTTCTGAGAGTGGCCAGTGCCAGATCCTGCAGAAGGAATGAACAGAACAGGAAAATTAGCCAGTGATCCATCCTCTGTCATCCAGTGCCTGCCTCTGGCAGTCAGAGATTTCGGGCCACCCAGAGCATGGGGCTGTATCCCTGGCCAGCTTGGCTAACAGCCATTGATGGACTGATCCCCCATGGACTTAACTAGTTCTTTCTTGAACCCAGTGAAACTTTTGGCCTTCACAACATCCCCTGGCAACAAGCTCCACAGATCGACTGTGCGTTGTGTGAAGAAATACTTCCTTGTGTTTTTCTTAAACCTGCTGCCTAGTCATTCATTTGGTGATTCCCAGTTCTGGTGTTAGGAGGAGGAGTAAATAACACTTCCTGGTTCACTTTCTCCACACCGGTCATGACTTTATAGACCCCCCTTAGTCGTCGTCTTTTGTGAGCTGAACAGTCCCAGTCTTTTTAATCTCTTCTCATACAGAAGCTGTTCCAGACCCCTCCGCATTTTTGTTGCCCTTTTCTGCACTTTTTCCAATTCCAATAGATATTTTTTGAGATGGGGTGGCCAGAACTCTCTGTTAAGGGTGTGGGTGTCCCATGGATTTATACAGAGGCAACATGATATTTTCTGGCTTATTATGTCTCCCTTTCTTAATGATTCCCAAAGTCTGTTCCCTTTTTTAACTGTCGCTGCACATGGAGTGGATGTTTTCAGAGAACTACCCACAATGACTCCAAGATCTTTTTTGAGTGGTAACAGCCAGTTTAGACCCCATCATTTTGTATATATAGTTGGGATTGTGTTTCCCAATGTGCATGACTTTGCGTTTACCAACACAGAATTTCAGCTGCCATTTGCAGTTTAGGGAGAGCCCTTTGTTGATCTTTGCCATCTGCTTTGGACTTAACTATCTTGAGTAGTTTTGTATCTGCAAATTTTGTCACTTCACTGTTTCCCCCTTTTTCCAGATAATTTATGAATATGTTGAACAGTAATGGGCCCAGTACATACCCCTGGAGAACACCACTGTCACGGACGCACAGGTCGTGCCCACTCTTGGCCCCATAGGGTTCTTGGGGGGTGCCCCCTTCAGTGCGACAGCCCTTCTCGGGGGTCCACTCTCTCTTGGGGTCAGGCCCCTCCACCTCCTGGAGCCGCACCTCTCTGAGCCTTAGCACATCTGTCTCTGCCATGGGCCCCCTTAGGGAGTCCACGCGCTCTGGACCTCCTGGGCCTCCTCACCCCTGAAGGGGTTGATCCCCCCACCACCCTGATCTCTAGACTGGAGTGACTCTCAGCCAGCGTAACACAGGAGGTTTATTGAGGGTTGAACCCAGCACAGGAAACTCTCAAGGCCTCAGGCCTGGCCTCCCTCAGCCCAGCACATCCCAGTCCCCCTGCATCCAGGTGGGCTCTGCCTGCTCCCCCTGTCCAGCCTAGAGCCCCCCTGCTTCCCAGCTGGGCCTCCGATATCCCCAGCCCCAAGCCCCCACTGTCCATTGTCTTCTCTCCAGGTAAACAGGGTCCTAAACAGGAAGGCCTGGGTCTCCTCTCAACCCCCTTCTGGCCCCTCTGGCTGGTCAGGTCACCGGGGTCCTCTCCCCGCAGCCCATTGTTCCCCACTGGCCAGAACCAGCTGTGACTCCTGAGCTGGGTCTCCGGGTCATCAGGTCACCAGTTGCTGGGGTGTCTATCCTCCAGGCCCTTGGCTGGGGTCCCAAGTTCCCTCACTGGTCCCCTGTACCAACAAACTCCCTCTCCTCTCACCTCGTTAAACCAGTAACACCCAGGGACACTGAGTCCCCCTCCCTCTGCATGCAACCCCCTGGAAACCATGGAAAAACCAAGAAACCCCCCCACCTCATCACAACCACTGTTTACCTCTCTCCATTTAGTAGTTCTGTAATTTCATCTTTGAGTTTTAAGAGTAATTGAGAACTCTTAAGTGAACATCATCTGGTCCTGGAGACTTATTACTGTTTAACTGATCAGTTTGTTCCAAAACCTCCTCCAATGACTCCTCAGTCTGGGTCTCTGGGACAGTTCCTCAGATTTGTCACCAAACAAGAATGGCTCAGGTGGGAGACTCTCCCTCCCATCCTCTGCAGTGACGATCAAAGCAAACAATTCATTTAGCTTCTCTTAGCGTCATTTAGTCTTGTCTTTCCTGAATGCTCTCCAGCCTGAGAACCACCATCTTTTCCTACCCTTTGTTTCCTGTCTTTTAACCAGTTATTGATCGGTGAGCCTGTGATGAACTGGGACTGTTTTAATGTTTGCTCTGAACACTGTGTTGGTGCCTCAGTGTCCCCTAGGCAGTTCTTAAGTATCTAGGTGGTGGGATAAGGGGGTGTGATTGCTACAGAGGAAGGGGCCAGTGCCCCTAAATGCCTGGCACTCTGTCTCCTAGCAACTGATGGCCTGGGCCCCTCCTCAGCAAAGGTGCCAACTGAAAGTGTTGGAGACAAAGGGATCAGGTGACCTCCTGGCCCGGGAAAGGGGCTGAGCAGAGAGGAGGGGTTGGAGGAGGTGGTTAGTCTGGAGCTGCCTGGGGACAAGGAGTGAAGTGCAGACCTAGGGGTCTGGCTCACTGCCCCCCAGAATGGACCCGGCCGAGGGGTCTGGTTCACTGTATCTACAAGCTCTGTTTTAGACTCTGTTCCTGTCATCGAATAAACCTCTGTTTTACTTGCTAAGAATCACGTCTGACTGCCAAGTGGGGGTGCAGAACCCTGTGGCTTCCCCAGGACCCCGCCTGGGTGGGCTCGCTGTGGGAAGCGCACGGAGGGGCAGAGGATGCTGAATGCTCCAAGGAGAGACCCAGGAGGTGAAGCCGTGTGAGCTTCTTGCCCTGAACAAGTCTGCTCCAAGGGAGAGGAGGCTCCCCAAAGTCCTGCCTGGCTTTGTGGGGAGCTGTTCCAGAGCATCACCCGGGGACTCCGTGACAGAGCCGACCTTCCCCCTTATCCCATGGCAGATCTGTCTGCTTAAGAGCCTTTGGGGAGGGACCTTGTCAAAGTCTCTCTGAAAGTCCAAGTACACTATATCCACTGGACCCCCTTGTCCACATGTTGACCCCTCAAAGAATTCTAGTAGAGTGGTGAGGCATGATTTCCCTTTTATGGCCTGCTTCTAATCTACTTCATTTGTTTTGATTTGTTTTTTGCTATTAGTTTTTCTGTCTTTTGCTAGTTGCTCTTCCAGTTCTTTTTGACCTGCCTAATTACACTTTTACACTCGACTTGCCGCAGTTTGTTCTTTTCTATTTTCCTCAGAGGCTTTTACTTTCAGCTTTTAAAGGACATCTGTTTGCCTCTAACCACCTCTACACTGCTCTTTAACCATAGTGGCATTTTTTGATTCACTTACGGCTTTTATTTTAATTTGGGGTATACAATTAGCTTAAGCCTCATTATGGTGTATTTATAATGTTTCCATGTGGCTTGGAGGCATTTCACTCATGTAACTATTCCTTTTAGTTTCTCTTTAACTAGCTTCCTCATTTTGTATGGTTCCCCTTTTTGAAATGAAATGCCACTGTGGTGGGTTTCTTTGGGTGGGTTTCCCCCTACAAGGATGTTCAATTTAATGCCATGATGGGCATTATTACTCAGCAGTTCAGCTATATTCACTGGATCCTGAGCGCTCCTTAGGACTAAATCAGGAATTGCATCTCCCTGTTTGGGTGCTAAGACTACCTGCTCCAAGGACCAGGCATTCATGGTGTCCAGAAATGGTGTGTCTGCTTCCCGCCCCGAGATGCATGTACCAGTCGCTATGGGGGAGCTGAGATTTGCCTTTATTACTGGGGTTTCTGCCTTTGTACCCACTCTAATCTCCCTGAGCATTTCTGGTCAGGTGCTTGGTAGCCTCTTCCTATTGCTAGACTTTTACTCTGCAGCAGGGAATCTCTAGCCAGAGAGAGTCTGTGGTGCAGTTTGTCATTCAAATGTTTTGCTATATTTGACCCTCTGCTTTCTCCCACGTACAGCACCCCTGCCCCGCCCGCACAACCTCCTCTGTGACTCCGGGACAGTTTGTACCCTGGTATTACTGTGTCCTTTTCATGATCATTGTTCCACCAAGTTTCTCTGATGCCTGTTGTATCAATATCCTCATTTAATACCGGGCACCCGAGTTAACCCAGCTGAGTATTGAGACTTCTAGCTTTTGTACACAAACACTTATAAAACTTGTCAATATTTAGTTGTCTGCCTCCATGTGCTGTCATTGAAGGGGACTTGGTTTTGTTTGACTGTTTCTCTTCAGCTCCTACCTGCACTTAGCAACTTCTGTCCCCTCCTCTTTACTAGGATATAAATCCACCCCTAAGGGATGTCTCTGTCTGAGCTGTGTGCTCCCCAGTCCCTGTTGGCTTCCCCCAGCCTTCAGTTTAAAAACCCTATGGCCTTTTTACTGTGACTTGCCAGCAGTCTGGTTCCATTTTGTTTGAGGTGGAGCCCAAACTTCCTGTATAGGCTTCTCATTTCCCCAAAGGTTCCCCAGCTCCTAGTAAATCTAAACTCCTCCTCCCTGCGCCGTCGTCTCATCCATGCGTTGAGACCCTGCCTGTCTAACTGGCCCTGTGCATTGAACGGGAAGCTTTTCAGAAAACGTTACCATGGAGTCCTGGACTTCAATCTCTTACCTGCTTAAATGTGGCCTCCAGGACCTCTCTCCTACCCTTTCCCACGTCACCAGTACCTACCTGTACAGTGGCCACTGGCTCCTCCCCAGCACCACACGTTTGTACTTAAAGTTCTGCACAGGATCTTTTCAGGGGGAATAAGGCAAAACGCCACATTTATTAGTAATCCAGGTATCCATTAACACTGTATCATATGATATATATATTACACTTATGCGCGCACACACTCACACACACACACACTCTGTCTTGTTGTTACCAATTAGTTGCTCCCCCTAACTGCACTGGCCAGGTGAGTTACATCAGGGAGGGGTGGAGCCAGGCTTCTGCCAATCCAGATCGATGCTCCATGTTGACAAGATGAGACCCAGCGTCCTCTGCAAGACCCCTCACCTTTATAGCAGCTTCCCTCTCATGCAAATCTGTACCAGCTCCAAAATCTGTGTCTGAGTCCATTGGGCCTTTGTCCTGGTTCCTTCTGGGGGTGTCCCAATGCTGCAGAGAGTGTTTCCAAGGGAAGGTGCTGACTTTAACCCCCGAGGCCATCAGTGTCTCTGCTCATCTTTAAGGAGCCCACCTGACAGGTTTTTTTGTCCTTGAGGCTGGCTCCCAGCCCCTCTCCAGGGGGTGCAGCTGTCTGGAGGTGCTGCCTTCCCCCCTTGCTCATTCGCACCTCGCTCATTCCACAGGGCCATCGGTTAAGGGAGTGGGGGCGGGGTGGGAGGGATCTTGTTCTACTCCGAGCAAAAAGGCATTTCTCTTCTATCTTCTTCTATCCTTAGGGGCTATAACATTATACCAGGGGCAACGCAAAGTTTCTATATGAGGCTTTGATACAAAGTTTCCATATGCCAAGGCTCATCAGTACAAGGTTTCCACATGAGGCTTTGATACAAAGTCCCATGAACACAGAGGTCACCCATGGGCAGACCCACTACAAGGTTATATGAAGAGGCACAATATAAAGTCATATGAAAATTATCAGAGATTTCTCTACATGTACATCTATCTAGATATTTCGAGAGATCTGCAACCTTCGCTCCTCAGGCAGGCAAGTCACCATGCGGTTCTCCTGGTCATTGCAAACCCAGCTCTCTGTGTTTCTAATGATCGAATCCCCCATAACTATTACCTGTCTCTTCCTAATAACTGGGGGTCCCTCCCCTGGAGGGGTATCCTCTGTGCAAGGAGACACCACGACGTCATCTGGAAGGAGGGTCCCAGCTATGGGTTCATTGCCCTCTGCTCCAGTTTGATCTTCTTCCTGGAGACTTTCATCTTCCTCAACAGCACAGATGCTCTCAGACGGGGGTTGGGACCACTCTGCTGTGTCCGGAAAGTCTCTTCCAGGTACCCCTCTGTCTCCCTTCACTCCTCTGCTTCAGCCATTCTGGTCTCCAGAGCCCAAGCTGCTTGCACCGAATGCCCACATGGCAGGTAACTCTATGTGCTGCACTCACTGTGTACACCTGCTAATCCCCATCTGCTGCTGGCGGCTGCCAGAGCTAGGCAAGGCAGTTGTTTGCTCTTTGGGGTGTTTTGGGGGGGCTGTTGTTGGCCTAAGTATAGGGTAAGGCCTGGCTCTCATCGCCCCCTCTAACTCCTCCCGCAACACTCCTGTTTGCTCGCTGCTCCGTGGTTTGGGAGCAGGCTTTTAACCCCTGTTCTCCCAGAGTTAGCGCCTGAGTGAGATTAGGGATCCAAGCCTGGCCGGCTAGAGCTCCTTGGGAAGTGGCTCCGCATGCAGCCCCCAGTGTTCACTTCAGTCCCTCACCCCCTGGGGCCGAGGGTCACTCCTCCTTCCCAAGAACTCCCTGTCACGGAGTGGGGGGGAGTCCAGGGCCTGTGACCCCACTTTCTGCCATTCCCCAGGACTCTCAGCCAGCCAGTAACACAGAAGGGTTATTAGACGACAGGAACACAGTCCCAAGCAGGGCTTGTAGGTACAACCAGGACCCCTCAGCCAGGTCCCCCTGGGGGGCAAGAAGCTTAGATCCCAGACTTGGGGTTCCCTGCATCTTCCCAGCCAGCCCAAAACTGAACCCCCCCCACTCCAGCTCACTCACTCCCCTCCCCCCGGCTCCTCCTCCAGCCTTTGTCCAGTTTCTCAGGCAAAGATGTCACCTGGCCCCAACCCCTCCCAGCTCAGGTTACAGGCTCAGGTACCGTCCCTCAAATACAGTCACCCCCCTTTTCTCCCCTCCCCCTTGCAAATAGTCCCAGTAAAACCGTCAATCCACCCCCAAGCAGTGTGGGCCACTTGACACCTCTGGCAGTGAGCCCAGAGCAATGGGACTGGTCCCCTTGTAGGCAGGGTGGGGCAGTTCTCAGGCTCTCCTGGAGATACCAGGGGTAAGGCACAGCTGAGACTGCTGGATGTCAGTGCCCCTTTGAGCTGGGCTGCTGGAGGAACCACCCCCGTTCCCGTCTCTGGGCTCGTCTACACGGAAATGCTGCAGCCGCACGGCTCCAGGGCTTCAGTGAAGATGCTACCTGTGCCACCGGACTGCTTCTGCCCTGGCTGTCAGCTCCCCTGTGCCTGAGCAGCAGTAGCCAGGGCGATGGGAGAATTCTCCTGGCCATGCTCCGTCTGTGTTTCACCGCACCGCTCTGGGGGCCTGAATTCCTCATGAGGACCAGGCTCTGCCCACTCCCGGCCTGGGCTGCACTAGAAAACTAGCTCGGGGTGTGGAGTCCACACAACCCCCCCCCAACTCCCTGCATGGAGAGTGCCAGCTAACCCAGCTTGGGCAGGGGGCTAAGCACAGCGTGGGGAGACCCCTCCCACCCCCCACTGCATCAGGAGCATCTGCTCGCAGGCGGCGCAGTGAGGCCGCTGTGGGTTTTACGTGTTGACGACAAGCCTTCCCGCTGGCCTAGCTCCATCCCTGCGGGCTGGAAAGAGCCTGGCCCTGCGTGCTGGAGGCCAGCACCCTAGGCCCTGTGTGGGCAGCGCTTGGGCAAAGGAAGAATTCTACTGGCAACCTGGCGCCCGCCTCTCAGCCCGCCACTGAATTAACCAGTGACAGAAATTCCCCCTCCAGCCAGAGCCTGAGTGTCTACACTGCGGCATTAGCAGAGACTGGGGTGTGAGCCCCCTTCTTAACCCGCCTCCTCCCCTGTCCTGCTAAGTTCACCTGGGAGCCTCCCAAGGAGAGCAGGCTATTTGTACACTGCAGGGGCTGGGCCTGGCCAGTCCTTCCCACCCCCTGCCCATGTCCCAGACAACCAGGTGACAAAGCACCTTATGGTTCCTGCTCTTCGCACGCAAAGCACAGAGGGAAACTGAGGAACACACTGGAATCACAAACTTTCTCTGTTGCTACTGGGCATCTGGCTCCTCGCCCACTGGGCGAGCTCTGGCCTCCCTGACCGGCCCTGCCTGTCTGCTCTGCATCTCTCCTTCACTACCCTCTGCCTCCTGGGCATGGCCAGACGCCTCAGGCTGCAGCTTCCTCCTCCCCAGCCCTGGCACCGAGCTGGTGGAGGAGCCTGACCTGCAGATGCAGCACTATAGACCAGCTCCCCAGAGCCTCCTCGCTGCTTCGCTGAGCCCCTGCCTTTGCCAGCCAGTCCTGTCCCCACTGAGGCGCTTTGATGAGGCAGGAGGGAGTGGTGGAGGTGTGAAGTGGGAGGGAGAGGTGGGGGGGGAGGTTTGATGAGCATGAGGAGGTGGGTGGGAGGAGAGGTTTGATGAGGCAGGAGGATGTGGTGGAGGTGTGAAGTGGGAGGGAGCGGTTTGATGGGGATGAGGGGTGGGGGGGAGGTTTGATGAGGTAGTGTTAAGGTTTTTCCCCCCCCTTTGAACTTTACTGTACAAAAAGTGGGGACCTGCATGAACACTTTTAAGCTTTATTACTAGCTTAAATCTGGCATGCTGCCACCAGCCAGAATTTAGTGTCTGGCACACTTTCTGTTCCCCCAAAACCTTCCCTGGGGAACCCAGACCCAAGCCCCTTGGGTCTTAAAACAAGGAGAAATTAACCATCCCCCTCCTTTCCCCCCAGACTTTCCCCTCCCTGGGTTGCCTTGAGAGGCTTGACACCGATCCAAACTCCTTGGATCTTAAAACAAGGAGGAATTAACCATCCCCCCTCCTGTGCCCCCACCAATCCCTGGTGAGGTCAGACTCAATCCCTTGGATTTTAAACCAAGGAAAAATCAATCAGGCTCTGTCATAAGTAGATAGGTAAGGGTTAAGTTTCTTTTACCTGTAAAGGGTGAACAAAGGGGAAACCAAACACCTGACCAGAGGACCAATCAGAGACCTGGATTTTTTTCAAAAGTATGGGAGGGAAAGGAACTCGGGGTCTTTGTTGTTTTTCCTCGGCTGTGAGAAAACAAGCTTCTCTCTACCTCCAATCTTCTTTCTAATATCCTATATCAGGGGGATTAACGTTAGGGAGGGAGAGGAATTATTTAAATTTAGTACTAATGTAGGCACGAGGACGAATGGGTACAAACTGGATATTAGGAAGTTTAGACTTGAAATTAGACGAAGGTTTTTAACCATTAGGGGAGTGAAATTCTGGAATAGTCTTCCGAGGGAAGTGGTGGGGGCAAAAGACTTATCGGGCTTTAAGGCTAAGCTTGATAAGTATATGGAGGGGATGATATGATGGGATAGTTTAATATGGGCGATTGATCTTGGATTATCGGCAGATAAGTCTGCTAAATGGTTTGTGAGGGGATGATGGATGGGATGAGAACTGAGTTACTGCAGAGAATTCTTTCCTGGGTGCTGGCTGGTGAGTCTTGCCCACATGCTCAGGGTTTAGCTGATTGCCATATTTGGGGTCGGGAAGGAATTTTCCTCCAGGGCGGATTGGCAGAGGCCCTGGAGGTTTTTCGCCTTCCTCTGCAGCATGGGGCGTGGGTCACTTGCTGGTGGATTCTCTGCAGCTTGAGGTCTTCAAACCACAATTTTGAGGACTTCAATAACTCAGTCATGGGTTAGGGGTTGTTATAAAAGTGGATGGGTGGGGTTCTGTGGCCTGCCTTGTGCAGGAGGTCGGACTAGATGATCATGTTGGTCCCTTCTGACCTATGAGTCTATGAGTCTATGAGTCTATAAAAGTCTGTGAGTACAAAAGGAAACAAAGTCATCGGCTGTGATGTGCTTTGATTTGTATTTACTGTGTGTTGATTTGCTGGACTGTTTTAAATTGGCTATTTTTTAAATCAGACTGGTTATTCATATTTTCTTATAAGCAAGAGCCTGTATTGATCTTTAATGCGGTATTATTATTCTGAATTTTCTTTCCTTTTATATAAAGTTTTCTTTTTAACTTGTGGAAGTTTCTTTCCTAGTGAGGCAAAGGGGAGAGAAATTTTTGTGCCCAAGAGCTGTTACATCTGTGACAGGCTAAAGGGGGGGAAAGGGAAAAGCCCAGGCTGTGGGTTAGTTTCTTATTGTCCCCAGGGCGGGAACAGGCTACGGGGAAAGAGAGAAAGAATCCCTTTAGTTTCCCTGTGTTTGAAGCTGTCTCTTTAGAGAGAAAGGAGACAGGACTTTTTTGGTATTGTGATGTAAAGGAGATTGCATCCATTCCCTCAAGTGGCTCAGAATAGAACGCCGGAGAGAAGGGAGGGAGGGGGAATTTTCCCTTACCAGTAGACTCAGATTTCTGAGTCGTGGGGGGTCTTCCCAAAGGAAGTTGGGGAGGCCACAGAGGGGGTACCCCAAGGAGTATTTGGGGAACCCAGGCTGATAAGAGCCTCAATCTTATCTGGTGGCAGCGAAATAATATCTAAGCTGGAGATTAAGCTTAGAGGACTTTATGCTAGTACCTCATATTTGAACTCTAAGGTTCGGATGGAGGAAGTATACTATGACAGGCTCTTAAAAAGAAAGCTTTTAATTAAAGAAAGAAAAAAAGTAAAAGTTATCTTTGTAAAATCAGGATGAAAAATGCTTTACATGGTACTCAGATTCATATAGACCAGAGGGACCCCCCACCCCAGCCTCAGATTCAAAGTTACAGCAACAGAGGTAAAAATCCTTCCAGTAAAAAGACACATTTACAAGTTAAGAAAACAAACATAGGACTAATCCGCCTTTCCTGGCTATTACTTATTATTATGAAACGTGAAAGACTGATTCAGAAAGATTGGGAAAGCCTGGAACGATGTCCCGTCTCTCTCAGTCCCGAAAGCGCAAAACAAACCACACAAAGAGCACATACAAAGACTTCCCCCCACCAAGATTTGAATGTATCTTGTCCCCCCATGGTCCTCTGGTCAGGGGTCAGCCAGGTTCACTGAGCTTCTTAACCCTTTACAGGTAAAAGAGACATTAACTCTTAACTGTCTGCTTATGACAGGTGGGGTGTGGGGGTGGAGGTCTGATGGGGATGAGGAGAGTGGTGGTGGGAGGTTTGTTGAGGTGGGGGTCTGTGGGGCAGGTCTGATAGGGATGAAGAGGGGTGTGGGGGAGGTTTGATGAGGTGGGATGTGGGGGGGAGGTTTGAAGTGTGAGGGAGAGGTGGGGGGGAGGTTTGCTGGGGATGAGGAGGAGTGTGGGGGAGGTATGATGAGATGGGGTGTGGGGGGAGGTTTGAAGTGCGAGGGAGAGGTGGGGTTGGGGGAGGTTTTCTGGGGATGAGGAGGGGTGTGGGGGAGGTATAATGAGATGGGGTGTGGGGGGAGGTTTGAAGTGCAAGGGAGAGGTGGGGTGGGGGGGAGTTTTGAAGTGTGAGG
Source organism: Aldabrachelys gigantea (assembly GCA_026122505.1). Lineage (NCBI taxonomy): Eukaryota > Metazoa > Chordata > Testudines > Testudinidae > Aldabrachelys > Aldabrachelys gigantea. The sequence continues at coordinate 147,579,845 of CM047483.1, forward strand.
GAGAGGTGGGGTCGGGGGAGGTTTGCTGGGGGTGAGGAGGGGTGTTGGGGAGGTTTGATGAGGTGGGGTGTGGGGGGGATGTTTGAAGTGCGAGGGAGAGGTGGGGTTGGGGGAGGTTTGATGGGGATGAGGGGGGTGTGGGGGACGTTTGATGAGGTGGGATGTGGGGGGGAGGTTTGAAGTGAGAGGGAGAGGTGGGGTGGGGGGAGGTTTGAAGTGCAAGGGAGAGGTGGCGTGGGGGGGGAGTTTGAAGTGAAAGGAAGAGGTGGGGTGGGGGGAGACGTTTGATGGGGATGAGGAGGGTTGTGGGGGAGGTATGATGAGGTGGGGTGTGGGGGGATGTTTGAAGTATGAGGGAGAGGTGGGGTTGGGGAGATGTTTGATGCGGAGGGGTGTGGGGGAGGTTTGAGGAGGTGGGATGTGGGGGGGGGAGTTTGAAGTGCGAGGGAGATGTGGGGTGGGGGAGGTTTGCTGGGGATGAGGAGGGGTGTGGGTGAGGTTTGAGGAGGTGGGATGTGGGGGGGAGGTTTGAAGTGAGAGGGAGATGTGGGGTGGGGGGAGGTTTATGGGGATGAGGAGGGGTGTTGGGGAGGTTTGAGGAGGTGGGATGTTGGGGGGAGGTTTGAAGTGAGAGGGAGAGGTGGGTTGGAGGAGAGTTTTGCTGGGGATGAGAAGGGGTGTGGGTGAGGTTTGAGGAGGTGGGATGTTGGGGGGAGGTTTGAAGTGAGAGGGAGATGTGGGGTGGGGGAGGTTTGCTGGGGATGAGGAGGGGTGTTGGGGAGGTTTGAGGAGGTGGGATGTGGGGGGGAGGTTTGAAGTGCGAGGGAGAGGAGGGGTGGGGGAGGTTTGCTGGGGATGAGGAGGGGTGTGGGGGAGGTATGGTGAGGTGGGGTGTGGGGGGGATGTTTGAAGTGTGAGGGAGAGGTGGGGTGGGGGGAGGTTTGATGGGGATGAGGAGGGGTGTGGGGGAGGTTTGCTGAGGATGAGGAGGGGTGTGGGGGAGGTTTGAGGAGGTGGGATGTGGGGGGGAGGTTTGAAGTGCGAGGGAGAGGTGGGGTGGGGGAGATGTTTGATGGGGATGAGGAGGGGTGTGGGGGAGGTTTGAGGAGGTGGGGTGTGGGGGGGATGTTTGAAGTGCGAGGGAGAGGAGGGGTGGGGGAGGTTTGCTGGGGATGAGGAGAGGTGTGGGGAAGGTTTGAGGAGGTGAGGTGTGGGGGGAGGTTTGAAGTGAGAGGGAGAGGTGGGGTGGGTGAAGGTTTGCTGGGAATGAGGGAGGTGTGGGGGAGGTTTGATGAGGTGAGGTGTGGGGGGGAGGTTTGAAGTGCGAGGGAGAGGAGATGTGGGGGGAGGTTTGCTGGGGATGAGGAGGGGTGTGGGGGAGGTTTGATGAGGTGAGGTGTGGGGGGGAGGTTTGAAGTGCGAGGGAGAGGAGGGGTGGGGGAGGTTTGCTGGGGATGAGGAGGGGTGTGGGGGAGGTTTGATGAGGTGAGGTGTGGGGGGGAGGTTTGAAGTGCGAGGGAGAGGAGGTGTGGGGGGAGGTTTGCTGGGGATGAGGAGGGGTGTGGGGGAGGTTTGAGGAGGTAGGATGTGGGGGGGAGGTTTGAAGTGTGAGGGAGAGGTGGGGTGGGGAGATGTTTGATGGGGATGAGGAGGGGTGTGGGGCAGGTTTGAGGAGGTGGGGTGTGGGGGGATGTTTGAAGTGCGAGGGAGAGGAGGGGTGGGGGAGGTTTGCTGGGGATGAGGGGGGTGTGGGGGAGATTTGATGAGGTGGGATGTGGGGGGAGGTTTGAAGTGCGACGGAGAGGAGGGGTGGAGGGAGGTTTGCTGGGGATGAGGAGGGATGTGGGGGAGGTATGGGGTGTGGGGGGATGTTTGAAGTGTGAGGGAGAGGTGGGGTTGGGGAGATGTTTGATGGGGAGGGGTGTGGGGGAGGTTTGAGGAGGTGGGATGTGGGGGGGAGGTTTGAAGTGCGAGGGAGAGGTGGGGTGGGGGGAGGTTTGATGGGTATGGGGAGGGGTGTGGGGGAGGTTTGAGGAGGTGGGATGTTGGGGGGAGGTTTGAAGTGCGAGGGAGAGGAGGGGTGGGGGGAGGTTTGATGGGGATGGGGAGAGGTGTGGGGGAGGTTTGAGGAGGTGGGATGTGGGGGGGAGGTTTGAAGTGCGAGGGAGAGGAGGGGTGGGGGGAGATGTTTGCTGGGGATGAGGAGGGATGTGGAGGAGGTTTGAGGAGGTGGGATGGGGGGGAGGTTTGAAGTGAGAGGGAGAGGTGGGGTGGGGGAGATATTTGATGGGGATGAGGAGGGGTGGGGGGAGGTTTGAAGTGCGAGGGAGAGGAGGGGTGGGGGGAGGTTTGCTGGGGATGAGGAGGGGTGTGGGGGAGGTTTGAGGAGGTGGGATGTGGGGGGGAGGTTTGAAGTGCGAGGGAGAGGAGGGGTGGGGGGAGATGTTTGATGGGGATGAGGAGGGGTGTGGGCTGAAGGGGGTGAGCGGCTGGGCCAGGCTAGGCCAGTGGGTGCCAGGCAGCCGGAGGTCAACATTTCAGGGCCGGCTCTGACCTTCCCCCCTTGGGCAGCCACCCAGCGGGGCCGGGCCCAATTCTGGCCTCCATTAGGCGTCCCCCCCCTACACGTGGTGTCTGGACTCTGGGCTGGGGGGGAGGCAGGTGCTGGATCATGGCATAGCAGCTCAGGGCGACCCCCCAGGAACAGCACTCGCAGCCCAGGGTGGAACTGCAGGGCAAGGGAATGGCACCCCCGGCTGGCAGCTTTTCCCATAGCGCCTGCGGGCCTGAGCCTGGATGATTCCAGGCAAGAAAGCGAGCCAAGCGGCTCTCTGGCCTCTCATCCTGCGGAGCCTCACAGCCTGTCTCAGGCCTGGCGGGGGAGCAGGACCAGCCTGTAGAGGGAAGGAGTTCATGGGGCTGCCAAGGAAAAGAGCTGGGGCTAGGCTCAGGGGAGGGCAGGTTTGGATGAGAAAGATCAGAAAAGTTGGGTGTATTTGGGATTAGGGGTTGGTTGGGGGACAGTGAGGATTGGGGGGTAGGAGAGGCACAGGGGGTTGGGGTGTGGTGGGGGTTAGAGGTTGGGGGATAGTAAAGTTTGTGGGTAGGAGAGGTGCAGGGGGTTGGGGTGCGGTGGGGTCTAGGGGTTGGAGGACAGTGAGGTTTGGGGGTAGGAGAGGTGCAGGGGGTTGGGGTGCGGTGGGGTCTAGGGGTTGGGGGACAGTGAGGTTTGGGGGTAGGAGAGGCGCAGGGGGTTGGGGTGTGGTGGGGGTTAGGGGTTAGGGGATGTGACGAACTAGGAACGTTCTTAATGTTTTCTCTGAATACTATGTTGGTACCTCAGTGTCCCCTAGGCAGTTCTTAAGTTTCTTCTTCGAGTGGTTGCTCATATGCATTCCATTTAGGTGTGTGCGCGCCGCGTGCACAGCCGTCGGAGAAACTTTTACCCTAGCAACACTGGTCGGGTCGGCCAGGCGCCCCCCAGAGTGGCGCCAGTAGCGCGCATATAAATAGCCCGGCCGACCCGGCCACCCTTCAGTTCCTTCTTACCGCCCGTGTCGGTCGTTGGAACAGTGGAGTGCAGTTACCTGACCTCCACATTCTTCCCTAGCTATCGCTGTTCTTTGTTTTGTTAATCGTTTTTTACATAGTTAATCAGTTTAGTGTCTTTAGTGTATTCGTTAGTTGTTTCCGCGGGGCCTGGGGCTCTTCCCCGACCCCGCGCCCGGCACCGAAGCCATGCCTGGCTCGCCGGGTTTCAAACAGTGTTCGGCCTGTAATAGGCCGATGCCGACGGGAGATCCACACGACTCCTGCCTGAAATGCCTCGGGGAGTCACACTTAACATCTAAGTGCCCCATCTGCAAGGCATTTAAGCCGCGTACCCAGAAGGAGCGGAACTTTAGACTGCGACAGCTCCTCCTGGAAGCGGCACTGACCCCAGCTCCGAGTACGAGCCAGCAAGCGGTTGACTCCGCTCCCCCGGCACCGTCCAAGCCCGGTACCGCTAAGGCTCCTCGGCACCGGCGGCCTGCACCGCCGAAGGCAACTTCACGCCGCTCCCCCTCTCCGAGCTCGGCGTCAGCTAAGCCGCGGCAGGACTCTTCTTCAGCCGCCCAGCAGGCTCTGACTGCTCCTGAGGCAGACCGCCCGGCCCCGGCCCCGGTAGCGGCGCCATCAGTCCCGGCCCCGTCGACTCCAGCCCCGCGTGGGCCGTCGAGTCCGGCGCCAATGAGCTCCCCGGCACCGGCCGCGGTAGAGCTAGTGTTGCCTTCCACGCCAGAGGCATTCTCAGCGGCTAAAGAGCTGATTGCGATGACGGAGCCGGCACCTCAGGTGCCTACGGTGCCACCAGTCCGTGTGAGCCTCTCTAAGGGCAAACCGCCTTTTACTCGGCCTCCCTCTGCCGCTGCTCCGGACACCCGCTCCAGATCCCGCTCTCCTCTCCGCTCCCCTTCACGGCACCGCTCTCAATCGCAGTACCGTTCACCGCGGCACCGTTCTCCATGGCACCGCTCTCCATCGCGGCACCGCTCACCATCGCGGCACCGCTCTCCTCCGAGGCACCGGTCACCATCCCGGCACCGCTCCCCACCGCGGCACCGCTCTCCACCGCGGCACCGCTCTCCACCGCGGCACCGGTCACCATCCCGGCACCGGTCTCCACAGCGGCACCAGTCTCCACAGCGACACCGGTCACCATCCCGGCACCGGTCACCATCCCGGCACCGGTCACCACGCCACCGGTCTGGAACTCGCTCCCCGTCCCGCTATTCGCGGCACAGGTCGAGCTCCCGGCACCGCCATGCGGGCAGGGGTTCTCGGAGCAGATCTAGCCGTCGAGGCTCGAGGTCCCGGTCGACCTCCCAGCACCGAGCTGGGCGCAAGTCCCGGTCTGGCTCCCGGTACCCGCCACCGGTCCTCACAACTCGCTATTACAAGGCCGATTGGCACGTCGGTGCCCACCTTCGCGGCCCCTGTGTGCCCGTCTGGTCAGGAGTCTGCTTCCTCCAGGGGAGCTAGCAGTTATAGCCGGGACCGTGACGTGGACGCAGGACTCTTTCAGGAGAGCCGCCCCCACGACCCCACACAGCGGCAGTGGCCTATGTGGGTACCCTGGGCTTACCAACCAACCCAGGGTGCCCCTTGGTCCTGGCCCCTGCACCTGCTCCAGAGCGTCGAGCGCCAGAGAGTACCATATCCCGCCCTCCGCCGCAGGATGCAGAGGACCAGTCCATACCTCCTCCGCACTCTCCAGAGCCCTTCCAGCAAGAGCCTCGGGAGAGGAGTGTAGTTCAGGACCCTCTTGCTCAGGGCATCTCTTCCTCCTCTTCACCAGACGAGGCAGTGGCGGGCTCTTCTTCCTCGGGGCCACCACCGATTGATTTGTGAGCCCACCAAGAGCTCCTTCGCTGGGTGGCCCTTAATATAGACCTCCCAGTGGAGGAAGTGGCGGAGGTTGACGATCCGGTGGTCACTATCCTGGCTGCCGATGCACCTACACGCATTGCCCTCCCGTTCATAAAGACCATACGGGCAAAGGCCAAAGCCTTGTGGCAGTCTCCAGCATCCATCCCTCCTACGGCGAAAGGGGTGGAATGGAGATATATGGTGCCTTCCAGGGGTTATGAACATCTCTATGTCCACCCGCCCCCCCAACTCGTTAGTCGTCCAATCAGTAAACGAGAGAGAGCGCCATGGCCAACAGGCGCCGGCGCCAAAATCTAAAGAGGCTAGGCGCATGGACCTCCTGGGCCGTAAGGTCTATTCGGCAGGTGCCTTACAACTCCGCGTGGCCAATCAGCAGGCCCTCCTAGGCCGTTACGCGTTCGACACCTGCTCAGAGCTTGCCCGATTTTCGGAGTTGCTGCCCCCGGACTCGCGCCAAGAGTTCGCAGCATTTGTGGAGGAGGGCAAAAAGATCGGCAGGACCTCCCTCCAAGCTGCCCTCGACGCGGCCGACTCGGCTGCTAGGACGGTTGCCTCAGGAATTACGCTGCGACGAATTTCCTGGCTTCAGGCCTCCACCTTGCCACCCATACTGCAGAACACATTGCAGGACTTGCCCTTTGAGGGCAAGGGCTTGTTTTCTGATAAAACGGACCCTCACCTCTGTCACGGAGTCCCCGGGCGATGCTCTGGAACAGCTCCCCACTAAGCCAGGCAGGACTTTGGGGAGCCTCCTCTCCCTTGGAGCAGACTTGTTCAGGGCAAGAAGCTCACACGTCTTCTCCTCCTGGGTCTCTCCTTGGAGCATTCAGCATCCTCTGCCCCTCCGTGTGCTTCCCACAGCGAGCCCACCCAGGCGGGGTCCTGGGGAAGCCACAGGGTCCTGCACCCCCACTTTGCAGTCAGATGTGACTCTTAGCCAGCAAAACAGAGGTTTATTCGATGACAGGAACAGGGTCTAAAACAGAGCTTGTAGGTACAGCGAACCAGACCCCTCGGCCGGGTCCATTCTGGGGGGCTGTGAGCCAGACCCCTAGGTCTGCACTTCACTCCTTGTCCCCAGGCAGCTCCAGACTTACTCCCCCTCCAGCCCCTTTCCCGGGCCAGGAGGTCACCTGATCCCTTTGTCTCCAACACCTTCAGCTGGCACCTTTGCAGGGGAGGGGCCCAGGCCATCAGTTGCTAGGAGACAGAGTGCCAGGCATTTAGGGGCACTGGCCCCTTCCTCTGTAGCAATCACACCCCCTTATCCCACCACCTAGATACTTAAGAACTGCATAGGGGACACTGAGGCACCAACACACTATTCAGAGCAAACATTAAAACAGTCCCAGTTTGTCACAACCTCCAAGGCCTGAAAGACGGCAGGGTCACCTTAAGGTCACTTGGGATGCACACCCCAGTGGCTCAACGGAGACCCTTTAAACCCCAGACCCGCCGCTTCTACTTCCCGCCTCGCAGCAGGCAGGACTTCGCCCGCAAGCGACCAAGGAGTGGGCGACGCCGCCAGTCTGGCCCCCACACGGGCCAATCTCAAGGCCCCTCTAAAACTACGTCGGGGGCCAAGAGCGGCTTTTGAAGGTACGCCCAGGGACGGTGTACCAGACTCGCTGCAGGATCCTTTTCCTCCCTTTTCCAACCGCCTCTCCTACTTCGTCCCGGCGTGGTCACAAATCACCTCAGATCAGTGGGTGCTGCACACGGTGAAGCACGGATACCACCTCCAGTTTGCTTCATCCCCGCCCTTCCGCCCCCCATCCCGGTCCCTCTTCAGGGACCCCTCTCAGGAGCAAATCCTCTGGCAAGAGGCTCAGTCCCTACTCACCGCAGGAGCTATAGAGGAAGTTCCGCTGCCGGAGAGAGGGAAGGGTTATTACTCCCGCTATTTCCTTATTCCGAAATCCAAGGGAGGCCTCCGTCCTATCCTGGACCTCCGCGGGCTCAACAAGTGGATGCGCAAGTTGAAGTTCCGGATGGTCTCCCTGGGAATCATCATCCCGGCCTTGGATCCTGGAGACTGGTACGCCGCCCTCGACATGAAGGACGCGTACTTCCACATAGCCATTTTCCCGGCGCACAGGAAGTACCTGCGGTTTACGATCCGACAGCACCATTTCCAGTTTGCTGTCCTCCCCTTCGGCCTATCTGCAGCCCCGAGAGTTTTTACGAAATGCATGGCGGTCGTCGCTGCGCATCTTCGCAAGCAGCATATACATGTCTTCCCATACCTGGACGACTGGCTCATCAAGGGCACCTCGCACGCCCAGGTCAGTCGCCACGTCTCAGTGGTCGCGCACCTCTTCGCCCATTTGGGGATCCGCCTCAATGCGGAGAAGTCCACTCTCACTCCAACGCAGAGACTGGACTTCATAGGAGCAACATTGGACTCCTCCCAGGCCAGGGCCTTCCTGCCTCAAGCGCGTTTCCTGGCACTCTCCACCCTCGTCTGGCACTTGCAAGCGGCTCGTCTGACCTCAGCTCGCAACTGCCTCGTTCTACTGGGACATATGGCCGCATGCACCTACGTCACCAAATATGCCAGGCTCCGCATGCGGCCCTTCCAGACGTGGCTTCACTCCGTCTTCCGTCCGAGCAGGGACTCCATGGACGTGCTGGTCACGATCCCTTCGGGTCCCTTACGCTCCCTCGATTGGTGGCTGGACCCGTCTCAGGTTTGCGCGGGGATGCCCTTTCACCCGCAGCAACCTTCACTAACCCTGACAACAGACGCGTCATCCCTTGGCTGGGGGGCCCACCTAGGCCGCTTTCGGACCCAGGGCCGTTGGTCGGCCGACGAGCTAACCCTTCACATCAACGTCCGGGAGCTCAGGGCTGTTCGTCTCGCTTGTCAGACGTTCCAGCAACATCTTCAGGGTCGTTGTGTGTCGGTATTTACCGACAACACGACGGCCATGTGCTACATCAACAGGCAGGGGGGGACTCGCTCGTCTCCCCTGTGTCAAGAAGCCATTCAACTCTGGGACTTCTGTATAGCCCTCCGGGTGGACCTGATAGCATCCTTCCTCCGCGGAGTCCGGAACACCCTGGCGGATCGGCTGAGCCGGTCCTTCCTCTGCCATGAGTGGTCGATCAGACCGGACGTCATTTACTCCATTTTCCAGAGGTGGGGATCTCCCCTTGTAGACCTCTTCATGTCCCACTCGAACAGGAAGTGCCAGGAGTTCTGCTCATTCCATGGCCTCTCCCCCGGGTCGATAACAGACGCGTTTCTCCTGCCTTGGAGCCACCGCCTGCTTTACGCCTTTCCTCCGTTTCCTCTCATACACAGGGTCTTGCTCAAGGTTCGCAGGGACAGGGCGCATCTCATTCTGATAGCGCCTGCGTGGCCCAGGCAAGCCTGGTACACCGCTCTGCTGGACCTGTCAGTAGCCGCTCCGATTCCCCTTCCCAGTGTCCCGGACCTCATCACGCAGGACCACGGGAGACTTCGCCACCCGAACCTGCGGTCCCTCCACCTCACAGTGTGGCTCCTCCATGGCTGAGTGCCGAGGAACTCCGCTGTTCCAATCCTGTACAGCGCATTCTCCTACATAGTAGGAAACCTTCCACCTGCGATACGTATATGGCTAAATGGAGGCGTTTCACCGCTTGGGCTGTATCCCATGGCGTTTCCTCTTTACAGGCATCAATTCCAAGCGTCCTAGACTACCTCTGGCACCTTAAGCAGGAAGGCCTGGCGACTTCCTCCCTTAAGGTGCACCTCGCCGCAATATCCACCTTCCACCCGGGACAGGATGGGTGCTTGGTGTTCTCTCACCCGGTAGTCTCCCGCTTCCTGAAGGGTCTGGACCGGGTTTATCCTCCCACTCGTCACCCGGCCCCTTCCTGGGACCTCAACTTGGTTCTCCACAAACTTATGTTGCCGCCCTTTGAACCGCTGGCAACTTGTCCGCTCCTCTACTTGTCGTGGAAGACGGCTTTTCTGGTCGCAATCACCTCTGCGCGCCGGGTCTCCGAGCTCAGAGCCCTCACGGTCGATCCGCCGTACACTGTCTTTCACAAAGACAAAGTGCAGCTGCGGCCTCATCCTGCATTCCTCCCTAAGGTGGTGTCTGCCTTCCACACTTCCCAGGACATCTTTCTCCCAGTTTTCTTCCCGAAGCCGCATGCTTCCCGGAGGGAACAGCAGCTTCACACCCTGGACGTGCGCAGAGCCTTGGCCTTTTATCTGGACAGGACCAAGCCCTTCCGTAGGTCTCCGCAGCTCTTTGTGGCGGTAGCAGAGCGAATGAAAGGTCTCCCGATCTCCTCCCAGAGAATCTCCTCCTGGGTCACGGCCTGTATCCGCACGTGCTATGCCCGAGCTCAGGTTCCCCTCGGACGCCTTACTGCGCATTCCACCAGGGCTCACGCTTCCTCAGCAGCCTTCCTGGCGCACGTGCCCATCCAGGAAATCTGTCGTGCGGCGACCTGGTCATCGGTCCACACTTTCACCACGCACTACGCGTTGGTCCAACAGTCTCGAGACGACGCGGCCTTTGGGGCCGCTGTGCTCCAGGCTGCCGCGTCTCACTCCGACCCCTCCGCCTAGGTAAGGCTTGGGAGTCACCTAAATGGAATGCATATGAGCAATCACTCGAAGAAGAAAACGAGGTTACTTACCTTGTAACTGTTGTTCTTCGAGATGTGCTGCTCATATCCATTCCATACCCACCCTCCTTCCCCACTGTCGGAGTAGCCGGCAAGAAGGAGCTGAAGGGTGGCCGGGTCGGCCGGGCTATTTATATGTGCGCTACTGGCGCCACTCTGGGGGGCGCCTGGCCGACCCGACCAGTGTTGCTAGGGTAAAAGTTTCTCCGACGGCTGTGCACGCGGCGCGCACACACCTAAATGGAAAGGATATGAGCAACACATCTCGAAGAACAACAGTTACAAAGGTAAGTAACCTTGTTATCTCGGTGGTGGGATAAGGGGGTGTGATTGCTGCAGAGGAAGGGGCTAGTGCCCCTAAATGCCTGGCACTCTGTCTCCTAGCAACTGATGGCCTGGGCCCCTCCCCTGCAAAGGTGCCAACTGAAAGTGTTGGAGACAAAGGGATCAGGTGACCTCCTGGCCCGGGAAAGGGGCTGAGCAGAGAGGAGGGGCTGGAGGGGGTTTCAGTCTGGAGCTGGCTGGGGACGAGGAGTGAAGTGCAGATGTGGGGGTCTGGCTCACTGCCCCCCAGAATGGACCCGGCCGAGGGGTCCTGTTCTCTGTACTTACAAGTTCTGTTTTAGACCCTGTTCCTGTCATCGAATAAACCTCTGTGTTACTGGCTGGCTGAGAGTCACGTCTGACTGCGAAGTGGGGGTGCAGTACCCTGTGGCTTCCCCAGGACCCCGCTGGGTGGGCTCGCTGTGGGAAGCACACACAGAGGGGCAGAAGATGCTGAATGCTCCAAGGAGAGACCCAGGAGGTGAAGACGTGTGAGCTTCTTCCCCTGAACAAGTCTGCTCCAAGGGAGAGGAGGCTCTGCAAAGTCCGGCCTGGCTTTGTGGGGAGCAGTTCCAGAGCATCGCCTGGGGACTCTGTGACAACTGGTGCCAGCAGTGGGATGTACTGCACCCCGTGAATGGTGCTACTTGCAGTAAGTGACTGGGGAGCAGTAAAACAAAGGGGGGATAAGGAGGACCAGGCATGCTGAAGGCTCAGAGAGGGACGGTTTCAGGGAGCGATTAACCTCTGGGAGTGTGTGACCAGCGAGAAGGACTGTTGGAGTAACAGGGTCCCCCTGAGGACTGCAGCGAGCAGTCCCAGGGGCAGAGGAGTCTGCAGCTCGACCCTGAGTCCAGAGCCACTTGGGAACGGTGACGTGATGGCCTATTACCAGCTCCTTAAGAAGGACATTGTGATCCTGTGCACAAAGAGAGGGTTACGCATGGGGAAGTTCACCAAGGCACAGTTAATTGTGCAGCTGGAGGAGGAGGACCGCTCTGAGGAGCAGATTCCTGACCCAGCTGGGGCTACAAGAGGACCTGGGAGCAGCTGGAACAGCAGCCAGGCACTCCTGAGAGTTTGGTCCCCAACCAGACGAGGGTCTTCACAATCGGGTTCCCCATCAGGGGATCGGAGATGGATGGGATTGGAGCAGAGCCCGAGAGAGCGAAAGGACCATGAGAGAGAGCAAGAGGCTGAGGAAAAGCTGCAGGAGAAGCAGCAGCAGCATGGACTGGTGATGGTGGAGCGGAGAGACATAGGGGGCTGCCCAGGGGTCAGTGGGAAAACACGCCTGGGGTAGCAAGACCCTGGGACAGAGGGAACTGTGGTGGTGCAGCCCCAGATGCTGAGGGACTGTGGGACCTGGGTGAAGGTCCCTGGGGTGAAGCCCCTCGCCCTGCCTATGGCCCGGATCCCTGTGCAGACCCAGGAGGGGTCGGGCTGGCTGGTAGTTGGGGTTCTCCAGGATATCGGCTGGGAGGCCCTGTTGGGGGGTGACTGTCTCCCCTTGGGACAGGATCCAGGCCCTGCTCCTGTAACTGCCGAGGGTTTGAATTTAAATCCAGGGAACCAATTGGCTGGGATGGAAATGGTCAGTGAAAATGCAAATGACCTGGCTGGCAGTGGGGAGGGGCTGCTGGGCTCAGGATACCTGCCTACCTGTAACCAACCCCCTGGGACTGAGGGGGAGGGAGAGATGCTCCCCGCCCCCCTGCACACCGGAGAGGGGGCTCCCGCTGGCTCTGATGCTGAGACCAGAGCAGAGAGCTCGCTGCCTGCCCCCACTGGGACAGCCAGGGCAGCGCTGAGCACAGGGGGAGCTGAGACCCCAGCTGAGTGGGGGGACACCCAGGCAAGGCAGGTCAGCTGCCAACCAGGTTTGCCTGGTCCAGAAGTGCTGCTGGGAAGTGATTACACAGTAGGGAGGGAGCTGCCGGGGACAAGGCTCAGGGGGGCTGTGACCCCAGGCCCAGCCAGTGAGAGGGAGCAGGTCCCACTCTCTGCCCCAGCAGCTGAATCCCAGACTAAGCTGCAGAGAGATCCCTCCTTGGAGAAGCTGAGGGAACTTGCTGGCCACAGCGCTGCAAACCCCCTTGGGGAAGGCTGCAGGGACACAGTCCTGCGGGAGAAGGGATTCCTGTCCCAGGAATGGGCTCCCCAAGGGGAAGTAGAACTGGGGGGAATCGGGAGGCAGCTGGTGGTGCCCCTGGAATCCACAGGGTTCTTCCCTCTCAAGCTGCTGGATGGGAGAAGAGTGAGGGGACCCCTGGACCTGAAAGGGGAGGATTGGGAGGAGATGGGGGAAGACCCCTCGGGGGATCTCTTCCCTGAGGTGGGAGCCAATCTCCCCATCAGGTGTTCCCCATTCAGAGTCACTGGGAAAGCAGCCCAGAGCCTGGAGAGAGAGGTCAAGGACCTGCTGATTTAGATGGGGGCCAACCATTTTACAGCCCATGGGCCTCACCCGTGGGGCTGGTCCCCAAGGGTCACAGGATGATCTGGTTTTGTGGGGGCTGTCAGAAGCTTAAAGCCATCAAAGTGTGCGGTGCCGACCCCATGCCTAGGCCTGGGGAGATTCTAGACAAGCAGAGGGGGACGGAGAACTTGGCCCTGGCAGACACTGATAACATGTGCATCTTTAGCCAGACCTGGGAGGAACAGGTGTCCCAGGGGAAGAGGGGGCTGGGCTGCCTCAAGGAGGTGGGACTGACGGTAAAAGCTGGAAAGTGTAAAGGGGGACGGCAGAGGTGTTGTATCTGGACCACAAGGTGGGGAGCGGCTGCCCAAGCCCAGAGCTGGCCAAGGCCAAGATGGGGGCTCTTAACCAAGGGAGCCCGAATCACGGACCAGGGTGCTGGGGGAAGACCCCGTCCCAGTTTGAACCCCAGGGATATTGGGGTAGCAAAAGGGTTCAAGCCACATAAACCTTCCCACCTGCAGCCTGCAAGTGCCATCAAGCACACCCGACCTAAGGGAGGGCACGAAACTGGACTGTCCTGGTGTAACTCACACTGAGGGAACAGGAGAGATGCTGGGGCATCCATGGGAACGTTGGTGGGTTCGAACTTCCCCAGGTCACTGGCTGGAGTGACCTGGCTCAGTTCGGTCTCGAAGGGGGGAGAGATGTGATGAACTAGGAGTGGTCTTAATGTTTTCTCTGAATACTGTGTTGGTGCCTCAGTGTCCCCTAGGCAGTTCTTAAGTATCTCGGTGGTGGGATAAGGGTGTGTGATTGCTGCAGAGCAAAGGGCCAGTGCACCTAAATGCCTGGCACTCTGTCTCCTAGCAACTGATGGCCTGGGCCCCTCCCCTGCAAAGCTGCCAGCTGAAGGTGTTGGAGACAAAGGGATGAGGTGACCTCCTGGCCCGGGAAAGGGGCTGAGCAGAGAGGAGGGTTGGAGGGGGTTGTTAGTCTGGAGCTTGCTGGGGATGAGGAGTGAAATGCAGATGTGGGGGTCTGGCTCACTGCCCCCCAGAATGGACCCGGCCGAGGGGTCTGGTTCGCTGTATCTACAAGCTCTGTTTTAGACTCTGTTCCTGTCATCGAATAAACCTCTGTTTTGCTGGCTAAGAGTCACGTCTGACTGCAAAGTGGGGGTGCAGAACCCTGTGGCTTCCCCAGGACCCCGCCTGGGTGGGCTCGCTGTGGGAAGCCCACGGAGGGGCAGAGGATGCTGAATGCTCCAAGGAGAGACCCAGGAGTTGAAGCCGTGTGAGCTTCTTGCCCTGAACAAGTCTGCTCCAAGGGAGAGGAGGCTCCCCAAAGTCCTGCCTGGCTTAGTGGGGAGCAGTTCCAGAGCATCGCCCGGGGACTCTGTGACAGGAGACAGTGAGGATTGCGGGGGTAGCAGAGGCACAGGGTTGGGGTGTGGTTGGGGTTGGGGGACAGTGAGGATTGGGGGATAGGAGAGGCGCAGGGGGTTGGGGTGTGGTGGGGGTTAGGGGTTAGGGGACAGTGAGGATTGGGGGTAGGAGAGGTGCAGGGCATTGGGGTGTGGTGGGGGTTAGAGGTTGGGGGACAGTGAGGATTGGGGGATAGGAGAGGTGCAGGGGGTTGGGGGTGTGGTGGGGGTTAGGGGTTAGGGGACAGTGAGGATTGGGGGTAGGAGAGGCGCAGGGGGTTGGGGTGTGGTGGGGGTTAGCAGACAGTGAGGTTTGGGGGTAGGAGAGGCAGAGGGGCTTGGGGTGTGGTGGGGGTTAGAGGCTGGGGGACAGTGAGGTTTGGGGATAGGAGAGGCGCAGGGGGTTAGGGTGTGGTGGGGGTTAGGAGTTAGGGGACAGTGAGGTTTGGGGGTAGGAGAGGCGCAGGGGGTTGGGGTGTGGTGGGGGTTAGGGGACAGTGAGGATTGGGGGTAGGAGAGGCGCAGGGGGTTGGGGTGTGGTGGGGGTTAGGGGTTAGGGGAGAGTGAGGTTTGGGGGTAGGAGAGGCGCAGGGGGTTGGGGTGTGGTTGGGGTTAGAGGTTGGGGGACAGTGAGGTTTGGGGATAGGAGAGGCGCAGGGGGTTGGGGTGTGGTGGGGGTTAGGGGTTAGGGGACAGTGAGGTTTGGGGGTAGGAGAGGCGCAGGGGGTTGGGGTGTGGTGGGGGTTAGGGGTTAGGGGACAGTGAGGATTGGGGGTAGGAGAGGCAGAGGGGGTTGGGGTGTGGTGGGGGGTTAGGGGTTGGGGGACAGTGAGGATTGGGGGATAGGAGAGGCGCAGGGGGTTGGGGTGTGGTGGGGGTTAGGGGTTAGGGGACAGTGAGGATTGGGGGTAGGAGAGGCGCAGGGGGTTGGGGTGTGGTGGGGGTTAGGGGTTAGGGGACAGTGAGGTTTGGGGATAGGAGAGGCGCAGGGGGTTGGGGTGTGGTGGGGGTTAGGGGACAGTGAGGTTTGGGGGTAGGAGAGGCGCAGGGGGTTGAGGTGTGGTGGGGGTTAGGGGTTAGCAGACAGTGAGGTTTGGGGGTAGGAGAGGCAGAGGGGCTTGGGGTGTGGTGGGGGTTAGAGGCTGGGGGACAGTGAGGTTTGGGGATAGGAGAGGCGCAGGGGGTTGGGGTGTGGTGGGGGGTTAGGGGTTAGGGGACAGTGAGGATTGGGGGGCAGGAGAGGCGCAGGGGGTTGGGGTGTGGTGGGGGTTAGGGGTTAGGGGACAGTGAGGTTTGGGGGTAGGAGAGGCACAGGGGGTTGGGGTGTGGTGGGGGTTAGGGGTTAGGGGACAGTGAGGATTGGGGGGTAGGAGAGGCGCAGGGTGTTGGGGTGTGGTGGGGGTTAGGGGTTAGGGGACAGTGAGGATTGGGGGTAGGAGAGGCGCAGGGGGTTGGGGTGTGGTGGGGGTTAGCAGACAGTGAGGTTTGGGGGTAGGAGAGGCAGAGGGGCTTGGGGTGTGGTGGGGGTTAGAGGCTGGGGGACAGTGAGGTTTGGGGATAGGAGAGGCGCAGGGGGTTAGGGTGTGGTGGGGGTTAGGAGTTAGGGGACAGTGAGGATTGGGGGTAGGAGAGGCACAGGGGGTTGGGGTGTGGTAGGGGTTAGGGGACAGTGAGGATTGGGGGTAGGAGAGGCGCAGGGGGTTGGGGTGTGGTGGGGGTTAGGGGTTAGGAGACAGTGAGGTTTGGGGGTAGGAGAGGCACAGGGGGTTGGGGTGTGGTGGGGTTTAGAAGTTGGGGGACTGAGGTTTGGGGATAGGAGAGGCACAGGGGGCTGGGGTGTGGTGGGGGTTAGGGGTTAGGGGACAGTGAGGTTTGGGGATAGGAGAGGCGCAGGGGGTTGGAGTGTGGTAGGGGTTAGGGGACAGTGAGGTTTGGGGGATAGGAGAGGCTCAGGGGGTTGGGGTGTGGTGGGGGTTAGAGGTTAGGAGACAGTGAGCTTTGGGGGTAGGAGAGGCAGAGGGGGTTGGGGTGTGGTGGGGGTTAGGGGTTGAGGGACAGTGAGGATTGGGGGATAGGAGAGGCTCAGGGGGTTGGGGTGTGGTGGGGGTTAGGGGTTAGGAGACAGTGAGCTTTGGGGGTAGGAGAGGTGCAGGGGGTTGGGGTGTGGTGGGGGTTAGGGGTTAGGGGACAGTGAGGATTGGGGGTAGGAGAGGTGCAGGGGGTTGGGGTGTGGTGGGGGTTAGGGGTTAGGGGACAGTGAGGTTTGGGGGTAGGAGAGGCACAGGGGGTTGGGGTGTGGTTGGGGTTAGAGGTTGGGGGACAGTGAGGTTTGGGGATAGGAGAGGCGCAGGGGGTTGGGGTGTGGTGGGGGTTAGGGGTTAGGGGACAGTGAGGTTTGGGGGTAGGAGAGGCACAGGGGGTTGGGGTGTGGTGGGGGTTAGGGGTTAGGGGACTGAGGATTGGGGGGTAGGAGAGGCGCAGGGGGTTGGGGTGTGGTGGGGGTTAGGGGTTAGGAGACAGTGAGCTTTTGGGGGTAGGAGAGGTGCAGGGGGTTGGGGTGTGGTGGGGGTTAGGGGTTAGGGGACAGTGAGGTTTGGGGGTAGGAGAGGCGCAGGGGGTTGGGGTGTGGTTGGGGTTAGAGGTTGGGGGAGAGAGGTTTGGGGGTAGGAGAGGCGCAGGGGGTTGGGGTGTGGTGGGGGTTAGGGGTTAGGGGACAGTGAGGTTTGGGGGTAGGAGAGGCGCAGGGGGTTGGGGTGTGGTTGGGGTTAGAGGTTGGGGGACAGTGAGGTTTGGGGATAGGAGAAGCGCAGGGGGTTGAGGTGTGGTGGGGGTTAGGGGTTAGGGGACAGTGAGGATTGGGGGTTGGAGAGGCGCAGGGGGTTGGGGTGTGGTGGGGGTTAGGGGACAGTGAGGTTTGGGGGTAGGAGAGGCGCAGGGGGTTGGGGTGTGGTGGGGGTTAGAGGTTAGGGGAGAGTGAGGTTTGGGGGTAGGAGAGGCGCAGGGGGTTGGGGTGTGGTTGGGGTTAGAGGTTGGGGGACAGTGAGGTTTGGGGGTAGGAGGCACAGGGGGTTGGGGTGTGGTGGGGGTTAGGGGTTAGGGGAGAGTGAGGTTTGGGGGTAGGAGAGGCGCAGGGGGTTGGGGTGTGGTGGGGGTTAGGGGATAGGGGACAGTGAGGTTTGGGGGTAGGAGAGGCGCAGGGGGTTGGGGTGTGGTGGGGGTTAGGGGACAGTGAGGTTTGGGGATAGGAGAGGCGCAGGGGGTTGGGGTGTGGTGGGGGTTAGGGGACAGTGAGGTTTGGGGATAGGAGAGGCGCAGGGGGTTGGGGTGTGGTGGGGGTTAGGGGTTAGGGGACAGTGAGGTTTGGCGGTAGGAGAGGCGCAGGGGGTTGGGGTGTGGTGGGGGTTAGAGGTTGGGGGACAGTGAGGTTTGGGGATAGGAGAGGCGCAGGGGGTTGGGGTGTGGTGGGGGTTAGGGGTTAGGAGACAGTGAGGTTTGGGGGTAGGAGAGGCACAGGGGGTTGGGGTGTGGTGGGGTTTAGAGGTTGGGGGACTGAGGTTTGGGGATAGGAGAGGCACAGGGGGTTGGGGTGTGGTGGGGGGTTAGGGGTTAGGGGACAGTGAGGTTTGGGGATAGGAGAGGCGCAGGGGGTTGGGGTGTGGTGGGGGTTAGGGGTTAGGGGACAGTGAGGATTGGGGGTAGGAGAGGCACAGGGGGTTGGGGTGTGGTAGGGGTTAGGGGACAGTGAGGATTGGGGGTAGGAGAGGCGCAGGGGGTTGGGGTGTGGTGGGGGTTAGGGGTTAGGAGACAGTGAGCTTTGGGGGTAGGAGAGGCACAGGGGGTTGGGGTGTGGTGGGGTTTAGAAGTTGGGGGACTGAGGTTTGGGGATAGGAGAGGCGCAGGGGGTTGGGGTGTGGTGGGGGTTAGGGGTTAGGGGACAGTGAGGTTTGGGGATAGGAGAGGCGCAGGGGGTTGGAGTGTGGTAGGGGTTAGGGGACAGTGAGGATTGGGGGATAGGAGAGGCTCAGGGGGTTGGGGTGTGGTGGGGGTTAGGGGTTAGGAGACAGTGAGCTTTGGGGGTAGGAGAGGCAGAGGGGGTTGGGGTGTGGTGGGGGTTAGGGGTTGGGGGACAGTGAGGATTGGGGGATAGGAGAGGCTCAGGGGGTTGGGGTGTGGTGGGGGTTAGGGGTTAGGAGACAGTGAGCTTTGGGGGTAGTAGAGGTGCAGGGGGTTGGGGTGTGGTGGGGGTTAGGGGTTAGGGGACAGTGAGGATTGGGGGTAGGAGAGGTGCAGGGGGTTGGGGTGTGGTGGGGGTTAGGGGTTAGGGGACAGTGAGGTTTGGGGGTAGGAGAGGCGCAGGGGGTTGGGGTGTGGTTGGGGTTAGAGGTTGGGGGACAGTGAGGTTTGGGGATAGGAGAGGCGCAGGGGGTTGGGGTGTGGTGGGGGTTAGGGGTTAGGGGAGAGTGAGGTTTGGGGGTAGGAGAGGCACAGGGGGTTGGGGTGTGGTGGGGGTTAGGGGTTAGGGGACTGAGGATTGGGGGGTAGGAGAGGCGCAGGGGGTTGGGGTGTGGTGGGGGTTAGGGGTTAGGAGACAGTGAGCTTTGGGGGTAGGAGAGGTGCAGGGGGTTGGGGTGTGGTGGGGGGTTAGGGGTTAGGGGACAGTGAGGTTTGGGGGTAGGAGAGGCGCAGGGGGTTGGGGTGTGGTTGGGGTTAGAGGTTGGGGGAGAGAGGTTTGGGGGTAGGAGAGGCGCAGGGGGTTGGGGTGTGGTGGGGGTTAGGGGTTAGGGGACAGTGAGGTTTGGGGGTAGGAGAGGCGCAGGGGGTTGGGGTGTGGTGGGGGTTAGGGGTTAGGGGACAGTGAGGATTGGGGGGTAGGAGAGGCGCAGGGGGTTGGGGTGTGGTGGGGTTTAGGGGTTAGGGGACAGTGAGGTTTGGGGGTAGGAGAGGCGCAGGGGGTTGGGGTGTGGTTGGGGTTAGAGGTTGGGGGACAGTGAGGTTTGGGGATAGGAGAAGCGCAGGGGGTTGAGGTGTGGTGGGGGTTAGGGGTTAGGGGACAGTGAGGATTGGGGGTAGGAGAGGCGCAGGGGGTTGGGGTGTGGTGGGGGTTAGGGGACAGTGAGGTTTGGGGGTAGGAGAGGCGCAGGGGGTTGGGGTGTGGTGGGGGTTAGGGGTTAGGGGAGAGTGAGGTTTGGGGGTAGGAGAGGCGCAGGGGGTTGGGGTGTGGTTGGGGTTAGAGGTTGGGGGACAGTGAGGTTTGGGGGTAGGAGGCACAGGGGGTTGGGGTGTGGTGGGGGTTAGGGGTTAGGGGAGAGTGAGGTTTGGGGGTAGGAGAGGCGCAGGGGGTTGGGGTGTGGTGGGGGTTAGGGGATAGGGGACAGTGAGGTTTGGGGGTAGGAGAGGCGCAGGGGGTTGGGGTGTGGTGGGGGTTAGGGGACAGTGAGGTTTGGGGATAGGAGAGGCGCAGGGGGTTGGGGTGTGGTGGGGGTTAGGGGACAGTGAGGTTTGGGGATAGGAGAGGCGCAGGGGGTTGGGGTGTGGTGGGGGTTAGGGGTTAGGGGACAGTGAGGTTTGGGGGTAGGAGAGGCGCAGGGGGTTGGGGTGTGGTGGGCGTTAGAGGTTGGGGGACAGTGAAGTTTGGGGATAGGAGAGGCGCAGGGGGTTGGGGTGTGGTGGGGGTTAGGGGACAGTGAGGTTTGGGGATAGAAGAGGCGCAGGGGGTTGGGGTGTGTTGGGGGTTGGGGGATAGTGAGGATTAGGGGGTGGGCTGTGGAGATTGCGGGGGCCGACGGGGAGCAGGAACCGGGGATACTCTGTACATACCAAGGCTGGGAGGGACTGTTCACCTGCTGTATAGCCCAGGTCAGGGGCGAGGAGTAAAGCAGGGGGGAGCCAGATTTTGGGGTTTCCCCGGGGGCTGTGACAGGAGGGGGGTAGAACCAGGTTTGGGGGCTGGGAGAGGAGGGGGGGTGCCAGGTTTGGGGGACTGGGAGAGGAGTAGGAGTGCCAGATTTGAGGGCTGGGAGAGGATGGGGGGAGAGCCAGGTTTGGGGGTTGGGAGAGGAGTGGGGGTGCCACGTTTGGGGGACTGGGAAAAGAGGGGGGATGCCAGGTTTGGGGGCTGGGAGAGGAGTGGGGAAGAGCGAGGTTTGAGGGCTGGGAGAGGAGGGAGGTGCCAGGTTTGGGGGCCTGGGAGAAGAGGGAGGGTGCCAGGTTTGGGGGCCTGGGAGAAGAGTGGGGAAGAGCCAGGTTTGGGGGCTGGGAGAGGAAGGGGGTGCCAGGTTTGGGGGTTGGGAGAGGAGGGGGGATGCTAGGTTTTGGGGGGCTGGGAGAGGAGGGGGGGCCAGGGAAGCCCCCCTCCGAGGTGGGGGTGGGCTCAGTGCATTTAGGATTGTTCCAGGGCCGCCCCTTGCTCGTGTGCCCTGAAGGGGAACGGGGGGCGCGGGGGAGGCTGCTTCCCAGAGCTCAGAGCTGCACCTCCCTGGGCGTTACACTGTGTGTGTGTGTCCCTGCATGAGTGTATAGCCCTGTGTGTGTGTGTGTGTGTGTCCTGGTGTCATCATTGCGCTTATCACTGTGTGTAGGTGTCCCTGTGTGTGACTGCACGTACCCCAGTGTGGGGGGCTGTCACTGTGCTTATCGCTGCATCAGTGTGTCCCTGCATGTGTGTATATCCCAGTGTGTGTGTCACTGTGTGTGTATGTGTCACTGCACGTACACCAGTGTGGGTTTGTCATGTCCCAGTGTGTGTGTCATTGCGTATCACTGTGGCTGTGTGTCCCTGTGTGTGTGTGTGTGTGTCACTGCACGTATCCCAGTGTGGGTTTGTCATATCCTGGAGTATGTGTCACTGTGTGTGTCATTGCATATCACTGTGGCTGTGGGTCACTGTGTGTGTGTGTATCTCGGTGTGTGTGTGTGTGTGTGTGTGTGTGTGTGTGTGTGTGTGTTGTGCAGACTTGTTGCTCCCCCCCACCATTAGGTGCCTGGAGCTTTGAGCTTGGCGTGAAAGATGCTCCCCTCTCCGAGCCTCTCCACCGGTACTAGCAGGACCCTTCCCCTCATGGGGACCCCAGCCTCCAGCTGCCCCCATGGGAGAAGCCCCATGCGAGGAGTCGGGGCAGCTGCTCGCTCCCCATGTCCTTAACACCCAGTGAGGCCACAGGCAGCCCCAGCCCTGCTGTGGTCAGCGGCCCACCTGCTCCGAATCCAGAACTGCGGCCCCATCCCCAGAGCCACCTGGTCCAGCCCCACCCAGCTTGGCCTCACTGGGTTCCTGCCCTGCCCCTACAACTCCTGCCCCACCCCACAGCACCCCCGACTGGCACTGGCATAGCCGGGAGCTCTGCTCCCAATCAGGGATCCTGCCCCACCCCAAGCACCCCCTGCTGGCACTGGGGTAGCCAGGAGCTCCACCCCCAGTCAGGGATCCTGCCCCACCCCACAGTGCCCCCTGCTGGCACTGGGGTTAGCGGGAGCTCCACCCCCCAGCCAGGGAGCCCGCCCCACCTCACAGCACCCCCTGCTGGTACTGGGGTTAGCAGCAGCTCCACCCCCCAGCCAGGGATCCTGCCCCACCCCACACTGCCCCCTGTTGGCACTAGGGTAGCCAGGAGCTCCGCCCCCAGTCAGGGATCCTGCCCTGCCCCACAGCGCCCCCTGATGGCACTGGGGTTAGCGGGAGCTCCGCCCCCAGTCTGGGATCCTGCCCCTCCCCACAGCACCCCCTGCTGGCACTGGGGTTAGCGGGAGCTCCACCCCCAGTCAGGGATCCTGTCCTGCCCCACAGCGCTCCCTGCTGGCACTGGGGTTAGCGGGAGCTCCGCCCCCAGTCTGGGATCCTGCCCCACCCCACAGCACCCCCTGCTGGCACAGGGCTAGCCAGGAGCTCCGCCCCCAGTCAGGGATCCTGCCCTACCCCACAGTGCTCCCTGCTGGCACTGGGGTTAGCGGGAGCTCCACCCCTTAGCCAGGGAGCCCGCCCCACCCCACAGCACCCCCTGCTGGCACAGGGCTAGCCAGGAGCTCCGCCCCCAGTCAGGGATCCTGCCCTACCCCACAGCGCTCCCTGCTGGCACAGGACTAGCCAGGAGCTCCACCCCCCAGCCAGGGAGCCCGTCCCACCCCACAGCGCCCCCTGCTGGCACTGGGGTTAGCGGGAGCTCCACCCGCCAGCCAGGAAGCCCTCCCCACCCCACAGCGCCCCCTGCTGGCACAGGGCTAGCCAGGAGCTCCACCCCCCAGCCAGGGATCCTGCCCCACCCCACACTGCCCCCTGTTGGCACTAGGGTAGCCAGGAGCTCCGCCCCCAGTCAGGGATCCTGCCCCGACCCACAGCGCCCCCTGCTGGCACTGAGGTTAGCAGGAGCTCCGCCCCCAGTCAGGGATCCTGTCCCGCCCCACAGCGCTCCCTGCTGGCACTGGGGTTAGCGGGAGCTCCGCCCCCCAGCCAGGGTGCCTGCCCTGCCCCACAGCACCCCCTGCTGGCACTGGGGTTAGCGGGAGCTCCGCCCCCCAGCCAGGAAGCCCGCCCCACCCCACAGCGCCCCCTGCTGGCACAGGGCTAGCCAGAAGCTCCACCTCCCAGCCAGGGCGCCCGCCCTGCCCCACAGTGCCCCCTGCTGGCACTGGGGTAGCTGGGCGCTCCGCCCCCCAGCCAGGGTGCCCGCCCTGCTCCACAGCGCCCCCTGCTGGCATTGGGGTAGCTGGGAGCTCCGCCCTGGGCTCCTGCCCGCTTCCTGGCGTAGCTCGCGCTGCCTGTGTCACACTCCGAGCAAGAGTCCCAGAGTAACAGCTGCAGCAAGATGGGTCAGTCTGGGGGGACCCTGGGACCCCACCGGGGCTGGACATTGCACCCCAGCCCTGCTGGGCATGGGGGGTGCAGAGGGCACCCGGAGTGGGGCGGGGGGCCCCAGCATGCAGCCCCTTCGCAGCCGGCTGTGCCCTCCCTCTTCTCTTCCCGGCTCCTGGGCTCCGAGAACCAGCGAACTGCTCCTGCTGCTCGCCGCAGCGCGCTCTGATTGGCCCCGCACGCTGGAGGGGGGAGGGGGAGGCAGGCCCTATATAAAGGCAAGGGCACTGCAGCATTTTGGCATTGGTGCAGAGCTGTAGCTGGTGCTGCAGCTGCTGGCTGTGCCCCCCCCACCTCCCCTGCTGCAGGTGCTGGCTCTGCTCCCCACCACCCCTGCTCCACCCGACCTGCAGCTGCCCTGGCCAAGATGAGCTATGACCCTTATGGCTTCCGCAAGCCGTGGCAGGAGTATCGGAGCGTCCGCTCCACCAAGTCCACCGTCTCCTCCTCTCTGTACGCCCTGCATCGGCCGGCACTGACCCCCGTCAAGCGCTCGGGGTGCGTCACCTCCCTGGAGAAGCTGGACCTGTCCCAGGTGAGTAACCTGAACGCGGAGCTACTAGGGCTGCGGGCCCAGGAGAAGGAGCAGCTGGTCGACCTCAACGACCGCTTCGCCACCTACATCGAGAAGGTGCACCAGCTGGAGAAGCAGAACAAAGTGCTGCTGGTGGAGCTGGAGGCGCTGCGGCAGAAGCAGCAAGACCCCTCACGCCTGCACCTGCTGTACCGGCAGGAGCTGCGCAGCCTGCGTGGCCTACTGGAGGCGGAGGCGGGCGAGAAGATGCGCATGGAGGCCCGCCGGGACCAGCTGCGCAACTCCTGCAGCCAGTTGAAGGAGCGGTACGAGGAGGAGGCGCGGCTGCGGCTGCAGGCCGAGGAGATGCTGCAGAAGGTGCGGGAGGAGGCTGGCCAGGCCACGCTGGCGAACAGCGACGTGGAAGGCAGCATTGGCTCTCTGCTGGGGGAGATCTCCTTCCTCCACAAGGTCTTCGGGCACGAGAGCGCCGAGCTGTCGGCCCAGGTGGAGGCGGCCAGCCTGCCGGTGGACGTGAGCCTGGCGGGAGCTAAGCCTGACCTGGCGGCAGCGCTGCAGGAGATCCGGGCGCAGTATGAGACGCTGGCCGGCAGGAACATGCAAGCGGCCGAAGACTGGTACCGCACCAGGTTCGCCTCGGTGGCTGAGCTGGCCAGCAAGAACAACGAGGCGGTGAGGTCCATGCGGGAGGAGATGGCCGAGTACCGGCGCCTGCTGCAGTCCCGCTCGGCCGAGGTTGAGGCCCTGCGCAGCGTCATTGACTCTCTCAACAAGCAGCTGGAGAGTGTAGAGGACAGGCAGAGCAGCGAGGTGGCCACGTACCAGGTGAGGCCAGGGCCTGCCGGGCATGGGGCAGGAGGAGCTGGGCCTGCAGGACAAGCCAGGCTCTCTCACCTGTGGAGGGCAGGTGCACGGGCCTGGAGCCAGGACTCCTGGGTTCTCATCTTCATTTAGCCGCCCGTGGCACGGACAGGAAGCTGGGCCCAGGTCCTCTTGCCAGGGTCTGACACCCTCCCTACAAGCAGCACTGGCAGGGCTCTCCACCGCTGCCTGCGCTGGGGAGGGGCTGGCACCAGGCACAAGGAGGGAGCCTGGGAAGTGCCCTCAATCCTTGGGAGAGGGCAGCTCCGGGCCAGGGGGAGCACGGCCATTGGCGGGCTGTTTGAGGGGCACTGGAAGCAAACTGCATCCTGGGGGCAGCGAGGAGTGGGGGAAGGGAGGGGAGCACACTCTTTGGAGCAGAACTTCTCTCTCAATGAGCAGACACCCTGCTGCAGCCAGATCAGGGGGCCCTCGCCAGGCGGGACGGTCCCGCTTCCCAGCTCAGAGGGATGGTGCCCCGTGGCCCCTGTGCTTGGCTCGGAGCCACCAGGAGATGGCAGAAGTGCTATGTTGGCTCAGACGCCCTGAGAGCAAGAATACCATGGAGGTGACCAGGCTGTGCCCCAAAGGTGGCCAGATGGGCCAGGGGTCATGGGAGGCATTGGCAGGGCAATGCATCTGTCTGGGCAAGGCGGGGAGCCCCCGGGTGGGGGCATTCAGAGCCTGGGAAAGCTCTGCCCCCAGCCCTGGAGCCTTTCCCATCCCTAGCGCCTCTGGCCATGGGGTCTGGAGGCTGGGAGCTCTGCCCAGTGGTGGGCTGGGGTACCCTAGCCAGACACCGGCTGGCTGGGGGAGCAATGGTGCAGGGGGTGAAGGCACTGAGCCTGGCTGGGAGTGGGACTTGGGGCTGGGTCGTGACCCCGCGGGCTCAGAGGCGGCAGGCCCAGGGCTGAGAGCGACAGCGGGGCCCAGGCGGCACTGACCGACCAGGCCTCTCTCCCTGCCAGGAGCGTGTGGCCAACCTGGAGCAGGAGATCAGGGAGGCCAAGCAGGAGATGGCGCGGTACCTGCGTGAGTACCAAGACCTGCTCAATGTCAAGATGGCGCTGGACATCGAGATTGCCGCCTACAGGTACTGGCCCCCCAGCTCTGCCTGGGCCCCCAGGCATCAGGAGGAAGCGGCTATCCCTAGGAGGCAGGCTGCAGGGTGGGCTCTGTCAGGACTTCTGGGTTTGGTTCCCAGCCCTGCACTGTGTCCCCCTCTCGCCTCAGTTTCCTCTTCTGCTGGTGCTGCGGGGAGAAGGATCCCGACCCCCACACTAAGGGGGAAAGAGCCAAGGATTACATGCTTCTGGCCGCCCTTGGGCCATCTTGCTGTGGGACATGCCAGCCCCATGTCGCCCCAACGCGAGGGCAGCGAGCTCTGCCCCACAGATCTCCTTGCTATGGACAGGGCCAGGGCCACCTGGCGGGGGGAGCAAGTGGGGCAATTTGCCTCGGGTCCCACAGGAGCCCTGCGAGCCCTGACCTGGCAGTGGTCCAGGTCTTCGGTGGCATTTTGGCGCTGGGGGGCCCTTCAGTGCTGCTGAAGACATGGAGCGACCGATGGGCCCCTCGCTGCTGAATTGCCGCCGCCGGGAGAGTACAAACGCTGCAGCTCCCCGCTTTGCCCCAGGCCCCCTGAATCCCCACGCCAGCCCCCAGAATCACTGCATGCCCAGGTCGATCCCTGGATCACAGGGGGATGCCGCTCCCTGCTGGATGGACCTGGAGCTGCTCCGCCCAGTTGGGCCGGAGATCCCCTGGGGTTCATCGGCAGTCAGGTGGCTGTGGTGCTGCTCCCTGCGCTCAGGCCTGGCGGGGGGCCCTGCGTGAGCTGGGGGGGGCTGACCTGTGCTATCTCCTTCGGGTGTCTTACAGGAAGCTGCTGGAGGGGGAAGAGATCCGGCTGAGCTACTCGTCCCCCCTGTGATCAGCGGGGGCCTGCAGCAGGAGAGCAGCCCCCAGTCACCCCCCTACCCCTGCTGCCCTGTCCCCTTCACACCCCTCCAGTCACTCCGGTGTCACCCCCGTGCTGAGGGAGCCGAGCAGCTGCCCTCGCAGGGCCGGTCACCAGTGGCCAGGCGCGTGAGAGCCCTCGTCTCATTGACTGCAGCCCCGTGGCCTCGTTGCCCCATCTCTGCCCTGGCCCAGCAGGGGCAGGCTCCAGATTCCACATCCCCACTGCAGGGAGAGGCCAGGAGCGTCCTGGACTGCAGCCCCTCCCCACACTGTGCTGAGCATGGCCAGGCCCTGCTGGACAAGGCCTCCTGGGTGTGTCCGCAGGAGCCCAGTGCCTGCCCCCCCAGGTACCTCTAGGCCCCAGCAGGGCTCCCCGGCCTTGATGCCCTCTTGCTGCAGTAGGAGGCTGAGCTGCCTCCTACCCAAGTGACATCCCCTGGGCACCGGGAGTTGAACCGCAAGCAGCACGTGCCCTCTCCGGAACCCGGAGGGCGAAACCACAAGTGACGTCCCCCCTTGGAGCTGCCCATCCCGGCTGTGCTGAGGGAGAAGCACAGCAGGGTGCAGGCGGCACTGCCATGCCAACAGGGAGGGCTGCCCCCAGGCCCTGGGCTGCCCCAGGCTGCACCTTGCCCGGGGTGGGGGGCAGGGCTGACCAGTATGCACCCCCTGCTGTAGGGGGCAAACAGTATAGGGCGGACAGCGGGGGGCAGGCAGGGGGAGCTGTACCCCATTCCCCTGGCCCTGCTGCGACACCCCAGAGCTGCCTCCCACCACAGAATATCCCCCGCACAGACAGGGGATCCCACAGAGCCAGCCCAGCCTGTCCTGCAGGGGGCGCTCACGGCCACCACAGGGCCCAGTTCAGCTGTCCCTGGAACTTCCCCCGGGGAGCCCCCATGCACAGCACCCCCTGCAGAGAGCTCTCCTGCAGCAGTCACTGTGGGGCAGGCCCGGACCCATCATATCTCCCAATCATTGCACCAGCCACCCTTTCGGAGCGGCACCAGGACGGCCTGGCACTGCCATGTTGCCTGTGCCAGCAATGGAAGCACCTCAATAAAAGCCCCTTGGCATTAACCTGAGCCCGAGACTGTTGCTGGGGGCTGGTGAGAATTGGGGGGGATGAGCACAGCTCTGTAACGCAGCAGCTCAGGGTCACGAGCTCCATGGCGCCCCTGGCGGGAGCTCCCCCCCCAGCCAGGGCTCCTGCCCCGCTCCCCGCCCCAACAGCGCCCCTGCTGGGAGCTCCCCCCATGGCCACGGCTCCTGCCCCCCCCCAGCACCCCTGCTGGGAGCTCCCCCCACAGCCAGGGCTTCTGCCTCCTCGCCCCTGACAGCACCCCTGCTGGGAGCTCCCCCCACAGCCAAGGCTCCTGCCCCACTCCCCACCTACAGCACCCCTGCTGGGAGCTCCCCCCATGGCCACGGCTCCTGCCCCCCCCCAGCACCCCTGCTGGGAGCTCCCCCCACAGCCAGGGCTTCTGCCTCCTCGCCCCCGACAGCACCCCTGCTGGGAGCTCCCCCCACAGCCAAGGCTCCTGCCCCACTCCCCACCTACAGCGCCCCTGCTGGGAGCTCCCCCCATGGCCACGGCTCCTGCCCCCCCCCCAGCACCCCTGCTGGGAGCTCCCCCCACAGCCAGGGCTTCTGCCTCCTCGCCCCTGACAGCACCCCTGCTGGGAGCTCCCCCCACAGCCAAGGCTCCTGCCCCACTCCCCACCTACAGCACCCCTGCTGGGAGCTCCCCCCATGGCCACGGCTCCTGCCCCCCCCAGCACCCCTGCTGGGAGCTCCCCCCACAGCCAGGGCTTCTGTCTCCTCGCCCCCGACAGCACCCCTGCTGGGAGCTCCCCCCACAGCCAAGGCTCCTGCCCCACTCCCCACCTACAGCGCCCCTGCTGGGAGCTCCCCCCAGAGCCAGGGCTCCTGCCCTGCTCCCCCTGCCATAGCGCCCCCCTGCTGGGAGAGACCGAGGCTGGGGTAGCCGGGAGCGCCACCCAGCCAGGGCTTCTGCCCCACTCCCCACCTACAGCGCCCCCGCTGGGAGCTCCCCCCACAGCCAGGGCTCCCCCCCCCAGCACCCCTGCTGGGAGCTCCCCCCCACAGCCAGGGCTCCTGCCCCCCCCCAGCACCCCTGCTGGGAGCTGCCCCCCACAGCCAGGGCTCCTGCCCCCCCCGGCACCCCTGCTGGGAGCTCCCCCCACAGCCAGGGCTCCTGCCCCCCCCCAGCACCCCTGCTGGGAGCTCCCCCCACAGCCAGGGCTCCTGCCCCCCCCAACACCCCTGCTGGGAGCTCCCCCCCCACAGCCACGGCTCCTGCCCCCCCCGGCACCCCTGCTGGGAGCTCCCCCCACAGCCAGGGCTCCTGCCCCCCCCAGCACCCCTGCTGGGAGCTCCCCCCCCACAGCCACGGCTCCTGCCCCCCCCCGGCACCCCTGCTGGGAGCTCCCCCCCACAGCCAGGGCTCCTGCCCCCCCCCCGGCACCCCTGCTGGGAGCTCCCCCCACAGCCAGGGCTCCTGCCCCCCCAGCACCCCTG
Source organism: Aldabrachelys gigantea (assembly GCA_026122505.1). Lineage (NCBI taxonomy): Eukaryota > Metazoa > Chordata > Testudines > Testudinidae > Aldabrachelys > Aldabrachelys gigantea. The sequence continues at coordinate 147,608,817 of CM047483.1, forward strand.
CTGGGAGCTCCCCCCACAGCCAGGGCTCCTGCCCCCCCCAGCACCCCTGCTGGGAGCTCCCCCCACAGCCAGGGAGCCTGCCCCGCTCCCTGCAGTACCCCCATGAGACTCCTGCAGAAAGGTGCGTTCTAGCCTGTCTGCTGTCAGTGGCTTCTCTCCCCCGGTGCCTGCAGCTGGGCCCAGGAGCTGCTGGGCCAGGGCCATAGGGCCAAGTGCAGGGCCTAGCCCCAGAGACGGGCTAGAAGGAAGTGCCCTTGCCCCAGGCTGCGGGTAGCTCAGTGCTAGAAAGCCACCCCCTCCCACCAGCTCCAGGGATCTCTTCATGGCCAGCTCCTCCCTCTGGCTGGGGGTAGGACCCCCAGGTGAGGCGAGTCCTTGCCCCGTGGAAGCTACACGCTCCCCCCTCCCCTCCGAGCTCTCACCTCAGTCTTCAGCACCAGCCATGGTGCCCATCCAGGCCTGGGCAGGGGCCCTGCCGTGGCACCCACCCCAGGCTGGGGCGAGCTAGGCGTCCCCCTCACTCCCAGGTGATGCTGAGCATGGAGGCGTTCCCACGGCACAGCTGTGCCAGGGCCCGTGGGCAGCAGGCTGGTGTAGGGCAGAGCAAGGCCTGGGGCCCCATCTCACCCACCAGCACCCAGAAGCGCTTGTGTTGGGAGAGGACGAGGTGCTGGTGGGTGCAGGAGACGACATGGCAGCCAGCTGGCCCCTGGGGTGGACGCTGCCCGGCTGCATGGGCGGGAAGAGCCGGGTGAGCACGCGGGAGCTGTACACCACCTGTTGTGCAACCGTGGTGAATGCCATCACCTGGGGGGAGAGGGGGCAATATGGGGTGTGATCTGCCCCCGCAGGGATATACCATGGGGGCGGTGTGACCTGCCCCCACAGGAATATACCATGGGGGGAAGGGGTTGACCTGCCCCCTCAGGGACATATCATGGGGGGGGGGTGTGTGATCTGCCCCTGCAGGGATATACCACACAGGCGGGTGTCAAGGTTTTTTTCCCCCAGTTTGAACTTTAGAGTACAAATCTGGGGACCTGCATAAACATTTCTAAGCTTAATTACTAGCTTAGATCTGGTAACACTGCCAGCAGCCAGAAATTCAGTGTCTGGAGCACTCCCTGTCCCCCACAAACTTTCCCCTCCCTGGGCAGCCTTGAGAGGCTTCACCAATTCCCTGGTGAACACAGATGCAAACCCCTTGGATCTTAAAACAAGGAGAAATTAACCATCCCCCCTCCTTTCCCCCACCAATTCCTAGTGAGTCCCGACCCAATCCCCTTGGATCTTAAAACAAGGGAAAAAAATCAATCAGGTTCTTAAAAAAGAAAGCTTTTAATTAAAGAAAGAAAAGGTAAAAATCATCTCTGTAAAATCAGGATGGAAAATACTTTACAGGGTAATCAGATTCATATAGCCCAGAGGAACCCCCTCTAGCCTTAGGTGCAAAGTTACAGCAAACAGAGGTAAAATCCTCTCAGCAAAAAAGGAACATTTACAAGTTGAGAAAACAAACATAAGACTAACACGCCTTGCCTGGCTAATTGCTTACGAGTTTGAAACATGAAAGACTGATTCAGAAAGATTTGGAGAGCCTGGATGTACATCTGGTCCCTCTTAGTCCCAAGAGTGAACAACTACAACACCAAGAGCACAAACAAAGCCTTCCCTCCACCAAGATTGGAAAGTATCTTGTCCCCCCATGGTCCTCTGGTCAGGGGTCAGCCAGGTGTACTGAGCTTCTTAACCCTTTACAGGTAAAAGAGACATTAACCCTTAACTGTCTGTTTATGACAGGGGGGTAGGGGTGTGACTTGCCCCTGCTGGGATCCGACCTGCACTGGCTGATATATACCACATGGGGGGGAGGTGACCTGCCCCCACTGGGATATACCACTGGGGAGGAGGAGGCGTGCGACTTGCCCCCGCTGGGATATACCACAGAGGGGTGTGAAGTGCACTGGCTGAGATATACCACGTGGGGGATGTATGTGACAGACTGCCCCTGCTGGGAGATAGCGCACTGGGGGATGTGATGGAATGGGAAATTTTTTGTAATATTTTGTATGAATCTGTGTGTGCCTTGGTTTCCCCATGCGGTGCATGGTTGACGAGGTGGTGGGAAAAGGTTGTTACCAGCGATCCAGATGTGACTGACACCTAGCCCTGTGCCCATGGAGAATCCAGGAAGACAATGGCCACTCTGATTGCCCAGACATTTGGGACCTGGCAACAAACGACCCAGGATGACCCCCCCCCCCCCATTCCTTAGGAGGCCGTCCAGGTGTGAGCAGCTGGAGGCCAAAGGGCTGAGGAGGGGGCAGGTGGGGTGGTTCTGTGGGGGCGGCTGGAGGCAGGAGAGACGCTCCTGGATGGGGACTAAAGAGGGGTCAGGGGGCTCTGGGCTGACCCCGCAGGCCCAGGCTGTAACTTTCTGCTCTCTGGTGTCCAAGGACTGACTACGCCATTCCAGCCACCTGCTACCCCCCCCTGCTGTCACCCGCAGGCTGGAAGTCCCGCCCCATTGGGGAGGCGGGGGTGCAGTGCTCCTTTTGGGGTACACATCTCCCCACAAGGGGACTGGGGGCTGTAGGGACTGCACACACAACCAGGCTGTCCAGGGCCCCTGGGGGAAGTGGGACACCTGCCTGGCTGGAGGGACTGATTCACTGGGGCACAGGGTCTGGCCTGGGGCAGGCCAAGGAACTGCCTCGAGGGAGCAGCCAGTTTTCACAGGGCCATTCCCACTCCATCCCCACATGACCCACAGACCTTCCCCCATGAGCTGCTCCGCACCCCACAGCCTGGCCTATCCCTCTGCCCTTGAACCAGAGACAACACCAAGTCCAGGACACCAGCTGTTGTTTATTGTAAGTGCTCCAGAGAGCAGATCCCAGCCGCGTGGGAGGGGGTGATGGCTGGGGGATCAAGATGGGACAGGGCTCTGGGGTGGGCAGCCCCGAATCCTAGGCCCCTCGGCGGGGTTGTCCGGCCAGTGTTAGGGTTAGATGGGGGCAGCAGGGGCTGGGGTAAATACAGCAGATGGGAGGATGGGCTGAGGGTAAGGGGGCTGCAGGCCCAGCTCTGACAAGACCCGTCACACCTTCTGCCAGGTGGTCCAAGGGCTCCAGGTGGAGTTGACCAAGGGGTCCTGGCAGCGGATCTGCACCCACTGCACGTCCCCCTCGATGCTTGTCTCCGTCACGCCATCCAGCTGGAGGGAGCCCTGAAATACAGAGAAATAGTGAGAGGGGGGCTTGCCATTACCTCAGCAGGGCAGAGGGGAGAGGTGACACAGGCAGGGGAGGAGAGAGGAGGTCTGTGATTCTCAGCATCTGGGCCTGAATCCAGGCTGCCCTTGGAAAGGTGGGTGCTGCTCTGAGCTGGAGTTTGGCTAGGGCGCGATGAGTGATGCTGGTTTAGGGACACCCAGAGCATGGAGCTGTGTCACTGACCATCTTGGCTAATGGCCACTGATGGACCCATCCTGCATGAACTTATCTAGTTCTTTTTTGAACCCAGTTATACATTTGGCCTTCACAACATCTCCTGGCAGCAAGTTCCACAGATTGACAGTGTGCTTATATTTGTTTTAAAGCTGCTGCTTATTAATTTCATTGGGTGACCCCTGGTTCTTGTGTTACGTGAAGAGGTAAATAACATTTCCTTATTCACCATCTCCACTCCGTTCACATTTTTCTAAATCTCCATCATTTCCCCCCCTCCCCCAAGTCTTCTAGCCTTAGAATCTGTGTATTGCATGGGCGACAGGTGGAGAGAGGGAGATACAAGCAGGGGGGAAGAGAGGGGTGTGGCTTGTTACCACGGTGCTGTGTTAGTGTGGTGACAGGCAGAGAAGGGGTGACACAAGCCCAAGCAGGACAGGTGGGAAGATGGGTAGGGGTGTGGCTTGTTACCATGGCGCTGTGTTAGTGTGGTGACAGGCAGAGAAGGGGTGACACAAGCCCAAGCAGGACAGGTGGGAAGACGGGTAGGGGAGTGGCTTGTTACCACGGTGCTGTGTTAGTGTGGTGACAGGCAGAGAAGGGGTGACACAAGCCCAAGCAGGACAGGTGGGAAGATGGGTAGGGGTGTGGCTTGTTACCATGGTGCTGTGTTAGTGTGGTGACAGGCAGAGAAGGGGTGACACAAGCCCAAGCAGGACAGGTGGGAAGATGGGTAGGGGTGTGGCTTGTTACCATGGTGCTGTGTTAGTGTGGTGACAGGCAGAGAAGGGGTGATACAAGCCCAAGCAGGACAGGTGGGAAGGTGGGTAGGGGTGTGGCTTGTTACTATGGCGCTGTGTTAGTGTGGTGACAGGCAGAGAAGGGGTGACACAAGCCCAAGCAGGACAGGTGGGAAGATGGGTAGGGGTGTGGCTTGTTACTATGGCGCTGTGTTAGTGTGGTGACAGGCAGAGAAGGGGTGATACAAGCCCAAGCAGGACAGGTGGGAAGATGGGTAGGGGTGTGGCTTGTTACCATGGCGTTGTGTTAGTGTGGTGACAGGCAGAGAAGGGGTGACACAAGCCCAAGCAGGACAGGTGGGAAGGTGGGTAGGGGTGTGGCTTGTTACCATGGCGCTGTGTTAGTGTGGTGACAGGCAGAGAAGGGGTGACACAAGCCCAAGCAGGACAGGTGGGAAGATGGGTAGGGGTGTGGCTTGTTACTATGGCGCTGTGTTAGTGTGGTGACAGGCAGAGAAGGGGTGATACAAGCCCAAGCAGGACAGGTGGGAAGATGGGTAGGGGTGTGGCTTGTTACCATGGCGTTGTGTTAGTGTGGTGACAGGCAGAGAAGGGGTGACACAAGCCCAAGCAGGACAGGTGGGAAGGTGGGTAGGGGTGTGGCTTGTTACCATGGCGCTGTGTTAGTGTGGTGACAGGCAGAGAAGGGGTGACACAAGCCCAAGCAGGACAGGTGGGAAGATGGGTAGGGGTGTGGCTTGTTACCATGGCGCTGTGTTAGTGTGGTGACAGGCAGAGAAGGGGTGACACAAGCCCAAGCAGGACAGGTGGGAAGATGGGTAGGGGTGTGGCTTGTTACCATGGTGCTGTGTTAGTGTGGTGACAGGCAGAGAAGGGGTGACACAAGCCCAGGCAGGACAGGTGACAGGTGAGGGGACAGTTACCGTGGTGCTGTCCCACTGCTTGTACTCCAGCTGGTAGCGCAGGAGGAAGTAGGAGTGTGGGCTGGACCAGGAGGCAGGGGGGGCCCAGGAGAGGTACAGGCGTCCGCCCTTGCTCTGTGCAGCCACGTCTTGCGGAGGGCCCGGCCTCACTGTGGGCACAGAGAGTTTAGTTAGTCATGCGGGAGGGTGGGATCAGATAGATGGGCTAGGTACCCCCTCCCCTTGGCCTCTGGCGCTGGGCCCCATCAACCCAAGGCTGCCTAACCCCAGCCCTGGGCACATGGAGCTGGAACAGACTCAGGGCAGGAAGTGTAGGGCCCAGGCTGACTTCTGAACCACAGGAGAGGGGCGCTATGGGGCAGGATGGGGGGGCACAATCGCTGTACCTACAGGAAGGATCTGTAGGGCATGGCTGGGGACAGAGACAGTCCATGCACCAATGAATGCGGCGGGGGGGGCAGGGGGAATGAAAATCCATGAACCCATGGGAGACCTTCTAGTTCTAGGTGGGGAGTGACTGTCCTGTCCCTATGGCCATGGCAGGGCATGACTGTCCTGGTAGCCATGGATGGGCTATAGGGTGGGGGGAGATGCTCCAGTAACCATGGGGCGGCCTATATGGCGAGGATAGAAGGGTCCCCGAAGCCATGCAGGGAAGGATGTGGGTCCTGGTATCCACGTGGGGGGAGGGAGGATCTGGGGCAGTAGGGGGCCCAGTACCCACACAGGGGGGCTCTGGGGCAGTGAGGGGCCCAGTACCCACACAGGGGGAGCTCTCAGATGGGGAGCCCAATACCCATGTGGGGGGGGCCTCTCGGATGCGGGTCCCGGTACCTACGCGGGGGGGCTCTCGAGGGCCCAGTACCCACACAAGGGGGCTCTGGGGCAGTGAGGGGCCCGGTACCCCATGTGGGGGGTGCTCAGGTGCGGGGCCTGTTACCCATGCGGGGGGACTCTCGGGCACAGGGCCCGGTACCCACGGGGAGCGGGGGCCTCTCGGGGGCCCGGTACCCACGTGAGGGAGCTCTCGGGGGTCCGGTACCCACACAGGGGGGCTCTGGGGCAGTGAGGGGTCTGGTACCCCACGTGGGTGAGGCTCTTGGGCGGGGGGGCCCGGTCCCCACGTGAGACTCACCGATGTCCCGGAGGAAGAGGCGGTGGGTGATGTTCACGAAGCTCTCAGCCGAGATTCCCTCCAGCGCCAGCTCCAGTGGCCTCGGCTCCTCCGCGAAGGGGCAGAAGGTCCCGTCCGCCAGGGTCACCGTGAAGGACTGGGGGGGCCAGTCCAGGCCCTGCAGGGCGGCGCCTCCGCCCACGTAGACCCAGGCCCCGGGGGCGCCGCTGGGGCTGCGCCAGAGCACAGGCCGGTCAGGCGGGGCACGGGGCAGGGGTCCACCCGGGGGGCACAGCGGAGGGGGCAGTGGGGGAAGGGAGGGACACGGCGGGGGGGCAGTGGGGCGGGGCAGTGGGGGAGGGGAGGGGCACGCGGGGGGCAGTAGGGGAAGGGAGGGGCACAGGGGGAGGGCAGTGGGGTGGGGGCAGTAGGGAAAGGGAGGGGCACGGCGAGGGGGGCAGTGGGGTGGGGGGCAGTAGCGGAAGGGAGGGGCTCGCCAGGTGGGCAGTAGGGGAAGGGAGGGGCACGGCGGGGGGGGCAAGTGGGGGGGGCAGTAGGGGAAGGGAGGGGCACGGCAGGGGGCAGTGGGGCGGGGGCAGTAGGGGAAGGGAGGGGCTCGCCAGGGGGGCAGTAGGGGAAGGGAGGGGCATGCCAGGGGGGCAGTGGGGCGGGGGCCGTAGGGGAAGGGAGGGGCTCACCAGGGGGGCCGTAGGGGAAGGGAGGGGCACGGCAGCGGGGCAGCGGGGCGGGGGGCAGTAGGGGAAGGGAGGGGCATGGCGAGGGGGCAGTGGGGGGCAGTAGGGGAAGGGAGGGGCACGGCAGGGGGGCAGCGGGGGCGGGGGCAGTAGGGGAAGGGAGGGGCACGCCGGGGGGGGCAGTGGAGGGACACGGCTGGGGCGGGGCCGGGGGGGCACTCACTTGCGGGAGAGGCGGGCGCGGAAGGTGGCGGGGCGCAGCGCGGTCCAGGAGCAGTTTATCTCGCCGCGGTAGGACTCTGCCCGGCAGGTCACGGCGCGGCCTGGGGGCGGGATGTGTCAGCATCACCCGGAGCCCCCGCAGGCTCCCCCCACCCCCGAGAGTCTGACCCCCTGGGCGGTCCCCCCACCCGACTGGAGCCCCCCCACCCCTGACAGCCTGACCCCCCGGGCGGTCCCCTTGCGCTCACTACCCCCCCGCTGGTGCCCGCCCCCCGCTCTGCACCCTGGTAGCAGACAGCTCTGGGCGCTGCCCCCACCTGCCCTGTGGGCGCGGAGCCCCAGGGGAGCTGGAGTTCCTGGCTGCACGGCCCCCCACCCCCCGGCAGGCACCTGGGGAGCCCTGCAGCAGGGGGTACTCTGGGTCGCTGACCACCACGTAGCTGGAGTCCAGCAGGTGAGGACCATGCCAGCAGCTGTAGTTGCCGGTGGCCGGCTGGTCCAGGCCCTCGAGCGTGAGGGTGCGGCCCGCGACGTAGTGCTCAGCCATGATCTCGGGATCCCCGTTCTGCTTCCAGGACACGTGCTCCTGGGGGGTGTCGCACGTCACCACCACCTGGCCATTCACTTCCCCAACCAGAACTGGGGAGAAGGGACCCGCAGCATCAGTGCCAGCGCGTGGGGTGGGGGCAGGCCAGACACAAGGCCTGCAACAGCCCCCCACACCCTCCCTGGGCAGGGTGTGCCTGTGCCCACCCCCCCAGGGGGCCAGATGTACCCCTACCCCCCCAAGGGCCCTGCCCCCTCTTGTCTCCCGAAGGGGCCAGGCATGCCCTGTGTCCCCCTCCCCTACCCCCCAGGGCCCTGTGCCCCCTCTTGTCTCCCGAAGGGGCCAGGCATGCCCTGTGTCCCCCTCCCCTACCCCCCAGGGCCCTGTGCCCCCTCCTTGCCCGCCGAAGGGGCCAGGCATGCCCTGAGTCCCCCTCCCCTACTCCCAGGGCCTTGTGCCTCCCCCCACCCCGCTGCAGGGGCCAGGTGTGCTGATGCCCACACACAGTCTCCTTCCCCCTCCCGCTCCCCAGGATGTGACTCACACTTGCTAGGGAAGCCCATCAGGGCTGCAGCAGGGACCACACACAGCACCTGCGCTAGAGCTACCAGCATCAGCATCTATGGGGCAAGAGGGGCAGAGTTAGTGCGTCGCACGGGCACCCGCATGGATCTCCACATCCCAACCGCCCGGCCAGAGTCCCAGCACCCTGAGCCTAGCCCCAAGGTCTGAGCACTCAGCCCCTGCCTGCGGGGCTCCCAGCCAATAGGCAGGGGGCCCTGGGAAGTCCTGGGGGACCCCCTCCACAGGAGCCACGGAATATGCAGCCAGGGCCATGAGGAGCCAGGGCCCTTAGTCTGTATAGCCAGGACTGTCTCTGTCTGTCTGTGCCACACCCAATGCAATGGGGCCCTGATCCCGGGGCGGCAGGAGGGGGCTGTGCCGTAGCTTGCGTGGTGGGGCCCTGATCTCAGGGTGCGGGGCTTTGCTGTGCCTGGTATGATGGGGTCCCTGTTCTCTGGGGTGGGAGTTGGGGTCTGTGCAGACAGGGGCTGAGGCCGGCAGAGAGGGGTCCACAAGGAAGTGGGTACTGGAGAAGGCAGTGGGCTGTACTGTTGAAGAGGACGAAGTGATGGGCCTGGGCAGGTAGGAGGAGGCAGGGCCGGCTTTAGGGTGGTTCCCCTGATTCCCGGGAATTGGGCCCCGCACCCTCCGCCGAAGTGCTGCCGGAAACAGCGGTAACCGATTGAGCTGCTGCCGAATTGCTGCTGTCTTCGGGGGCATTTCGGCAGCCACTCTTTGGAATCGGGTCCCACACATCCTAAAGCCGGCCACGGGAGGCAGCACTGGGGGAGGGGTAGAGAGCCCCATGGATCAGGGAGCATGAAAGGGTTGGGCCAGACTCTCCCTTCAGAGCCTGCAGTGGGGCATGGCAGCTGTTTCCTCGGCAGCCCCCTCTCCAGCCCCAAACTCTATGGACCCCAGCACCAGAGAAGGCAGCGCACTCCCTAGGGCCTCCCTGGGCTGTCACTCCCAGCCCTTCCCCTGGAGAGGAGGCCACAGCTGGCTCCCTGGGTCAGCCAGCTGTGCCCTGTCCTGCCCTCAGGAGTGCTGGGCCCCTGGCCAGGCTGCCTGCTCCCCGCCACCCCCATCACGTCCAGCCTTACCTCGAATGGTCGGTGCTCTCTGCTGCTCGCAGGGCTGGGGATGCTGGTGCTGTGGCAGAGGCAGGGCTGGGGTGTGCTGTGTGCGGCCCGTATATATTCGCCCCCGGCCCTGCAGGGGAGCCCCTGACGGCACGGAAAGGAGAAGCCAGAGAAACCACAGAACGGCAGATGCAATTCTAAGAAGAGAGAAAGCTGGAGAAGCCACACTGGGCTGGGGCCAAAACCAGCGAGAGCTACAGGGTCCCCCCATTGCTCCTGCAGAGTGAGGGGCCTGGCCCCACAGCAAGTCCTGATTTTCAGCCCCCATCAGTCATGCTCACCTGGAGCACTGGCATGGCTTGATTTGTGTCCATGCAGCTGGCTGCCCAGACCCCCACCGAGATCCGGGCCCCACCATGCTGGGCACTTTGCAAGCATCTAGCGGGGACAGTCGCTGCCCCAGGAGCTCTCAGGCCGTGTGGGAGATGAGGGAGCAGGGGTACACCAGACAGATGGCGAAGCACAAGGGGCAGGGAGACGGGAATGGTCTTGGGGAGGCTGGGGGGTTATTGTAGGCCTGGCAGCAGAGGGAGCTGGAGGGAGCCAGTGAGGTGGCCTTGCAAAGTTTAAGGGGCAGCGGGGCAGAAAGTGCAAAGGTGGGAACTGTGAAAAGTGCCCGGTGTCTGCTGTCCCACTGGCAGGGCGCGGACGGAGTTGGCCCAGTGGTGTCTGGGAGATGAGACAGGCTGTGGATGTGGAGGTGAGGGGTTTGTGTCTGATGGGGGTCTGACACCAAGGCCATTGGTACCAGCTGGCAAAGGGCTCCCTGCTCTATGAGAGCACCTGCTCCTGGTGCACGGCTTGCAGGGCACGTTGGGAAAGCCAGGCTCGGGCTGCTCGCCACGATCCCTGGGGGAGGCTGCACACGGCTGGTGGAGAGGGAAACACGTGTTAGTATCTGAACCCGGGCAGGCTGACAAACAGGTTTTGAGGCAGACCAGGGAAGTCGATTCACCTGCCTTGCTGTCTGCTAGTCCATAGAGCATTGTAAGCCAATGCAGCGAAGCCACGGAGCAGAGGGCTGGGTGGCACCAACAGCTTTCCGCACAGGGCTCTCCTGTCTCGGGGGTGGGTGGAATATACACAGAAATGTGGGGCTGGGAGGTCATCCAGTTCCCGCCCTGCCCTGGGACAGCACCCAGTGACCATAGACCAGCCCTGATGGGTTTGTCCAACCTGCTCTTAAAACCTCCGATGACAGGATCTCGGCTGCCTGGTCCAGAGCTTAGCTAGCCTGGGAGTTTGAAAGTTTTCGCTAACGTTATCTCAATCGCCCCTGCCTGCAGCAGGCTCTGTCTGTCCCTCGTCTGACCTGCTGTGTCAGGTGAGAGCCCCGACTCCTGCCAGCAGCAGCTCTTAGCCCCACCGCACACCTAGATCCAAATCCCTTGGGTGTTGGTTCCCAGGCATCAATGTCTGAGCCACTGGATTCATGGTTGTCTTTTCAAGGCCATGGAGACCAACACCCAGACAGCTAGGTGACACCCACACCCATGTGTCTTACCCTGCCCTGAGAGCACACAGGCCTTTCCCACCCCTGAGTAACAATGCATCTTAGGGGAAACTGAGGCACAAACAGCCCCCCCCCTCCAATATTACAGAATATTCCCACTTTGTCACATCTCTTCCCCATTCCAGACTGAACTGAGCAGGGTCACTTTAACCAGTGACCTGGGGAAGTTTGAACCCACAAACGTTATTCACAGGTCCCACAGCATCTTTCGCATCCCCTTGGTAGCTTCCTGCCTGGCACTTCCAAAGTTAGAATCCCAAAACCACAGGGTTAGAAGGGTCTAGCTGGCAGCAGCTGCTGTGTCCTTAAACAGGGCTCACAGCCCCGTTGCTATTCAATTAAATGTCCTGTGCCCACCCCGCAGCGCGGAGCCGGGTCCCGTCCACCCTTAGGCCAGGCTGGTCGCTTGCACTCACAGGGGGCACATGAGGAGCCACCATGAGGCCTGTGCCCATTTGCCCCCTCCCCCAAAGCCTGTGGGTTTGGAACTGGGCTGGGGTCCTGCCACTGCATCCTCCCCCTTGTCTGCCAGGGAGCAAGGGCAGCACCCAGCCCTGTGTTGGCCATCTTGGCTGCAGCCTGGGCTGCCCTGACCCCCAGGCTGGAGCAGGGGGTGACCCCTTGGGCATTTGGTCTTAACCCAGCCCTGTCTCTGGGGCTCTGGTGTCCTGGGTGATATCAGTCAGCTCTGTGTTCTTGGGGAGCCAGGGCTCAGTATCTAGCCTGTTTGACTCACAAAAGACCCCTCCCCACTTGCTGCTTGAAGCAAAACGGGCCAGAGAGAAGACTTGCAGAGTGCAGTGAAGGGCGGGGGAGCACACCTAGACCCCTCCTGAGGGATGAGGTATCTCCATCAGCATACAGAACCCCGAACAGAGACAACTCCCCAAGCCTCATCTGCATGAAAGGTGGGACAGGGATTCATCTCATTAGCATGCCCAGGGAACCGCACTGAACTCTAGGGGCAGGGAAGCACTGCATCATGGGGGAGCTCTGCTCCAGATGTTAATTAACCTACATGGCACCTGGGCAGGCCCGTCTGGAGCTGTTCCCCAACCCCAGGGCTGTGCATATGCCAGGAGCCCATCCCCTCACCCACGATGGGCTGTGCTTCAGGCTGCCTGTTGAGCTTAGGTAACATCTGAGCTGGTAGGAGATGCATCCATCACGTTAGCTTGCAAGGCTTAACTTGCATCCTGACAGATTCCCATTTCTGACCTCCCATGGCACCTTCGCTGGTGACTGATGCCTTGAAGCAGCCACTGAGGACGTGTTTGCAGTGTGCACAGATAACGCCTCACATCACTTCAGTGTGCACACGTCACAATGCTCGTAATCCCCAGGGGGCCCCTGGCTTTCCTCGGAGACCCACCGGGCGTTATGTGGTGAGCCAGACTCCGGGGACAGGCCTAGCAGTTAAGGGCAGAAGGGGCTACCAGGTCAGCTAGTCTGACCTGTAAATCACAGGCCCTACCCCTGCCAGCACCCGCCCACTAAACCAAAACTGGACTAAAATAGCACAGCCCACAGGGGACTAGACTGTATGTGTCACCAGCAGCGAACAGGCGGGACAGAGTGGCCCGAGGGCCCCGCAGTGACAGGGAAATGACAAAATGAGCTAACCCAGCTAATCCTGCCTGGTGAGCCACCCGCACATGCTGCTGAGGAAGGTGACAAACCCATTGGGACAGGGAGGAATTTTCTGTAATATGATGTATGGATACTGTGCATGCCTCAATTTTCCCTGTGTGGTGCATGGGTAATTAGGTGGGAGGAAAAGGATGTTTACTCTATGCAGAGATCCAGGTGTGACTGCACCTGGCTGGGCCCCAGGCCCACGGACAGTCCCAGAAGACAATGGCCACTCCAATCGCCCAGCCATTTGGCACCTGGCACCTAACAACCCTGGATGGTCCCCCCGCTAGCCACCGCAGAAGCCATCCAGGTGTGAGCAGCTGGAGGCCAAAGGGCTGAGGAGGGGGCAGGTGGGGTGGTTCTGCAGGGGCGGCTGGAGGCAGGAGAGACGCTCCTGGATGGAGACTGAAGAGGGGTCAGGGGGCTCTGGGCTGACCCCGCAGGCCCAGGCTGTAACTTTCTGCTCTCTGGTGTCCAAGGACTGACTACGCCATTCCAGCCACCTGCTACCCCCCCTGCTGTCACCCGCTGGCTGAGAGTCCCGGCCCATCAGGGAGGTGGGGTGCAGTGTTCCCTTTAGGGTATAGGTCTCCCCCAGGGGTCCGGCTCGGGTGGTCTCGCTGCAGGGAGCTCAAGGGTGATGCCAGGGGGCTGAAGGCTCCGTGGGTTGGTCCCAGGAGGTGGGAAAGCCAAGGCCCCCCCCCCAGAGAGACAGTGACTCTGGGGGGCTGGCAAAGTGAGCGGTTCCCCCAGGGGTTGTTCCCGAGCCGTGTGAGCACCGGGCCTGTGGACCCGTGACACTGTCCAAGGTCACGGCCAGCCTGAGCCGGGGGAAATTCCTCCCTAGCTCCACTGCTGGTGATCAGCTAGACCCTGCGTCCCTGAACCAGAACCAGCCAGCGAAGCCCCTGGGAGACCACGAGGCTGTTCCTGTCACCTCCAGGCCACTTGGCATTGAGGGGTTCCCAGCTCACAGCCATGGCCCTCCAGCCACCTGCCCAGCTGGCACCTGTCAAGCCCACAGCAGGTGGCACCTTCCCATCAGTGCCAAGTGCCAGGGCCTCTGCTGCCATCCGGGCCCCGCTGCTCCACCTGCCCTTGCTGCTCACACCCCCCCAGGGCCCAGCACTGGAGCACACAGGAGCCCTGGGGCCAGGGGTTCTGAATGGAGCTGGCACTGGCTGCGCTGCCTGTGCCTTGGCCCTCGGGCCAGAGCTGGGCCCCTGTGCCAGGCTGGAGCGGGGGGTGGGAGGGAGTGTGATGGGGAACTGTGAGTGCTGCTGGTACCAGGCAAGTGCAGCTGGTGAAGGCTGGGGGAGAGGGGTGCTGTCCCCTATGCAGTGTCCTGGACATGCCAACGGGTGGGGCCCCAGCTGCCATATTCCCCAACCAGGCCATGAGGGGGGTGGGGGCTGCCATGGGGTTGGGAGAGGAGCACTGGCATCACAGTCATTGCTGCGAGCAGAGGGGAGGCCGCTGCATGGGTGGGGGGCACTCTTGGCTACTGGGGCTTGGAGACCTAGCTGCCCTTGTCCTGCTGCATAATGGGGGCAGGGGGCGAAGCAAAGGGGTTGGGGAAAGGGCTCCACAATGGGGCTTTGTTAAATCAACCAGCAGCAGCTTCAGCTGTCAGTACCCCAAAGGCACATGAGGGTGGGGGAAGTGCCTCCCTCCACCTTGCAATGGCCAGCGGCATGGGAGAGGGGGATCCTCACAGCACCCCCAGACACACGCCAGGCTGGGGCAGCCCTGAGCTGGTGGGACTGGACTGGAGGGGGTGCTGTGGCAGCTGAGACCCATGGCTATGATACCATTAGCATCCCACACACCTGTTTCAAATTCCCCACCCTCGGTGATCCCACCGGGCTGGCAGGATCAGCTCCTCCATGGACACAGACCTGGTGCCATCGTGGGCCAGCTACACTTGTGGCTGGAGTGGGTGCCTGGGGCAGCAGGCTGGACAGTGGGGCCCATGGGTTGGGGGGGGAGGGGCAGGCAGAATCTCAGGGCATGTGGCCAAGGGCCCGGCAGGGCCTGTCATGGAGTCACCGGGCGATGCTCTGAACTGCTCCCCACTAAGCCAGTCAGGACTTTGGGGAGCCTCCTCTCCCTTGGAGCAGACTTGTTCAGGGCAAGAAGCTCACACGGCTTCACCTCCTGGGTCTCTCCTTGGAGCATTCAGCATCCTCTGCCCCTCCGTGCACTTCCCACAGCGAGCCCACCCAGGCGGGGTCGTGGGGAAGCCACAGGGTCCTGCACCCCCACTTTGCAGTCAGACGTGACTCTCAGCCAGCCAGTAAAACAGAGGTTTATTTAGATGACAGGAACACAGTCCAAAACAGGTCTTGCCAGTACAGACAAGAAGACCCCCCCTTAGTTAGGTCCATCTGGGGCCCCAGGGAGGCCACTGCCCCACTGGGAGGCCCAAGCCCCACCGGGGCTCCCCTCCATTTCTCAGCCAGCTTCCAAAACTGCCCAACCCCCTTCAGCTCCTCCTCTCTGGCCTGTGTCTCTTTCCCGGGCCAGGAGGCCACCTGATCTCTCTGTCTCCCACACCTTTAGCATCCCCTTGCAGGGGGGAAGGGCCTGGCCATTAGTTGACAGGAGACAGAGGGTCGGCCAGCAACTGAGGCCCCCCCACAGTATTCACAGGGAACATTAAAACCAGTCCCACTTCATCACAGGGCCATGGGGGGCAGAACCCTGGGGCATGTGGCCAAGGGCCCGGCGGGGCCATGGGAGGCAGAACCCCGGGCGTGTGGCCAAGAGCCTGGCGGGGCCATGGGGGGGCAGAACCCTAGGGCTTGTGGCCAAGGGCCCGGTGGGGCCATGGGGGGCAGAACCCCGGGGCGTGTGGCCAAGGGCCCGGCGGGGCCATGGGAGGCAGAACCCCGGGGCGTGTGGCCAAGGGCCTGGTGGGGCCATGGGGGGCAGAACCCTAGGGCTTGTGGCCAAGGGCCCGGCGGGGCCATGGGAGGCAGAACCCTGGGGCTTGTGGCCAAGGGCCTGGCGGGGCCATGGGGGGCAGAACCCTGGGACTTGTGGCCAAGGGCCCAGCGGGGGGCAGAACCCCAGGGCATGTGGCCAAGGGCCTGGCGGTACCATAGGGTGCAGAACCCCGGGGCGTGTGGCCAAGGGCCCAACAGGGGGCAGAACCCCGGGGCACATGGCCAAGGGCCCGGCGGTACCATGGAGGGCAGAACCCCGGGGCGTGTGGCCAAGGGCCCAACAGGGGGCAGAAACCTGGGACTTGTAGCCAAGGGCTCGGCGGAGGGCAGAACCCCGGGGCATGTGGCCAAGGGCCTGGCGGGGCCATGGGGGGCAGAACCCCAGGGTGTGTGGCCCAGGGTCCAAAGGAGGGCAGAACTCCGGGGCATGTGGCCAAGGGCCTGGCGGGGCCATGGGGGGCAGAACCCCGGGGCGTGTGGCCAAGGGCCTGGCTGTACCATGGGGACAGAACCCCGGGGCGTGTGGCCCAGGGTCCAAAGGGGGACAGAACCCCGGGTCGTGTGGCCAAGGGCCTGGCAGGGGGCAGAACCGCGGGGCATGTGGCCAAGGGCCTGGCAGGGGGCAGAACCCCAGGGCACGTGGCCAAGGGCCTGGCGGATCATGGGCGGCGGAACCCCGGGGCATGTGGTCGGAGGCCTGTGGGGAGCAGAACCCTGGGGCACTAGCTGGAAGTTGCTCTGCTCAGGGCCTGGCTTCACTGCGAGTATCCAGTGCTTAGCCCTTGCCCCTGTGGTGTCCTCCCCAGGGCTGTCCCTCATATGGTGCCCGGGCTGCTGGGGCCCTGCGGGGAGCGGAGCTGCCCCATGGGGGTGTCTGTTTTCTAAGCACACGGGAAGGAGTCGGGGCCCAGCAGTGCTGGCGCGGCACAAGCCTGTGTCCCCACTGCAGAGTGGCTGTGCCAGCAGCTGAGGATCTCACCTCACCCAAGCTGGGGCCTGTGCCCCCCAGTGCAGGTGTGCTGGGCACAAGCCCACCGCATGGAGCCACAGGGTTAGTGTGGGCATGGGACCCACCCAGCTGCACCCCTGATTCTGCCACGCTGGGCCCTCGGGCTCCAAGCTGGCCATGGGCTGCAATGAGAGGCTTGCAAGGGTCTGGTCCGGGCCCTGCAGGGGTTGCTGCCCACGATGGGCTCTTCTGGCCTTACCGGCTCTGAGGCTTGTGCAGTGGGACAAAGCTGGGCCGGGGGGGCTCCCCAACTGGGGGGAGGGATAGTGATGTTGTGACGAAGTGGGGGGTTTTCTTGGTTTTTCTGTGTTTTCCAGTGGGTTGCATGCAGAGGGGGTGGGACTCAGGGTCCCTGGGTGTGACAAACTGGGAGTGTTCTTAATGTTTGCTCTGAATACTGTGTTGGTGCCTCAGTGTCCCCTAGGCAGTTCTTAAGTATCTAGGTGGTGGGATAAGGGGGTGTGATTGCTGCAGAGCAAAGGGCCAGTGCACCTAAATGCCTGGCACTCTGTCTCCTAGCAACTGATGGCCTGGGCCCCCCCTCTGCAAAGGTGCCAGCTGAAGGTGTTGGAGACAAAGAGGTCAGGTGACCTCGTAGCCTGGGAAAGGGGCTGAGCAGAGAGGAGGGGCTGGAGGGGGTTGTTAGTCTGGAGCTGGCTAAGGGCAGAGGTGGGGGTCTGGCTCACTGCCCCCCAGAATGGACCCGGCCGAGGGGTCCGGTTCGCTGTATCTATAAACTCTGTTTTAGACCCTGTCGTCGAATAAACCTCTGTGTTACTGGCTGGCTGAGAGTCACGTCTGACTGCAAAGTGGGGGTGCAGGACCCTGTGGCTTCCCCAGGACCCCGCCTGGGTGGGCTCGCTGTGGGAAGCGCACGGAGGGGCAGAGGATGCTGAATGCTCCAAGGAGAGACCCAGGAGGTGAAGACGTGTGAGCTTCTTGCCCTGAACAAGTCTGCTCCAAGGGAGAGGAGGCTCCCCAGAGTCCTGCCTGGCTTAGTGGGGAGCAGTTCCAGAGCATCGCCCGGGGACTCCGTGTCCTCAGGTGTTACTGGTTTAACGAGGTGAGAGGAGAGGGAGTTTGTTGGTACAGGGGACCAGTGAGGGAACTTGGGACCCCAGCCAAGGGCTTGGAGGATGGACACCCCAGCAACTGGTGACCCGGAGACCCAGCCGGTTCTGGCCAGTGGGGGACAATGGGCTGTGGGGAGAGGACCCCAGTGACCTGACCAGCCAGTCCCAGCCAGAGGGAGACTGAGAGGAGAGGAGACCCAGGCCACCCTGTTTACGGTCCTGTTTACCTGAAGAGAAGCCAATGGACAGAGGGGGCTTGGGACCGGGGATATCGGAGGCCCAGCTGGGAAGCAGGGGGGCTCTAGGCTGGAGAGGGGGAGCAGGCAGAGCTCCCCTGGATGCAGGGGGACTGGGATGTGCTGGGCTGAGGGAGGCCAGGCCTGAGGCCTTGAGAGTTTCCTGTGCTGGGTTCAACCCTCAATAAACCTCCTGTGTTACACTGGCTGAGAGTCACTCCAGTCTAGAGATCAGGGTGGTGGGGGGATCAACCCCTTCGGGGGTGAGGAGGCCCAGGAGGTCCAGGGCACATGGACTCCCTGAGGGGGCCCACGGCAGAGACAGACGTGCTAAGGCTCAGAGAGGTGCGGCTCCAGGAGGTGGAGGGGCCTGACCCCGAGAGAGAGTGGACCCCCGAGAAGGCTGTCGCACTGAAAGGGGCACCCTCCCACGGACTGCACGGGGTCACAAGTGGGCATGACCTGTGAGTCCGTGACAGATGTGCCACCTGGGGTTGATGGGGAAGGGCAGTGACATGCCCTCCGCCCTGAGGGGCCATCCCCAGAGCAGCACCACAGCCTGGCTGCGTCGCAAAAGGGCCCAGCCTGTGGCCAGGCGCTGCCTGGGTGAGTGCTGGGGAGGCAGCCTGGGATTGAAGGGGGGTTCAGCTGCAGCCTCCTTGCTCCGCAGAGATCCCAGCCCTGCCCCTGCAGCGTCCGGTGCTCTGCCAGCCTGGTGCCCAGGGGCCCAGTGCACGGAGCTCCCACCCATCTCAGGTTCCTGGAAAGCAAATCGGAAGTTGGGCACTGCTGTCACTGAGCTGATAAGGGCAGCGTCACGCCCTGCCCGGCTCGCAGGGTGCAGCCTGGGCAGCCCCAGCTCCAGCCCACTCCAGCTGGGATGGCCAGACTCGGAGCCCAGCTGCCAGCCTGAACAGCCACCCACTCCAGCAGCTCTGCCCGAGAGCAGCAGGGCCACCCCCAGGGCTTCAACAGCGCTGCCAGCGGCCCTGGCCCCCTGCCCTGTGACACTGGCCCATCCAGCTTTGCAGCCAGCGGCAGGGGGCTGTGTGTGTGTGTGTAGGGGGGAATCCCACCATCCCCTCCCCCGCTGTGCCAGCTACCTCCCCTCCTCTCCCCACGGGGGCCAGGTGTTTGCACAGGCTCCATGCAGGGCCTGCCCCTCATGTGCTGCACTGACCTGGGAGGGGCCCCTCTACTCAGCCCCCCAAGCTGGCCAGGCCCCCTGCAGCCCCTGCTCCAGGAAGCCCAGCCCCTAACTAGCTCCATCCCCTCTGCCATGGAGCGGGACAGGCTGGGCATGGCCCTCCCAGCCCCCCACCATTCCCCAGCTGGCACCTGCCCTGAGGAGAGGCCGAGCCCAGCAGAGCTGGGATACAAAGCGGCAGAAGGTTCCTACAACTGGGCTTCCACGCTGGGCTCCCCCAAGGTGCTGGCTCCACACATCTCAGACCACAACTTCCCCTGTGAGCTGAGGGGTGGCCAGTCCGGCGCTGACTCCTCTGCTTCCCCAGCACTTCCAGGGAACACAACCGTGCCGGGGGGAGCCCCGCTGCCCTGCCAGGGCCACCCCCTCCCTTCTCGCATGACAGCGGCTGGCAGGGCAGGGAGGGGTTCGCTTTAACCTCCGCCAGCTCCTAGGGGAACACAGCCAGTGTGAAACACCTCAGCGGGGCACAGGGCCAGGCTCCCCTGAGCCTGAGGGCTCAGCTTTCTTAGGATGGGAGAGGCCTGTGAAGCCAGGGCCTAGGACAGAGGTGGGCAAACATTTTGGCCCAAGGGCCACATTGGGGTTGTGAAACTGTAGGGAGAGCTGTGTCCCCCCAAACAGCCTAGCTCCTGCCCCCATCTGCTCTCCTCGATTGCCCCCCTCAGAACCCCCCACCCTTGCAACCCCCCTCCCTTCCTGCCCCAAACCCTATCACCCTCCATTCCCCACCCCTTGACCACCACCCCCAGAACCTCTGGCCCATCCAACCTCCCCTGCTCCCTGTCTGCCCCCTGGGACTCCCTGTTCCTTATCCAGCCCTTTTACCCTGCCATTCAGAACACAAGGACTGGCAGCCACACCGTGTGGCCAGAGCCAGCCCCGCTGCCCAGAGCGCTGGCAGCACAGCGAGCTGAGGCTGCAGGGATGGGGAGCAGAACAGCCCAGCATCTCTGGCTTCTCTGGCCTGCGGGACCCCAGATCCTCTGGGGTGCAGGCCTGGGGGGGAGGGGAGGGGCTGTCCGGGGAACTGTCCCACAGAGCACTGCACAAGGTATCAGGGCACCTCAGCACCAGCCAGAGACCAGTGCCATGATCCAGTCTGACCCTCCCCCCGGCCAGAGCCCAGCTGCCCGCTCACCCCTACAGCAGAGCTGCTAGACCCAGCCTCGCTCGAACAATTGTCAGGGACGGTGGGATCTGGTCCTGTGGTTCTTCCTCTCCCTGTCAAAACCTACCCTTTTGCCAGGCCGAGCGCGTCCGTCCTCGGCTAGCCTGACTGCCTGATTAGGTGTTTGGGCCGCCAGAGGGGATCAAGTCACCACTGAACCTGATTATCTAGCTCCACAGCCAGAGCTCCCTGAGTCTTTCGCTCTAAGGCAGGTTTGCCAGACCTTCAGCCCTTCTCCCGACTCTTCTCTGTCCCTCTCGGGGTTGTCAGCAGCCCCCTTGGATTGTGGGCACAGGATCCCAGCAGCGGTCGCACAGGTGCCAGATACAGAGGGGACGTAACCTCTCTCTCCCTGCTGACGCAGCTCAGGCTGGCATACACCGCCCAGCCTGGCGCCCAGCCTGCCTGGGGCAGGATCTTTACTGAGGTTTGCTCTCCTGTCAGCGCCATGGGGTTGGTGGGGGGGGCAGGAGCTAGGCTGTTTGGGGGGGCACACCTGGAGAGCCGGCACCCAGAGCTGGAGAAGAGGGAATCAGGATCCCAGCAGCAGCTGATCACAGACTGCAGCCCCAACCACCCTGGTTCAGCTCTGCCCTTGCTGAGGGCCAGCACCCCCTGGTGACAAGGGAACAATTCAAACACTGTCCCCACATGCAGGGGAAGCAGAGGCTCCAGGCTCCACGTTGGACTAGAGGCCCAGGGGTTAGGGAGCCTAGGCTGAAGCCCTGGCAGTGTCACGCTGCAGGACGAGAGCCCGGCTGGAGAATGGGCATCTGCTCCCCTTGCCTGGCTGAGCAAGGATAGCTTTAGGTCGATTCCCCCAAATCAGGCCCCGTGCCTAAGGCCTCTTTTTAATTTTTTTTTACATACCCGGCGGCAGTCCGGGTCTTCGGCAACATTTTGGCGGCGGGGGTGTGGAACAAGTGAAGTGCCACAGGATATTGGAATGGGGCCACGCAGTTCCTAAAGCCGGCCCTGGCAGGGACCCTGGGGCTGAGGGTTATGAAGGGCACATGGCTGTCTCCACTCTCACGCATCTACACTTGTCCAGTGAAAGGAGCTGCTGCAGGAGGCCAGGGAGGAGGATCCCCCTCCACCCCCCACAGAGACTAAGGACAGGGGAGCTGAGGCAGGGGCCGGTATTCTGTAAGGAGCCACGTAATTCTCTGGCCATGAAGAGTGATGTGAAGGGGGCTGGAGCAGGCCAAGGGAAAGCAATAGGCTCAGTGGGGGGGTGTATTTACATTACAGGGCAGGCTGAGGGGGCAGGAGTGATTCCACGGGTGGGGAGGGGAAGCTGGGCCCCACGCTCCCAGCTCTGAGGAGCTGGTACAGCAACAGGAGAGCTGAGCACCCACAGCACCTGGGTGAGTGGGCCGTGGGGCACTGGGCTGGCCCTGACCTTGCAGCCCCAGGCAGCCCCGGCCCCACGCTGGCGGGAAAGGCTGCACCCCCAGCACCCTGGGGATGAGGCCCAGGGCCTGCAGAGGTGGCCGGCTGGGCACGCTGCCAGGAAGGGGACGCAGCTCAGGGGCAGGCACTGGGCCCCACAGCACCCTCTGCTGAACACCCCCCAGCTCGCAGCAACCGACGTAAGGCTGGGAACAAAGGGCACAGAAAAGCTTTATACAGTCAGGCCGTAGGCTGGCTCCCCAGCCCACATGTGGGGCAGGAAGGTCTGTGGGGCAGAGAGCCTGTGCCCCACGGCAGAGCAGGCCCCTGGTAACACAGCAGCAGGGGGCCCTGAGAGCAGCCGGTGGGGACTGGATGAGATGACACCGGGAGCTGGGAGGTCCAGGAGCCCCGCCGGAGCGGGCTGGAGCGCACAGCAGAGCACCCCACAGGGACAGCAGCACGGGGCACTGGTGTGGCAGCACGGGCGAGGGGAAGGCCCTGGGCCCACTGTACCCCCCATTGTCACAAGAGGGGAGCCCGGGCAGCCCCTCGCTCCCACTCACTGGAGTGTGCACACATCCTTGTCCTTCTCTTCCTCCTCCCCAGCCCCTGCACCAGCCCCTGCCCCATCCAGCGCTGGCTCCAGCCGGCCCAGGGGCTCCGCAGCACCCAGCACCTTCTCCCTCAGCTCCATGAGCAGGTCGCGGCTCTCGCTAGGCGGCAGGTTACTCAGGTAGTACTGGGGAGCCAGATCGACCAGCCTGCGGGAAGAGAGCAGATCAGTGCTGGGCCCGGCTCTCGCACCAGGGCCCAGGCAGGCAGGAGCACGCAGCACCCAGGGACCAGGCTGGAGGGGCACAGCGAAGGCGCCAGGCCCTGCCCCAGGCCAGGTGTTACTCTGCCAGCATCTCCAGGGCCTGCCCTGCAGCCAGCCACAGAGGAGGCTGGGGGCTCTCCCCCTGACCTCCTCCCCAGGCATTCCCCCACTGGGGGTCTCCGCTCCTCTCTCCCCCTATTCCAGAATCCCCCTGCCCTTACATCTGGGGCTGGATCTCAGAGACCACGCTGAGACAGTTGTCCTGCGAGATGGTGAACTCATGGTACAGGACCCAGGGGGGCGGGCGGGGCAGCGGCCTCCGGACCATGTAGCAGCAGTTGGGGGGCAGGTGGGCCACATGCTTGTGCGTCAGCATCAGGTAGTTCCCAGAGCCATCGATGTCCCGAGCCACCTGAGGGGAGCAGAGAGGTCAGTGGGGATGGACAAAGCGGGGCCTATGGCGGGCAGGGCAGTGCCCCCCCCCCCTTCTCTCCCCACCCTGCACACACATAGGGCCCCCCAGGGACCTGGGGCAGCCCCCTCCCCTTGCGCCACAAGGCCCCTCGCTCTTGGCGCTACCCCACCTTGAGGAAGTAGCCAGAGATGAGCGCCCTCTTGAGGTTGAGCACGTTGTCGTCTGTTCCGAAGGCCGGGGGAGAGACGGGCAGCTCGATTCGCTGCATCACCTCCAGCAGCTCGGCCCGTATGACGCCAGCCAGCCGCAGCCCCGCGCCGCTCACCCCGTGCTGCCGGCACCAGCCCTCATCCAGCTCATCTGCAGGAGAAGGGCGTCAGCTGGGGGTCCAGCCCCTCCCTGCATCAGGCTCTTACCCCCATCCTCTCCCCGGGGTCATGCCACCTCCATCGCCCACGTCTGCCATGCCCAGCCCCGGCCCCGCTGGGACACCCCGCGGCTCGGGACAGGGGACACCAGACCTATCAAGTGCCCGTAGCCTCTGGAACTGTGACCTGCCCCCAGAGCACCTTGTTGCCCTGCCAGGGCATGGGGCACAGCCAGCCAGTGCAAGTGGTGGGTGATGCCAGGCTGCGGGCAGCAGCAGATGCTGAGGCGATCCCCCCCACCCGCATGCAGAGCGGCACTCACGCTGCTGGAAGGCATTGAAGACATTGATGAGGGTAAAGTGGTCCCCATCGGGGTGCAGCAGGGCCCGCTGGCGCACAGCTGCAGCCTCCTCGGAGCGCGCCACCGGGGTCACGAAGCAGGGCGAGGCTGGGGAGAGGCAGGCAGGAAAGTTACTCGAGTGCCCGGCAGGGCTCTCCCTGCGGCTTCCCCCACAGTCCCCAGGTGGCAGGGATCCACCCAAGCCCTGGACCCCCAGGTGGCCATGAGGCCTGCAGCCCGGCTCCCCGTGGACCAGACCCTCTGGAGAGAGAGAGCCTCTCTCAGCTATAAAAAGGAAGGAGACAGACAGCACAGCCAGGCCCGACTCGGAGCGCATCCCCCAGCCGGAGCCCTGGTGCTTCTCCCTCTTGCAGGGGGCACGGTGCCCGCACCTGGCCCCTACCCGTCAGCATGGCGGCCATGGTGAGCATCTCGTGGACGCAGTCAAACTCGCACGAGGCAATGAGTGCCTTGGCCAGCTGGGGGTCCAGGGGGAACTCCGACATGATGATCCCCACTTCCGAGAGGTTCCCATCGTCATCCAGTGCGGCCAGGTAATCCAGGTCCTCCAGGGCCTGCATCAGCGACTCGGGGGCTGGTTGGGGGGCAGGGAGTCAGCCAGGCAGCAGGGGAGGTGCCAGTGCTGTAGCCCCAATTCCAGAGCCCCCCTGTTCCACCCCCCCCATGTGCCAAACTCCCTTCCTGGAGGGCTCATCCCCCTTCGCAGCACCAGCAGTCACCCACACCCACGCCAGGGCTGCCAGCTCCCTCCCCTCCTAGATGGGACCATCCTTCTGGGATGGACGGGTGGCAGAAGGGTGGGGTTCCCCCAGATGCTCTGGCCCTCCCCCTGTGCATGGCTCTCTCCTGCTGCCCGATCCCCCCAGCCCGCCAACTGCTCCTGCCTGTGGCCGAGCTGGGTGTCCCCAGGCCAAGTCTCCTGTTGCAGTTTCCTGCCCACATCCAGCCACTCTGAGCTTAGTCTCCTCCCTTGCTGGGACAGCAGCTCCTCCCAGTGTGGGGCCAGCTGGGAATCTCGTTAACAGGCATTTACCCCTCCCCTCAATTGTTAAAGGATGAGCGAGAGCAGCGCCATGTTTTCCTCCCATCCCCAGTCCTGCAGACACCCCCGCTCCCAACCCGCAGCCCCTGGCTGTACCTGGCCGGTCAAGGAAGTCGCACTGGCCCATGTCAGCGATGTCGAGTCTCTTGAGCAGCAGCACCAGACGGCTCAGGTTGGCCTCGCTCACGTGGGGGGCAGGGGTGGCCGGGAGGAACTGCTCGTAGAAGGCTTCAGAGTAGAGGCGCATGCAGGTGCCTGCCAGACGACAGGGTAGCTGCCATGGGCGTGGGCGTGAGCTGCGCTGAAGGTGGGGTTGGCACTGGGGAAGAGGCACTATAGGGACGGAGTGGCAGCAAACTGGAGCCAAAGCTGCAGCCCAGCCGGCCAGTGAGCTTGCCCCACTAGACACCCAGGCTGGTCCCCCAGCCTGGCACCGCCAGCCCCATGGCTTTGACAGCTCCCAGCAAGTCCATGACACGTGCTGCCTGCGGCCCGGGCCCTCACCTGGGGGTGGGGTGGGGTGGGGGTGGCGGCGTTTGCCTGCGGCCCGGGCCCTCACCTGGGGGGGGGAGGGGTTTGCCTGCAGCCCGGGCCCTCACCTGGGGGTGGGGGTGACAGCGTTTGCCTGCGGCCCAGGCCCTCACCTGGGGGGGGAGGGGTTCGCCTGCAGCCCGGGCCCTCACCTGGGGGTGGGGGTGGCAGCGGCAGCGTTTGCCTGCGGCCCAGGCCCTCACCTGGGGCGGGAGGGGTTTGCCTGCAGCCCGGGCCCTCACCTGGGGGTGGGGGTGGCAGCGGCAGCATTTGCCTGCGGCCCAGGCCCTCACCTGGGGGGGAGGGGTTTGCCTGCAGCCCGGGCCCTCACCTGGGGGTGGGGGTGGCAGCGTTTGCCTGCGGCCCAGGCCCTCACCTGGGGGGGAGGGGTTCGCCTGCAGCCCGGGCCCTCACCTGGGGGGGAGGGGTTCGCCTGCAGCTCACCTGGGGGGCTGCCTGCGGCCCGCTGCCTCCGTGACTCCGCCTGGCTCTTGCTGATGGGCCGCAGCACCTGGGACTCTGCACGGATCCGGGGATTGTAAACCTGCGGGGACAAGGGCTGTGAGAGGCAGGCCAGCCTGATGCCCCCTGGCCAGCCCTGGGCTCTGCTCACCAGCCGGTGCTGGACTTCTGCTCCCCACTTGCCACCAGATGCAGAAATCAGCCCCCGGCTTGGAAGGCTTTGCTCTGCGAAGCCGCAGTACCACATCTCACCAGCAGGTGTCCACGTCGGACCAGCCACCCTAGGGAGATTCCTGGGACTGCAGCAGGCCCCAGGCGGGTCAGGGCAGAAGCTCCGACCCCAGGGTTACCAACCCCAAACCTCCTCTTAAAGTCTCCTGGGCTGCTGTCATAAACAGATAGCTAAGGGTTAATGTCTCTGTCACCTGGAAAGGGTTAACAAACAACACCTGACCAGAGGACCAATCAGGAAACAAGACACTTTCAAATCTCGGGGGAGGGAAGCCTTTGTTTGTGGGTTTTGGGTTTGGCTTTGTTCTCTCTGGGTCCTGGACAGGACTAGAGGTGAAACCATGTCTCTGCCAATCTCCCTGCTACAGTCTTATCTATTCAGAATAGCGAGTAAGTAAAAAGGCGATTTTAGGCTTTTTGTTTGTTTTACTCTATTTGCAAGTGTGGATCTGGCTGGTTACCTTTTGTGTGTGTAGTTGCTGGGAATATTTTGATTTGTATTGGCACTGGGGGAAAAGTTTCTTTCTAATATGTGTAATATTTACATCTTGAAGTTACTGAGATAATTCTTTACTTTTTCCTTTCTTTTATTAAAAGATTTCTTTTTAGAGAAACTGATTGATCTTTTTCTTGTTTCCCTTGTTTTATCCCAGGGGATTGGGATAACTCACCAGGACTAGTGGGGAGACGGGAGGGGGGAGAGTTAGAATCTCTCTCTGTTTTCCTTGAATCTGTTTGCCTCTTTGTGGAAGGGAAGGGACATGCTTCTCTGTATTGTGATTTAAAGAGGTTGGATCAGTATCTCTCAGGATAACCCAGAGAGGGAAAGTCTGGGAGGGGGAAAGAAGGGGGAATGGTTTATTTCTCCTGGTTTTAAGAATCCAAGGAGTTTGGGTTCTTGGGGTCCCCAGGGAAGGTTGGGGAGATCAGAGTGTACCAGGCACTGGAATTCCTGGTTGGTGGCAGTGCTATCACATCTAAGCTGGTAATTAAGCTTAGAGGAATTCATGCAGGTACCCAAAATTTGGATGCTAAGGTTCAGATTTGGGAATTATACCTTATGACAGCTGCTTTCAACAGTCACCGGGAGGCAGGTGCTGATTCCGGGAGACTCCAGGCCAAACCTGGAGAGTTGGGAACTCTATCTGACCTAGTCCCAGGGCGGGGACTGGCTGGCTCAGGGGAATGAGAGGCGGGCCTTTTCCCCCCTGGGGAACGCCGGCTCCAATCAGCCCACGGGGCAGAGGGACCAGGATACGGGGCCTTTCCCCCCCAGGGAGCACCAGCTCCAATCCGGTCACGCGGCAGAGGGTCTGGGATACGGGGCCTTTCCCCCGCTGGGGAACGCCAGCTCCAATCTGGCCGCGCGGCAGAGGGACCGGGATACAGGGCCTTTCCTCCCTGGGGAACGCCGGCTCCAAGCCAGCCACAGGACCAGGATACAGGGCCTTTCCTCCCTGGGAACGCCGGCTCCAAGCTGGTAGCGGGGCAGAGGGACCGGGATACGGGGCCTTTCCTCCTCGGGGAACCTCCTCCCCTCCCCCAAAATAACCTTGTGACACTCAACCCCCTTGCAAGTTCCTTTTGCCCCAATTTGAGAAATGCTGGTCTCCCTCTGTGAAATCTGTATAGTATAGGGTTAAAGCACACAAAAGACCAGATTTCACTGTCCATGACATATTTTTCACGGCCGAAAATGTGAAAGAAGCCCTGCTCCTTCCCTTCCCTTCAGCTCAGAGGCGAGGGTAGCAAGTACTGCACGCTCCACTACAATAACCTTAGAGACTAACAAACTTTGCCTCTCTTGATATTCACCCTTCTTGTCAACTGCTGAGAATAGGCCACTTCCACCTTAATTGAATTGGCTGGTTAGCACTGACCCCCCACTTGGTAAGGCAACGCTGATCTTTTCGTGTTATAATATATATTCTGCTTACTGTATTTTTCACTCCATGCAGCTGATGAAGTGGGCTGTAGCCCATGAAAGCTTATGCCCAAATAAATTTGTTTGTCTCTAAGGTGCCACAAGGACTCCTGTTCTTTTGGTGGATACAGACTAACACGGCTGCTACTCTGAAACCTGTTACAATAACCTTGTGACCCTTCCCCCCCCCCCATGGATCAGGACCCCTACTATTACACCATGATTTAAATAGCTGAAATCATGAAATTTACTATTTTAAAAATCCTGTGACCGTGAAATTGACCAAAATGGACCCTGAAATTGGCAGGGTCCTACTTATTTTCATGTGGAAATTGGTGGGAGGGGCAGTGCTGCCCAAGGAGTTGGGCAGAGATGGCTTTGGGTAGGGCCCCTGGGCGAGGCTGAGCCAGGCTCCTCGTGCCGTACTCACACTGCGCAGCTCCAGCCCCGTGTCGATGACGTAGCGCACAGTCCCCAGGGAGAAGGACGAATCTGCGAGCCAGTGGGTGACAATCACGCGCCGGCCCTGGGGCCTGCTGCCCTGCTCCGGCACCTCATAGACCTTCTGGGCTGCCCGCCCCACCCCCGGGTGCAGGGGTAGGGCCAGCAGCGGCCCCAGCCCTGGGTTCAGAGCCACAGCCTCGGTGCGGATGGCCTCGCAGCACTCATTGATCTCCTGCAGGGAGGGGAGCAGGTGCCATTAGTGACAGGACACCCCCTTTGCTGCACGGCTGGGGACCATCCCCCAAAGCAAGTCTCAGCACCCCCTCCCCTCTCTCGCAAGCACCCCGCCAGAGAGTGGTCCCAGCAGCCCCCAGTCTCCACCTGCTCACTGGCCAGGAAGAGCAGCACGTCGCCAGGTTCCTGGTGCCGGTGAATGTCCAAAACCGCCTGGCATGCGGCTGAGACGTGGCCCCGAGCCAGTGGATCCCTGTACACCAGCTGGCCAGGCGGGTTGGGTCCTGGTATCCGCACCACAGGAGGGTCCCCGCAGAAGGCCCGCAGCCGCTCCTCCAGGGCCGGCACTGTCACCACCACCACCTTGAGCTCGGGGCGCTGGCGCAGCACATCCTTCAGCAGCCCGAGCAGCACGTCTGTGGGCACCGTGCGCTCCTGCACCTCATCCAGCACAATGACCCCATACTGGTGCAGCAGAGGGTCTGACATCATCTCCCGCAGCAGCATCTCATCCGAGCAGAATCTGCCAGCACCAAGCACCAGGGTCAGAGGCAGCCCAGGGAAGGGGGAGCCCAGAGCTGGGATGGCAGGGGCTGCAGTTCGGGATTGAGCGGCACCGGCAGAGCTTGCGGGGGACTTGGAGGGGATTTGGGAGGCCCCCCTCCCCCACTCTCAGGAGGGAACCGTGTCCTTGTCCCCTGAGCCGCGAGGTGTCAGGCCCAACCCAAGAGAGTCCCAGGCACAGGTGCCCCCCTTAACACCTTCACGGCCAGAGCCCCCACCTGATGCCCACAGCATGACCCTTGCAGGGTAGCCTCCTTCTCACTCCTCCAATCCTGGAGCCCTTCCTTAAACAGGATCCTAGCTGGGCCCCGCCCTGCCCGAGAGGGGTGCCCCCAGCCCAGACACACGGAGCCTGGCCCAGGCCCGGCCCTGCTCCCCAGCCACCAGAGGCCCAGTTCTGGTCGGTCTCGTCCCAGTATAGAGCACGGGGGAAACCTGGGACAGAGCTGGCCTCGGCCTCTCCCCAGGAAGGAGGCTGGTGGAGTGGCCTGGCTGCCTGCTGCCAAGCCTGGACTCCAGCGCCGCCCTCGTATGCCCTGGCTCCGGGCTGAGCCCCCGACAAGCCCATGCGGCTAGCAAGCGAGAAGGAGCCTGGATCGGGGAGGGAGGGGCAGCCCTAGTCCCACAGGTAGGTCTCAGTGTGCACAGCTCACCTGAGCAGGGTCTCCTGGGTGCAGCAGTCCTCGTGGGGGACGCAGTAGCCAACCTCGTGGCCCAGGTTCAGGTCCATCTCATCAGCCACGCACAGCGAGAGGCTGAGGGCGGCCAGGCCGTGGGGCTGGCTACAGGCCACCAGGCCATGTGTGAACTGCTGCGAGAGGACATATTCTGCACACCACTGGGGGATCTGCAAGGAGAGTGGGGCAAGGCGCACAGGTCACCCCATGTGGGCACAACAGCCTAGCCCCACTGGCCCAGAGCCACCCACGTGACATAGATTCATAGACTTTAAGGTCAGAAGGGACCATTACAATCATCTAGTCTGACCTCCTGCACAACGCAGGCCACAGAATCCTACCCATCCACTTCTATAACAAACCCCTAACCTATGTCTGAGTTACTGAAGTCTTCAAATTGTGGTTTGAAGACCTCAAGCTGCAGAGAATCCACCAGCAAGTGACCCGTGCCCCATGCTGCAGAGGAAGGTGAAAAACCTCCAGGGCCTCTGCCAATCTGCCCCAGAGGAAAATTCCTTCCCGACCCCAAATATGGCGATGAGTTAAACCCTGAGCATGTGGGCAAGACTCACCAGCCAGCACCCAGACATGCCTGTGCCACATGCTGTGGGTGTCCACACGGCCTGCCAGGGGCAGAACCAATGTGTCCAGCTGGCAGGGGGCCAGGAGATCCCAGCAGAGCTGTCTCACCCAGACACTGAGGTGGGCACAGGCACTGTCAACAATCCCAGGTACCACAGGTGCTCCTGGGCACAGAGGTTGGCAGCAGGCAGCTGGCACCCAGCCATGCCATCCATGAGGAGTTCCTTCCTGGCAGCTCAGCCAGGGGCTAGTCCCCTCCACCCTGTCACCCCCACAGCAGCTGTGGGCCCCTCAGCCAAGGAGCAAAGTCTTCTGAGATTGTGGGGCAGCTGACTGAGAACCTGGAAAGGCCCCTGCTCCCTGCAGCATGCCATGGACCCCTGAGGCAGAAATCTAGGGTGCAGGTGAGAGGGCAGCCCAGTGGACCTTGAGTGACAGTTGTAGTAAGAGGAGGCCCTGAGATATAAACCTGCAGCAGGGCTGCCCTGCCCCATGGGGGGTCTGCTGGCCGCACAGAGCCGAGATCGCAATCACGGGGCCGATACCAATCACAGAGATAAGGGAAGCGCCCAGGCCCCTCCAAACACCTCTCGTGCGTCCCTTCGGCCTGACCCGCCTGCAGGCACAGCTCTGCTCCTGGGGGCTGCAGCTGGCCCCAGGCAGAAATCTGCTCCCTTACAGACCCACCCCGCCCATACCCCACACCAGCCAGGCTCCAGCTTCCGTTGCTAGGAAGCCTGGGCAACCCCTGGGCATGGACCAGGAGAGGTTGCCAGCAATTCACAGTGGTCTGGGAGAATCCTGGGAGGCTCCCGCCTCCATCTCCAGGCCCACGGCCTGGCTGGGGCCTACGGCAGAGCAGAGCTCCAGACACACGCTGCTTGAAAACAAACCCTCCCCCAGGTCAAAGTCCTGACTAGCGTCTCTAGCTTCTCTGCCAAGGCGGCTGGGGCGGAAGAGACATGCACAAGGGGCAGAGGGCCAAGAAGCCCAGCTATCTGCAGGTGCTGCAGCTTGGAGGGTTGGCACCGAGGCTGCTGGTTGTCAGGTACTGGCAGCCTGGGACTCTGCAGACAAGCCAGCCCCCATCAGTCTGTCTGTCCTGCTCTGTGTGAGAGCTCTCTGGGGCAGGGGCTGTGTGTCTTTAATGCCAGGACAGTGGCCAGAGAACTGGGTCCCGACTGGGCTGCTCGGTGCACCAATATCGCAGCCAACAAGTCAAGGTGTCTGGGGCCCAAGTACCACTCTTCTGGGCTCACGCACCCCCTCGGGAGTCCCCGGCCACCCACTAGCAGCTCACTCCAGAAGGCACGCATTGCCTGGCAGCTCACAGAGCAGACCCAGCTGACTCCCAGCCAGTGCCAGGCACAACTGAAAGCCAATTCCCAGGGCGGCCGGCAGGGAGAGCCCAGCCTCCCGTAACCCTGACTTCCCCATGTGCTGCCCCGAGGGGGCTTTGCAAACAGACAAGAGCCGCAGTCAGGCGTACAATGGACCCTGCCCACTGGCCTCCCCTCCCATGGCACCCGTAGTCACAGCACCCTAGACTGCGGGACGTAGCTACCGCCAGCAGCAGCTGCCAAGCCATTTAGCTCTGTGCTCCTGTTCCCACGAGAACCTCCGGACACCAAGGGCAAGTACTCAAAGGAGCCCAGGAGTCTCACCAGCAAGCCAGCAGCACAGCGCCCCCGACCGAGCTCCCCACTCCCTGCAGCACTGTGCTGACTGAGGGGTCTGTGCGGCAGGGAGTGGGGAGCTTAGTCGGGGGTGCTGCGCCCCCCACCCTCTCCCTGCAGCACCGGCTGTTCCCCAAGCCCGCCACATGCAAGGGGATTATTTGGTAGGTGTTCTTTCCAGGCAGGGCCCTCCTGCCCTGGCTACTCCCTCTCATGCCCCCTTGCACCTGGGTGCTCTTGCCGGTCCCGGGCCCCCCAGACACCAGGACAATGCCGCTACTGCTCTCCAGGTGCTCCATGAAGCTGTACTTGGTGGTCCAGACGGGCAGGTCTCGTCGCCGCTGCAGCAGCTCATAGTAGCGGGAGGAGAAAGGCAGCCCATCATAGGGGTTCACCTCCAGGTCTCCCTCACAGTCCAGGACCAAGGCCTCGCCCTTCTCCTCCTCCTCCTCTTCATCCAGCAGGGAGCCAAGGCCATTCGGCCGCAGCGGGGAGGTGAGGCCATCGCTGGCCTCCATGGCAGTGAGGCTGCGGGGCAGACGGAGCCGGGACCTGCAAGGGAAAAGGGCAGGGGTCGGAAAAGCCACTGGGCTCTAGGGGAGAAACTAGTTAGCAGAGTGGGGAGACACCCAATCTCCACTGCCCCAGGACCAGAGGCCCTGCTCCACGCGCACCAGCTGGGGGGCAGTCAGAGATCCTGAAGGAAGCAGGGCCCAGCATGTAACACGGGGCTGGGGCTGCACCACAGGAACGCCTGGAGCCGATCTGCTAGCAAAGCAGCCAGTCTGGATTGAAAACCTGTCAGGGATGGAGAACCCGCCCCAGCCCTTGGGTTCCCCTGGTTAATTCCCCTCACCATTAACAATCTGCCCCTAACTGCCAGTCCAATTCATCTTACCTCAAATGCCAGGCACTGCCCCGTGTTTGACCGTCCCCTGCCGGACTGAGCAGCCCGTCACTAAATATCTGTTCCCCACACAGGGACCTACAGCCTGGGATCCTGTCACCCCGAACCGTCTCTGTTATGCTGATCAGACCCAGGTCTCCGAGTCTCTCACTCCAAGGCAAGTTTTCTAGTCCCCGCTCTTCTCTGACCCGCTCCAATTTATCAACAGCCTGAACCGTGGGCACCGGATCGCAGCCGCCCCAGTGCCAGATACACGGAAGTCACCGCTGCTGCTCCTACAACCCCTTGACGTATCCTGGGATCACACTGGTTCTTTCGGTCCCCGGAGCGAGTCAGGCTCCCGGCCAGCCCCGTCGCACTGACCGGCCGGGCGTTTGTCTGCCCGTTTCCCACAAGACCCGGCTGCCTGTAAATCAGCGGGGGAACCACCTGCGAACCAGCCCCCGCCCGGGCTGAGCAAGGTCCGTGGCCGGGAGAGCGGCCACCCCCCAGGCTTCAGGAAGAGCAGCCGGGAGCGCCGGGCGTGTCACGCACCGCCCCGCTCACCTGGGCGTGCGCAGCCGGCACCGCCCGGGCTGCAGGAGGAGCCCGGGGCCCGGAGCCTCTTCACCGCCCCGCCCGCCCCGCGGCTGGGACCGGGGGTAACGGGACCTGGCCCGCGGCCACGCGCAGGGAGTGGCTGCAGGAGACGCCCCCCCCCGCGGAACCCAGGCGTCCGGGGAACCGGTCCGACGGGACGCGGCATCCGCGGAGCCGTGAACGCCACCGCGCCGTGCCCCGGACCCCGCCCCGCCACGCAGCAGCCGCACCCCGCGGGCGAGGGGGGGCCGGGAGGAGGCGGCTGGTTGCAGCGGCCCCGGCCCCGGCCCCGCCCCCCGGAGGCCCCCGACCCGGCCGCGCACCCCGAGACCTGCCGACCCCCACTCACCTGTACCCGGCTCTAGGCCCCGCCCCGGAGGGTGTCACGGGACGCCAAGCACGAGTCACGTGCCGCGCCATGGCAGCCAATCAGATGGGGCCCGAATGGCTTAGGCCCCGCCCCCAGCTCGCGGTCACCCGAGACCCGCCCTGCAGCGACAGGCCCCGCCCCCGCAGCGTCTGTGCCCCCGACCACAGCTGCCCCGGCGCGGCCGGGGGGCGGGGCCTCTCGAGGGGCGGGGCCGGAGACGTCGTAGCTGCGAATCACGCGAGTCGGGGCTGGCTGAGCGCAGCCGCTCGGGGCAGGGGCAGTGAGTGACCAGCCGGTGGGCCCGTGCCTGCCCCTCCCCCCCCCGCTCAGCCAGCGCCCCCCCAGCCAGTGCCCCCCCCACCCCAGCCAGCCCCCCCGCCCAGACTGTGCCCACCCCACACCAGTCAGCCCCCCCGGCTCAGCCACAGCCCCCCCAGTCAGCCCCCCCGCCCAGACTGTGCCCACCCCACCCCAGTCAGCCCCCCCGCTCAGCCAGAGCCCCCCCAGCCAGTGCCCCCCGCCCAGACTGTGCCCACCCCACACCAGTCAGCCCCCCCCGCTC
Organism: Aldabrachelys gigantea; assembly: GCA_026122505.1. Taxonomy (NCBI): domain Eukaryota; kingdom Metazoa; phylum Chordata; order Testudines; family Testudinidae; genus Aldabrachelys; species Aldabrachelys gigantea. Next base: position 147,643,167 of record CM047483.1, read on the forward strand.
AGCCAGAGCCCCCCCACCCAGTGCCCCCCCAACCCAGCCAGCCCCCCCCGCCCAGACCGTGCCCACCCCACACCAGTCAGCCCCCCCCGCTCAGCCAGAGCCCCCCAGCCAGTGCCCCCCCCGCCCCAGCCAGCCCCCCCCGCCCAGACTGTGCCCACCCCACACCAGTCAGCCCCCCAGCTCAGCCAGAGCCCCCCCAGCCAGCGCCCCCCGCCCAGACTGTGCCCCCCACCCCAGCCTGCCCCCCCCGCCCAGCCAGAGCCCCCCCAGCCAGCCCCCCCCCGCCCAGACTGTGCCCACGCCACACCAGTCAGCCCCCCCTCTAAGCCAGAGCCCCCCACCCAGTGCCCCCCCAACCCAGCCAGCCCCTCCGCCCAGACCGTGCCCACCCCACACCAGTCAGCCCCCCCGCTCAGCCAGAGCCCCCCAGCCAGTGCCCCCCCGCCCCAGCCAGCCCCCCCCGCCCAGACTGTGCCCACCCCACACCAGTCAGCCCCCCAGCTCAGCCAGAGCCCCCCCAGCCAGTGCCCCCCGCCCAGACTGTGCCCACCCCACACCAGTCAGCCCCCCCCCGCTCAGCCAGAGCCCCCCCAGCCAGTGCCCCCCGCCCAGACTGTGCCCACCCCACACCAGTCAGCCCCCCCGCTCAGCCAGAGCCCCCCCAGCCAGCGCCCCCCGCCCAGACTGTGCCCACCCCACACCAGTCAGCGCCCCCCGCTGTGATGGAGTAGGGACTGTCTGTGTGGGGAACGGAAAGGCAGGGGATCTCTTTAGGTGCGGGACAGGTGCTCAGCCTGTAACCCGAGCCCGGCAAGGGGAAGGGGAGAGCTCCTGGGCAGAGAAGAAGGGAACAAAGGAGCCCGGCCGGCGGGAGGAAAGGCAGGACAGTTTGGGTTTGGGGCTGTGCGGCGGAATTCAGGGTATCCTAGCTGGGATCCAAGCACCCTGAACCCCCAGAAGGACTGGATGGAGGAGTCCTGACTGTGCCTGCAAGCTCTGCTGTAACCTGTGTTCCTGTTGTCCAATAAACCTTCTGTTTTACTGGCTGGATAAAAGTCACTGCGGGGTCCAGGAAGAGGGGTGCAGGGCTGGAACCCCCAGACTCCGTAACAACTGGTGGCAGTGGCGGGAGATACTGCACCCCGTGGACGGCGCTTCCTGCAGTAAGTGACTGGGGAGCAGTAAAACGAAGGGGTGAGTAACCCCTGGGAGTGTGTGCCCAGTGAGAAGGACTTTGCAGTAACAGGGTCCCCTGGGGGATTGCAGCGAGCGGTCCCAGGGGCGGAGGAGTCTGCAGCTCGACCCCTGCCAGAGGGTGGGGAAGGCCCGCGACAAGGGGAAAGCAGCCTTGAGGCCTTTACCCATCATAGAAGAACCTTTCCAGAAGGTGGCCATGGACATAGTGGGACCTCTCAGCAAGATGACCCGGTCCGGGAAAAAATACATCCTGGTGGTGGTGGATTTTGCCACTCGCTACCCCGAGGCGGTGGCCTTGTCCTCTATTGAAGCAGACACAGTGGCAGATGCGCTGCTGACAATTTTCAGCCGAGTGGGGTTCCCCAAGGAGGTCTTAACGGATCAGGGGTCCAACTTCATGTCGACCCTGCTCCGGTCCTTATGGCAGAAATGTGGGGTCCAGCACAACTGGGCCTCAGCGTATCACCCCCAGTCCAACGGGCTGGTGGAAAGGTTCAACGGGACGCTGAAGATGATGCTAAAAACATTTATGAACCAGCACCCACAGGATTGGGACAAATACTTACCTCACCTGCTGTTCGCGTACAGGGAGGTACCCCAGGAGTCTACCGGGTTTTCGCCTTTCGAACTATTGTATGGAAGGTGAGTAAGGGGGCCCCTGGACCTGATGAGAGATGAATGGGAGGGGAAGGCCACTCCCGAGGGAGAATCAGTGGTGGAGTATGTCCTGACCTTCCGGGAAAGACTGGCCGAGCTCATGGGCCTGGCCAGGGAGAATCTGGCCCGAGCCCAGAGGAAGCAGAAGGTCTGGTATGACCGCACGGCCCGGGCCCGGGCCTTTGCCACCAGGGATCAGGTGATGGTTCTCATCCCCGTGAGGAAAAACAAACTCCAGGCCACCTGGGAAGGACCCTTCAAGGTAATCAAGCAACTGAATGAGGTAAACTATGTGGTGGAGCTGTCAAACCGGGCACATCACCGGCGAGTGTACCATGTGAACATGATGAAACCATACTATGACAGGGGGAATGTGGTGTTGGCCGTGTGTGGACACTGGGAGGGGCAGGGAGATGACCCTTTAGTGGATCTATTCCCTGGGACAAAGGCTGATTCCCCCCTGGAGGCAATTCCCCTCTCTGATCAGCTGACCCTGGCCCAGCACGCTGAGATCAGAGGGGTGCTGCATCTATACCGACAGCTGTTTTCCAACCAGCCTGGACGCACTAATTTGACTGTCCACAGGGTGGAGACCGGGTCACATCCCCCTATAAGATGCTCCCCTTTTCGGGTCACTGGTAAAACTGCCCAGGATCTGGAAAGAGAGGTCAGGGACATGCTGGCTTTGGGTGTGATCCAGCAGTCTTCCAGCCCTTGGGCCTCGCCAGTGGTGCTGGTCCCCAAGAAGGATGGGTCAATCCGGTTCTGTGTGGACTATCGAAAGCTCAATGCCATCACCGTATCTGACGCCTACCCCATGCCCAGGCCTGACGAGCTCCTAGACAAGCTGGGAGGTGCTCGGTACCTCACCACCATGGATCTTACCAAGGGCTACTGGCAAGTGCCGCTGGACGAAGATGCCAGGCTGAAATCGGCCTTTATCACCCCTCTGGGGCTCTACGAGTTTCTGACCCTGCCCTTTGGCCTCAAGGGAGCGCCGGCCACCTTCCAGCGCCTGGTGGATCAGCTGCTGAGGGGGATGGAGAGTTTTGCCGTGGCCTATATTGACGACATCTGCGTCTTCAGCCAGACCTGGGAGGACCATGTGTCCCAGGTTACACAAGTCCTGGATCGAATCCGGGAGGCTGGGTTAACCGTAAAGGCTGAGAAGTGCAAGGTGGGGATGGCTGAAGTATCTTACCTGGGCCATCGGGTGGGGAGCGGCTGCCTGAAGCCGGAACCAGCCAAGGTGGAGGTGATCAGAGACTGGCCTGCTCCCCAAACCAAGAAGCAGGTCCAGGCCTTTATTGGGATGGCGGGGTACTATCGAAGGGTCGTGCCCCACTTTAGCGCCATAGTCGGCCCCATCACTAAACTGTGCAAAAAGGGGAAGCCAGACAAGGTAATCTGGACCGAGCAGTGCCAGAAGGCTTTCCGGGCGCTGAAGGAGGCTCTGGTCAGTGGCCCAGTTCTGGCGAACCCAGATTTTGACAAACCCTTTATGGTGTTCGACGCCTCAGACACGGGACTGGGGGCGGTGTTAATGCAGGAGGATGAAAATGGGGAGAGACACCCCATTGTGTACCTGAGCAAGAAGCTGCTATCCCGGGAGCAAAACTACGCGGCCGTCGAGAAGGAATGCCTGGCCATGGTGTGGGCCCTTAAGAAGCTAGAGCCATATCTCTTTGGGCGACACTTCACCGTGTACACCGACCACTCTCCCCTGACCTGGCTGCACCAGATGAAAGGAGCCAACGCCAAGCTCCTGAGGTGGAGCCTGCTCCTGCAGGACTATGACATGGATGTGGTCCATGTGAAGGGAAGTGCCAACCTGATAGCAGACGCGTTGTCCCGGAGAGGGGGCCCTGAACTTCCCCAGGTCACTGGGCAGAGTGACCCCGCTCAGTTCAGTCTCGAAGGGGGGGCTGGTGTGATGGAGTAGGGACTGTCTGTGTGGGGAACGGAAAGGCAGGGGATCTCTTTAGGTGCGGGACAGGTGCTCAGCCTGTAACCTGAGCCCGGCAAGGGGAAGGGGAGAGCTCCTGGGCAGAGAAGACGGGAACAAAGGAGCCCGGCCGGCGGGAGGAAAGGCAGGACAGTTTGGGTTTGGGGCTGTGCGGCGGAATTCAGGGTATCCTAGCTGGGATCCAAGCACCCTGAACCCCCAGAAGGACTGGATGGAGGAGTCCTGACTGTGCCTGCAAGCTCTGCTGTAACCTGTGTTCCTGTTGTCCAATAAACCTTCTGTTTTACTGGCTGGATAAAAGTCACTGCGGGGTCCAGGAAGAGGGGTGCAGGGCTGGAACCCCCAGACTCCGTAACACCCGCTCAGCCAGAACCCCCCCAGCCAGCCCCCCCGCCCAGACCGTGCCCACCCCACACCAGTCAGCCCCCCCCGCTCAGCCAGTGCCCCCCCACCCCAGCCAGCCCCCCCAGACTGTGCCCACCCCACACCAGTCAGCCCCCCCGCTCAGCCAGAGCCCCCCCAGCCAGCCCCCCCGCCCCAGCCAGCCCCCCCGCCCAGACTGTGCCCACCCCACACCAGTCAGCCCCCCCAGCTCAGCCAGAGCCCCCCCAGCCAGCCCCCCCTGCCCAGACTGTGCCCACCCCACACCAGTCAGCCCCCCCCGCTCAGCCAGAGCCCCCCCAGCCAGTGCCCCCCCACCCCAGCCAGCCCCCCCCGCCCAGACTGTGCCCACCCCACACCAGTCAGCCCCCCCGCTCAGCCAGAGCCCCCCCAGACTGTGCCCACCCCACACCAGTCAGCCCCCCCCGCTCAGCCAGAGCCCCCCCAGCCAGCGCCCCCCGCCCAGACTGTGCCCACCCCACACCAGTCAGCGCCCCCCGCTCAGCCAGAGCCCCCCCAGCCAGTGCCCCCTGCCCAGACTGTGCCCCCCACCCCAGCCTGCCCCCCCTGCTCAGCCAGAGCCCCCCCAGCCAGCCCCCCCCGCCCAGACTGTGCCCACGCCACACTAGTCAGCCCCCCCCGCTCAGCCAGAGCCCCCCCAGCCAGCGCCCCCCACCCAGACTGTGCCCACCCCACACCAGTCAGCCCCCCCCCTCAGCCAGAGCCCCCCCAGCCCGTGCCCCCCGCCCAGACTGTGCCCACCCCACACCAGTCAGCGCCCCCCGCTCAGCCAGAGCCCCCCCAGCCAGTGCCCCCCCACCCGCCAGCCCTCCCCGCCCAGACTGTGCCCACCCCACACCAGTCAGCCCCCCCGCTCAGCCAGTGCCCCCCCACCCCAGCCAGCCCCCCCTGCCCAGACTGTGCCCACCCCACACCAGTCAGCCCCCCCAGCTCAGCCAGAGCCCCCCCAGCCAGTGCCCCCCCCACCCCAGCCAGCCCCCCTGCCCAGACTGTGCCCACCCCACACCAGTCAGCCCCCCCCGCTCAGCCAGAGCCCCCCCAGCCAGTGCCCCCCATCCCAGCCAGCCCCCCCGCCCAGACTGTGCCCACCCCACACCAGTCAGCCCCCCCCGCTCAGTCAGAGCCCCCCCAGCCAGTGCCCCCCCACCCCAGCCAGCCCCTCCGCCCAGACTGTGCCCACCCCACACCAGTCAGCCCCCCCGCTCAGCCAGAGCCCCTACAGCCAGTGCCCCCCCACCCCAGCCAGCCCCGCCGCCCAGACTGTGCCCACCGCACACCAGTCAGCCCCCCCCGCTCAGCCAGAGTCCCCCCAGCCAGTGCCCCCCCACCCCAGCCAGCCCCCCGCCCAGACTGTGCCCACCCCACACCAGTCAGTGCCCCCCGCTCAGCCAGAGCCCCCCCAGCCAGTGCCCCCCACAGCAGTCAGCCCCCCCCGCTCAGCCAGAGCCCCCCCGGCCAGCGCCCCCCCCCACCGCAGCCAGTCCCCCGCCCAGACTGTGCCCACCCCACACCAGTCAGCGCCCCCCGCTCAGCCAGTGCCCCCCCAGTCAGTGCCCCCTGCCCAGACTGTGCCCACCCCACACCAGTCAGCCCCCCCCGCTCAGCCAGAGCCCCCCTGGCCAGTGCCTCCCCACCCTAGCCAGCCCCCCCCCACCCAGACTGTGCCCGCCCCACACCAGTCAGCCCCCCCCCGCTCAGCCAGAGCCCCCCCAGCCAGTGCCCCCCCACCCCAGCCGGCCCCCCGCCCAGACTGTGCCCACCCCACACCAGTCAGCCCCCCCCGCTCAGCCAGAGCCCCCCCAGCCAGTGCCCCCCCCACCCCAGCTAGCCCACCCTGCCCAGACTGTGCCCACCCCACACCAGTCAGCCCCCCCCGCTCAGCCAGAGCCTCCCTGGCCAGTGCCTCCCCACCCCAGCCAGCCCCCCCCACCCAGACTGTGCCCGCCCCACACCAGTCAGCCTCCTGCTCCCCCTGCCCAACCAGCCCGCCTCGTGTCCCCTCACCCCAGCCAGTGCCCCCACCAGCCCCCGTCAGCCCCATGCCCCCCACCCAGCTCAGCCCCCCCTGCCCAGACTGTGCCCACGCCACACCAGTCAGCCGCGTGCCCCGTCACCCCAGCCAGTGCCCCAGTCAGGCCCCCTGCCCCAACCAGTGCCCCCCAGCCTGAGGCATCCCCCCAGCCCAGTCAGCCCCACCTGCCTAGCCAGTGCCCCCAGTCAGCCTGTGACATTATGAGTGTAATGTAATATCTCATTGAAGAATGACAGGGCCAGAAAGAGTTAATTAACTGACCTGACCCATGGGGTGAACCTCAAGGACTGGTTAGCAAGATATGTAAATGAACAGAGCTTTGAAATGCAAGTCTGCATTGTTAGAGGTAGAAGGGGAGGTGTTTGCTCAGGTCTTGGGATGGCAGCAAACAAGTCTTGTCTATTGCTATAGTTTAAATTCAAAGATCAAAAAGGGAACATTAGCATTTAAGATGATACTTGAGTGAAATAGTATTATTGTCTATGTGTCTCTTTGAAGGTTGTGGTAACCTGTATCTGAACTGTTTAATGGATAAATTACTCTGTGCTAATTGCCAGGATGTTTGGGAGAAGGAGTTAAGCCTATTGTTTTCTCAGGCCGAAAGGCTGCTGGAAATGTATAAGAAGCCTGGGACACTGAAGGAAAGACTCGACACCAAGTTTCAGGGTAACTGAGGAGGTGAAAAAGCTGCTTTTCTGAGTTCACCTGCCTCTTTTATTATCTAAGATTACACATGCGCAATTGCACAGCACAAATCAAGATTTCTTACAAAAATCTTCCATCACGAGCTCAACAGCATAGCAAGTTGCAAAAACAGCCCCAGCTGCAAACACGGCAGTCTTGTGGGAAGCAGCAGAGGGGGGAAGTTACAAAACACTGCCAGATGCAAACGGGGCCATCTGTGTGAAAGTACAGGGGAGGATGGAGGAAAGCCAAGTTCCTGTGATAAGGAACCGGGTGTGCCCAGCTTGCAGACAAGAACAAAATGCCTCAATAATAAGGTATCCAGGCCTGTGGGCCCGGGGTCATTCCTACGGGACATGATCCTGCTTCATCTCAGATCTGCTTTGGGTTTCGAGAGGGGGAAACCTTAAGCCACAAGGATTGAGATCCCCAGTCATTCACTGGAGCCACCCTGAATATGGACATTGGACTATAACCTATGGACTGTTTCTAAAAGGACTTTTGGCAACTACAAGCTCACCTCTACTATGTATCTGAACCTCAAGAACTGAATTCAAGTCTGTATGTATATGGATCTTTTAACCAACACTCTCTCTCTTTTCTTTTCTAATAAATTTTAGCTTAGTTAATAAGAATTGGCTATAAGCGTGTATTGTGGGTAAGATCTAAGTTATAATTGAACCTGGGTATGTGGCTGATCCTTTGGGATTGGAAGAATCTTTTCTTTTATATGATGAAGTAAGATGTTCAGGAATCATCATCATGTGTTTGACAGGTGTGTCTGGACAGAGGCCTGAGGCTGGGCACTTTAAGGGAACTGCGTGGTTTGGACTTCTAAGTGACCAGTGAGATACTATAGAAGCTGTTTTGTGCCGGCTGGTAAATCTAAGCAGTGGAATAACCACCAGCGTCTGAGGTTTGTCTGCCCCGTTTTGTTGCAGTTCACCCTGATTGAGTGACCTCAGCTGGCTCCCACGGGCAGCACTGTCACACAGCCCCGCCCAGGTCAGCCCCCCCTGCCTAGCAGGTGCCCCCCCAGCCCCAGCCAGCCAAGCCCAGCTAACCCCCCCTGCCCAGCTAGTGCCCTGGCTAGCCCCAGTCAGCCCCGTGCCTCCCTGCCTGCCCTGCCCAGCTCAGCCCCCCCTGCCCCAGCCAGTGCCCCCCAGCCCCGTGCCCCCTGCCTGCCCCACCCAGCCCAGCCCCCCTGCCCCAACCAGTGCCCCCCCAGTCAGCCCCCCCTGCCTGGCCAGTGCCCCCCAGCCCCTGTCAGCCCAGCCCAGCTAACCCCCCCTGCCCAGCCAGTGCCCCCCTGACCCCAGCTAGCCCTGCCTACCTCAGCCCCCCCACCCCATGCTAGCCCTGTGCCCCCTGCCAGCTCTGCCCAGCGAGCCCAGTGCTCCCCACCCAGCCAGCCAGTTCAGCACTCCCCCTCCATCCAACCCAGTGGCCCCAGCCCCAGCCAGCCCAGTGCCCCTGCCCGCCTAACCAGCCCTGCCCAGCTCAGCCCCCACCCCCTGCCCAACCAGTTTCAGTGCCCAGCCAGCCCAGCGCCCCCCATGCCCAGCCAGTCAGTTCAGCACCCACCCCTCTGTCCAGCCAACCCAGTGCTCCTGCGCCCAGCCAGCCCTGTCCCCCACTCCCTCAGCCAGCCCAGCCTGCTCCTATCTCCTCCCCTGCTCTGTGGCTGAGGAAGCAGGAATCCTGTTGGCTGGGCTGAGACATTCGTTGCAGCCTCCAGCATTCCCAGGGTTTTGGCACCAGACAGGGGCGGCTCTGTGTGTTTTGCCCCCCAAGCACGGCAGGCAGGTGGCTTTTGGCGGGGCGCTGCGAGAGGTCCATGGTCCTGCACCTTTGGTGTCCCCGCCACCGAATTGCCGCCTCATGGCGACCGGCAGCCGCCCCCCCCCGCTTGTCACCCCAGGCACCTCTTGGTGCCTGGAACCGCCCCTGGCACCAGAGTCACTTCGGGCTCTGCCAGGTGCCACATGGGCCCACTGGGACAGGTGCACCCACCCCAGCCAGTACATTGCCATGCCCACCAGGTGACGCCGCGGTACCAGAGGAGGGCAGGCGAGGGCTGCAGGGCGGGGCCCTAGGGAGATGCTCAGGCCGGGATAGACAATCACTGGAACCGTAGGGCAGGAAGGGCCCTCGCCAGGTGGTCTAGTCCAGCCCCTGCACTGAGACAGGACCCCTAGACCCACCCTGGCGGGTTTGTCTGACCTGCTCTTAAACACCCGCCCCTGCCCCCGGCCGGAGAGTCCACAGCCTCCCTGGGCAATTCATCCCGGCGCCAGTGAGGAACTTCTCCTAGCGTCCAACCCAACCGCCCCTGCTGCAGTTTGAGCCCATTGCTCCTTGTCCTGCCCTCAGTGGCTAAGGAGAACCATTTCTCACCCTCCTTCAGAGCAACCTTTTACACACTTGAAACTCTTCTGTCTTCTCTTCTCCAGCCTGAACAGCCCCCGTGTTTTCCATCTCCCCTCACAGCCCCTGTTCTCCAGACCTGTCATCATCTTGTTGCTCTTCTCTGGACTCTCTCGATTTGCCCACTTCTTCCCTGACATGTGCCCCCCAGAACTGGACACAATACTCCAGCCATGCAGTATCAGTGCGGAGCAGAGCGGAATCACTGCTCGCGTCTTGCTCGCAACCCTCCTGCCAATACAGCCCAGAATGGTGTTTGCTTTTTTTTTTGCAACTAAATTACATTGTTGACTCCTATTTATTTTGTGATCCACCGTGCTCCTTCGTAGGCCGTCATTGCCCATTGTATGTGTGCGCAACTGACTGTTCCAGGGTAAGTGCCATGCTTTGCCCTCATTGAATTTCATCCAATTTATTTCAGCCCATTTCTCCAGTTTGTCCAGATTATTTTGAACTGCAGTCCTGTCCTGTCCTGTCCTCCAAAGCGTTGCAACCCCTCCTAGCTTGGTATTGTCCACAAACTGTTCCATTATCTATGGCAGGGGCGGGCAAATTTTTTGGCCTGAGGGCCACATCGGGTTTCGGAAATTGCATGGAGGACTGGTTAGGGGAGGCTGTGCCTCCCCAAACAGCCAGGTGTGGCCTGGCCCCCGCCCTCTATCTGACCCCCCCCTGCTATTTGCCCCCTGATGATCCCCCCCCAGGACTCCTGCTCAATCCACCTTTCCTGCTCCCTGTCCCGTGACCGCCCCTGGAACCCCCACCCCTGACTGCCCCCTGCTGCCCCATCCAACCCTCCCTTCTTCCTAACTGCTCCCCGGGACCCCTGCCCCCTTTCAACCTTCCCCATTCCCTGCCCTCTGATTGCCCTGCCCCCTATCCACACCCCCGCCCCCTGACCACCACCCCACACTCCCCTGCCCTTTATCCAACCCCCCGCTCCCTGCCCCCTTACCACACTGCCTGGAGCACTGGTGGTGCTACAGTCGCGCCGCCCGGCTGGATCCAGCCACACCAAACTACCGCGCAGCACAGAGAGCAGGTCAGGCCGGCTCTGCAGCTGCGCTGCCCCAGGAGCTCACAGCCTCACAGCCCCACCACCCAGAGCACTGCGCCCATGGTGGGGCGAGCTGAGGCTGCGGGGGAGGGGAACAGCGGGGGAGGGGCTGGGGGCGAGCCTCCCAGGCCAGGAGCTCAGGGGCCGGGCAGGATCTGGCCCGCAGGCTGTAGTTTGCCCACCTCTCATCTATGGGCTAGTCTATGCTGGCAACTCTAAAGCGCTTTAATGTGCCTTGTGTGGTCGCAGCGCAGCGTGGGGAGAGCTCCCGCGCTCTACCAAACCCACCTCCACGAGAGGCGCAGCGCCCAGCGCTGGGGCACTGTCTACACTGGGTGTCTTTTCACACCCTGAGCAAGAAAGTTGCAGCACTGTTAATTGCCAGTGTAGACAAGCCCTAAATCAGTGGTTCTCAAACTTCATTGCACCGTGACCTCCTTCTGACAACAAAAATTACTACCTGACCCCGGGAGGGGGGTCCAGAGCCTAAGTCTGCCTGAGCCCCACTGCCTCAGGTGGGGAGCCAGAGCCAAAGCCTGAGCCCCACCACCCTGGACAGGGTAGGGGTCAAAGCCAAAGCCCAAGGGCTCCAGCCCCAGCCAGGGGGCCTGTAACCTGAACTCCGCTGCCCAGGGCTGAATCCCTCAGGCTTTGGCTGCAGCCCCGAGCCCCAGCAAATCTAAGCCAGTTCTGGTGACCCCAACCCGCCTTGGGGTCCCGACCCACAGTTTGAGAACTGCTGATCTAAATCAGTGGTGCAGATATTGAACAGAATTGGGCCTAGGGGAGATCCTTGCAGGTCTTTGCTCAATATGCGCCTTCAGCTTGATTGGGAACCATTAATGAGTACCTCTGAGTACGCTTTTCCAACTAGTCATGCACTCACCTCATAGCAGGGTTGTCTAGACTACATTTCCCTGGTTTGAGAAGATCATGTGAGACATTTTATGGACATGCATTATCTTATTTGCATACCAATGTCTCCCCTTTCTGTCTGGATCCCCATCTCCCCTATCCCTGCCCTCTACAATGGGCTCCCTGACCCCAGAGATGCTGCTTGATGGTTTGTCCCAGCTGCCTGTGGGGCAGGTGCATCAGTGCATGTGGCATGCAGGGATCTGTTTTTTCAAAGCCCTGGCCTGGCTGGAGAGTCTGGGCTCCCGAGTCACATAATCGGCCTGCCCAGGCACAGCATCGGTAGCCTGCTGAACTCCTGGGCTTCTGAAAGGGGCTGTCAGTTTCCCTCCCACTTTGTGCTGTTGTCCACTGTGCGTGTGGAGTCAATGGCAATCGCTCCTCTGGGACAGGCAGCTAAGAGGTGGGGCGTGGTGTCTCGGAGGCCTGTCTAGGCCGGTGTGAACGAACTAGCCACAGATGAAGGAAGTTGCCTTGGAGACTCAAAGGAGGCCAGTGACCAGACAGTCGTTGCTAACAGCTGAGAGCCTGTGAGCACAGCAGCTGCAGAGGATGAGCTAGGTGCAAGGAGCTCATATGGGGCTGCAGCTGCCCAGGGCACAGACATGAACCCAAGGAGGCTGAGGACGAGAGGGCTGTGTGATCCTGCCACCAGCAGTTTTCTGCTACGTTTTGCTTTTCCATGGGATACAAAGGACTTGTAAATCCTGGATTCCCGTTCACTCCTAAATGCCGGCCTGCTCTGTGTCGCTGCAGCATCCTGCTGGGGACATGCCAGTTCAGGAGAGTCCCAATTGCTGAGTAAACTCCTGATCTCCCCTACAACTCTCAAACACCAGGGTGGATTTCCAGCCATGGCACATGTGCTCCCAGCCAACCAGGAGTTACTCCGCCCCAGACAAAGCAATGTGGCTTCTCTTAGGGGCGCTTACTGCCAAAGTCCTTGCAAAATAATGAGAACCCATTTACCTGGTGGATACCCAAAGCTCTCTGGTCACCCCGTGGCCACACCCCAGCAGGGACTCTTCAGATAAACTCCTGAATCACCTGACAAAACAAATCCCACATTTGAGAGCTCTACAAGTGGGGCTTATTTCAACCCAGGCACGGTCAGGCTCCAGCTGTCAGTCCTGCCAGCCTGCGAAGGGGGAGAGGGGACCCCACTGTGGCCCCCCAAGCCTGGGGAGAGTGAAGACCCCTAAGGAGCAGAGCTGAGGCTGGGAGGGCTGAGCTATGGCCTGGGGGCTGCAGGGAGGCTGAAGTGAGGGTGGGGGCTGATAGGGAGGGAGGACTGTATTGATGGTGGGTTCTGAGCAGATGGGGTGGTGCTGGGAGGGAGGGAGTTGGGGCTGATGGGGCAGCGGGGCTGAACTCATGGGGCGGTGATGATGGTGGCTGGGGAGGCTGAACTGAGCGGGGCTGTGGGGCAGGATTAATTGCTGGGCAGGAGACATCAGATGTGGGGGTGAGAGCAGGGGCCAAAATCCCCGTATCCTGTACACAAGGGTGAGCGGGCGACACTGACCGTCACATGCACACCCCTGGGATGGGTTGGGGGAGTTCACAAAGCAAGAGACTGACCGAAAACCACAGGATCAGCTAATTACAGCGTCAGGATTCGGGGGGCCCGGCTCGAAGTTTGATCTCTTCAAGATGGCAGTGCTGCCTCCCAGAGGGGCAAAGTCTCTCCCAGGATCTGAACTCGGCTGGACCAGCTGGGGAGCTGCGGAGCGAATGGGGTGCTGGAGCCTGTAGGTCCCGTCGCAGAGCAGCAGAGCCCCTCGGTTCATGCTTGTGTATTAACCCAGGCAGCCTGTTAAAGGCGCGCACCTGGAGAGACCGTGGGATGCTTGGAGGTGGGGCACACGGCAGTGCCCCAGGGCCCCAGGGTAATGGGCTGGCAGTGCCCAGGTGGTTCCAACCCTGCCAGTGCCCCACGGCTGATGTGTTTCGCTGGCGAATGTGACATTCTGAGCTGGAGGAGACACGCCGGGCAGTTGAATTGCTGACAACAGAAATGTGTTGCTTGCACAAAGCCTCCTGCGTGCTCACGAGCAAATGCGAGTGCCTCTGGGAGCGCAGGCAGGTACCGGTGTGGGCAAGTTGCTGGTGGTGAGGGTCTGGTGTGGAGCCTGCTCAGAGCACTTCCAGGCACACACTTTCCCATCATCTAATTACCATTAAGAAAAGTATTTTTTCAAGCGTCTCCCACAGTTCAGCAGCAGGACGGATTCCTCTGCAGAGAGTCCAGGGCTATTCCAATTGTTTGGAACAATTCCTTAGCAAACCACTCCCGACCAGCTGGTCACTGGCACGCTCTCCGCAGCTTAGGCAGGCTGCTGCCTCCATCCATGGCTCCCAGAACCAGGCACATGCACTGGGATCTGGTCAGCTCCTCAGACCAGTGTGGAGGAGGGGGCTGTCCGTGCCGCTTCTCACACAAAGAACGGATCCTCCCTCAGCGGGTGCTGCCCTGGAGCATCCTCCTTGGAGCACAGCACCTCTCTTGTGATAAGTACGAATTTCCCGTGGCTGTGAGTGTGACAAAGTGGAGATTTTCCCTTGTCATTGTAACCCTTCTGCCCCTCTGCGTTGGCAGCAACAAGGGCCGGGTTCAGTATCCAGGTGTGACGATGTGGTTCTGGCGGGACCCAACTGAGAGTGCCAGATCAGGACCAATTGCTCAAACAGGGCAGTCACAGCCCAAGGCTGGGGTTTTTCCACCTCTAGGGCAAACCAAACCGGCCAGACAACAGACTTCGGTGTCACCCCTCTGGCTAACCGCAAGTCACACAAGCAATTTCCTTAGACACTCCAGTCTCCCAGTATCACCACCAGTCCCACACGTCCTGGGGATGAATGGTTATGAAAACCAACACCCCAGTAAAAGAAAAAGGTTCTCTCGATCCCAAAGGACCAAGCCCCAGACCCAGGTTAATATACACCTCAGATCTTACCCACAAATCACGCTGTTGCCAATCCTTTAGAATCTAAAATCTAAAGGTTTATTCATAAAAGGAAAAAGATAGAGATGAGAGCTAGAATTGGTTAACTGGAATCAATTACATACAGTAATGGCAAAGTTCTTAGTTCAGGCTTGTAGCAGTGATGGAGTAAACTGCAGGTTTAAATCAAGTCTCTGGAGAACATCCCTGCTGGGATGGGTCATTCAGTCCTTTGTGCAGAGCTTCAGATTGTAGCAAAGTCCCTCCAGAGGTAAGAAGCAGGACTGAAGACAAAATGGAGATGAGGCCTCTGCCTTATATAGACTTTTCCAGGTGTAAGAACACTCCTTTGTTCCTACTGTGGAAAGTTACAGCAAAATGGAGTTTGCAGTCACATGGGCCAGTTTCTGCTCACTCCAGTGAGTCACAAGGCGTATTCGCCTTCTCTCGATGGGTCAGTTGTGTAGTTGATGGTCCTTAATGGGCCATCAAGCAGGCTAAGCAGAGCTGACCCCAGCTTGTCTGGGGTGTCTCCCAGAACTGCAGCACCAGTTTGAAATACAGACAGCACACAGCCAATATTCATAATTTCAACTACGAAAATGATACAGACATACAGACAGCATAATCATAACCAGTAACCCATAACCTGGTCTTAGACACCTTATATGACCCCCTTTACATAGGATTTGGTGCCACTACAGAACCTTGGTTGCAACCCATGTTCTATATGGTCCCAGTTTATATCAATAACGTCACACCAGGGGTTCCGTTTCAGTAACACAATGCATAACTGGCCTGAGCCCCCACCCAGTGACCTGGGACACTTACATACCACACCCTCCTGGGCGCCTCTAGGAGGCAATACTTCCCCTCTCGCAAGCACGGAGTCTGAGTGTAGCAAAATCCTTTTAATAAAGGAAGGAAACAATGCGGCATCCCATTGGAGAAACACCACAAACAGGATTATAACACAAACCATAAACAAAACCCACCTCCAAGTACATTTGGCAATGTCCTTTTCCCCTTTGGGTCTTAAGTCCAACAACCCAAAAGTCTCTGGTCAGTGCCACCCCAGAATTCAAGAGTTTATCTGCAGAGTTTTACCCCCCCAGCCTGGGTGGAAAAGGGGTAGGGGGGAGTCCACACAGGATGTTAAGGGGCACCTTACATGGGCCAGGGCCAACTGCTCCAGCTCTCCATGGAGTTCTGCTGCAGCCTTCACCATGACCTGCTCCTCCACACCAGCTGCGCTGCTCCTCCAGCTGTCCCTGCAAACTGCTTCACTCTGCTCACTGTTCCATGGGCTGCTCCAACACAGTGCCAACTGCTCCGCTCTGCCAGCTGCTTAGCAATAGGTCTTCAGGCTCCCCTACTGGTTAACACAGCACTCAGTGATCTCAGCTCGTAGTAGGGGAGCCCTGGTACTAGTGCACTTGGCCCAACATGAATTCAGCTCAGTAGTGTCTAGATGGACTCCTAATGGAATCAAAATTAGCTCTAGTCTTTAACAGTGGAGAGAGAAGAAGGTACAACTGGTGTTCCAGGCCCTCAAAAGGAGCCCATACTATCAAGTACACACACACCAGCCCCCATCTTCTCTCCCTTCATAGGGTTTTGGAACTCATGTCCCATGTTTAGCAAGTACCACCCAACTGAGGTTGAGTCATTTCGGTCACAAAGCAGTCCCACAGCTCCCCATTCACACAATCGGTGACAAACTTTTTTTCCCTCCTGCCCCAATAAGAAAGAAATTGGGGATTCCAGAGCTGTTAAAATAACCATCCCAAGCTGCTGTGGGGTTATGCTAAGTGGGAGGTGGATGCCAATGGAAATGCTTAAAATTCTTTCCACACTCTCTACAATTCACCACCAGATGTCAGGGTAGCTCTCATCCTGACTCTGCTTACATCATGTTGTATGTGACTCTTACTGTTGAGCCTCTGTGAGTTTAACTGTTTTGCATGAACACTGTGTGTGCCTCAGTTTCCCTGTGTGCTGTACCAGTACCTTGGTGGTGGGAATAGGGGGTGTGACTTTGGCTGAGACCTCTGGGGCAGGTGAGGCTGCTCCAGCTCCCAGCATGTATGCTATGACTGGTGATAACCAGGTGACTCTTTGCCTGGGAAGTGAGCCAAAGAGAAGGAGGAGGAGCAATGGGGGTGTCTGAGGCTGCATTGGTGGAAGCTGGCAGTCTGCTTGGGGGGACTGGAAGAGGGGGTGTCCAGGGCTTCTGGGTCAGGACTCCCCAAGATGGACATGGCTGAAAGTCACTGATTTTTGTGCTAACAAGTTCTGTTTTACACTGGCTGAGCGTCACCTCTGACTGCAGAGTTGGGGTGCAGGCCCCTCTGAATGGAGGGTTTATTAGTCGACAGGAACACAGCATAGAACTAGGCTGGGAAGCAGCCAGTCTCTGATCACCACCACCTTGGCCGGCTCTGACTTTAGGCAGCTGCTCCCCACCTTGTAGCCCAGGTACGACACCTCTGCCATCCCCACCTGGCACGTCCCAGCTTCTACAGTCGGCCCTGCATCCTAAAGGGGACCCAGCCCCCTCTTCACCTGGGACACCTGGTCCTCCCAGGTCTGGCTAATGACACAGATATCATCAATGTACGCTAGAGTACAATTCTCCATCCCCCTCCTGTAAGTGATCCACCTGGTACTGGCAGGTGACCGGTGCCTCCTTGAGGCCAAAAGGTAGGACCAGGGATTTGTACAGCCCCACGGGGCTGACAAAATCAGGTTTCAACCTGGCATCTGGATCCAAAGGCACCTGCCAGCAGCCTTTGTTGAGATCCCTGGTCATGGGGTACCGAGTCCCCCAAAACTTGTCTAGGATCTCGTCATGCTCAGGCATGGGGCAGGCACCAGACCTGGTGATGGCACTGAGCTTCCGATAAGCCATACAGAATTGGATTGACCTTTTTTTCCTGGGGACTAGCATCATGGGAGAGGCCCTGGGGCTGGTGGGTGGCTGGAACACCCTTAAAGCCAGCATGTCTCTGACCTCTCCCTCCAGGGCTTGCGCTGTGTTCCCCATTACTCTGAAAGGGGAACACCTGATGGGAGGGCTGGCTCCCGTCTCCACCCAGTGGACAGCCGGGTTAGTGAGCCCTGGCTGGTTGGAAAACAGCTATTGGTACGAATGCAGCCTGATAGGAAGGGGTTAGCTGGTCACAGCCCCTCTCAGAAGTCCAGAGAGTCCTGGGCCACTTCCAGCTTTTGAGGACCCAGCTATAATAAAAATAAAAAATGGCGACACATGAAAACAATATAAGGCACCAAAAAAAAAAGAGTGAGACGTAATTTGAATATTTTTGCATTTAATGAATGCTTTTCTAGCCTTTTTCTGTGCAAACGCACTAATTATTGAGGAAAAATCTAGTACTGGTTTGTTTATATAATCAGCTGATCTGAGAGGACACGTTCATCACTGTCTAGTCTTGTGCCATCAGCACCTATATATTTTTATTAATATTTATGAACATTTTTAACTCAATGTAAGCAGAGTCAGGATGAGCTGTATCCTGACATCTGGTGGTGAATTGTAGGGAGTGTGGAAAGAAAGTCAAGAATCTCAAAAGGTGTGGACAGATTTGCATTGGCATCCACCCTCAACTAAGCCCGCAGCAGCTTGGGATGGTGATTTTAACAGCTCTGGGATCCCCAATTTCTTTGTTATTGGGGCAGGAGGAAAAAAAAGTTTGTCACCATGATTGTGTGAATGGGGAGCTGTGGGACTGCTTTGTGACAGAAATGACTCAACCTCAGTTGGGTGGTACTTGCTAGACAAGGGACATGGGTTCTAAAACCCACTGAATTGAGAGAGGTTGGGGACAGGCATGTGTGCCTGGTGGTGCAGCTGCCTTGTGGAGCCAGATGTGCCAGTTCCATCTCTCCACTGTGGAATGTCAGAGCTGACTTTTTATTCCCTTAAGAATCTAGCTAGAGGTTACTGAGCTGAACTTGCTTTGGGCAAATGGTGCACTAGCACTGGGGCTTCCCTACTATGTGCTGAGATCACTAAGAGTTGAAATCACAAAAGAGCTGAAATTACTGAGCTGGGAGCCCTGAGTACTGTGCTAACCAGTGGGGGAGCCTGGCAACAGAGCATTTGGGGGAGTGGAGCAGTTTGTGGAGATGGCTGAAGGGGACCACAGAACAGCTGGTGGAGCGGAGCGGCTGGCAGAGTGGAGTAGCTGTGGAATGGGTGGAGTGGCCCACGGAGCAAGCAGAGCCGAGCAGTTTGCAGGGACAACTGGAGCAGCTCACGAGGCAGCTGGTGGAGCAGAGCAGTTTGTGAGGACGGCTGGAGGAGCAGAGTGGAGCGGCTGGTAAGGCGGAGCAGTTCGTGGAGAAGGCGGAAGCAGATGCCACGGAGATACAGGGCAGTTGGCCCTGGACCACGTAAGGTGCCCCTTTCACCCAGGCTGGGGGGAGGGACCTCTACAGATAGACTCTTGAATTCTGGGGTGGCATTGACCAGAGACTTTTGGGTTGTTGGACTTTGGAGTGATTGGACTTAAGACCCTAAGGGGAAAAGGACATTGCCAAATGTACTTGGGGTGTGGGGTTTTGTTTATGGTTTGTGTTATAACTCTGTTTATGGTGTTTCTCCCAAGGGATGCCGCATTGATTCCTTCCTTTATTAAAAAGGTTTTGCTACACTCAGACTCCGTGCTTGCGAGAGGGGAAGTATTGCCTCCTAGAGGCACCCAGGAGGGTGTGGTATGTAAGTGTCCCAGGTCACTGGGTGGGGGCTTGAGCCGGTTATGCATTGTGTTACTGAAACAGAACCCCTGGATACTGAACTTGGCCCTTGTTGCTGCCAACTCAGAGGGGCAGAAGGGTTACATTTTTGGGGGCTCGTCCAGGATCCCTAGGTCAGTACCCCTCGCAAGCACCTGTTGAGTGTTCCACTGTATTGGGAAATAATTGTGTTTATATTTTGAGGACACTACTGTTTGTATAATGGCTAATATGTCGGGTTTGTTGGGTCCCAGTCCTGCAGCCTCTAGCTCAGGGGCGGTAGACGCAGCCTATGACTGGGCAAAAGCACTGGGGCATATATTGGAAAAGATTGTGTTGGGCTATGCTACGTCAAACTCTTGTCGTAAATTAAGGTTATTTGCTGGGGAAGAGGAGTTTGAACCCTGGTTGGAGCATACTACTGAAATGCTGCGGGAGTGGGCCGTACCCGATGTAGAAAAGCGATGATGTCTAATAGAGAGCCTTAGTGGCCCAGCATTAGATGTAATTTGCACCCTGAAGCTCATTGACCCTGGGGTCAGTGTGAAGGACTGCCTAGAGGCCCTTGATAATACCTTTGGGAATGTAGAGGTCCCTGAGGACAGTTACTGTAAATTCCTTAATTCCCGACAGCAAAGAGGTGAGAAAATTTCAGCCTATATACAGAGGCTGGAGAGACTGCTACAGAGAGCTGTTATGAGGGGAGCAGTGACTGCTGAGCAGATGGATCAGACCAGACTGGCTCAAGTCATAAGAGGGACTCAGTATCAGAACCCAATCCTACTTCATCTCCGACTAAGAGAACGGCAGGAACATCCCCCAAGTTACTCCCAGCTGATAAAGGAGGTCAGGGAAGAGGAAGAAAGGCAGGCGGCCAGCGAGTGTTGGGAAGCCCAAACATTGGAACCAGCCAGCACAACGCCACTGCCAGTGGCCAGTGTACTGATGGTGAGCACCACAGAGGAACTTGCCCAACAAATGCAGGTCCTGACGGAACGGATAGCTGAGCTGCAAAGCATCATTGACCGAGCTCAGACTTCCAGGAATAAGGAGCCTCAGACTGTGAAGTCAGTATCTAGAGTCACCGTCCCACCTCAGCGAAGGGGGAAAGGACAATTCTTTTGCTACCGGTGTGGTCAGGATGGGCACAGTGCTGCTAACTGCCATAAGGAAGAGAACCCCTCCTTAGTGTATGAAAAGCTGAGGATCAGTTGGAAGAGATCCAGTAGCTGCCAGAAGGTCCTGGGACAGAGACCACCCAGGCCTACAGGATCTGAAGATTCCCCAGAAGAGACCATCCAGCTGGGATCCCTGCAGGACTGATAGGGCCTCGAGCAGAGGTCATGGTGAGGAATGAAGGGGCAGAGTGTAAAGCCGTGCTTGACACTGGATCTCAAGTGACTATTATATTTCAGTCATTCTACCAACAGATGCTTAGGCACCTGCCTATACAGCCACTGACTGGCATTCGTCTGTGTGGCCTCAGCATGGATGAATACCCCTATCAAGGGTATGTCATAGTACCTGGAATTCCCAGAGGAGGTTGCTGGGGTAAAGCAAGAGGTAGACACAGCTGCCTTAATATGCCCTGAACCTAAAGGGACCTCTGATGTGTCTGTGCTGATAGGGACCAACTCCAGTCTCTTCAAGGTGCTCGCGGATTACTGCAGACGATGGGCTAGGGACCAGTACCCGAGTCCCCTGATGATCCATACGCTTTGTGCTGAAGCCTATAGGAAGATTGAGAGCGCTAAAAAGGAGACATCTGAGCTACCAATTGAGGCGCTGAAGTACACGGGTACAACCCCCTTAGTAGTGCCTGCAAGGACGGAGCAAGAAGTACTTGTCATGAGTACCAGGCTGAAAGGCAGTAAAGGGGCATTAGCAATGATAGAGCAGCCGGCTGAAGGAGAGCTCCTGGAAGGAGTGCTGGTCCCCAGTGGAGTCATAACCCTACCTGCTGAAGCCCAGGAAAAGGTGACTATACTGATTGCTAATGAAACAAGTAGAGATGTTGTTGGAAGGCAAGGACAAAAGATAGCAGACCTCTTTGAGCCTGAATCAATTGTAAAACCCCAGTGTGAGACTCAAGTGCCAACAATAGACCCAGCAAAGTTTGACTTTGGAGATTCACCATTGTCCGAGGAGTGGAAAGATCGCCTAAGAAGGAAACTTTGTGAAAGATCCAAGGCGTTCTCATTGCATGAGTGGGATATGGGATGTGCAAAAGGAGTGGAGCACAACATCAGACTACATGACTCTCGACCTTTCAGAGAAAGATCTAGGAGGCTTACTCTCTCTGAGATGGAAGATGTGCGACAACATCTTCAAGAGCTGGCTGCAAATGGCATCATTACAGAGTCCCGCAGCCCATACGCCTCACCCATTGTGGTGCTCCGTAAAAAGAATGGGAAAATCCGGATGTGTATTGACTACCGCACCCTAAACCGCCATACTGTGGTTGACCAGTACACAATGCCTCGAGTCCAAGATGCCTTAGACTGTTTGCTGGGGAGCCAGTGGTTCTCTGTGTTGGATCTTCAGAGTGGATACTACCAGATCCCTCTGGGTGAAGAAGATAAGGAGAAGACAGCTTTCATCTGCCCATTAGGGTTTTATCAGTTCGAACGCATGCCCCAAGGGATTTCTGGAGCACCTGCCACATTTCAACGTCTTATGGAGAAAGTTGTGGGAGACATGAATTTACTGCAAGTGTTAGTTTATTTGGATGACCTGATTGTGTTTGGAAGAACTTTGGAGGAGCATGAAGAAAGACTTCTTAAAGTGCTTGATAGGCTGGAGGATTATTGTTTGAAGCTTTCAATTGACAAATGCCAGTTCTGCAGGACCTCGGTGAAGTATGTGGGCCACATTGTGTCCCAAGAGGGTGTGAGTACTGATCCTGATAAAATAGAAGCACTCACTACATGGCCACGTCCAAGCAACTACAGAGAACTCAAGACCTTCCTTGGGTTTAGTGGCACTACCACAGATTTGTGAAAAACTATGCTACAATTGTAAAACCCCTCAATGATCTTACCAGGGGATATCAGTCCAGCAAGAACAAATCTAAGACCAAGAATAAAAGGCCTTTCGTGCAGAGACACTATGGCCCCTTCGAACACTTTGGGCCATGGTGGGATGAGAGATGTGAAAGGGCTTTTCGAGAAATCATTACTTGCCTAACTCATGCCCCAGTCCTAGTCTTTGCTGACCCAAGCAAGCCATTCATCCTGCATACTGATGCCAGTTTGGAGGGTCTGGGGGCAGTACCGTACCAGGAGGTGGATGGCAAGCGTAAACCTGTAGCCTTTGCCAGCCGAGGACTGTCTGATAGTGAAACCCGCTATCCCACCCACAAGCTGGAGTTCTTGGCCTTGAAATGGGCCATCACTGAGAAATTTCGAGACTACTTGTACGGGGCTCAGTTCCAGGTGTGGACAGACAACAACCCACTGACTTATGTGTTAACAAGTGCTAAACGGGATGCTACAGGGCAAAGATGAGTGGCCGCTTTGGCTAGCTATGACTTCAGCATTCAATACCGATCAGGGAGAAGCAATGTAGATGCAGATGGATTGTTCAGGCGTCCACAGGAACCAGAAGTTGCTGTGATACCCACGGATGGAGTGAGAGCTATTTGTAGTGTGAGTCGCCGAGAGCTGGAGGCCCATGAGAGCCTTCATGGATGTGTTGCTGAAACTTTGGGCCTACCCCCTGAATGCGTGCCTTCTGCTTCAGTAAATTATATTGCTTTGGACCAATCTCCCTTGCCCATGCTCAATGCGGCTGACTGGCAGGAAGCCCAGCTGCAAGATATTGACATTCGTGATACACTACTTGCCAAAAGGGAGGGGCAAGGCCCAGCTGCGGTTGTCCCACCTACCCCGGAGGGCAAACTACTATTGAGAGAATGGACCAAACTAAAACTGATTCAGGGAGTGCTACACCGCACGACCACAGACCCTCTACAAAAGCAATGGAATCAGCTAGTGCTGCCGAAAGAGTACAGAGCCCTGGCCATGAGGGCCCTGCATGATGACTTTGGACATTTAGGGATGGAGAGGACCCTGGAACTTATCCGCAGTAGATTCTATTGGCCATGGATGGCTGAAGATGTTCGCAGGAAATGTGAGACCTGCGCGCGATGTGTTCAAAGGAAAACTCTGCCCACGAGGGCTGCATATCTGAAGAACATCACCAGCAACAAACCTCTGGAGCTGGTTTGCATTGATTTCTTGTTTTTAGAAGTGGACTAGAGGAATATTGGGAACATCCTAGTAGTGACCGACCATTATATGCGATATGCGCAGCCATATCCCACACGTGATCAAAGGGCCACCACTGTCGCTTGAGTATTATGGGAAAAATATTTCTCAGTTTATGGATTCCCAGCCTGGATACACTCAGATCAGGGATGAGACTTTGAGAGTCACCTTCTGAAGGAGGTGCTGAGGATAGCAGGTATTAAAAAGTCGAGGACAACGCCTTACCACCCGCAAGGTGACCCTCAGCCAGAGAGGTTCAACCAAACCCTATTAGATATGCTAGGGACTTTGCGGCCAGAGCAGAAGGCAACCTGGAGCCAACATGTCGCATTTCTGGTGCACACTTACAACACCACAAAGAACGATGCTACGGAAGTCACCCCGTATCTCTTAATGTTTGGGCGAGAACCAAAACTACCCATAGATCTGTGCTTTGGTGTATCAGAGGATGGTGATAGCTATGAAACCCATCAGCAATATGTATCCCGACTACGAGAAAAGTTGCTGGATGCTTATCACTTAGCTACGTCTGCAGCTCGGAAGAACGCAGGCCGCAACAAACAGCAATATAATGCTAGGGTGCACCTGCAAGAGCTCCAGCCAGGGGACAGAGTCCTGCTGCGAAATTTGGGTGTTGCTGGCAAACACAAGATAGCTGACAGATGGAAGGCAATACCTTACTTGGAGATGGAAAAGCTAGGAGACCTGCCGGTCTACAAGATCAAACCTGAAGAGGGTCCAGGGCAGACCAAAACTGTGCATAGAAACCTTTTGCTCCCTGTGGGGAAATTGGTAGACAGCCCTTATGAGATGGGCCACAACAGGGCAACTGGGCAGAATGAAGGTGCTGTACCAAAGCTGCCTTCCAACGTGGACAGCCGGCCTCCTGCAGCTAACCTACCCCTACTCAGCACATCTGACAGTGAGTCTGAGAAGGAAGATACAACCATGATGTATCCTGGGATGAAGACAAGATTCCAGTCTCAATCAGCTGAATCAAAAGAGAGCACCTTCTCTTCCGCTCTAAACCCTATGGCAGAAGTATTTAGGTCCATTCCTGACACTCCTGAGCCACTGGTGGAACTCCCGTGTGATGACATACACAGGTTATTGGACAGTGGCGATACACAGATGGAGGATGTCCTGCGCACCTGTGACCCTCCACTGTTAGAACTAGAAATGCAGGGGCCTATGCCAGTATCTGAGGAGAACTCACAAGAAACCTCCCCATCCGTCACTCAGGAGGATGTCCCCCCTACCACAGCAACAGAGACTCTCAATAGGCGAGACAGAGTAATAAAACCAGTGAAATGGTTAACTTATGATGCACCGGGGGTGACTAGTGAGGAGCCAATACATTTAGCACACAGGTTTGTGGAAGCTAAAGTGGGCTATCTGAGGCCCTTTGGAGGGGACTAGTGAGTTAGTATAGTAGGGAATGTGATTTGTCTGGAAGACAAATTTTCGACTGGGGGGAGGATGTAAACAGAGTCAGGATGAGCTGTATCCTGACATCTGGTGGTGAATTGTAGGGAGTGTGGAAAGAATGTCAAGAATCTCAAAAGGTGTGGACAGATTTGCATTGGCATCCGCCCTCAACTTAGCATAAGCCCACAGCAGCTTGGGATGGTGATTTTAACAGCTCTGGGATCCCCAATTTCTTTGTTATTGGGGCAGGAGGAAAAAAAAGTTTGTCACCATGATTGTGTGAATGGGGAGCTGTGGGACTGCTTTGTGACAGAAATGACTCAACCTCAGTTGGATGGTACTTGCTAGACAAGGGACATGGGTTCCAAAACCCCCTGAATTGAGAGATTGGGGACAGGTATGTGTGCCTGGGGGTGCAGCTGCCTTGTGGAGCCAGATGCACCAGTTCCATCTCTCCACTGTGGAATGTCAGAGTTGATTTTTTTTTTTTTATTCCCTTAAGAATCTAGCTACAGGTTACTGAGCTGAACTCACTTTGGGCTAATGGTGCACTAGCACTGGGCTCCCCTACTATGTGCTGAGATCACTAAGAGTTGAACTCACAAAAGAGCTGAAATTACTGAGCTGAGAGCCCTGAGTGCTGTCCTAACTAGTGGGGGAGCCTGAAGCTATTGGAACAGAACGGCTGGTGGAGTGGAGCGGTTTGTGGGGATGGCTGGAGCGGACCATGGGACAGCTGGTGGAGTGGAGCGGCTGGTGGAGCGGAGTAGCTGTGGGGCGTGTGGAGCAGCCCACAGAGCGAGCGGAGCCGAGCAGTTTTCAGGGACAACTGGAGCAGCTCATGAGGCAGCTGGTGGAGCAGAGCAGTTTGTGAGGACGGCTGGAGGAGCAGAGTAGAGCGGCTGGTAAGGCGAAGCAGTTCGTGGGGAAGGTGGAAGCAGAACCCACGGAGATGCAGGGCAGTTGGCCCTGGACCATGTAAGGTGCCCCTTTCACCCAAGCTGGGGGGAGGGACTTCTACAGATAGACTCTTGAATTCTGGGGTGGCATTGACCAGAGACTTTTGGGTTGTTGGACTTTGGAGTGATTGGACTTAAGACCCTAAGGGGAAAAGGACATTGCCAAATGTACTTGGGGTGTGGGTTTTTGTTTATGGTTTGTGTTATAACTCTGTTTATGGTGTTTCTCCCAAGGGATGCCACATTGATTCCTTCCTTTATTAAAAAGGTTTTGCTACACTCAGACTCCGTGCTTGCGAGAGGGGAAGTATTGCCTCCTAGAGGCGCCCAGGAGGGTGTGGTATGTAAGTGTCCCAGGTCACTGGGTGGGGGCTTGAGCCGGTTATGCATTGTGTTACTGAAACAGAACCCCTGGATACTGAACCTGGCCCTTGTTGCTGCCAACTCAGAGAGGCAGAAGGGTTACATCAATATGACAAAATCTATATCAGTTAACAAAAAAATTGTCTTTTACCAAATCTCATCTCTTATTTGCTTAAATGTGCAGCTCTGAGTTGAGAGAGTGTCACTTTGTTATGCTTATAAGAAGCACATGGGATCTTTTTCAGGGAAAAAGGCAACATGCTGCGTTTATGAAAATACAACAGTTACAGCCCCCTACACACACACACACCCTCACTGCAGATGGTCTTATAGTTACCAGTCTGTCGTAGCTCGAGTCAGTCTAATGGCCAGTTACACTGAGCACGTGTGAGGAGTGAGCTCTGTCGGTCTTGATCCCATGCTCCGAGGCTTTGCAGGATTGAATCCAAAGTTCTATGGCAAAACACCCCAGCTTTAGACTTGTAAATGCCCATTTTAGTCTATGGATTTTGCAATGTCATTCTGTGATCGTTAGTCCTTATGTGAGGTTAATCTCGGGGTTT
This sequence comes from Aldabrachelys gigantea, assembly GCA_026122505.1. NCBI lineage: Eukaryota > Metazoa > Chordata > Testudines > Testudinidae > Aldabrachelys > Aldabrachelys gigantea. The sequence goes on from CM047483.1 coordinate 147,669,785, forward strand.
TCCGGTGTTATCTCTTCTATGTTGTCTCACCTTCGGGGGTGTTTGCCTCACCTCTAAAGTTGTCAGTGCTGCTAATTGTTTAGCATAAGATACAATGGATGTTTTCTGATTGTTTCCTGCCGTCTCTCCAAGTCTCTCACTTCTTCTTGACCAACTGGACACTTGGGATGGCTTTCACACATGCTTAGCCATGCACACATCCTTTACTCACACCAAACAGTTGTACAGAGAATGTCAGACAGGGTTACATTTTTGAAAGGGTTGTATGGTTACTAAAGAGATTACAAAAGAACCTTACACAACTTCGTTTGCAACACAGATAAGAAACAAGACTGTATAGCAAATACTGTATTGAAAACTTATCCTAAAACAAAAGGTGACCAGAATCAGCCGTAAGGACTGGCCTGGTCGGTTCCTGCCTTAACGTCAGTTCAGACACAGGTACCTTGGCTGATGCATTTCTACCAATGGCCCCTTAGGCCATTCCTTTCTGCTATTCAAAAAGGATCTGGTCAAATCGTACATCAATGCATTTAACAGGTGCTACCAGGGCTGGCTCCAGGCATCAGCACGCCAGGCACGTGCTTGGAGCGGCAAGCCACGGGGGGAACTCTGCCGGCGCCACGAGGGCGGCAGGCAGGTTGCCTTCAGCGGCTTGCCTGTGGAGTGTCCGCTGGTCCCGCAGCTTTGGTGGACATCCCACAGGCAAGCCGCCAAAGGCAGCCTGCCTGCCATGCTTGGGGCGGCAAAATGCCTAGAGCCGCCCATGCGTGCTACATTCTTATATCCTTCATTCTAAACTATACACAGTACAAACATAAACTCCTGCTACAACATTTTGGTCTGCTAGGGATGTGCATAAAAACAAGTTGCAAAACTTATCAGATGCCCCCAAATTAACAAGTGTCTAAATCTGAGGCCCCGTTTGAGCTTGAGGCCCAGGCCAAATGGCCCTCCTGGCCCCCCTCTGATTGGCCGGAGAGAGAAGGGAATTGATTCCAGCAAGGGCTGGCTCCTGTCTCAGGGAAGAGACCCACCAGGGGATCTTCCCCCTTTTCCCCCTGGCCACACACAGCTAGTACCGGCCTCTCCCTGTCACAGTATAGCTCCATCATGGTGACCTGGTCCCCTTGGTGGTTGTGAGCCCAGCTGGGCAGTTCCACCACATTGTTCTCATTCAGCTGCTTGATGCCCTAAACAGCTCTATGGCCTTGGGACCCAGGAAGGGGGCTAGACACTTTCCGCAGGGCCAGCCTGGTTCCAATTACCAGCCTTCCCAAAGGCCAAGACACGCATCTATATCTCCCCCTCCTGAACCTGGAGCAGCAATTTAGTGTCGAGGTTCCCTGCAGAATGGGCACCCCAGGGTCCATCCCCACCACTCCTGGCTGGGTCCCTCTGCCTCTCAGCTCAACCATCCTTAGTTCATGCTGTCACTGTCTCTCCTGTTGGTCTGCTTCACGCCTTCCCTGTCTCTCATGGGCCTCCAACTCCTTTGATCTCAGCTCCAATTCCATCCGTCTCAGATCCACCGATGGGGAACCCAGTGGAGAGCCCTAGCTGGTCAGGGACATGGGTCTCTGGGACGCCCAGCTGCTCCCAGCCTCTCTCGCGGCCCCAGCTGGTCAGGGGCATGGGTCTCTGGGACGCCCAGCTGTTCCCAGCCTCTCTTGTGGCCCCAGCTTAGTTGGAAACTGGCTCCTTAGAGCGATTCTCCTTTTCCAACTGAGCAATCAGCTGTGCTTTGGGGAGCTTTCCAATGCACAGCCCTCTCTCTGCACAGCTCTACAATGTCCTTCATAAGGAGATGATTATAGGCCATCTCCATGCTGTTCCCAAGTGATCCCGGACTCACAGGCCTGTGCTCTCTCAGCTCCCCATGGTCCCTGGGAGGAACCTCTTCAGTGCGACAGCCCTTCTTGGGGGTTAAGCCGTAGGCTCCTCCGCCTCCTGGAACCGCACCTCTCAAAGCCTCCAGAATGCCTGTCTCTCGCTAATCCCACTTCATTTTACTGCTCCCCAGGCACTTACTGCAGGATGCTCTGTCCATGGAGTGCTGTTTATCCCACCGCTAACACCAGTTGTCACGGAGTCACCGAGCGATGCTCTGGAACTGCTTCTTATGAACCCAGCCAGGACTCTGGGGGAGCCTCCTCTCTCTGAGCAGACTGTCTCCAGGGCAAGAAGTTTACACAGCTTCCACCTTCCTGGGTCTGACCTTGGAGCATTCAGCATCCCCTACCCCACTGTGTGCTTCCTGCAGCAAGTCTGGCCAGGCAGGGGTTCTGGGGAAGCCAGTGGGCCCTGCACTCCAACTCCGCAGCCGGATGTGACTCTCAGCCAGCCAGTAAAACAGAAGGTTTATTAGTTGACAGGAACACAGCGTAGAACAGAACTTGTTAGCACAGAAATCAGTGACTTTCAGCCAAGTCCATCTTGGGGAGTCCTGGGCCAGAAGCCCTGGACACCCCCTCTTCCAGTCCCCCCAAGCAGACTGCCAGCTTCGAGCGATCCAACCTCAGACACCCTCGTTGCTCTTTGTCTTGCTTCCCGGACAGAGTCACCTGGTTACATCCCCAACCTAGGTCTCAGGTTACCAAGGGCACCATACGAGCAGGCAGCTGGAGCACCTTCACCTGCCCCAAAGGGTCTCAGCCAAAGTCACACACCCCTATTCCCACCACCAAGGTATTGGTGCAGCACACAGGGAAACTGAGGCACACACAGTATTCATGCAAAACAGTTAAACCCACAGAGGCTCAACAATCAGACCTACATACAACATAACAAGGGAAAATCCCCACTACGTCTCAGTGAGCTGTCTGTAAGACATGAGCGCCAGGTCACAAGGGCTCCCACCAACCTGGAGCAGGAAATGTCAATGGGAAAAGGTGCAAAAGCGAGAGACTGAATTAGTTCAAACAAACAGGCCCCCTGATGGAACGCACAGACTGTATTAAGATCATGGCTGGTGAACAAATGGTAGGACTGGAAATCAGTGGCCCACAATTGGTGTGTTGGAGATTAGGTCTCATTTGTGGACAAAATAACGAGGGGATGAGTTATTTAACATTGGTATCAATGGCTGGAAGAGAACATCAAATCCTCACTGATAACGTTTGCAGAGGAAACAAAAATTGGGGGGTTGTAACTAATGAAGAGGACAGGTTGTGACATTATTGATATAATCTGGGACCATATAGAACATGGTTGCAACCAAGGTCCTGTAGTGGCACCAAATCTTGTATAAAGGGGGTCATATGAAGTGTCTAAGACCAGGTTAGGGGTTGCTGGTTAGGATTCTGCTGTCTGTGTGCATGTGTCATTTTTGTAGTTGAAGTTATGAGTATTGGCTCTACACTGACTGTACTTCAAACGTATGCTGTGCTTCTGGGTGACACCCCAGACAGGTTAGTGTTAGCTCGTCTAGCCTGCTTGGTGGCCCATTAAGGACCATTAGCTATACAATTGACCCATTGAGAGGAGGCAGATACGCCTTGTAACTCAGCAAAGTGCAGGGATTTGCCCATGTGACTCCAGACTCCATTTGTCTGTAATTTTCCACAGTAAGAAGAGAGGTTCTTACACCTGGAAAAGACTATAAAAGGCTGATGCCTCATCTCCATCTGGCCTTCAGTCCTGCTTCTTACCTCTGGAGGGACTTTGCTACAAGGAAGCTCTGAACCAAAGACTGAATGATCCATCCCAGCTGGGGATATTCCAGAGACTTGATTTGAACCTGCAGTTTACTCCATCACTGCTACAAGCCTGAACTAAGGACTTTGCCATTACTGTATGTAATTGATTCCATTTAACCAATTCTAGCTCTCATCTCTACCTTTTTCCTTCTATGAATAAACCTTTAGATTTTAGATTCTAAAGGATTGGCACCAGCGTGATTTTTGGGTAAGATCTGATGTGTATATTGACCTGGGTCTGGGGCTTGGTCCTTTGGGATCGAGAGAATCTTTTTCTTTTATTGGGGTGTTGGTTTTCATAACCATTCATCCCCAGGACGGGTGGGACTGGTGGTGATACTGGGAGACTGGAGTGTCTAAGGAAATTGCTTGTGTGACTTGTGGTTAGCCAGTGGGGTGAAACCGAAGTCCTTTTTGTCTGGCTGGTTTGGTTTGCCTTAGAGGTGGAAAAAACCCAGCCTGGGGCTGTAACTGCCCTGTTTAAGCAATTGATCCTGAACTGGCACTCTCAGTTGGGCCCTGCCAGAACCGCATTGTTACCCAGGTCACTGTGGCACAGCAATTTGGCTCGGTTGGTAATCTGGGCATTTGAATACAGGTAAATGTATAAATCTAGGAACGGAGATTGCAGGCCATGCATACAGGCTGTGGACTCTATCTTGGCAAGCAGTGACTCTGACAAGGATTTAAAGGTCATGGTGAATAATCAGCTGAACATGAGCTCTTAGTGCAACACTGTGGCCAAAAGAAGTAATGCGACCCTGGGATGCGTGAACAGGAATCCTGAGGAGCAGTGGAGAGGTGATTTTCCCTCTGTATTTGCTGCTGGGATCCGGTGCCCACAATTCAAGAAGGCTGTGGACAAGTGGGAGAGGGTCAGAGAAAAGCCAGTAGGATGATTAAAGAAAACCTGCCTTATAGTGAGAGATGCAAGAAGCTCCATCTATTTGGGGTGACTCGATCCCCGTTGTGACATTGCACTGCATAAGGTTATGGAAATATGCTTATGAGTGTAAATATAACGTAACTGGAATATACTCTGTGCTAGATATGCCGTGTAACATACCTTTGCAAAGGTTATGATCTACTGAATATATTCAGCCCATTCGTATGCATGTGTGGTTTTTATATCTGAAGTTATGAGTGTTGGCTCTGTGCTGGCATTTGAAGTGTTTGCTGTAGGAAGCACATAAGGGAGGTTTGGCCAACGTATGGTGAAGGGACTATTCAAGTAATTGAGAGTACAGAACTACGACAAAAAACAGACTCCAACGTGAGGCTGCAGAACTGGAATTAATCTGCAAACTGGATACCAGCAGAATAAAGACTGGGAGTGGTTGGGTCATTACAAAACCTAAACTTAATTTCCCCCTCCTTGTCAACTGTTTGTAATTGGCCACTCTCATACCACTTCCAAAGTTATTTTTCCTCCCTTGGTATCCTGCTGTTAATTGAGTTATCTTGTTAGACTGACCTCACACTTGGTAAAGCAACCCCCATCCTTTCCTGTATTTATACCTGCTCCTGTGTTTTTCACTCCATGCATCTGATGAAGTGGGTTTTAGCCCACGGAAGCTTATGCCCAAATAAATGTGTTAATCTCTAAGGTGCGACAAGGACTTCTTGTGGTTTTTGCTGATGTGACGATGTGGTTCTGGCGGGACCCAACTGAGAGTGCCAAATCAGGACCAATTGCTCAAACAGGGCAGTCACAGCCCAAGGCTGGGGTTTCTCCACCTCTAAGGCAAACCAAACCAGCCAGACAAAAAGGACTTCGGTTTCACCCCGCTGGCTAACCGCAAGTCACACCAGCAATTTCCTTAGACACTCCAGTCTCCCAGTATCACCACCAGTCCCACACGTCCTGAGGATGAATGGTTATGAAAACCAACACCCCAGTAAAAGAAAAAGGTTCTCTTAATCCCAAAGGACCAAGCCCCAGACCCAGGTCAACATACACCTCAGATCTTACCCACAAATCACGCTGTTGCCAATCCTTTAGAATCTAAAATCTAAAGGTTTATTCATAAAAGGAAAAAGATAAAGATGAGAGCTAGAATTGGTTAAACTGAATCAATTACATACAGTAATGGCAAAGTCCTTAGTTCAGGCTTGTAGCAGAGATGAAGTAAACTGCAGGTTCAAATTGAGTCTCTGGAGTACATCCCCCGCTGGGATGGGTCCTCAGTCCCTTGTGTAGAGCTTCAGCTTGCAGCAAAGTCCCTCCAGAGGTAGAAGCAGGATTGAAGACAAAATGGAGATCAGGCTTTCAGCCTTATATAGCTTTTCCAGGTGTAAGAACACTCCTTTGTTCCTACTGTGGAAAGTTACAGCAAAATGGAGTTTGCAGTCACATGGGCCAGTTTCTGCTCACTCCAGTGAGTCACAGGGCGTATCCGCCTTCCCTCGCTGGATCAGTTGTGTAGTTGATGGTCCTTAATGGGCCATCAAGCAGGCTAAGCCGAGCTGACACCAGCTTGTCTGGGGTGTCTCCCAGCACTGCAGCACCAATTTAAAATACAGACAGTATACAGCCAATATTCATAACTTCAACTACAAAAATGATACAGACATACAAACAGCATGATTATAACCAGTAACCCGTAACCTGGTCTTAGACACCTTATATGACCCCCTTTACATAGAATTTGGTGCCACTACCGAACCTTGGTTGCAACCCATGTTTTATATGGTCCCAGTTTATATCAATAACGTCACACCCCCAACGCAAAATTGATGCAGGAAGGGATGACACAGACATCACTGACTGCATCTGTTACGTGCCTAAGTGCTCTGCAGGGACGAGACACACACACACACACACGGTGAGTGATATGGCTTTTAATGAAGGTAAAGAAAACACACCCGCAACGGGGACTTGGCACGTTGCTAGCTCAAAGCGGGGAGCGAGTCCAAAGCAACAAAACAATTTCTAATAAATATAACCTTATGCTAATGGCATGTAAAGCAGCTCATACATAGGCATGTGGGAGCTTTCCCACAACTATACTATTCTCTCATGGCAAAGGGCCAAGCTTTCCCAAACACACCGGACTTCCCAGGCTAGGCAATGCCAACTGGCTACAAACAGCAGCTGCTAGCATACAACAACCTCTAGTAACCTGTCCTTGAGAAGGCGAACAGCCTAAGCTAAGCTGTAACAAAATCTTCTGCAGTCCCTTACATCATCCGAAAAGCTCCCCATCCCTGGGTCTGTCTCACTACAGCCAGTGTTGGGTTAGAAGCCATATCAGTGTATAACAGAAATGTTTTACCAAACTCATGTTCAATAACATGATTGAATTTCTTTACAAACTTAAGGTAAAACTTAGTTTGAACAACAGTGGATTGGATCTGCTCTTGCAGCAGGATTCCTGTATGTCTCATATGCTCTTGCCAAGAGCTAAAGAAACTAACCATTTTATCTGTACCAGCTCTGGCAAATGTTTGGAACCCAATTAACATCAAATCAACATAGATATTAATGTTGTTCACAGTAAAGGAATCGTGGCATTTAGCCATGCAATCCCTATGGTAGTGTGCCTCAGTTTCCCCTTTCCTAGTGCACATCAGGTCTGGAATGTCTTTTCCCCTGTGAAAAGTTTCAATACTGTTTACAGGCATTAACTGTGAAACATTAGTATAACAAGGCCTTTTAACATAAAGTGTGTTCTCATGTACTGCTTTCAACACTTTCAAGGGACTTTCCATAGGACTGGGCACATTGTACGTTCTTACAATTCTTGGTAATAGCAACACATTGGTTACAAAAATTACCATTAGCAACAACAACAAATTTATTGCAAGTGTCCATCTACAATCATGTTTGTTATGTCATACCTTTGGCATAACACCATTGGAGCTTTGACACCTTAGGGCCAACCGGTGGCTTCCCTTTGCAAAACTTAGCCCTTTTTTCCCTCCTTGTCCTGCAGGATCAAACCCTGATTTCTCTTGATTAACCAAATTCACTGTCTGATGGGGTGGGCTCTTCTTGCCAACAGCTATTAGCAAGTTCCTCTTCTCCCTGCCAGCCAGGCAATTTGCATTAACCCAGACACTAGCTTTTAGATTTTTAGCTGCTACCCATTTTAAGGCTGGACTCTGTCTTACAGAGGCACCACACAAATTCAAGGGGTTTGAGGGTGAGAGTTTGCTTGCTCTTCCCTGCATTCTTAATTGTTCAGACCTAAAACCATTTAGCTTTGAAACACCAGCAACCAAATTTGTCCTTAGATCCTGAAGCACAGACTGCTCACTTACAGAATTAACATAGAGACATTCCTGTCCCAACACCATTGTTCTCCCAACAAGCTGGCCACACACTGCCACTAGATTACAGGGCTCCTTAAGTTTCTTAACAGCTTTTACTCCATTTGAGTTCTTCTAAAAGCTACCCACACTGGATCTTTCAAAAGGAAAGTCAGTGGATCCATTCACAACAGAAAATTTCTGGCTGTTAGGCACTGAGACTTTCTTGATTAAATCACTTACACACCCTTCAGTTGCAGCAAACTGCTTGCACAGACTACTCTGAGGATTCCTTTTCCCATGAGATTTTTTAAACAGCAATTCATCCCTCTCAGAAATTCTGCCCTTACCCTCTTCATCTAGGGCTTGCTCAAAAGGAACACTTTCCTGAGCCACCACAAACTCTTTCTGGGTTTTACTTACATTCAGAATTACTTCTGGCCCATCAGGCAGATTCCTACACAATTCCCTTTCAGGCCAACTTATAGACTTTCTAGATAACAGGCTAGAAGCCTTTTCCTTCCCTTGGCCATGAACAGTTTTAGGAATCTTTTCCTTCTTGCTACAAGTTGTCAAACTGTTAGTAGGTAACACAATTAAATCACCTTTTTGCTTTCCTTGTGCCCTGGCTAGGGTAACACCTTGCTCAGACAGAGCTGCTACACCCTTTTCCAACCACACATTAGCAATTGGCAAACTACAAGCACCAGAATTGTCTGATCTCTGGGATTTTGCTATGACACTAACTGGATGCAACCTAGTTACAATGCCATTCTCCCCAGCCGACCACCAAACTTAGGACCATTCCCTTCCTGGGCTTTAGATGAATTCAGAACCAACTCCGAGACAACTGAATCACCCTCAACCATCACAGGCTGAAAGGCACCTTCTGTCTGCTCCACAGACACAGAAGAGATGGAGACACATTCTCCTTCACCAGACACACAGCTTGGGATTTCCTTTCCCTTGTCCCAGCACACAGGGCTGTTTACAGACAACTGCTTGGAGACCGAGGTAGCTTCCTCCATAGGCAAGTCAATACCCCTGACAGACACAGGCACATTTCCTTCACTGTCACAATTCTCCACACAGGTAACAGGTAAGGGATAGGGACACTTATCTTCCACTATCCCTGTCTTCCCAAACTGCTGACTAGACAAAGCCATGAGCTCACAAGGCTGCCTAGGCTCATCCAAACTTTTCTCACCAGGCACATTGCCACTCCCAACAGATAAACTGCTGCTCTTTTCGCTATCCTGAGCTACTTTCAGCAAATTACAGTTACCCTTTTCAGGTTCACTTTTACAAGCTGTATTAGCCACCAATTCATCACCCATCACAAATTTACCCTTTCCTTTCTCAGTTAGGGCTTTCACCTGACCATTTACTTGAATTTGCTCCTGAGAAACATTTTCCTCCCCAGTGAGATCTTTCTGCTCTTGATCTAACTCCAGATTCACTTCTGAGACATTAGACAGACAATCAGAAACTCCACTTACAGACACACTGCTTTCTTGAACAGACCGACCTTTGGAGCAACCCTCCTTAGGCAAACCATTGCCCACAATAGACACAGGTGTAAGATCATTCCTGTCCTGTGACTGGCTACCTGAATTGAACAAAGCTTTAACATTTTCTCCAATTAAAAGATCTTTAGGCAATAACTTTCTTACCCCAGCTATAACTTCATGCTCAGCCCCATTCCATTCAAGGTGGATTCTGGCTAAAGGCACACGGACAGTAAACTCATAGAGGATCACAACATTCACACTCTGATTTGGTAAATAATCTTCCTCTTTGACCAAATCTGCTTTAACCAGAGTGATGTTAGATGCCATAATTTGCCCTAAACAGTTTTTACCATTGACTTTTACACTCTCTATGAATTTTTCATTACCACTCCCACCTTCTACTGAACACACAGTATGAGCATTGACATAAAAGGTGGCAGTGTTGGGGTACATTTGGTTACACCCAGACAACTGCTCAGAGTTATACAGCATACCAGCATTGTTATAAACTGGACTTTTAAGAGGATACATTTGCTGCTGTTTTTCCCTTGCTTCTTTGAGCTGGAGCTGGAGTTTGGCCGTCTCCTGTTCCATCTTGCGAGTCTCCTGTTGTATCTTGTAAGCTCTCTCTTCAGCAGCCAGTACCTCCAGACGCCCCTTACGAGCTCTTTCTTCAGCCTCTCTCTTTCGTTCAGCAGCTTCTTTCTTTCTCTCAGCGGCTTCTCTGTCCAATTCAGCTATTTTCTGCCTTTTCAGCAATCGCAGCTCTGCTAGCTTCTGTTCATGCTCCCATTGCAGTTTATTCGCTGCCTCTTTCATTTGAATTCCTTCTGCAGTCTCTATAGTGTTAGGTAACGGCTGTGCTCCTGCTTCCTGATCACTGCCCATTAACAGCTCTCTTAGTTCTTGATTTGTAGCTTTCTTTTTAAAGCTTATTCCCTTTTCAGAACACAAATCTTCCAGGGCTTTTTTGTCAAGACCCTCATATGCTCCTTGCTCACCCATTGTAACTGCTCTTTAACCAACCAAACTCTCAATACAAAATTTCAAATTTAGATAGCGTGGGGTTCTGACCCAAAGCTTAATTGACCTAGTTCTGTGGATCCTAGCACGACTACGCCACTGTGATGATGTGGTTCTGGCGGGACACAACTGAGAGTGCCAAATCAGGACCAATTGCTCAAACAGGGCAGTCACAGCCCAAGGCTGGGGTTTCTCCACCTCTAAGGCAAACCAAACCAGCCAGACAAAAAGGACTTCGGTTTCACCCCACTGGCTAACCGCAAGTCACACCAGCAATTTCCTTAGACACTCCAGTCTCCCAGTATCACCACCAGTCCCACACGTCCTGGGGATGAATGGTTATGAAAACCAACACCCCAGTAAAAGAAAAAGGTTCTCTTGATCCCAAAGGACCAAGCCCCAGACCCAGGTCAACATACACCTCAGATCTTACCCACAAATCACGCTGTTGCCAATCCTTTAGAATCTAAAATCTAAAGGTTTATTCATAAAAGGAAAAAGATAAAGATGAGAGCTAGAATTGGTTAAACTGAATCAATTACATACAGTAATGGCAAAGTCCTTAGTTCAGGCTTGTAGCAGAGATGAAGTAAACTGCAGGTTCAAATTGAGTCTCTGGAGTACATCCCCCGCTGGGATGGGTCCTCAGTCCCTCGTGTAGAGCTTCAGCTTGCAGCAAAGTCCCTCCAGAGGTAGAAGCAGGATTGAAGACAAAATGGAGATCAGGCTTTCAGCCTTATATAGCTTTTCCAGGTGTAAGAACACTCCTTTGTTCCTACTGTGGAAAGTTACAGCAAAATGGAGTTTGCAGTCACATGGGCCAGTTTCTGCTCACGCCAGTGAGTCACAGGGCGTATCCACCTTCCCTCGCTGGATCAATTGTGTAGTTGATGGTCCTTAATGGGCCATCAAGCAGGCTAAGCCGAGCTGACACCAGCTTGTCTGGGGTGTCTCCCAGCACTGCAGCACCAATTTAAAATACAGACAGTATACAGCCAATATTCATAACTTCAACTACAAAAATGATACAGACATACAAACAGCATGATTATAACCAGTAACCCATAACCTGGTCTTAGACACCTTATATGACCCCCTTTACATAGAATTTGGTGCCACTACCGAACCTTGGTTGCAACCCATGTTTTATATGGTCCCAGTTTATATCAATAACGTCACAGCTGATACAGACTAACACGGCTGCTACTCGGAAACCTAACTACAATGGACTTTGGGAGACGCCAATCCACATTTGAGCTTTCGTGGGAACGTTCAAATTAACATGTAAACAATGGCGTCGGCCTGCAAAAAGCTGAATCATTCATGGACACGTGACTTACCCAGGTGGCTACAAACTCCATCTTGGTGCTGTGATTTTGCACAGAAGAACAAAGGGGTTTCTGTCCACAACAGAGAGAATAGAAAAGGCCCTGGAAGCCCCTCCATTTTGTCTTCAGCTGGCTCAAGAGACGGCTTCTCCACCGCAAAGCCAATGCCTGAAAGAAACTGGAACAAAGGACTGTACCTCTGGCATGTGAGTGATTGCTCGACCCAGGCCATAAACTACAGCTTTGGTCTGAAAAGGATTGTACCTGAGACAACATCTAGGGTGAGAAGTTAGTATTTGTAGCTAAAGCCTTAGTGTGTGACCCTTCTGCCCCTCTGAGTTGGCAGCAACAAAGGCCGGGTTCAGTATCCAGGGGTTCCGTTTCAGTAACACAATGCATAACCGGCTCGAGCCCCCACCCAGTGACCTGGGACACTTACATACCACACCCTCCTGGGCGCCTCTAGGAGGCAATACTTCCCCTCTCGCAAGCACGGAGTCTGAGTGTAGCGAAATCTTTTTAATAAAGGAAGGAATCAATGCGACATCCCATTGGAGAAACACCACAAACAGGATTATAACACAAACCATAAACAAAAACCCACCTCCCAGTACGTTTGGCAATGTCCTTTTCCCCTTAGGGTCTTAAGTCCAATCACCCCAAAGTCCAACAACCCAAAAGTCTCTGGTCAGTGCCACCCCAGAGTTCAAGAGTTTATCTGTAGAGTTTTACCTCCCCAAGCCTGGGTGGAAATGGGGGGAAGTCTACACAGGGTGTTAAGAGGCACCTTACATGGGCCAGGGCCAACTGCTCCTCCTCTCCATGAAGTTCTGCTGCAGCCTTCACCACGACCAGCTCCACCACACCAGCTGCGCTGCTCCTCCAGCCACCCCTGCAAACCACTTCACTCTGCTCTCTGTTCCATAGGCTGCTCCAACCCACTGCCAACTGCTCCGCTCTGCTAGCTGCTTAACAATAGGTCTTCAGACTCCCCACTAGTTAACACAGCACTCAGTGATTTCAGCTCTTATTGATCCAACATGAATTCAGTTCAGTAGTATCTAGATAGACTCTTAATAGAATCAAAATTAGCTCTAGTCTTTAACAGTGGAGAGAGAAGAATGTGACACACACACTAGTTTTGGAACTCATGTCCCATGTTTAGCAAGTACCACCCAACTGAGGTTAAGTCATTTCGGTCACAAAGCAGTCCCACAGCTCCCCATTCACACAATCAGGGTGACAAACTTTTTTTCCCTCCTGCCCCAATAAGAAAGAAATTGGGGATTCCAGAGCTGTTAAAATAACCATCCCAAGCTGCTGTGGGGTTATGCTAAGTGGGAGGTGGATGCCAATGGAAATGCTTAAAATTCTTTCCACACTCTACAATTCACCACCAGATGTCAGGGTAGCACTCGTCCTGACTCTGCTTACATAGAGTTAAGTTAGTCTTGTGGGTTTTGGTTTTTTTTGCTTGGTAACTTACTTTGTTCAGTCTGTTATTACTAGAAGCCCGTTAAACCTGACTTTTTATACTTAATAAAATCACTTTTGTTTATTAATTAACCAAGAGTAAGTGATTAATACCTGGGGGAGCAAACAGCTGTGCATATCTTTCTATCAGTGTTATAGAAAGTTATGAGTTTACCCTGCATAAGCTTTATACAGAGTAAAACGGATTTATTTGGGGTTTAAGCTCCCAGAAAGACTGAATACTGGGTGCTAGGAAAGTCCTCGTTAACTGAGAAGCCCCTGGGCTAGGTGAATCTCCGTTTCTGTGAACTGCAGGGGGCTGCGGCCCAGCCTTTGGCCTGTGCTGGAGCTGACTGGTGTGTCTAGCTCAGCAAGATGGGAGTGGAGGGAAGCCTTCTCTGGCAGGGGGGTTTGTTCTCCGTGGTATCCCAGCACATCTCGTGACAGGCTTGAGGGAGTTTCTGTGACCAAACCTGTCTATAGGTACCTACATAGGGGACAAATATTTAATAACGGGCTCTTCAATCCAGCAGAGAAAGGTCTAACCCAATCCAGTGCCTGGAAGACGAAGCCAGACACATTCAGACTGGAAGTAAGGTGTATGTTTCTGAAAGGGAGGGGACTTAATCACTGGAACCATTTACCAAGGGTCGTGGTAGATTCTCCATCACTGGCAATTTTCCAGGCCAGCCTGGCTGTTTGTCTCACAGCTCCGCTCTGGGCGTAATTCGGGGCCAGTCTCTGGCCTGTGTTCTGCAGGGGGTCAGGGTCCCTGCTGGCCTCGGGAGCTATGAATTGATTCCACCCCCCCACTTCCCGTTTAAGGTTCCGAAGAAGGAGACTGGAGCTGGTGACTGTGACACTGGCTGACTGAAAGAGGAGAGAAGGGGAAGGAGCGAACTTGTCTGTTGTGGCTGCCACCCCACCATCTCCTGGAACCCTGGACCATCTTTGTCCGAAGCCATAGAGCTTCCTGACCACTCGGGGCCAGAGAGAGGGACCCAGATGACACCACTGGCTCCGGCTAGCTCCTGAACACCGTCTGGGATGGGAGACTTTGTGACACCCCCACCCCTAGTGGGTTCTTTTCCTTCTCCACCTTATTTCCTCTCTCTTTTTCCTTCTGTCGAAGCAGCCCCTGGCTTAGCAGCCAAGCCTGCACATGGTGTAACATGGCTGTGAGCATGTGACAGGCATGCAGCTAAAAGCGATGCCCTAGGGGGTTTGCCAGGCCCCAGAGTGGCTGATTGGCCCGTGTGCTTGTCACACTCCGGGGTGCAGTCCAGACCAGTGAGGGGCTGTGTCACGCCTGCCCTGCAGGCTGTGTTGTTGTTGCTCCCAGCCTGGGCTGCTCACAAACAGCAGGTCCCACCCTGAGTGTCTGTATAGCTGCAGCCCTGGTCCGGTGGCTCTGACACACCAGCCACCCCCTGGTTTCCAGCAGCCTTGGTTACTGCCTGCAGGGTGACCCCAACACACTCCCAGTCCCGGATTGTCCCCAAATCGTGTGTTCTGCACGTCCAGCCCTCTCCGGGGCAGCTCAGACAGTAGAGGGCTGTTGTCCCTGTAAGGGGTCAGTATCCAGCAGTTCACTGCTTTAACTGGAGCTAACCAAACAGCTCCGTTCAAACACAACACTGGGTTAGTTTAGATTAAAAATAAAACAAGTTGATTTAGCTCCAAAAAGGTAGGTTTTAAGTGAGTACAAGTGTAAGGCATTAAAGTCAGAAATGGGTACAAGAGAAATAAAGATAAAATTCTTCCTAGTAGCTAAAATTTTACAGGCCAGACTTGGTTCAAGGCAAAATCCTCACCACATGTTCCCAACAACAGGGGGACCAAATTCACAGGTCAGGATCCCCACAAAGTCAAGGTTCCTTTGTCTTCTTAGGTGAAAGAGAGAGAGGGAGATACTGGGATGTTTTGCCCCACACGTTTACAGTTCAGTCACCCTTCAAAATGCGTTTTCCTGAGGGTCACCCCTAGACAACGTTCCTTCCTGCTCTGAGGATGGAGACATGGAGTCTCACAGGGAAAGGGGATCCATGTTGTTGCTAAAACGCAGATTGATCTGTACCTGCCCCCCTTCCTTCCCAAAGAATGGCCACCTGAGCCATGACTGCCCATTAGCTTTGATGTTACCTGGCGAGAGGCGTCAGCTTGTCCGTCTTTGAGGAACAGGTCTCCCCTGCCTGGACTTGTTGGTTACCACATTTCAGTCCCGATTTCAGCTTGTGTTCAGAACTTTACATACAATGCTGCTAGACACATTTCCCCATGACATTACCGAGCAGTGAGGAGTTAGTTTTCCAGTAATCCCTTCCTCAGCACATTTTGTACAAAGATTATGACAGCGAGGTGTAGGGTGTGAGTACAGGGTGCAGCGGGCACAGTGCTGAGCCTGCCTTGTTCAAGTAGTGAGGGTGCAAATGAGAATCGATGCCAGAGACAGAGGCTGCATTGTCGCTCTTAGCTGTTCTTGTCTCCCCTGTGCTGCGTGTGTTTGTCTTGTTTTGTCTTCTACGAAACAGGCTCGGACTGCAGCCTCAACATCCACAGCTCCCTGCCAGCCCACCTGACCTTGGCTCTGTTCCCCAAGAGGACAGCTGGGACCATCATGACTCCCCCTAACAAACCTAGCCCTTGTAACTACAGCCTTATTCCCATCCCTTTCGCTGGGGCCTTTAGAAAAGAAGCCCCCTTGTCTGACAGTCTAATATCTAGGGGGTCTCTTTTAATAATAGAGCACAGAACGGGCTCAAGCTCCAGTAACACCAACAGACCCCAGTTGTCGGCAGCATGACTCAAACCAGGGACCGTTGGAGCTTAGTGCATGAGCCTCTAGTGCACGAGCTAAAGGCCAATTTGCTGTTAGCTACGGCTGTAGAGCAGAGTCTTTTAACTCTCTTTTGCTACGTGGTCTCAATGCCACTAGATGGGACAGAGCCCCTATCATAAGCCTAACTCCCAAATCTGGACTTTAGCGTCCAGAAATCTGGGTGCCTAGCATGAACCCTTCTAAGCTTAATTACCAGCTTAGCTTTGATCTCGCTGCCACCATCCAAAAATTCCAGGGTTTTGGCCCCCTCTGGTCTCCCCAAAACCTTCCCTGGAGAGACCCCAAGACTCAGAGACTCTGAATCTCACAACAAAGGGAAATAACCTACTTCCCTTCCCCCTCTCTCTCCCACTCAGACTTTCCTCTCTGGGCTAACCTGGGAGTACTGATGCAATCTCTTTACATCACAATACCAAAAAGCATGTCTTCTCTATTCCACAAAGAGACAAACCCCAAATACAAGGAAACAGAAATTATTCTATCTCTTCCCCCTCCCACCAATTCCCTGGTGCTGCAGAGCTTACCCTCCGTAGATCTAACACAAAGAGAATTCCCCTCCCCTTTGTTCCTTAACCTACCCAGAGAGAAAAAACTCAAACAAGTCTTAAAAAGAAAACTTTATATAAAAAGAAAGAAAAAAGTCATAGAATATAATCTCTGCATCAAGTGACAATACAGGGCTATTGCTTATAAGAAAATATGAATAAACAGTCTGATTCAAAAAGATATCCAATTTGAAACATTCCAGCAAGCTACACACATGTAAATACACCCAAAACAACATAAAAGCCTATATTGTTTTTCTACCTGTACTTACAATTTGGAAACAGAAGATTAGAAGATAGAAAGAACCTTCTCATAGCTGAGAGACAGACAAAAGACTTAGACCCCAAAATTCCCTCTCTGACTTTGAAAAATCCAGTTTTCTGATTGGTCCTCTGGTCAGGTGTTTGGTTCCCTTTGTTAACCCTTTACAGGTAAAAGAAACATTAACCCTTAGCTATCTATTTATGACAGCCCCACACCCAGGAGGTGTGTGGGTTACACCCCCACCCAGTGACCTGGGACAAACACACCATCCCTGGGCACCTTTAAGTGGCAATACTTCCCCTCTCGCAAGCAGAGTGTGTAGAAAATAAACTTTTAATACAGTGGAAAGTAACCCAGCCTTAATTTGGGAAAACACCACAAGCAGGATTCAGAAGCATGTGACCATGAGCAAAACACCCACCCCAGAGCATGGCGGGCAGTGTCCCTTGACTCAGGTTCTCGCGGTGAGAAAATCCAACCAACAGAAGTTCCTGCAATGTGCTGCTTCCCTCTTCCTCCACCGCACCCCAGTCCCAGTTACTGTCCTTGGTCAGTGACAACCCCAGGTTCAGAGGAGCATTCACGTGAGTTCACCTCACACCTCGGCTCGCTCTGCTGTCACTTGCTCTGCTCTGCTGTCGGCCACTCCACTGCTACTCACTCCACCACTACAGCCATTGGAGTCTCTGGAGGTCCCAGCACCTAACACGATCTCAGCTGTCAGTGGGGGAACCTCCCTGCTAGCGCCAGCTGGGCAGGTCCTGCCACCAGAGATGCTGGCTCATCAGAGTCTTCATGCTTCAGCCTTGTTATCACTGATTTCATCTCTCGTCAGCCACAGCACAAGACTTTCAACTGAGGCTGAAGCTCTGTCTACACTTGCGAGTTTACAACGGCCCTGCTGTAAGGTCTCCCATGTACTGCTCTACACTGGCGGGAGAGAGCTCGCCCGTCAGCATCATTAAACAGTCCCAGCGAGCAGTGGTAGTTTTGTCAGTGGGAGAGCGCCTCCTGCTGACGTCGTGCTGTCCACACGGTGCTTCTGTTGGTGAAACGTAGGTCACTGAAGGGTGTGTTTTTTTCACACCCCAAGCAACATAAGTTATACCAACAAAAGTGCTAGTGTAGATATATACAGTGGGGAGAGGGAGGGTCATGTGGTGTCCAGGACCCGAACCACTAGAGAGAAACACCTGATCCTCTCCCTGTCATCTCTGCTGGGCTTTGGCACCCCTAAGCCTGCTTTGCAGGCACCGTTTAGTTGAGGGTGTGTCCCTCAGTCAGGGCCTGCCTAGCACAGATCTGCTGCCCTTGATTCACACAACAAGGATAACAACCCTTTAATACTCCTGCACCCCATAACAAAGTGACTTGCCACCCAACACCCACCAAAAGTGACCAGCTGGGCAACACCACCCCATCATACTGTGCCCCTGGGCAGAGCACCTGAACAGGCGTGGCATGTTTGTGGAAATTTTGGTGGTGCTCAGAACCCACCCCTGCCCAAACTCTGTCCCCCCAACTCTGCCCCCCTACCTGCCCAAGGCTCTGGGAAGTAGTTTGGGTGAAGGAGAAGGTCTGGGGTGCAGGCCTCAGGCTGTGACAGGGGATTGGGGTGCAGGCTCTGAGAGGGAGTTTGGGGATGGGAGGGGTACAGAGGGATGGGGTACAGGGTAAAGCTGTGGGGTGTGGCTGCAGATGAGGGGTTTGGAGTGTGGGAGGGGCTCAGGGTGAGAGTAGGGTTGTAGGAGGTGAGGGCTCTGTCTGGGGCTGGCAATGGGGGTTTGGGGTGTGGGAAGGGCTCAGGGTGAGAGTAGGGGTGTGTGGGGTGAGGGCTCTGGCTGGGACTGGGGATAAGGTGTTTGGGGTGCTCGAGGGGCTCAGGGCTCGGGCAGAGGGTTGAGAGTGTGTGTGGGGGTGAAAGCTCTGGCTGGAGGTGTGGGCTCTGGGGTGGGGCAGGGCGGGGGATGAGTTTGGGGTGCAGGCAGGCTGCTCCAGGACAGCGACCAGAGAGGAGGACTCCCCGCCAGCCCTTTCCCTGGCAGCAGCAGCAAGCTCTGGGGGAGGAGCCCCCCCTTTCCTGCCCCCCCACACTGCATGTGCTCCTAGGGCCCCTCTCAGGTCCAGAAATCTCCCTCACCTCCTCCATGGTGGGTGCTGTGTGCACCTCCTCCCCTGCTGCTGTCCCTGACTGTAGCCTTACTGGGAGTGAGGGATGGGACTGCCTCCTTGCTCAGCATGGGGCAGGAGCAGTGACTGTGGGTGGGCGAGTGGGGGTCCTGCTGCAAAAGGGAAGAGTTTGAGGGGGACTGGCAGGCTCTCAGTCAAGTCTGCCCTAGCTGGTGAGGAGGGGGGCACTAGGATCCCGCGGCAGCAGTTGCTGCAGGGAAGCAGCATGCAGGAGACCAAGACAGAGAGGCTCCACTCCTTGGTCCAGGAAAGCCGAGTAGGGGGTGGGGGCAGCAAGTTGAGGCCACGGGATACTGGGGGGGGGGGGGGGAGGGCATGCAAGTGGGGCCGGGGGGGTGCCCTGGCCCCAGATTTTGGTGGAGCTAGGCCCCGGCTGTGAATATTGCTGGTGCCCAAGCACCACGTGGGTGTGGAACTCGCTGCCTATGCTCCTGAAGGCTCCTCACTGGGTGTCAGGGAGAAGCTCGTGCTGACCCTGCTTACATTAAAATGAGTCTTGCTGGTTACTTTATATCTCAAAAGCTTTGATCATTTTTGCTTCTTTTGTGTATCTTTCACTAAAGGTTAAAAGGGTGTTTAATGGTGTGTTTGCCATGGACTAAGCAGGACGAGGCCGTTGTCTACTGAGCCCCAAACCTTGTTTAACATTGTTTAAAGCTGGACAGTGCCAGGGCCATGTGAACACCTTTGGCGCAGTGGGCCTGTAGCGAGGAGGCCTCACTCCCCGCCGCGCCTGAGAGGGACAAGCCAGAACAGGCGCAGCAGTGGGCGGAGCCACCACCGCCTGTCCCTGCCCCCCGGAAGTCAAGGGGTGGGACAGGAAGTATAAAAGCCCAGCCCCGGTGCTCAGTTGGTGGGAGGTTGTTGGAGAGGACAGATGTTGGGGCCTGAGCTCCTGCTGGGCCTAGCCTGTCTGGTGCCCGGAGGAGCCCATGGTCTGGGACCCACTGGATGGTGCCTGTGGATGGCACGTACCCAGTGAGGGGCAGATTGGAAGTGGCCTGGGGGCAGCTGACCCCAGTCAGGCTGTAGATATATCTGAGCCCATGTCAGTGTGTTGTGGCCAGGACCCCCACTGACTGCAGTGACTCCCTGCTGCTGCTAGGGCCCTGGGCTGGGATGCAGTGGAGTGGGAGGGCCTGTGTCCCCCCAGACTCCCCCTCCCCCCTGGGCTGAGGAGACCTTTTGTACTGGTCACCTTGCTGTTCAGCCCCTGCTCGAGGGGCTTGACTCGTAGCTGTGTTTATTGCCCCACCCTGAGCCCAGGCTTGGGCTGTACAAGCCGCCACTGTGTTTGCTCAGCCCAGCTGAGAAGCCTGAGCTTGAACTGCTTGGGGCCCTGCCCCGCTCCAGGGCCCGGCTTATAAACTCACTGATTGCTGCTCAGCCCGGCCTGCGGGCCTGAGCCTGTTAACTCTGGGAGACCCGACTATTCCTGCTCAGCCCGGCCTGAGCCTGTTAACTCTGGGAGACCCGACTATTCCTGCTCAGCCCGGCCTGAGCCTGTTAACTCTGGGAGACCCGACTATTCCTGCTCAGCCCGGCCTGAGCCTATTAACTCTGGGACGCCAGACTATTCCTGCTCAGCCCGGCCTGAGCCTATTAACTCTGGGAGACCCGACTATTCCTGCTCAGCCCGGCCTGAGCCTGTTAACTCTGGGAGACCCAACTATTCCTGCTCAGCCCGGCCTGAGCCTATTAACTCTGGGACGCCAGACTATTCCTGCTCAGCCCGGCCTGAGCCTATTAACTCTGGGAGACCCGACTATTCCTGCTCAGCCCGGCCTGAGCCTATTAACTCTGGGAGACCCGACTATTCCTGCTCAGCCCGGCCTGAGCCTATTAACTCTGGGAGACCCGACTATTCCTGCTCAGCCCGGCCTGAGCCTATTAACTCTGGGAGACCCGACTATTCCTGCTCAGCCCGGCCTGAGCCTATTAACCCTGGGAGACCCGACTATTCCTGCTCAGCCCGGCCTGAGCCTATTAACTCTGGGACGCCAGACTATTCCTGCTCAGCCCGGCCTGAGCCTATTAACTCTGGGAGACCCGACTATTCCTGCTCAGCCCGGCCTGAGCCTATTAACTCTGGGACGCCAGACTATTCCTGCTCAGCCCGGCCTGAGCCTATTAACTCTGGGAGACCCGACTATTCCTGCTCAGCCCGGCCTGAGCCTATTAACTCTGGGAGACCCGACTATTCCTGCTCAGCCTGGCCTGAGCCTATTAACTCTGGG
Source organism: Aldabrachelys gigantea (assembly GCA_026122505.1). Lineage (NCBI taxonomy): Eukaryota > Metazoa > Chordata > Testudines > Testudinidae > Aldabrachelys > Aldabrachelys gigantea. The sequence goes on from CM047483.1 coordinate 147,691,145, forward strand.
AGACCCGACTATTCCTGCTCAGCCCGGCCTGAGCCTATTAACTCTGGGACGCCAGACTATTCCTGCTCAGCCCGGCCTGAGCCTATTAACTCTGGGAGACCCGACTATTCCTGCTCAGCCCGGCCTGAGCCTATTAACTCTGGGAGACCCGACTATTCCTGCTCAGCCCGGCCTGAGCCTATTAACTCTGGGACGCCAGACTATTCCTGCTCAGCCCAGCCTGAGCCTATTAACTCTGGGACGCCAGACTATTCCTGCTCAGCCCGGCCTGAGCCTATTAACTCTGGGAGACCCGACTATTCCTGCTCAGCCCGGCCTGAGCCTATTAACTCTGGGAGACCCGACTATTCCTGCTCAGCCCGGCCTGAGCCTATTAACTCTGGGAGACCCGACTATTCCTGCTCAGCCCGGCCTGAGCCTATTAACTCTGGGAGACCCGACTATTCCTGCTCAGCCCGGCCTGAGCCTATTAACTCTGGGAGACCCGACTATTCCTGCTCAGCCCGGCCTGAGCCTATTAACTCTGGGAGACCCGACTATTCCTGCTCAGCCCGGCCTGAGCCTATTAACTCTGGGAGACCCGACTATTCCTGCTCAGCCCGGCCTGAGCCTATTAATTCTGGGACGCCAGACTATTCCTGCTCAGCCCGGCCTGAGCCTATTAACTCTGGGACGCCAGACTATTCCTGCTCAGCCCGGCCTGAGCCTATTAACTCTGGGAGACCCGACTATTCCTGCTCAGCCCGGCCTGAGCCTATTAACTCTGGGAGACCCGACTATTCCTGCTCAGCCCGGCCTGAGCCTATTAACTCTGGGACGCCAGACTATTCCTGCTCAGCCCGGCCTGAGCCTATTAACTCTGGGAGACCCGACTATTCCTGCTCAGCCCGGCCTGAGCCTATTAACTCTGGGAGGCCCGACTATTCCTGCTCAGCTCGGCCTGAGCCTATTAACTCTGGGACGCCAGACTATTCCTGCTCAGCCCGGGCTGAGCCTATTAACTCTGGGAAACCCGACTATTCCTGCTCAGCCCGGGCTGAGCCTATTAACTCTGGGAGGCCCGACTATTCCTGCTCAGCCTTGCAGAGTAAGGCCCGAACTCCCCAGCGACTCAGCGTTGTTGCCTCAACCCTGAAGCCAAGGGACCGGGCCGACAGCACGTAGCGAGCTGGTGTGGCTCCCCTCCGCCCTCAGGCAGGGTTGAGCCCTGGTCCCACCCTTCCACAGGGCCCCTTTATTCCTCTGCATTAATACAGCCCCCCCAACCCTTGTGCACATGTGCGCAGAGAGCGAGTTCTGCAATGGGTTATGCTTACAAGAGAATCCTGTTACCTTAGGCCACAGGGCAGGGGCTTGGCTGGCCCAGGGGCCCTTTCCTCCTTAGGGGGTGCCAGCCCCTGGGGGCAGGAGACTGCTGGCTGGTTGAGCAGGGCAGGGAATGGGGGTTTCAGAATCACACAGTTCCATTCCCCTTGTCACCCATTCCACTCCTCCCACACCAGATCTCCCACCAGCTGCTGAGGGGTGGCACAGGGCATTGTGGGATTGAGGAGGATCCCACTGTGCAGAATGGCAATGGCTAGTAACAGCATCAGAGGGAGCCAGGAACCCTTCCCAGGTGCCCATGGGGAGGGACCCTGAGCCAGTGGGAGTCAGAGCCCTGCTGGGACCAGGCAGAGAATGTGCCCAGCCCCATACAGCAGAGCATGAGACCCTGCATGGGAGGTGCTGCACTCTGCCCATCCAGCAATGCTGCCCGAGGCCTGTTGGCTTTGTATCGGGAGGCTCCGAGCACAAGGGACCCCTTGCCAGCACCAGGAAACTCTCCCCCCCATGCTGCTCCCAAACAGGCCCCTCTGCCTGGCTGGCTGTGAGAGGAGCAGGCGGAGCTGGGGACGGAGGGGGGAGCTGCAGGGCAGCTTGGGCTGAGGGGTCTGCAGAGGGCCCAGGGCCTGGCTCAGCACCCCCCAGCTGCAGGGGAATAGCCATGCCAGTGCTGGCGCTGCAAACTCTGTTCTGCCTGAAACTCACTAGGGGCACCCTCATGCATCAGCCCCAGAGTGAGAGACGCTCCAGGGAGAACAGGAAACTTCAGCAGCAATTTTCCTTGACCAGAACCCAGCTCTCTCTCCGTGTTGGGCCAGCACTGTGGGGCTCCGGGGCCGGAGCCCACCTCCCTCTCCCTGTGTCGGGCCAGCTAGTGGGGTTCCGGCGCCAGAGTCCGGCTCCCTCTCCCTGTGTTGGGCCAGCGCCGTAGGGCTCCGGCGCCAGAGCCCGGCTCCCTCTCCCTGTGTCGGGCCAGCTAGTGGGGTTCTGGCGCCAGAGCCCGGCTCCCTCTCCCTGTGTCGGGCCGGCTCCGTGGGGCTCCGGGACCAGAGCCTGGCTCCTTCTCCCTGTGTCGGGCCGGCTCCGTGGGGCTCTGGGACCAGAGCCCGGCTCCCTCTCCCTGTGTCGGGTCAGCTCCCTCTCCCTATGTTGGGCTGGCTCTGTGGGGCTCCGGGGCCAAAGCCTGGCTCCCTCTCCCTGTGTTGGGCCAGCTCTGTTGGCCTAACAGGGAAAGGCCCCAGAGTGAGCCCCTCAGTGCCCTGTTGCACTCAGTGCAGGAGCAGGCTGCTCCGTTGGCACTTGGGGCTGGGGGGTGTCTCTCGCTGGTGTCCCACAGCCCTTCGGTCTCTGCGTCGGGCGCGCTCGGAACTGGCAGGGGAGAAGGGGCCGGTTGCAGGCTTTTTGCAGAGCCCAGCTGTGCTTAGAGGAAGTGGCCCAGGAAGGTTTGCACAAGCCGGTGAGACACACGTGACCCTGGCAGCTCAGCGGGAGGAACTGGCTGCCACACCGCACAGGGACGGGCGCATCGCTGCAATGGCCCCCTGGCTGCCCACCAAGAAGGAGAAGTATGGAGTTGGTGAGTGGTGCTACCTGGGCTGCAGCCTGGGCCACTGGGCCACCACAGAGCCTGTGAGAGCTGAGTTGGGCCAGGATGCCCAGCTGCAGGGTGGGGCTGCAGATTTTATAGTGCTGAGCCCTGTTTGGGCAGCTCTGGCCTGGAGGCCCTGCGAGCTGGGCACAGGGCCCCACGTCCAGTGAGCTCAGCCCCTGGGCTGGGGGGTAAGTGGGTCCCAGGTACCTGTGCTGGGTGGGGCTCAGGGGAGCTGGTCTGGGGGGGCGGGGGCAGGGGCTGAGCGGTGTCTGGGCTCGGGGGTGGGGAGACTGAGCAGCATCAGGCTGAGCGGTGTCTGGGCTGGGGGGGGACTGAGCGGTGTCTGGGCTGGGAGGGGCTGAGCGGTGTCTGGGGGGGCAGGAGCTGAGCGGTATCTGGGTTTGGGGGTGGGGAAGCTGAGCAGCATCAGGCTGAGCGGTGTCTAGGCTAGGATGGCTGAGCGGTGTCTGGGCTGGGGGGGCTGAATGGTGTCTGGAGGGGGCTGAGCAGTGTCTGGGCTGGGGGGGCTGCGCAGTGTCTGAAGGGGCTGAGCGGTGTCTGCGGAGAGGTGAGCGGTGTCTCAGGGGGCTGAGCAGTGTCTGAGCTGTGGGGGCTGAGCAGTGTCTGGGGCAGGAGCTAAGTGGTGTCTGGTCTAGGTGGTGCTGGGGACCGGGGGGGCTGAGTGGTGGTGGTGGGGTGTCCTCGTGTCTCCCACTTCCCAGTGCCATGTTCATTTGCCCTGGGAGGAGCCCGCTCAATGCTCTGGCTCTGGGGCTGGGGTCTAGGGGTGCTACAGACCCACAGGGCACGCTTGTCCCGTGGGCTGTGAGCTGGGGACAGGCCTGGGCTCCCGCCCGCCATGCTGGCCGTTGAAAAGCTGACTGGCGATCAGGGTAACTGTTGACCCCTGAGGGGAATCGAGAACTAGGGTGAAGTCCCTAGGGCCGAAGTGGATTCTCCATCTGTTACGGAGTGTGGGGGAGTCTGGGCCCCGCACCCCATACTTCCTGCAATTCACCAGGACTCTCAGCCAGGCAGTGACACAGAAGGTTTATTTAGATGACAGGAACAGAGTCCAAGACAGGCCTTGCAGGCACAGACAATGGGACCCCTCCCTTAGGTCCATCTGGAGGCCCCAGGGAGGGCACAGCCCTGTTGGTCAGGGGGCCCCTCTCCATTTCCCAGCAGCTCCAAACTGAAACTCCCTCCAGCCTCCTCCCGGATCCTCCCCCAGCCATTGTGTCCTTTGTCCAGTGTCCTGGGAGAGGTGTCACCTGGCCTCCAACCCACCTCCTGGGTGCTCAGGTTACATGCTCAGGTATCCTCCCTTCCCCAAGGCAGCCGTCCCAGCACAACTACCCTGCAACCTTCCCAGGTCAATACTTCTCACTCGGCATTCAGAGAACACAGCATGAACATTCCCACTTCCTCACACCGTCCCTGACAGGTTTTCTCTGCAGACTGGCTGCTTTGCTAGCAGCTGTTCTCCCATGTTCTCGTGGGCCGGGCGTGGCCTGAGCCAACCCCGCTCACCCTAGACAATCGCAGGGCTCCCTGGGGCGTGGGGTTGAGTTCTACCCCCAGCCCCGCTCACCCTAGACAATCGCAGGGCTCCCTGGGGCGTGGGGTTGAGTTCTACTCCCAGCCCCGCTCGCCCTAGACAATCGCAGGGCTCCCTGTGGCATGGGGATGAGTTCTACCCCTGGCCCCGCTCACCCTAGACAATCGCAGGGCTCCCTGGGGCATGGGGATGAGTTCTACCCCTGGCCCCGCTCACCCTAGACAATCGCAGGCTACGTGTGGCGTGGGGATGAGTTCTACCCCCGGCCCCGCTCACCCTAGACAATCGCAGGGCTCCCTGTGGCGTGGGGATGAGTTCTACCCCAGCCCCACTCACCCTAGACAATCGCAGGGCTCCCTGTGGCGTGGGGATGAGTTCTACCCCCGGCCCCGCTCACCCTAGACAATCGCAGGGCTCCCTGTGGCGTGGGGATGAGTTCTACCCCCAGCCCCGCTAGCCCTAGACAATCGCAGGGCTCCCTGTGGCGTGGGGATGAGTTCTACCCCCGGCCCCGCTCACCTTAGACAATCACAGGGCTCCCTGTGGCGTGGGGATGAGTTCTACCCCCGGCCCCGCTAGCCCTAGACAATCGCAGGGCTCCCTGTGGCGTGGGGATGAGTTCTACCCCCGGCCCCGCTCACCCTAGACAATCACAGGGCTCCCTGTGGCATGGGGATGAGTTCTACCCCCGGCCCCGCTCACCCTAGACAATCGCAGGGCTCCCTTTGGCGTGGGGATGAGTTCTACCCCCGGGCCCGCTCACCTTAGACAATCACAGGGCTCCTCGTGGCATGGGGATGAGTTCTACCCCCAGCCCCGCTAGCCCTAGACAATCACAGGGCTCCCTGTGGCGTGGGGTTAAGTTCTACCCCCGGCCCCGCTCACCCTAGACAATTGCAGGGCTCCCTGTGGCGTGGGGATGAGTTCTACCCCCCGCTCCGCTCACCTTAGACAATTGCAGGCTACGTGTGGCGTGGGGATGAGTTCTACCCCCGGCCCCGCTCACCCTAGACAATCGCAGGCTACGTGTGGCATGGGGATGAGTTCTACCCCCGGCCCCACTCACCCTAGACAATCGCAGGGCTCCCTGTGGCGTGGGGATGAGTTCTACCCCCCGGCCCCGCTCGCCCTAGACAATCGCAGGGCTCCCTGTGGCGTGGAGATGAGTTCTACCCCCGGCCCCGCTCGCCCTAGACAATCGCAGGACTCCCTGTGGCGTGGGGATGAGTTCTACCCCCGGCCCCGCTAGCCCTAGACAATCGCAGGGCTCCCTGGGGCATGGGGATGAGTTCTACCCCCGGCCCCGCTCACCTTAGACAATCGCAGGGCTCCCTGTGGCGTGGGGATGAGTTCTACCCCCGGCCCCGCTCACCTTAGACAATCGCAGGGCTCCCTGTGGCGAGGGGATGAGTTCTACCCCCGGCCCCGCTCACCCTAGACAATCGCAGGGCTCCCTGTGGCGTGGGGATGAGTTCTACCCCAGCCCCGCTCACCCTAGACAATCGCAGGGCTCCCTGTGGCGTGGGGATGAGTTCTACCCCCGGCCCCACTCACCTTAGACAATCGCAGGGCTCCCTGTGGCGTGGGGATGAGTTCTACCCCCAGCCCCGCTCACCCTAGACAATCACAGGGCTCCCTGGGGCGTGGGGATGAGTTCTACCCCCGGCCCCGCTAGCCCTAGACAATCGCAGGGCTCCCTGGGGCATGGGGATGAGTTCTACCCCCGGCCCCGCTCACCTTAGACAATCGCAGGGCTCCCTGTGGCGTGGGGATGAGTTCTACCCCCGGCCCCGCTCACCTTAGACAATCGCAGGGCTCCCTGTGGCGTGGGGATGAGTTCTACCCCAGCCCCGCTCACCCTAGACAATCACAGGGCTCCCTGGGGCGTGGGGATGAGTTCTACCCCCGGCCCTGCTAGCCCTAGACAATTGCAGGGCTCCCTGGGGCATGGGGATGAGTTCTACCCCCGGCCCCGCTCACCTTAGACAATCGCAGGGCTCCCTGTGGCGTGGGGATGAGTTCTACCCCCGGCCCCGCTCACCTTAGACAATCACAGGGTTCCCTGGGGCGTGGGGATGAGTTCTACCCCTGGCCCCGCTCTACATGCTCCGTCCTCTCCCCCACGCCCCCAGCAGGGACTCTGGGTTCAGCCCCTGACTCAGTCAGGTCACACATGGCGCACGGTGAGCCAGGGCCTGCCAGTGCTGCAGCCAGCCCGCAATGCACTGGGCAGCACCGCTGCTCCCCCATGCCCCCCGCCCCCGAGGCAGCGCCCTGCACAAGGCGATGTCTCCTGCCTGCACCTCTTCCCCTTCCTGCTGGCTTTGCCCAGCCCTCGGAGCCACTGTAGTCCGACATTGAGTCCAGGCCTATGACTGCAGCATCCCTGGAGGGGCAGAGATGGCAGGAGGTGATGGCTGCAGAACTGTGTGTGCAGCACCCGCAGGTTCCCTAGGAGTGAACGCTTGCTCCCCATTCACAGGTGCTGCTCGCTGAGTCGGTATCTGCTCCTCACTGGCTCCTTCTCACCTGCCCTTCCCTCCAGGCCCAGAGACAGGGCAGCAACCCCCTGCACCCTCCATGCAGCCCCTGAGTGCCCCCTGCATCCTCCATGCAGCCCCTCAACCCGGGGGAGGGACCATCTGCGCAGCCCCCAAGACCCCCTGCACCCTCTGTGCTGCCCCTGAGACCCCCTGCACAGCCCCCTGAGCTCCCCACCAATAACACGTGCCGGGCATGGGGGCCGTACTGGTCCTCAGAGGCAGCAAGTGAGTTCTGAGCAGTATGGGTGGGGTCGGTGCGAGGTCTTATCTATGTGAATCCATGCGTCTGGGGCAGCCAGAAAGCCAAACCTCACCTCATATTCTCAGGTTGCATCACGATGGAATAGAGCCAGGGGCTCCTGCGCTGTAAGCAGGGGAGGGACCGGCACCAGGAACAGAGCCAGGGACTCCTGTGCTGTAAGCGGAGGAGGGACTGGAGCCAGGAATAGAGTCGGGGGCTCCTGCGCTGTAACCAGGGAAGGGACCAGAGCCAGGTATAGAGCCGGGGGCTCCTGCGCTGTAAGCGGAGGAGGGACCGGAGCCAGGAATAGAGCGGGGGGCTCCTGCACTGTAAGCGGGGGAGGGACCGGAGCCAGGAATAGAGCGGGGGGCTCCTGCGCTGTAACCGGAGCCAGGAATAGAGCCAGGGCTCCTGCGCTGTGACGGGGGGAGGGACCGGGACCAGGAATAGAGCCGGGACTCCTGCGCTGTAACCGGGGGAGGGACCGGCACCAGAAATAGAGCCAGGGCTCCTGCACTGTAAGCGGGGGAGGGACCGGAGCCAGGAATAGAGCCAGGGCTCCTGCGCTGTAACGGGGGGAGGGACCGGAGCCAGGAATAGAGCCGGGAGCTCCTGCGCTGTAAGCGGGGGAGGGGCTGGAGCCAGGAATAGAGCCGGGGCTCCTGCGCTGTAAGCGGGGCAGGGACCGGAGCCAGGAATAGAGCAGGTGGCTCCTGCACTGTAAGCAGGGGAGGGACCGGAGCCAGGAATAGAGCCGGGGCTCCTGCGCTGTAAGCGGGGGAGGGACCGGAGCCAGGAATAGAACAGGTGGCTCCTGCGCTCTCTGCACAGACCTTCCTCCCGCCGAGCCCAGCCTGTGGCAGGAAGCGTCGTGTTGCAGGCTCCTGCTGTCACTTTCCTCTGTGGTATTTTCTGTTCCTGCTTTTCTGAGTAGCTGCCGCTTAGCAGAAGAGTGAGTGGAACTGTTTCTGCGGCTGCCCCCCTGCAGCTGAACGGTCCCTTGGGCATCCCGGGCTTGACCCCTGCCTACTGCACTCACGTAGGGTCCCAGCAGCTGAGCTGGACTCAGTGTCCCTGGTGGCTACTGCTGGGCTCAGGGCCCTGCTCACCCGGCTGGGAGGCAGGACAGCTGGGGTGACCAGATGTCCCGATTTTATAGGGACAGTCCAGATTTTTGGGTCTTTTTCTTATATAGGCTCCTATTACCCCCCACCCCCATCCCGAATTTTCACACTTGCTGTCTGGTCGCCCTGCAGCCCAGTGGAAGGGGCTGGCCTGGGACTCAGGAGCTCCAGGTTTAGTCCTGGGTGGCTCCAGGGCATCGCTGAGCAGCCTTCCCAGGGCTCAGCACCCATCAGCGGGGCCAGATTTCAAAAGAGCCCCCGACTGGGGGCTGATCCTGGCCCTGTCTCTGCTCTGGGTGGGGAAATATGCATTGGAGACAGCAAGGGGCCTGATGTCATGGAGTGTGGGGGAGTCCGGCCCTGCACCCCTCTTCCTGGGACTCACAGTGACTCTCAGCCAGCCAGTAAAACAGAAGGTTTATTGGACAACAGGAACGCAGGTTACAGCAGAGCTTGCAGGCACAGTCAGGACCCCTCAATCGAGTCCTTCTGGGCTTTCAGGGTGCTTGGATCCCAGCTTAGGATACCCTGAATTCCGCCCCACAGCCCCAAACCCAAACTGAAAACTACTTCCCTCCTGCCAGTCCCTTCCTTTGTCCTCCTTCCCAGGCAAAGGTGCTGACCTTTCCCCTCCCTTACCTAGCTCAGGTTACAGGCTCCGGTATCGTCCATCCTCTAAGGTCCTCCCCTGCTCTCCCGTTCCCCACACAGACAGTCCCTACTCCATCACATCTCTCCTCCCTTCGGAACTGAACTGAGCGGGGTCACTCTGCCCAGTGACCTGGGGAAGTTCAGGGCCCCCTTTCTGGGACAACGCGTCCGCTATCAGGTTGGCACTTCCCTTCACGTGGACCACATCCATGTCATAGTCCTGCAGTAGCAGGCTCCACCTCAGGAGCTTGGCGTTGGCTCCTTTCATCTGGTGCAGCCAGGCCAGGGGAGAGTGGTCGTGTACAGGGTGAAGTGTCGCCCAAAGAGATATGGCTCCAGTTTCGTAAGGGCCCACACCATGGCTAGGCATTCCTTCTCGATGGCCGCGTAGCTCTGCTCCCGAGGTAGCAACTTCTTGCTCAGGTACACGATGGGGTGTCTCTCCCCCTTTTCATCCTCCTGCATCAACACCACTCCCAGTCCCGTATCTGAGGCGTCGGTGAACACCATAAAGGGCTTGTCAAAGTCTGGGTTTGCCAGAATTGGGCCACTAACCAGAGCCTCCTTCAGTGCCCGGAGAGCCTGCTGGCACTGCTCAGTCCAGACCACCTTGTCTGGCTTCCCCTTTTTGCACAGTTCAGTGAGGGGGGCAGCTATGGTGCTAAAGCGGGGCACGAACCTTTGATAGTACCTCGCCATCCCAATAAAGGCCTGGACCTGCTTTTTGGTTTGGGGAGGTGGCCAGTCTCTGATCACCTCCACCTTGGCTGGTTCTGGCTTCAGGCAGCCGCTCCCCACCCGATGGCCCAGGTAAGATACTTCAGCCACCCCCACCTTGCACTTCTCAGCCTTTACAGTTAACCCAGCCTCCCAGAGTCGGTCCAGCACTTGTTTAACCTGGAACACGTGGTCCTCCCAGGTCTGGCTAAAGACACAGATGTCGTCAATATATGCCACGGCAAAACTCTCCATCCCTCTCAGTAGCTGATCCACCAGGCGCTGGAAGGTGGCTGGTGCTCCCTTGAGGCCAAAGGCTGGGGTCAGAAACTCATAGAGCCCCAGAGGGGTGATAAAGGCAGATTTCAGCCTGGCATCTGCGTCCAGTGGCACTTGCCAGTAGCCCTTGGTAAGATCCATGGTGGTGAGGTACCGAGCGCCTCCCAGCTTGTCTAGGAGCTCGTCAGGCCTGGGCATGGGGTAGGCATTGGCCACAGTGATGGCACTGAGCTTCCGATAGTCCACACAGAACCGGATCGACCCATCCTTCTTGGGGACCAGCACCACTGGCGAGGCCCAAGGGCTGGAAGACTGCTGGATCACACCCAAAGCCAGCATGTCCCTGACCTCTCTTTCTAGGTCCTGGGCAGTTTTCCCGGTGACCCGAAAAGGGGAGCATCTTATAGGGGGATGTGACCCAGTCTCCACCCTGTGGACAGTCAAATTAGTGCGTCCAGGCTGGTTGGAAAACAGCTGTCGGTACAGATGCAGCACCCCTCTGATCTCAGCATGCTGGGCCAGGGTCAGCTGATCAGAGAGGGGAATTGACTCCGGAGAGGAACCAGCTTTTGTCCCAGGGAATAGATCCACTAAGGGGTCATCTCCCTGCCCCTCCCAGTGTACACACGGCCAACACCACATTTCCCCTGTCATAGTATGGTTTCATCATGTTCACATGGTACACCCGACGGTGATGTGCCCGGTTTGACAGCTCCACCACATAGTTTACCTCATTCAGTTGCTTGATAACCTTAAAGGGCCCTTCCCAGGCGGCCTGGAGTTTGTTTTTCCTCACGGGGATGAGCACCATCACCTGATCCCCGGTGGCGAAGGCCCGGGCCCGGGCCGTGCGGTCATACCAGACCTTCTGCTTCCTCTGGGCTCAGGCCAGATTCTCCCTGGCCAGGCCCATGAGCTCGGCCAGTCTTTCCCGGAAGGTCAGGACATACTCCACCACTGATTCTCCCTCGGGAGTGGCCTTCCCCTCCCATTCATCCCTCATCAGGTCTAGGGGCCCCTTACCCGCCTTCCATACAACAGTTCGAAAGGCGAAAACCTGGTAGATTCCTGGGGTACCTCCCAGTACGCGAACAGCAGGTGAGGTAAGTACTTGTCCCAATCCTGCGGGTGCTGGTTCATAAATGTTTTTAGCATCATCTTCAGCATCCCGTTGAACCTTTTCACCAGACCGTTGGACTGGGGGTGGTACGCTGAGGCCCAGTTATGCTGGACCCCACATTTTTCTCACAAGCACTGGAGCAGGGCCGACATGAAGTTGGACCCCTGGTCCGTTAAGACTTCCTTGGGGAATCCCACCCGACTGAAAATTGTCAGCAGCACATCTGCCACGGTGTCTGCTTCGATAGAGGACAAGGCCACCGCCTCGGGGTAGCGAGTGGGGAAATCCACCACCACCAGGTTGTATTTCTTCCCCAACCAGGTCGTCTTGCTGAGAGGTCCCACTATGTCCATGGCCACCTTCTGGAAAGATTCTTCTATGATGGGTAAAGGCCTCAAAGCTGCTTTCCCCTTGTCCCGGGCCTTCCCCACCCTCTGGCAGGGGTCACAGGATTGGCAGCACTGTCGGACATGGGTAAAGACCCCAGGCCAGTAAAAGTTCTGTAGCAGCCTCTGCCTGGTGCGCCGGATTCCCTGGTGCCCTGTGAGAGGGATGTCATGGGCCAGATATAGTAGCTTGTGGCAAAACTTCTGGGGAACCACCAGCTGCTTCCTGATCCCCCAGGACTCCACTTCCCCTGGGGGAGCCCATTCTCGGTACAGGAACCCCTTCTCCCACAGGAACCTCTCCTTGCAACCTCTCCTCAGGGTCTGTTCCGCACTAAGGTCAGCCCGGTCCCTGGGCTTCCGCAAGGAGGGATCTTTCTGCAACTCGGCCTGGAACTCAGCAGCTGGGACAGGGATGGGGACCAGCTCTCTCTTGCTGGCTGGGTCTGAGGCCGCAGCCTCTCTGAGCCATGCCCCGGGGCGTTCCCCGCCCCCCAGGTTAGGGTCCTGCACCTCAGGCCGAGTACCTTCCCCGTGGTCGGGGTGCAGTGTCCTTTGCCGACTCTGACTACGAGTCACTACCAGGGCACTCTGGGTGTTACTAGGCCAGTCCTCGAGGTCCCCTCCCATTAACACGTCCGTGGGCACATGTGGGTGTACTCCCACGTCCTTGGGACCCTCCTTGGCCCCCCCAATTCAGGTGTACCCTCACCACGGGCACCTTGAATGGGGTCCCGCCCACGCTCATCAGGGTCAGGTAGGTGTCGGGCACCATCCGATCTGAGGCCACCACCTCGGGCCGGGCAAGCGTTATCTCTGCGCCCATGTCCCAGTACCCAGTGACCTCCCTCCCATCTACCTCCAGGGAAACAAGGCACTCTTTCCAGAGGGGCAGCCCCACGCCCACCCTGTAAACCAAAAACCCGGAGGCTGGAGCATCCAGCCCCCCAGAGGATCTGACCTGGGGACCTCCTCCCTCCTTCACAGGTGGTATGTTCCCAGCCCCCCTTTCCTGGGAATGTAGCCACTCCTCTGACTGGATTTTTACCCAGTCAACCCTCTGCGGGTTGGGTCTGCTTGTTCTATCCTGAGCTTGGGGCATTGGGCCCGTATGTAGCCTTGTTGGCCACATTGATAGCAGCCCATGTCTCGTGGGTCCCCTTGAGTGGGTCGGAGGGACCTGACCCCGGATGTTCCCCTTTTGGGGGGTTCTCCATAGGCCCCTGCTGGGAGGTCCCATGATGACTCTCTCTCTGCATTGAGGCAGGCCTGCTTCTTCGAGACTCCTCCCTTCCATCCCCTGCCCGACTGTCCACAAATTGTTTGGCCAGCTGGCCTGCGTGCTGCGGGTTCTCCGGCTTCTGGTCCATCAACCACAGCCTCAGGTCAGACGGGCACTTCTCATACAGGTGCTCCAGTATGAATAGGTCAAGCAGGTCCTCTTTAGTTTGGGCCCCAGCTGTCCACTTGTGGGCATACCCCTGTGCCCGGTTGGCCAGTTATAGGTATGTGACCTCACGAGTTTTACTCTGGCTCCGGAACTTTTTCCAGTACATCTCAGGAGTCAGCCCAAACTCGCGGAGCAGGGCCTGTTTGAACAGTTCGTAGTCCCCCGCCTCCGCCCCTTTCAGTCAGCTGTACACCTCCACGGCTGTGGAGTCCAGTAAGGGGGTGAGAACTGCGATCCTGTCTGCAGGGCCAACACTATGCAGCTCGCAGGCATTTTCAAAGGCCGTCAGGAAGGTATCTATGTCCTCCCTCTCCTTACGCCGGGCCAGCAAGTGCTTATCAAAGCTCTTTGTAGGCTTGGGTCCCCCCTCACTCACCGCAGCCAGGGCCTCACTGCTCCTCAGCCGGGCCAGGTCCATCTCATCTTTACGCTGGTTCTCCTCATGTTTACGCTGTTTCTCCTTCTCCTCTAGCTCTTACCTCCTTAACTCGAGCTCCTCCTGTCTCAGCTTCCTTTCATATTCTAGCCGCATCTTCTCCACGGATGCCGAGCGTCACCGGGAGGATTCCCTGCTGGCGGGTGAACTTCGCTGGCAGGATCCCCCACTGGCTGGGGGGGTCACAGTGCCCTCGGTATTCGCTGGGCTCCTCCCCGCCCTTCCCCTAGGCCTAGGAAGGGGGGGTCTCGGGAAGCCCTCAGCCGCCGGCTGACCACTCCCAGTGGGGACAGACACTGGTGCCTGCGCTGCATCTGCCAGGCTGCTTCCCTCAGAGACAGGGCTCCGTTCATTCGAACAATCTCCCTCCTCCAGCTGGGCAATCAGCTGGTCTTTGGTGAGCCTCCTTCTGTGCAGCCCCCTCTGCTTGCACAGCTCCAGCAGGTCACACTTGCACCACTTGGCATACATCTTCCTGCTGGTCACTCACAGGTCGGGGTGCTCACTGCTCCCCATGGTTTCCAGGGGGACCCCTAGTGCACCAGCCCTTCTTGAGGTCACCACCTCTCTGCCAGGGTCGAGCTGCAGACTCCTCCGCCCCGGGACCACTCGCTGCACCCGGGGGACCCTGTTACTGCAAAGTCCTTCTCACTGGGCACACACTCCCAGGGGTTAATCACCCCTTTGTTTTACTGCTCCCCAGTCACTTACTGCAGGAAGCGCCGTCCACGAGGTGCAGTATCTCCCGCCGCTGCCACCAGTTGTCACGGAGTGTGGGGGAGTCCGGCCCTGCACCCCTCTTCCTGGACCCCACAGGGACTCTCAGCCAGCCAGTAAAACAGAAGGTTTATTGGACAACAGGAACGCGGGTTACAGCAGAGCTTGCAGGCACAGTCAGGACCCCTCAATCGAGTCCTTCTGGGCTTTCAGGGTGCTTGGATCCCAGCTTAGGATACCCTGAATTCCGCCCCACAGCCCCAAACCCAAACTGAAAACTACTTCCCTCCTGCTAGCCCCTTCCTTTGTCCTCCTTCCCAGGCAAAGGTGTTGACCTTTCCCTCCCTTACCTAGCTCAGGTTCCAGGCTCCGGTATAGTCCATCTCCTAAAGTCCTCCCCTGCTCTCCCATTCCCCACACAGACAGCCCCTATTCCATCACATCTGGATGCCATGGTCAGAGGGCTGTGGGGCTGTGCATGGCAGTGGGTGGGCCTAGCCACTTGGAGTGCAGCTGCTGAGTTTTCTGTTCTTTCTGCTTAGGATCCCACAGGGCGGCTCATCCCCAGGGCATCTCCCCCGCCTGTCTCCCCTCAAAGCAGCAGCTGCAGCAGCCAGTGTCTTGTTTTGGGAGGGGTTTTTACAGCAATACCCATGTGGTCATGTCAGAGATCTCTGCTGGGCGCAGCAGGCAGGGTGGGCTGACCCATAGTTCCTGGAGGTTCATTCCACAGCCTGGCACCGGCCCCCGACACACCTCAGGTGCCAGCACACACGGCTTCACCCTGGTGCTAACGGGTCCCAGAGGCCCTGGCAGCCTCCTCCCGCGGCTCTTTCAACGCTGGGCTGAGGGTGCACGTTGGAGGTAAGGCCTGAGACCTTGAACCTGGAAGTGGAAGTTTTGTGCAGCTCTTTGTGTGATATTTTATGCAAATTACTTAATGAGCTAATTTGCATGTTTAGAATTGTGCATATTTAATAATTTGGCTTGTTACCACACCCTGCCCCGAGCAGAGGGCGGGTGTGCAGCTGCCGGCTGCTGGGGGCCACTGAGTGGTGGTGGGTGCTGGTGACCTGCGCTGTTGGCTGTTGAAGGCTGCAAGGGTCCTGGGATGGAGGGTGGGTGGCAGCTGGGGGTGGGACCCTGGTGCCAATAGAGGGTGCCCCTACCTGGGCCAGTGGAAGAACAGGGGGAGGAGGCGCCCAGCTGCCTGCAGAGCTACCCCCCAGTCTGCTAGTGCCCAGCACGCAGAGCTGCAGGATGGGCAGAGCCAGGCTGTGCTGTGGGCATGTGGGAAGGAGTGGCTTGGGCGGGAGCATCCCTCTGGGCACTTGACAGCCCTGGTCCTGGGTGCAGTGAAATCCCCACTCCACAAGGAAGCTGGATCCTGCTGTGCTCATCCCCAGCCTGCCCACTCTGCTCACGCCCATGTCCCTGGCTGGCAGCACCCTGCAGATCTCCCCTCAGCCTCGTGGCAGCTCCCGGACCCAACCTGCTTCCAGCTCCATCTACACCCTCCATGCTGGCGCTGCTGAACTCAGACCCCTTGGGAGCCCCAAGACTGGCCACGCTGGGGCTCAGAGTGGGCAGGACCCCCCAGGGCGCTCATCCGTGCAGTGTCATAGAGGGGTCTCTCCTGCCCCCCAGCCCCAGCCAGTCACTTCCCCCATGACTGCGCTGCCCTGAGTACAGGCTGGGAGATGGCAGCATGGGGCCTGGCACAGGGCGGGTGACAGACAGGTCAGAGATGAAGGGGGCATGTTGCGCCTCTCACTGTCGGGGGTGACTGGGGGCTGGCTCAGCCTGGCACACCAGTAGCAGTGGTTGTGACAATGGGGCAGCACCAGGACCGAAGGGCAGCCCCACCCGGTGCTGGGGAACAGATAAGGCAAGTTGTCCACATGGCACTGAGAGGCCGAGCTCAGACAGCAAGAGTGCCAGGTTCCCCCTAGCCCCAGGGATGGATGAGCTGGGCTGGGTGAGGCAGTGAGAGGGCAGAGACACCTGCAGGGGGCTGGGGTCTGGAGCTGCCCCCTCTCACCACCCCCCTAACTCCCCTGGCTGTTGTTTTGCAGCTTTGTGGAACTTTTCGGGCACGAACGAGCATCACCTGCCGCTGCAGATCGGGGATACAGTGCACATCCTACAGGCCTCAGAGGGTGAGTGGGGGAACTGGCTCCATAGACCCCAGGAGAATCTTCTTGGACCTCTCACCGCCTGTGAAACCATCAGCCACACTCTTCTTGAAATTGCGTCCTCCCTCGGCTTCTGGGACTCTGCCCTCTCCTGGTCCTCCTCCTCTCTCAGCTCCCTTCAGCGGATCTCCTTGTCCCCCTCCTGCTTTCTGTGTGGTGTCCCCTTCTCTTCTCCCTCTGCACCAGGGCTTTCATAACCCCATCTGCAACCACAGAGTCAGTCACCCTCTCTATGCCCGACTCACTGATCTTCCTCTGCTCCAGACCGTCTCCTTCAGGCCAAACGACAATCTGGGCCTTTCTCTCTGACACCTCCTCGGGACTGTCTAGCTGCCAGCTCCAGCTCCTAGTCTTCCCCCAAGCCCTCCCTGCTTGGACAATGTCACCATCCTGCTCTGTCACTCAGGCCTGTAACTGGGGCATTGTCTTCACCCCAGCCTCTCGCCAGGTCCTCCCATGCAGCTGTGTGTAAATCTGGCTGGTTTCTTCTGCAGAGCATCTGCGAGACAGGGCCTTCCGTCTCCCTCCCCACAACTCCCACTCTCCCCCAGGCTCTGATCAGGATGGCTCCATTACTGATCCGTCCTGGCCTGCTCAGAGCCATGCAGCTCCTAGCCCATCATAGAATATCAGGGTTAAATTGGAAGGGATCTCAGGAAGTATCTAGTCCAACCCCCTGCTCAAAGCAGGACCAACCCCCAACTAAATTATCCCAGCCAGGGCTTTGTCAAGCCTGACCTTAAAAACCTCTAAGGAAGGAGATTCCACCACCTCCCTAGGGAACCCATTCCAGTGCTTCACCACCCTCCTAGTGAAATAGGGTTTCCTAATATCCAACCTAAACCTCCCCCACTGCAACTTGAGACCATTACTCCTTGTTCTGTCATCTGCCACCACTGAGAACAGCTGAGCTCCATCCTCTTTGGAACCTCCCTTCAGGTAGTTGAAAGCAGCTATCAAATCCCACCTCACTCTTCTCTTCTGCAGACTAAATAACCCCAGTTCCCTCAGCCTCTCCTCATAAGTCATGTGCTCCAGTCCCCTAATTATTTTCATTGTCCTCTGCTGGACCCTTTCCAATTTGTCCACATCACTTCTGTACTGTGTGGATCAAAACTGGACGCAATACTCCAGGTGTGGCCTCACCAGTGCCGAATAGAGGGGAATAATCACTTCCCTTGATCTGCTGGCAATGCTCCTACTAATACATCCCAATATGCCGTTGGCCTTCTTGGCAACCAGGGCACACTGCTGACTCCTATCCAGCTTCTCATCCACTCTAATCCTCAAGTCTTTTCTGCAGAACTGCTGCTTAGCCAGTCAGTCTTCAGCTTGTAGCAGTGCATGGGATTCTTCCATCCTAAGTGCAGGACTCTGCACTTGTCCTTGTTGAACCTCATCAGATTTCTTTTGGCCCAGTCCTCCAATTTGTGTAGGTCACTCTGGACCCTATCCCTACCCTCCAGCGTATCTACTTCTCCCCACAGCTTAGTATTATCTGTGAACTTGCTGAGGGTTCAATCCATCCCATTATCCAGATCATTAATAAAGATGTTGAACAAAACTGGCCCCAGGACCGACCCTTGGGGTACTCCACTTGATACCAGCTGCCAACTAGACATGGAGCCATTGATCGCTACCGATTGAGCCCGACGATCTAGCCAGCTTTCTATCCACCTTATAGTCCATTCATCCAGCCCATACTACTTTAACTTGCTGGCAAGAATACTGCGGGAGACCATATCAAAAGCTTTGCTAAAGTCAAGATAGATCACATCCTCCGCTTTCCCCATATCCACAGAGCCAGTTATCTCCTCATAGAAGGCAGTCAGGTTAGTCAGGCATGACTTGCCCGTGGTGAATCCATACTGACTGTTCCTGATCACCTTCCTCTCCTCCAAGTGCTTCAAAATAGATTCCTTGAGGACCTGGTCCATGATTTTGCTGGGGACTGAGGTGAGGCTGACCGGTCTGTAGTTCCCCGGATTCTCCTTCTTCCGTTTTTTAAATATGGGCCCTAGATTTGCCTTTTCCCAATCATCTGGGACCTCCCCTGATCACCACGATTTTCAAAGATAATGGCCAATGGCTCTGCAATCAGATCAGCCAACTCCCTCAGCACCCTCAAATGCATTAGATCTGGACCCATGGACTTGTGCATGTCCAGCTTTTCTAAACAGTCCTTAACCTGTTCTTTCTCCACAGAGGGCTGGTCACCTCCTCCCCATGCTGTGCTGCCCAGTGCAACAGTCTGGGAGCTGACCTTGTCTGTGCAGACCCAGGGCAAAAAAGCATTGAGTACTTCAGCTTTTTCCACATCATCTGTCATTAGGTTGCCTGCCCCATTCAGTAAGGGTCCCACAATTTCCCTGACCACCTTCTTTTTGCTAACATACCTGTAGAAACCCTTCTTGTTACCCTTCATATCCCTTGTTAGCTGCAACTCCAATTGTGCCCTGGCCTTCCTGATTACACCTCTGCATGCTCAAGCAATATTTTTATACTCCTCCCTAGTCATCTGTCCAAATTTCCACTTCTTGTAAGCTTCCTTTCTGAGTTTAAGCTCACTGAAGATTTCACTGTTGAGCCAAGCTAGCTGCCTGCCATATTTGCTATTCTTTCTGCACATTGGGCTGGTTTGTTCCTGTGCCCTCAATACGGCTTCTTTAAAATACAGCCAGCTCTCCTGGACTCCTTTCCCCCTCATATTAGCCTCCCAGGGGATCTGTCCATCAGTTCACTAAGGGAGTCAAAATCTGCTTTTCTGAAGTCCAGGGTCTGTATTCTGCTGCTCTTCTTCTTCCTTGTGTCAGGATCCTGAACTCAACCATCTCGTGGTCACTGCCTCCCAGGTTCCCATTCACTTTTGCTTCCCCTACTAATTCTTCCCAGTTTGTGAGCAGCAGTGTGCCCACAGCACCCTCCGCTGGCTGCCCCTTCTCCACTGGATCCAAGATGAGCTGCTCGTCTTCTCTTTCACAGCATGACCCATCCCCATGCTGCCTGTCTGCGCTCACCTCCCATCAGCCCGTGACACCAGCCTCCAGGACTCACTCGTTCCAGGTTCAAACAAGCTCCTTGGTGCCTTCTCCCCTGCCCCCAAACTGGGGAGCAGCTCCCTGTAAACCTCTGAAAAACTAACTCATTGTCCTGCTTCGAACCCCCTGAGCACTCTGCTCTGCCACCCCGTGTGACGATGCGGTTCTAGCGGGACCCAACTGAGAGTTCCAATTCAGGACCAATTGCTCAAACAGGACAGTCACAGCCCAAGGCTGGGGTTTTTCCACCTCTAAGGCAAACCAAACCAGCCAGACAAAAATGACTTTGGTTTCACCCCACTGGCTAACCACAAGTCACACAAGCAATTTCCTTAGACACTCCAGTCTTCCAGTATCACCACCAGTGCCACCTGTCCTGGGATGAATGGTTATGAAAACCAACACCCCAGGAAAAGAAAAAGGTTCTCTCGAACCCAAAGGACCAAGCCCCAGACCCAGGTCAATATACACATCAGATCTTACCCACAAATCACGCTGTTGCCAATCCTTTAGAATCTAAAATCTAAAGGTTTATTCATAAAAGGAAAAAGATAGAGATGAGAGCTAGAATTGGTTAACTGGAATCAATTACATACAGTAATGCAAAGTTCTTAGTTCAGGCTTGTAGCAGTGATGGAGTAAACTGCAGGTTTAAATCAAGTCTCTGGAGAACATCCCTGGCTGGGATGGGTCATCAGTCCTTTGCGTAGAGCTTCAGCTTGTAGCAAAGTCCCTCCAGAGGTAAGAAGCAGGATTGAAGACAAGATGGAGATGAGGCCTCTGCCTTATATAGACTTTTCCAGGTGTAAGAACACTCCTTTGTTCCTACTGTGGAAAGTTACAGCAAAATGGAGTTTGCAGTCACATGGGCCAGTTTCTGCATACCCTGCTGAATCACAAGGCGTATCCGCCTCCTCTCATTGGGTCAGTTGTATAGCTAATGGTCCTTAATGGGCCATCAAGCAGGCTAAGCTGAGCTGACACCAACTTGTCTGGTATCTTTCCCAGTAACACAACACAAGTTTGAAATACAGACAGCACACAGCCAATATTCATAACTTCAACTACATAATGATACAGACATACAGACAGCATAATCATAACCAGTAACCCATAACCTGGTCTTAGACACCTTATATGACCCCCTTTACATAGGATTTGGTGCCACTACAGGACCTTGGTTGCAACTCATGTTCTATATGGTCCCATTTTATATCAATAACTTCACACCCCGCCAAAAAAAATACCTGAGTGTGATTCGAGGGCTGGTGTGCTGAGACCACCGCCTGTCACGCTGGCCATGGTCTGGTGGTTCTCTTGGCTCCCTGGCAGTCTGTCTCCGCTCGTCTCTTGTATACGGGTTGTCAGCTCCTTGGGCAGGGCCTCTCTGTTCTGGGTTTGGCTCCAAGGCACTTTGAGACACAACAATACACAACAGTAGCAGCCAGCCCCCAGTAATACGTCCCCTCAGCAGCCAGTCTCCCCACTCCAGTCCCCCTAGCCACCGCTCCTGCTGGGAGAGGCCTGGACTGGGGTAGCTGGGAGCTCCCCCCCAGCCAGGGATCCTGCCCCCCACAGCGCCCCCTGCTGGGAGAGACTGGGGCTGGAGTCATCTGGAGCTCCCCCCCAGCCAGGAATCCTGCCCCTTCCCCCCCACAGCGCCCCCTGCTGGGAGAGACTGGGGCTGGGGTAGCCAGGAGCTCCCCCCCAGCCAGGAATCCTGCCCCCCACAGCGCCCCCTGCTGGGAGAGACTGGGGCTGGGGTAGTTGGGAGCTCCCCCCCAGCCAGGAATCTTGCCCTGCCCCCCACAGCGCCCCCTGCTGGGAGAGACCAGGGCTGGGGTAGCCGGGAGCTCCCCCCCAGCCAGGAATCCTGCCCCCCACAGCGCCCCCTGCTGGGAGAGACTGGGGCTGGGGTAGCCGGGAGCTCCCCCCCAGCCAGGAATCCTGCCCCCCACAGCGCCCCCTGCTGAGAGAGACCGGGGCTGGGGTAGCCGGGAGCTCCCCCAGACAGGGATCCTGCCCTGCCCCCCACAGCGCCCCCTGCTGGGAGAGACTGGGGCTGGAGTCATCTGGAGCTCCCCCCCCAGCCAGGAATCCTGCCCCTTCCCCCCCCACAGCATCCCCTGCTGGGAGAGACTGGGGCTGGGGTAGTTGGGAGCTCCCCCCCAGCCAGGAATCTTGCCCTGCCCCCCACAGCGCCCCCTGCTGGGAGAGACCAGGGCTGGGGTAGCTGGGAGCTCCCCCCCAGCCAGGAATCTTGCCCTGCCCCCCACAGCGCCCCCTGTTGGGAGAGACTGGGGCTGGGGTAGCTGGGAGCTCCCCCCCAGCCAGGAATCTTGCCCTGCCCCCCACAGCGCCCCCTGTTGGGAGAGACTGGGGCTGGGGTAGCCAGGAGCTCCCCCCCAGCCAGGGATCCTGCCCTTTCCCCCCCACAGCGCCCCCTGCTGGGAGAGACTGGGGCTGGGGTAGTTGGGAGCTCCCCCCAGCCAGGAGTCCTGCCCCCCACAGCGCCCCCTGCTGGGATAAGTGCTCTCCTTTCAGAGGCCCGTGGGTGTCTCACTGGCTGCTGTTCTGCTTGCAGGCTGGTACAGAGGGTACTCGCTCAGGAACAGAGCCACCTGGGTAAGTCTGCTGCTCCCTGCGGTGCAGAGAGGCCGGGGTGCTCGTCCTCTCCATTGCCCCAGGGCCGGGCCCCACAGCTGCTGTGGGGCGCTGGGGACACAGCGCATGGCCTGAGGCTGAGCTCAGGCTCTCGCCGCATGGCGTCCCCTGCAGGAAATCACCGGGCCTTGCGGGGAGTGACTTTAACCTGGTGTGGGGGCTCCGAGCCTCCCCCTGACACCTGCTCTGGCCCCATCGAGGACCTGGCCTTGGGTTGACCCACATCCGACTGGGTCAGGGGGTTCCTCTGGCTCTGCCCCCCAGATCAGGGTCGCTGTGCTGACAACTTCTCCTCTCCCCAGGGCATATTCCCTGTCGCTCTGATTCACCTGAAGAGCGCCCATGTGGAGCACAGGGGGTAGGTACCGGGGCGAGGGGGGGCAGGGAAGGGCTCTGGGCTGAGTCAGCGAATGTTTTACTGGTCAGGGGGCTGGGTCCTCCCTGACCTGCACCTCACTGGGCCCATCACCACCCCCCACCCCCGTCCCAGTGCTCAGCCATGCCCTGCCCCCCCTTCCCATCCCAGAGCTTGGCTGGGTCCTGTCCCCAGGAGCGGCGCCAGGGTATCTGACCGTGGGCCCGGTGGACCTACCGCAGTCATTTTGGCAAGCGGTCCGCTGGTCTAAAGGCTCCTGTGGACCTGCCACAGGCATGACTGCGGTAGGTCCGCCGGAGCCTTTAGACCAGCGCACCGTCCGCCGAAATGACTGCGGCAGCTCCACCGGAGCCTTTCCAGCAGTGGACCGTCCGCCGAAATCACTGCGGTAGGTCCCCCAGACCCGTGTGCCGTCCTGCCCCGGTAAAATAGCGCCCCCCAAAATTCTGGCACCCTAGGCCATTGCCTAGGTCGCCTAAATGGTAGCGCCGGCCCTGCCTGTCCTCCTGCCCCCGTCTCAGTGCTCAGCCAGGCCCTGCCCCCCGCCCTCTTCCCAGTGCTCAGCTGGGTCCTGTCATCAACCCCCCATCCCAGTGCTCAGCCGGGTCCTGCCCCCAACCCCGATCCCAGTGCTTGGCCGGGCCCTGCCCCCCCACCATCCCAAAGCTTGGCTGGGTCCTGTCCCTCCTCCCCATCCAAGTTCTCAGCTAAGCCCTGTCATCGACCCCCATCCCAGT
Organism: Aldabrachelys gigantea; assembly: GCA_026122505.1. Classification (NCBI taxonomy): domain Eukaryota; kingdom Metazoa; phylum Chordata; order Testudines; family Testudinidae; genus Aldabrachelys; species Aldabrachelys gigantea. The sequence goes on from CM047483.1 coordinate 147,714,297, forward strand.
ACTTAGCTGGGCCCTTTCACCCTCCCCTCCTTCCCTGTGTTTGGCCAGACGTCTTGCCCTCCCAGTCCCAACACTTGGCCAGGCCTCTCCCCTGGCACCAGGGGGGGAAGCAGCCCAGCGCCCCAGGTCTGTGCCTGGCCTGGTTCTAAGCTCTCTCTCCCTGCCCTGCCCCAGCCTGGTCCATGGGCTGCTTTCAGTAACCAGCCTGCAGCTCTGGGATTTGCTCCCCTTATCACCTGGCCAGGCCGGGGCTCTAGCCACCCAGTGGGTCCCTGGCCAGGGTGGGCAGCCCCCTCAGACGGCAGCTGGGCCCAGGGAGAGCAATGCAGGGTCTCAGTGGGGCTCCCTGAGGCCGACGGCTGGCGCTGCCACAGGCTGGGGCAGGACTCCGGGGCAGGCAGGAGCTGGGGGTGCTGAGCTCAGGGACCCCCATGTGGCGGGCGGGGATGGGGCTGAGGCTCCTCGCCACGTGCAGGGCTTGGCCTCACCAGTTCTTTGGCCAGGGCGGAGGAGAACATTGTGCCGGTGGAGATGCCAATGGTGCAGGAAATCACCACCACTCTGCGGGAATGGGCCACTATCTGGAAGCAGCTCTACGTGGTGAGAGCCTGGGGCCCAGCATTAGGGAAGCCACAAGGATGGGCCACCCTCTGGGGATGGGCCACAAGCCCTCAGCACAGGGAGGGGAGGGACAGGGGAAGAGCAGGGCAAGTGCCAGCCTTTAGGAGGGTGGGTCCCAGGCTGAGTGCTGCGGAGAGTCAGAGATAGGGGGTGTGGGAACCGCAGGGGGCTGCAGGGGCTGTGATGGTGTCAGGAATGGGGGGTGTGGGAACTGCGGGGGGTGGCTCTTTGTCTTTGGGATGGGGGCTGCAGGGGCTGTGATGGAGTCAGGAATGGGGGTTGTGGGAACCATGGGAGGTGGCTCTTTCTGGGATGGGGTCAGAAGAGGTCAGGGAAGAGGGGCCACATGGCTTGGGCTCTCCGGTGCAAGGGCTGCGGGTGATCAGCTCTCTAGGATCAGGCATGACTCTTCTCTCCTTGTTCCCCTGCAGATGGGGCAGAAGGAGCGATACGGGCAGGTCAGGAGGATGATGTGTGAGCTGATGGAGAGGCGCTCGCAGCTGCTTTCTGGGACGCTTCCCAAGGATGAGCTCCTGGAGCTCAAGAAGGAGGTGACCAGCAAGATCGACTACGGGAACAAGTGAGAGCAGGCAGGGGGCAGGGAAAGGTGGGCTGTGATGAGGGGGCCAAGGCAGGGGCATGGGGCCAGAGAGGGGCTGTAGGCGGGGGCAGGGGTGGCTGGAGAGGGACCAGGGATGGGCACTAATACGTGGCGTGAGTGCCTTGGAGAAAGTGAGAGCATGGGGATGGAGACAGCTCGGGTGTGCAAGACACACAAGTGTGCAAGGAGCATAGGGTGAGTGAGGACCCAGGGGGCAGGGAGGGCCCCGCAGTGCGTGGATCAGGAACAATGAGGGGGTTGGGGGTCACCCGTGGTGACCACTGGCATGACCTTGCTGCAGTCCTGGGTGAGGCCTGTGCCGGCCCCTTCCTGCCCCAAGGTGGGCACCTGCTGGGCATGCAGGCTGGACAGCCAGGGATCAGAAGGGCTGGGCATTTGTTCTGTGACAGCGTGGCTGGGTGCTGCTCTGAGTGCGGCTGGGCCGGACCAGAGGCCTTGGAGAGTCCAGGTCCCTGACCTGCGCCTGGAGTTGTGTTCATGCCCTGCCTTGTGCTCTGCAGGATCCTGGAGCTGGACCTGGTTGTGCGTGACGAGAATGGGAACATCCTGGACCCTGACAGAACCAGCATCATCAACCTCTTCCAGGCTCACAAACAGGCCACGAGAATGATCAGTGAGCGCATCCAGGAAGAGATGGTGAGTGCCCAGCCCTGGCCCCCTGGCCCGGTCCCTCCTCCTGGACGGTCTCTGCCCCAGCCCATGCTAACAGGTGTGCTGGCCCTGCCCGGCTGAGAGGCATTTCCCACGGGAGTCCATACATAGAGAAGGGGAGTTCCAGCCCCCTGCCAGGTTGGGGGTCTCCCTGTCCCACCCAGCCTCTGTGCTGAGCTTCAGGCTGTCCTGCTGTCTGCCACTCCGGGCCTGGCTCCAGCTAGAGCCCAGGCAGGAGCCAGGCTGGGGAGGGGTCAGGCAGGTGGAAGTCCTTTTGGCCTTGACCTCTGCCCGTCTCCCCGCAGTGCTCTCAGCACAGCGAGCTGGGCTGCAGTGCTCACCTGGCCTCGCCCTCCCACAACCTCTACCTCTGCGTCCGCAACTTCGTCTGCAACATCGGGGAGGAGGCACAGCTCTTCACGGCGCTCTACGACCCCGGCCAGCAGAAGATGATCAGGTACCTGCCCCAAGGGAGGGACACAGGGGCTTACACCCTGCTCTGGGGGCCTCACCAGGAGAGCCCTGGGCCAGGGCTGCTGCTCTGATGGGACCTGACTGACTCCTGAGCCTTGGCCCGCGGGGAGTTGCCAAGTGACCTGCTCCTGGGTCAGTGGCCCAGGGGAGCCTGGGTCAGGGATCCCAGCACCTGGCACCGTGGAGGTCAGCAGTTTCCAAACCAGATCTGGAGCAACAGCAGAGCCACTGTCCTGAGGCACATGAGCCCAGATGGCTTACCTGGGACATCACCTACAGGCCGATGACTTGTCTCCTCTCCCCCACCCTTGCCCACTGACCGGCTGGTGATAACCACCCCTCTCCTTCACCCCACTGACCAGAGAACTCACCCCGCCCTCCACTGACTGACCAGTAGGGTTGCCAGCTTTCTAATAGTACAAAACCAAACACTCATTCCCCGCCCCTTCCCCAAGGTTGTGCCCCTTCTCAGAGGTCCTGCCCCCACTCCCTCCATCCCCCCTCCTGCCCTCACTTGCTCTCTCCCACCTTCACTCACTTTCACTGGGCTGGGGCAGGGGGTTGGGGTACAGGACAAGGTGAGGACTCTGGCTGGGGGTGCGGGCTCTGGGGTGGGGCCAGAAATGAGGCGTTCAGGGTGCAGGAGGGGGCTCAGGGCTGGGGCAGGTTGTGGGAGGGAGTGAGGGGTGTGGGCTCTGGGAGGGAGTTTGAGTGCGGGAGGGGGTGCAGGGAGCAGGCTCTGGGAGGGGGCTCAGGACTGGGGCAGGAGGTTGGGCGCTGGAGTGGGATCGGAGTGTGGGCTCCATCTGAGCAGCACTTACCTCAGGCGGCTCCTGGTCAGTGGCACAGCGGGCTAAGGCAGGCTCCCTGCCTGCCTCGGCTCCATGCAGCTCCTGGAAGTGGCCAGCATGTCCCTGCGGCCCTTAGGCTGAGGGGCCAGGGGGCTCTACGTGCTGCTGGCACCCGCAAGCGCTGCCCTTGCAGTTTTAATTGGCCGTGGTTCCTAGCCAATGGAAGCTGTGGAGCTGGCACTGGGGGCAGGGAGAGTGTGTGGAGCTTCCCTGATTGCCCCTCTGCCTAGGGGCTGCAGGGACGTGCTGGCCACTTCCAGGAGCTGCACGGAGCCACAGCAGGCAGGAAGCCTGCTTTAGCCCCACTGCACCGCCGACTGGACTTCTAACGGCCCGATCAGCGGTGTTGACCAGACCCGCCAGGGTCCTTTCTCGACTGGGCATTCTGGTCGAAAACCGGACACCTGGCAACCCTACCGACCAGTGATAATTGAGACCTCCCCAGTGACTGACCAGTGATAACTGATCCCACCACCAGTGAGTGATCACAAACCCCCAGTGACCGACCAACTGGTGAGAACTGCCCCTCTGCCCCTGTTCAGGGAGGGTTGTCCTGGCAGGAGCACACAGACCCTGCCTGGGGCCAGGGAACTCCTCGCTGAGGCCAGGGCTTTTGGCCCCCTGCTGAGTGCCTGAGGCTTCATATGGCATGAGACCCAATGGGATTCAACATGTTGCCGTCCTAACCTGAGGCAGCAGGGGGGCACCCAGCGGGCCCAGGGGCTCGGCAGCTCTTTCTTTCTCTGTAGGGAGGGCAGACAGCCTTCACCTTGGGGAAGCCATTCCTTCCTGATGCAGCCTGTCTCTGGCTCCCCCTTCCTCTCTTGCTCTCACACCAGAGGATGGTTTAAAGGTCACTGGAACCCCTAACTGGCCTCACATGTCTCTGGTTAACCTGAAGTCACCTGTTTTCAGCTCAGAGGAAACAGGGCCTTCACCCTTCCTGGGCTGAGAGATCTGCCCTGCCCCCCTCTCTTATATCCATCAGGACTAGTTTGTCCTGCGGGTGCCCAGCATGGTGCACAGCCCCCAGCCGTTCCAATACGTCTGCAATAACCTCCCTCCTGGCTGTGCTGGCATCTTGTGGGCTCTTCTGGTGTCGGCTGCCCAGGTAGCTGCCGAGGGGGACGGTAGATGTACAAGTGGGGAATTGCCGTTCCATGGGAGTGTTTCTGCCCACAGGGACCTGTGTGATGAAAACTGACCAGTTAATGTTACTCTGTGTCTCCTGTCCCTAGCCTTGCCCTCTGAACCCACTGCCTTTATACTGAGTGTGCCCAGGGTAAGGACTCTGTGATCTGCTTTACCCTGCAGCCCTCGCCCCAGGGCCAGGCACTCCAGTGCTCCAGGTCTCAGCTATGCTGGAGCAGTTCGCTCTGTGCTCACTGGTCAAGTGCGTCTCATGGCCCCCTTTAGCAGTGGGTCCCCATCAAGCCTCATTGTCACATGTAGCTCAAATGACAGATGGGTGCTGGGGAGCCAAGGGCCAGAGTTCGGGCTCTGCAGAGGGGACAGGCTGTTTGAGTAGGACAGGGGCTGCCTAGGTCGTGCTGGATGTGAGAGGACAGGACATGTGGGGAAGGGGATAAAGCTTGGCCCTCGCCGTCTGTCTTTCACTGGGCTTTAGCATCGGACAGGGCCCTGTGTGGGAGCTGGCAGAGCCTGCGTCAGCTGCCCCCATCACATCCCCAGGGTGCTGACCGGGCCTAGCCTTTTCTGCTCACAGACCCTGTGCTTGGTGGCTGTCCCCTCCTGTCTGTGAGCCAGAGGCCCAGAGCCACAGACTCACCCGCCCAGCTCAGGGGAGCACCACCCCTTGAGAGACTGGCCAGAGCTGGATCCCAGGCTCCTGGCTGTGTCCTGCAGCAGCGAGTCTCCTGACGCTCTCGGGTTCTCTTTGCAGTGAGAACTATCTGATCCGCTGGGCCAGCACGGGGGTCCCCCAGGACATCGAGTTGCTCAACAATCTGAAGGCCATCTTCACGGTGAGCACGGGTGCCCTTTTGCCCGGCCTGACAGCATGCCTCTTGCACCCAGATGCCTGAGCCAGGGGGCTGCACAGAGCCTGCCCCACAGGACCGGTAGCCCAGCAGTCCAGACATGGACGGCAAAATGCTGGATGAATGTGTCTGTCTAGTTACAGAGATTGTTTATTTTTCACAATATGCCTACCATCCCCCACAGCTGGGTCACCATGTCCCCCCCACCTCCACTTGGGCCACCATGCCCCTCCCCATCCTCACCGCAGCTGGGCCCTACGCCCCTCCCCCACCGCAGCTGGGCCACCATGCCTCTCCTCATCCTCACCACAGCTGGGCCACCACGTCCCTCCCTGACCTTCCCCCACCTGGCTCCCAGCCCTCCCCTCCTCCCTTGAATGGCCCTTGGTCCCAGTGCTCTGCTAGGGTGACCACCTCTGCTGGATGAAAATAAGGGAAAACCACGTGACAAATGCGGGATAACACTTTGTTTTAAGGAACGTTTTAGGGAAACCCCGGCATGCCATTGTGGATTGCCACGTATTCGCAGGGGCGAAAGAAAATGCAGGCCTGTTATTTACCAGGCTGCATGTGGCAATAGACTATATAGGTAAGAGATGCAAGGAGAGTATGGGTCACGAGGCAAACTGCAGACACACACACAACTAAAATTAATCAATTTTAAATTTTATTGGGGATAGTTACAAGGGGTAAGGGAGCAGTTTATGATTAGCTAATAGAGTTAACAAAACCTAAAACACACAATGACTAAAATATCTACTAACAATATTTATAAACAAAAATGCAGCATTTAGTAATAACTGATACTTACAAATACAAACCAACACATCACGACCGGCAAACGTAGAAGCTCTATTTGAAACACGTGAGCTGAGAGAGAGGCTTCGAGGTGATCAGGCTCGGTTACGGGGGTACACGGCATACACGGGATACACGGGATACGTTTTTTTCCTCTCCCTGCCTGCACATGGCAGGGCAACCCCTAAAGTACCCACTATGACATCACAGAAGTGTCATAGTGGACAGACCCCAAAACCTGTGTGCGTACGTTTCTGATTGGCACAAGCCATGTTTACACCAAATAGGGGAGCAGGTGCCAAAAGGTCTGGCTTCGCCCCCAAAGGTGAGGTAATGCATATTGTTGTAGAATGCGTTCAACACTGAATGACAAAAGAAGAGGCCAGGGCAGTACCGGTCTGGGCAAGTACTACAGGATGCAGACAGGAACTCATCTCAACAGCCATGTGTTCCTCTCTCACATCTACGTTTCTACTGCCCTTCAGTATACACCTGCAATTACCTGACGCAGCAACTGAATGTTTAAAATGGTCTCTATGATCAATTTTAATACATTTCAGTCCATCTGAAAAGAAGCAGTGGGTGCTTACCCTAGCTCCTGGTTCCTCCTTTAAATCCTTCCTGTGGCCCATTTCCTCTGTGACACTCAAACACCAGGGCCCCTAACTGCTCCCCTCCCACCGGGCTTTTCTGTGGGCCCATCTCCTCGGCTGGGGCTTGCCTTGGTTTCTCGCAGGCCCCAGCCAGGGGAACAGAGGGGATGTGGCTCCTATTGACCAAGGCCTGATCTGCACTAGGCACTTACATCCCTATAGCTCCGTCTTGCAGGAGTGCAGAGCGGCTCTGTGAAAGTGGCCTAACTCCCAGTGCATACAGCACTAGGTCAATGGGGAGGTGGATTACCTGTGCCAGCGGGAGAACCCCTCCCATCGATGTGGGCAGTGTCCACACTGAAATGCTGCAGCTGCTCCGTAGTAGCATTGTAGCTGTATTCTCACAGCACAAGCTGCACCGAGACTGACCTCAGGAAGGGACCAAGGCAGCTGGCCAGAGAAAGGAGAATTCTATGTGTAAATGAAGCTGATAAACAGCATGAGCACAAAACCAGCTCCCGTTCCACCATGTTCTTCTGCTATAGCTGATCATCCAGCCCCTCCCTGACCCCTGCAAAGCATTCAGCCCAAGTGAGGTCCAGCTGCGGGCATACGTCCGTGTACTGTCTCCCACATGAACAAATCAGGAGCGGCTGAGGGGGCCTGCTTGTTTCCAGCATGTCAGGCTGGGCTGAGCCCACCATGCTCACAGGCAGGTGTCCTGGGAGGGACTCGCTCTGTTCTATCACTGCTGCCTTGTGCCCTTTGGCCGCTGCACCCACATCTCAGCGTGTCCCTCTGACTCACTAGAGCCCTGCTCGGTGCCCTCTGGGGACCTATCCCTCAATTCCCAGCAGCGCCCAGAAGCAGTGGACTCTGGGAGGTTTTGAAAGGCCGGGGGGAGGGGGGAATTGTTAGCATTGTCTGAGCTAGCCCCCTAGTGCCATCCATCCCCACCAGCGCTAACATGGCGTCCCAAGCTGGCATCAGAACCCCCTGGGGTGGGACATGGAACCCACTGGCCAGGCCTTTGTGCTCTGCTGGGCCTTTCCCTGAGTTTCTCTCCCACTCCTCAGGACCTGGGCAGCAAGGACTTGAAACGCGAGAGGCTCTTCCTGGTGTGTCAGATTGTGCGGGTGGGACGCATGGACCTGAAGGAGACCTACACGCGGAAACTGAGCACGGGCCTCAGACGGCCCTTTGGCGTCTCGGGTGAGTGTGGGCCCTGGATCCATTTGTTCCTGGCTGACGGCGTGCAGCAGCCCTTGGCCCCAGCAGTGCTGCCCATCCACTGGCCGCTGAGCCAAAGGGCTCCAGCTGGCTTGGCCTGTGTTCCTGGCCTGAAGTGGGGGCTGCATGGCCGCAGTGTTAGCCTGTCAGCCCGTGACCTGCCCAGGCCCTCGCCTGGGCCAGCATCCCTGCTCACTACCAGATTTGGCCCCCTTATTTACAGCTGAAGGTGGGGAGAGGCCAGTGCCATCCATTCACACCCAGCCCATGCTTTGGAGCAGAGCAGAACCTCTACCCAGAGCCTCTTCCCCAAGGCTTTGTCAGGCTGCTTACAAGTGTCCCAGTGCTGGGCTCAGCCCTGCCCAGGAGGCTGATTGACAGGTGCAGGTTTTGTCTCAGACTGTAAAGCCAGAAGGGACCAGTGTGACCACCTGATCTCCAGCGTAACACAGGCTACAGCTGTCTCTGTGCAGGGCATTTCTCTGAGTTGCAGCTGAAATTCCCCTTTTGAGTTTGCCCTCAGTCTGCTTAGTAGTAACACACACCTAACACACCTCCCTCAGTGGGCTCACATCCCTCACATGTGTGGGCTTTTGTCACATCCCCCTGGGCTGTCTTTGTGCTGAGCCAGACAGACTTGGCACTTCCTGTCTCTTTCAGACCCCTCCACGGCTCTGGGGCTGCTCCAGCTCCCTGTGGTTTGTCACTGTCCTTCTGGCCCTTAGAGACCTGGGGCTGAGTGCAGGGGCAGGACGTCTCCAGGATCAGAGAGAGGGGGACTCTTCCCTCTCATTGTTAGTGATCAGAGGACAATAGCGTCTTTCTCCTGGGAGAGGGCAGCAGGCGAAGCCACTGTGGGGAGGAAGCCAGTGATCAGCCATATCAGAGGCGAGCTCCTGCTGACATGTTGTGAGGCCTTTGCTTGTGCATCCCCACCAGCTGCATTAGGTTTTTACCACCACGCTCCACTGCAAGCTCCTGTCTCGTTTGCTGCCTCATCCCACTCAGACCCTCTTACCACTCCTGCTCTCACTAGGGAGCTCAGGGCATGTTATTCCCCCAGCTCAGGGTCAACACAGGCCATGCAGTGCCTACACTCGTCCTGAGTCAACCTCAGGAGGTTGAGCCTGGTTCTGCACCGTTTGGGGAGGTGGTTTTCCTGCGTTGCTCTAACGGGACGCTTACTTGGGCTGCAGACAAATGTGAGTGTAAACACGTATGTAGGTCTGAGCAAGGTGACTCATATCAACCTAACTTTGTACTGTGTCCCAGGCCGAAGCCTCCTGTGGCTGTTTCCTGCTCAGCTGGTGGGTTCTGTTCTTGTCCTCACTGGGACTGGCAGCTCTTCCCAGTTTATTATCTGCTCGTTGTGTTTCTTTTGTCATTTACCTCTCTCTGCCGGGTAATTAATGAAGGAGCCCAACTCTGGCCCCCACTCGCTGCACTGCCATTTTTCAGCAATATCGCCTCCCCAGGTGACCCCTCCTGGCCATTTGGAGTGAATTTGGGGAGGAAGGGTCTCTGAGAGACAGTCTTTGATGCCTCACCAGAATCTAGACATGCTGAGCTGCTGCCTTTCTATTACCTGTCTGGCAGCATCTCCCTTTGTTCCCCATTGCTCCTGGCACCCTTCCCTGCTTGCTGCTCTCAGAGAGTTTGGCTACACTTACAGCTGTACAGCGCTGGGAGTTACAGCTATGTAGGGACAGCGCTGCAGTGTGGCCACATTTGCAGCGCTGTTGGGAGTGGTGCATTGTGGGCAGCTATCCCAGCATTCAAGTGGCTGCAACGTGTTTTTCAAAATGGGGGGTGGGGTGGAGTGTGACAGGGAGCGTGGAGGAGACAGAGAGAGTGGATTTTTGGAGCTGACACTGTTCTCAGCTTCCTGCCTTGCAAGTTCTAAGGACTGGAAGATACACAGCACCTACCTTCAATCATTTTAAAAGTTTTGAACCTTCCCCCACCCCTCTCTTATTCACTAAATGCAAATTATGCACTCCTAAATAGCCTTCAGACCACATAAGCAGCTGCTCATCACGGACTCCCCCCTCCCCTCTCTCCTCAAACAAACAGCTGTGAACATTCCAAAGCAATTCCCCTGCCTCCGCTCGCTGGCTGGAGCAAAGAGCTGCTGTGTTTGTTTTTTAGATAAGTAGCTCCGGGGAGCTCGGAGTTCAGCCATTCTTCCGGTTTGTTGTGGACAGGAATTCTGGGATACCTCTTAATATCCTGGAGGCCAATAAAAGCGCTTTTGGTGGCCACACTTGACGAGCAGTGGTGCATCATCAGCACTGCAATCGTTACACCCCAAGCAGACCAGGTGTACAGCCAGCACTGCAGCCAGGGAGTTGCAGCGCTGGCTGTGCCTTGCAAATGTGGACACAGAGTAAATTGCAGCACTGTAACCCCATCACCAGCACTGCAACTCTCCAGTGTAGCCATACCCAGACTGTATCTCTGAAGAGTCATTCCACATATTCAGTCCTGATTTGATTATGTTGGTTCCCACTCCAAGTATGTTGTCCCCTTATCTGCATATCTGATTGCTGTATTTGCAGATTCTGGGTCCTCATTTGCATAGCTAATTCCTTCACTGGTCCTGTGACTGATGCTTGCAATCTGCCTCTCATTCTGGGGACCTGTTCTCTGGTAGTCCTGTTTGATTTTCACTCCCTTGGGTTTCACTCTATCCTCAGCTGCAGCCTGAATTCTTTCCTGCACTCCACTTGGTCCCAGAACCTTTCCCAGCACCCCTAGTACATACCTGGGGGAGGGATCCTCCCCACGTATTTCCTGTTTGTGGTTCACACTGGCAGACTCCTGGCTCTTTCCCACTGTTACAGCATAACCTCTGTTTTGGCCAAGAACTGGCTCACTGCTAGAGTCATGTTGTTTCTGTGAATAAAGGATGTTCCAGTCTCTGGAGCTCTGCCCTCCAGAGTGTAACCCAACTGCAGCCTCCCAGCCCCTTCCTACCAGTGCCATTTTCATCCCCAAATCTGCTAATGCAGCTTAGTCCTGGCCCTACTATACCAACCCTGGGAACAACCCACAACTCTGCCAAGGCCCCCGTAGCTGCTTCCTGCCCACTCAGTGCTTAGTTGACATCTATTTAGACACACACCCACTTGCTGACATGCAATTCACATCCCCTCTGGCCCACTGAGACCTGGTCTACACTGAAAATTGCGGTCAACTCAGCTATGTCAATTAGGGTCTGAAAAATCCACTCCCCTGAACAACAGAGTTAAGCTGACCTAACCTTCAGTGTAGGCAGTGCTAGGTCCATGGAACAATTCTTCCTTCAACCTCCTACAGCCTCTCGAGGCTGTGGATTAACTATGCCACCAGCAGTGCCCCTCCCGTCGCTGGAGTCACTGAAAGCTGCAGCTGCGCCTGAGGCTATGTCTGCACTACCACTTTTGTTGGTAAAACTTGTGTAGGTCAGGGGTGTGAAACCCCCCACCCCACCCCCGCTGGATGTAAGTTTCACCAAGAGAAGTGCTGGTTGCACAGTGCTATATCGGTGGGAGATGCTCTCCCACTGACATAGCTACCGCTGCTCGCGGGGCTGTGTGTGGTTTAATTATGCTGACAGGAGAGCTCTGTCCCGCTAGCACAGAGTAGCTACATGAGAGACCTTACAGCGACGTAGCTGCCATGATACAGCTGTGCCACTGCAAAGTCTGTGGTGTAGACACGGCCTCAGTCTCAGGGGGTCTGGACTGGTCTGACTCTCCCATTGAGGGCTGGAGGAGGGGACTGCAGCCAGGAAAGCAACAAGCAGCAGGGTAAGAAGGTGTACGTTCATAGACTTTAAGATCAGAAGGGACCATTATGATCATCTTGTCTGACTTCCTGCACAACGCAGGCCACAGAATCTCACCCACTCACTCCTGTATCAAACCTGTGTCTGAGCCATTTAAGTCCTCAAATCATGGTTTAAAGACTTCAAGGTGCAGAGAATCTTCCAGCAAGTGACCCGTGCCCCACGCTGCAGAGGAAGGCGAAAAACCCTCAGGGCTTCTGCCAATCTGCCCTGGAGGAAAATTCCTTCCTGACCCCAAATATGGCGATCAGCTAAACCCTGAGCATGTGGGCAAGACTCACCAGCCAGCACCCAGGAAAGAATTCTCTGTAGTAATTCAGATCTCACCCCATCTAACATCCCATCACAAGCCATTGGGCATGTTCACCATTAGTAGTCAAAGACCAATCTCATTATATCATCCCCTCCATAAGCTTATCAAGCTTAGTCTTGAAGCCAGATATGTCTTTTGCCCCCACTGCTCCCCTTGGAAGACTGTTCCAGAACTTCACTCCTCTGATGGTTAGAAGCCTTCATCTAATTTCAAGTCTAAACTTCCTGATGGCCAGTTTATATCCATTTGTTCTTGTGTCCACATTGGTACTGAGCTTAAATAATTCCTCTCCCTCCCTGGTATTTATTCCTCTGATATATTTATAAAGAGCAATCATATCTCCCCTCAGCCTTCTATTGGTTAGGCTAAACAAGCCAAGCTCTTTGAGCCTCCTTTCATAAGACAGGTTTTCCATTCCTCAGATCATCCTAGCAGCCCTTCTCTGTACCTGTTCCAGTTTGAATTCATCCTTCTTAAACATGAGACCAGAACTGCACACAATATTCCAGATGAGGTCTCACCAGTGCCTTGTATAACAGTACTAACACCTCCTTATCTCTACTGGAAATACCTCGCCTGATGCATCCCAAGACCACATTAGCTTTTTTCACTGCAATATCACATTGGCTGCTCATTGTCATCCTGTGGTCAACCAATACTCTGAGATCCTCTCCTCCTCTGTTACTTCCAACTGATGTGTCCCCAGCTTATAATAATAATTCTTGTTACTAATCCCTAAATGCATGACCTTGCACTTTTCACTATTAAATTTCATCCTATTACTATTACTCCAGTTTACGAGTTAAAGTAGAAGAAGCCAGTGCATTCTCTGTGTCAGCTCCTCCCTCTGCTCCCTGTGGAATCTCCATCCATCCTGTGGTTGTCATCCTGCTGAAGCCTAGTAAATACTTGTGATTGTTTTCCAAGTGTGTCATAGCCCCTGTGGCTGGGAATGTGGTTCACACGTAGTCCCAGTTGTCTTTACTCCCAATGATAGAAGTGAGGACATTCCACACACTCCTTTCTCTCTCTCTGTCTCTGTACTTTGATAAACGTTCCTAGCCTGAGATGTTGATCCTCAACAAATGGAGTTATTGGAAATGATTGATTTTTGATAGACTAATTAGTGTGAGCTGGGACCTTAACCATAGAGTAATTACCAGGTGAATAGTTAACATAAGGGTAGCAAATTGGGTTCTGAGCTGAGTGTATCCCTGGGCAGCGGGTCTGTGCTGCTGCTGTGTTATACTGGCTCCTACGTGTTTATGTTCTGTAGAGCCTCTAGCTGAAGGTGCTGAAATCCCTGTGCCCCCAAGGGAGGTGGGGAGCTCCCAGAAATGGACTGGAACTGGAAATTCAGCCCAATGCAGCTTGTCAGCCCAGCTCAGAGATCATTCAGTGGAGATCTGTGGGTCTGCAACAGCATCCATCTCTTCATACGTATCAGCTAAGACAGTCATCTATAGGCCGCGCGTTGGGCAGGAGGTGGTATGCGGGGGCTGTCACTGTACCCAGGTACTACTGCAAGCCCCAGGCTGGTTGCTGACAAAAAAATTTAGGATTCACTGTTCAGAAAATGACAGGTTTCAGAGTAGCAGCTGTGTTAGTCTGTATCTGCAAAAAGAACAGGAGTACTTGTGACACCTTAGAGACTAACACATTTATTTCAGACTTATGCTCAAATAAATTTGTAGTCTCTAAGGTGCCACAAGTACTCCTGTTCTTTTTGTTCAGAAAATGTGGCTTTAAAGATTCAAAACACTGACAAACCCTGGTCCTTAGCAGGCAGGATTGAAGGTGGGACCTTTGGAGCTTAGTGCATGAGCCTCTACTGTATGAGCTAAAGGCCATATGCCTATTGGCTAAGGCTATAGAGCAGACTCATTAATTTCTCTCTCAGTGCCACTAAATGGGATAGAGCACCACACCCAGGTTCTGTGTGGGTTACATATAAAAGAAAAAATATGCAAAGCTCCCTGATTTTGAACCCCTGTGTTCAGGGAAGTGGGGGTCTACTTCCTGCTAGAGAGTGACATGCATGGAAGAAGGAATGCCATGGTCCATGGAGAAGGTTTGAAGGGGAGAGGGCACCAGGTGGAAGTGGATCGAGAAGGCAATTTGAACATGAGGGCCCCAAGCTGAGAGAGGAAGATGAGCTTGGGGGAAATGAGTGCAGAGTTGGAGTGGGAGAGTTTTCTTTAACCCACCCCAAGGGCCTCTGGCTGCTCCTGGCCCTACAAGGCTATGGGACTAGGAAAGAAAGATTCCTGGCTTTGAGGGTCCAAACATCTCACTCCTTCTCAGCTGGCCAGGAGCCCAGCCTCTGGGTAGGGGAATGGATGCTAAGGCCAGCTGCTGCTTTGTTTGCTTCTCGATGGGGCCAGATTTCCAGCCAGCAGAGGGGTCTGTTCTCCCCTTCCCTACCAGTCTCCCTCCCTGTGGGAATTGGTGTGAGCTTGGAGGCCCGTTTATTTTCCCGTCTCTGGCTGCAGAGATGTGGGAGCAGGGAGATTGCAGGAGAAGGCGGTTAGACAAGCTGGTCCCCACAGATATCCCTTTACCCAGTGCTATCTACCGTGTCGCTCCCCACAGATATCCCGCCGCCCAGCACTATCCCCCGTGTCGCTCCCCACAGATATCTCTCCATCCAGCGCTATCCCTCATGTCGCTTCCCACAGATATCCCTCCACCTAGCGCTATCTCCTGAATTGCTCCCCATAGATACCCGTCCGCCCAGCGCTATCCCCTGTGTCGCTCCCCACAGATATCCCTCCCCCGAGCGCTATCCCCTGAATTGCTCCCCATAGAGATCCCTTTGCCCCTCCAATCTCCCAGCAGGGAAAGGCCAGGCCTGTTCTCATGTCTGCAGCTTGGATGGGGAGGCACAAATGCCCTGCACAGACCTGTAGGAGCCACACAAGAGAAGAGCGCTGGCCAGTTTTGGGAACCCTGCAGAGGGGTTGCGAAGCCCGAGGAGTTGGTCAAGTCTCCCACCCCCAAGCATTTAAATGTACATGTCAGACCCCCACACTATGCTGAGAGTGGCTGAAAAAAATCAAGAGATTTAAAATTGCAAGTCCTGGGTCTGTGCATTTTCCTCTGAGCTGTGAGCTGTTCGGGGCACTCGCATCGCCTCCTCAAGCTTTCCTCACAAGCTGGGGGCTGAGAAGTGGCTCTGTTTGTACGTGATGGTTGGGCTCCCCCAACGCATACCCGCAGGGCAGGGGCTCCACAGTGCACACCATTCGTCTAGAGAGTTGGCAACACTGATTCATCTGTGGGGACCAGCAGAGGGGGGATTTTTGTGGGGACCGACTGTGAGGGTAGTGCTGGGCGGAGGGATATCTGCGGGGAGTGGCTGAGGGGATAGTGCTGCTGGGCGGAGGGATATCTATGGGGAGTGGCTGGGGATAACGCTGGGCGGAGGGATATCTGTGGGGAGTGGCAGAGGGGATAGTGTTGCTGGGCAGAGGGATATCTATGGGGAGTGGGTGGGAATAACGCTGGGCAAAGGGATATCTATGGGGAGTGGTTGAGGGGATAGTGTTGCTGGGCGGAGGGATATCTATGGGGAGTGGGTGGGGATAACGCTGGGCGAAGGGATATCTGCGGGGAGTGGCTGAGGGGATAGTGCTGCTGGGCGGAGGGATATCTATGGGGAGTGGCTGAGGGGATAGCGCTGGGCAGAGGGATATCTATGGGGAGTGGTTGAGGGGATAGTGTTGCTGGACGGAGGGATATCTATGGGGACTGGCTGGGGATAGCGCTGGGCGAAGGGATATCTGCGGGGAGTGGCTGAGGGGATAGTGCTGCTGGGCGGAGGGATATCTATGGGGAGTGGCTGAGGGGATAGTGCTGGGCGGAGGGATATCTGTGGGGAGTGGCAGAGGGGATAGTGCTGCTGGGCGGAGGGATATCTATGGGGAGTGGCTGAGGGGATAGTGCTGCTGGGCGGAGGGATATCTGCAGGGAGTGGCTGAGGGGATAGTGCTGCTGGGCAGAGGGATATCTATGGGGAGTGGGTGGGGATAATGCTGGGCGAAGGGATATCTGCGGGGAGTGGCTGAGGGGATAGTGATGCTGGGCAGAGGGATATCTATGGGGACTGGCTGGGGATAGCGTTGGGCAGAGGGATATCTGGGGGGAGTGGCTGAGGGGATAGTGATGCTGGGCGGAGGGATATCTATGGGGAGTGGCTGAGGGGATAGCGCTGCTGGGCGGAGGGATATCTATGGGGAGTGGCTGAGGGGATAGTGCTGCTGGGCGGAGGGATATCTGCAGGGAGTGGCTGAGGGGATAGTGCTGCTGGGCAGAGGGATATCTATGGGGAGTGGGTGGGGATAACGCTGGGCGAAGGGATATCTGCGGGGAGTGGCTGAGGGGATAGTGATGCTGGGCAGAGGGATATCTATGGGGACTGGCTGGGGATAGCGTTGGGCAGAGGGATATCTGGGGGGAGTGGCTGAGGGGATAGTGATGCTGGGCGGAGGGATATCTATGGGGAGTGGCTGAGGGGATAGCGCTGCTGGGCGGAGGGATATCTATGGGGAGTGGGTGGGGATAACGCTGGGCGAAGGGATATCTGCGGGGAGTGGCTGAGGGGATAGCGCTGCTGGGCGGAGGGATATCTATGGGGACTGGCTGGGGATAGTGCTGGGCGGAGGAATATCTGGGGGGAGTGGCTGAGGGGATAGTGCTGCTGGGTGGAGGAATATCTATGGGGAGTGGCTGAGGGGATAGTGCTGGGTGGAGGGATATCTTTGGGGAGTGGATATGGGAATAGTGCTGGGGATGGAGTAGCATTGTCAACTGTCAGGATTATATCACAACTAGCAATTCTGGGTTTTTTTCCTTATCTGTTCCATGCAAACAATGAAAGGCCTAGGGTGACCAGATGTCCTGATTTTATAGGGACAGTCCCAATTTTGGGATCTTTTTCTTATACATGCTCTTATTACCACCCACCCCATCCCAATTTTTCACATTGGCTGTCTGGTCACCCCGGAAAGGTGCCTACTCACAAATTTTCCCAAAGTTAAAAATGGCCACCACCTCCCAATGCTGCCTATGGGCTTGAAGTCAGCAAGATGCCTCCATTTCCCTATAGTCTCTGCTGGTGGAAGTGAGACTGCCCTTGATAAAACTGGCTGCCACTTCCCACTCTGCAAGGAGATTGAAGCCTTGCCCATAGGTATGATGGCTGACACTCAGTGGCTAGACAGGACATAGGGACTGTGAGGAGCAGCAGAGAGCCTGTGAAAGGTGAGTGGGGACAATGAGGAGAGCAGAGCACTGGGGGGAGCAAGAGGCTGATCTGGGGGCTGCAGGGAAATGGGGTGTGGTAAACGATTTTTCCCAAATCTGGACTTTAGCGTACAAAATCTGGGTGCTTACTGTGAACCTCCCTCAAGCTTGTACCCAGCTTGGATCTATCTCGCTGCCACCAGATAAGATTATGGCTCTTATCAGCCCGGGTTCCCCAAATATTCCTTGGGGGACCCCCTCTCTGGCCTCCCCAACTTCCCCTGGAAAGACCACCACCCCAAGACTCAGAAGCCTGAGTCCACGGGCAAGGGAATATCCCCCTCCCTTCCCTTCTCCCCGGCTTCTATTCTGAGCCACTTAAGGGAATGGCTGTAATCTTTTACATTACAATACCAAGAAAGCCTTGTCTCCTTTCTCTTCCAAGAGACAGCTTCAAACACAGGGAAGCTAACCCACCGCCTGGGCGTCCCCCTCCCCTTGCCTCACTAGGAAAAGAAATTCTCACAAGTTTAACAAGAGAAATTTTATAAAAAAAGAAAGAAAATACAGAACAATAATACTGCATTAAAGATCAATACAGGGTCTTGCTTATAAGAAAATATGAATAACCAGTCTGATTTAAAAAATAGCCAATTTAAAACAGTCCAGCAAATCAACACACAGTAAATACAAATCAAAGCACATCACAGCCGATTACTTTGTTTCCTTTTGTACTCACAGACTTTTAGTAGAATATTAGAAAGAAGATTGGAGTTAGAGAGAAGCTTGTTTACCCATAGCTGAGGAAAACACAAAGACACAGATTACCCAATTCCCGCCCCTGACTTTTAAAAAATCCAGTTCTCTGATTGGTCCTCTGGTCAGGTGTTTGGTTCCCCCTTTTTCACCCTTTACAGGTAAAAGAAAATTAACCCTTACCTATCTACTGATGACATGGGGGCAGGGAGATATAGGGGCAGGAGGCAGGCTCAGAAGGTGCAGAAGATAGCGGTGGGAGATGAAGGGATTGGAAGTCCTCCAATTCTGCAATTTTCAGGGCAGGGCATATGGGCCAGAGCCTCAGGAGTGAAGTCACAGACCTGTCCTGCCACTGAACCTTGCCTTCATATATGGCCCTGTAGTAGAGAGAGGGTCCTGGGGCAGCAGGATGTAGAGGAATTGGGAGTTGCAGAGGTGGTGCTACTGAGTTCCAGGTAGAAAAGTCCCAGAGCAGCAGGCGGCAAAGAAGTGTTGCTCCCAGGTCAATATAGTAATAGAGAATGGATTGCAGTTCCCCTATCTTAGGGGTGAGGAGAGGGTAAGT
This sequence comes from Aldabrachelys gigantea, assembly GCA_026122505.1. NCBI lineage: Eukaryota > Metazoa > Chordata > Testudines > Testudinidae > Aldabrachelys > Aldabrachelys gigantea. The sequence continues at coordinate 147,732,847 of CM047483.1, forward strand.
GGACTTTCCATCTGAGCAGCCAGGGAGAGAGATGCATTTTTATGTGCATTATAAGTTGAATTTTGAACCGAAATTATTATACATACATTGGTAGAACAATAGAAGGGAGTTAAAAAGTCAAAAGATGGACTAAGACATAGAACAAATGTATCTTGAATTTGGCAAATTTTCTATCCGCTTGTGCCAAATGCTTACATCAGCAAATGCAAGGAGTTATGGGATACTTAGCATAAGTGAACAGAATTATGGAATAGGCCAATTTAGGCTACATCACTGTCACAATATTTGTGCTTAATGTTATTGGTGCTTAAGGCATACTTACATAGAGTTCTGATATATATTTATATGCTAGCCAACATATATTGTTCAACACTGTGTATATGCTGTGAAACATGACATCACTGGCAAAGGAGGTAGAGGGATATCAATTGTCAGTAACCCCTTATGGACCCATGTAGGGCAGACGCCCCATCACAATGTGTATATGTGTCAATATCTGTGGTGAGCTGCTGAGGGGACAGCAGTAGATCAAATATTATGAATTGGTCCCCAAAATTATAATACTGGCTCCAAAATCACAAGATTAAAAAATTTATATGTCTGTTTTGATATTTGAACTTCCCTGCCCATCCCCTGTGTGTGTATGTTCATGTGTGATCCCCAGTGTGTGTGTGTGAGTGCAACAGTGTTTTCCACTCTCCCAAATTTATTGCGTACAGTGATTTTGGCTTGCACGGCAGAAGCTCTTACCTGCACATCTGCCCATTCCCTGCCCAGAGTTTATTTGGCCCTTAGCTTCTGGGTCAATCTTGTCCCACAGTGCCCCCATCATTTATGCCCTTCTGTCAGTTCATACCCTCACAGCCTCTTCTCTGCTCTTCCTGGTGTTCTTCACCCCACCCCTCTCCAAGGCCTGGCTGGAGGAGCAGCAGTGGGGTCCTATCTCCCACTTCCAGGCTGGGGGGTAGCTTGAAGTGTGCTTCATCTTCATCCCTCCTCCTTCCCAGGCCAGGTGCTGGAGGGAGCCGGCAGGAGCAGAAGTGTCATCCCATTCCACCCCTTTGCTCACCTGCAGGGAGTGGGGGAAGGGAGTGGAGCTGCCCTGAGCTGCTGGTCTCTTTAGCTCCCTGTTTCCCTCTTGTGAGAATGGCTTTGGGTTGATGAGGGGGTGAGGGGAGAAAGAAGCTCTTCCTGTAGCAGCTCTGACTGGATGCTTAGCCCCTTGAACTGGGTGTCACTGGTCCACAGGATCAGTGCTATGCCCCCAGCTTTGGAAAAGTTTCTTGGAGGAATAGCACTGATGAAGTGGGCTGTAGCCCATGAAAGCTTATGCTCAAATAAATTTGTTAGTCTCTAAGGTGCCACAAGTACTCCTGTTCTTTTTGCGGATACAGACTAACACGGCTGCTACTCTGGAACTCCTTCAGTGTGCCAGATGCGTCTCACTCTTCTTCCAGGGCAGGCCAAGCTACCTCACAGCCTCCTTGACTGAACTTGTGGGGCTTTAACACTCCTGCTTTGCACCATGAGCTCTGTTCAGCAGGTCTAGCCGAGACAGACTCCTGGTAGAGACTTGTATACTCTTCAGGGATTAATACATCTCACCAACCATTTGCAGTGACACTCACACAGCGTTGTCAAAACAGTCTGGTTTATTTGTCACCTGGCACACAGCATCAGAAGTCCTTAGATGAGCATAGAGAAGTGAAGGTTAAAGCATAGACCATAGCATAGACCATTCTGGTTAGATAAGAGCCCCCAGCCAAGCCCCCAATCCATGTTCCATTGGGTCAGTGATTGCTAGATGTCAGTCTCCTGGTAACCAGATTTGCCATTGTCTTATCAGATTCTCCAGTGATATGGGATCGGCCTTGGCCAGTCCTTTTTAATGACTCATTCTGTCTCAAACAGCTAGGCAACATTCATGCCTATGTTTCTTAGCCCGCCCTGACAGCAAATAGTCCCTACACTAGGTAGCCATGTGAAATATAGGGGAAACTGAGGCACACATAGGCATCATAAAAATATTAAAGAAATTCCACTTTCTCACAGTGGGTAAGTTGGACAGGAAGCTGATCAGAGGGGGCTGGTTTTCCCCTAGCAAGGCTCAAATTCACTAGGGGGCTGGAGCTTCTTGCATCGTTGTAAGACTGTCTTCAGCCTCAGTTAAAATTCTGTCACTTATGAAAAATTCATTAGTATTGGGAAAACACTGTGGGGTGCAGGGATTCTGTGGGGATAGTGCTGGAGGGCTGAGTGATATCTGTGGTGACTTGCTGGGGACAGTGTTAGGGGGAACAGGGATACCTGGGGTGAATTGCTGAGGGGATAGCATTTGGGAGCAGGCAGAAGGGGATGATAGTGAATTACTGGAAGTATAGCGTTTCTGGAAGTGGAAAGCTATCTGTGGTGAGTCACTGAGGAAAGAGGTCCATAGGTATGACTCATCCTGATATAATGAGGCAAAAGGTGGTAGTGTGTCTGCACTATTTCCCCCACCCGTCTTGAGAGATTTAATGATGAAACAAAAGCCAGCCACGGTTTACAGATGACAACCCCGGCAACCACCCTTTCTGTGAGTGCTGTCAGAGGGGATGGGGGTGACATCCTCAATGCACCCAATCATTGTTAGGTGGATTTTTCAGTTCAGTAAAACTAGTTGGATTGAGCTGACTTGATTGAGAAGAGCACCTTTTTTAGTCTAAACAAGACCCCAGGAAAGCTGCAGTGAAATTGGGCAGTAGTTCTGGTTTCATTATTGAAGTCCTGCAGCTCCTCTTTCAGGGACTGTCATGGTATAATTCCCCACTCTGAATCTTAGTGTCCAAAAGATGGGGTACCAGCATGAATTCCTCTAAGCTCAATTACCAGCTCAGTACTTGTAGCACTGCCACCAACCAGGAATTCTGTGCCTGGTACACTCTGGTCCCCTCAAAACCTTGCCCGGGGACCCCCAAGACCCAGACCCTCTGGATCTTAACACAAGGAAAGAAAGTCCTTTCCTCCACCGTTGCCTCTCCCAGGCTTCCCCTCCCTGGGTTACCCTGGAAGATCAGTGTGATTCAAACTCCTTGAATCTTAAACAGAGAGGAAAATGCACTTTCCCCCCTCCTTCTCTCTCCCCCTCCCAGACTCTCCCTGAGAGAGACAGTAATCCTAACACAGAGAGAATTTAGCCTTTCTCTCCCCCTTCCCTCCTTTCTCCCCACCAATTCCCTGGTGAATCCAGACCCCGTCCCCTGGGGTCTCACCAGAATAAAAAAACAATCAGGTTCTTAAACAAGAAACTTTTAATTAAAGAGAGAAAAACAGTAAAAATTATCTTTGTAAAATTAAGATGGATTAGGTACAGGGTCTTTCAGCTATAGACACTGGAAATACCCTCCCTGCCTCAGTATACAAGTACAAATTAAAATCCTTTCTGCAAAATACAAATTTGAACCCCTTCCAGCCAAATACACATTTAAACTCCCTCCAGCCAAATGCACATTTGCAAATAAAGAAAACAAACATAAGCCTAACTCGCCTTATCTACCTAGTACTCACTATTCTGAGCTGATAAGAGCCTGTATTGGAGAGATTGGAGAGAAACCTGGTTGCACGTCTGGTCACTCTCAGAACCCAGAGAGAACAACAACCAAATTCTAACAGCAACACAGAAACTTCCCTCCCTCCAGATCTGAAAGTGTCCTGTCCCCTGATTGGTCCTCTGGTCAGGTGACAGCCAGGCTCACTGAACTTGTTAACCGTTTACAGTCAAAAGAGATATAAGTACTTCTGTTCCATTAACTTCTACTATCTGTTTATGACAGGGACAGTGAAGGAATTGTATAGTGCTCCTAAACTAGAAAGGGAAGGAAAAGCTAGGTTGATTGGGTAAGCAGCCACAGCTGGGGCCATGCCCCAATCAGGCCACAGCTGGCCCTATAAAGAGGGCCGGGGGGCGGGGGGGGGGGGCTAGAAGCCAGACATAGTCTTCTCTAGCTGTAGAGGGAGATGGGCCTGGCTGCTGGGGAGTGAGAGAAGGTACCTGGAGTGGAGCAGGGCTGGGGGAAGGCTATGGGAGCTGGGGCTTTTCAGGCTGTGGCCTAGCAGAAGACCAAGGGGGTACTGGGGGGTTGCAGAGGGCAGTCCAGGGGTAGGCAAAGGCAGCAGGTCCAAACCAACCTTGCCTGTGATCAGTGGCTTATATTGCAGTCTGCCCCAGGGTGTGGGGGCTAGATAGTAACTGGCAATAGCCCATGACTGAGGCAAGGTGGGGATAGAGGGTTGGGGGTTCCCCTGGGAGACCCTGGTACTGTGGGGGTATTGCCAGGGGGCAGCACCCCAAAGATGAGGGACATGGGGGCCAGCAGCAAGTGGCACACCAGCCTGCAGAGGGTGCTCTGGAGATGCTAATTCCTGAGATGAGTGGGAGGTGCTGCAGGGGTGAGTCCTGCATCACTACAAATTGATTAAAATCCTCCAGCCTGTGTTATGTAGGAGGTTAGTTTGGATGGTCAAATGGTCCTGTCTGGCCTTAAAATCTATGATTAATAGGAAAACTGAGAGAAATCAGATGCAGAAAAGCCTCCGTTATCCTTTAGGGGCCAGTGCAATCTATTGGTTGTTTTCTAATTCATGAGCCAGTCCTAGTTCTAAATGTTCCCATCATTGGAGATCCCTGACCTCTCCCTGAGACACAAATCTAAGTGAGGAGCTATCTCCCTGCCAGGAGACACTTGCTGGGATTCAGCCAAAATTTCCCCTGTTCATTTCTTCCTATTCTTCCTCCTCCTCCTCCCTGCACTTCTCAGCCTGACATCACCCTCATCTGAGAATATAGTGGGTTTTTCTGCAAGTTCTTTTATGTGGTTATGTTCCTCTCTCCTATTGGCAATGACAGTAGCTCTAAAACAGATCAAAGGTGCTCAGTAATGTCTGGCTGTCTCTGGTTGCTCTTCTCCCATGAAAGCTCGTAGAATCATAGACCTTAAGGTCAGAAGGGATCATTACAATCATCTAGTCTGACCTCCTGAACAATGCAGGCCACAGAATCTTACCTACCACTTCTGTATCAAACCTGTGTCTGAGCCATTGAAGTTCTCAAATCATGGTTTTAAGACTTGAACATACAGAGAATCTTCCAGTAAATGACCCATGCCCTACACTACAGAGGAAGGCAAAAAAAACCAACTAGGGCTTCTGCCAATCTGCCCTGGAGGAAAATTCCTTCCTGATCCAAAATATGGTGATCAGCTAAACCCTGAGCATGTGGGCAAGACTCATCAGCCAGCACCCAGGAAAGAATTCTCTGTAGTAACTCAGATCCCACCCCCATCTAACATCCCATCACAAGGGCCATTGGGCGTATTTACTGCTAGTAGTCAAAGACAAATTAATTGCCAAAATTAGGCTTTCCTATCCAGTCCATAAACTTATCAAGCTTAGTCTTGAAGCCAGCTATGTCTTTTGCCCCCACTACTCCCCTTGGAAGCCTGTTCCAAAACTTCACTCCTCTGATGGTTAGAAACTTTTGTCTAATTTCAAGTCTAAACTTCCTGATGGCCAGGTCATCCAGATCTTCCTGTATGATATCCCATTCCTTCTCTGTATTGGCAATACGTCCCAGCTTTGTGTCATCCGCAAACTTGATTAGCACATTCCCACTTTTTGTGCCAAGGTCAGTAATAAAAAGATTAAATAAGATTGGTCCCAAAACCGATCCCTGAGGAACTCCACTAGTAACGTCCCTCCAGCCTGACAGTTCACCTTTCAGTATGACCCATTGTGATCTCCCCTTTAACCAGTTCCTTATACATCTCTCATATTGATCCCCATCTTTTCCAATTTAGCTAATAATTCTGCACGTGGAACCGTATCAAATGCCTTACTGAGGATGAGTTGGCAAGGGAGGGTGGTCATTGTGTCCTCTGGGTTGGTTCAGGGTTGTCCAAAGGATCTTATGATCATAGGCTTCTGTCCCTTGTCTCTTACAGTGATGGACATTACAGATATCATCAAGGGAAAATGTGAGAGTGATGAGGACAAGCAGTACTTCATTCCTGTGCACCTGTGAGTAAAGCAAGCACTTATGAGCAGAGAGGAAGGGGGGCTGCAAGGATTGAGGATGAAGGCTGGGGTTAAGACAAATGGGACTTTCTATTCACTAGAGAAGAGCTCAGCTGCAAAAAGGGGAACATTTCTGAGTCAACTGACAGTCTGTCTCTCTTGGGTGGGTAGAAGGGTGGGAAGGAAACACTACCCATGGCCAGGAGAGGCTGAGCATAAGAACAAGGGTATAATAAATTAGCTTAAAAGGTGACAAATTCAAAACTGATCAAAGGAAATATCTATCTATCTTTTTGACTTCAGGATAATTAGATTGTGGAACTTATTGATGCAAATGTCACTGTGACCAAGAATTTAGCAAGATTCAAACAGGAATTGGACATTTATATGGGTAACAAGAATATCCAGAGTTAATACACACATTTTGTAAGACATATTAAACCTCGTGCTTCAGGGTTTGAACAAATCTCTAACAGAAAGGGTTAGCAGGAGATGTAATGTTGAAGGCATATTATTGCACATCTATTTATTAATTCTTTTGAAACTGCTTGTGCTGGCAGCTGACAGAGATGGGGCTAGATGGATCAAGGGCCTGATCCAATCGAGCTATTCCTGTGTTGTTTTTCAAGTACTTGTGGACATATATTTTTCCATCCTATGCCTGTGCACACCCAGTGCACTCAAGACAGAGATATTTCATGAACAGCATTGTCTGGGGATTCTGGGAACTGTCTGTGCCTTGTGTGCACTCATCCCTCCAGCCTAGGCCATAAAGAGCAGGGCTGCCTGACCCCCTCTGTTTCTTTTCAATGCTTGTGTAACATAGGCATGCCCAGAAGGCATATTACACCTGTGTCTGACCAGCTTCTCAATACTTCACCAAAGGAGGGGTTATGTGTGGTCTTGTCAAAGCTAAGAGCTGGCTGATCATCATGGTGATTGTCAGTTGTTTGTACAGGAAATGTTTTAAGAGAGATGTAAAATGTAGAACATCATCATGTTCCAAAACTGTTGGCAATAAGGTGGGATGGGTCTCAGAGATAACTCAAGAAAGAGTGAGAACAATTGCCGTCTTCCAACTCAGCCCTGTGTTTACAGTCCAGACCAGATGCAGGTCTGAGCACTTATAAAGACAAAAGAACTCCATGAAAAACTCTGAATAGAGGACCCTCAGGGCTGAGCTCAAGTTAACGTAATACCCTGATTATGAAGAGACAAATAGTTTGGGACTGTATAGAAAAAGAAAGGGTACAAGGTGTTATCTATGATTCTACCAGAAGATGATTTCTTTTTGTCTTCTGACTCCGGGAGCAGCAGTGAGGGAATCTCTGGTGCCATGTTCAGGTTAGTCACCTTCTATAACTCTGGGCATGACTTCAGAATAGAATTGTACCATTCTAGACAGAGATCCCGTTCTAGGTATATTAATTCTCAGGGACCCCGTTGTTGGCCTCTGGTACTGTATGGGCACCTTCGGATATTGCCTACTACACCAGAACTGCCTCAGTTTATAGTTGAGGCCTCAGTCTCCTCAACCCCAATTGACTTAAGAAATTCCCTCCACTAACGTGCCAACTCTCCTAGCTGCCTGTTTCTGAAGTGCAGGCAGAAGATGAGCTTAAGGCTGATCAACACTGGATCCCAGCTCCCATTTCATCCTCATCCCCTGATGAGGTAGTTGCTCCTGACCCTAGACCACTCATACCAGAGGACTATAAAGCATTCCAGGAGCTAATGAGAACAATAGCCACAACATTGGAGCTGCTGTTAGAGGTTGTTCAGGAGAACCTGTAAGAATTTGTGGGACTTGAACCTGGATCTGTGGTTTGGCGGTGTTTCCATGCTGCCATGGCAGAGTCACTGTGGGAAGTGCTGCCTGCAGTAGAGTTGACCAACAAGCCCTTCCCATGACCGTTGGTTGGTCCAGACCTACTATGGGACAGAGTAGGCCTATTACTCAGTGAGGAGGGAAAGACACTGCAGAGGATGTGAGGGAGATTCCAGCACTTGAGCTGTTCTTTTTAGGTGACAAATCTGAGGAACTGTCCCAGACTGACGTGTCAGTAGAAGAGGATTTTTAACAAATTGATCAATTAAACAGTAATAAATCATCAGAACTAGATGGTATTCACCCAAGCGTTTGGAAGGAACTCAAAGATGAAATTACCACTAGCTATGGTATGTAACCTATCATTTAAATCAGCTTCTGTGCCAGATGACTGGAGGATCATTAATGTGACACAATTTTTAAAAAAAGGCTCTGGAGGTGTTTTTGGCAATTAAAAGGTTGGTAAGCCTGACTTCAGTACCAAGCAAAGTGGTTGAAACTATAGTAAAGAACAGAATTATCAGACACATAGAGGAACACGATTTGTTGGGGAAGAGTCAACATGTCTTTTGTAAAGGGAAATCATGCCAAACCAGTCTACTAGAATTCTTTAAGGGGGTCAAACATGCAGACAAGGGTGATCCAGTGGATATAGTGTACTTGGACTTTCAGAAGGCCTTTGACAAGGTCCCTTACCAAAGGCTCTTAAGCAAAGTAAGCTGTCATGTGATGAGAGGGAGCATCTTCGTATGGATCAGTAACTGGTTAAAAGAGAGGAAACAAAGGAATAAATGGTTGCTCTCAGAATGGAGAGAGATAAATACTGGTGTCCCCTAGGGGTCTGTACTGGGACTATTCAACATGTTTATAAATGATCTGGAAAAAGGGGGAAACAGTGAAGTGGCAAAATTTGTTGACGATACTAAATTGCTCAAGATAGTTAAGTCCAAAGCAAACTGAAGAGTTACAGAGGGATCTCACTAAACTGGGTGATGGGGCAACTAAATGGCAGATGAAATTCAGTTGGTAAATTCAAAGTAATGCACACTGGAAAACATAATCCCAACTATACATAGAAAATGATGGGGTCTAAATTAGCTGTTACCAGTCAAGAAAGATCTTGGAATCATTGTGGGTAGTTCTCTGAAAACATCCACTCCATGTGCAGCAGCAGTAAAAAAAACAAACAATGTTAGGAACCATAAGGAAGGGATAGATGAGACAGTAAATATCACAATGCCACTATATAAATCCATGATAGCCCACACTTTGAATACCGGGTGAATTTCTGGTCACCCCATCTGAAGAAAGATGTATTGGAATTGGAAAAAATTACAGAGAAGGGCAACAAAAATACTTACGGAAGCTGTTCCATAGCCTTATGAGGAGAGATCAGATCCTCCTGTCGGGAGGCAATATAGCTGTGGAACTTCTGCATTCAAAGTGGCATCACTCTTGAAACCTCACACTTGCCAGGGGTGCAGAATGTTCTTGCAGATTCTTAGCAGATAGTTGTAAATTGTAACCAAGTTGTCCCTGAAAAATGAGATAGTGAGGTCAGTTCAGTCTTCTAGAGATGGGAATTTCCTAACATGGACTCACCAGAGACAGTAGGAAATACAGCCTCTCTGTTCAGCCAGAGTCCAGGCTCTGTGACACATACAATTCAACTACCTGAGGAATTGAAGCTTCTGTATGCTTACCTTGAATCCCGCTGATTTCTGGAGTAATCAGGAAGCCAAAACAAGAACAAGCCAGGATGATTTTTAAAGCCCTGGCATGCCAAGACAGTACTGGTATTTGGACTTGCAGACCCTGATGATACAATCTCCCTTCACATTACCAGTTCTCCAGGACATAATTTTGCACTCCAATCCAGACAGTCTCTGCCTGATGCTCAGTGGTTGACCGTTACAGAGATAATCTGTTAACAGGCAGTTCAGCAAGTACAGATTAGTAGCAGAAAGCATTCCACCTGTCTAAGTGGAAGAGGTTCTCCATCTGGATATGTTGGCACAAGTTGTCTCCCTCCATTATGCAAATTTAGGACCTATTGGAACACCTGCTAGAACTCAGGCCTGTCAACAAGCCCAATAAAGATCCACCTGGCAGCCATATTGGCTTTTCACCTGTCTGTTGAGGATTACTCTATTTTCTACCACCCTGTAGTCAGGAGATTCTTGACTTAATCAGGGTCTACTCATTGGTTAAAGCCCCTTTTTCCCTTTGGAACCTTAAAATAGTCTTCTCATTGCTCATGGGACCACATTTTGAGCCTTTAGCCTCCTGTTCCTTGTTTCATTTGTTTCCAAGCTGCATTCTTGGTGATGATGCATAGATTCCAAGGCTAGAAGGGACCATTGTGATCAACTATCCTGTATAACATAGGCCATAGAATTTCCCCCAAAGAATTCCTAGAACATATCTTTTAGAAAAATATCTAATTTGATTTTAAAATTGTCAATGATGGAAAAGCCACCACTACCCTGGGTAAGTTGTGCCAATGGTTAATTACGCTCACTGTCAAAAAATTATGCCTTATTTCCAGTCTATCTTAATTTGTCTATCTTCAATTTCCAGGCATTGGATTATGTTAGGCTTTCCTCTGCTAGACTGAAGAGCCCATTATTAAATATTGTTTGCCAATGTAGATACTTATAGTCTGTAATCAAGTCACCCATTAACTTTCCCTTTAAGTGAAATAGATTGGAGTCCTTGAGTCTGTCACTACAAGGCATGTTTTCTAATCCGTCATTCATTCTTTTGGCTCTTCTCTGACCCCTCTCTAATTTATCAACATTCTTCTTGAACTGTGGACACCAGAACTGGACAAAGTATTGCAGCAGCAGCCGCCCAGTGCCAAATATAGAGGTAAATTAACTTCTCTACTCCTACTCGAGAGTCCTCTGTTCGTGCATCCCAGGATCACATTAGCTCTTTTGGACACAGTGTCACATTGGGAACTGATGCTTACCTTATTATCCACCATGACCCCCCAAATCTTTCAGAGTCACTGCTTCCCAGGGTAGAGTAAATAAGGCCTATTTTTTTTGTTTCTAGATGTATACCTTCCCATCTAGCCATATTAAAATTCATATTTGTTTGCACTCAGTTTACCAAACAATCCAGATTGCTCTGAATCAGTGACCTGTCCTCTTCATTATTTACTACTCCGCCATTTTCTGTGTTATCTGCAAACTTTATCAGTGATGGTTTTATGTTTTCTTCCAGATCATTGATAACAACATTAAATAGTGTAAGCCCAAGAACCAATCCCTAGGGGACCCTACTAGAAACACACCCGCTTGATGACAATTCCCCTTTACAATTACAATTTGAGACCTATCAGTTAGCCAGTTTTTAATCCATTTAATGTGTGCCATGTTAATTTTATCTAGTTTTTAATCAAAATGTCATGTGGTGCCAAGTCAAATACCTTACAGAAGTCTATGTATATTACGTCAACATTATGTTTATAAACTAAACTTACAATGTCATCAAAAGATGATATCAAGTTAGTATGACAGAATCTATTTTCCATAAACCCATGTTGATTGGCATTAATTACATTATTCTCTTTTAATTCTTTATTGAGTCCCATATCAGCCAGTCAATTATCTTGCTTGGGATCAATATCTGACTGGTCGGCCTATAATTACCCACGTAATTTCATTTACCCTTTTAAAATATTGGTACAACATTAGCTTTCTTCCAGTCTTCTCTAACTTCTCCAGTGTTCCAAAACTTATTGAAAATGAACATTAACGGTCCAGTGAACTCCTCGGCAGCTCTTTTAAGGCTCTTGGGTGTAACTTATCTGGATCTGCTGATTTAAAAATGTCTAACTTTAATAGCTGCTGTTTAACATCCTCCCAAGATAAAGAGTGTTTCATATAATATTACATCATTGATAACATTTGCTAGGAGAGTTAGAGAGCTGCAGGCTCTTTTGATGGGTCCCCCGTATACGGTTTTCTATAAGGACAAAGTTTCCTTGCAACCGTGTCCAAAATCTTTGTACATAGTGGTATCAGAATTACACCAAACAGTCTTCTTTCCCAAGTCACACATCCATAAGGATGATGGAAGGCCTTCATACTTTGGATGTCTGCAGGGCCCTATCATTTTACATTGACAGGACTAAACTTTTTAGATCCTCTCCCACGTGGTGAGAAGATGAAGAGGCGAGCAGATACAGCCCGGAGGATATCTAACTGGATTTCTTTATGCATACAGATTTGTTACAGCTTTGCAAAGGTCACTCCAGAAAGAGATACTGCTTATTTTACATGAGCCCAAGCCACCTCAGTGGCCTTCCTCAATAATATCTCTATTATGGCCATTTGCAGAATGGCCATAATGTGGTCCTCTGGTCACAGGATCACACAGCACTATGCAATTTTGGAAGCATCCAGAGCAGATGCCGACTTTGGAAAGTCTGTTCTTCAATCCATGTTTTAAGTGACTTCCAAGTTTCCATTACCATTGGACTACTGCTTGGGAACCACCTCAAATAAAATACAGATGTGCACAAGCACTCGAAGAAGAAACAGTTACTTACTTGCACAGTAACTTGTTCTTTGAGATGTGTTGTACACATATGTATGTCATGATCCACGCTTCATCCCCACTACTTGGAGTCTAACGCAGTGGTTCTCAAACGTTTGTACTGGTGATCCCTTTCACATAGCAATCCTCTCTGCATGCGACCCCCCTCCCCCTTATAAATTAAAAACACTTTTTAAAATATATTTAGCACCATTATAAATGCTGGAGCCAAAGCGGGGTTTGAGGTGGAGGCTGACAGCTTGCGGCCCCCCCATGTAATAACTTTGTGACTCTCTGAGGGGTCCTGACCCCAGTTTGAGAACTCCTGGTCTAATGTCAGCTGGATTCTGGTATGAATGAACTTGAGAGGGGGCCAGGGCGACTCTACTCTTCATGCCCACTGTTGGAGGCATGAGAACATGCTGTGTGCATATGCCATCAGAGTGGGTGCTGATCAGATATCTCTGGCTCAAGTGCACTGGGTGCACACACCGCTACAGTGGAAGATATATGTGCACAACATATCTCACAGAATCACACTTACTGTACGAGTAAATATAGTAACCATTTCTGCACTCACATGCTCCTGTTCCCAGATCCTTTTCTGCAGAGTGGGGAAGCATGGAAATTCCCCACAGTCTCCCTCCCTAGCTGGATGGAGCTGAGCCCCTCTCCCCATGTGCTTTTGTTGTGTTTCAGGGTAGCTGCTGAGAATGACTTCCTTCACAATATGATAAAGAAAGCAGTGGAAGGGAAAGAAATCAACCACAAAGGACAAGGTAAGGGCCTTACACCGCCTCCTCCCACAGCTGGGTGGCCTATCTTAGGGTTTTATCCTGCTGCCCATCCCCATGCTATCTGAACACCTTCCACTTAAATCAGTTGTGACAGTGAAGTGCCTAGTGCAATGAACGGAGTCTCTGGCACTTTTCCTTTCATAGAGTTAACTTTTTTTTTAAAGAGGCCTTTGAGAAAGCTGTTCAGTGGTATAAGAATAGTGCAAGACTGCTCATGAGCCCACGAGGTTATGGGGCTTAACCAGATATAGTAATGCTCTGGCATTTCACCTGGCGCATAGGGTTGCAATGCCACTCACTCAGATTTGATCCTACCACCGCTCCATCAGACAGAAGTGCAGCTGGGCCAAATGACGGAGGGGTGGTTGGACTAAATCTGAGTGAATATTGTTGCATCTTGGTGCATGAGGTCACAGCACCACTCAGGTTTGCCTCAACCACACCTTCATCATGATGGAGGAGAGGCTGGGCCAAGCCTGAGTGGTGCTGAGACCCCATGTGTCTGCTTGCTATGCCACTCGTCATTCAAATTCAGCCAGTGTTGTGTGAGTGCAGTGCAGGTGATGTAAGCAAGGGGAGTCATTGAGCAGCTTGGACTGGGAGGAGATATCCTAGCCCAGGATGGGAGTGGGGCACCAGGGACAGGATGGGGGAGGAGAGGGGCCATCAAGAAGTTCATGGAGGCAATGGGTAAAGGATTGGAGGTGGGGTAAGTGGGGTAGGTTGGGGGCTCTATGTGGGTAAGCAAAATTGTAGATTTTGGAATTGGGAGAGGAGCCCTACCATATTCCTGCATCAGGGCCCTCTGGGGCTTTGTTACACCACTGAAGCCTGTCTACAGTACATGACTTTCAGAATTCATGCACAAAGGCTTTGCAACATTTCCTAAATGGTCAGACTAATGATGCATCTGATCTCCCCTGGAAGATTGTTCCATAGCTGGATCCCTGTGGTAGAAAATGCTTTGTCCCAGTTCTCACATACTTTGTCCTGGCTTTGTGATCTCCATTGTCTGACTGGGAAGGACTTGAGCACAGACTTGATGTGCTCACAACAGACTGAGCCGTGGAGAAGGTGGATAGCTATATTCTGCACAAGATAGAACCTGTGTATCATTGTCACATTCAGCTTCAGATTACAGTAAATCAGCCTGGCGGTGACAAATGCATGCATACAGTAAACCAGCCTGGTGGTGACTGTTGCAAAGTCCTTGTCTGGGAGGAAGGGACGAAGTTTCCTAATGAGCTGGAGGGAGATAAGGCATTTTTGGAAATTGATGCTACCTGGTCATCCAAGTTTAGCGAAGAGCCAAACAGGACCTCGAAACTTCACACCACTATGATAAGTGGGAGCCACACACCTTCGATGGAGACAACATCTCTGAGGCCTGGCTCCTGCAAATGTTTAACATCGTGGAAGCCACTTTCCAACATGAGGCCCTGAACAGCGTGTCCTAGGACTGTGAAATGGACCTGTCTGTGCAGACATCTACGTTGGGGTGTGGGCTGAGCATCTGGTTGAGCTACTCACTGGACTCTATTTGGGGAAAGTAAATTCCCATCCCTTTCTCTCCTTCCTTTCCAGGGTTCTGGGTGTCTCTGAAAATGCTATGGGGAGACTTGAGTCAGGTGCGGAAAGATCATCCTCACTTGGTGGACCGCAGCACAGTTGTGGTCCGCAAGTTAGGCTTCCCAGAGATTATCATGCCAGGTGAGTGAAGAAGGCACCACAGGCTAAGGTTAGCAAGTTTATCCTGATCCATCCTTACCTACTGTCTTCTAAAGTTCTTGTGGCATCGGTCACGAATCCATGCCCCAGCTTTTAAGCAGTCTCTTGGAGGAACCCTTTTAGTGCACCAGCCATGGGCGCTGACTCTGTGAGTGCTCTGGGGCTGGAGCACCCACGGGGAAAAATTGGTGGGTGCTCTGCACCTATCAGCAGTGCCCTGCCCTGCTGCCCAGCTCGCCTCTGCCTTCACCTCTTTCCCTGAGCATGCTGCATGCCCACTTTTCCCCCTAGCTCCCAGTGCTTGCACTCCAAAACAGCTGTTTTGCATGGCTGGGAGGGAGGGGAACAGGGCGCGCTCGGGGAAGATGTGGGGCTGGAGATTTGGGGAACTGGTCCAATAGGGGCAGGGAGGGGGCAGAGTTGGGGCGGGGACTTTGGGGAAGGGGTTGGAACGGGGGTGGGGCAGGGGCAGGGAAAGGGTGGAGCTGCAGCGGGGTTGGGGGCGGGGGGGTGCGAGCTCCCACTGACGCTGGGGAAAGTTGACGCCTGTGGTGCCAGCTGCTCAAGGGGACCCACACAGCCTCACCCCCTCCAAGACTGAGTCTCTGGCTTCCAGCACTCCTGCTTCACACTGTGAGCACTGCTCAGCAAGTCCAACTGAGATAGACTCCTGGCCACTCTTCAGAGATGCATGCAGTAGTTTCCCCAGGAATTGAAATTAGGAGGGGTGTTTGAATTTACAGGGGGGGTGTCAGGGCCAATGAGATATATAAAAGAGATATGAATAAAGTAAATGTTTTGTTAGGATAATGCAAATTTAACATAAGGATAATGCAAGTTACACATAACAGGTCTAGATTTCTAAAAAATGTATAATTTTTTTTTAAATGTATTTAATTTAAATTGATTTTTGAAAAGTAAGTCGTCATGGGATAAGAGGGAAGCCCTTTCATGGCTCAGTAACTGGTTAAAATATGGGAAACAAAGGGTAGGAATAAATTATCAGTTTTCAGAATGGAGAGAGATAAATAGTGATATCCCTGAAGGGTTGGTACTGGGACCATTACTGTTCAACATATTCATAAATGATGTGGAAAAATGGGTAAACAGTGAGGTGACAACGTTTTCAGATGATACAAAACTACTCAAGATAAGTCCCAGGCAGACTGTGAAGAGTTACAAAGGGATCTCTCAAAACTGGGAGACTGGGCAACAAAATGGCAGATGAAATTCAGTGTTGATAAATGCAAAGTAATGCACATTGGAAAACAATCTCAACTATACATACAAAATGAAGGAGTCTGAATTAGCTGTTACCACTCAAGAAAGAGATCTTGGGAGTCATTGTGGATAGTTCTCTGAAAACATCCACTCAATATGCAGCAGCAGCCAAAAAAGCAAACAGAATGTTGAGAATCATTAAGAAAGGGATAGATAATAAGACAGGAAGTATCATAGTGCCTCTATATAAATCCATGGTATGTGTACACCTTGAATACCGTGCAGATCTTGTCACACCATCCCAAAAGAGAGCTATTGGAAATGGAAAAGGTACAGAGATGGGCAACTGAAATGATTAGGGGTATGAAACAGGAGGAGAAATTAGAATGACTGGGAATTTTAAGCTTAAAAAAGAGATGACTAAGGGGGAATATGATAGAGGTCAATCAGCACAGGCTAAGTACAGTTTTACTGACCTTTACTCATACAGTAAGAACAACATTTCATTTCCCACCCAACACCCCCCGCATTCAAGTGATTTGTAACCCAACCCCAGCCAAAATCTATCACTTGGGCAACACAGCTTTCTTTGCTGGATACCTAGGTAGATTAGGTGTGAATGTAAATACAGTCTGGTCCTGAAGCCTTTCCCCCCAGCCTCCAGCTCATCACTAGCTGTCAGGGAGAGCTCATTTAGACTTTGCTTACAAATCATCATTTGAAATTATCACGTTGGCCAACATCACTGAAATGAATGCACTGACATTGTCATAAAAAACAGCTGTATAAGGAAGCTAGTCTATGTTCATACTTCTGAAATCTATTATACTTTTTCAGATCTATGTATTTTATCATACATTGTATATGCTTTTAAAGTGTGTATTAATGTTTCAATTTCAATTCAAATTTCCAAACAGTCACTAAATTGGCATGTTTCAGAGTAGCAGCGGTGTTAGTCTGTATCCGCAGAAAGAACAGGCGTACTAATGGCACCTTAGAGACTAACACATTTATTTGAGCATAAGCTTTCATGGGCTACAGCCCACTTCATTGAATGCATAGAATGGAACATATAGTGAGGACATATATATATATATACATACAGAGAACATGAAAAGGTGGGAGTTGCCCAACCAACTCTAAGAAGCTAATTAATTAAGATGAGATATTCTCAACAGAAGAAAAAAAACTTTTGTAGTGATCATCAAGATGATCCATTTAAGATAGTTTGATAAGAAGGTGTGAGGATACTTAACATGGGGAAATAGATTCAATGTGTGTAATGGCTCAGCCATTCCCAGTCTCTATTTAAGCCTAAATCGATTTTATCTAATTTGCATATTAATTCAAGTTCAGATGTTTCTCATTGGAGTTTGTTTTTGAAGCTTTCCTGTTGCAAAATGGCCACCTTTAAATCTGTTACTGAATGGCCAGAGAGGCTGAAGTGTTCTCCTACTGGTGTTTAAATGTTATAATTCTCAATGTCTGATTTGTGTCCCATTTATTCTTTTGCATAGAGACTGTCTGGTTTGGCCAATATACTTGGCAGAGGAGCATTGTTGGCACATGATGGCATATATCACATTGGTAGATGTGCGGGTGAATGAGCCCCTGATGGCATGGCTGATGTGATTAGGTCCTATGATCGTGTCATTTGAATAGATATGTGGACAGAGTTGGCATCGGGCTTTGTTGCAAGGATAGGTTCCTGGGTTAGTGTTTTTGTTCTGTGATGTGTGGTTGCTGGTGAGTATTTGCTTCAGGTTGGGGGGGGCTGTCTGTAAGCGAGGACAGGTCTGTCTCCCAAGATCTGAGAGAGTGAGGGATCATCTTTCAGGATAGGTTGTAGATCTTTGATGATGCGCTGGAGAGGTTTTAGTTGGGGGCTAGTGGTGTTCTGTTATTTTCTATGTTGGGCCTGTCTTGTAGTAGGTGACTTCTGCATACTCTTCTGGCTCTGTCAATCTGTTTTTTCACTTCAGCAGGTGGGCATTGTAGTTTTAAGAATGCTTGACAGAGATCCTGTAGGTGTTTGTCTCTATCTGAGGGATTGGAGCAAATGCAGTTGTAGCTTAGAGCTTGGCTGAAGACAGTGTATCATGTGGTGTGTCCTGGATGGAAGCTGGAGGCATGTAGGTAAGTACAGTGATCAGTAGGTTTCTGGTATAGGGTGGTGCTTATGTGACCATCACTTATCAGCACAGTAGTGTCAAGGAAATGGATCGCTTGTGTGGATTGGTCTAGGCTAAGGTTGATGGTGGGAGGGAAATTGTTGAAATCATGGTAGAATTCCTCAAGGGCTTTTTTTCCGTGGGTCCAGATGAAGATGTCATCAGTGTAGAGTAGGGGCATTAGGGGACAAGAGCTAAAGAAGCGTTGTTCTAAGTCAGCCATAAAAATGTTGGCATATTGTGGGGCCATGCGGGTACCCATAGCAGTGCTGCTGACCTGAAGGTATATATTGTCCCCAAATGTGAAATAGTTGTGCATGAGGACAAAGTTGCAAAGTTCAGCCACCAGGTTTGGCATGTAACTAGTTCACAAAACTTGAGGGGGTGTTGGGCAAATTCGGGGGTGGGGGGGTGTACAGCCCCCTTAGGGGGCGATGTACACCCCCCTTAGGGGGCGTGTAGGGAAATCACTGGACGCATGCACCCCAGCAAGTATTTACAGGGACACCCAAACAGCATTTTCAAAACAGAGTAGGATTTATTAGTCAAGTGATCACAGTCCTTAGGTTAGCACAGAGACATAAAGGTTAAAGCATCATCCAGTCTGGTCAAGCCACAATTCACCAACCAAGCTGTAGGGAACTCCATATTCAGACACTGTCTCTCTGAGCTCCTTAGTGGGTCCCAGTAGAGAGCAGCAAGCTTTTTCCAGAGCCCACACTTTATTCCCTGCTGATCACCTCTCAGTCCTTAGTTCTCCAGGCAGGGCCATGCTGAGTTCACAACCCCCGCTGAGAGGCACGAAAAAGCTCCTTTCTTTGCGTTGTTGTTTGCTAGGTGTCAGTGTTCTGGCCATTGGGGTTTTCCATTGTCTTCTCACATTTTCCATTGTTTTGGTTTGGCCTAGGCCAGTCCTTTTTTAATGACCCATTCAGCTAGGTCTTGGTCTGCCCTGAGAGCAAGTTTAATATTTCCCCCTCCCCGCTTCCCCAGGTAACAATGCAAAGCATAGGGGAAACTGAGGCACATATGGACATAATACAAATATTACAAAAAATTCCCTCTTCATCATCACAACATCGTCTTGGATTTTCTTCCCCAGAGCAAGGGCTTTTGCCTATCATCTGCATGGGGGAGCAGGATCAATATCCTGACTCTTTGTACATCTAGTGACCTGTGTTACAGATCTGCTCAGGCTAGGGCCGGCACCAGACGAGAAAGCATGTGCCTGGGGCGGCACATTGTAAGGGGCGGCATTCCAGCCAATCTTGGGGCAGCATATTCCAGCTGCCTTGCCGTGGTTCTTTTGCTTTTGGGAGACCGGTCCGCAACTCTGGAGCCCCAGGGCACGGACCCCGGCCTGTGGGGCAGGAACTAGCAATCTCTGCGGCTCCGTGCT
Organism: Aldabrachelys gigantea; assembly: GCA_026122505.1. Lineage (NCBI taxonomy): Eukaryota > Metazoa > Chordata > Testudines > Testudinidae > Aldabrachelys > Aldabrachelys gigantea. The sequence goes on from CM047483.1 coordinate 147,752,590, forward strand.
GCCGGGCTCCCCAAGATGTGCCACTCCCTGCCGTCTGCACCGGCCTCTGCCTCCCGTGCCACTCTGAGCCCGGCCAACCTGCCTTTAAAGGAACGGCTGAGCCAGCACCTTCTGCAGCACCTGGGGACTCCGCCTGCCCGGCCGGGAGAAACACCCCAAGGCCAGAGGGGGGAGCCCTTCTTGCCCAGCTGCAAGCGGGCTGCAGCGCCGCCTTTCACCCCTCTGCGAGCTGCCTTGACTGCCCTCCACGCACTCCCTGGGGCTGCCCCCCCTCCTTCCCCCCCCTTCTGCAGTCTTGCAGGCAGTAGGAGGTTTGGTTTTTGTTTTTTTTTTTTGCTTGGGGCGGCAAAAAAGCTAGAGCCGGCCCTGGGTCAGGTTCTCTCTGCTGGCCACCCACCATATTCTTGTGAGAGGAATCCCAGCTCATGGATCCTCAAGTGTTTTAAGCTTCCAAAGTGAGACAGAGCCCAGGCACTGTGCCAGTGTTGGGGGTTCCTAGGCAAACTCTGGAAGTGCAAACCCTCTGTCTAGCACTCCCTCAAAAGCTCTGACCACATGGTCCAGCTGCCTAGCCCTCTGAAACCAGTGATTCCTGCTGCCCTGTAGCTTAAACACATCCTCTCTCAGAATCCCACCAATGACGTGAGCCTTCTGGGTTACAGTTTAATTCTTTCAGGGCCATGTGGTGAGCATAGCTTATAACACCTACAGACAGACTTCACACAGGTTCTAACTCGCTCATGGCCTTTATGTAATCACATGAAAAATACACAGGTCTGTGCAAAAATAATAAATCCTACGTGCATCCCCCCACCTTAGAGCATTCTTTGGGCTGGGGATCAAAATCCTTCTGCTCCAGTGCATGGCTTGTCCTAAAAAAGAGTCGTCTTCTCTAGGTCATCATTCCTCTTTTTACCTTGGCTAGTCCATGGCCTGTCCTCCTCCTGCGCAGGGCCGGTGCAAGAATGTTTCATGCCCTAGGCAAAACTTCCACCTTGCACCCTCCCCTGTCCCCGAGCCCCCGCCCTGAGGCCCCCCCCCTTCCACGGCAGCTACCCCCATCTGCCCTGAGGTAACCCCCCTGTGGCAGCTCACCCTGCTCCACCTCCTTCCAGAGCACGCCGTTGCTGCTTCACTTCTCCCGCCTCCCAGGCTTGTGGCGCCAATCAGCTTAGGTGCCGCAAGCCTGGGAGGCAGGAGAAGTGAAGCAGCCATGGCGTGCTCGGGGAGGAGGTGGGGTAGGGGTGAGCTGGGGCGGGGAGTTCCCCTGCTTGCTGCCCCCACCACCCTCTTCCTTACTGCAGCCGGCCCTCCCCGCGCTCCCGTGCTCCAGCTCCCTCCACCTAAATGCCGGTGGCAACCAGGGAGGCCAAAGATCTGGCCACCACGGCCGCTGCTGAAGAAAATGCCGCCCCCGAAATCCTAGTGCGGTCGCCTAAATGGTTGCACCGGCTCTGCTTCTGCCCAAACTTCCTGTGCGTTTCTTTCTAAGTTCCTGTTTATATGCCTCCCCACCCAACACCTAACAGTCTTTGTTCTGCCTTTTAGTAAATGTCCACCCTCTACTTCCCCCCTCCTTTCAGAGAGGTAGGGTAAAACTGGTTTCCCCCAGGATGTAGTTATTTTTTAGCATAACAGTTGTGTGGTTGTACAGACAGATCCCCCCAAATCATTGCAATCTGTCACTGCAGTGTCTGGGTGCTATTGGGGATACAGTGTATGTGTGAGAGAGAGAGAGAGAATGAATGGGGGATGCCTTATTCCCCTTTTTACTCAGATGGAAGCTGGGCTCTTCCAAAGCAACCCAACGCCTGCTAGACTGAACAGGCAACTGAAGTGGGATCTGCCAAATGGAAGAGAAGCCAGACCAGACCAGCTCAGTTACTGCAGTGGAACCAGAATTACTCTTCATGGGCCTGCTGCTTCTAGCCCTTTAAAATGTGAAAGGCCTTTGTCTTGGATACCCCAGAAGCACTGGGTATCTGGCACCTCAGCTGCATAGTGAGAGATTATTCTGATTCCTGCAGTTGAAGAATGGCCAAGCAGGTGGAGAGGGAAAATCAGACTGCCTGCCCTTATAGAGAGACCCATACTAGGAATTTGAGTGGGGCTGGCTGGCCTGCCTGCCTGCCACCCACCCCTCCATTAAAAGACACTTCAGCCATTAGTCAAGTAAGGGGTAAGTGTAAGGGAGGAAATGAAGGGACCATATCAAAACACTAGTAAATGTGTAGTAGGGACCAGTTTTTGCTGGTCTCAGTGACTAGGAGTGGGCAGGGCTGGATGGGACTTAATGGGGCTTCTTGGCTCTAAATTCCAGGAATCTACGAAAAATGTAGGTCTATGTTGAAGCGGGGTGGGGGAGAAGAGGTTGTTTAATTTTAACCAAAGCATTGCCCTATCCCTGACTAGTCCTGTGTGCTTTGGGGTGGGAGAGCATTGAGGGCTCCTGGGGCCACTGGTAGCCACTCAGGCCTGACCTCACTGCAACCTCTCTGTGTGTGGCTCTCTCCAGGGGACATCAGGAACGACATTTACCTCACATTGGTGCAGGGCGAGTTTGACAAGGGGAACAAGAAGACGCAGAAGAACGTGGAGGTGACAGTGTGTGTCTGTGATGAGACTGGAAACATGATGCAGGTTAGTGTGCCCCATCTGGCCTGCTGGCTGTAGTGTAGTGGGAGCATGTGGTGGTGGGTCCAGGGAAAGGGGAAATCCCGAACTTGTGGGATTGAGTCTGACTGTGCCAATACTACTTGACTCCTCACTCCTTTGGTGATCAAGTATCAGGGGGTAGCCATGTTAGTCTGTATCCACAAAAACAACAGGGAGTCCGGTGGCACCTTAAAGATTTGGTGCCACTGGACTCCTTGTTCCTCTGGAGATGTCTCAGGAGGAGCCAGACATCCTTGGGTTAACTCCATGGACTTCAGAGGTGCTCTATAGAACCAAGCCAATGGGAAAGTGCTGGATCTGGATCTGAACTGCACAGACCTGTCTGGACGCAGCTTTGCAGTAGTGCTCAGAGGCAGTTACCACCTAGGAAGTCTTGGCCATCTCCTTCACTGCAGCTGGTTGGAGTGTTCTTGGCAGATCACTCCGAGGGCACTAAGCCTCTGGAAATGGACCTTCAAACCTGCGTCTAAACCTGAATCCTTCCTGCATTGTCAAACATTGCCTAGAACAGGAGTCGGCAACCTTTCAGCAGTGCTGTGCCGAGTCTTCATTTATTCACTCTAATTTAAGGTTTCGCGTGCCAGTAAAAATTTTAACGTTGTTAGAAGGTCTCTTTCTATAAGTCTATAATATATATACCTAAACTGTTGTATGTAAAGTAAATAAGGTTTTCAAAATGTTTAAGAAGCTTCATTTAAAATTAAATTAAAATGCAGAGCTCCCCGGACTGGTGGCTAGGACCCAGGCAGTGTGAGTGGCACTGAAAATCAGCTTGCGTGCCGCCTTTGGCACCTGTGCCATAGGTTGCTACCCCTGGCTTAGAACAAGAACCAGACTCTGCCATCACTGTCTATCTTGGACTACTCTTTGCATAGTCCCGGTGTTGTGAAGTCCCATGCATTTTCCCTCTCTAAGTACTGTTTGACAGAGGGATTCTTTTGGTTGGTCCCCTTTATACGTTCCTTCAGCGGCCCAATGACATACCTTCCATGGCAGATGCTTTGGTGTCATTCTTAACACATCTCAGATATTTCCAGCTTTGTTTCTGAATAACTTTGGCGATAAGGGGTTGCTGAACTTTCTGAAAAATCTCAGCATTTGTTTATAAATTCAGTCCATCTAATACCTAGAATTTTCCTGAGGCATTTGCTTTTCGAGGCATTTAGACATCTGTCTATACCTTTAGTGGGTTTACAGGTTTCACATCCATATGTTAAAGTGGAAATAATATTTGAGTTAAAGATTTGTAGCTTGGTCTTTATTGTAGGTTTTTGATGACTAAATCTTGTTTTAAGCTGGTGAATGCAGCTACTGCCTTGCTAATTCACCTCTAAAACCAGAACCAAAAAGGCTGTGAGAAGGGAAAGGGGAGAATCAGCTTCTTGTAGGGCTTGTCAGAACCATTCAAGGCCCTCCAGCCGCTCCTCAGATGTGCATGGCCCTATCCTCACAACTTGTGTGTTAGAGACTCCAAATGCCGGAGCAGAGGGAGAGGCTTTCGGTGCTACAGAAGTGAGACGTGGCTTGGGAAAGGTTCGTTAAGGAGAAGAGCACAGGGAAGTACATGGTGTCACGGAGTCCCTGGGCGATGCTCTGGAACTGCTCCCCACTAAGCCAGTCAGGACTTTGGGGAGCCTCCTCTCCCTTGGAGCAGACTTGTTCAGGGCAAGAAGCTCACACGGCTTCACCTCCTGGGTCTCTCCTTGGAGCATTCAGCATCCTCTGCCCCTCCGTGGGCTTCCCACAGCGAGCCCACCCAGGCGGGGTCCTGGGGAAGCCACAGGGCTCTGCACCCCCACTTTGAAGTCAGACGTGACTCTTAGCCAGCAAAACAGAGGTTTATTCGATGACAGGAACAGGGTCTAAAACAGAGCTTGTAGATACAGCGAACCAGACCCCTCAGCCGGGTCCATTCTGGGGGGCAGTGAGCCAGACCCCTAGGTCTGCCCTTCACTCCTCGTCCCCAGCAAGCTCCAGACTAACTCCCCCTCCAGCCCCTCCTCTCTGCTCAGCTCTTTTCCCCGGGCCAGGAGGTCACCTGATCCCTTTGTCTCCAACACCTTCAGTTGGCACCTTTGCAGAGGAGGGGCCCAGGCCATCAGTTGCTAGGAGACAGAGTGCCAGGCATTTAGGTGCACTGGCCCTTTGCTCTGCAGCAATCACACACCCTTATCCCACCACCTAATACTTAAGAACTGCCTAGGGGACACTGAGGCACCAACACAGTATTCAGAGCAAACATTAAGAACAGTCCCAGTTCGTCACACATGGGTAAGGGAAGGAGATTGTGCTCTTGCTTAGGCCAAGCCCTGGAGTTGCTCCTGATAGTACATTGACTCTTGCCCTTACTCATTCTCCACATGTTTGCTTTTATTTCTAATTAAACTCTCAGCTGATACATTGGATGTAGACTTGTTAAAAATCCAGAGATGCAATCTCTTCCCCCACTCCAGTCTCTCTCTCTGCGATAATGATTTTCCCATGTTGCAACAAGACTTGAGTCTTGAAAGCTCTCTGGAGGGTTGTGAATCCCTTGCTGCCTTCCTTGGAAGACTGAGCCAGCTCGGCAGTTAGAGAGGGCATTCCAGCCTAGCAAGGCAGCTTCACTGCAGCCCCATTCACTCTCAGCTGTGGGGCTCTGTCATGGTGTGTATCACTCACTGGTGGACTAGTGCCTCCTCATCATTCTCGGGATTAGCTCGAGGCAGACTTCCCCATCCCTCCTTTCCTGCAGTCTGCCTGCAGCCTCTCACAAATGTCAGGAACTGCAGCGTCTTCTTTGGAGCTCAGCCTTCTGGCTGTGTCACTATCCACGTTCCCCCTTCAAGGGAAGTTTAGCTCCTCAGTAGTCTAGCCATTTCGCCAGTGGTATCTGCAGTCAGTTGGCCCGCCCACTACTCCATATCCCAGCCCAGGGACCCTCTGAACTGCAGTTACTTACTGCACTCCTTTGTCTCTACTATCACTGTATTTCCCTGGGCCACTTCCGCAGGGTCACACCACTCTCCTCGATCTGAACAGCCTGGCTGGAGCTCCTTCTCTTCTCCCTGGGTTTCTGCTTACAATTCTCTGTCCAGGGTGTTACAGGGTTGCAGCCTACTCAAGGCACAGTCTTCCCTCCTCAAGCTCCAGGGAGCCACTGACCCTTCTCTGCCCTGTGGCGCTTCTTATATGGGTCTGCTGGGTCCTGACTGGCTGCTCCTCACAGCCCCCTCCTTTTGGCTGCTTTCTGCACAGCCTCCGTAGGGTTCTATTAACCCCTTGCATGTCAGCGTGGGATGGACGCCCCATCACAGGCTCTCACTGGGAGATGCGGCTCAGGGACGGGCAATAGTAATTCAGTGCAGAGTGGCATAGCTATAACGGACTATGCATGCCAGGCTGACAGAACAGTGAGGGCAGTGGGGCTGCCTGTTTGTGCAGGATGGCACATCCAGTGGGTGGGAAGGAGACCGTGCTGTGGGTGGGCAGTTGGAAGCCACCAGATGGAATAGTAAAGGCTAGAGTGGGCTGGCACAGTCATGGAGCTCAGCATGCTATGACAGGTTGGTACAGACAGGGGAATGGGGTACTGTAGGCTGGGGCTGGTTAGCATATTGGTCAGCATGCAGCATTTCTGTTCTTAATTGTTGATTTCCATGTCTGTGGCAGAAATGCTGCAGCTCTGAATTGCTTGGATGCAGGACAACTATTTGCCTAGGAACCATAAAAGCTCAGCACTAACTGACTCTCCCCTGGCTGTCCACTTCTCAGAATGTGATTTTCCCGGGTGCTGGTGACAAGCCTTCAAGTGAATATCGTTCTGTGGTCTATTACCAGCAGCGGCAACAGCGGTGGATGGAGACAATGAAGGTCTGTTTGAACTTCCCCATGCTTGGAGGTGGTTGGGGAGGGGATCAGCTGTGATTGGAATTTTGGACATGAAACATGCAAACCGAGCTTACTGGGTCCCAGGTGTGAGGTCTGTTCTGATCAGACTCTGTCTCCTGACTCACACAGAGGCTAGGCAGAACTGTGAAGAACATCAGATGGTTAAGAATTAGTTCTCTTATTTCTCTTGTGCAAGGAGAATGAACAGCCTGAGGGAGTCTCCGCTGCCCAGAGAAATCCCTTCCCAATGAGCAAAGTTCACAGCCCTCCCATGCAAACAGAGGAGGGAAGAGGTCAGCTCTGAGACTGAATATTACTTAATGACCCGCTGCATGGCAAACAGGGGTGATCATACAGCTCAGTCCATAGAGGGAGCTGTGACACAAGAGCAAATCCACATGCGTAGAGACAAATATCCATAGTGTCCATGGTTATTGGGAGCTCCTTTCCTCAAGGCCCTGAGTCTTGAGAGCAAGGGGAGTAACAGAAGCTGCGTAGATCAGCTCTGCACTCCATATGCAATCCCACAGCACTGACTGAACTCCCTAGGTCTTGCCACAGCCTGCTGTCCTCAGTGAAACCTGGCTTGCATTCTCTAGGGATTCAGCCCCAGTCATGAATGGGGTATGGCCACATATCATTATAGGTGGATATGGACACAGGCATACAGATATATACAAAGATGCCAGGGTACCTCCATATGCACATGTGTACCTGCACAGACACATCCAAGTATGGACACAAGCACACACGTATGCACAGCTGCACACACTGATGGACATGCACAGATACACAGTCACATGTTCAGATCTCTACACTTTACTAGTTAAAGGTAGAATGGGGTTCTGGATTGAGCATCTTAATCTATGACTGACTTTTGGCTGGCTCTATCAAAGCTTAGGTCCTCTGATGCTCTCATGACTGGGCCTATTCCCTCCTGTGCTAATGCTGGCTCTTCTCTCCTAGATTGCTGTTCCCATTGAAGATGTCCACAGGACCCATCTGAGATTCACCTTCAGGCACCGCTCTTCCAGTGACTGTAAGTTTTCCTTCTGCTTCTGATCTTGTTCTGTTTGTGGTCCAGGCATGGGCTAGGGCCTCTCCTCTAGAGTCAATCTGCAGGACTGAAAAAATCATGTGGTGGCACAGGGTGGGCTGTAGCACGTGGTTTTGGCTGGGACAGCTTTGCAAGGCTTCCCAGATACAGGGAGGAAGCACTGCAGTTTATGCAGCCCACAACTGCTGCTGTGCAGCCTGACCTGTCCCTCCTTCACAGTGATTCTTGTCTTCAGGGTTCTTCTTTGACTAGATGCAGCTACGTATTCCACATAGGTGTATGCACACAGTGCACTGGAGTTGGAGAATTTTGCCTAGCAGTACTTGTGGGGCAGGGGCAGCATTCATGCCTTGTGGCTGTTCCCCCTCCCCGGCTATATGAGGCAGCAGTGCTCTGACTCCCCTCCGTTTTGTCTCACTGCTCATGGCTGGAGTCTGAGCCCTGTATGGTTTTCACCTCACAGTTCCTTCTCGGTTACTGAGTTTTCTCTGTATATAGTTGTATAGCTAGTTAGTACCCATGTTAGTAAGTTAGTATAGTTAGTTGTCTTGGATAATGCCGTAACCAGGGTTCAAACACTATCCATTGTGTGTGTGTGGGGGTGATACCCATTAGTGATCCCCACACAAGGTGTTTGCTCTGTTTGGGTGAGGGTTTAGTTTGTAAATCATTCTAAAAGGGCTCAGGTGGCTAGAGAACTTTGCCTGAAGCAGCACCTCCTTGAGCAGGCCGTGAGGACTGTTTCAGCACCGAGGCTTGAATTGGATCAGCAGTCACCCTCGGGCTCAGTGATGACGCCACTCCACATGCCAGAGCTAGTGTCTCTCCCAAGAGATGGGGGAGCCATTTGCCTTCTCAAGTGCACTGAAGAAAAGATCTCATAAGACCAGTTGGTACCACTCCTGGTGTCTTCCTCTAAGAAGAGTATGGACTGGCCTCATGCTACTGCCAACATGTGGGATGGAGCAGATCCTTCAAATCGCTTCCTGGTACTGCCTAGAGATGTGCAGGTGTCCATACTGTTGACTCTGGTTCCAGCCCTGGGATGTCTGAGTCTGGTACTGACGACAATGATGCCAGCACCGGTGCTCTCCATTCCAGTGGCCTAGTGGGTGACAGCAGGTCTACTTGGTCTATTGTTCTGGACTTCTCAGCACAGACATTGTCTTGGTGGAAGATCCCGTCTTTGATGCCGGCACCATTGTGACGGAGCAGGGTGGATTTGACCTGAGAATGTTGCAGGGGAGTTACATTGGGGATGAGAAGGAATCTACCTGAGCTGTAACCTGAGCCAGGAGGGGTGTGGGGAGAAATCACACCTTCTGCCTGGGAGACTGAACAAAGGAGAGGAGGAAGAGAGGGGAGGTCGGAGAAAACGAAGAGAGGAATTGTTTAGTTTGTTTGGACTGGGTGATGCAATGCAGGGAACCCCAAGCTGGGGACTAAGCTCCCTGAACCCCCAGAAGGACTTGATTGAGGGGTCCTGGTTGTGCCTACAAGCTCTGCTGTAGACTGCATTCCTATTGTCCAATAAACCTTCTGTTTTACTGGCTGGCTGAGAGTCACCGTGAATCCCAAGAAGAGGAGTGAAGGGCCCTGATCCCCCGACACTCCGAGACAACCGTCCGTTGCATCAACACTGCTGCTGACCCCGGTACTGGATGCAACTATGATGTATTTGGCTCTGGTTGTGCCAGTCGGTACCAGTACCTCTTTCCTGCTGGGTAGCAAATGAGTTAGACAGGTTGCTTCTGCCATCAGGGCTAGTTCCACCACTGTCCCCAGAGACCTGGGGCTTCTCAGGATCCAGGTCAAGGTTCTCCTCCCACTCATCATCACCTGATATGTGTTGAAGACTATTCTTGGAGCAACTTTGCTATTGAGACTGGCAGTCAGGACTGGGGCCCCTCACCTGGGGCCTACTGGCCACCAATGCCCTATCTTATCCCCAGTGGCCTCACTGGAATCTATGGGATGCTCCTTGGTCTTGGAAGTCGCATTCCTCATCCTGTTCCAGAGCAGATCACCGGGCACATCGGTGGCTGCAGTTGTTGATCCACTGCAAGCTGAGGCATCAGTTGGCTTCCCTTCTTGGGGCCTCCGAAATTGTTCCACCCAGGTCCAACAATTCAGGGGCAGGACCCATCCCTAGCGCAGCTGACTGCTTCATCATTATCCCCTGACAATTCAATGTTACCAGGCTCCTCTTCTACCTTGGTGCCTGAGGATTTCAAGGCCTACCAGGATCTTCTGCAGCATGTGGCTGCTACCTTGGCAGAGTTCCTGAGGGAGAATACTCTCAAACTACTGAAAATTCTCCGGTTGTCTGCCCCAGGGAGGTTAGCCCTCTCTATTAATTACGCATTCCTGGAGCCTGCAAAGGTTCTTTAGCTTTCTCCAACTTCAGTGCCACCCATGACAAAATGTTGAGAGAAATGTAAATCTGTGTAGCATTTTGAGGGCTTCTGTTCCCTCCCTGTCCCTAATTCCCTGGTTGTGAATGCAGTGAATGATAGGGCCTGGCAGGGCAGGTATAAATCTTTGCCCAAGGACAAGGAGTCCAAGAGGATGGATTTAGTAGGCAGGAAAATCTATACCTCCTCTTCCCTGCTGTGGTCAGATGTTTGGCTGCATGTGTGTTCTTTCAGTGTGCTGTTCCAGTCCCTATCTTTGGGGAATGTGTTTGGTCTCGAGGTGTTCTGGTACCACCTGTTCTGGAATATGTTTGCGAATGTATTCTTATGCCTAGCACTACTTAGGAATGTGTGTTTCTGCAATATCAGCCCTGTTCTTGCCAGATTCTGTGAGCAAGGCCAACCTCTTGCTCACAGCTTAACTTTGCTTTATATCCGCAAAGTTTTGACTACTTTAGCCCAAGTCTTATCCCAGGCCTCTGATGCATAGGCTTATGTTTCAGGCCCTCTTCCTACTACACCTGCAAATGAGTATTGTGAACCAGCAGGCACTGTCCAAGTACAATTTTATTAATTGGACAGCTATGTCTAAATTTGTAGAACAGTTACTTGAAGTCTCCAGGGAGGAATTTCGAGTGCTGATAGCTGAGTGCTGTTTGGTGGCCAAGACATCCTTCCACTCAGCTTTGGGCATGGCAAATACATCAGCCAGAGTTATAGCCTCAGTAGTAACCATGAAAAGGGTGTCTTGGCTGCAAAATTCGGGCATTGATCCCAATGTGCTGCAGACTCTTGAGGACATGCCCTTCGGTGGTTGAGTGCTTTTTTCACATAAGACTGCTGAAACCTTGCACTTGTTTAAAGACTCAAGAGCTCTCTAGGAATATCTACTCCAGAGGTGCGGAGACACTATTTTGATAGTCAGCAGCAGCATCAACAGTACTGCCCACAGTGGTACTTTGGGCAGTTCTTCCCTTCTCTGAGGCAGCGAGACTTTCTGAGAAAGGCAGAGGTCTTTGGTTCTGGGTTCAGCCAGTCAACTTGTCCTCCCCTGGCATTTACCCAGAAGCTGGAAATGGGCGACAGAAGATGGATCACTTGATGATTCCCTGTTCTGTTCATTCCCTCTCAAGCACCTGGCATTGGCTAGTGTCGGAAGACAGGATACTGGGCTATATGGACCTTTGATCTGACCCAGTATGGCTGTTCTTATGTTACTACCAAGTGCTTGTTTTGACTTATACATCCAGGGCAGCAATGCAGTTGTTACTTCTATATCCCTGTTCCCCCTTCCACTCGTTTTCACGCTATTTGGGTCTCAATTACCACTGACAGCTGGGTCCTGAGCACTGTCAGATGGGTTACACCATCCTGTTCCTTTCTGCCTCTTCTCCTCGCCCTGTCTCTCTTCAGGGACCCTTCTCACAAGACACTGTTCCTTGAGCAGGTTCAGTCTCTAATAGCATTAGGAGCTGTGCAGGAGGTCCCTCAGCAGCACCAGGCCGGGGCAGCAGGTTTGTATAATTTTTGTTGGTGCCCAGAGTGGGTCCAAGTCTTGCCCCCACCACACCTGCCTAAGGCTCTGGGAGGGAGTTTGGGTGTGGGAGGGGGTTTGGGGTGCAGCCTCTGGGAGGGAGTTTGGGTGCAGGGGGTGGGCTTTAGGCTGGGGCAGGTGGTTGGGGTGCAGGAGAGGGTGAGGGGTGCAGTGCTTATGTTGAGTGGCTCCTGAAAGCGACCCTCACACCCCTCTGGCAGTGGATCCTAGGTGTGGGAGCTGGGAGATCTCAGCGTGCCACTGCTCACAGGCACCACCCTTGCAGCTCCCATTGGCTGCAGTTCCTGGCCAATGGGAGCTGTAGAGTTGGCACTCGAGGTGGGGGCAGCATGTAGAGACACTCCCCCTGGGGCCATAGGGGGCCATTCCAGCTGCTTCCGGAAGTGATGTGGAGCCATGTTAGCTTTGCTGTGTTGTCAGTGGTGGCGGCAGCAGCTGGGGGGCCCCAGGCCCTTTTAAATTGCCCAGGGGTGTCAGGCAGGGCTGGGGGAGAGACCCAGCCCCGAACATTGGTGGAGCCAGGCCCCCAGGCCCTGAATATTCCTGGAGCATGGACACCATGGGCCCATATAACTCACCGCCCCTGGCATCAGGGCCAAGGGTTTTATTTCTGTATTTTCTGGTTCCCAAATCCAAAGGAGGGGTGAGACCTAGTCTCGATCTCTGCAACCTCAACAAATATATCAGATACACGATATTCCAAGTGATCATCCTATCAACAATCCTCCCACATTAAATCAGAATGACTGGTTTGCTGCTCTGGACCTTCAGGACACTTCCTGTCAGGGGATGATTCTTCTGAGCCACAGACAGTTTCTCCAGTTCTTAGTGGCATACCGACATTATCGGTATGCAGTAATCCGCTTTGGCCTTCTCTCTGCGTGGTTATAGTGATAGCCTACCTCGGGAAGGGGGAAATTCATATCTTCCTGTGCCTGGGCAATTGGTTACTGAAGGGCAAGTCCAGGGAAGAAGTTCAGTCTCGTGTACACGTCACACTATGCTTACTCATTCTCAACAGAGAAGTCAATGTTGGTCCCCACTTCAAGAATTCAGTTCTTTGGGGCTTAATAGATTCTATAAGTTCGAGAGCTCTTCTGCCGATGGACTATTTTGAGGCAATTCTTCGTCTGTGTTTACAGCTTGAGTGTGCCTAAGGCTGTTGGATCGCATGGCTGCTTGTGCACAGGTGGTACAGTTAGTGTCTTCACCCTTTCCAGATGTGGCTGAGGAGAGTTTATTGCCCAACCCATCACCCTTTGCACTGATTGGTCTGGCTCCCTCCATTGATCCTGGACTCCTTATAGTGGTGGAGAGTTCAAGGTAATGTATGCCAAGGAGAGCCCTTTGCTTGGTCCCCATTGACCAGGACCATTGTCATCGATGTGTCCTTGGGAGGCTGGGGTTGCTGAGTTCAGGATCTGTGCTCCGAGCAGGAAGCTGTTTTTTGTTGTTGTTGTTGTTGTTTTTCCATATCAACAGTCTGGAGCTTCAGGCCAATTACAATGTATGTCATGCCTTTCATAGTTGTGTCAGGGGCCTAATAGTTCACATTCTTATGGACAATACCACTGTGATGCATTATGTGAACAGACAAAGAGGAGCACACTTGAGAGTGCTGTGTCAGGAAGCAATCAGGCTTTGGCAGTTATGCATCAGAGAGAATGTTACTCTGGTACTTGATCATTTACCTGGGGCCCAGAATCAACTTGTGGATCACCTCAGTAGGAATTTCTCCCTCAGTCATAAGTGGTCTCTGAAGTCTAGTGTTCTGCGGTCCCTCTTTGCAATGTGGGGCAATCCTACGATTGATCTGTTTTGCTCTCAGGGGGGCCTCACTCCAGGCTCCCTGACCAACCTTTCACGTAGGTTGGGAATCAGCTTCTGTATGGCTTTCTTCTGATTCCAATCATCCCACAGGTAATCTTCAAACTCAAATTGGACCCTGCCATGGTCATCCTCATTGCTTCAGCATGGCCGAGGTGATGCTGCTTCTCTGACCTTCTGGGGTTTTCAATTCAGCCTTCCATATCTCTTTCTTTTCATCCTGACCTCCATACTCAGCATCATAGTCAGCATCCAGCACTCAGCTCTCTACATATAACCACATGGCTGCTCCATGGTTAAATGTGGAGGAGGAACAATATTTGGAGGCTGTTGGGCAGATTTTATTCAATAGTAGGAAACCCGCCACCAGATTAGCCTATTTGGCTAAATGGAAACATTTTTCGGAGTGGTGATTGGCTCGTGGGGTTCAACTGATATTAACTGGGATTCAGGACCTCCTGGAGTATTTGTCGCATCTACAGGTCTTGCATTCAGTTAATTGAAGGTCCACTTGGTTGCAATGTCAGTGTTCATTCACTCACCTATAGGAGATCAGTATTTCTGAACACTGTGGTGGCAAGATTCTTGAAAGGAATCCTTCCTCTTCACCTACCAGCAAGAACCAGTTCCTTTGTGGGATCTCAGTAGTGTCTTGGGGTGCATGGATCAGCATTCACATCACACTCCCCATCAGTACCCTCCCTGAGCTGGGGAAGCTAAAGATCCAACTAGTGGACCTAATTTGGTGATGAATCCTGGTCAGATGCCACCTGAGGCACACTGGACATACACTCAGAAGAATATTGTGTTAGTGGCTCTGATGGGACCTCCATTCGAGCTGAAGGGACAAGCAGTCCAACGAAGTGGGTATTCACCCACAAAAGCTCATGCTCCAATATGTCTGTTAGTCTATAAGGTGCCTGTAGATGTGCGGACTCACCCCTGTGGCGCCTCCTGCTGGTCTGCAAGGGAATTAGCTGGATTTCTAGCCTCCGGAGCACCCTCTGCAGGCTGGTGATCTACCTGTCCTCTCGGCCCCCATGTCCCTCCCAGGACCCGGTGCCCTGTTAGCTGGGGTGCTGCCCCCTGGCAGTAACCCCTTTCTCTCAGGGTCTCCCCTCCCTGGGGAACCCCCACCCACTATCCCCACCTTGCCTCAGTATATGGCTACTGCCAGTCATCGTCTAGCCCCCACTCCCTGGGACAGACTGCAGTATCAGCCTACTCATCACTGGCAAGGAAGGTTTGGACCTGCTGTCTTGGCCTACCCCTGGGCTGCCCTCCGCAACTGCCAGTACCTGTTGCCTTCTGCTGCGCCACAGCCTGGGGCTTTCCAGGCTGGAGCTCCCCAGCTCCTCTGCCTTTCCCCAGCCCTGCTCCACTCAGGTACCCTGTCTCTAGCTCCCTGCAGCCAGGCTCTTCTCCCTCTACAGGCAGAGGGAGACTGATCCTTCTGGCTTCCCTGGCCACCTTATAAGGCCCTGTTGCTTAGTTTGGGGCATGGCCCCAGCTGCAGCCACTTCACCCAGTCAGCCAGAGTTTTACCTTGCCCAGCCCCAGCCCTCTGCAGGGCTTTTCCAACCCCTTCCAGGCTGGAGTGGGTGGTCACCCCGCTAGAGTGCCTGTAGTGAGGCGGTGTGGCTCCCCTCCTCCACAGGGAGGGTTGAGCCCCGTCAATCATCCCCCAGGGCGGAACCACTGGGCGGAAGTCCCGCCCCTCAGAGGGTCAGGCGGCGACCCGGAAGGATAAAAGCCGGGCCTCAGCCTTCAGTCAGGCCCCAGCCACCGCCGGGAGCAGACGTGCCTGCCGGCTCTCGTCACTGGGAGGCTGCTGAGGCCCGAGGCCGGTGCCAGGAGCTGCCAGAGCTACCCCGTCCCTGCTTCGGCCCCGAGGAGCCGTCGGACCAGACCTGGGCCGCCCTCCCGGAGGTATTCCCGGACCTACCACCCAGCCCTGAGTGGGAGGAACCCATGGTGCTGGGCGACCCTGCGACCCAGGTAGGAAACGAGGGGGAAACTGGAAGTAGCCCGGGGGCAGCTGACTACAGTCAGGCTGCAGAGGGCCCCGAGCCTATGGCCGTGTGTGTCGGTCAGGATCCCCCTGATCGCTCTGTCAGTGTGTTTCGGTCTGGATCCCCACTGACTGCCACTAGCGGCAACCGCCGCTAATAGAGCCCCGGGCTGGAACGCAGAGGAGTGTGCGGGCCTGCGTTCCCCCTGCCGCCCGTAACCGGGTGGCAGAACCCCCTTCGCCTTGACCTAAGGAGACCAGTGTGGTTACCACTGCTCTGCCCTGCTCCACAAGGGCTAGAGCCTTTTGTACTGTGTTTGGTGCCCGCCCAACCCAAGGGCTGGGCCCCCGTAGACTTTGCCGCTGCTCTGCCCTGCTCCACAAGGGCCAGAGCCCATAGAAACTGTAACTGTGTTTATTGGTGCCCACCTGCATCAAAGGCTGAGCCCCCATTGACTTTACCTGTGCTCAGTCCTCTCCTTAGGGACCAAACGTCCCCGGATGGTGGGCCGTGGGTCCAAGGGACTGGACCCTTCAAAGGACAGAACGAGGCCGGTGTGGCTCCCCTCCTCCACAGGGAGAGTTGAGCCCTGGCAACACTCGTCACAGTGCCACAGGACTCTTTGCTGCTTTTACAGATCCAGACTGACATGGCTACCCCTCTGATACTGGTCTCTTCACAGATGATCTCCAGGTCGATAACTTCCTGCATCAAGACTGCATAAAAATAATGTGAGCTACACCCCCTCAAAGGGCACAAGCTCATTCTACGAGGGCACAGGTCATGCTGATGGTGTTTTTAAGTAACATTTCAGTATTGGACATTTGCAGGATCACCACTTGGTTGTCCGTGCATATGCTTACCAATGGTTATGCTGTTACTGTGTCGTCCAGAGGAGTTGTGAACTTTGATAGAGCAGTCCTCCAGTCCCTGTTTAAGTGGACTCTGGGCCCTACCTCTTGTGAGTACTGCATGAGAGTCACCTAAGTGGAATACATGGCTGCATCTACTCAAAGAAGAAACAACAGTTACTTATTGTAACTGTGGTTCCTCAAGATGTGATGCAGATGTGTATTCCACAACCTGTTTTCCATCCCTTCTGTATTGAGTCGGAACTCTTGATGTTCAGTGTGAAGGAACTGATGGGGGTTGGAGTGGTACTGTCTCATATAGCCAAGAGAGGAACTACGGCCATAAGACGTGAGCACCGCCTCCCTGTGGATATTCCTAGGCAAAATTATCTGGCATGTGCACAGGGCTGGCCCTAGGGAAAATGGAACCCTGGGTGAACTTGTATTTTGGTGCCCTTTCTTTGGGTTTGAGCGTATTTACTGATCCACATGCAATTAACAATATCTAGAATTAGTAAACAGTATAGTACAGGTATGTGTTGCTCTCCCCCTCTCCTTGCCTTAATGTCACAGTAAAAAAGCTTTGATTTTGGGGTAATCTTAGTACTCTGTGTGTGTGTGTATGCAA
This sequence comes from Aldabrachelys gigantea, assembly GCA_026122505.1. Lineage (NCBI taxonomy): Eukaryota > Metazoa > Chordata > Testudines > Testudinidae > Aldabrachelys > Aldabrachelys gigantea. The sequence continues at coordinate 147,769,480 of CM047483.1, forward strand.
TTATTTATTACTAGTTCCTCTTTTTGGTTTAAATTATATAAAAGGCTTTGAAATGCTGTCTCTGTTTATCTTATAAAGTTGTGGTTGTCTACTATTTTAAAAATGAGATACAGTAAAAGAGTGGCATCTTGGTAAAATGTAGTTAACTATTTCATTAGTGCATAATAAATATAACTCTAGGAGTATTGATAATCTTCTAACCTGATGAAAATGTGAATAGGTGTATACTAATTCTGTGCCGTATGCTAGATAATTAACGTCCATACCACTATCACTGTAAACTAGCAAGCAGTTAAAGATTCTTCCACAGGCAGGTACAGATTTTCTATTTTGGTATTGGTTTAATGTGTGATTCCTGATGATAAAGAACATAAATTTTTTTCATTCTAATTTTTCTTTCTGAAATGTTTGAAACAAATCAAACCAATTATCTAGCCATCCTAGACAGGGAATGAGGTGGGTAACCTGTGGGAAAATAATAGCATGGGGCCATGCAGTTAAAGATGGCATCATCATGCTGCTCACACCCAAAGAGGACAAATTAACCTTGCATGCTCAAAAACTAGCAGCCATTTAAGGACCCCACTTTTTACTTATTTTAAACAATTTTGTATTTAATCCAATCCCTGATTCTGGAGGCATACAGCTCCCTGTATGTTGGGGGATGCACACCAACAAACACCCTCTGTGTGTGAGCTAGTTCCTCCTTCTCATGATTGGGGGTGGGGGGAGCTAGGCGGGGAGTCCCTCTCAGGCCCATCTGTGTGTGGTGATGTCTGTGTAGGCAGAATAGGGAAATTTCCATGGGGTAGCCCCCTATCACAGCTAGGGTGGGGCACTTCTAGTGCTCAGGGTCCCTGCCCTGAAGGAGATAAGGCCCCTCTCGCTGTCTGAGAGGCCTTTGCATTAATCCCTTCTGCCAGCTCTCACCTCAGAGTCCTCACCCTGCAATGTGCTTGTGACTGGTTCCAGGTGGGTCAAGCCAGCCCCCGCTCCACTCCTAAGCTGCACCCTTGCAGTGGTCACTGCACGGTCCTCCCCGATTCCCGCCAAGAGCCCCTCTCACCCACAGTGGGACCAAGCTCTGCCCTCTCTATTATGATTGGCCAGAGGCCAAAGGCCCACTCTTCTTCACCTCCTGAGTAGCCAGGTGGACATTCAAGCCCCCACCCTCTTATCTATCCCCCTTACAGAGCCTTTCTGAATTGGCCATGTCACTCTGACACCACCCCGTTCAACTGGCTTCTTCCTCGGATTGGCTCTGGCTCCCAAGGCCACGGCCTAACCCACTCCGTCCGATTTAGTCTCTCTACAGATTGGTCATGGCCCAGTTTGCAGAGCTCCCATTGGCTTCTTGCACAGTCACTCAGACTGAACTCACCACCCATCACCCTACCCCTGGGGAAAGCGTTGGGGGTCCACAACTGCAGAGCCCTGCATTTTGTCTGTGTGTGCTGGCCCCACGCTGGCCTTCCTGCCGGCCCATACCTCTGCGTCTGTGTTCTATCCAGAACCCTGGCCTGAGCCCTATGATGCCTCCCTGACCATAGCACCCTCGGCAGTTGTCCAGGTCACCCACTCCTAAGGCTGGCCTTGTGTGTGCACACCTAACTGGAACGCACATCTGCATCACATTTGAAGAAAGAGTTACAGTAAGTAATTATTTGTTCTCCCTGAATAGACGTTCCCTGACTTTGTGGTTTTGTGTCTCCTAGCTAAGGACAAAAGTGAAAAAGTTTTCTCCATGGCTTTTGTGAAGCTAATGAGACCTGATGGTACAACCCTGCATGATGGTGAACATGACCTCATTCTATATAAGGTATTGGTGGGCCCAGGCAAATCTGTCTGTTCAGAATAAAGAAGACCACAAAGAAAGGGCATGTTCTCCCTCCAGACTATTTATGCAGGGCATGGGAGCTTAGGGAGTTTACTCTTTATGGGTGCAAGCTTTTTAGTCTATCGGTAGCAGGTACTCACTGCCCCCCTAACACAGTCCTTCCAGATGCTTCCCAGGACTTCCGATTGTCCCTTCTACCTTCTGATCCTCTAGGGCTCTGTTTCCCCCAGCTGTTGTCCATTTTCTTCGCTTTCTCCAGCCTCCATTCTGCTCTTTTGCAGTGGCCCTGTACATGCCGATTGCAGTCTTTCTGTTACAATGCAGAGCAGTGATGTCTATAAGTTATAGCTTTGTTTTCTGGCACATTTTTGGGTTTCCTTCAATAAAAATGAATGGTTTCAGTTAAGAAATTTGTTAATTTGGCTGCATAATTCAGCACCTCTGTGACACAGCAGTTGAGGATATGATATGAAATCAGGAGCCATGACCCATACTTTAATGCTGAGTTAGCACAGGGTTCTGGGAGTGTGCGCAATAATTCAGTTTTGCTCTGCTGCAGGAATTGAGGGCAACCTAATTAAGGTCTGCATAAAGGATCCTTTGAATAACATACCTTTCCTCTATAAAAAAGTACAAAATGATCAGACTCACTGAAAAAAACACTATGCTGGGGAAGAGTTAACATGGCTTTTGTAAAGGGAAATCATGCATCACCAATCTGTTAGAATTATTTGATGGGGGGTCAACAAGCATGTGGACAAGGGTGATCCAGTGGATATAGTGTACTTGGACCTTCAGAAAGACTTTGACAAGTGTTAGGGGGCTTATTCCTTCACCCTCTCACTTCCCTGGTCCTTCTCGCATGAACAGAGAGCAACAGTACCCAAAGTCCAAAGGCGCAAACAATTTGATGTTTATTGGGGTGAACTTCCAGCAAGCATGATTCCAGTTTCCTTCCTCAGTGTCCCCTTCCCAGCTCGGACACCACAGAGCCTTGCCTGTGTCCCTGTTTCTGTTCCCATCCCCTGTTCCCATTTCCCCCTTTAGCAAAATATGATCCCAATTCCCCCATCCCCAGTCCCTGTTCCCATTTTCCCCTCCACTTCCTGATTGACTATATAGTAAAATGACTATATAGTAAAATCTGAGTTTTGCTTAGCTATACCTTAACCAATCATTGTACTGAAATTTAACTAACCAATCCTAACATATTGTAACATGGTTATTTAACCAATTATATTTCACCACCTTCATTAGTTTACACCCAACAGCAGACAGAAACAATTACAGAACCAGACAGAGACCATGCAAATAAACATACAAAGCAATACAGAAGTGAGGATTTCACAACTACATCTATACAGACTTAAAGGTTTTCCAGCTGTGTCTATTGATAAGTGAGTTCTTGCCAGACAGGATGCTATCTTCTAGGCTCTTCCCTTTCTCTGGAGGTGATAGGAATATCAGGGCAGGATTGTATTCCTAATAGTCCAATAGCACCTTATTTCAATGTGACTAGTTTGGAATGTGGGGATGTGACCATATACTTCCCAGCTTATGGCTGCCTTTGCTGCTTAGCCGAAGAACCAGGCCTCAGACTGTCACGGTAGGAGAAGGCCATTACACAGACAGTGATCTTTGATTCTTTCTTTTATACCTCTATAACTAGCTAAGTGATAAAAATACACCTAAATTCTTAAAGTATAGGCCTTTGCAGACAGGCCTGAATATCCATATCCTAACAACAAAGTCCCTCAACAAAGGCTCTTAAGCAAAGTAAGCTGTCATGGGATAAGAGGGAAGGTCCTCTCATGGATCAGTAACTGGTTAAAAAATAGGAAACAAAGGATAGGAATAAATGGCCAGTCTTACAATGGAAAGAGGTAAATATTGGGGGTCCTCCAAGGATTTGAATTGGGACCTGTGCCGTTTAACTTATTCTTATATGATCTGGAAAAGGGAGTGAAAGTGAGGTGGCAAAGATTAAAGATGATACAAAATTACTCAAGATAGTTAAGTCTAAAGCTGATTGTGAAGAGTTACAAAGGGACTCTCAAAATTGGGTAATTGGATAACAAAATGGCAGATGATATCCAGTGTTGATAAGTGCAAAGTAATGCACACGGGAACAAGTAATCCCAACTATGCATACAAAATGATGGGGTCTAAATTAGCTGTTACCCCCTCAAGAAAGAGATCTTGGAGTCATTGTGAATAGTTTTCTGAAAATATCCAGTCAATATGCAGCAGCAGTCAAAAGAAGTAACAATGTTAGGAACCATTAGGAAAGTGATAGATAATAAGACAGAAAATATCATCATGGCAGTATAAAATTCCATGGTATGTCCATATCTTGAATGCTGCATGCAGTTCTGGTTGCTGTATCTCAGAAAAGATACATTAGAATTGGAAAAGGTACAAAGAAGGACAACAAAAATGATGAGGGGTATGGAACAGATTCCATGTGAGGAGAGATTAAAAAGACTGGAACTTTTCACCTTAGAAGAGAGATGACTAAGGGGGAATATGATAGAGGTCTATAAAATCATGAATGGCGTGGAGAAAATGAATAAGGAAGTGTTATTTACCCCTTCATATAACTAGGGTGACCAGACGTCCCGATTTTATCGGGACTGTCCTAATATTTGCATGTTTGTCCTGTGTCCCGACCGATGTTTGGTTGGGACATGGGACAAATAAGCAATTTTGCCCTCCACTCTGGTGCACTGGCAGGGCCTGGAGGGGCTCTCACCCCACCCGTGTTGACTCGGACCCCTCCTTCCCCCATTGGATCCTTCCCCAAATCCCTGCTCTGGTCCTGCCCCAGCCCTGCCCTGTTGGATTCCTCCCCAAATCCCCACCCTGGTCCCGCCTCTTCCCCACGGAGGAGGCGTTCCTCCTCCGTCCCAGGTTTGCACACGGGAGGGGGACGGGAGTGCAGCGCAGAGGCTGCTCCAGCCCTGCAGCCCGTGGGACAGTGCGGTGGGGCCAGGGGCTGTGGAGAGCGGGCAGGGCCCCAGTGGGTTGGGGGCGGAGAGACACATGGGGTGGACATACTCCTGCCGGGAGGGGCCGGGCCTGGCTGCCTGGTTTGCCCCCTGCCCAGGTGGTTCCCCGAGCTCCCCACGGTCGGAGCGGGGCTGCCTGGTTTGCCCCCTGCCTGGGTGGGTCCCCAAGCTCCCCACGGCCGGAGCAGGGCTGCCTGGGGCTGCAGGGGGCGAGTATCCCGGGTGGGGCGGGGCGGAGCAGCCCCTGCTGTGGGGCTGGGGCGATGGAGCCTGGAAGTGGTTGGGCCAGGAGCTGCAGGAAGCGCCCAGATTGTGGCTCCTCTGCAGAGCTCGGAGCCCAGGCTGGGCCCAGGAGTGAGGGGATGAGGGAGCTGGGGAGTGTATCAGGGTCGGAGCCAAGAGTTGTGTGGAGACGGGGCTGTGCCACTGGCGGCGGGCGGGGCACACTCTGGCTTTTTTTTTTTTTTTTTGCCCCGTGATTCCCAATATTTCATCTTTGTCATCTGGTCACTCTATATATAACACAAGAACAAGGGGTCACCCAATGAAATTAAGACATCAAGTTTAAAGCTGTGGAGGAAAACAAAGTCCTCACTCTGAGTATAAAGCCACAAACCAGAGGCAGCTTTATGCCAAGCAATTGCAACATACACAGAAGAGTACACCTGGGCAGGGATTTCCCCCGCCCGAGGCGGGGCTCCAGTAGATAAACAATCAGGGCAAGCGTTTATACCTTTTGTTGTACACAGTAATATGCAACAACTGCATTTGGTTTATACATATTTCTTCCTGATATCTTACTCTTCTCAGCAATTTTCTGCTGCATTCCATTCTTATCTAACGCAAGGTCAAAATAACCTCTCAGTTTTTCCCACTTGCCCAGGCCCTGCATTAAAGTCTCATGTTATTAAATAGAAGAGTTAGCCTGACTCTTGCTCTTCCTGGAAGATTAAGATGTCTGCGCTTTTCCCAACTTCCACAAAACAAACATAAGGAAGTACTACTTTACACAATGCAGAGTCAACCTGAGGACCTCATTGTCAAAATTTTAACTAGAATTAAAAAAATTAAATATATTCATGGAGGATTGGTCCATCAACTGCCATTTGCCAAGATGGTCAGAGACGCAGCTGCATGATCCAGGTGTCTCTAAACATCTGACAGGATGACAGGGGATGGATCACTCAATCATTGTCCTGCTATGTTTGTTCCCTCTGAAGCACCTGGCACTGGCCACTGTTGGAAGACAGGATCCTGGGCTAGATGGACCTTGGTCAGACCTAATATGGCCATTATTATGTTCTGTCTTTTCTTCCCTCCTTTCACTGTGCTGGTATTAATCAGAGATGGGAAACCCTACTGGATGCCATTTAGCCTGTGCGTCAGAGATCAGCTCAGGATCACTCCCTATAATATATTTTCTAGTGCTTCATCCAGTCTAGTTATAAATGTTCCCAATGGTGGACTTGTCACCCTTTCCATGGGCCTCTTAATAGAGCTTCCCCAGCTCCTACAACCTGCTCCCTTCCCAGAACTGCCCACCACTGAGTGGCACTTCCTCCATTCTTGGCATGCCATGTAGCTGCGGTGATGTGGGACAACTCAAGCCCAAAGTAGCTCCTTATCACTTTATATGCTGGTGTGGGGTTTATGCACCTTGTCATGGTGTCCTTAATCTCTGTGCATAACACAGCCCCTCTTATCCATGATCACTTTTCTTTCTTTTCTGATATATTGTTTGGTATTTTTCTGGAAATGCAGTGTGCCCAGAACTGAACCTCACTGTGTTCTGTTTCTTACACAACAGGGCCTTGATCCCTGATTGGGGCTCCTAGATACTACTACAATATAAATAATTAATAAATGGAGCAAAATCATGTACAGGGACTATTACCATATGAATATTCATATAACTGGAAAGATACTGGAACAAATTATTGAACAATCAATAAGCAAGCACTGTCCTACAGGATAACAGGGTTATAAGTAGCCACCAACATGGATTTGACAAGAACAAATCATACCAAACCAGCCCAGTTCTTCTTTGAGTGCTTGTTCATGTCAATTCCAATCAGTTGTGTGAACGCCGCATGCACATTTTCCAGAAAGTTTTTCCTTCAGCAGGTCCTGTCAGGTTGGCTATGGAGCCCCCTGGAGTGGCACCTTCATGGCGCTAAATATATGACCCTGCCAACCCGACCCCCCTTCACTTCCTTCTTACTGCCTGTGACGATTGCTGGAACTGTGAGTGGCTTGCTTGCATGTTCTCCTCGCCTTCCCTTAGCTTTGTAGTGTAGTTTACCTCAGTAGTTTCTGGTTCGTAATCACAGAACTGGAAGGGATCTCGAGAGGTCATCTAGTCCAGGCCTCTGCACTTGTGGCAGGACTAATTTTCTAGACAATTCCTGACAGGGGTTTATCTAAGCTGCTCTTAAAAATCTCCAATGATGAAGATTCCACAATCTCCCTAGGTAATTTATTCCAGTGCTTAACCACCCTGACAGGAAGTTTTTTCCAAATGTCCAACCTAAACCTCCCTTGCTGGAATTTAAGCCCATTTGCTTCTTGTTCTATCCTCAGAGGTTAAGAAAAAAAAATTTCTTCCTCCTCCTTGTAACAACCTTTTACATCTTTGAAAACTGTTATTGTATCCCCTCTCAGGCTTCTTTTTTCCAGACTAAACAAACCCAATTTTTTCAATCTTCCCTCATAGCTCATGTTTTCTAGACCTTTAATCATTTTTGTTGCTCTTCTCTTGACTCTATCCAGTTTGTCCACATCTTTCCTGAAATATGGTGCCCAGAACTGGACACAATACTCCAGCTGAGACCTAATCAGAGCCGAGTAGAACAGAATAATTACTTCTTCGAGTGATTGCTCATGTGCATTCCAATAGGAGTGTGCGCGCGCACTGGTGCATGATGATCTTCAGAGGGATTTTCCCCTAGTGGTTCCCGTTGGGTTGGCTGTGGAGACCCCTGGAGAGGCGCCTTCATGGCAGTGTGTGTATATAGGTCCCTGACGACCCACCGCCTGCTCAGTTCCTTCTTACCACCAGTGACAGTTGTTGGAGCAGCTCAGTCTCTTGCATTCCCAAGTGACTACCTAGTGGTTCCCTTTTCTTATTTGTAAATAGTTTAATTGAGTTGTAGTAACAGTAGTTGTATAGTAGTTAAGCTTACTTTGGGGGGCTCCCCTCCAGTTTTCCCCAGGCACTGGGGCATGCCTCAGTCCCAGGGGTTTAAGGTGTGTGAAACTTATGCCTGGAGGTGATCCGCATGCTGCTTGTCTTAAGTGCCTAGGAGAAGGTCATCAGACAGACAAGTGCCCAATTTGCAGGAACTTTAGACCCAGGACTAAAAGAGAGTGGGACTATTGTTTAAAGCTCCTCCTGATGGAGTCTGCCGTCTGCTCTCAGTTGGAAATGGCACCACCATCATCGATACGCAGCGCCCCGGCTTCGCTGCGGGATTGGACTGTCACCTGACATGCTGAGATTAGCCCTGAGCCGGTTTTCCCTGCCAGCTTGGGACTCCTTGTTGAGCCGGGCACACCAGCCTGCTGCAACACAGACCCAGGTCTGGTCAGCACCCCCAAAGCTGCAGACTTTAACCAAAAACTGCTCAGCAGGTCACCTGTCTCCAGCACCCTGACACCCAGTTCTCAATGGGATCCAAACCCCAAACAAATCAATTTTACTCTGTGTAAAGCTTTGTCATAAACATACAGCTAAGAGCAGCATAAAATCCCTTTTTACCCTGTAAAGGGTTAATTCCTCTTTTACCTGTAAAGGGTTAAGAAGCTCAGATAACCTGGGGGCACCTGACCAAAAGGAGCAATAAGGGGAGAAGATGCTTTCAAATCTGTGGGGGAAGGTCTTTTGTCTGTCTCTTGGAGCCAGCCAGGAAACAGGGCAGGGGGAAAAAACATCTCCTTAAGAATATCTGAACTAAGGATCTAGTAGTGCAGAAATAGTAAGTAATAGGAAAGAAATGCATTAGGTTAAATCTTTTGTTTTAGCTATTGAATTTTCCCTGTGCTAAGTGGGAGGATTATCCCTGTTTTTGTAACTTTAAGGTTTTGCCTAGAGGGGAAATCCTCTGTGTTTTTGAGTCTTTTGTTATTCTGTAAAGTACTTACCATCCTGATTTTATAGAGGTGATTCTTTTACCATTTCTTTAATTAAAATTCTTCTTTTAAGAACCCAATTGATTTTTCATTGTTCTTAAGATCCAAGGGTTTGGGTCTGCGTTTACTTGTACCAATTGGTGAGGATATTATTCTCAAACCTCCCCAGGAAAGGGGGTGTAGGGGATTGGGGAGATATTTGGAGAAGGTAGGACTCCAAGTGTCCCTCTTTGAATGTTTGTTTAAATCCCTTGGTGGTGGCAGCGATACTAAGGCAAGGAAGGAATTTGTGCCTTGGGGCTAAAAATAAGCATAGGGAGTTTTTCGTGTAGGTCCCCACATCTGTACCCCAGAGTTTAGAGTGGGGAAGGAACCCTGACAAGCTCATACAGGATAAATTCATAATTTGTCCACCCTCTGTAACAGAGATGTGCACAGTTGTTTGCTCCCCCAGGTATTAATCACTTACTCTGGGTTTACTAATAAACAAGTGTGATTTTATTAAGTATAAAAAGTAGAATTTAAGTGATTTCAAGTACAGGAACTCCTCACTTAAAGTCATCCCGGTAATGTTGTTTTGCTGTTAAGTTGCTGATCAATTAGGGAACATGCTCATTTAAAGTTGTGAAATGCTCCCTTCTAACGTTGTTTGGCAGCCGCCTGCTTTGTCTACTGCTTGCAGGAAGAGCAGCCTGTTCCAGCTAGCTGCTGGGTGGTTGGAACCAGGGTGGACCACCAGTCCCCCTATCCAGGACCGGCGCTTTGGTTTCTTGCACACTAGGCGCACGGCCATTTCACCACCCCCCGTGCTGATCTGGCGGCTCCGGTGGAGCTGCCGCAGTCATTCCTGCGGAAGGTCCGTTGGTCCGTGGCTCTGGTGGAGCTGCCGCAGGCATGCCTGCGGGTGGTCCACTGGAGCCGCGCGAGCAGCCGATGGTCTGCAGGCATGACTGCGGCAGCTCCACCAGAGCCGCGGACCAACGGACCCTCCGCAGGCATGCCTGCGGCAGGTCAACCGGAGCCGCCTGTCGCCCCCCCCGGCAAAATGCCACCCCCCGAATAATCCTGGCGCCCTAGGCGATTGCCTAGGCTGCCTAAATGGTATCGCTGGCCCTGCCTCTGTCAGCTCCCTGCTCCCCTAAGTTCCTTGTGCAGCAGCTGTCCCTCCACCCACTGTTATTTGCTACTCTCGCCCTCTGCCTTGGAGCTGCTCCCAGAGACTCCTACTTGCTGTACGGGGGGAGGGGAGAAGAAGGAGGCTAATGTCAGGGTGTCTCGCTCTCCCCCCTGCTCCTGCATCCCGCTTACCCCATCTTCCATAGACCAGGGGGGACACACAATGGAGGGAGCTTCTAGGCAGTAGCTGCTGATCTCAGATCTCAGCAAGCTGATTTTAATTAACAAGGCAGTGTACTTAAGCCTGGAGTCAGCTACTTAAAGGGGAAATGTGCATTTTTCTCTCACACAGGGTGTGTCTGTCTCTGTCTGCTGTCCCTCCTTTCCTGCTGCCTTGTAGAGTGTGAGAGTTAACCCTTGAGGGATCAGTCAATTGCTAGTTCATTTAGCAGTAAGGCATTCCTTGGGAAATATCCCACCCTGTGACTCCTCCACCTCAACCATGCTTCACAATCATCATCACTGTGTACCAGTATTAAATTTTTTGTTTAAAACTTATACTCTGTGTGTGTGTGTGTGTGTGTGTGTGTGTGTGTGTGTGTGTGTGTATTCTTTTGTCTGGGGAAATTGGATTTGTTTAACATCGTTTCGCTTAAAGTTGCATTTTTCAGGAACATAACTACAATGTTAAGTGAGGAGTTCCTGTAATAACAGACAGAACTAAGGCCTTGGCTACACTGGCGCTTTACAGCGATGCAACTTTCTCGCTCGGGTGTGAAAAAAACACCCCCCTGAGCGCTGCAAGATACAGCGCTGGAAAGCGCTAGTGTAAACAGTGCCACAGCGCTGGGAGCACGGCTCCCAGCTCTGCAGGCTAAACCCCATGAGGATGTGGAGTATGTGCTGCGCTTTGAAGTTTCAAGTGTAGCCATACCCTAAGTAAGTTACCAAGCAGAATAAAACAAAACATGCAAGTTTAAGCCTAATGCATTGAGAAACTGAATACAGGTAAATCTCACCCTCAGAGATGTTCCAATGAGCTTCTTTCACAGACTAGATTCCTTCCTAGTCTGGGCCCAATCCTTTCCCCCGGTACAGTCTGTTAGTTCCAGCAGATCTTATGTGGAAAGCCGGGGTGTTCTCATGACCGGCAGGCTCCTTTGTTTTGTTCCACCCCCTTTTATCATTTTGGCCCAATGCTGGAACCCTTTGTCTCTCTGGATCCCTACCCCCTCCTTCTAAATGGAAAAGCATCAGGTTTAAGATGGGTTCCAGTATCCTGTGACATGGTCACCTGTCCTGTGAGACTTCAGTCTTCCACGGCTGGTCCTCACGTACCCAGGGAGGTTTGCAAATAAACAGAGCCATTTACAACCAATTGTCCTAGTCAGTAGGAGCCATCAAGCTTCCAAACCACCATTAATGGCCCACACTTTGCATAATTACCATAGGACTTCAGAGTTATATTTCATATTCCTAGTTTCAAATACAAGAACGATACATTCGTACAAATAGGATGAACACACTCAGTAGATTATAAGCTTTGTAATAATACCTTACAAGAGACCTTTTGCAGAAGGAATATTCCAGTTGCATCATATTTACACTCATAAGCATATTTCTATAAAACATACGGAGTGCAACGTCACACTTACTTTTTGAGATCTAGCAGTTAGCCAGTTTGTAATCTTTTAAATCCATCTTCTTCACTGACTTAGTGTAGTGCCAATTATTTTACTAGAATGTCATATGGGACTAAGTCGATACCTTACCAAGTCTAAGTATATTATGTCAATACAGTTACTGCTATCAACCAAATTTATCAAAAATGCTGAGTCATACAGGTTGAATCTTTTATGTCCTGCCCATTCTGATAACACGCTTTGGATTTTAGGGTGACATCAGGAAATTGGAGGATGCCAGCTCTTACCTGAATCTGCCTTTTATGAGAAGTCTGTCAGAGACAAAGACCCTTTCTGGTTCCTCATTCCGAGTGAGCGGTGGCGTGGCTGGTATGGGCATATCTTCCCGGGACAGCTTCCAAATCTCCACCCTTGTCTGCTCCACCAAACTAACCCAGAATGGTATGTAGGAGTTTTCCCCTGTTTTCAGCAGATGTGCACACTACAGACTTCAGTGTGACACTTCTGCAGTATGCCAGGGTGCACACTGCCACACTCTTAAATAAGCTGTATTCACTTCCTACACATCTGTATGCGTGTGTCCACCTTGCACACAGCTGCATAGCCCAGCATACCTTTGACAAACATGTATGTTTAAGTTAAAAGCATTAATTAAATGTCTAAAGTGTAACCTTGCTAAAGCGAGGGAATTCTGAGGAACTGGCCCTCAGCAGCATTAAATCAGCCTGTTCCTGGGGACACATCACAGGAGAGCTTCTTATACACACCCAGGACATTGGCACATGATATCTGGCAGATGATATCATAATTAAATGCAAAAAATTCTCAACTGTAACATTAATGATACAAAAACAGCTAGGAGTCCTTGTGGCACCTTAGAGACTAACATATTTATTTGGGCATAAGCTTTCGTGGGGTAAAACCCACTTCATCAGATGCATGGAGTGAAAAATACAGTAAGCAGTATAAATATTACAGCACATGAAAAGTTGGGAGTCAACTTACCAAGTGTGTGTTTGTGGGGAGTCAGGGCTAATGAGGGCAATTCAGTTAAGGTGGAAGTGGCCTATTCTCAACAGTTGACAAGAAGGAGTGATTATCAAGAGAGGGAAAATTACTTTTGTAGTGCTGACGAGGCCAATGCAATCAAGGTGAACGTCACCACCTCACAGTAACAGAAGCACCAAAAAGTGAGAAAACGTGAAAGGTAAACTCTGGTTGTATTCTGAAAAGTGGCTGTATAAATAGTGTAGGGCTGTATGGTGTTGTCTCTCAGTGAGTTGACTCCAGATCAAGTAAATAGATGTTTTTTCAAACTGACAGCTCTACAAACTAGCTGAGCCTGACTATGAGATGCAAGCAGGGCTATTTCTTGCTGATGTATTGTCACCAATGAAAATGGTGCAATTAGAATGTAAGTAACAATTCTGTGAATGCTGCGTGAGCCAGAACAGACTCCAGCTGTGTCTCCTAGAACTGAGCTGACTGCTGGGTTCATGGGAACAGACTCCAGCCCTCTTTACCAGAGGTGAGCTGACTTTCCAGGGTCATAAATGTAAAGAAGTAAAATCATTTTAGTCAGTCCAATCAGCAGACAGGATACACTTGGGGAGCAGAGCTATGGAACATGAAGATGCCTTTTTTTGTGTAGTCACTTGTGACAAGGTAGAAAGGTGCTCCACAAGCTCTAGTGCATAAGTGGTTAACTCAGACCCCTGCCTGTTATATGGGTGATTGGTAGAGGAGAAGTGGCTGTGGTAGTGCCCACCTTGGGGGAAGGCCATGTCCTTTCCCATCTCAGTTGGTTTAAAGGCTGGAGGGGTCTAGAGCATTTGGGAGAACTCTTTTGAATGGCTTGTTTGTTTATGTTTATAAATCATTTGTTTATGAATCTATAAAATAAAATTCCTAGAATGAGGTGATAACTGCTGCTGGTGAAGACATCATTATTAATCTTCCCTGGCTGAGGGTTCCACCCCACAGGCATACATCACTTTTTAGAATTAACCACACAATCTTAACTCAGCCCCCTTCAAGATATCCTTTATGATACAGCTGTTAGTTACAGTGTATCAGCATCCATGGGCAGCCTCTTGCCCGTGAGGAAAATGCTTGGGAAACTGCAAGGGGTCAAGCCAGAGTCAGTAGTGAGAAGCCAGAGCCCCAGGTCACTCCAGAAATGAGGAAGTGGAGTAAGCAAGGTAGCAGGGAAAGAAGGGTTCAAGGCAAGGGCAGGACAGAGGCAAGGCTGGGCGCAAGGCAGGAGCAGCAGCAAGAAGGTAACACAAGTGCAGGCACAATGTTGGGCATGAGCATTGAGAAGCCATTTAGCTGCAGCTACTGCTGTTGGCCTAAGAGTCAGCCTTCTAGACCTGCCAGCCAGTCCGGTGATATGGCCCGTCAGGCAGCCTGCTGCAGGCCAGCTGTACTGATGAGGCTGCCTGGAGACTAGCTCTGCAACAGGCCCTGACAGTACCCCCTCCCCATCCAGGGTGCCGTCTGGAGGCCTTGGAGCCTGGTTTCTTGGGGTTCATATGGTGAAAGACTTGCAGGAGATCTCGGGCATGGATGTGTTCCGCAGGTTCTCAGGAATATTTGTCTGAGCCATACCTGTCCCAGTCAATTAGATACCCAGTGTGACGATGCGGTTCTGGCGGGACCCAACTGAGAGTGCCAATTCAGGACCAATTGCTCAAACAGGGCAGTCACAGCCCAAGGCTGGGGTTTTTCCACCTCTAAGGCAAACAAAACCAGCCAGACAAAAAGGACTTCGGTTCTTCTTCGAGTGCTTGCTCATATCCATTCCAAATAGGTGTGTGCGCGCCGCGTGCACGTTCGTCGGAAGATTTTTACCCTAGCAACACCCGGCAGGTCAGCTGGGCGCCCCTGGCGTGGCACCACTATGGCACCGAATATATACCCCTGCCGACCTGTCCACTCCTCAGTTCCTTCTTACCGCCCGTGTCAGTCGTTGGAACAGTGGAGCGCGGCTTAGCCTTTCTCCACTTCCCTACCCATTCACCTGTTCTAGTACTTTTGTGTATATAGTTTATAGTTATAGTTGTAGTTTATACTGTTCTTAATGTAGTTAGTGTTTTTTACTTTAGAGGGTTGGAGATTAGCCCTTTCCCTCTCCCAGTGCCTGGGCCCATGCCTGGCTCACCGGGCTTCAAGCCGTGCTCGGCCTGCCGCTGGCCAATGCCAACGGGAGACCCCCACGACTCGTGCCTAAAGTGCCTGGGGGAATCCCATCTCTCAGATAAGTGCCGCATTTGCAAATCTTTTAAGCCATGGACAAAAAAGGAGCGAGACTTTCGCCTTAAGCAGCTCCTAATGGAGGCGGCCCTCACCCCTCCAACTTCGGCACCAGGTGCCGCACAGTCCGCACCAGGGAGAGGTGCCTCTTTGGCACCGGAGAGTGCTGGCACCGCTAAGATGCCCCGGCACCAGACGTCACCGGCACAGAAGACAGCCTGGCGCTGCTCCCTCTCCCCACGTGCCAAGAAGGCTAAAGCTCCTGTGGCCCCATCGCTTGCACCGCAGTCAGAGCCTCAACCTACACCGAGTCGCCCGGCACCTGCCTCGGCACCGGCAGTAATGGTGCCGTTGATTCCGGCCATGCAAGAGCCGTCGAGTCCGATGCGTGACAGCTCCTCGGCACATGCCTCGGTTGAGCTCTTTGTTCCCACCATGCCTGAGACCTTTTCAATGGCGAGGGAACTCATCGCATTGACAGAGCCCACCCTGCCTCAACCCCTGGCGCCGCCGGTGCGGGTTGTTATGTCAACAGGGAAGCCTCCCCTGGGCAGGCCGCTCTCTATCGATGCCGCGAGCAGGCGCCACTCGAGATCCAGATCCCGTCGACGTTCCTAATCTCGCCGCCGGTCCCGTTCCAGGCGCTGCTTGCAGTCCCGGTACCGATCACCATCTCAGTACCGGTCATACTCGCGGCACCGCTCAAGATCACGCTCTCCGGACCGGTACTTCAGTCGTCGGTCCAACTCCTGGCACAGTTCCCGCCGCAGCCGCTCTCACCATTGAGCTTCACGGTCCCGGTCGACCTCCCGGCACCGCGCTGGTTGCAGGTCCCGGTCGCACTCTCAGCACCGGTACGACTCCCGGTACCGCGCTCCGGCGCGGCACTACTCTCGGTACCCTGCGCACGGGGCACATCCTCATGGTCTCTCTGCCCCGCCGTGGCCATCACGGCACCCATCTGAGTCCTCTTGCGCTGATAGCGCCCTATACGGAGATTCGGAACCGCAGAACCGTACCCTTCAGGAGACACACAGTGCGGAACAGGCACCTCAGTGGTCCTTCTGGACTCCTTGGGCGTACCACCAACCCCAAGGCGAACCCATGGTTCCATTTCGCTCTGCCCCGTCGGAGCACTGTGCACCAGAGGCCACTGTTAGCCGCCCCCCTCCACCGGGAACAGACGCTTCGGCTCTAGCCCCGGATGCTCCAGTATTCCAGGACCCTGAGGTTCCTCAGGATCAGGAGTCCATCCAGGAGCTGGTCGTACCCGGTCTGTCGTCCTCCTCTTCACCAGACGAGGCAGTAGCCTGTACTTCAACATCGGGCCCACCCCCGATGGATCTCCGCGCCCACCAAGATCTTCTCCGACGGGTTGCTCTGAATATCAACCTACAGGTGGAGGAAGTCCCAGATGTGGAGGACCCTGTTGTAGACATACTGTCAGCAGACACCCCTACTCGCGTGGCTCTGCCTTTTATCCGCTCCATCCAGGCCAAAGCAGACACAATTTGGCAGTCTCCTGCATCTATTCCTCCTACGGCCAGAGGCATGGAGAAGAAGTACATGGTACCCTCTAAAGGGTATGAATACCTCTATACCCATCCTCCTCCATGCTCTCTGGTCGTTCAATCTGTGAACAAGAGAGAGCGCCATGGCCAGCAAGCCCCTGCCCCAAAATCGCGGGAGGCTAGACAGACGGACCTATTGGGGCGTAAGGTCTACTCTGCCGGAGGCCTCCAACTGCGGGTGGCTAACCAGCAGGCCCTGCTCAGCAGGTATAGCTATAACACCTGGCAGTCGGTGGGTAAGTTCGCTGAGCTGATCCCACAAGACTCCCGACCAGAGTTCCAAGCTCTCCTGGAGGAAGGGAAAAAGGTAGCGCGAACATCCCTGCAGGCCTCACTCAACGCAGCTGATTCGGCGGCCAGAACCGTAGCCTCCGGTATTACAATGTGGAGAATATTGTGGTTGCAAGTCTCGGGTCTGCCTCCCGAACTACAACACACTATTCAGGACCTTCCGTTTGAAGGCCAGGGCCTTTTCTCGCAGAAAATGGACCTTAGACTCCAGAGTCTGAAAGACAATCGTGTCATCATGTGTTCTCTGGGGATGCACACTCCACAAACCCAACAGCGGTCTTTCCGAAGCCAGCCTCAGCGCCCTTACCCACCACCCAGGCTGCGACAGGACTTTAGCAGGAGGCGTGGCCGTGGGAACCGTAGACAACAATCCGGTTCCCAAGGAGGCCAGAATAATGGTCCCGCCAAGCCATCTACAGGACCAAAGTCAAACTTTTGAAGGTGCGCCGGAGAGCAGAGCACCAGTTGTTTCCCAGGATCCTTTTCACTTCTCCAACCGCCTTTCCTCCTTCCTCCCTGCGTGGACCCAGTTAACCTCAGAGCGTTGGGTCCTACGCACAGTGGAATTTGGATACAACCTCCAGTTTATTTTGCTCCCTCCCTCCCATCCCCCTTCCCGTCCCTCTTCAGGGACCCCTCTCATGAGCAAATCCTCTGGCAGGAGGTTCGTACGCTCCTCTCAATCGGAGCTATAGAGGAGGTGCCGGAGGAGCTCAAGGGCAAGGGATTATATTCCCGATACTTCCTAATCCCCAAGACGAAAGGAGGTCTCCGTCCCATTCTGGATCTACGCGGTCTCAACATCTTTCTAAAGAAATTGAAGTTCCACATGGTGTCACTGGTAACCGTCATCCCATCCTTGGATCCCGGAGACTGGTTCACTGCTCTTGACATGAAGGATGCATACTTTCATGTCTCCATTTATCCTCCACACAGGCGATACCTGCGGTTTGTGGTGCACCATCACCATTTTCAATTTGCGGTCCTGCCATTTGGCCTCTCCGCCCGCTCCGCGCGTGTTCACAAAGTGCATGGTGGTAGTGGCAGCCTTCCTCCGTCGGCGACGCATATGCGTTTTTCCTTACCTGGACGACTGGCTAATTCGCGGGACCTCCAAGGCCCAAGTCTCCAGACATGTGGCGATCATCATGGACCTGTTCGAGCGATTGGGCCTGATGATCAATACAGAGAAGTCCACTCTGGTACCCATCCAAAGATTGGAGTTCATAGGAGCCATTCTAGACTCCAAACTCGCAACAGCCTGCCTTCTGCTGCCCCGGTTCCGGTCAATAGTCTCGGCCATACAAAACCTTCAAACTTTCCCGACGACCTCGGCCTGTACCTGCCTCAGCCTGGTCGGCCACATGGCTGCATGCACCTTTGTAACCAGGCATGCCAAACTGCGTCTGCATCCCCTTCAAACCTGGCTGGCCTCAATTTACCGCCCAGGCAGGGACTCGATCGATATGGTCGTCACCGTTCCTCAAAGTGTCTTAGGCTCCCTTGACTGGTGGCTAAAACCTTCCCTGGTCTGTGCAGGCATGCCATTCCACCCGAGACAACCCTCAGTATCCCTAATGACAGATGCATCGTCTCTCGGCTGGGGGGCTCACCTAGGCCATCGTCGCACGCAAGGCCTCTGGTCGACCCAAGAGCTAGCGCTACATATAAATGTCAGGGAGCTGTGGGCAGTCCGCCTCGCTTGCCAGACCTTCAGACATCATCTGCAGGGCCGTTGTGTTCTCGTGCTCACAGACAACACAACGGCAATGCATTACATAAACAAGCAGGGAGGGACGCGCTCCTCCCCCCTTTGTCAGGAGGCGATCCATCTGTGGGAATTTTGTATAGCCCACTCTATAGACCTGGTGGCGTCCTTTCTCCCTGGAGTCCAGAACACACTAGCGGATCATCTCAGCAGATCCTTTCTCGCCCACAAGTGGTCGCTTCGCCCGGACATTGCCCATTCCATCTTCCAGAAGTGGGGTTTTCCCCACATCGACCTCTTCGCTCCCGCAACAACTGGAAGTGCCACAGGTTCTGCTCCTTCCAGGGTCTCGCCCCGGGCTCGATATCGGACGCCTTCCGAATCTCTTGGGCGAACCACCTGCTTTACGCCTTTCCCCCCTTCCCGATGGTGCACAGGGTTCTCGTGAAACTTCGCAGGGACAGGGCTCGACTGATTCTGATTGCCCCTGCCTGGCCCCGGCAACATTGATACACCGCGTTGCTGGACCTCTCGAGGGCCGACCCAATCCTCCTGCCCCTCCATCAGGACCTGATCACGCAGGACTACGGCAGGCTTCTCCACCCAGACCTGCAGTCCCTCCACCTAACAGCGTGGCTCCTGCGTGGTTATCCCTGTTGGAATTACGCTGCTCGGCCCTGGTGCAGGAGGTTCTCCTGGGTAGCAGAAAACCATCTACTCGGTCCGCTTACTTAGCCAAGTGGAAAAGGTTCTCTTGCTGGTGTCAGACGCAGAATGTTGCTCCTACAGAGGTTCCCATCCCTAATATCCTGGACTACCTCTGGTATCTCAAGCAGCAGGGTCTCGCGACCTCATCTCTGCATGTACACTTAGCAGCTATCTCGACTTTCCACCCCGGAGAGGGAGCTTACTCTGTCTTCTCCCACCCTATGGTCTCCAGGTTCCTCAAAGGCCTGGAGCGTCTTTTTCCTTTGGTACGACGCCCCGCCCCCTCCTGGGACCTCAATTTAGTTTTGATGAGGCTTATGCTCCCCCCGTTCGAACCGCTGGCAACCTGCTCACTCTTATATTTGTCGTGGAAAACAGCCTTCCTTGTAGCCATTACATCGGCGAGGAGAGTCTCTGAACTTCGAGCTCTGATGGTGGACCCACCTTACAGGATATTCCACAAAGACAAGGTGCAGTTACGCTCACATCCAGCGTTCCTCCCCAAAGTAGTTTCCTCCTTTCATCTCAACCAGGACATATTCCTCGCGGTCTTTTTCCCCAAGCCCCATACATCATGTAGGGAGCAACAGTTGCACTCGCTGGACGTCCGTAGAGCACTCGCCTTCTATATTGACCGCACGCGGTCTTTCCGTAGAACGCCCCAACTCTGTGTTGCGATGGCAGACCGGATGAAGGGCAAGCCCGTTTCTTCCCAGAGGATTTCGTCCTGGGTAACAGCGTGCATCCGGGCTTGCTATGATTTAGCTCATGCTTCTCCAGGCCACGTTACCGCACATTCGACCAGGGCCCAGGCCTCGTCAGCTGCCTTTTTAGCTCGAGTGCCTATCCAGGAGATATGCCGAGCAGCTACGTGGTTTTCAGTGCACACCTTTACATCCCATTACACCCTGGTACAACAATCCAGAGACGATGCAGCCTTTGGCTCGGCAGTTCTGCACTCTGCAGTTTCTCACTCCGACCCCACCGCCTAGGTAAGGCTTGGGATTCACCTATTTGGAATGGATATGAGCAAGCACTCGAAGAAGAAAAGACGGTTACTCACCGTTGTAACTGTTGTTCTTTGAGATGTGTTGCTCATATCCATTCCAAGACCTGCCCTCCTTCCCCACTGTCGGAGTAGCCGGCAAGAAGGAACTGAGGAGCGGACGGGTCGGCAGGGGTATATATTCGGTGCCATAGCGGCGCCACGCCAGGGGGTGCCCAGCCAACCCGCCGGGTGTTGCTAGGGTACAAACCTTCCGATGAACGTGCACGCAGCGCACGCACACCTATTTGGAATGGATATGAGCAACACATCTCGAAGAACAACAGTTACAACGGTGAGTAACCGTCTTTTTCACCCCACTGGCTAACCACAAGTCACACAAGCAATTTCCTTAGACACTCCAGTCTCCCAGTATCACCACCAGTCCCACCCGTCCTGGGGATGAATGGTTGTGAAAACCAACACCCCAATAAAAGAAAATGGTTCTCTCGATCCCAAAGGACCAAGCCCCAGACCCAGGTCAATATACACATTAGATCTTACCCACAAATCACGCTGTTGCCAATCCTTTAGAATGTAAAATCTAAAGGTTTATTCATAAAAGGAAAAAGATAGAGATGAGAGTTAGAATTGGTTAAAAGGAATCAATTACATCTCGTAATGGCAAAGTTCTTAGTTCAGACTTGTAGCAGTGATGGAGTAAACTGCAGGTTCAAATCAAGTCTCTGGAGAACATCCCCCGCTGGGGTGGGTCATCAGTCCCTTGTGTAGAGCTTCAGTTTGTAGCAAAGTCCCACCAGAGGTAAGAAGCAGGACTGAAGACCAGATGGAGATGAGGCATCAGCCTTATATAGGCTTTTCCAGGTGTAAGAACCTCTTTGTTCTTACTGTGGAAAATTACAGCAAAATGGAGTCTGGAGTCACATGGGCAAGTCCCTGCATACTTTGCTGAGTTACAAGGCGTATCTGCCTCCTCTCAGTGGGTCAGTTGTATAGCTGATGGTCCTTAATGGGCCATCAAGCAGGCTAAGCAGAGCTAACACCCACTTGTCTGGGGTGTCACCCAGAACTACAGCACCAATTTGAAATACAGACAGTATACAGCCAATACTTATAACTTCAACTACAAAATGATACAGACATACAGACAGCATAATCATAACCAGCAACCCATAACCTGGCCTTAGACACCTTATATGACCCCCTTTACATACGATTTGGTGCCACTACAGGACCTTGGTTGCAACCCATGTTCTATATTGTCCCAGTTTATATCAATAACGTCACACCCAGCAAGAGTCTAGAACAAGGGTGGGCAAACTATGGCCCATGGGCCACATCTGGCCTGCCAGCCAATTTAATCTGGCCCTTGAGCTCCTGCTGGAGAGCAGGGTCAGGGGCCACTCCGCATGCATGTGCTGCGGCTCCTGGAAGCAGCGGCATGTCCCCACTCCTGCTCTTATGCATAGGGGAAACCATGGGGCTCTGTGCACTGCCCTTGCAGCTCCCATTGGCCGGGAACTGTGGCCAATGGGAACTGCATGGCAGCGCCTGAGAACACTGTAGCACACAGAGGGATAGCTCAGTGGTTTGAGCATTGGGCTGCTAAACCCAGGGTTGTGAGTTCAGCCCTTGAGGGGGCTACTTGGGAATCTGGGGCAAAATCAGTACTTGGTCCTGCTAGTGAAGGCAGGTGCTGGACTCAATGACCTTTTGGGGTCCCTTCTAGTTCTTCGAGTGCTTGCTCATGTGTATTCCACTGTAGGTATGTGCATGTGCACCGGTGCCGGAAGTTTTTCCCTTAGCAGTACCTGTAGGGGGGGAGTACCGCTGCGACCCCTGGAGTGGTGCCTCTATATTGTGCTATAAGGAGAGCCACGTGCTCCCCACACCCTCAGTTTCTCCTTGCCAACAGTGAAGGTGCATCAAACTTCTTGCTCCCGCTCTGCTGCAGCCTTTCCAGTTGATTTTTAGTGGTACCTTTAGCTAGTTGTTAGTAGCTCATAATAAGTAGTTTTTTCAGTTGCTAAAGTGGGCCCGGGGCATGCCCTTTGTCCTAGGCTTCAAGTCGTGTGACTCCTGTCGTTGTTCCATGCCAAGGAGTGATTCGCACACTGAGTGTCTCCGCTGCTTGGGCAAAACTCACATGAGCGAACACTGCAAGATCTGAAGGTCTTTTAAGCCATGAACTAAGAAGGGAGAGGGACATCAGGCTTCACACTCTCCTCATGGAATCGGCGCTGGCTTCAACTCCAGTACGCCTAGCGGACTCGGTGCTGGGCACCACACTGTTGGTACGAAGCGAAGCCCCCTCCCCCAGTCAGCACCGCTCCCCTTCCAAGAAGCAAAGGAAGAGCTTGACTTCGCAGCGGCACCGAGAGAAGGAAGGGAGAAAGGCCGGTCCCACTTTGGGCAGCCCTTGGTATCCCTCGGGCTCAAAACCTCCTCCTCATGCTGAGCAGAGTAGCCCGGCAGTGTCAACACGCTCCTCTCCTACGGTCCGGATCCCATCGACGCTGGAGACTCTACAGACCGCTCAAGACATTTTGAACTTGCTGGTGCCTAGGGCACCGCCGGTGGCGGGCTCCTGGTCCCAAGGCAAACTGCTGCTGGGTGCTCGACAGGCCTCCCCAGTACAGCGTAGCTCTCACTCTGAAGACTGTTCTCTACCTCGTTCGGCACGCAGCGACAGGTCTGCTTGTAGCTCACATCCACCACCCTCAATGTCAGCCAGGGTACCTGGTTCGGTGCCATCCGGGCAGGAGTCTCAGGGTCCCTCCACGCCATGCAGCAGCAGGCGCAGGCACCAAGATAGATGTTGAAGGTGCTCCTCTTCACAATGCAGCTATCATAGCTGGTCTCGGCACGACAGACATTGAAGCTCCCCCTTGGTCAGACGTCACACATGGAGCTCCTGCCGCACATCACTGGCACCACGGCACCGCAGGTCCAGACGCCAAAGCAAATCTTGGAACAGTACTTCCAGGGGGTACCAGTCCTCGATGTCGGGGTCCCGGTCCCATGGAAGACGGCATCGTAGGCACTGTCATTCCTATGGTACTGTTCGGTCGGTGGTGACCTCAGCCTCGGCACCCAGCCACCCTTCACTGGGCTATGCTGGGCTGTACTGATCAGCCGGACCAGATAGCGCCACATGGCCTGCAGCATGGACAGTGGCAAGGGGCCCCATGGCAGGGACGGTGGTGTACTGTGTACTGAAGACCGATGCCCACTGTGACGAACTAGGAATGTTCTTAATGTTTGCTCTGAATACTGTGTTGGTGCCTCAGTGTCCCCTATGCAGTTCTTAAGTATCTAGGTGGTGGAATAAGGGTGTGTGATTGCTGCAGAGCAAAGGGCCAGTGCACCTAAATGCCTGGCACTCTGTCTCCTAGCAAGTGATGGGCTGGGCCCCTCCCCTGCAAAGGTGCCAGCTGAAGGTGTTGAAGACAAAGAGATCAGGTAACCTCCTGGCCTGGGAAAGGAACTGAGCAGAGAGGAGGGGCTGCAGGGGGTTGTTAGTCTGGAGCTGGCTGGGGACGAGGAGTGAGGGCAGACGTGGGGGTCTGGCTCACTGCCCCCCAGAATGGACCCGGCTGAGGGGTCCGGCTCGCGGTACCTACAAGCTCTGTTTTAGACCCTGTTCCTGTCATCGAATAAACCTCTGTTTTACTGGCTGGCTGAGAGTCACGTCTGACTGCGAAGTGGGGGTGCAGGACCCTGTGGCTTCCCCAGGACCCCACTGGGGCGGGCTCGCTGTGGGAAGCACACGGAGGGGCAGAGGATGCTGAATGCTCCAAGGAGAGACCCAGGAGGTGAAGCCGTGTGAGCTCGTTGCCCTGAACAAGTCTGCTCCAAGGGAGAGGAGGTTCTGCAAAGTCCTGACTGGCTTTGTGGGGACCAGTTCCAGAGCATCGCCTGGTGACTCCGTGACACCCACCCAGGCGGGAACCCGCTCGGTGGCCGGGGAATCCAAGGCCCTGTCGACCTCAATATCTAGGCCAAGGGACAAATCGACAATCAGGGTACACTTGGAGGCCATATTGGCCTTCCACCTGCAAGGGCACTCGGTCTTCTCCCATACTATGACCTCCCACTTCCTGAGAGGCCTTGACCATTCATTCCCGTATGCTAGATCCCCTGTACCACAATGGGACTTAAACCTGGTGTTGTCCCACCTCACGAGGCTCCCTTTGAACCCTTGGCCATGTGTTCCTTGTCTCACCTCTCATGGAAGGTAGCCTTCCTTGTAGCAATCACGTCAGCCCAACGTGTCTCAGAACTCAGGGCCTTGACCTCGGAACCTCCACATATGGTCTTCCACAAGGATAAGGTCCAACTTCTCCCACACCCTGCATTCCTCCCGAAGGTGGTCTCCGCCTTCCATATGGAACAGGACATCTTTCTCCCCATGCTCTGTCACAAGCCCCATTCCTCCAATGAGGAATGCCGCCTTCACATGCTCGATGTGCCTAGGGCACTGGCCTTCTACCTGGATCGGACTAAACCATTCTGAAAATCCATGCAACTCTTCAATGCCTTGGCCGAGCGTATGAAAGGGCAGCCTATTTCCACCCAGCACCTTTCTCGCTGGATCACCTTGTGCATACTCATGTGCTATGATCTGGCAGGAGTTCCCCCACCACTGATTTTCAGGGCGCGCTCAACGAGAGCTCAGGCCTTGTCGGCTGCCTATGTAGCCCATGTCGCTATCCAGGACATCTGTAGGGCCACCACCTGGTCTTCAGTTCACACGTTCACTGCGCATTAAGCGATTGTCTCCCAAACTAGAGATGATGCCAGGCTCGGCAGAGCGGTACTGCATCCTGGGAACTTGTGAACTCTTACCCACCTCCAACAGATATAGCTTGGAATCAACTACTGTGGAATACACAGGAGCAATCACTCGAAGAAGAAAGGACAGTTACCTGTTCTGTAACTGGAGTTCTTTAAGATGTGTTGCTCATGTCTATTCCACATCCCACCCTCCTTTCCCTCTGTCAGAGTTGTCTGGCAAGAAGGAACTGAGGGTGGGGGGGAGCACATGGCTCCCGTTATAGTGCGTTATGGAGGCGCCGCTCCAGGGGTTCCCGCGGTGCTGCCCCAGTACGGATACTGCTAAGGGAAAAACTTCCGGCTTCCATGCACAGGGTGAGCACACACACCTACTGTGGAATAGACATGAGCAACACCTCTCGAAGAACACCAGTTACGGACAAGGTAACTGTCTTTTCTATGAGATAGATAGGTATACCTCTGAATAGGAGCTGGAGGGGGGAACATCTTGGAGTCATCGTGGATAGTTCTCTGAAGATGTCCACGCAGTGTGCAGAGGCGGTCAAAAAAGCAAACAGGATGTTAGGAATCATTAAAAAGGGGATAGAGAATAAGACTGAGAATATATTATTGCCTTTATATAAATCCATGGTACGCTCACATCTCGAATACTGTGTAGAGATGTGGTCTCCTCACCCCAAAAAAGATATACTGGCACTAGAAAAGGTTCAGAAAAGGGCAACTAAAATGATTAGGGGTTTGGAGAGGGTCCCATACGAGGAAAGATTAAAGAGGCTAGGACTCTTCAGCTTGGAAAAGAGGAGACTAAGCGGGGATATGATAGAGGTATATAAAATCATGAGTGATGTGGAGAAAGTAGATAAGGAAAAGTTATTTACTTATTCCCATAATCCAAGAACTAGGGGTCACCAAATGAAATTAATAGGTAGCAGGTTTAAAACAAATAAAAGGAAGTTCTTCTTCACACAACGCACAGTCAGCTTGTGGAACTCATTACCTGAGGAGGTTGTGAAGGCTGGGACTATAACAATGTTTAAAAGGGAACTGGATAAATTCATGGTGGCTAAGTCCATAAATGGCTATTAGCCAGGAAGGGTAAAGAATGGTATCCCTAGCCTCTGTTCATCAGAGGATGGAGATGTATGGTAGGAGAGAGATCACTTGATCATTGCCTATTAGGTTCACTCCCTCTGGGGCACCTGGCATTGGCCACTGTCAGTAGACAGATACTGGGCTAGATGGACCTTTGGTCTGACCCGATACGGCCGTTCTTATTATGTTCTTATAGCTGTAACTTGAACATAACAGGATTAATCTGTTTCGTGATCTGGAAAGACCTTGTGTACTGATAGTCCAGCTTTGAGGGGAGAGAAGTTGATCACAGCTTCCAGATGGATAACCACCCCTTATCCCCTACCCTAAAACCAGGTATTGGCTGGCAGAACTGGTTGGCATAGCATTCATAAGTCGTCTTTGTGATTTTTAACCGCCCCGGAGTTGTGGGCAATGATTTTGGTAATGGCAAGTGTTGACAGTTTGGCAAGGATCTTTGGATGAACACAGTGGTGGTGCTTGCTGCAGGCATTTGTAGCATTGATGTATGCAAACGTGGCATGAGGTGAGGAATCAGGGACAGCCAATTATCTCAATGATAAGTTTAGAAAGTAACGTAGGTACTGTTCAAGGACGGTTTTAAGGTCAGGCTTGACAAAGCCCTGGCTGGGATGATTTAGTTGGGAATTGGTCCTGCTTTGAGCAGGGGGTTGGACTAGATGTCCTCCTGAGGTCCCTTCCATCCCTGATATTCTATGATTCTATGACTTCATTGATCCACTCTGTCTGACTGTTGGTGCATGTATAAAAGGCCATTGAGGTTAGGATGTCAATACTCAGATGGCATATAAATTCTTGCCAGAAGTAGGAAATAAACTGCACTCCTTGATCAGGTACAATGCCTGTAGGCAAGCCATGGAGCCAAAAGACATTGTTCACAAATAGGTGAACTGTCTCCTGAGCAGAAGGAAGCACCTGGCATGGAACAAAATATGCCAGCTTGGTTAAGTGGTAACCACCACTAGAACTGCACTGTGGCCTTAGGAAGGTGGTAATTCTATAATAAAGTCCATGGGAAGGATGGCCCAAGTCCAGGGCGGAGTGGATAGGGGCTGGATGAGACCCAGCAGTCTTGAATGGGGCAGTCTTAGTCCGGGTGCAAAGATCACAGGAATCTAGATGGGATGCAACAGAGGTGCATATGGCTCGCCACCAAAACTTCCTGGAAACCAGGTCTTGAATCTTGGAATGGTCAAAGTGGCCTGCTAGAGGAGCATGATGGCAGAATTGTAGGACTCAAAGCCGAGTAATCCCATCAGGCACATAGATGTGTCCCTCATGGTATAGGATCCCATTCTGGAATGTGAAGACTGCAGAGGTCTGGTCATGGTCTAAGAGTTGATGGGTTCATTAGGTAACAGAGCGGATGGTGCATAACAGGTTGAAGGCTACTGTTGAGTAATATATGCTAACTAGCATAGATATATATTATGTTAATAATACTACCCACAATATATATTCCAAGCATTTAAGTATGCATATTATGAAGCATTAATATAGCAGTTATATAGCCCAAATTGGCCTGTTATAATCCTGTTAACTTATGTTAAGTATCCCATAACATCTTACATAAACTGAAGTAAGCTTTGTCTTAAGGAAATAGGAAAACCGTCAGTATCAAGACACACAATTGATTTTCTCATAGTAACAAAAAGAGGTTTGTGAAGCTAACGATTTATCCTAATACAGGCCTAGGAGGTTTCTTTTTGCCCCTTAGTACCTGGAATGCATGTATTCAGAACAAAGGTAAGGTGCACTCACTGTGCATACACTCCGGTGCAGTTTCTTCCCTTCAAGAGTCTGACTAGTGGTGAGTACAGTATCCAGACAGCCTTGTGAAACCAAGCATTGTTAAAGTTTAATAGTAGGAACAAAACTTCTTCTTCGAGGAGTGTCCCTGTGGGTGCTCCACTTTAGATGTCTTGACGCCCTATTGGAGAGCGATAGACCCTGTGAGGGCAAACTCAAACAGAGGCTCACAAAGCAAAGTGAAACCCTCAACCTCAGCATCCACAGAGCTGAAAAGAAACTTGGTACTGAGCGGCACAATGATGCCACCTGCTGTACCTATGCCTCCCAGCGCAGAGCCCTCGGCACCAGCGACTACAATTCACATTCCCGGGCCGCCATCCCCAGTACCAAAGCCCACAGTTCCACAACAGTTCACGAGACATGCAGACCTAATAGTCTCTTCAACACCTGATTTCTCTCTACTCAGTACCGAAGGTACTCCATCCAGATTGGTACTGAGCCACTTGAATACTCCATCTGGATCAGCTCCCACTCTGTCCAGTGATGGTGAAGAGAAGGATGCAGTGATATATACTCCTTGTCACTCCTCGCTGAAATCTGGACCATCTCAGCTACCAGCACGTCACCCATCTGCAGAGGCATGTGCTTGGTATGGGCACCCATAGGCACCGTCCCGCATGCCTTTCCCACTGAACTGGCCTTACTGGAATCCGTGGGCAATGTACAGCGTAAAACACACAGGCCTCCTAGCCCACCAAGATCGAGAGCTGCACAATCCCCATTGCCACCTATCTCAGCATCCTCAGAAACACAAGAGGAAGTGATGGAGGAAACTGAGGACATACCTGACCAGGAAGCTTCATCACCTGCACACCTCTCATCTTCGTCACCGGACAAAACCATAATGCTCCCACCACTGGGGATGATTTTAAGTCCTTAAGCAGAATCCTTAGATGTTTCTTTAGAACAGGTACCTGAATCTCAACATAAGCTACTGGACATACTCCAGTCATCTCCATCAGCAAGGATAGCTTTACCGATCGATGATGCTATTATGGAGCCTGCAAAAACCATAAGGCAGATACCAGCAACAGCTCCCCAATCATGCAAAAGATGGGTCAAAGTGACATCTAAAGGTGCTGAGTTTTTATTTACACACTCCACACACCAATTCACTAGTGGTGGAGCTGTAAATGAGAGGGGAAAAGAACACCACTCTAGAACAACCCCATATGACAAAGATTGGAAAAGATTGGATTTCTTAGGCCGCAAGGCCTATTCCTTTGCAACACTTCAGTTCCGCATAGCTAATTATGCAGCTCTACTGGTGAAATACATCCACACCATCTTTTCGCAGATATCAGAATTTATTGACAATTAGCCACCTGATGATAAAAAAGAACAATTTAAAGTGAATATTGCTGAAGGACATCTCATGCCAGGATGACCTTGCAGACCTCTCTTGACTCCGCAGACACGGCAGCATGATCCATCGCAACATCTGTGGTTATGTGCTGGGCATCCTGGCTCTATCTCTCGGGGCCCCCAGGGAGGTCCAGGCAACAGTCAAAGACTTACCGTTTGAAGGCCCAAAATTATTTGCAGCCAAAATGGATGACTCTTTCCACACTCTTAAAGACTCAAGGGCAACCTGAAAATCCTTGGGTATCTACACAGCTGCAAATAAAAAGAAACAGGGCAGGTATTATACCCAGAGATTCCAATCACCACGATACGCACAAAATAGACAGTAGGACCAATGTCGCAAGCAAAGGCAAACCAGACGTTAACAGCCACAGAACCAACCTTCAACATCCCAACAATCCAAAACTAGACAGCAGTTTTTAAGGTGTGGTTGAGGGCACGAGACAACCACTTATTCTAATACTAGAAACAGAAAATACCTCCCAACCATTCGGAGATCATTTGTCACCTTTTCACCTAGTCTGGTGCAGCATCACGACAGACAGATGAGTTTTAGAAATGATCCGAACTGGTTACTCCATCCCCTTTATCGTCATCTTACCCATCCTCCCTCCCCATCTCTCTTCAGGGACCCCTCTCTTGAGTCACTGTTGCAACAGGAAGTAAATAATCTTATTTATTTAGGCGCACTGGAACCTGTACCAACTCAACACAGAGGGAAAGGGTTCTATTCAAATTATTTTCTCACGCAGAAAAAGACAGGCTGATGGAGATCCATATTGGATCTAAGGAAACTCAACAAATTTGTAAAAACCCAACATTTCAAGATGGTGACAGTATCAACCATAATTCCAGTGTTAGAAAAAGGGGGACTGGCTCTTGGCCCTCGACCAGCAGGAGGTGTATTTCCACGTTACCATCCACCCATCACACAGAAGATTCTTGAGATCCATCCTAGGAAAACAACACATCCAATACAAAGTACTAGCCTTTGGCTTGTCCACTGCCCTGTCACGGACTCACAGATAGTGCCCACTCATGGCACCATAGCGTTCATGGGGGGTGCCCCTTCCAGTGTGACACCCTTCTCGGGAGTCCACTCTCTCTTGGGGTCAGGCTCCTCCACCTCCCGGAGCCGCACCTCTCTGAGCCTTAGTACACCTGTTTCTCACCGTGGGCCCCCTCAGGGAGTCCACTCGCTCTGGACCCCCCGGGCCTCCACCCCTGAAGGGGTTGATGCAACCCTGTTCTCTGAACCGGAGCAACTCTCAGCCAGCGTAAAACAGGAGGGTTTATTGAGGGTTGAACTCAGCGCAGGAAACTCTCAGGGCCTCAAGCCTGGCCTCCCTCAGCACAGCACATCCCAGTCCCCCTGCATCCTGGTGACCTCTGCCTGCTCCCCCTCTCCAGCCCCAAGCCCCTCTGCGTCCCAGATGGGCATCCGATATCCCTGGCCCCAAGCCCCACCTCTGTCCATTGTCTTCTCTCCAGGTAAATAGGTTGTAAACTGGCTGATCAGTTCACTGGGATCCTCTCTTCGCAGCCCATTGTTCTCCCACTGGCCAGAACCAGCTGCAACTCCTGAGCTGGGTCTCCAGGTCGTCAGGTCACCAGTCACTGGGGTCTTCATCCTCCAGGCCATCGGCTGGGGTCCCAAGTTCCCTCTCCAGTCCTCTGTAACAACAAACTCCCTCTCCCCTCACCTTGTTAAACCAGTAACACCCGGGGACATTGAGTCCCACTCCCCCTGCATGCAACCCACTGGAAAACATGGAAAAACCATGAATGCCCCCCCCCCCACTTTGTCACATATCCCAAGGGTTTTCTCCAAAGTTCTAGCTGTCATGGTGGCATACCTCTGCAGACACAGAGTCATGATATTTCCATACTTTGACGATTGTCTCATAAGGGCACAAACATAACAAGAAGCAATAAAAGCCACACAAAGTATGATAACCCTTTTCATGAGCCTAGGGTTATAGATAAATGTGTAAAAGTCCACACTGATTCCTGTCCAGAAATTGGAATTCATAGGAGCCTGTCTCGACTGTTCAACAGCAACAGGAATGCTACCTCAGCAATGCTTCATCGCACTGGTCAATTTAATTTAGACATTGATGGACAGCTCATAAACATCAGCCAGAACCTATTTACAGCTCTTGGGGCATATGTCAGCAACATCATTTGTTGTCAAACACATCAGATTTCACATGAGATGCCTGCAGGCCTGGCTTCGAACAGTGCACATACCACTGTGATGAGGGGGTGCCGGGGCTCAACCCTCCCCGTGGAAGATGGGAGCCACACCGGCCTCGTTCTGTCCTCTCCGGGTCCTGTCTGTCAGGTCCGCAGTCCACCGTCCAGGCGTTCGGTCCCTGTGGGACGGACTGAGGCACCGTAAAGTCAAGAGGGGTCCAGCCTTCGCTGCAGGTGGACACCAAACCAACATACAATCAGCCCCGGTCCTTTCGGGGAAGGGCAGAGCAGCAACAAAGTCAATAGGGGCCCAGCCCTTGGGTCGGGCGGGGCACCAAACACAGTATACTGAGCTCTGGCCCTTTTGGGGCAGGGCAGAGCAGTAACAGAGTCACTGGGGGGGTGAAAGGGGGTTTCTGCCACCCGGCTACGGGTGGCAGGGGGAACACAGGCCCACCCACTCCTCTGCGTTCCAGCCCGGGTCCCTAGTAGCGGTTGCCCCCGCTAGTGGCAGTCAGTGGGGATCCGAACCGAAACACACTGAGTGATCAGTGGGGGTCCTGACCGACACACACGGTCATCGGCTCAGGGCCTCCCGCGGCTTGACTGTAGTCAGCCGCCCCTGGGCTACTTTCCATTCCCCTTTCACCTCCTACCTGGTCCGCAGGGTCGTCCACCCTCATGGGCTCCTCCGAGTCCGGGCTGGGTAGATCCGGGCGCACCTCCGGGCAGCTAGGCCAGGTCTGGTCCGAGGGTTCCTCCAGGCCGTAGTCAGGGCTGGGCAGCTTCGGTAGCTCCAGCAGCTCAGCGTCGTAGTTGCTGCGGGTCGGCTCCGGCAAGGCCAGATCCCTGTCTCTGGGCTCCGCAGCCTCCCAGCAACGAGGGTCGGCCGGCACGTCTGCTCTGGCCGGCGGCTGAGCTGCAACTGAAGGCCGGCGCCCGGCTTTTATGCTTCCGGGTCGCCGCCTGACCCTTTGAGGGGCGGGGCTTCCGCCCGGAAGTTCCGCCCTGGGGGAAGATGGACAGGGCTCAACCCTCCCGGTGGAGGAGGGGAGCCACACCGCCTCGCTACACCACACAGTCACAACCTAAACAGATGTGTTAAATGCCATGCAGGGTCAAAGACTCCCTAAAATGGTGGACACAACCAAAGAACATCTGTTCAGGAGTCAATTTCTACAAAAAACTCCAACCATGATAATCATTGTTGACAACAGGGCACCACTACCCCTGAAATGGATCTTTACTGGCTCCTGATGGAGCAGATTACTGTCATACCAATGAAAAAGGTCCACAGTAATTGTCTTCAGTACACAGCAATTTACTTAGCAGGAATTACATAAGCTGTAAAGTGTTATATTAAGCACATAACTCCTCTGTTAGACATTAAGTGCTAGACATTAAGAGCTATACATTCCTCTTAACGAGTCTCTCTTTCACAAACATACACAAACAGGCCCTGCGCTGGCCTCACGCAGTTCCTGCTTGACAAACAGAGAAGGTGGTTACCAATTTTATAGACGCCGTCTTTCCACCTGGTCTGTTCTTTTCCGCTCTCTGGTCTGGCTCTGATTCCCTTGAGGTAAGGCCTTGGTTGCCTTGAGGCACCTCTGGTTCACAGTCTTACTCAAGCCCACAGAGTGGAGTTTTAGCTACTCTGTCTAGCAGTGTTGCTTCTTCAAGCATCAGTTAAGGAATCCCAGCCACAGTAATTTACTTTGCTTGATTCTTATGTAACCCTTCTGCCCATCTGAGTTGGCGGCAACAACAAGGCCTGGGTTCAGTATATAGGGGTTCCGTTTCAATAACAATGTAAAACTGGCTCGAGCCCCTACCCAGAGACTTGGGACAATTACATACCATCCTCCCCCGCCACAGGTGCCTCTACAAGGCAATGCTTCCCCTCTTGCAAACATGGAGTCTGAGTGTAGCAAAATCCTTTTAATAAAGGAGGGAAAAATGCGGCACTATGTTGGAGAAACACCATAAACAGGATTCATAACACAAACCATGAGCAAAAGACCCCCCCCTCCCCCAAGTAAGTTTGGCAGTATCCTTTTCCCCTCAGGGTCTCAAGTCCAGCAACCCCCGCCCCCAAAAAATCACCCAAAAGTCCCAAAAGTCCAACATCCCAAAAGTCTCCTGAGTCCAGCAACCCAAAAATCACCCAGAAGTCTCTGTCCCTGGTCAGTGCAGCTCCAGAGTTAAAAAGATTATCTACAGAGTTTTACCTCCCAGCCCAGGGTGAGGGTGGGCAGGGGTGTTAAGGGGCACCTTACATGGTCCAAGGCCGACTGCCCCGACTCTCCATGGGGTTCTGCTGCAGCCTTCACCACAAGTCGCTCCATCAGCCATCCTGTGAGCTGCTCCAGCCATTCCGCAAACTGCTCTGCTCTGCCAGCTGTCCTGTGAGCTGCCACCAGTCAACCCACAAACTGCTCTGCTCTGCCAGCTGTCCTGTGAGCTGTGCCAGTCATCCCACAAACTGCTCTGCTCTGCCAGCTGCTCAGCAATGTATCTGCAGGCTCCCCCACAGTACTCAGTGATTTCAGCTCTCAGTAATTTTAGTTCTGTAGTGATTTCAGGTTGTAGTAGGGGAGCCTCAGTGCTGGTACACCATTGGCCCAAAGTGAATTAATCCCAGCAGCCTGTAACTAGACTCCTAATGGAATTAAAATTTGCTTTGATATTCCACAGCAGAGAAAGGAGGAAATGGAGTTGGTATTTCAGGCCCTCAAAAGGGGCCCATGCCATTAGGTACAAATACCTGTCCCCATCTTCTTTCAATTCACTGGGTTTTGGAACCCATGTCCCTTGTCTAGGGAGTGCTACTTAGTTGAGGGCGAGTCCCTCTGTCAAAACACAGTTTCCTTGTCCTTGGGTCACATAATCAGGGTAACAACACTTTATTCTTCCTGCCCCAATAACAGAGAAACTGGGGATCCCACAGCAACCAAGGTGACCATTTTGGGCTGCTGTGGGCTAATGCTTGGTGGGATGGTGCTTTTGTGTGCTTGCAGTTGAGGTCATGCCTTTTCAGTCAGTTTCTATTTCGGACTCTGTGACCAGGTGTCAAGCTTTAGTTCAGTGCAAGTAGAGCTGGGGGGAAGCAGAGATGCATGTGTAAGCGCTCATATTCTCAGGGCAGCCATGGGCCTACCTGGCCATAGCATAAATTGATTGACATACAGGCTAACCCTGGCTCCCTCTGACCTGTGAGCAGATAAGAATTGAGGCAGGAGTTGCACTCATTCAGGAGACTCCTTCACTCAAGGAAGTCACCGGGTCACTTTTGATTTTTTTGTTTTTTTACCTCCTTTCTTTCCCCCTGTAACATATGCAGAAATGAAATGCCACATCTCATTAAGATAGCATTGAAGCTGTGAAAGCCAGTAGGGAATTCCCAGTCCAGCAGGGCCCAATTCTCTTTTCACTCACAGCACTCCACTGACTTCAGTGGAATTACTACTGACTGGTACAGGTGGGAGTGAGTGGAAAATCACGCCACAGTCACTCCTGCCAGGGTCATTCAGCCACTTTCCTCGTAGGGAGCATTTCTGAATGCTGACTTGGGCAATGGATGTGGGTGAGGCTGGTTGGGGGACAGGGAGGGCTGGCTGACTTGGAGCTGAGGTCAAAGGGCGCAATCAGTGCCTATGTCAATAGCAAATAAGGACTGACTGAATGAATGAGTTTGTTTCCATGCAGTTGACCTTCTGGGGCTGCTGAAATGGCGGTCGAAGCCCAACCTCCTGGCTGGAAACCTCCAGAAGCTAATGAATGTGGATGGAGGAGAAGTCATCAAGGTAAGAAGGGTCCTTGCAGCCTAGCTCTTTAGAGCTTCTCTTGGGCCAGTTCCCTTTGTCCCACAGGAAGAACATCCCCTATCTCCATTCCTAACAGCTGCCACTTTCCACCCCTTTAGAAAAAGAGAACTGGAAAGTGAAGATTCAGCAGGCAAAGCCTGGTGAGCAGGCCCAGGGAAGAGTGGGCAAGGGAGCTGACAATATAGCAGTGAGGATATAGGCCAGTGGCACGCTGAGTGGCGTGTGAAGACGGCACCAGCCTGGAACAGGGAGGGGCTGTCCTTTTCTCTCTAGCTCTGGGAGACCCCTCGTAGGATCTGATGCTCAGCTCTGGGCACGTCATTGCCAGAGCGATAGTTACTGACAAACTGTTTGGAGCTCAGAGAAGAACCACAGAAATATTGAGGGGTCACAGGCAGAGTTGTTGATATCGTAGTGACATCCAAGGGGCCTAACGGGGATCAGGGTCCACTGGGCTGGGTGCAACACAAGCAGAGGGAGGCAAGTACGGGAAGAGATCAGGGAGAGACAATGACTGGGATGTGTGGCCTGTTACATTGACAGGAAGGGGTTAATCTGGGGGAAAGGCAGCAGATTTCAGTAGCTTTCAGAAACTACACTGCAGAAGGTGCACAACAACTGACAGCACTGCCTAGTGGTCTTGCGAACATTGGCAGGACATCTCTCCATTGAAGCTCAGCCCTGTCCTTTGGCATCCCTGCTCCAAGAGTTTCCAGTCCTCCTCTTAGCCAGGGGCTCAAGGGCTAGGCCCTCGACCAGTCACAGTCTTTTCCAGTCAGCCTCTCACTGGAGGTGAAGGCTCCCACTGTATTGCCTCTCGGAGCAGGTAAGGGAACCTGGGCCCACCCTCTCCACCATTGGGCAACTACACTCTACATCTTGGGGTGCTAAGCTGCTGCCCTCTCTGCTCTCCCATCCCCTGGACCACTTCCTACCCCAGTCTCCTTCAGCTTCCCAGAGTAACTCACTCCAGCCAAGTCTTTGACCCGCACACTCCGACCCCTGCTTCTCCCCTATGGGTTTGCACAGGTCTGTGTTGTCAAGTGCCAGGCAATGGGCTCCTGGGCAGTAACTTCACCTCAGAGCAGCCACCTGCTCCGTTCCACTGCCTGCCTTTGAGCTGCTCTGCTCTCCTTCTTACAACCCAGGCTTTGCAGGGGTGTCTGAGCAGGGCTGTTCATAACTCCTTGCTCCAGCGTGGGTTTGTATAACCATCACACACATCCTACCTGCAGGTCATGAACAGTCAGTGAAATGCTGCCATGATGCTTCTAACTTGGCCTTTCATTGGCAAATGGTAACAGATATGGGGAGTGTCTGTATCTCTGAGGGGCATGAACTATGGTGGAATGAGGAGGGATCAAATGAGACAAAGAAAAGGGGGAATTTAGGCCAAGTATGAGGAGAACCCTCCAGTCAGGGAGATGGATAAGGATGGAAAATTGTCTTCCAGGGAAGAGCTGTGATAGGGTGGGTTAACTGATTTAAATCAAATGATTTAAATGACCTATTTTAATCATGATTTAAATCAGCAAGAAGGAAACCTTTTAAAGTCATCTATTTTAACCATGTTCTGCATTTGTAATTTTCCTAAAGAGCTGTTGATTCTCACTGGTTGGAAACCATTAAATATGTTGATTTTGCAGCCAAATGTAGTCTTTACACTAAATTTGGTGCTTCTTTTTGCTAACCAGGAAGATACAGTGTATCTGTGCAGCTTAATTTAAGCTATTATGTAGCCTAACTTACATTTATTGAGCTTCTTAATTTTTACATTTTTATTGTATTAGAAAATGTTGAATGATGTATTTCTTATTTATGTGATGAGTAATTTTTTACTTGTGATTTATATCAAGCTCTGTTTGAATGGAAATTCAAATTCATTAAAATGCGAAGAGAATTTTTAATTAAAACTACCTTAAATTTGCTGAAAACAAGAAAAAAGTGTACTGAAAAGCTTATCAAAACATGTTTTGCATTTAAGATTGATTTATAAAAGTTGATGAATTGAACTGATTATTTCTGGTCACAGTGTCCTTCAGGATTTTAGAACTTTTAGATCTCATCCTCTCACAGCTACTTTTTATTCATAGATTGGAAGAGGAAAATAAGCGTTCTTGCTTTTTCCATTCCCAATTGTTTTCTTAACTTTGAATGAACTAGTCATTAAATGGAACTAGTCAAATAAACTGAAAAAAAGAAAATATTCTCTGCACTTGCAGAAGAGGCTACTGCTATCAAAAGCTAGTGTAGCCCTTCAACAAACTCGAGTGAGTTCTGAGTGAGTCAGTTCCACTGGTTCAATGCTTTGACGTATTTTCAAACTTGAGAGCAAGCGTGTACTGCTTAATATTCTTTTTTTTTTTATTTAATTTATATGATTTTAGTATATTAAATTTAGGCCCTAACATAGATTGTCAATTTAAAATTTAATTTTAAATATTAAAAAATAAACTTGAATTTAATTTAAATAAAATAAATCTGATTTAAATAAAATATCTGAATTTTTAAAATAAATAAATGATTTTTATCTCCCTGGGCCGGAAGCACCATACTGGAAAAAACTGAGATGAACAGATTATATGGGCCAATATTGTGCAGGGACTGAGGAGTATGTTTCTGTTCTTTTTCGAGTATATATCCACATGGGTGCTCCACTGTAGGATGCGCTCATGCCCATGCACTCTTGACTGGAGACTGTAAAGCAGTGTCTGTGGGCCCAAGCCTGTGCAGAGCAGCTGCTCGTGTTCCCATATGAGGCATGTAGGGAGGTGTGGACCTGCTGCCACTCACTTGCAGCTCGAGATGGAGCATTTTGCAGCTTCCCGCCTTTCTCATTTATTGTGAAATGTTCTTATTTTGTTATTTACTTGGTTATTTTTGTCATTTTTTTAAATTAAATTTTATTTCAACACAGTCGTGCTTTCAAAGGGGGATTACTCCTTTTTTCAGGACTTTAGTTACGGCTTTGGCATGCCAGGTCATGCTGAAAACTCCACCTGGCACTTAAGCCTTGCCAGGCCTGCTACAGGTTTTTTACCTGCAGCAAAAGCACTCTAGCTCTCACGAGTGTCTTGGTGATACCCACATCCCATCAAAGTGCAAGGTCTGCTCAATGTTTAAAGGCGGGTCTAGAAAAGACAGAGAGGCTAGGGTGAAGTTCCTCCTAGTGGTACGATCCCTAGTTCCTGAGGGGTCTGCTCCCACCTCTCTGGTACATCAGCCTGAACATTTCAGGCCACTTTGGTGACTATAGGAAACTAATTGGCAGCACAAGAGACTAAGCCTTCTAGGGGAAAAATCCTCTTTCACTTTCCAGAGAAATGAAAAAAATCTCACTCCTGGGAGACTCTGACTGCAACCGATACTGAGACATCAGTACTGTATAAGAAGTAGTGTGTGGAGAAGTCTTCTCTCAGGGTAGCTTCTATCTCGGTTCCTTCTGACCCCTCTCAGCACTGTGATGTATCCAGGACTACTCCCCAGGCTCTGTTTTTGTTGCCTTCTTACAGTTCCAAGGTCAGAAAAGCCCCTCTGACCTCTCTGGTATCACATTCACCATCTCCTCACTGATCTTTTTTCCTGCTCTGGTACTGACTCAGACTTTGAACATAGGCTATCATAGCCCTCCACCACCCTCCAGATCCTTTTCCCTGGAGTATCTTCTAGTCTCAGATGAACCAGAGTCTCCCCCTACTAAGGAGGTCTACTAGAGTTCCTTCTCTGGTACTGCCCCGCCAGCTGCAACATGACCCTTGGTTGGGCTTCCAACCCTTGGTACTGGCATTGATGCCTGAGGTTCCCCCTCTTAACCCAGGAGAGGATACTTCTGACTCTGAGGTCTTGATCCAGGGCTGTGCATCATACTCTCCTGTGTCCATTTATGGAAGAAGACCTTCCAGAGCCCACCAAGCACCCTTGACATCGGGGATATGAATATTCTTGGGGACCCCTGGAACCTCTGGGAGCAATTCAGTGAAAAGTTTTACAGGGTGCCAGCTAGAAACAAACTCCAACATCCATTGGTACCGCATTATGCATAGGCACCACAGAGAATCCTCTGGTACTACGTGCCTCTTTGGTAATGAGAAAAACACAAGATGAATAAGAGCCACAGACTGAAGAAAACTCCCCTCCTTCAGCCAGGTCCTCTCCCTCCCCATATGAGGCAGTAATGCCACCACTGCCCTCTTACGTTGATGACTTTAAGGCTTTCCAGGACCTCATGAAACACCTGGCAGACTCCATCCAGATTCCATGAGAAGAGGTACAAGAGTTCCAACACTCCCTGATGAACATTTTAAACATCACCCCCACACTCCATCCTCTCCTGAGGGAAAGTTTGTCCTACCAATTAATGAGGCAATTATTGCCTGCATGTGCTCTATGGCAAACACCTGCCACCACTCAGCCCACCTGCCAAAGAGCAGATAAAAAATATTCAAGTTAAGGGAATGGATCACTTCTTCCACCATCCTGTCCCTAATTCCCTGGTGGTGGACTTGGTCAATGAAAAGCGTTACTAAAGCCAGGCTCATTCTAGACCCTTTCCTTTGGGCAAAGAGTCCAAATGATTAGACCTGCTGGGAAGGAGGAGCTACTCATTGGTAGCTCTTCAATTTTGAATTGGAAACCATCAGGCCTTGATGGCAAAATGAGTCCTTAGCAATTATTTGAAGTTCACATACTTTATTGAACACCTGCCACAAAAAGACCAATTTCAGTCCATCATCTCTGAGGGTTAGTTGATTGCAAAAGCCTCCTTGTGGACTGTTCTCAATGCTGCTGATACAATTGAAGACCTTGCCTTTGAACGACCAAAACTCCACACTCCATATCCTTACAGATTCAAGAGCAACGCTACCGTCACTGGGAATTTATGTACCTGCAACAAAGAGACATTTTAGCAGAACTTAAACTCCACAACGTTCCAGACTTTCCAGTACTATGCATACCAATCCTTTCCTAGCCCTTTGGAGCCTTTGAGGAAATTCAAACCTCAGAAAAGCAAACCACCTCCCTTTACATCTACCCAGTCTACACCCCTATATAAGGGATGATTTTGATGCCTTTGTTGAAGGCGTTGAGCAACTTTTTCCCCAGGATCCTCTACTGTACAACTCTACTGTCCATCTCTCTTTTGGAAACTGACCGTTCCACTTCCTACCTGCCTGGGAGCAGATCACCTCAGACAAATTAGAGGTGGACATTAGAAATCTGATCTAGACCATTCCTGTCAGTTGTCTGTCCAACCTGCTCTTAAAGATCTCCAATGACGTGGATTCCAAAACTTTCCTCAGCAATTTATTCCATTGCTTAACCACCCTGACAGTCAGGAAGTTGTTCCTAATTCCAACCTAAACTGCCATTGCTGCAATTTGAGCCCATTGCTTCTTGTCCTATCCTCAGAGGATAAGGAGCACAATTTATCATCCTCTTCTTTATGACAATCTTTTACATATTTGAAAACTGTTATGTCCTCTCTGTCTTCTCTTCTCCAGACTAAACAAACCCAATTTTTTCAATCTTTCCTAGATCTTTAATAATTTGTTTTCTAGATCTTTAATAATTTGTGTTGCTTTTCTCTGGACTTTCTCCAGTTTGTCCACATCTTTCCTGAAACATTGCACCCAGAACTAGACACAATACTCCAGCTGAGACCTAATCAGCGTGGAGTAGAGCAGAAAAATTACTTCTTGTGTCTTGCTTACAACACTCCTGCTAATACATCCCAGAATGATGTTTGCTTTTTTTTGCAACAGCATTACACTGTTAACTCATATTTAGCTTGTGATCCACGCCTAGATTCCTTTCTGCAGTACTCCTTCCTAGGCAGTAATTTCCCATTTTGTATGTGTGCAACTTATGGTTCCTTCCTAAGTGCAGTACTTTGCATTTCATAGATTCATAGACTCTAGGACTGGAAGGGACCTTGAGAGGTCATCAAGTCCAGTCCCTGCCCTCATGGCAGGACCAAATACTGTCTAGACCATCCCTGATAGACATTTATCTATTTGTCCTTATTGAATTTCATCTTATTTACTTCAGACCATTTCTCCAGTTTATCAAGATCATTTTGAATTCTAATCCTGTCCTCCAAAGCACTTGCAACCCCTCCCAGCTTGGTATCATCCACAAACTTTATAAGTGTACACTCTATGCCATTATCTAAATCATCGATGAAGATATTGAACAGAACCAGACCCAGAACCTGTCCCTGAGGGGCCCCACTTGATATGCACAATCCACTGGTCTAGATAATAGTCCTGCCTTGAGTGCAGGGATCTGAACTAGATGACCTGTTGAGGTCCTTTCCAATTCTATGAGTCTTTGATTCTCCCAAGGAGCTCTTAAGGCAGAAAGTACAATCTCTCTGCTCTTGGGGATGATCAAAACAGTTCTACTCAAGTTTGTTGGAAGAGGATTCTATTCCAACTATTTCCTAGTCCTCAAAGAAGATTAGGATGGAGACCAATCCTTGATCTCAGAAACCTGAACACCCATGTCCTTTTTCAGCACTTCAGAAGGGTGATGCTAGCCATAGAATCATAGAACTGGAAGGGACCTCGAGAGGTTATCTAGTCCAGTCCCCTGCACTCAAGGCAGGACTAAGTATTATCTATATTACCCTTGACAGATGTTTGTCCAACCTGCTCTTAAAAATCCCCAATGATGGAGATTCCACAACCTCCCTAAAAAACTTATTCTGGTACTTAACCACTCTGACAGTTAGGAAGTTTTTCCTAATGTCCAACCTAAACCACCCTTCTGCAGTTTAAGCCCTTCTTGCAATTTAATCCCATTCCATCATAATTCTAACCCTAGATCCAGGAAACTGTTTCATCACCTTTGACCTATCGTACGTCTACTTTCATGTAACTATCCACCCATCTCTCAAGCATTTCCCATGTTTTGTAATATGCTCAGATCATTACCAATATGGAGTCCTCCCCTTCAGTCTCTCTACAGCCCCAAGCCTCTTTACAAAGGTCCTCTTCTTGGTAGTTGCCTGCCTACATCAGTGGGGCATCACAGCATTCCCATACTTGGACAACTGGCTCCTCAGGTGTTGGTCAGCGCTAGAGGCTCAATTGGCAAGGGACTGCCCCTATTTCAATCCCTGGGTTTCTGTGTCAATCTGAAGAAGCCTACACTGACTCTGGTTCAGAAGATAGGGAGTCTAGAGTAGCTCTGTTGAAGTATAACTGCCAGCACCTGCTTGCCCAAGGAGTGGTTCTCTACTATGTCCAGTCCAATCTTGACAGTACAGTGCAGCCCACAAATAACTGCAAGGACCTGCTTGCAACTCTTGGGCCACATATATGCCTCAATGTTCATCACATCTCATGTGTCTCAGGAGCCTTCCAACGTGACTAGGACTGTGTACACCCCAAACAGACAGTCTCTCCAAACGCATCACCGTACCTCCAAAAGTTCTGGACTCTGTCAGGTAGTGGAAGGAGTTCCCAGTGACGGTCTGCATGGGAACTCTATTTTCACATTCCCCACCCTCAAGGATCCTCACAACAGATAGCTCACTTTTGCAAAGGGGAGCTCAACACCAAAGGGCCACAGCCCTGGGGAAGTGGTCTGCACAAGAGGCCACACTCCACATTAACTTCCTAGAGCTAGGAGCAATTGGATATGTTTGCCAACACTTCCTTCACA
The DNA here is from genome assembly GCA_026122505.1 of Aldabrachelys gigantea. Taxonomy (NCBI): domain Eukaryota; kingdom Metazoa; phylum Chordata; order Testudines; family Testudinidae; genus Aldabrachelys; species Aldabrachelys gigantea. The sequence continues at coordinate 147,812,529 of CM047483.1, forward strand.
GTGTACAGGGTCATTGCATCAGGGTAATGCTGGACAACAGGGCAGCAATGTACTATATCAGTCGGCAGGGTGGAGCAAGATCTCAGTCCTTATACATAGAATTGCTAAAACTCTGGAACTGGTGCATTTCCCATCAGATAGAAATCTCAGCAGTTTATCTACCAGGCCTCCAGAATACAACTGAAGACTCCATCAGCAGGAACTTCCATCAGGACCACAAATGGGAGCGCAACAATTCTGTCTTCCTCAGCATCTGCCAAATCTGGGCTTCTCCCAGAAGCCGATCTCTTTGTTACAACAATCAACACAAAATGTTGTCTCCTCTGCTCCAAGGGAAGGTACAGCTGCAACTCATTAGGAAATGCCCTGATAAGACCATGGCCTGTACCCTGCTATATGCTTACCCATCTCGACCTCTGATCCTCCTTGTTCAAACTGCGACAGGAACTAGCACGGGTTATTTTCATAACACTGTCCTGGCCAAGACAAGTACTCAAACCTCCTTCAACTCTCTGTGGCAATGCCTCTCTGCCTTCCCTTCAGGAAGGATCTTCTGCCACAGAACTCAGGGAACCTGGTCCGTCCTAATTCCTTATCCTTAAACCTGAGCGCATGGTTCCTAGATGGTTCTTGGCATGGAGCTAACCTGTCCAGTCAGTTCTCCTGTCTAGCTGGAAATCTACTACTTGCAAAACTTACCTTCAGAAGTGGAAATGCTTCCATTCCAGGTGTTCTCTTCACTCCTCTTCTCAAGCATCAAGAGCTCTGCTCTACAAGATCCTAGATGACTTATTAGATTTAAAGACACAGGGTTTATCAATGAGTTCAGTCAAAGTACATTTGACCACTATTGTGGTCTTCCACTTGCCCACCAAGGGCTTCTCAGTTTTTGCCCATCCTCCTACGACCAGATTCTTTATGGGCTCATACAACTTGTTGCCTCCTGTACAGAGCCAGGGCCCCCAGTGGACCTTAATGTGGTTCTCAATGTCCTGAGGAACCCCCCTTCTGAAAGGATGGCTACCTGCTCTCTCCTCCACCTCTCCCTCAATATTTCATTCTGTACAGTCATCACTTCAGCTAGACAAATGGAAGAACTGGGTGCTCTCATGGCAGACGCACCATTTGCTACTTTCTACAGAGATGAAGTTACACTACATGTTGTAATAACTGGGCCTACACATTTACTTTAATTGTAAGGTGAATTGGTGAAAAGTAGGTAAAGGTTATCATAACAGTCCCTATTCTAGCTTCCTCCCTAAGGCCTCTTTGGAATACCATATTAATCAGGAAATCTGTCTACAGTGTTCTGTCCAAAGCCTCATGCCTCCAAGGAGGAAACCAGCCTATATACATTAGATCTTAGGAGGGCTCCCGGCTTCCACCCGGGCAGACTAAGACTTTCAGGGCCTCTCCCACACTATTTGTATCTTTTGCAGATACGAAGTGACAGTCCATTTCCACATGAAGACTGACAAAGTGGGTCTTGGGTTGCATCTTAATGTGCTGTGAGACTGCTGGAATACCACCTCCTCACAGAGTGACAGCACACTCCACTAGAGCTCAGTCCACATCTATAGCCCTTGTGAAAGATGTTCCCATAGTTGAACTCTGCAGGACTGCAACTTGGTCCTCTGTCCATACCTTTGCCAAGCATTACACTATCTTCCCTGCTTCTGGAGCTGACGTTCGGTGACGCAGTCCTCCACGCTGCCTTGGATCTGCTTCCTCAGCATCCACCTCTATGTTCAGTTACTGCTTAGCTATCTCCTATGGTGAAGCACCATAGGGACATATACTCAAAGAAGGAGCGGTTACTTACCTGTACAGTAACTTGAGTTCTTTGAGATGTTTTAACCCTATGGGTGCTCCACCTCCCTCTCTCCTCTCTCTCTGCTGCAGAAACTCTGGCTTTGCAACTGAGAAGGAATTGAATGGTGATAGGGCCATGCCTCCCTATATGCCCTTGTATGGGAACACAAGGAGCTGCTGTGTAAAGACTTGGGCCCACAGACACTGCTATACTGTCTCTAGTGAGAAGCAGACAGGCCTGCACTCATCCTATGGTGGAGCATCCACACGGGCAAAAGTTACTGTACATGTAAGTAACCTCTGCTTTCCTTTCCTTTGGGCTGAGGTGGCATTTGGGATTGGTCTGGATCATACTAGGGATTATCACTCAGGCTCCTACTCTTCTTGTGTCTCCCCCAGTTCCTTCAGGACACTCTGGATGCCTTGTTCTCAATTATGATGGAGAATTCAGCCACAGATGTCTATGATACGCTCATCTTTGATGCCCTAGTAAGTAGGTTCCTGTTTCCCCCTGTCCAGCCCTGAACATGGGTGGTGCTAGGCCAGACCTGGCACCCCTCTATGCTCCCACCAATTGATCTACCTACTGCCAAACTCATGCAGTTGTTTACCCTCTCACTAGCTCATTCTCCCGTCTCTACACCAGTGGGAGGCAGTGCACTTTATTCTCCGTGGCAGTGGGTAGTTCTGACCCAACAGAGGAACTACCAGTGATGTCCAAAACAAATTCCTCAAAAACAGGCAAGATCACAGCCTGGGAGAAAAGACTGAGGAGACTCTTGAGATATCGAGCACAGGATTTTGTAGATAATCAATTGGAATATAAATATTGTACTTACATTTCAGTGTATAGTATATAGAACAATATAAACAAGCCATTGTATGAAATTTTAGTTTGTACTGACTTCGCTAGTGCTTTTTATGTTGTCTGTTGTAGGTAAATATTTAAATGAGTTGATGTACCCCCTGGAAGACCTCTGCATACTCCCAGGGGTACATGTACCCCTGGTTGAGAACCACCCATGCTGAGGGGAATTAAATATACATAGACGGTCCATGACAGATGTTTGTCTAACCTGCTTCTAAAAACCTCCAATAACAGAGATTCCACAGCCTCCATAGATAATCTGTTCCATTGCTTATCTTTAGAGTTAGAAAGATTGTCCTAAAATCTCACCTAAATCTTCCTTGCTGCAAACTAAGCCAATTATTTCTTGTCTCACTCTTGGTGGACATTGTGATACAGCATGGCCAGAGGGCAGCATGAGAGTGTTAGCAGGGGGCCTTATTCCCTGCCAAGGGAGGAAGGTTTGCTTTAGATTAACTAGAACACCTGTAGCCATTTAGAGCACCTGACTCCAATTAGAGCACCTGACTCCAATTAGAGCACCTGACTTCAGTCATGTGATAAAACCCCCTGCTTCAGTCAGACAGTGTGGGAGTTGAAGGAGGAAGGTTTGATTGGAGCAGAGTGCAGGTTGCAGAATTTGGAGAAGAGAAGAGTTTGATAAGAGAGAAATAGAAAGTTTGGAGGAGTGCTGCAGTGGATTGTGAAGTCCAGAAGAAACCCTAGGTAAGAGGCACCAGGCTTGTGTAGAAGGGAGGCAAGAAGCCCTTCACAAGCTGAAGGGTAGGAGAGGGAAGTAACCCAGGGGAAGGAACCGCTAGTTCAAGTGGTTCACCACAACCCTCAGGGCCCCTGGGTTGGGACCTGGAGTAGAGGGCGGGCCTAGGTCCCTCCCTCTCCACTCCCCTCCTCCAAGGACACTAGTGGAGTAATTAAGAACTGGTTCAGAGGCAAGCAATAGCGCCCTGAACCTACCCCAGAGAAGAGAAAGCGCGAGACCCAGCAGAACAGTACCGGCAATTTGCCACAACATGGAGAACAATTGTTGTTCTTTGAATGGATGCAGATGTGTATTCCACTCAGGTACGTGCGTGTGCAGTGTACCAGAGCCAGAAGTCTTTTGCAGCATTACCTATTGTCCAAGTGCCTGCAGTAACTCAAGATGTGAGTACCAGGGGCGGCTCCAGGCCCCAGCACACAAAGCGCATGCTTGGGGCGGCAAGCCGCGGGGGGCGCTCTGCCGGCACCGCGGGGGCGGGAGGCAGAGTGCCTTCGGCGGCTTGCCTGCGGGAGGCCCGCTGGTCCCACGGCTTCGGTGGACCTCCCGCAGGCTTGCCTGTGGAGGGTCCACTGGTCCCGTGGCTTCTGGACCTCCCGCAGGCACAGCTGTGGAAGGTCTGCCGAAGCCGTGGGACCAGCGGACCTCCCACAGGCAAGCAGCCAAATGCAGCCTGCCAGCCATGCTTGGGGTGGCGAAATGCCTAGAGCCACCCCTGGTGAATACCAACCTCAGGGCAGACTGCTGGGAACCGGGTCACAAATCCCAAATTGGTCATGAGCTTTATACTTAAATTTCACCAACCAATTATCAACTATAAACTCCTCAGGCACTATAACAGCCTAACCATGGAGTGACAAACAGTCCTGTTGGGCACTTGAAACTATCTCACCTACCTTTTTGATAGGTGGTCCCTTACACCAAGAATCATAGTAATACTCAGGTTACTTCCAGTCCCAAAGGACCAGTCACTTACCACAGGTCAGTTGCACCTTAGATCTCACACCAAAGACAAGGCTTGTAGCCAATCCTATAATAAACTATATTAAGATTTATGATATAGGAAAAGGAAATAAGAGAGTTATTTACAAGAATAAAGCAAGCAAATATATATGCACGCAAATGATTACCAATCTTATGTTTCAAAAGGTAATAGAAGCTTCTGTAATAAGCAAGCTCTATATATTCTTTAGGCTAATCCAGGCTAAGTAGCTGTGGATCCTTTGCTTATGCCTAGAAACCTTGCCCCCTAGAGTCCAAGCAGCACAGAGATATAGTTCCTTCTCAGCAAGGTTTTTTATTTCTCTCCTCCCTTGTACTCTGAGTTGCCAGCTCAGCTGATGGGAGGAATTCACTTGCATGAATCATCTTCATTGTGTGGGGAGGGCAGAACAACAAAATGCCTTTCTTCTCTTTAATGTTCCACGATAGTCTGTCTGGTGTTGATGGACCTTCCCTGTTGGGCAGGATGTAACACCTTCAGCTGGAGACCAGTACTTCACAGCAGTTAATGTCTCTCTCCTATCTGGTGATTTACACAGCTACAGAGGGTCCCAACACAACCACTCAATATTACCTTACGAAATCAGATACAGATATTAAAGTCAGATTAATGCAGGCAGCAATTCATAAGCATTCAATCAAGTCTAAACATTAAACACATTCTTATAATTTTAACACTTATTTTAACAGCACTAATACACAGCTGAGCCAGACAGATTCAAGGTGTGTATTTGTCAGGTTTTCATACTTGCATGGGGACGTTGGCATAAGCTGGCACCTGATCTGCCAGTGTCACACCCATCATGGCAGTGCCGTATACCTCCTCGTGGCAACTCTTGAAGGTATAAGTGTAGTCCCACCCTAGTCCTCCTCAGTTTCTTCTAACAGCCAGTGGCCACAGTCAGAATACCCCATGTCGTTCTTACTTTGTGTTGCTGCTCTTAGCTAGTTTAGCTTCTTCCTGAAAATAGTTGCAATAAGTAGCAAGTAGTACCTGTAGTTAGACTTTATTTAAAGCTTTTCAGTTTTTTATTTCATAGTTACTAGTTAGGCTTAGTGGGATGTGGAGCACTGAGGGCATGCAGCATTTTACAGGTTTCAAGCACTGCCTTTTGTGTGGGGTTACTAGTTGTAACAGTGACCCCCACACCCGTTGTTTCTTGTGCCTCAGTGAGGGACACACCAAGGGGAGGTGTAACATCTGCCACACCTTCAAAACTGAGAGGAGATTGCCAGGGATCTGTGCTTCCAGCAGGACCTCCTAGAACAAGCCACAAAGCTTCCTTTGGCAACAAAACCAGTGCCAGATAGCTCTGTCCATCCTCATTTGTCCACCAACCTTGTGGAAGCCCAGGATAGACCGCTGGACTCTGATTCCTCTCCAAGAAGGAGAGGTGGTTCATCCTCTCCTGGGGTTCCTCGCAAGACAACCCAAAAGATGGAAAGAGGTCGTTCTTCGAGTGCTTGCTCATATCCATTCCAATCAGGTGTGTGTGCACCGCATGCACAGTTCACTGGAAGATTTTTCCCCAGCAGTATCTGTCGGGTCGGCTCTGGAGCCCCTGGAGTCATGCCTTCATGGCACCGCATATAGGGCCCTGCCACCTCTCCAGTTCCTTCTTACTGCCAGTGACAGTCGGAGTGTTTCATCTCTCGTGTTCAATGAGCGATCCTCTAGCATAGTTTTCTGTAAATAGTTAAAGATAGTTTTAAAAAAAGTTACAGTTAGATATTTGGACTTGGGGGATAGGGGGCTGTTTCACTCCCCCATTTCCCTGTCCCTCTCTTGGGCCTGGGGCATGCCTCGGACCCAGGGGTTTAAGCTGTGTGGGGTTTGCCAGAAGCCTATGCCCAAGGGTGACCCACACTCGGCTTGTCTAAAGTGCTTAGGGGAGGTCCTATCAAACAGACAGGTGTAAGATCTGTAGGAGTTTTTGCCCTCACACGAAGAAAGAGATTCAAGTTACTGCTAATGGAAGTCAAGTACCAGAAGGGTAGCCATGTTAGTCTGGATCCATGCATCCGACGAAGTGGGTATTCACCCACGAAAGCTCATGCTCCAAAACATCCATTAGTCTATAAGGTGCCACAGGATTCTTTGCTGCTAATGGAAGGCGCTCGCCACCCTCAGTCTGAGTCGAGCCCTGTGGACATGGCACCGGGCTCCTCAACATCAGTGTGCAGCACTCTGGCTTCAGTCCAGAAGGAGCTGAGGAACGACTCTGGGGTCAGAGACTCTCAGCACCGGCACTCCCCAGGCACAGGATCAGTCTCGGCACTGCTCACAGACTTCTGTCCCAAAGAAGCAGCACAGGAAGAATGATAGAAGGCACTCTCCTTCCCATGCAAGAGAACAGGAACCACCCAAGGGAGGGTGACTGATGCAAGATTGCACTTCCCCTCCAGCTCAACAACTGGTACTGTTGACTCCTGGCCCACGGGAGGGACCGTTGAGTTCGGTGCCACTGGGGAGACCCAGGTGGAAGATTTGGACCTCTCTTCCACACCCAAAACTTATGAGGCGGCACAAGACCTGATAACTCCTGGTGATGCTGGGGATTAGCTCCAGGCTGAAGCCTGTGATCTGCACACCAGCACTCTGTCTCTGCTCCTGCCTATAGCTCCTCTCTCAGTTCCCAGGATCGCAGCATCCTCCTCTCGACCAAGCTCCCCATCTGGGTCATCATCTGTGTTTCCCCCTTCTGGGTGAGGTGTCTCTGTCCAACAGTCCAGCCACCTCCCCAGTGGCAAGTGGAGGGGGACCTGGGCCTACCCACTTCTCTGGGTCCTAGCCCAGGGATCCTGTAGCTAGCAGCCTCCTGCTGCACCTCAAATTCCTTCCACTGCTGCTATGTCTCCCTGGGCCCCTTCCCTGTGGCCACAGCACCTTCTTTGCCCTCACCTAAGGACACTCAGCTGCTCAGTCCCAGGAGCCAGCCACTGCTCTGTCCAAGGGGCTTCCCGTTCTCTGCGCTCCAGAGACGCAGTCCTTACCCCCCCAGCTCCCAGCAGCAACTGACCCTGCTCTGCCCTGCAACTCCTTTTTATGTAGACCAGCTGAACCCTGATTGGCTGTTTCCCACAGCCTGTCTCCTATTGGCAGCTTTCTACAGAGCCTCCCTAGTGCTCTGTTAACCCCATCTCTGCCAGTGGGGTGCGGATGTCCCATCACAGGTACGTTGGCTCCCTACAGCTCATTTCATGTTTGCTGCTGTCTCTGTGATCTTTACTATTCTGGATAGAAAGGAAGGGCTTAGGGCAGGCTCTGATATGAACACCTTCCCTTCGTACCCAGGGATCAGGGACTGTCTCTGGTGATATTAAACCCCCTCCTGGGGACTGATTCTGGTAGCAGGAGACAATATCCATAGTTCCACGTTCCAGGAGTTCTTTGACCTGGTGCCAAACTGCCGCTGACACCTGCTCGGATTCTTTCCCACAGGTTTTCATTGTGGGGCTCATTGCTGACAGGAAGTTCCACCACTTCAATGCTGTTCTGGAGGCCTATATCCAGCAGCACTTCAGCGCCACACTGGCCTACAAGTAAGTATCAGGTTGTGAATCTGCCTCTGCACACATGGGGCCCTCATTCCTGTCTCCTCCCATCCACTCCCTGCCATGGAGCCAGCAGATCAGAAACCTGAGGTACAGTGGGATGCCATGGAGCTGTAAGTGTCAGGAGAACCTGGAGGGAGAACCCTGCAGTGCAGAAAGCTCCCCTTTCTTTTCACTATTCTGCCTGCCAGGGGTCTGCCGTTTGGAAAGCTGAGCGTGACTCTGCATGTGGCCCTGAACTCTCCAGTCTATTTGGAGTTCCCCTCAGACCAGGCTCTGTGATAGGGAGGGTTAGATTTAAGAGGCATATTAACCTTCAGGCCCCATTTCCCACATCTCTGTCTCCACTGTGCAGGAAACTGATCTCAGTGCTGACACAGTACGTGGACTCAGCCAGCCGAGGGGAGCCCTGTGAGTCGCTCTTACGCACCTTCAAAGCCTTGGAGTATGTCTTCAAATTCATTGTCCGCTCCAGACACCTCTTTGCCCAGTAAGTGTCACTGATTATTTGCACTCACTTTCCAGTGCTTCTCCAGCAGCCAGGCCACAGTACAAGCTCAACAGGTCCAGGCCAGCTCAGTACTTGGATGTGAGACCTACAGGAAAAACTCAAGGTATTGTAGGAAGTGGTGCTGGAGTAACGATGGTAGGGAGCAGTGTGCTGGAGGGCTGCTTTCCCTACTGCTGAGTTAATACTGACACCAGTGACCTAGCATGGTGCTGGCTGCTCTGCGCTGCTTGTGGTGCCACCTTCTGGATGTAAAGCAGAGATAATTTTCTTTCATGCTCACTACAATTCTCTGGCTCTTTTTGTAGATGTCACAGTGTTTGTTAACCCATGTAATTAATTTTTGCTTTCCTGAAGTCCCCTTCTGTTTGCAGTTGGATACAATGTTTTTTGACCTCCTGCCCTAAACTGTTGTGTTGCTGTGTCATGGTTAAACAGTTGTCATCTTCCACCCCAGGGCAGGTGAAATTCAGTACTGTGTGAGTGATCACCCTATATAGAGTCTGCAAAGGATGGAGTCTGGATAGCAGTTTAATCATTGTTAAAGTGGAGACTAACATTCAGTTACTTATTAAGCTGATTAATTCAATTTCCTCCCATTAATTTGTTGTTTGAAAGTATCCGATGCAATGTGGGGAATTTGTTTAATTCGTCATTGTGCAATAATCCATGGATCTGATACAAGAAGTACTTCAGCCTGTTTGCAGCTTGCGGGAAGAACCAGACCTGTCTGCCACTAGCATCAGGAAAATGTTCTATCCCCAGAAATTCTGCCAGGGTTGCTATACTCCCCAGTGACAGGTGGGTAGCTTTCCTCATGTGGAACCTTTCTGAGGGAAATTATTTGGCATTTCAAGCTAACAGTTTGACTCAATACTTTGTCTGTCTAATTTGTGGCTGTGTTCTAGGCTGTTTGTCTTTGGGGAGCTTTCCCTCTCAGCTTTCTTTCCCCTTCTAAGTTGTTGCAGCAGCCAGTGTCTCTTCAGGCGAGCCAAAGGCAAAAGGAAAAGTCTGTGTCTCTGACTTCTCCCCCTTCATTGAATGTCCGGACAGGGAGCTTGGCCTTCTCTGTGTGGACAATGAAGTATCCCCTTTACAGCCCTGTCCAGGTGGGGTTACCTCATAAGAATGGCAATACTAGGTCAGACCAAAGGTCCATAGTATCCTGTCTTCCAACAGTGGCCAGTGCTAGGTGCCCTAGAGGGAATGAACAGAACAGGGAATCATCAAGTGATCCATCCCCTGTCACCCATTCCCAGCTTCTGGCAAACAGAGACTAAGGACACCATCTCTGCCCACCCTGTCTAATAGCTGTTGATGGACCTATCCTCCATGAATTTATCTAGATCTTTTTTGAACCCTGTTATAGTCTTGGCCTTCACAACATCCTCTGGCAAGGAGTTCCACAGGTTGACTGTGCATTGTGTGAAGGAATACTTCCTTTTGTTTGTTTCAGACCTGCTGCCTCTTAACCTTATGCCGAAATCCCTAAAGTGGGCACTAGCAGCCACCATCCTGCTCGGCTCAGCTGCCCTCTTTCCTTCCCTCTGTCCCTCCCCTCAGGCCATAGATGGAGAACACTGCATGCAGCATTGACAATGCTAGAGTGTGGTAAGGGGTCTTTACGCCCAGCCCACTCCCCCTGCTGCCATCCTATAACAGGCCTCTCAGAAGTTCCCAGGGAAATGCAGACCCATTTGTCCTATGTAGACCCTGTATGTTAGAGAGGGTTAGAGCTTCTGGGGAGACCATTCTCAAACCTCAGTTCTTTCCTTGAGAGATCCTGAACATATGTATCCCTGAGCAGGAGGGGAGCCAATAATTTGCCCTCAAAGAGGCCAGGGAGAACGCTAATCACCTGAAATATTTTTGGTTCATGGGCCAGTTACTCAAAAGAAGAAATAAATAAATTAATCAGCACCTGCTTCTCCTGCTCACTCTTGTGGAGCGCAGCATGGCAGTATGATGCGTTCTTGGGGTAGCCAAAGCTGTGGGTCCTCTTGTTACCCCCTTCCTCCAGCTTGAAGAAGTCTTGCTGGTGCTCAGCTCGGTGTCACCCCCCTAACACCATCGGCCAGTTAGCTATTCAAGCGCTCTCCTCTGGGCTAGGCCGGCCCAGACTTTGCCTGGCAGGTTAATAATAGGTGCACCCAGTCCCTGAGTCCCTTTGAGTCCTTCCCTGTGATATCCAGCCCCTGATACTGGCTACTCACAGAATTACCAGGTCCACGGCTCCCAAAGTAACAGACACAGCAGTGTGTATGATTCAACTCAGGGTCAGCACTTTGCTCACCATAACAGCACTGAGATAGATTTATAGTGAAAACACACGTAAGTTTATTATCAAAGATTTAAGATTCAAGTGATAGTGACTAAGAATATTGGAAACAAATGGTGACATATAAAACAAAACCATAATATGCTTTCTGAAGAGGAAACTTCACTAACAGGTTAACCTCCTGTCCAAAAAAGTTGATCTCACCCAAAATCCTCTGCAGCATTTTCAGTGAAACTTTAGATCCTATTTTCATGAATGCAAATGCACTGTCCATTTATGTACTAGGTACAGGATGAAGAGGTGTCTTTCTCTTTTAAATATACCCCCATTGTTCATTGTCTTGACTCATAGTCAGGATAACCTTCCATGGCTTGTTTTTTTCCTGTGTGCTCCTTTTCTGGTGATTTCACATCTTTTTGTATGTAAATGGACATCTGTTGTGTTAGCTTACAATGCTTAATTTACATTCTGACAGAGAGGAATAAACATCTCTTGTCTGAGAGAAACCTGGGTTTTTTACCTTTGCTGGTGACTAATACGTTGATGTAGATTTGAAAACATATTTTCAATATATATACATAACTCCTTACATAGTAGCTTTACATACATTTCACAATGGCCTTATAGGCCAGCATGACACTGGCTTTCATTAGAGACCTCACATGACATGCTTTGTGAGACTTGTGAGATTTCTGTAACTCCTCTGCTCCCCCTGACACACGCGTGCGCACACACATCTTCCTTGTCAGGGGAGGAGGCTGAGAGATTGAGGATCAAAATAATAATGTATATTAGAACAAGCAGAAGGTAGACTTTTTGAGACACAGTGCTGTGAAACTGCTCAGATGGTCTAGGGTTACCAAGGTAAGCATATCCACCTCATGCTCCTTGGAAAGATATTAGAGAGAACTGGGAAATTCTAGCCACTCCTAAAAAATTGTGAAGGTACCTGCCTGTCATCCCCAGCTGCCACAGCAGATTGCCATACCCTAATAACCAGTCTGTTGTGCCCAGCTGGTGCTGCAGGTTGCAATGCTTCCTCACCACCTCCTTTCGTCAGCAGTTGACTGTGGAGTGATGAGACAGAGAGCAACCCAGATGTGGAAGAACAAGCACGTGCTAAGGGCCCCCTTGGACCACCATTTACTTAATTTAGCCCCCCAGCCTCCATTTTATAAGGCAAAAAGTTCTTTAGTGTGCACCAATTCAGATTCAACCTGGTGTCACTACTAAATGTGTCTATATTTCCTGGTTAGAGATTCAGTGTTTCCAACTGGAAGAGATGCTCATCTGAAAGAGTGGGCTTCTCACTCTACAGGCCCTTCACAGGCAGCCATGTCTGGGCAGGATCACCTTAACTCCCTTCCCCTGGGCATGAACGCTCTCAGGCAGCATCAGAACAAGAGAGAGAGAGAATTATGAGGTGTCATCTTACATCCTAAGGGCAGTGCTAAAAAGGGTGGGCTGCACCACAGGTGGTACCGCTCCGAACTTAAACATCTTACAGCTTATGCACTGTCTCTCTGAAAAGATAGTGGGACGTATATTTGTTTCATGCTAGTGTATGGGGCTTTGCTCACTGAGAGCAGATGCCCAAGCAAATCAGTTCTCAGTTTGTTCGGTACTACAGTGGGAAACTTTTCTGAAAACCGAGACTAATCAGTCAGAATACTCAGAAAAGTCAAGTTGATTCTGGTCTCACAGGAGCCATTGAGTCCGGTGCCTACCAGCTCCCCGGCGCACGCTGCGGTTGAGCTTGTCTTGCCCTCCATGCTGGAGACCTTCTCCACGGCTCGGGACCTAATTGCTCTGACAGAGCCTGAGCTGCCCCAACCCCTGGCACCGCCGGTGCGGGTTATTCAGTCATTGGGCAAGCCCACCATGGTGAGACCATCTTCCCCGGGCACCATCGAATGCCATCGGTCCCGATCTAGATCCCACGGTCACTCTCGGTCCCGACATCGCTCCCGATCCTGGCGCCGCTCACAGTTCCGGTACCACTCTCCATCCCAGTACCGGTTGTACTCGCGGCACCGCTCGAGATCCCGGTCTCCATCATGGTACTCTCGGCACCGGTCAACCTCCCGGCACCACGCTGGTCGCAGGTCCCAGTCCCGCTCCTGGCACCGCCACGATTCCCGGTACTGTTCACCGGTACCGCGCAGAGATGAGTTTTATGGACGCAGATACCTGGTCCAATCAACTTCAGCTCCTCGATGGCCTTCGCGTCATCCATCTGCCTCCTCCCACGTGGACAGTGCCTCTTACGGGGGTTCAGATACGCATGGTTGCAAGTGTCCGGCCTACCACCTGAGCTGGAACACACCATACAAGACTTTCCATTTGATGGATAAGATTTATTTTCGCAAAAGACGGACCCCAGACTACAGAGTCTGAAGGACAACTGCGTCATTATGCATTCGTTGGGAATGCATACACCCCAGACTCAAAGACGGTCATTCCGCTCCCAACCTCAGCGCCCTTACCCCCCGCCTCGGCCAAGACAAGATTTTGCCTGAAGACGAGGTCGTACTACCCGCAGACGTCAGTCTGGACCTCAAGGGGGCAACAATTCCGGTCCTGCCAAATCAACACCGGGACCCAAAGCAAACTTTTGAGGGTGCACCCGAGAGCAGTGTACCAATTGCCTCCCTGGATCCCTTTCAGTTCTACAACCGCCTTTCCCCGTTCCTCCCTGCGTGGTCCCAGTTGCCTTCAGATCGTTGGGTCCTATGTATGGTGGAGCTTGGATACCATCTTCAGTTTGTTTCACCCCCTCCCTTCCACCCCCCCCTCACAAGCAACTCCTCATCCAGGAGGTTCGCAGGCTCCTCTCAATCGGAGCTATAAAGGAGTTACTGGAGGAGTTAAAGGGCAAGGGGTTTTATTCCCGATATTTCCTAATTCCCAAGGCAAAAGGGGGCCTCCGGCCCATCCTGGACCTGTGAGGACTGAACAAGTTCATCAAAAAGTTCAAGTTCCCCATGGTATCCCTGGGAACCATCATTCCTTCCCTGGATCCCGGAGATTGGTACGCTGCTCTCGACATGAAGGACGCATATTTCCACATTGCAATTTATCCCCCACACAGGAGGTATCTGTGCTTTGTGGTAAATCAGGGACACTACCAGTTTACTGTCCTCCCCTTTGGTCTTTCCTCGGCCCCTCGGGTCTTCATGAAGTGTATGGCGTTCGTCGCTGCTTCCCTGCGCCATTGTCGAATACACGTCTTCCCTTACCTCGATGACTGGCTCATCCAAGGGGCTTCCGAGGCACAAATCATCAGCCATGTCACCATCATCAGGGAGTTGTTTATGCGTCTAGGCCTGATCATCAATGTGGACAAGTCCACTCTGATGCCTACACAGAGGATAGAATTTATCGGGGCAATGCTGGACTCCAACCTTGCAACGGCCAGTTTACCCCCACATCGGTTTCAGGCCATAGTCTCCCTTGTCCAACGTCTTCAGAGTTTTCCAACTACCTCTGCTCGTACTTGCCTTGGTCTCCTCAGGCACATGGCTGCATGCACATTCGTCACAAAGCATGCCAGACTACGAATGCGTCCTCTACAAATCTGGCTCACCTCCGTCTATCGGCCGGGCAGAGACGCCATAGACATTATTCTGACAGTTCCGCCGAGCGTTCTAGGCTCCCTCGACTGGTGGAGGACGTCATCCCGAGTGTGTGCAGGCCTGCTATTTCATCCTCTCCAGCCCTCCACGTCCCTAACAACAGACGCGTCCTCCCTGGGCTGGGGTGCTCACCTAGGGCACCTGCGCACCCAAAGCCTTTGGTCATCCCAGGAACTGACGCATCACATCAATGTCCGAGAGCTGAGAGCGGTCCAGCTGGCATGCCAAGCATTCCAGCGCCATCTGCAAGGCCGTTGTGTTGCAGTATTTACGGACAACACAACAGCCATGTATTACATCAACAAGCAGGGAGGGACATGGTCCTCGCCCTTGTGTCAGGAAGCGATCCGACTGTGGGACTTCTGCATAGCCCACTCCATAGATCTAGTGGCCTCCTTCCTCCCAGGAGTGCGGAACACACTCGCAGATCACCTGAGCAGGTCCTTCCTATCACATGAATGGTCCATCCGTCCGGACATTCTCCATTCGGTTTTCCGGAGGTGGGGCTTTCCCCACATAGACCTGTTTGCATCCAGAGTGAACAGGAAATGTCAGGTGTTCTTCTCCCCACAAGGTCGCTCCCTGGGCTGCCTGGCGGACGCATTCCTGATTCCATGGACAGGCCACCTTTGTTATGCCTTCCCACCGTTTCCTCTCATCCACGAGTCCTACTCAAGCTCCGCAGGGACAAAGCCCACCTTATCCTGATCGCCCCGGCTTGGCCGACGCAGCACTGGTACACCATGCTGCTCGACCTGTCTCTGTCAGACCCGATTCCCCTACCACTCTGGCCAGACCTGATCACGCAAGACTTTGGCAGGCTGCACCACCCGGACCTGCAGTCCCTTCATCTGACAGCATAGCTGCTGTCTGGTTAAGCCAATCGGAGTTGCATTGTTCTGCCACAGTGCAACAAGTGCTGCTCGGAAGCAGGAAGCCCTCCACGCGATCGACATACCTTGCTAAATGGAAGCGCTTCTGCCACTGGTGCGCCCAGAAGGGCCTTTCTCCGCATTCTGTATTAGTCCCCACTATCTTGGACTATTTATGGTCTCTCAAAGAGCAAAGATCTCCTCTCTACGAGTGCATCTTGCAGCTATTTCCACCTTCCATCCTGGGGAAGCTGGCAGTTCCGTTTTTTCCCACCCTATAATTTCCAGATTCCTCAAAAGCTTGGTGGGACTCTAACTCCAGGTCAAACACCCTACCCCTACATGGGATCTGAACCTCATCTTAACCAGGCTCATGGGGCCCCCCTTTGAGCCTTTAGCCACATGCTCGCAGCTGTACCTGTCCTGGAAGACAGCATTCCTAGTTGCTGTGACCTCGGCTAGACGAGTCTCAGAACTTCGAGCATTGACTGTGGATCCTCCATATACGGTGTTCCATAAGGACAAGGTACAGCTGCGAGCACACCCGGCATTCCTCCCTAAGGTCGTCTCCGCCTTTCACGTTAATCAGGACATCATCCTGCCAGTCTTCTTTCCGAAGCCGCACTTTTCGCGATGGGAACAGCAGCTGCATACTCTGGATGTCCATAGGGCTCTCACCTTTTACATTGAGAGGACCAAACCCTTCCGGCGCTCACCTCAGCTTTTTGTAGCGGTGGCGGAACGTATGAAGGGCATGGCAATTTCTTCCCAACGTATTGCATCTTGAGTGACATCCTGTATTCGGGCTTGCTATGACTTGGTTCATGTTCTGACTGGTCATCTCACCGCCACTCTACTCGGGCTCAAGCCTCATCTGCCACGTTCTTGGCCCATGTTCCCATACAGGAAATCTGCCGTGCGGCCACCTGGTCTTCCATCCATACCTTTGCATCGCCCTATGCATTGGTCCAGCAGTCCAGAGACAATGCCGCCTTCGGCTCAGCGGTCTTACATTCCGCAATGTCTCGCTCCGACCCCTCCACCTAGGTAAGGCTTGGGAATCACCTAATTGGAATGGATATGAGGAAGCACTCGAAGAAGAAAAGACGGTTACTCACCTTTGTAACTGTTGTACTTTGAGATGTGTTGCTCATATCCATTCCACACCCACCCTACTTCCCCACTGTCGGAGTAGCCGGCAAGAAGGAACTGAGGAGCGGATGGGCCGGCAGGGGTATATATCAGGCGCCATAGCAGCGCCACTCCAGGGGGCGCCCTGCCGGCCCACCGAGTGTTGCTAGGGTAAAAAGTCTCTGACGAACGTGCACGCGGTGCGCGCACACTTAATTGGAATGGATATGAGCAACACATCTCGAAGAACAGCAGTTACAAAGGTGAGTAACCATCTTGTACTGAGGCAAAGTCAGAACAATTATCTCAGAGCAATCTACATGGCTCCTACCCATGCAGAGTTAGACCTCCAGATTGGTGTCAGGAACACCTGGCTACATAGACCTTTGGACAAAATAAGGTTACTGGTCATTGTCCAGAGGGAGTATCTTATGAAGCTGTGCGAGAGTCACAGGCTCTGTTTTGACCACCCCCAATCTTGACTACCCCAAGGAAACACCAGGACAGGTAGGAAACCATTCATCCTCCACTTCATTGTGGAGCTATGCAATCCATGCATTCTCCATCAAGGGCAGTTCTCTCTCCGTCCTAGCTTTGAGAATTAAGGAGCAAGGAAGGAGGGCTCTGCCTGAAACATCTGAACAAGTTCCTAAAGAGGTTCATTTTCACATTCCCATTTTACCATCCCACAACATTCCCTGCTTTGTATACAGATAGCAGTTCTTTTATCTCTCTGAAACTGGAGCATTACCATTTGATCTGGCAAATGCTCCCACAGTCCTTTTCATGATCACCATGGTATTATAGAGGCTTTAGTCAGGACTCCATAGTTAAGTCTGAGTTACATTTTGCTCTTACATGGGAGAATCAATGTCTTTGTTATTCATGAAAAATACAGTATATTTTTCAATTTTAAGAGAATTTACAGATAAAACCATTAATTAGATTGAGTCAAAATTCATTAAACAGTGATTCTTTAAGAACTGTAGCCTCTGTTAGTCTTTCCAGTGTCTCAATGATCTTAGCAACAGAATAACGCAGACTCTTTAAACTTTTCATATAGCTATAATAAATTGAAATCTTGTGTACAGGCTATAATTTGAAGAAATTAGGTTATAATTAAATTACAAACTTCCATAATTTATCTAATTGATAATTAAATCATCTTAACTTCAGTACCCAGAAAGATAATGGAACAAATATTCAATCAATCAATCAATATGTAAGCATCTAGAAGATAATAAGGTGCTAAGTAATAGTCAACATGGATTTGTCAAAAACAAATCATGTCACACCAGTCTAATGTCCTCCTTTGACAGGGTAGCAAGCCTGTTGGATGGGGGAAGCAGTAGGTAGGATACATCTTGACTTTATGTGAGATAGTATCAAAAGCCTTACTAACCTTCTCATAAGCAAATTAGAGAAATATAACCAAGATGAAACTACTGTAAGGTAGGTGTACAACTGGTTGGAAAACTGTATTCAGAGAGTAGTTATTAATGGTTAATAATCAAGCTCAAAAGGCATATTGAATAAGGGCCTGCAGGGATCTGTCCTGGGTCCAGTTCTATTCAGTATCTTCATCAGTGATTTAGATAATGGCATAGAAAGTACACTTTTAAAGTTTGTGAATGATGATACCAAGCTGGGAAGGGTTGCAAGTGCTTTGAAGGATAGGATTAAAATTCAAAATGATCTGGACAAACTGGAGAAATGGTCCGAAATAAATAGGATGAAATTCAATAAGGACAAATCAAAGTACTCCATTTAGGAATGGATAATCAATCGCCCAAATACAAAATGGCAAATGACTGTCTAGGAAGGAGTACTACAGAAGAAGATCTGGGGGCTATAGTAGATCACAAATTAAATATGGGTCAACAATGTAACACTGTTGCAAAAAAAGCGAACATCATTCTGGGATGTACTAGCAGGAGTGTTGTAAGCAAGACATGAGACATAATTCTTCCACACTACTCCGTGCTGATTAGGCCTCAGCTGGAGTATTGTGTCCAGTTCTAGGCACCACACTTCAGGAAAGATGTGGACAAATTGGAGAAAGTCCAGAAGAGAGCAACAAAAATGATTCAAGGTCCAGAAAACATGACTTACAAAAAAGACTGAAAAAACTGGATTTGTTTAGTCTTGAGAAGAAAAGACTGAGAGGGGATACGATTCCAGTGTTCAAGTATGTAAAAGGTTGTTATAAAGAGGAAAGTGATAAATTGTTCTCCTTATCCACTGAGGATAGTGGATAAAAGTAATGGCCTTAAATTGCAGCAAGGAAGATTTAAAGGTTAGTCATTAGGAAAAAATTCCTAACTGTCAGGATAGTTAAGCATTAGAACAAATTACCTAGGGAGGTTGTAGAATCTTCATCTTTGGAGTTTTTTAAGAACTGGTTATACAATTATCCCTCAGGGATGGTCTAAGTAATACTTAGGGCTTGACTACACTTGGAAATGTGCAGCGCTGGGAGTTACAGCTGTGGTCGTACAGCTGTGTAGGAACAGCGCTGCAGTGTGGCCACACTCACAGCTACCTGCGCTGCAGTGTGGCCACATTTGCAGCAATTGCAGCGCTGTTGGGAGTGGTGCATTGTGGGCAGCTATCCCACAGAGCACCTCGTCCCATTTTGGTGCTGTGGGTTGTGGGAAGGGGACAGAATGGTGCGGATCATTCTACTTCCTGTCCCAGCGCCCCATGGTGCCATTTTGAGTCTGCAGCGTGGTTTCTGCAAAAGAAATGGATCCCGAGCTGCTGAGGACTTTGCTGATGAATGTCGCCAGCACATCACGTTTGGCAGTTGAGCTATTCCTTCAGCTCCAAAGTGACAGTGACAGTGAGGAGTCAGACGACGATGATATAGATTCGCCTGATGCGTGTGACACTAAATTGCTTGTGGCAGTAACGGATGTGCTCAGCACTGTGGAACGCCACCTTTGGGCTCGGGAAACAAGCACTGAGTGGTGGGATCACATTGTCCTGCAAGTCTGGGATGATGAGCAGTGGCTGCAGAACTTTCGGATGAGGAAAGCCACTTTCATGGGACTGTGTGCTGAGCTCGCCCCCACCCTGCGGCGCAAGGACACGAGATTGAGAGCTGCCCTGTCAGTGGAGAAGCGGGTGGCTATTGCAGTCTGGAAGATGGCAACTCCAGACAGCTACCGATCGGTCGCGAACCAGTTTGGAGTGGGAAAGTCAACTGTTGGAATAGTGTTGATGCAAGTTTGCAGGGCCATTAATCGCATCCTGCTAAGAAGAACCGTGACTCTGGGGAAGGTGCAGGACATTGTGGATGGCTTTGCACAAATGGGTTTCCCTAACTGTGGAGGGGCGATAGATGGGACCCATATTCCTATTCTGGCCCCACCCCACCAGGCATCCGAGTACATTAATCGGAAGGGGTATTTCTCTATGGTTCTCCAGGCGCTTGTGGATCACCGTGGGCGTTTCACTGACATTTACACAGGCTGGCCTGGAAAGGTGCATGATGCACGCATCTTTCGGAACAGTGGCCTGTTCAGGAAGATGCAGGCCGGGACTTTTTCCCCAGACTGGAAGATAGGAGATGTTGAAATGTCCATTGTGATCCTTGGAGACCCCACTTACCCCTTAATGCCTTGGCTCATGAAACCGTACACAGGGAAGCTTGACAGGAGCGAGGACCGGTTCAACTACAGGCTGAGCTCGTGCAGAATGGCTGTGGAGTGTGCTTTCAGCCGTTTAAAAGGACGCTGGAGGTGTCTTTATGGGAAGCTAGACTTGGAGGAAAGCAGCATCTCTGCGGTTATATCCGTGTGCTGTACCCTCCATAATCTTTGTGAAGGAAAGGGTGAAACATTCAGTGATGAGTGGACCTCCAAGGTTTAATGCCTGGAGGCTGAATTTGCACAGCCAGAGAGCAGGGCTACTAGAGAGGCCCAGCACAGGGCTTCAAGGATTAGGGATGCCTTGAGGGAGCAATTTGAGGCTGAAAGCCAACAGTAATGTTTGGTGCCTTGCACTGGGGTTAAGTGCAGTGGTTACAATGATTTTTCCCTTGGGGTACAGTATGTTTCTCTTTCTGCAATAATAAAAACTGTTTTAAAAGCCAAGAAATCATTTATTCAAAATACAGTACATAAAAGGGCAGGGGGGAGTAGGGTGCTGAACTGTACAGTCAGATGTTTGAATATGTCCTGCCTGGAGTGCTGTGCAATGCCTGCTGCACTTCAGAATTACTATGCTGCATGGTGATGGGGGTTGAGTGCAGAGGGTAAGGGTCGTAGTTCTCAGGGCTGGTAGGTGAACATACAGGTGTGGGGGGCAGCTGGTGGTGATAAGAACCAGGATACTGGAGAAGGGGGTTTTGAGCAAACACTGGGGCAAAAGGGAGAGAGCTTTGGGATGGGGGTGGGTTAGCACGGGATTGATCTGCCTGCATGGCTACCAGTGACTGCATACAGTCCGTTTGGCGCGCCAGGAGGCTTATCAGCTGCTTTGTGCTTTTCTTCTTAGCCAATTCCTTTCTCCTGTTAGCAATTTCCTTTTTCCTGCTTTCTGTTTGCCTCCACTGGTGCATTTTCTCTCTCCAGTCCTGCACTCTCTTACTGTCTCTGGCATACTGATTCATCACTGCTTTCACCAAATCTTCTTTGGTTCTCCTTTGCCGCCTTCTCAAGTTATGTAGTCTCATATCTGTACTACTTAGTGCCATAGGATTCAACGATACTTAAAAAAAAACGCAAATAGAAACATTTATTTCAGAGGCTGCATTGTTTATAATCACAGTGCAGGAGTTTGTAGACGCTTTGTAGCATCATTTACACATAGCTAACATATCACAGAGAGGCCACAGCAGTGAGGACATGGTGAGTGCTGGGAACTGGTCATTAATGAATCAATGTTTCTGCTGCAACTGTCAGGGCTCAATGGGGTTCCTGTGCATTGGGGAAAGCAGAGAGCAGCTGAGGGGACAGTGCACTGAACACCACCCCCACAATTGCCACAGCAGTTACTCCTGGAATCAATGTTTCTGCTGCAACTCCCCTGGGAAGGGGAGCAGTCTGATAAGGGCTCAATGGGGTTCCTGTGCACTGGGGAAAGTAGAGAGCAGCTGGGGGGACAGTGCACTGAACAGTATCCCTACATTTTCCACAGGATTTTATCCTTCCAGATATATCCTTGCTCCGCGTCACCTGAGAAGAGCGGGAGGGTCTTCTCCAGCAATGTGGATTCCGCCCTGGTCCCTATGCAGCTTGCCTGTGTGCAGCAATGGTCCCCCCACCCCTCACGGCACAGTGGCGCGGACACGTTAGCCTGACTGGGACAAGGACCACGGTGGCTCTCCCTATAAACTTGCGCAAGCACATTGCCCACGCTCTGGCAGAAACTTTTGCAAAGATTACGGAGGCCGATTACCACAACGTGATAGACCAAATCAATGGGCTATTCCACATGCAGGCAGCCATAACCCCCCCTCCTCCTCTCACAAAACATTTCCCCTACTTAAAATAAAAGCTGCTTACTGGGAACACGATCCTCTGCTTCTTCTTCACCAACAAGTTCCAGCTGCTGCGACTGGCTTGCTTCCTCCTGGCTTGAGAAGAGCTCCTGGCTGCATGCCTCCTGGGACTCCGGGGTGTCTCCCACCACCCCAGTACCCTCACTCTCGGGTTCCTCCACACCCTAATCCCCCTCCTCTCCCGGCTCTGAACTGTCCATTGTGGTCCTCGGATTTGCAGTGGGGTCAGACCCAAGTATCGCATCCAGCTCCTTGTAAAAACGGCAGGTTGTGGGGGCAGCACCTGAGCGCCAGTTTCCCTCACGGGCTTTGCAATAGGCACTCCGTAGCTCCTTTACTTTAACCCTGCACTGCAATGCGTCCCGTTCATGGCCCCTTTGCAGCATGGACTTTGATATCTGCCCATAGGTATCATAATTTCTACGGCTGGAGCGCAGCTGTGACTGCACAGCTTCCTCCCCCCAAACACGGATGAAGTCCTGCAGCTCGCCATTGCTCCATGCTGGGGCTCATTTGGGGTGTGGAGGCATGGTCAGTGATTGATTGATTGATTGCATTCCACACCTGGCTGAACAAACAGGAAAGAGATTTTTAAAATTCCTGGGGCATTCAAAGGGCGGGTCACCTGATCCCAGGGCAGTGGAGTGTGAAACGATGAGCAGAGTGGCCGAAAAGGTATGCTGGGATACCTCCTAATACCCTGGAGGCCAATAACAGCACTGTTGGTGTCCATACCTGATAAGCAGCGCTGCATCACCAGCGCTGGAATCGCTACACCCCAAGCAGACCAGGTGTACAGCCAGCGCTGCAGCCAGGGAGTTGCAGCGCTGGCTGGGCTTTCCAAGTGTGTACACAGAGTGAGTTGCAGCGCTGTAACCCCATCACCAGTGCTGCAACTCTCCAGTGTAGCCAAGCCCTTATTCTTCTTCGAGTGCTTGCTCAAATCCATTCCAATTAGGTGTGCGCGCGCCGCGTGCACGTTCGTCGGAGATTTTAACCCTAGCAACACTCGGTGGGCTGGCTGGGCGCCCCCTGGAGTGGTGCCGCTATGGCGCCGGATATATACCCCTGCCGGCCCAACCGCCCCTCAGTTCCTTCTTACCACCCGTGTCGGTTGTTGGAACTGTGGAGCGCGGTTTTGCTGATCTCCACATCCCTAGCTTACTCGTAGTTCTCTTCTCATCACTGTGTTTATAGTTCGAGTTTTTTGTAGTTATACTTAGTATTAGTGCTTAGTTTTATAGTTAGTGTATATAGTTGAAAGGGGGATCGGGGATTAGCCCCTTTCCTCCACCCCGATGCGGGCCCATGCCGAAGGCACCGGGATTCAAACCGTGCTCGGCGTGCCAAAAGCCGATGCCAATAGGGGATCCCCACGACTCCTGCCTCAAGTGCCTAGGGGAATCCCACCTTGTGGACAAGTGCCGTATTTGCAAGTCCTTTAAACCTAGGACGAAGAAGGAGTGGGACTTCCGTTTGAAGCAGCTCCTCATGGAGTCGGCACTTAGTCCCGCAGCAGCGGTGCCCAGCACCCAGCAGGCTGACTCGGTACGGAGCATGCCTTTGGCACCGGATCGTCCCAGTATCGAGAAGGACTCTTGGCATCAACCTGTACCGGCACCGACTCCTTGGCACCGGTCCCTTTCCCCAACCGGGAAACGGCATGCTGCTACGACTTCAACCTCCCAGAAGGAGCACTCATCTAAGACGATTTGCTGGGCACTGTCATCTGATACAGCACTGTCGTCCGCGGCGGCACCGCCGATAGCTGCTCCTCCTGGGATGGCATCTTCGATTCTGGTCCCACAAGGGCCGTTGAGTCCGGTGCCTGACAGCTCCCCGCTCCAGCTGGGGCTGAGCTCATTCTCCCTTCTACACCGGAGACCTTCTCTACGACAAGGGAGCTTATCTCGGTGACGGAGCCAATGTGTCAACCCCCGGCACTGCCGGTGTGGGTTATTCAATCCATTGGCAAGCCGGCCCTGATAAGGCCTCCGTCCTCCGAACCTCCAGAGAGATGTCGTTCCAGATCGCGGTCTCGTAGACACTCTCGATCACGTCGTTCCCGTTCCCGGCGCCGCTCGCAGTCCCGGCACTGCTCTCTATTGCGGTACCGGTCGCACTTGCGGCGCCACTCAACATCACGCTCACCGGACAGATACTCCCGGTACCGCTCCAGCTCTCGGCACCGATCTTGGTACCGGGTATCCCACAGGCACTCCAGACGACGGGGCTCAAGATCGCGGTTGACCTCCTGTGACGTTATTGATATAAACTGGGACCATATAGAACATGGGTTGCAACCAGGGTTCTGTAGTGGCACCAAATCCTATGTAAAGGGGGTCATATAAGGTGTCTAAGACCAGGTTATGGGTTACTGGTTATGATTATGCTGTCTGTATGTCTGTATCATTTTTGTAGTTGAAGTTATGAATATTGGCTGTATACTGTCTGTATTTCAAATTGGTGCTGCAGTTCTGGGAGACACCCCAGACAAGCTGGTGTCAGCTCAGCTTAGCCTGCTTGATGGCCCATTAAGGACCATCAACTACACAATTGACCCATTGAGAGGAGGCGAATACGCCTTGTGACTCAGCAAGGTATGCAGAAACTGGCCCATGTGACTGCAAACTCCATTTTTTGCTGTAACTTTCCACAGTAGAGACAAAGGAGTGTTCTTACACCTGGAAAAGTCTATATAAGGCAGAGGCCTCATCTCCATTTTGTCTTCAATCCTGCTTCCTACCTCTGGAGGGACTTTGCTACAAGCTGAAGCTCTGCACAAGGGACTGATGACCCATCTCAGCTGTGGATGTACTCCAGAAACTTAATTTGAACCTGCAGTTTACTTCATCACTGCTACAAGCCTGAACTAAGGACTTTGCCATTACTGTATGTAATTGATTCAGTTTAACCAATTCTAGCTCTCATCTCTATTTTTTTCCTTTTATGAATAAACCTTTAGATTTTAGATTCTGAAGGATTGGCAACAGAGTGATTTGTGGGTAAGATCTGATGTGTATATTGACCTGGGTCTGGGGCTTGGTCCTTTGGGCTCAAGAGAACCTTTTTCTTTTACTAGGGTGTTGGTTTTCATAACCATTCATCCCCAGGACGTGTGAAACTGGTGGCGATACTGGGAAACTGAAGTGTCTAAGGAAATTGCTTGTGTGACTTAAGGTTGGCCAGTGGGGTGATACCGAAGTCCTTTTTGTCTGGCTGGTTTGGTTTGCCTTAGAGGTGGAAAAACCCCATCCTAGGGCTGTGACTGCCCTGTTTGAGCAATTGGTCCTGAATTGGCACTCTCAGTTGGGTCCTGCTAGAACCACATCGTCACACCTCCCAGCACTGGTACGGTAGAAGGTCCCGGTCTCGCTTGCGGTACTGCCGCAGTTCCCGGTACCGCTCGCCGGTACCGAGCGTCCAGAACGGTGCCGTCCTCACAGGGCCTCTCAGCACCTCCGTGGCCTTCGAGACACACTTCAATATCGTCTCAGGCCTGTAGTGCATCATACCATCCTGAGGGTGACTCTGATGTCCCCAGCCACTTTCCGGAGGGACAAAGCCACGAACAAGGGCCTCATCACTGGTCCTTTTGGACACCGTGGGAATACCACCAGGCCCAAGGTGCCCCGTCAGTGGCTCAACGCTCAGCCCCTCAGAACACCGGGTACCGGAAGCGACGGTGAGCCGCCCTCCCCCTACGGGCACAGAGGAAGCTCCAGTTCCATCAGTGGGCACAGAGCTTCCACCTGATTCAGCTGATGCTCCTCCTGTTCACGACCCACCTCAGGACCCGTTGGTCCCAGGCCTATCCTCCTCTTTCTCACCTGACGAGGCAGTAGCAGGAACATCCTCCTCAGGCCCTCTACCAATTGATCTTAGGGCCCATCAAGACCTCTTGATGGGGTGGCCCAGAACATGAATTTGCAAATGGAGGAGGTCACTGAGGTAGAGGACCCGGTAGTGGACATCTTATCAGCTGATACACCTACCAGAGTGGCGCTCCCGTTCATCCGCGCTATACAAGCCAATGCAGACACCATTTGGCAATCCCCAGCTTCAATTCCACCTACAGCTAGGGGAGTAGAGAGGACATACATGGTCCCCTCAAAGGGATACGAATACTTCTACACCCATCCACCTCCCTGCTCTCTGGTTGTCCAATCGGTGAATGAACGGGAGCGTCATGGCCAGCAAGCATCAGCTCCTAAGGCAAAGGAGGCTAAGCGCATGGACCTCCTAGGCCGCAAAATATACTCGGCTGGGGGCCTCCAACTTAGGGTGGCGAATCAGCAAGCCCTCCTAAGTCGGTACAATTTTAACACCTGAGTATCAGTGGGGAAGTTTACAGAGCTGCTTCCCCACGAGTCCTGTCCAGAGTTTACGGCCCTGCTCGAAGAGGGTAAAAAGGTGGCAAGAACCTCCCTCCAGGCCTCTCTGGATGCTGCAGACTCGGCGGCCAGAACTCTGGCAACCGGAGTGACGATGAGGCGTATCTCCTGGCTCCAGGCTTTAGCTCTTCCTCCTGAATTGCAGCAGACCATTCAGGATTTACTCTTCGAGGGACAGGGCCTCTTCTCCAACAAAACCGACCCCAGGTTACAAAGCCTTAAGGACAATCGGGTCATAATGCGCACGTTGGGCATGCATATGCCAGTGACCCAACGAAGGTCCTTCCGGGCCCACCCATACTGCCCGTGTAACCAGGCTAGACCGCGTCAGGATAACACCAGACAGCGCAGCAAGGGGAATCGGTGCAGACAATCTGGCCTTCAAGGATCCCAAAATCAAATGCCACCTAAACCGCCAACAGGGCCTAAGCAAAACTTTTGATGGGACGCCCGCGAACGGCCCACCAGTTATCCTACTGGATCCTTCTCCCTCCTTTTTCAACCGCCTCTCCCATTTCCTCCCTGCCTGGTCCCAACTAACCTCCGATCGTTGGGTCCTTCGCACGGTGGAATTGGGATACTATCTACAGTTTATTTCAGCCCCTCCCTCCTACCCATCCCTCTTCAGGGACCCCTCTCATGAGCAATTCCTCTGGCAAGAGGTCCAGGCGCTCCTAAAGCTGGGAGCCATAGAGGAGGTGCCAAAAGGCATGAGAGGCAAGGGGTTCTATTCCCATTGCTTTTTAATCCCCAAGGCAAAGGGAGGTCTACGACCAATCCTAGACTTGCGAGAACTCAACAAATTCCTGATAAAGTTGAAGTTTTGCGTGGTATCCCTGGGGACCATCATCCCATCCCTGGATCCGGGAGACTGGTTTGCCGCCCTTGACATGAAGGACGCGTATTTCCACATTGCCATTTATCCACCACACAGGCGATATCTCTGTTTTGTGGTAAACCACCAACATTTTCAGTTCACAGTTCTTCGCTTTGGCCTTTCTACAGCTCCAAGGGTCTTCACCAAATACATGGTTGTAGTTGCCACTTCCCTCAGGCATCGTCAAGTTCACATCTTCCCGTATCTCGATGATTGGCTTATTCGAGAGACTTCTCGGTTACAAGTATCGCAGCACATGTGCATCGTCAGAGACCTCTTCGAGAGCCTAGGTCTCATGATCAACGCAGAAAAGTCTACTCTCACGCCTACGCAGAGAATAGACTTCATTGGGGCTGTTCTGGACTTCACTTTGGCCAGAGCCTGCCTCCCTCAGCCTCGTTTTCAAACAATGGCTTCATTAATTCACAGTCTTTAATCCTTTCCGACAACGTCGGTCCGGTCTTGCCTCAGCCTAGTAGGTCACATGGCCTCCTGCACCTTCGTGACCAAGTACGCGAGACTGCGTCTCTGTCCCTTCCAAACCTGGCTGGCTTCAGTATACCGTCCACACAGGGACAGTCTGGATTCAGTGCTCACTATCCCCAGGAAAGTTCTCGACTCCCTGACTTGGTGGTTAGACCCCTCTCTGGTCTGCAGAAGAATGCCATTGCACCCACCACAACCCTTGGTAGCCCTAACCACAGACACGTCATCTCTGGGTTGGGGTGCCCATCTGGGGAATCGTCACACTCAAGGCCTATGGTTGCCCCAAGAGCTGTCCCTACACATCAATGTGAGGGAACTGAGAGCAGTCCGCTTAGCATGCCAGGTGTTTCGGGACCATCTACAGGGCCGTTGTGTGTCAGTATTCACAGACAACACAATGGCCATGTTTTACATAAACAAGCAGGGCGGAGCACATTCCTCTCTCCTCTGTCAAGAAGCCATCCACCTCTGGGAATTTTGCATAGCCCACTCTATCGATCTGGTAGCGTCCTTTCTCCCAGGAGTCCAGAACACTCTGGCAGATCACCTCAGCAGGTCCTTCCTGTCTCACAAGTGGTCGATACGCCCGGACGTCATCCATTCTGTCTTCCGGAGGTGGAGTTTTCCCCACTTAGACCTCTTTGCCTCTCGAGAGAACAGGAAGTGCCAGGTGTTCTGCTCCTTCCAAGGACGCTCCCCGGGCTCCCTCTCAGACGCATTCCTGATCCCGTGGAATAGGCACCTACTTTATGCTTTCCCACCGTTTCCGCTCGTCCACAGAGTCCTGCTCAAGCTCTGCAGGGATAGAGCCCACTTGATCCTCATTGCTCCAGCTTGGCCGAGGCAGCATTGGTACACCCTGTTATTCGACCTCTCATTGGCAGACCCGATCCCCCTGCCACTCTGGCTGGACCTCATAACACAGGAGTTCGGTAGGCTTCATCATCCAGACCTGCAATCCCTTCATCTCACAGCATGGCTGCTGTGTGGTTGAGTCAGTCGGAACTGCGTTGTTCCACTTTGGTACAACAGGTGCTCTTGGGCAGCAGGAAGCCTTCCACAAGGGTGACATATCTCGCCAAGTGGAAGCATTTCTCTCACTGGTGTGCTCAGAATAACTTGATCCCCAGAGAGGTTTCTGTTCCCATTCTCCTGGATTACCTCTGGTCCCTCAAGGAGCAAGGCCTGGCGGTCTCTTCTGTAAAGGTGCATCTGGCAGATATTTCAGCCTTCCATCAACGGGAAAGTGGCCATTCAATCTTTTCTCACCCCATGGTTTTCAGGTTCCTTAAGGAATTGGATTGGTTGTACTCTCAAGTCAGACGCCCGACTCCTACTTGGGATCTCAACCTGGTGCTATCCAAGCTCATAGGTTCCCCTTTCGAGCCTCTAGCCACCTGCTTGCTGCTGTACCTCTCCTGGAAGACAGCCTTCCTTGTTGCTATCACCGCGGCAAGACGAGTGTCAGAGCCTTGTGCTTTGACTGTGGATCCCCCATATACGGTATTCCACAAGGACAAGGTACAGCTGCGACCACACCCGGCATTCCTATCTAAAGTGGTGTCTGCCTTTCACGTTAATCAAGACATCTTCCTCCCAGTTTTCTTCCCAAAGCCCCATTCATCGCCCCAGGAACAACTGTATACCTTAGATGTCTGTAGGGCTCTCGCCTTTTATATCGAGAGAACCAAACCCTTCCGAGGGTCACCCCAGCTCTTTGTAGCTGTGGCAGAATGGATGAAAGGCATGCCGGTCTCTTCCCAAAGGATTACATCTTGGGTGACATCATGCATCTGAACATGCTATGACTAGGTTCACATTCCGGCTAGCCATCTCACCGCCCATTCTACTCGGACACAAGCCTCATCTGCAGCCTTCCTGGCCCATGTCCCCATCCAGGAAATATGTCATGCTGCTACCTGGTCTTCCGTTCACATCTTTGCCTCACACTATGCACTGGTTCAACAGTCCAGAGATGACGCAGCCTTTGGCTCAGCAGTTTTGCGTTCCGCAACGTCTCACTCCGACCCCACCATCTAGGTAAGGCTTGGGAATCACCTAATTGGAATGGATATGAGCAAGCACTCAAAGAAGAAAAGACGGTTACTCACCGTTGTAACTGTTGTTCTTCGAGATGTATTGCTCATATCCATTCCACACCCGCCCTCCTTCCCCACTGTTGGAGTAGCCGGCAAGAAGGAACTGAGGAGCGGATGGGCCGGCAGTGGTATATATCAGGCGCCATAGCGGCGCCACTCCAGGGGGCGCCCAGCCGGCCCACCGAGTGTTGCTAGGGTAAAAAGTCTCTGACGAACGTGCACGCGGTCCGCGCACACCTAATTGGAATGGATATGAGCAACACATCTCGAAGAACAACAGTTACAAAGGTGAGTAACCGTCTTGTCCTGCCTCAGTACAGGGGATTGGCCCAGATGATCTACCGAGTTCCCTTCCACTCTTGCATTTCTATGATTCTACGATTGTGTATGCAACAGATAGAATGAATTCAGTGTCTCAGGCAACTCTTAAATGGGCGAGAACCTCTGACGGGACCAAAAAGCCCAAGTGCAACAACTCATTGCCTATTTCTATAGAGTGTTTTCACCTCAACTGGCATCGGTCTACCACTGTATTGAGATGGAGCCAGGGCAATGAGTCTGGCAAACACTTCACTCCCTTCCCAGAAAGATGCCTGGAGTGGTGAAACAGAAATGCCAAGTCATATTGGAACTGGTAGTTCCTCAGGAGATTGTGCATATGTACATTCCACTTTAGGTATGTGTGCGCACAGTGCACTTGAGTCGGAGACTGTTGCTAGCAGTACCATTAGGGTAACACATGTGTCCTGTACATCCTTGCACTTGCAGCCGATGGCATAAAGACATGGCTACCCTGACTCCCTCTCAGATCCTTCTCACCACTATGGCTCAAGGTGGAGCTCCATATTGCTCTTCGAGTGACATTTTTTAGCTAGCATTTCTTCAGAATCTCTTCTTCTAAATAATACTTAGACAGTTAAGATTAAATAAACTTGTTAGATTTCAGTTCCTTTTCAATGGGACCCTTTATTTTCTTTTATTCTCTTGGAGTCCTCTCTGCTATAAGTATGCTGAAGTCTCCAGGGCTTAAACAATGATCCTGCTGCACAGTAGTAATCCCTTATAATGACAAATATTCTTCCTGCCTCTCTTGTTTGGGAAGAGGACGTTCAAAGGACAAACACAGCATTTGCAAGCCCTTCTTGACTAGAATGTGCAGTCCAGACAAATTTGTCTGAGGTAGCACCTTTTAGAAAATCATGCGTCCCTCGTCTGTTCCTGGTGACCCTGCCCCAAGTGAGCTGAGCACTGTTCAGCTAAGAATACTCCTCAAGCTGCTTCTGCCTCACCTAAGAGCTCTCACAAAATTCATGATTAGAAGAGAAGTCTTCATTCTTTCATGGGGCCTTCCACAAAAGTGGAAGCGGACACTTCATGGTATGGATCTTAGAGCACACACCATTGGTCATCTGGTAGGGAGACTGGGGTGCAGTGCAAAGACTGCCACTCTCCAGTGCTGTCTGAGGTGGTGCTATTGCCTCTGGTATGGACATCATCAGGACTGTTGAGACCAGCTCCTGAAACAACATTGCCCATCCCAGAGTTGATGTATAGAGTGGCTTCAACTCTGGGGATTCAGGCAGCGATCGTGCAGAAAAATCCACACAAGTTCCTGGTCATCCTACTGTTGTATGCTTGAATGGGAAAACAAACAAAGTCAATATCAACACAGTTCAAATGATTGTATTCATCAGACAAGTCTTCTACTCAACCATAGCAATGGCTTACTTACCTCAGAAGAGGTTTCTGGCCATCTTAAACCTCTGCAAAGATCTAAAAGATGAACCAAGGACAACAGTTTGATCCTGACTATGTTGGTTGTGACATATGGCATCATGTACATACATGACTCAGGTTTCAGAGGGGTAGCCATGTTCATCTGTATCAGTAAAAACAACGAGGAGTCCTCGTGGCACCTTAGAGACTAACAAATTTATTTGGGCATAAGCTTGACTCAGGAAGCTTTGCCCCACATAAACATCTTAGAGTTAAGAACTGTACACCGAGCAAGCAAAGTATTCCTCCTTCCATCAAAGGATATGGTACAAGTACTGACAGACAACATGACCACCAGATTGTTACTTGAATAAGCAGGGCAGAGCCAAATCAATTGAGTTGTGTCAGGAAGCAGTCCATCTGAAAACTTTCTGTGTGCACAGCAACATTTCACTGAAAGCCTTCCACCTCACAGGAGTGAGGAACACTAGCAGATTCCCTGAGCAGGGACATCATTCTCCACCATGAATCATCTCTGAAGGATGATATAAATCCTATTGTTCACAGATGGAGTTCACCCACTATAGGCCTTTTCACTACCGAGGTAAACAAAAACTGCTTGAGGTTCTGTTTCAGAGTGGGTTAGAGTCCAGGATCCGTTGCAGACACTTTCCTGCTTCTCGGTCAGAGGAACTCATGTATGCTTTCCCTTCAATCCCAGAGATCCCCAAAATGATCAGAAAACTGAAACACTATACAACATTGATCTTGATAGCCCCAGCATGTCCGAGACTGTATTGGTACTGTGATCTCCAGGAGCTCTCCATTTAGCCCCTGATAACACTGCTCTACAGCCAAAATGCTTCTGAAATAAATGTAGTCAAACTTTACTAATTCTGGGTCACTGAGAACAAAAATGATGCTTAAAATTGTTGATTGGCTCTAGTCTAGCTGTTGGGCTCCAGACTACAGCAGTGGAATCTCCTGGCAGGTGATGTTAGGGTTTCCATGTTCCGTGACCATCAAAAGGATCTTGTCCCATTCTTCTTCATGGAAGGTGATCTTGTAGCCTACAACAACATCGATGGTGTGGTCTTAAAGCTGTTTTGCTGCATAATGGCAATGTTTTGCCATCAATTCCAGTTGGTCATGCAGTCCATATGAAGGAAACCTATGACAACATGAAACAACTTTTGAGGTGTATAAACTATGACCAACATCAGTGGCAGCTTTGTGGCGATTTGAAGGTTGTTGCTCTCTTGCTTGGTCTGCAGACTGGATACACAAAGTACAGCTGTTTTCTCTGCGAATGGGATAGTCGTGCAAGAGATTCCCACTACATCAAGAAAGATTAGCCACTCCGACAGTCATTGGAGCCTGGGAGGAAAAGTGTTCAGCATCCACCACTTGTTGAATCAAGGAAGATTTTGTTACCACCCTTACACATCAAGCTGGGTCTGATGAAGAACTTTGTCAAGGCCATTGACAAAACACAAGCAGCTTTCAAGTACCTCCAAGTGGAAAATTTCCAAGGTTAAGTGAAGCTAAGATAAAGGAAGGTGTCTTTGTTGGTCCTCAGATTCGTGAATTTCTTCGAGATGATGCATTTGACCATGCACTGCGTGGCAAGGAAAAGATGGCATGGAAAGCCTTCCAGTTAGTGGCAATAAATTTTTTCGGAAACAACAAGGGAGACAACTACAGGTTGTTGGTGGAAAACCTCCTCAAGGTATACAAAAGCCTTGGTTGCAACATGTCACTAAAGATACCTTTTTTGCACTCTCATCTAGATTTTTTTCCACCGAACTGCAGAGCAGTGAGCAACAGGCACGGCGAGCGATTTTACCAGGGCATTGCAACAATGGAGAAACGCTATCAGGGCAAATGGAGCCCATCAATGCTTGCAGACTATTGCTGGACAGTGACAAGAGATGCTCCATTTAATGAATACAAGAGACAAGCCAAGAAGCGCCGAGTAGACACTGAATAGGACTAAACTATGTACATAATAGTTTTTTGCCTTTTGTTTCATAATAAATTTTACTTATATAACCCTTTTGCTGATTTTTAAAGTGTTACATAAACAGGACAGGTGAAATATTATCATGTAAAGCAACCATAAACACATGAAAAGACCTAGGTTTACAATTTATGATTAAAACTCTACTATCTACACAATATACATAGACATAAAATGTAAAAACTTAAATATCTTAGAAACAGTAGCCAATCAGTTGTTTTAATTGTCATATTTGAATTCAGCACATCAAAATACATAATCAATACCACATTTTATCTCTGAAGCAGACGACTTCTCAAAAATTGTAGACCAGTGTAATAATTCCTTTGGTTGAAACTCTTCTTTCTCAGAATCAGGGTCAATTTCTACATCCCAGCCCTTTCAGCTTACATCTCACAGCATGGTTGGTCAGCAGTTAAATCCTTTAGAAAGATCTTGCTCACAAGAGGTGTGGAACATCCTGATCTGTAGCAGAAAACATTCCACAAAATCTACATATCATGCAAAATGGATAAGATCTTCCACCTGGGCTGCAATCTGCCATCTCTCTCCCACTCAGACTCCGATCCAGGATATTCTAGAGTAATTACTGCATGTGACAGAGTTCACTCACCAGAGTGGTGCCTCCTGCTGGCTGTCTTGGGGATTCACTCTCTCACCTGGCATGCCCTCTCCTGGTGGTGCCTCTCCTGTCGTCTTCTCCACCTGCAGACCTTTCCCAGCCCAGGAACTGCAGCATCCTTTTCATGACTCAGCCCTCTGGCCATGCCACCATCTGTTTTTTCCTGCTTTGGGGATGGGGTGTATTTCCCAGTTCTGTAGTCCAGCCACTTCCCCAGTGGCGAGTGAGGGGTGGCGGGACCAGGCCCGCTCCCTCTGTCCCTGCCAGCAACTGCTCTGTCCAAGGTGCAGCCTTCCTGCTGCCTGCTAGGAACACAATCTCTCTCCTTGGGTTCCCTACAGCAACTGAGCCAGCTCTGCCCTACAGCTCCCTACAACTGAGCCCTGACTGGCTGCTCCCTGAACAGCCTCCCGAGGCTGCTTTAACCCCCTTCTTTCCAGTGTAGGGTGAACACTCCATCACATACCCTCCCTCTCAAGACCGCTTGCCCCGGGACGGTATCTCATCCCCTGCTTCCTTCACATTTGGGTTCACAGAACATCCCTCTCCTGCCTTATCTCACCCACCATGTGGAGTAGTTTCCCTTTTTCCTTCATGGTCTCCCTGAGTTTCTTTCGCTGGGATTCCAGGTCTTGCACACCCTCTTGCAAGGCCTGCTGTGCAGCCACAGGCCTCCCTTGCAGCTGCTTCTTCTGCTCCACCGAGTCCTCAAGGTGTGAGTCCCCACCGTCTTGTGGTTCATCTCAGTGTTTGACCCTCAACTGCCTCCCTGGGGGGTCTCTCTCCTACCCCCAATTTCACCTCATGGTCTTCCTGTGGCTGTCTCATGGCTCTCTCCACCTCTTCCATGGGCTTCTTATGGGCTCCTGTTTCTTCTTTCTTTCCTTTCCTCTGGCCCTTGGTGGGGGCAAATCCTCTTTATATGGCCCCTCTGCCCCCACCAGAAAAGGTTTTTCTCCCTCCCAACCCGTCACTGGGTGATATCCCCTGGGCCCTTGCCTCAACGCTTGCCCCTTGGTGTAGTAAGAAAAGAGCCTGAGACATAAGCCTGGTATGAGGCAGGACCTGCCCACAGAATTTGGGAAGAACAGGCCGATACTGCAGAAATACACATTCCTAAGAAGTGCTAGTTACGCAAACACATCCCAATATTAAGTGATACCAGAATGTTCCTGTTGGCGTAGAAGAGTTTTCATTAAGTGCTATGGCCGTGAAGCTGTATTGGTGCAGCTGTGTCAATGCAGCATTTTAAGTGTAGACCTGCCCTTAGTTGTCAGGTCCCTGCTCACCTTTTTGGTGAAAACTGAAACAAAAAAGGCATTTAACACTTCAGTCATTGTTGCATTTTCTGTTATTGTCTTTCCTTCATTGAGTTAATGGGCCTACCCTGTCCTTGGTCTTCTTTGTGCTTCTAATAAATTCGTAAAATGATTTCTTGTTACCCTTTATGTCCGTAGCCAGTTTAATCTTATTTTGTTCCTTGGCCTTTTTAATTTTATCCGTATGTGCTTGTGTTGTATTTTTATATTCATCTAACTAGGTGAGAGTATATTATGTCCAACCAGATTACATTTCAAAGTTGGGAACTTTCTCTAATGAGACCCATCATTTTATCTTTAATTCAGACAGGTAGTCCTCAGAACCATCATAGTATTTATTCCCAAAGTGAACTTAATTTTTTTTTAATCAAACAATTCAAGAAATTTTCTTCTTCATTTCTATTAAGAATCAGAGCCCAATTGTTAGGATCACTGAGAATCTCATGGGCAGAGATGTCCTATATCTCCTATTACAAAATCTGCTAAGCAGTTGCATGGCCATAAGAGCATACATTCACCAAGCTGGTCAATAAATCTTCCTCAAATGGCATTTTTTCCAGAAATCTTCTCTATGTTCTAATACCCTAGTAAAGGGAAGATCTGCATGTAGTTAAAGGATGATCATCTTTCCCACACTGGAAGCACATTGTTGTGAAAATCCCATTGTAACAGATCTGTGGACTTTAGCACGATAAAGAACAGTAAAATCAATTCCTGCTTATATGAAAGTTTCCTTTCTTTGAGTGATAAGGTCCAGAGATCCTGCCCACTCTGGAAACAAAAGGATCATCCAGAGCTGAAATAGAGATAAAAATTGACATCCAAAAATTCAGGGTTATTTTACTCATGAGGTTTTTCCCCTAGTTCATCAAAAGATGGCAGCAGAGAGCTCACTGAGACCAATGGTTACAATTTAATTAGTGCAAATTATCTACATGCTCTGCTGCTGGAGAAACTGTTGTCTCTGCTCAAAGTATCGTTGAAACAATCTCTGATTTAGAAAAGTACAATTGAATTATCCTGGCAATGGAAATTGTCTCAGCTGGTAGGAATTTCAGGGAGTGGGGCGTTCCCCTACTGCCCATGACTGACAGGTCAGGTTCTGCCCCCAAGATGCAAGCCAGCTGAAATATCCATCGCAACAGATCTGCTGGTGTGATTACTTGAGAAAGGACGCTTCCAAGTAAACGGGGGCAGTTTTCCTATTCTGTGTATTGCTCACAAACCATCCTGTGTAACTATTCACTGTTGGGGGTACGCTGGATAGCTGTGAATGCTCAGACAAGTCCCATAATACTGAGCCGTCTGCCTCATTGGATGAGTGTGGAAGCGCTTCTGGCATGGGCAAATGTAAAATGTTTTCTCCACAAATACTCCCACATGCAACTTTCCATGAATTCTTGTGCCGGTGAAGCCCAACAATATGATGAATACTCATGAGAAAAAAGAATGAAAGGGGCAGAAGAGCCAAAGGAAATTCCTAGGAGACTGTGAGAGAATTGCTCATTGGCTTGGCTACAGCTCATATTGTTCATATCCTGTCCCTTCTCTTAGTAACAGGGAGAGGGAGCTACCGTGCATCACTTTAAAGTTTGTTCTAATTTACAAGCTGCTCAAGAAGGATTGTAATTCATTGAAATTCTCGCTGTGTATTAAGTTAAATTACCGTGTACTGCTTAAATCAGCCTCTGTACCAGATGACTGGTGGATAGCTAATGTGATGCCAATTTTAAAAAAAGAGCTTCAGAGGTGATCCCGGCAATTATAGGCCAGTGAGCCTAACTTAGTACCAGGCAAATTGGTTGAAACTGTAGTAAAGAACAGAATTGTCAGACACATAGATCTACCTGATATGTTGGGGAAGAGTCAACAAGGCCTTTATAAAGGGAACTCATGCCTCACCAATCTACTAGAATTCTTTGAGGAGGTCAATCAACATGTGGGCAAGGGGAATCCAGCATATATAGCATACTTGGACCTTCAGAGAGACTTTGACAAGGTCCCTCACCAAAGGCTCTTAAGCAGGGAGAGCTGCCCTGGGACAAGGGGGAAGGTTCTCTCCTGGATCAGTAAGTGGTTAAAAGAAAAGAAACAAAGGGCAGGAATAAATTGTCAGTTTTCATGGTGGAGAGAGGTAAATAGTGGGGTCCCCAAGGGATCGGTACTGGGACCAGTGCTGTTCAACATATTCATAAATGATCTGGAAAAACGGGTGAACAATGAGGTGGCAAAGTTTGGAGAAGATACAAAATTACTCAAGATACTTAAGTCTAAAACATACTGCAAATAGTTACCAAGGGAGCTCACAAAACTGGGTGACTGGGCAACAAAATGGCAGATGAAATTCATTGTTGATAAGTGCAAAGTAATGCACATTGGAAAACATAATCCCCACTATACATACTGTGACAAAGCTCCTCCTCTACCTTGGTGGGTCCTGCGCTTATTGGCGGATTTGTTCACCTCAGTGATCTTCCCTTCTTGTGGAACCCACAGTCTGGGTCAGCTCCTCCTGTGTCTGATCAGGAGTTGGGAGGTTTGAGGGGAACCCGGGCCCACCCTCTACTCTGGGTTCCAGCCCAGGGCCCTGTGGATCGCAGCTGTCTATAGTGCCTCCTGTAACAGCTGCATGACAGCTACACCTCCCTGCGCTACTTCCCCATGGCCGCCTCCAAACACCTTCTTTCTCCTCACCACAGGACCTTCCTCCTGGTGTCTGATAATGCTTGTCCTCCTCAATCCTCCAGCAGTACACGCTCTCACTCTCAGCTCCTTGCCTTCTTGCTCCCAGCTCCTCACACACGCTCCTTCTCCTCTGGCTCCTCCCTGCCTGACTGGAGTGAGCTCCTTTTTAAACCCAGGTGCCCTGATTAGCCTGCCTTGATTGGCTGCAGGTGTTCTAATTAAAGTAGCTATCTCCACTGCCTTCTAGAAAGGTCTTAATTGGCTCCAGGTGCCTTGATTAACCTGGAGCAACTGCCGTTTGGTTACCACGGTACTAGGGATTTGTTTAGCCTGGGGCTAACATACCTGTTTCTCAGTACTTTACTGTAGCCATCTGGCCTTGCCCCATCACAATACAAAACGATAGGGTCTAAGTTAGCTGTTATACTCAGAAAGCAATCTTGGAGTCATTGTGGACAGTCCTCTGAAAGCATCCGCTCAGTGTGCAGCAGCAGTCAAAAAAAGCGAACAGTGTTAGGAATCATTAGAAAAGGGGTAGATGGTAAGACAGAAAATATTGTAATGCCAATATATAAATCCATGGTACGCCCACACCTTGAACACTGTGTAGTTCTGGTTGCCCCATCTCAAAAAAGATACATTAAAACTGGGAAAGTACAGAGAGAGGCAATAAAAATGATGATGGGTATGGAACAGCGTCAATAGGAGGAGAGATGAAAAATACAGGGACTGTTCAGCTTAAAAAAGAGATGACTTGGGGGCTATGATAAAGGTGTATAAAATCACAAATCATGTGGAGAAAGTGGATAAGGAAGTGTTATACACCCCTTCACATAACACAAGAACCAGGAGTCACCTAATGAAATTAATAGGCAGCAGGTTTAAAACAAATATCATGAAATACTTCTTCACACAATGCACAGTTAGTCTGTGGAACTGTACCAGAGGGTGTTGTAAAGGCTAAAAGTATAACAGGTTTCAAAAAAGAATTAGATAAGTTAATGGAGGACAGGTATATCAATGACTATTAGCCAAGAGGGTCTGAGATGCAAACCCATGCACTGGATGTCCCTAAACCTCTGACTGCCAGAAGCTGGGCCTGGATGTGAGGTTATGGATCATGTGATAAATTGCCCTGTTCTGTTCACTCCCTCTGAAGCATCTGGCACCAGCCACTGTCAGAACACGGGATACTAAGAACATAAAAATGGCCCTACTGGGTCAGACCAAAGGTCCATCTAGCCCAGTATCCTGTCTTCCAACCGTGGCCAATGCCAGGTGCCCCAGAGGGAATGAACAGAACAGGGAATCATCAAGTGATCCATCCCCTGTTGCTCATTCCCAACTTCTGGCAAACAGAAACTAGGGACACCATTCCTGCCCATGCTGGCTAAGAACCACTGATGGACCTATCCTTCATGAATGTATCTAGTTCTTTTTTGAACCCTATTATGGTATTAGCCTTCACAACATCCTCTGGCAGGAGTTCCACAGGTTGACTGTGTGTTGTGTGAAGAAATACTTCCTTTTATTTGTTTTAAACCTGCTGCCTATTAATTTCATTTTATGACCCCTAGTTCTCACATTATGAGAACTAATAAACAAGACTTCCTTATCTACTTTCTCTACACCAGTCATCATTTTAAAGACTTCAATCATATTTCCCCTTAGTCATCTCTTTTCCAAGCTGAAAAGTCCTAGTCTTATTAATCTCTCCTCATACGGAAGCCTCCATACCCCTAATCATTTTTGTTGCCCTTTTCTGAAACTTTTCTAATTCCAATATTTCTTTTTTGAGATGGGGTGAACACATCTGCACTCAGTATTCAAGATGTGGGCATACCATGGATTTATATAAAAGCAACATGATATTTTCTGTCCTATTATCTATCCCTTCCTTAATTATTCCCAGAATTCTGTTTGCTTTTTTGACTGCCGCTGAACATTGAGTGGATGTTTTCAGAGAACTATCCACAATGACTCCAAGATCTCTTTCTTGAGTGGTAACAGCTAATTTAGACCCCATCATTTTATATGTATAGTTGGAATTATGTTTTCCAATGTGCATTACTTTGCATTTATCAACATTAAACTTCATCTGCCATTTTGTTGCCCAGTCACCCAGTTTTGAGAGATCGTTTTGTAGCTCTTTGCAGTCTGCCTGGGTCTTAACTATCCTTAGTAATGGTGTATCATCTGCAAATTTTGCCACCTCACTGTTTACCCCTTTTTCCAGATCATTTATGAATATGTTGAATAGGACTGAGCCCAGAACAGACCCCTGGGGAACACCACTATTCACCTCTCTCCATTCTGAAAACTGACCATTTATTCCTACCCTTTGTTTCCTATCTTTTAGCCAGTTACCAACCCATGAGAGCACTTTCCCACTTATCCCATGGCAGCTTATTTTGCATAAGAGCCTTTGGTGAGGGACTTTGTCAAGGGTTAGATGGACCATTGGTCTGACCAGTATGGTCGTTCTTATGTTCTTATGAAGTCTGAACAGGCCACATAGGAAGAATTCTTGCCTCCTTGGATATATCCTTTTTTATGTCATCAACTAAAAAGGTCGCTTCTGTGAACAAGGGACGAAGAGGATTGTGATATTTATTCTGCTTGTTTTCCCTCAGACTCTACGAAGGGAAAGAAAAAGCAGAATTCCAGGCTTCATTGCAGCAATTCTTCCTGTCTGTGAATCAGCTGATGAAATCCACACTGGAGAATACAACCCTGCTGTCCCAGGTGAGGAGGGCAGGGGGGTCCTGGCCTTATGATACCTGTTTTTGTCTCTACAGCTGAAACCCCAGCAAGGTTCTGGAGAGGGCAGATATCTGGGAGCATGTTTGTGTGTGTGCACTCATGTGTGTGCCTCATCCTCTGAAGCATTTGTTGCTGCCTACTGTCAGACATCATACAGAACTAGATTGGCCACTGAGCAGATCCAGTCTAGCCATTCCTCTGCTTTTACGCAGGGTGCTAGAATTTGCCACCCTGTTACACATGGTTAGATGGAATGAGGGGACATGCATCATGCAGAATTGGTGCCATTAAGTATTACTTCTCTGTTGGCACAGTGCCATGCCTGGTAGAGAGGAAGGGAGATACACAGCTCCTCCATTTATAGAATCATAGAATATCAGGGTTGGAAGGGACCTCAGGAGGTATCTAGTCCAACCCCCTGCTCAAAGCAGGGCCAATCCCCAGCTAAATCATCCCAGCCAGGGCTTTGTCAAGACTGACCTTAAAAACCTCTAAGGAAGGAGATTCCACCACCTCCCCAGGTAACCCATTCCAGTGCTTCACCACCTTCCTAGTGAAAAAGTTTTTCCTAATATCCAACCTAGACCTCCCCCACTGCAACTTGAGACCATTACTCCTTGTTCTGTCATCAGGTACCACTGAGAACAGCCTAGATCCATCCCCTTTGGAACCCCCTTTCAGGTAGTTGAAGCAGCTATCAAATCCCCGCTCATTCTTCTCTTCTGCAGACTAAACAGTCCCAGTTCCCTCAGTCTCTCCTCAGAAGTCATGTGCTCCAGCCCCCTAATCATTTTTTTTGCCCTCTGCTGGACTCTTTCCAATTTTTCCACATCCTTGTAGTGTGGGGCCCAAAACTGGACACAGGACTCCAGATGAGGCCTCACCAATGCTGAATAGAGGGGAATGATCACGTCCCTTGATCTGCTAGCAATGCCCCTACTTATACAGCCCAAAATGCCATTAGCCTTCTTGGCAACAAGGGCCCACTGTTGACTCATATCCACCTTCTCGTCCACTGTAAACCTGTGACGATGCGGATCTGGCGGGACCCAACTGAGAGTGCCAATTCAGGACCAATTGCTCAAACAGGGCAGTCACAGCCCTAGGCTGGGGTTTTTCCACCTCTAAGGCAAACCAAACCAGCCAGACAAAAATGACTTTGGTTTCACTCCACTGGCTAACCACGAGTCACACAAGCAATTTCCTTAGACACTCCAGCCTCCCAGTATCACCACCAGTGCCACCAGTCCTGGGGATGAATGGTTATGAAAACCAACACCCCAGTAAAAGAAAACGGTTCTCTCTATCCCAAAGGACCAAGCCCCAGACCCAGGTCAATATACACATCAGATCTTACCCACAAATCACTCTGTTGCCAATCCTTTAGAATCTAAAATCTAAAGGTTTATTCATAAAAGGAAAAAAGATAGAGATGAGAGCTAGAATTGGTTAAATGGAATCAATTCATACAGTAATGGCAAAGTTCTTAGTTCAGGCTTGTAGCAGTGATGGAGTAAACTGCAGGTTCAAATCCAGTCTCTGGAGAACATCCTCGGCTGGGATGGGTCATCAGTCCTTTGTGCAGAGCTTCAGCGTGTAGCAAAGTCCCTCCAGAGGTAAGAAGCAGGCTTGAAGACAAAATGGAGATGAGGCCTCCACCTTGTATAGGCTTTTCCAGGTGTAAGGACACTTCTTTGTTCTGACTGTGAAAAGTTACAGCAAAATGGAGTCTGCAGTCACATGGGCCAGTTTCTGCACACCCTGCTGAGTCACAAGGCGTATCTGCCTCCTCTCAATGGGTCAATTGTGTAGCTAATAGTTCTTAATGTAAAAGCAGCAGAGAGTCCTGTGGCACCTTATAGACTAACAGACGTTTTGGATCATGAGCTTTCGTGGGTGAATACCCACTTCGTCAGATGAATGTAGTGGAAATTTCCAAGGGCAGGTATATATGTGCTAGCAAGCAAGCTAGAGATAACGAGGTTAGTTCAATCAGGGAGGATGAGGCCTTGTTCTAGCAGTTGAAGTGTGAAAACCAAGGGAGACTGTGAATGGCTTGCCAACTACAGAACCAGTTTCTCCTCCCTTGGTTTTCACACCTCAGCTGCTAGAACAGGGCCTCATCCTCCCTGATTGAACTAACCTCGTTATCTCTAGCTTGCTTGCTAGCACATATATACCTGCCCCTGGAAATTTCCACTACATTCATCTGACGAAGTGGGTATTCACCCACGAAAGCTCATGATCCAAAATGTCTGTTAGTCTATAAGGTGCCACAGGACTCTCTGCTGCTTTTACAGATTCAGACTAACACGGCTACCCCTCTGATAGTTCTTAATGGACCATCAAGCAGGCTAAGCTGAGCTGACACCAACTTGTCTGGGGTGTTACCCAGAACTGCAGCACAAATTTGAAATACAGACAGTACACAGACAATATTCATAACTTCAACTACAAAAATGATACAGACATACAGAGAGCATGATCATAACCAGTAACCCATAACCTGGTCTTAGACACCTTATATGACCCCCTTTACATAAGATTTGGTGCCACTACAGAACCTTGGTTGCAACCCATGTTCTATATGGTCTCAGTTTATATCAATAACGTCACAAACCCCTAGGTCCTTTTCTGCAGAACTGCTTCCTAGTCTCTCGGTCCCTAGTCTGTAGCAGTGAATGGGATTCTTCTGTCCTAAGTGCAGGACTCTGCACTTGTCCTTGTTGAACCTCATCAGATTTCTTTTGGCTTGATCCTCTAATTTGTCTAGGTCCCTCTGTATCCTACCCCTACCGTCCAGCGTATCTACCACTCCTCCCAGCTTAGTGTCCTCTGCAAACTTGCTGAGAGTGCAGTCCATGCCATCCTCCAGATCATTAATGAAGATACTGAACAAAACTGGCCCCAGGACTGACCCTTGGGGCACTCCAGTTGATATCGGCTGCCAACTGGACATGAAGCCATTGATCACTATCAGTTGAGCCTGACGATCTAGCCAGCTTTCTATCCACCTTACAGTCCATTCATCCAGCCCATACTTCTTTAACTTGCTGGCAAGAATACTGTGGGATTGGCTACCTCTTCTCTATCACACCAAACAAAGCTTCTGGTCTTACATTTCAGGACCCTTCCTAGCCTATCCCCACCATACCTGCCATCTCTCATGTACTATTGGGTGTTGACTCCCACTTTGGATTGGCCAGTGATGCCACCCTCCATCATTCACCTGTTAAATTTTCAAACAAGCCCCTTTGTGCTCTCTCTTGTGCTTCCCCTCATGGCTGGGAGAAGCTCTCCATAAACATCCTCAAAGCTACCTTATAATCCTTCTTGAAATCCTTCCTTAACATTCTTCTTTATGCTAAGGAAGGTATCTTTGCTGTGATACCTACAGAAAACTTGACAGCGGTTTGGCTGCTGGTGTGCTGAGACTACTGCCTATCATGCTGACCAACTTTGTGTCATTGTTTCCTTGTACAGTGAGACAAGGGATGGGGTCTAAATGAGCTGTTACCACTTAAGAAAGAGATCTTGGAGTCGTTGTGAGTAGTTCTCTGAAAACATCCACTCCATGTGCAGTGGCAGTCAAAAAAGCTAGCAGAATGTTGGGAATAATTAAGAAAGGGATAGATAATAGGACAGAAAATATCATATTGCCTCTATATAAATCCATGGTATGCCCACATCTTGAATACTGCGTGCAGATGTGATCGCCGCATCTCAAAAAAGATATATTGGAATTGGAAAAGGTT
Organism: Aldabrachelys gigantea; assembly: GCA_026122505.1. Taxonomy (NCBI): domain Eukaryota; kingdom Metazoa; phylum Chordata; order Testudines; family Testudinidae; genus Aldabrachelys; species Aldabrachelys gigantea. Next base: position 147,857,189 of record CM047483.1, read on the forward strand.
CAGAAAAGGGCAACAAAATTGATTAGGAGTGTGGAACAGCTTCCATGTGAGGAGAGATTAATAAGACTGGGTATTAGCCAGGATGGGCACGGATGGTGTCCCTAGCCTCTGTTTGCGAGAAGCTGGGAATGGGTGACAGGGGATGGATCACTTGATGATTCCCTGTTCTATTCATTCCCTCGAAGCACCTGGCGTTGGCCATTGTTGGAAGATAGGATAATGGGCTGGATGGATCATTGGTCTGATCCAGTATGGCTGTTCTCATGTACTCACTCGTCTGTCGGTCTGTGTCCCTCTTTGACAGGGTTACTGGCCTAGTGGATGGAGGGGAAGTAGTAGATGTGATATCTCTTGGTTTTAGTAAGACTTTTGACACAGTCCCATATGCCATTCTCAGAATTAAACTAGAGAAATGCGGTCTAGATGAAATTATCATAAAGTGAGTGCAAAACTGGTTGAAACACTGTACTGAAAGAGAAGTTATCAAAGGTTTTCTGTCAAACTGGGCAGACATATATCATGGGGTTCTGCAGGGGTCAGTCCTGGGTCTGGTACTATTCAATATTTTCATTAATGACTTGGATAAAGGAGTGGAGAGTATGCTTATAAAATTTGCAGATGACACCAAGAAGGGAGGGGTTGCAAACACTTTGGAGGACAGGATTAGAATTAATAATGACCATTACAAATTGGAGAATTGGTCTAAATTCAACAAGATGAAAATCAATAAAGATAAGTGCAAAGTACTACAAATAGGAAGGAAAAATTAACTGCATGACTACAAAATGGGAAATGACTGGAAATAACTGGCTAGTGGTCATACTGCTGAAAAGGATCTGGGGGTTATAACGGATCATGAATATGAGTCAGCAATGTGATGCAGGTGTGAAAAAGGCTAATATCATTCAGGGTGTATTTACAGGAGTGTTGTGTGCAAAACACAGGAGGTAATTGTCCCACTATGTTCGGCACTGGTGAGGCCTCAGCTGCAGTACTGTGTCCAGCTCTGGGTGCCACACTTTAGGAAAGATGTGGACAAATTGAAGAGAGTCCACAGGAGAGTAACAATGGTAGTTCTGCAGAAAAGGACCTGGGGATTACAGTGGATGAGAAGCTGGATATGAGTCAGCAATGTGCTCTTGCTGCTATGAAGTCTAATGGCACATTGGGCTGCATTAGTATGACCATTTCCAGCAGATCGAGGGAAGTGATTATTGCCCTCTATTCAGCAATGGTGAAGCCATAACTGAAGTACTGTGTCCAGTTTTGGGCCCCCACTACAGAAAGGGTGTGGAAAAATTGGAGAGAGTCCAGTGGAGGGCAAAGAAAATGATTAGGGCCTGGGGCACATGGCTTATGAGGAGAGGCTGAGGGAACTGGGATTATTTAGTCTGCAGAAGAGAAGAGTGAGGGGGGATTTGATAACAGCCTTGAACTACCTGAAGGGAGATTCCAAAGAGGATGGAGCTCAGCTGTTCTCAGTGGTAGCAGATGACAGAACAAGAATCAATGGTCTCAAGTTGCAGTGGGGGAGGTTTAGGTTGATATTAGGAAACACTATTTCACTAGGAGGGTGGTGAAGCACTGGAATGGGTTACCTAGGAAGGTGGTGGAATCTCCATCCTTAGAGGTTTTTAAGGTCAGTCTTGACAAAGCCCTGGCTGGGATGATTTAGTTGGTGTTGGTCCTGCTTTGAGCAGGGGGTTGGACTAGATGATCTCCTGAGGTCCCTTCCAACTCTAATCTTTCATGAGTCTATGATTGCACAGCCGTGATTCATCCCCCGAGAATGGTCTGTTGTATGTACTGAATGAGATGGGGTCCTATGTGAATCCAAGGATAAAAGATATGAGATATATTTAGGACATAGAGATGAAATAAGTAGGGCTGTCAAGTGATTAAAAAAATTAATCGCGATTAATCGCACTGTTAAACAATAATAGTATACCATTTATTTAAATATTTTTTGATGTTTTCTACATTTTCAAATGTATTGATTTCAGTTACAACACAGAATACAAAGTGTACAGTGCTAACCATATATTTATTTTTAATTACAAATATTTGCACTCTAAAAAACAAAAAAAATAGTATTTTTCAGTTCACGTAAAACAAGTACTGTAGTACAATCACTTTATCTTGAAAGTTCAACTTATAAATGTAGAATTACGTACAAAAAATAACTGCATTCAAAAATAAAACAATGTAAATCCTACAAGTCCACTCAGTCCTACATCAGCCAATCCCTCAGGCAAATAAATTTGGTTACAATTTGCAGGAGATAATGCTGGCTGGTTCTTGTTTACAAAGTCACCTGAAAGTGAGAACAGGCCTTCACCTGGCACTGCTGTAGCCAGCGTCACAAGATATGTACATGCAGATGTGCTAAAGATTCATATGTCCCTTCATGCTTCAAACACCATTCCAGAGGACATGTGTCCATGGTGATGACGAGTTCTGCTCGATAACAATCCAGAGCAGCGTGGACCAATACATGTTCATTTTCATCATGAGTCAGATGCCACCAGAAGGTTGATTTTCTTTTTTGGTGGTTTGGGTTCTGTAGTTTCTGCATTGGAGTGTTGCTCTTTTAAGACTTCTGAAAGCATGCTCCTCATCTTGTACCTCTCAGATTTTGGATGTCATTTCAGATTCTTAAAGTTTAGGTTGAATGCTGTAGCTATTCTTAGAAATCTCACATTGGGACCTTCTTTGTGTTTTGTCAAATCTGCTGTGAAAGTGTTCTTTAAATGAACATGTTCTGGGTCATCGTCCGAGACTGCTATAACATGAAATATATGTCAGAATGCGGGTAAAACAGCAGGAGACATACAGTTCTCCCCCAAGGAGTTCAGTAACAAATGTAATGAACGCATTATTTTTTAATGAGCATCCTCAGCATGGAAGCATGTCCTCTAGAATGGTGGCTGAACCATTAAGGGGCATACGAATGTTTAGCATATCTGGCACATAAATACCTTGCAATCAACACTGACTACAAAAGTGCCATGCAAATGCCTGTTCTCACTTTCAGGTGACATTATAAATAAGAAGCAGGCAGCATTATGTCCCATCAATGTAAACAAACTGGTTTGTCTTAGTGATTGGCTGAACAAGAACTAGGACTGAGTGGACTTGTAGGCTCTAAAGTTATACATTGTTTTGTTTTTGAGTGCAGTTATGTAACAAAAAAATCTACCTTTGTAAGTTATACTTTCATGGTAAAGAGATTGCACCACACTACTTGTAAGAGGTTAATTGAAAAATACTATTTCTTTTGTTTATCATTTTTAAAGTACAAATATTTGTAATAAAAAATATTAAGTGATCTCTGTACACTTTGTATTCGGTATTGTAATAGAAATCAATGTATTTGAAAATGTAGAAAAACATCCAAAAATATTTAATACATTTCAGTTGGTGTTCTATTGTTTAACAGTGTGATTAATCGTGATTAATTTTTAATCATGATTAATTTTTGTGAGTTTATCGCGTGAGTTAACTGCAATTAATCGACAGCCCCAGAAATAAGTATTGATGTTGTAAGATAGGGCCTTCATAGCTTAGGCAAACAAGGCCTCAACCCTAAAGATAGACTTGGCATAAAGAACTAACCAGTAAGTGACCCCAGGTCACAAGTTGTCACAAGACAACAATGTCTGTGTATTATAAGATATCATAAGGTAGAATGCTGCATTAAGTCAGTGTTGTTAAATTGCTGGTATTTAGGAAATATATATTGCAATGTACTAGTTAAAGCCAGTTAGAGTATTTTGTGGATTTTTGCAGACCTAGGGGTCAGCAGTGTGTTAACAATAAGTTTTGGTGATTGAGTGACATAAATGTTAAAGAGTACAAAGGGAACTAACAAGCTAACCTATTAAAAATGGGGCATCCCGAATTTAGGGGTGTGTGGAAGTATAGATAAAGAAAAGGGGTTGAAACCTTCATAAGTATGGATGAACCTCAGTGGGGCATTATGAAAGCTGTATCCTGACAACCACTGAGGAAGATAATGACTGACATTCTGGGGTTCCACACCAGGAGATGTGAGTGATGCCAGTCACGGGGCTAAATACTTGGTACTATCTCTCTACGTGCTGTGACATCACAGTGTTTGTGGGATTGTTTGTGGATTTGCTAGCAAAGCGGCTTGTGATAAATTGCAGTTGTGCTCCTTGGGTCTTTCATTCGATTAACATTGGAAATAATCTTCCTGATGCTATAGGAGACCCAGCCCAGCCCAGCCCAGACCCGTATCAACCACTGCAGTCTGAGAAATCAACCAAGCTGAATTCTCAGTGCTTGGCTTTGCAATCTCAATGTTCTTTTGATGCAGTGTGTGTGTAATTTCATATTGTTTTCTAAAGTAAACAAAAAAACCTCTAAATTCCATCATGTGCGACTATATTTACCATCCACACTGGTATCCACACAAAATTCTCTGTCATTTGCACACTCTAGGGCACCCACCTTTACCCAGTTCCTAGGGCTCAATTGGAAGGAATCCTGAGGCCCACCAGGTCACCTTTGATGGGAGGGCGGCGGCTGCTGCTGCTGCTCACTGCGTAAAAGAGTGTGTATTTGGCCCTGAGTGAGGACACTGGCACCAGCTGGAGATCTCCAAGACGTGAGACTAGTGGTTTTAGGAGAGTGCTTTTCCTTGTGATAGTAGTTGACCTACTGGTCAATGGTTGAAGTCAGAATCTTGGACAGTGTGAGAACTGGTGGATTTACTAGTAGACTTGGGAGGCTTCAGATGTGTGTGCACCAGCAATGGCTGTGTATGCTGGCAGCAATTGTGCAGAACATAGAAGACTATATGGAGGCTGAACCATCGGAGGAAACACCAGAGCCCTGGCTGCAGCTCAGACCTGAAGGATACTCATAGGATGGGCTAGGGAACCATTGGAGAAAAAAATCTGAAGTGACTCATAGACTGCAAAATGGATCTAAAAATGAAGCTAGTTGAGGATCCACCTGCACCTCTAAAAAATGTTTTACTTGTAAGGGAACAGGGGCAGAGACAAAAATTCTCTCACAATGGAATGTGACTTTCTGGTTGCTTTGTAGGTTTGCTAAGGGACATCTGAAAAGGACATTCACCCAGACTCTAGAGAGAAGTCCCAGCCCCTCCTTTATGGAATATGTGACAACTTTGTTCCATTTGGGAATATGGTGGCAGCAAGTCATATTATTGTGGGAGCCCCAAAGCCTGGCGTCTCTTTGTGGGATGGACTGTGCCTGTATAAATATAAGGGAGAATCCAATTTTCTTCTTGAAATTTCTTCCTCTGTTGTTTTAAAGTAAAGACCTGAAACAGTTATTCCTGTCTACAATGATATATTTGAATATCACAGTCAGTTTTTTCTGATTCTGATTAGTGTTGATCTAGTAAGAGTAAATGATCTCAGCAAAATGTCTCCATTTGGGGAAGGAGAGCTCATGGAGCTACTGTTTATGGTAGTAATGTCGTGGGTTTGTTTACATGAAGTATACTGAATCAGAGCGAAACTTCTTTATGGATCAGCCTCAGTCTTATGTATGGAGTCAGGATGAAATTCAAGGGGCTTTTAAATAGGGTCTAAAGAGTGCAGAGGCTTGGTGCTGGCTCTTTGCACAATAGGAATTTGACTCGGAGCAGTAAGATTTCTAGTAACTGTGTCCTTCTAAAGTTTGATAATAAAACATAGCCCAGTAGTTAGCTCTTTTTGCTGATTTCTGCTTTCAGGGAGCCGCTCTGAAGTACCTGCCTTCGATTCTGGAGGATGTGTTTGGGATCTTCGACTCCTCTGTGCTGGGGTAAGGGATACGTTTCTCCTTCTTTCAGCCAATGCACCAAACTCAGTCACTCTCTCTCCGCTGAGTGGCATGTGTATTTGTAAAGGGCATCCTGTATGTCTGTTTCATCCCCCTGCCACCGAGGCTCACCTTCCAATAGTCCTGCAGTGATATCCTCTTCCTGCATTTGTGACATCACATTCCACTGATGCAGGGGCAGCTCTAGCTTTTTTGCCGGCCCAAGCACAGCAGGCAGGCAGCCTTCGGCGGCACACCTGTGGGAGGTCCTCGGTCTCGCAGATTCAGCGGCATGCCTGCGGGAGGTCCGCTGGTCCCACAGCTTCATCATACCCACCACTGAATTGCCGCCAAATCCGCAGGACCGGTGACCTCCTGCAGGCATCCCGCCGAAGGCTGCCTGACTGCTGCCCTTGCAGGGACCGGCAGGGCGCCCCCCGCAGCTTGGCGCCCCAGGCATGCACTTGGAGCGCTGGTGCCTGAAGCCACCGCTGCACTGATGTATATTTAAAGGTGATGTCAGTAATTTATGCTGCAGGATCAGTGAGAGCGGTCACAGGGTCAAGCGTGGAGGACAAAGGCCTGGTGTAATTGAAACAACATAAATAATTCTGAGCTGGGGCAAAGGAAATAAGGTGACAGTGAAGACAGGTGATTCTCCCAGGAAAGGGCCTCCCAGTGAGTGGTTATCGCACTGTTTGCTGGGTGGGGAATGGAAATGCTGCATCCAGATGGGGAGTGCAACAGGCAGGAGTTGTGGTAGGAGGAGTATCAGAGGGGTAGCCGTGTTAGTCTGGATCTGTAAAAGCAGCAAAGAATCCTGTGGCATCTTACAGACTAACAGACGTTTTGGAGCATAAGCTTTCGTGGGTGAATACCCACTTCGTCAGATGCATGTAGTGGAAATTTCCAGGGGCAGGTATATATATGCAAGCAAGATAGAGATAATGAGATTAGTTCAATCAGGGAGGATGAGGCCCTGTTCTAGCAGTTGAGGTGTGAAAACCAAGAGAGGAAAAACTGCTTCTGTAGTTGGCAAGCCATTCACAGTCTTTGTTTAATCCTGAGCTGATGGTGTCAAATTTGCAGATGAACTGAAGCTCAGCAGTTTCTCTTTGAAGTCTGGTCCTGAAGTTTTTTTGCCGCAGGATGACCACCTTAAGGTCTGCTATAGTGTGGCCAGAAAGGCTGAAGTGTGCTCATAAAAGGCTTTTGTATATTGCCGTTCCTAATATCTGATTTGTGTCCATTTATCCTTTTCCGTAGAGACTGTTCAGTTTGGCCGATGTACATAGCAGAGGGGCATTGCTGGCATATGATGGCGTATATTACATTGGTGGAGGTGCAGATGAATGAACCGGTGATGGTGTGGCTGATCTGGTTAGGTCCTGTGATGGTGTCGCTGGTGTAGATATGTGGGCAGAGTTGGCATCGAGGTTTGTTGCATGGATTGGTTCCTGAGCTAGAGTTACTATGGTGCGGTGTGCAGTTACTGGTGAGAATATGTTTCAGGTTGGCAGGTTGTCTGTGGGCGAGGACTAGCCTGCCACCCAAGGCCTGTGAAAGTGTGGGATCATTGTCCAGGATGGGTTGTAGATCCCTGATGATGCATTGGAGGGGTCTTAGCTGGGGACTGTATGTGATGGCCAGTGGAGTCCTGTTGGTTTCTTTCTTGGGTTTGTCTTGCAGTAGGAGGCTTCTGGGTACACGTCTGGCTCTGTTGATCTGTTTCCTTATTTCCTCGTGCGGGTATTGTAGTTTTGAGAATGCTTGGTGGAGATTTTGTAGGTGTTGGTCTCTGTCTGAGGGGTTAGAGTAGATGCGGTTGTACCTCAGTGCTTGGCTGTGGACAATGGATCGTGTGATGTGCCCGGGATGGAAGTTGGAGGCATGAAGGTAGGCATAGCGGTCGGTAGGTTTTCGGTATAGGGTGGTGTTAATGTGACCATCACCTATTTGCACCGTGGTGTCTAGGAAGTGGACCTCCCGTGTAGATTGGCCCAGGCTGAGGTTGATGGTGGGGTAGAAGCTGTTGAAATCGTGGGGGAATTTTTCCAGAGTCTCCTTCCCATGGGTCCAGATGATGAAGATGTCATCAATGTAGCGTAGTTAGAGAAGGGGCGTGAGTGGACAAGAGCTGAGGAAACATTGTTCCAGGTCGGCCATAAAAATATTGGCATGTTGTGGGGCCATGCGGGTGCCCATAGCGGTGCCACTGATCTGGAGATATATACAGTCATCAAATTTGAAATAGTTGTGTGTGAGGATAAAGGCACAGAGCTCAGCAGCCAGTTGTGCTGTGGCATCATCAGGGATACTGTTCCTGACCGCTTGTATTCCATCTGTGTGTGGGATGTCTGTGTAAAGAGCCTCTACATCCATGGTGGCTAGGATGGTGTTTTCTGGGAAGTCACCAATGCATTGTAGTTTCCTCAGGAAATCAGTGGTGTCACGGAGATAGCTGGGAGTGCTGGTGGCATAGGGTTTGAGAAGAGGGTCCACATATCCAGACAGTCCTTCAGTGAAAGTGCCAATGCCCGAGATGATGGGGCGTCCAGGATTTCCGGGTTTGTGGATCTTGGGTAGTAGATAGAATAACCCTGGTCGGGGCTCTGAGGGTATGTTGATTTGTTCCGGTGTTAGTGTAGGGAGTGTCCTAAGTAGATGGTGCAGTTTCTTAGTGTATTCCTCAGTGGGATCTGAGGGAAGTGGCCTGTAGAATTTGGTATTGGAGAATTGTCTGGCGGCCTCCTTTTGGTAGTCAGACCTGTTCATGATGACAACAGCCCCTCCTTTATCAGCCTCTTTGATGATAATATCAGGGTGGTTTCTGAGGCTGTGGATGGCATTGCGTTCTGCACTACTTAGGTTATGAGGCAAGCGATGTTGTTTTTCCACAATTTCTGCCTGTGCACATCAGTGGAAGCATTCAATGTATAGGTCCAGACTGTCATTTCGACCCTCAGGAGGAGTCCATGTGGAGTTCTTCTTCTTGTGCTGTTGGTGGGAGGGTACCTGTGTATCAGTGCGCTGTTCAGTGTTGTCCTGAAAGTATTCTTTGAGTCGGAGACGGCGAAAGTAGGCTTCCAGATCACCGCAGAACTGTATCATGTTGGTGGGGGTGGCAGGGCAGAAAGAGAGTCCCCAAGATAGGACAGACTTTTCTTCTGGGCTGAGTGTGTAGTTGGATAGATTGACGATATTGCTGGGTGGGTTGAGGTACCACGGTTGTGGCCCCATGTGGCAGGTAGGAGTGGGAGCTATTTCAAAAAGGTGGTTACTGAATCCAAGTGAGATTGATTGATTAAAAAAGAGAGACTATATAAATTTTAAATGTGCTCAAATGGCACATAAAATGGTTTTCTCAGTACCTGCTCTGCGAACTTTCTCTGGGGTTTATCTGTCTTGCATATCTTCATCAGTTAAAAAGTTCCACAGGCCAGATGCTGCCATCAGAAATACCTATGCAGCCCAGGGATCTTCAGTGGCCTTGGGCAGCTGTCACTGACTGGAACTTGATATACAGCCAAGGAGGAAGAGCTCCCTCTCTTCTTATCTGTGTTGGCTCTGCAGGATTAATAATAGTAAAAAGCAGCAGAAACTGATTTCCATCACTGAAGTCAACAAATCAGACTCTGAATACCTACCAGGAACAGAGCTGTTGAACGAGCTGCCACCATTTTTACACATTTTATTTTTCAGAGTTTAACTGCGATTTAAAGCTAAATAATTAAAATTTCCAGAAAGTCAGGAAGTAGTTCCAGAGTCTACAGTAACGTTCTCTTCTGCGGGTGACAGTCTGGGAAGTTCTACAGCAGGGGTAGGCAACCTATGGCATGTGTGGCAAAGGCAGCACGCAAGCTGATTTTCAGTGGCACTCACACTGCCGGGGTCCTGGCTACCGGTCCGGAGGGCTCTGCATTTTAATTTAATTTTAAATGAAGCTTCTTAAACATTTTTTTAAATTTGTTTACTTTATATACAACAATAGTTTAGTTATGTATTCTAGACCGATAGAAAGACACCTTCTAAAAACATTAAAATGTATGATTGGCACGCAAAACCTTAAATGCGAGTGAATAAATTAAGGCTTCTGAAAGGCTGCCGACCCCTGTTCTACAGTAATATTCTCTTCAGCGGGTGGCATTTTTTGGTACAACGTTTAATAACAGCCAAAGACATAATTTTAAGCTCCACATTTAACAAGAAAAGCCACAACAGAGAATGTCTTTCTGTGATTTCTTGACTCTTGTCAGTTTTCTTTTATAATGGACTAGGTTCAGTTTAAGGCACAAAGAAGGTATTGGCATTGCCTGTCTTAAAAAATGGCCCCTGGTAAGAGATGGGAGGAGTGACCAATTCAGAAACGTACAAGCATACGAACACTGAAGGGGGGCTTTTATGTGGGAAACTGACTTGCAGCATTATCGCTAGAGGTGTGACCAACATGCCCAAAATGTCTGCCACCCTCCCAAAGCCTACACACGCCATTGCTTCCCTGACCCAGCCTGCCAGTCAGCTGTCAGACTCAGATCTATACACTCTTGGCAGCCCTTCCCCCTAATTTGCCCAATCCCACCTGTGGGAAGAAGTGTAGTCAATAAATGATCTGTCATCCATTTTGAATTCTTCCTCAAAACAGAGACAGCTGCTGGTGCAGCCAGTAGCCAGAGCAGGAAAGTGGCTCAGTGAGTTGGGCTGGAGTATACGCCCAGCAGGAGAAGGATCCCTGGGATTTTCCCTATCCCACCCCTATTCTGAAGATTTGACATATTATCACCTAACCGAGTCCCCTTGCGTCTGGGCTTTAGGTGCTTGCTGCGGGATTTCATTGGGAACCTGCCCCCTCTGCGCCTGCTCAAGCAGAAGCTGCAGTCACTGACGGACATAGTCAACAGCAAGATCTTCCAGTCCTATGGTAAGTGGGGGACATCAAGGGGAGCCCCCCCATCACAGATCCACAGGGCCTCATCTATGCCCAGCATGTAAACAATCCCTTGGCAGTGCCCCTGTTAGTGTGCCAGGCCTCGAGAACCCACACAATTCACAGGGCAGGCCTGTGGTCTCCAAGACTGGGCCTTTGGATACCTGCAATCCTTCTCGTCCTGCAGCAAATCCAGCCAAGCCAGATTCCTGTGGAAGGCTTGTCCCATGCCCCTTCAGGGCACAATGCTCTGAGTCTTTCCAGTATCACCAGGCAGCCTCTCCAAAACAAGGTAACAACGTATTAGTCACCTGGCCGATGGAATCTGAAAGTCCTTAGGTCAGAACGCAGAAAGGAGGCTTTCTGTGTTTCCATAGCCAAGCTGCTATGGACCCCACTTCATGCCCGGTCTCCCTCTCTTTGTCCTTAATTGCGAGTGAAAGTAGCAGTCGTTATTCCAAAGGGCAGTTGTTATTCCAGCCACCTCGACACCTTCTCCCCTTTGCTCTTAGCTTAGTTCACATGGTACACCTTCTGGGGTGTCCTGCTGCCAGGTGTCAATTGTTCAGTTGTTGTGGGTGGTCTCATTGTCTCTCTGGAGTCCCTGTTGAGCTGGGTCAGTTTCAAACGGTTCTTCAACAACCCTGTCATTCCACCCAGACAGTTAGATGCCATCATGTCTCCTGCACTGTTCCAGGTGCAGTGTGAACTGTTTTTAACTCCTGGTACCAATGCAAGGTAGAGGGGGAGGTCTAGGTTGGATATTAGGAAAAACTGTTTCACTAGGAAGGTGGTGAAGCACTGGAATTGGTTACCTAGGGAGGTGGTGGAATCTCCTTCCTTGAGGTTTTTAAGGCCTGGCTTGACAAAGCCCTGGCTGGGATACTTTAGTTGGGGTTGGTCCTGCTTTGAGCAGGGGGTTGGACTAGATGACCTCCTGAGGTCTCTTCCAACCCCAACCTTCTATGAGTCTAAGGTACGGAGGGAAACTGAGGCACACATAGGCTTCATAAAATTATTACAGAAAATTCAGGGTAAGGTTGGTATGTGCCCTGCTGGAAGGCCCTGAGATGTCTGTGATTTCCCTCTTCTCCACTTGGCAATGTTCCAAGCAGCACGAGTGCTTTGGGATCACTCCTTTCTCATCATCTGGTGCCACTAGTGACCACATCGTGTAGAGGATGGAAGGTTGTATTTGGAAAACAGAGACTCAGGAAAGCTTTCCGGACTCATGGTAGATAGCCGCTGTATTGCACTGTGAGCTCATGTTCAGTTAGTTGGCAGAGCAGACGGGATCCTTGGACATGCATGGCAAGGCACATCAGGTAGAAGTAGAGCGGTGTTATTACACACTACCCGGCATCAATGAAACCTTCTCCCAAGTGGTGTCAGCACCAAGGGGTTCAATATCTAGGGGTGCCTCTTAAAATCATAAAACAAAACCAGCTTAAGCCCTCATCCAGAAATCTGGGGAAACTAACAGCCTCTCCAGGGAGAGGCAGTCCTTCCCCACACACAAGCACTGAGTCTGTGTACAACATAAAAGCAAAACTGTGGTAAAGTGAGAGGGAACACAGCATTAATTTGGGAAAACAGCAACAATGACTCAAAAGTACACGAACACCCATCTTGCGCTCTATTGGGCAGTAGTCCTTTTGCCTCAGTTTCCCACCTTGAAAGTCCAATGGATGAATGTCCGTTTTATATGCCACTCCCCCTTTCCTTCCACTGTATCCCTCTCACAGGTTGTTTGAGTCCCAGAGTCCACGGGGTTCATCTAGGTGCATTCACCTTCAGGCCCAGGGGGTGGGCTAGTAAGGCCTCTGCCACTTGCTGCTGCTTCTCATTGCTGCTGCCTCTACCACTGCTCTGCTGTGTCCTTTGTCTAGTCCAGTCCAGTCCTACAGCATCACAGCCATGCAGCCCAGCTCTTAGTAACCACAGCTCTAGGATCTGCTGGGTAGGGAAGGGCCTTTGCTGCTACATCTCTACGTGTGCTGCATTTAGCTGCAAGGCCTTGCTCTGCGGCTCCGCCACCTCGCCCAGTTCTTACTGATTTCAGCAGGAGTGACTGCCCTGGGTAGTGCAGCATCCCAGTGCGGCTGCCTGCTCTGCATTAGACCACCCACTCAGTGATTGCACTGAGGAGAGGCACAGACTCTCCAGGAAGTCGAGTCAGCTCTGTCCTTAGACAATGAAGAGCAAAGGTCAAGTGGTATCTAGAGCACCTGACCTGTCTCCCGCCCATCCAGCTTTCACTTGGCAGTGGCTCACTACAGGGCCGCCCAGAGGATTCAGGGGGCCTGGGGTCTTCGGCAGCAGGGGGCCCCTGCTTCGGCGGTAATTCAGCGGTGGGGGGTCCTTCTGCTCTGGGACCCACCGCCAAAGTGCCACAAAGACCTGTGGCAGGGGCCCCCCGCTGCCGAATTGCTGCCAAGGTCCCGGCACTTCGGCAGCAGGTACCGGGGCGGAAGGACCCCCCACCGCAGGGCTTCAGGGCACTTCGGCGGCAGGTCCCGGAGCGAAAGGACCCCCTGCTGCTGAATTGCCTCCAAAGACCCGGACTGGAAGAAGCTCCGGGGACCCGGGCCCCGCGAGAGTTTTCCGGGGCCCCCGGAGCGCGTGAAGGACCCTGCTCTGGGCCCCCAAAAAACTCCCATGGGGGCCTGGGGCAAATTGCCCCACCCCTCTGGGCAGCCCTGGCTCACTGCCCCATGCTTAGCAGGCCAGATTCTACTCACAGGGACCCCTCAATCAGGGCATATTAAGTATAACTCTTCTTCAAGTAATTGCTCATATAGATTCCAATCAGGTGTGTGTGTGCCGCGTGCACAGTGGTCGGAAACTTTTTCCCTTAGCAGCTCCCATCGGGTCGGCTGTGGAGCCCCCTGGAGTGGCACCCTCATGGGGCTGAATATATGTCTCTGCTGACCGAGACCCTCCTCAGTTCCTTCTCACTGCCAGTGACAGCTGTTGGAATTGCGGTTGCTTGCAAAATAGCAAGTGCTTCCCTTAGCGTATCTTCTAGTATGTAGCTGTAGTTTCCCGTTCACAGGTAATTAGTTATAGTTGTATATAGTTGATAGATAAGTTTTGGGAGTGGGGTTTTCCCCAGTCCCTGACCCCTGTCTTGGGTTCCGGGGCATGCCTCGGTCCCTAGCGTTTAAGCCCTGCAGAACCTGCAGCAAGCCTATGCCAACAGGTGACCCCCACGACTCATGCCTGAAGTGTCTGGGAGAAGTGCATCAGATGGAGAGGTGCAAAATCTGCAGAGCTTTTCACCCCAGGACAAAGAAAGAGTGTGATTTCTGTCTAAAACTCCTCTTGATAGACTCCACTCTTCGCCTCCAAACTGTCGCAGACCATTGGGACCCAGCACCGAGCGCGTCCATGCAGAGCGCCCTGCTCTCCATACGCGACATGGTGCCAAGGAAGGACTCTGGTCTAAGAGACCCTCGGCAGTGGTGCTCCCCAGCACCGCAGGCTGCAGAGACAACCCAGCACTGCTCCCACTCCCCAGTGCCACATAAGTGGCACAGGAAGACTGATAGGGGTCAGTCCCCTGTGCCAAAGACAGCAGTGCTGACAGGTGCAACAACAGTGCATCCTACGCAGGAGCACTCAGTGCCCAGAGCACAGGAGTCGGCACCATCGACTTCGGTTCCCCTGAGGAGACCATTGAGTCCGGCATCCAGTGATTCTCCGGACAGGCAGTGCCAAGTAGAGGAGTTAGAGCTGCCCTCCACCCTGGTCACTTTCGAAGCTTTCAGGGATCTGATCACCACGCTGGCACCTCAACCCCTGGCAGTCAGAGACAAGCCTCTGGTGCTGCAACAACCAGCACCGTCTAGAGGCAAGGTGGCCATGATGTGACGGTCGCCTTCTCCAGTTTGGCACTGCTTCCCACAGCACTGCTCCCAATCGCCTTCGTCAAGGCACTGTTCACCAGCACTGGGTTCCCGGCAGGGTTCCCTGACACCAGTGGGGCGACGGTCTCCTTCCCCAACACCAAGAGTGGAGCGGCACCAACAGAGTGGCACTGGTCTCCCACACTGTCAATTCAGCACCTGACACTCAGCACCGGTCCCCGGCACACTACCCATCAGTGCCACCGTGATCATCATGGTCGAGATCAGTCTTATCAGACTCTGACGGGGACTCCTTTTACTCCTGTCACAGCTGGCACAGATCTGACAGGCGCCAAAGTGAGGCAGGAGTGGTACCCTGGCACCTCCAATCGCAGCCACTTGCACAGTGGCCCTTTTGGACCCCCTTAACTTATCACCAGACTCAGGGGTCCTTGTCCAGGGACTCCCAGTCAGTGGCCTCTGAGACCTGAGCACCCCTGTTGCCTAAGGACCAACCCATGCCATGGGGATCCAACATCACGTTGGCACAAGGCCCATCGGCTGTCCAGGCCATCACTGGCAAGATGACATTGGCACAAGGCACACCGGCTGTCCAGACCACCACCGAGATGACGTTGACACAAGGCCCACTGGCCATTCAGGCCACTGCTGCAACAGTGTCAGCACAGTGCCCACCGCCGAGCCAGGCCTCCACCACCGGGACAACAGTCGGCATAGAGGCCCCTAACATTGACCAGGAGGTGGTCAGAGAGCTAGAGGGTCAGGAGGACCCTGTGCTGCCCTCATCATCCTCGTCCCCAGACAAGGCGGTGGCAGGTGCATCTACCTTGGGTCCACCCCCGCTAGACCACAGAGCTCACCAGGACCTACTGTGGAGGATCACATGCAACATGGGGTTGCAGGCAGAGGAAGCAGTGGAACCTGAGGGCCCCATGGTGAACATCTTGGCACCAGAGGGGCCATCTAGAGTAGCTCTGCCCCTGATAAAAACAATTCAGAACAACATTAAGACTCTGGCAAACCTGATCCCGCCTACTGCTAAAGGCATGGAGCGTAAACACTTCATGTCCTCTAAAGGGTACAAGTGCCTGTTCTCGCACCTGCAGTCATGTCCCTTGTAGTGGCTGCAGCTAACGAGATGGAGAGGCAAGGGCAGCAGGGACTGACTCCAAAGGCGAAGCGAATGGGCCTTTTCGGCAGAAAGGTCCACTCAATGGGAGGCCTGAAGCTGAGGATAGCCAACCAACAAGCTATCCTCGGTAGATACAACTTCAACTCGTGGGCCTCCATGTTGAAGTTTAAGGAGCTGATTCCACCAGATTCCAGAGCTGAATTTGCGGCTATTATTGATGAAGGAAAGGCAGTGGCATGGACTTCTTTGCAGGCCTCACTAGATGCTGCGTATTCTTCAGCCTGCACCCTTTCGTCCGGAATAGCCATGAGGCAGGGCTCATGGTTACAAGCATCTGGGTTGCCCCCTCAAGTGCAGCAAACCCTGCAGGACTTGCCGTTTGACAGGGAAGGGTGGTTTTTGAAGCAAACGGACTCCAGGCTGCACAGCCTAAAGGACTCCCGGGCAACTATGAAATTGTTGGCTATAAACATCCCAGAAACCCAATGCTTACCTTTTAAGCCTCAACCACAGCAGCAATGCCCTTATCCTCCAAGCCTTCCTATCCCCAACCCAGGCAGGGCCAGGGCCTGACCCAGCCATCGTCAGACTCAAAGCAGGTCTTTTGAAGGTGCGCCCGAGGATGACGCACCTGCCTCAGCACCAGATCCTTCCCCATTTCATGAACTGTCTATCCCACTTCTACCATGCTTGGTCCCAAATAACCTTGGACTGCTGGGTTCTTCACATGGTAGAAGTGGGATATTCTCTCCAATTCTGCTCCTCCCCTCTCTCCCACCCCCCTTCCCCATTCCTCTTCAGGGACCCTTCTCAGGAGCAACTCCTTATCCAGGAGATGCAGGTGCTCGTCGCCACGGGAGTGGTGGAGGAGGTTCCTCAGGAGCTCAGAGACAAGGGATTATGTTCCCGATACTTCCTAATCCCCAAGGGGGGTCTCAGACCCATTCTAGACCTGTGAGGACTCAACAAATTCATGGTAAAGTTGAAGTTCCCCATGGTCTCCCTGAGTACAATTATCCCCTCTCTGGATCCAGGACACTGGTATGCTACCCTCGACATGAAAGATGCATACCATCATATAGCTATTCGGCCTGCACACAGACAATTCTTAAGTTTTGTTGTCAACCACAAACACTATCAGCTCACAGTCCTCCCCTTTGGTCTGTCAACAGCCCCCCGAGTATACACCAAGTGCATGTCAGTTGTAGCAGCCTTCCTTCGCAAGAGACAGGTGCAGGTATACCCCTACCTCGATGACTGGCTTCTCAGGGGGCTCTCCAGGGAACAGGTGGAGTCTCAGGTCCAACTGGTCAGATCCACTTTCAAGACACTTGGACTCCTCCTCAGTGTGAACACATCAACCTTGTCACTGTCCCAAAGACTAGAGTTCACTGGGGCGGTGCTGGATTTGGTTCAGGCAAGAGTGTTTCTGCCACAGGCCTGATTCCAAGAGACGACAGACATTATTCAAGGCCTCAGGTGACATCTGACCACTACCACACGGGGATGCCTGAGTCTCCTCAGTCACATGGCAGCCTGCACTTGTGTGGTCTGGCATGCCAGACTGAGGCTCAGAACTTTGCAGTATGACAAAGTTCCTCCTGTACCTTGGTGGGTTCTGCGCTTATTGGCGGATTTGCTCACCTCAGTGATCTTCCCCTCTGGTGGAACCCACAGTCTGGGTCAGCTCCTCCTGTGTCTGATCAGGAGTTGGGAGGTTTGGGGGGAACCCAGGCCCACCCTCTACTCCGGGTTCCAGCCCAGGGCCCTGTGGATTGCAGCTGTCTATAGTGCCTCCTGTGACAGCTGCATGACAGCTACACCTCCCTGGGCTACTTCCCTATGGCCTCCTCCAAACACCTTCTTTATCCTCACCACAGGACCTTCCTCCTGGTGTCTGATAATGCTTGATTGTCTGATAATTCCTCAATCCTCCAGTAGCACACCCTCTCAGTCTCAGCTCCTTGCACCTTTTGCTCCCAGCTCCTCACACGCGCTTCCTCTCCTCTGGCTCCTCCCTGCCTGACTGGAGTGAGCTCCTTTTTAAACCCAGGTGCCCTGACTGGCCTGCCTTGATTGGCTGCAGGTGTTCTAATTAAAGTAGCTATTTCCACTGCCTTCTAGAAAGATCTTAATTGGCCCCAGGTGCCTTGATTAACCTGGAGCAACTGCCGTTTGGTTACCACGGTACTAGGGATTTGTTTAGCCTGGGGCTAACATACCTGTTCCTCAGTACTTTACTGTAGCCATCTGGCCTTGCCCCATCACATATCCCCACACTCTGCTCAACAGCATAGGGTTGGGCAACTTGGGACACCAGGCAGTGTGCTCGTGAAACATCATCAGCGTTGTCCAGCCCTGTGCCGTATACGGAACTGGAATGGTTGGAGGGATAAGAACCACCTGGTGACCCTTGCATTCTTTTCCTTATTTCTCTGCATCCACTGGAGGGGTGCATGGTCCGTCACAAGAGTAAATCGCCCGCCTAAGAGGTAATAACACAGTGTCTCCATGGCCCATTTGACAGCAAGGCATTCTCTCTCGATTACTGCTTACTTCTGTTCTCTTGGGAGCAGCTTTCTGCTTAGGTAGAGGATCGGGTGTTCTTCTCCAATCATTTGTGACAGAACCACTCCCAACCCCACCTCAGAAGCATCTGTCTGTAAAATAAATTCCTTGGTAAAGTCTGAGGCTATGAGTATGGGGTCATTACAGAGAGCCGTCCGAAGGTCTAAAAATGCCCCCTCTGCTGCGTCGGTCCACTTCACCATGTCTGGACCTCGGGCCTTCACCAGATCCGTTAGAGGACCTGCCCTACTGGTGAAGTGGGGAATAATCGTCGGTAGTAGCCTACCACGTCTAGGAATGCACGGACCTGCTTCTTTCGGCTCGGCCGGGGCCAGTTTTGAATCACCTCTAGCTTTTTAGTTTGGGGCTTCACTATACCCCTTCCTACAATATATCCCAGGTACCTAGCCTCTGCTAGTCCTATGGCACATTTAGCAGGATTAGCGGTGAGGCCAGCCCGCCTTAAGGTGCGTAGTACTGCCTCAACTTTCTCCAAGTGGGTTCCCCAGTCTGGCATATGGATGATGACATCATCTAGGTATGCAGTTGCATAACTAGTATGGGGGCGCAGCAGCTTATCCATGAGGCGCTGGAATGTGGCTGGGGCCCCATGTAACCCAAAAGGGAGGACAGTATACTGGAATAGCCCGTCTGGGGTGGAGAACGCTCTCTTTTCTTTAGCTTCTTTGGTCAGGGGAATCTGCCAATACCCTTCTGTCAGATTTAGTGTAGTCAAGAATCGGGCACTACCTAGTCAGTTAATCATTTTGTTGATGCATGGTATGGGGTATGCATCAAATTGGGATACTTCATTCAGTCGGCGAAAGTCATTACAGAATCTCATGATACCATCAGGTTTGGGCACTAGAACGATTGGACTGCACCACTGACCAACATTTTCTTTACTTCAACCTTGATTTCTTCTCTTTTGGCTGCTGGGATTCGATAGGGTCTCAGTGTTACCTTGCTCCAGGGATTGTGCGGATATGGTGATAGGTCTCAGTTGTCCGCCCCGGTTTTGTAGAGAACACATCTCGGTTGCGATTAATCATGTCAGCTGCCTTGATCTTTTGGATTGGCGTCAAGTTGGGTGATATCCTCACTTGCTCGTGTAAGTTATCCTCCTGGGGAAGGGATTCCTGGGTGACTAAGCATGCCTCTCGATCATGCCAAGGTTTTAGAAGATTGATGTGGTAAATTTGCTCCAGTTTCCTGTGGCTTGGCTGCCGCACCTTATAGTTTACCTCTCCCATGGCTTCAATCACTTCATAGGGTCCCTGCCACTGGGCCAACAGCTTGCTTTCTGCTGTGGGCACCAGGACCATTATTCAATCCTCTCGTTGGAACCGTCGAAGCTTTGCTTGGTGGTTATAACGGATCCATTGGGTCCCCTGTGCTTTCTCCAAGTATTCCCATACAACGGATGTAACTCGGGCTATCCGATCCCTCATCTGTAGTACATGCTCGACTATGTTCCTTCCGGGATTTGGCTCCTCTTCTCAGGCTTCTCTGGCTATATCCAATATGCCTCGGGGGTGATGCCCATATAGTAATTCAAATGGAGAGAGACCTGTGGAGGCTTGTGGAACTTCTCGGATGGCGAACATGAGGTAAGGCAATAGGGTATCCCAGTCTTTCCCATCCCGGCTCACCACTTTCCTGATCATGGCCTTGAGGGTTCTATTAAACCTTTCCACAAGACCGGCTCTTTGTGGGTGGTATACAGAGGTCCGTAGGGCTTGTACATGGAGCAATGAACAGAGATCTTTCATCAACTTGGACACGAAAGGTGTCCCTTGATCAGTCAGTATCTCCTTGGGTAGCCCAACCCGGGATAAGATGTGTACTAGCTCCTTAGCTATTGTCTTGGAAGCTGTGTTGCATAGGGGGACGGCTTCCGGGTATCAGGTTGCATAGTCTAGTACAACCAGCACATGTTGGTGGCCCCGAGCTGTCTTCTCTAGGGGCCCAATCAGATCCATGGCTATGCGTTCAAATGGTACCTCTATTATTGGAAGAGGTATCAAAGGGGCCCATAAGTGTGGGAGAGGGCTATGTAGCTGACACTCTGGACAAGAGGTGCAGTATCGCCTGACATCTTCATGTACTCCTGGCCAGAAGAACCTCCGCTGGATCCTGGCCTGGGTTTTCTCTACCCCTAACTGTCCTCCAAACAGGTGACTGTGGGCGAGGCTCAATATGGCTTTTTGATGTTTTCATGGCACCAGAAGTTGATGTATCTCCTGCTCCTGCATTTGCACCACACGGTACAGGAGATCTTTCTTCACTATAAAGTAGGGACCTGGACCCCGGACCTTCCCCTCCACCGGTATCCCATCTATCTCAGCCACCTCTTTCCTGACATTATCATATCTAGGGTCCTCTGACTGGTCCCGTCCGAAAGTCTCTTTCCCAGGACTAACCTGCCTGAGCTCCCAGGGGTCGGCTTCTGCTTCTTCCAATGGCTCGTCGCCATCAAGGCTGGGGCCAGCCTCCGGCTCACCTTCCGTGTTGGTAGTTTCTCTGATGGCTGCTTGTGTCCATCTGCCTACTAGCGCGGTCTTTTGGCCCTGGTTCAGGATCCGGGTTCCCAAAGCCTCCGCTGCTTTCCTTTCTTTTTTTGTCTTCCAGGCCTTTTCGGGGGCTGAGAATAGATCCTGAGAAAACTCAGAAAACATTGGGGGTTGACATTCCCCCAATGATGAGTCGCTGCCAACAGGGTCTCCATCTCCCTCCAGCCTTTCTGGGGGGAGTACATTATCAAACCGTGGATAGTCCCTCTCAATAACTACAGGATATGGGAGTTTAGGAACTATGCCCATTGTCACCTTAATGGGGTTCCCCTGAACCTCCATCTCCACTGGGATGGTGGGGTAATGGCTCACGGCCCCATGCACACACGTCACTGCTACATGTTTGGCTTGCAGCATCTGGCTACTTTTTACCAGCTTACCCGATATAAGGGTGATAGCACTCCCCGAGTCCACAAGTGCTATAGTCTCTGCTTCATTTATCTTCACCGGCCTGGTGTAGTTATGCGGGGCTAATCCGATGCCTGCAAGGTGGATAAGGGAGAATGGGACTTGCCAATCCCCCAAGTTGCATTGCATGGGCTCCTTGGTGCTGGGACACTGTGCTGCTATGTGTCCCCACTCCCTACATGCATAACATCTATCATTGTTTCTAATCATTCTCCTATCATGTGGGCTAGGGGGTTTAGTCCCAGGGTTCTCCCCACTCAGGCCAATCCCTTCCTTCTGGAGTCTTTGCTGGTTTTCAGCCCCCCTCTTCCTCACCTAGGATTCCCCAGGGGTTTGGCTGTCCCACCTTCCAGGGTTGGGGTTGGGTGTTTGCTACGAAAGGGGCTTTCCTTGGGTAGTTGGGTCAATTCCCTGGCTATCATGTGTCTTTCTACCAGCGTGATCATCTCGTCATAGGTGGACGGATTGTTCTGGCCTACCCATTTGTGGAGATCTGGTGGCAGTGCCCTCATGTACCGGTCGATGACCAGAACCTCTAGTATGTCTTCCGGACTCCGGGACTGTTTGCAACCACTTTTGTGCGAGATGGATGAGGTCATACAATTGCGATCGGGAGGTTCTGTCTTCCTGGTACCTCCACTCATGATACCGCTGGGCCCCCACTGTGGTCGTTACCCCAGATCTGGCCAGGATCTCTGCCTTCAGCTGGGAGTAGTCTGCTGCAGCCTCTTCAGGCAGATCATGTTAGGCCTTCTGGGCCTCCCCACACAGGAATGAGGCAAGGATGCCAGACCACTGATCTCGAGGCCAGGCCTCCCGTAGGGCTGTCCTCTCACAGGCCAGAAGGTATGCCTCTACATCATCCTCCCGTGTCATTTTCAATTGCTAGCCCATCATGGCCACGGTTCAACTCTGTAAGGGTCTTTACTTGGTTTACCAGTTCCCGCAACATAGCTCGGTCTTGAGCAGCTTGGTCCATCAGCGGGCGATTAGTCTCTTGCTGCTTCTTGCTGGGCGGCTGCCTGGACACAGGTCGACTCCTGCTGGGTCGCCGTGGCTTGTATCAGTGCCCTCACTACGTCATTCATTGTGGTGATAAAAAAAAATTAACTCTCTCTCTCTTTAAAAAATAAATAAATAAAAAATCACCCTCCTTCTTCCGCCACACTGTGCACACCAAAAATCCCACCTCTGACACCAGTTGTGACAAAGTTTCTCCTCTACCTTGGTGGGTCCTGCGCTTATTGGTGGATTTGCTCACCTCAGTGATCTTCCCTACAGTCTGGATCAACTCCTCCTGTGTCTGATCAGGAGTTGGGAGGTTTGGGGGGAACCCGGGCCTGCCCTCTACTCCGGGTTCTAGCCCAGGGCCTCCTGTAACAGCTGCATGACAGCTACACCTCCCTGGGCTACTTCCCCACGGCCTCCTCCAAACACTTTCTTTATCCTCACCACAGGACCTTCCTCCTGGTGTCTGATAATGCTTGATTGTCTGATAATTCCTCAATCCTCCAGTAGCACACCCTCTCAGTCTCAGCTCCTTGCACCTCTTGCTCCCAGCTCCTCACACGCGCTTCCTCTCCTCTGGCTCCTCCCTGCCTGATTGGAGTGAGCTCCTTTTTAAACCCAGGTGCCCTGATTGGCCTGCCTTGATTGGCTGCAGGTGTTCTAATTAAAGTAGTTATTTCCACTGCCTTCTAGAAAGATCTTAATTGGCCCCAGGTGCCTTGATTAACCTGGAGCAACTGCCGTTTGGTTACCACGGTACTAGGGATTTGTTTAGCCTGGGGCTAACATACCTATTCCTCAGTACTTTACTGTAGCCATCTGGCCTTGCCCCATCATAGCAGGCATGGCTCTCTTTGGCCTATTGCCTAGGGCACAGCCTGGCCTCAGTGGTCACCGTGCCTCAGCAGGTGCTCGAGTTCCTCTGATGGTGACTCAACCCTCAGGCAGTGTGCAAGGGAGTCCCCTTCAACAGCCTCAAGCCCTCCTTGTCCCTGGTAACAGATGCATCCGGTCTGGGACGGGGAGAACACTTGGGAGACCTCCAAATGCAGGGCCTGGGGTTGCAGGACGAACTCTCACTCCATATCAACATCAAGGAGCTGAGGTTAATGCGACTGGCATGCCAGACCTTTCAGGCCTGACTACAACAACAGAGTGTGGCAGTTATGACAGACAACACCACCGCCATGTTTTACATCAAGAAGCAGGGTGGAGCCCGCGCCTCCCCTCTGTGTCAGGAAGCCCTCCAGCTATGGGAGTTCTGCATAGCTCGCTCTGTTCACCTGGAGGCGTCCTATCTCCCCTGACTGCAGAACGAACTGGCGGATCACCTCAGCAGATCGTTCCACAATCACGAGTAATCCCTCCGCCCAGATGTCATATACTCCATCTTCCAAAAGCTGGAGTGTCCCCAAGTCGACTATTCACCATCCGGAGCAACAGAAAGTGCCCAGTGTTCAGCTCCTTCCAGAAACACAGCCCAGGCTTGATCACAGACACGTTTCTGCTACCCGGGGTAGGCCACCTGCTCTACGCCTTTCCCCCGATCCCTCTCACGCACAAGGTCCTGCTCAAGGTCCACAGAGACAGGGCAGAGTTAATTCTGGTGGCACCAGCATGGCCTTGACAACACTCTTACACCATGCTCCTGGAGCTATCAGTGACAGCTGATCATGTTGCCACCCTTCCCGGACCTGATCACTCAGGACCACGGTCAACTTTATCACCCCGACCTCCAGTCCCTCCATCTCACGGCCTGGAAGCTTCATGGCTAAACCCTATGGAGCTCCTGGGCTCAGACCCAGTAAGAGAGGTCCTACTCAGCAGCAGAAAACCCTCCACTAGGGCCACATACCTAGCAAAGCGGAAAAGGTTCACATTCTGGTGTGCTCAGCATCGCACACTTTCACTCCAGGTGTCCATACTACTCATCCTGGAGTACCTGCTGCACCTGAAACAGCATGGTCTCGCAGCATTGTCCATCAAGGTGCACCTTGCAGCCATTTTGGCCTTCCACCCAGGAGCAGCCAGATGTTCAATCTTCATCAACCCTATGGTTGCTCGTTTCCACAAGGGCCTGGAGCAGTTAGACCCACATATTAGACTACCGCTCCCTGTATGGGACCTTAACCTGGTCCTCTCCAGGCTAATGGGGCCCCCTTTCGAACCACTGATGACTTGGTCCCTTCTCTACTTGTCACAAGGTTGCCTTTCTGGTCGCCATTACCTCAGCAAGGAGGATGTCGGAATTAAAGACTTTCACTTCTGACTCCCCCTACATAAGGACAAGGTACAACTCTGACCTCACCTGGCCTTCCTTCCCAAGGTGGTGTCACATTTTCACACCAACCAGGACATTTTTTTGCCTGTCTTCTTCCCTAAGCCTCATGCTAATGTCTGAGAACAGAGGCTCCACTCTCTGGGTGTTTGGCGAGCGCTGGCCTTTTCTATCAAGCACACGAAGCCGTGCAGGAAGTCAAACCAGCTGTTTGTGGTGATTGTGGACAGGATGAAAGGGCTGCTGGTTTCATCTCAGAGGATCTCATTATGGATCATGTCCGGCACCAGGATGTGCTCTGAGCTGGCCAAGGTTCCAGCCCCGGCCCTTATGGCACACTCCACAAGGGCGCAGGCATCTCTGGCAGTGTTCCTGGCCCAGGTTCCAATACAGGAGATCTTCAGGGCAGCAATGTGGTCCTCAGTCCACACGTTCCTCTCATTATGCTATCATCCAGCATGTCAGAGATGATGCAGCATTCGGCAGAGGGGTGCTCCAGTCAGCGGTTCCATAACTCCGACCCCACCGCCTAGGTAGGGCTTGGGACCTAATTGAAACTGATATGAACAAGCACTCGAAGAAGAAAAATGGTTACTCACCTTCTTGTAACTGTTATTCTTTGAGATTTGTTGCTCATGTCCATTCCAAACCCACCCGTCTTGCCCGCTGTCGGAGCAGCCAGGAAGAAGGAACTGAGGAGGGGCCGGGTCAGCAGTGGCATATGTTCAGCGCCATGAAGGCGCCACTCCAGAGGGCTCCACAGCCAACCTGACAGGTACCACTAGGGGAAACACCTTCCGACGACTGTGCACACAGCGCACGCCCCTATTAGAATGGAAATGAGCGACACATCTCGAAGAACAACAGGTACGAGAAGGTGAGTAACCGTTTTTCTGCCCCCCTTTACTCATACAATAAGGATAACATTTCATTACCCCGCCTCCAAGGTTTACGTGAATGTTAACACAACACAGCCAAAGCTGATCATCCTGGCAAAGCAAGTGTATCTGCTCGTTAGATCTTTTCCTCCAGTTCTTCAGTAGATGGCAGGAGACAGCTCATTCAGACCACTGGCTTGCAGCAATGAGACCATTTCTGGGATGCTGTGTCCAGTTCTGGTGTCCACACTTTAAAAGAGATGACACTGACAAACTGGAAAGGGTTCAGAAAGGAGCGATGAGAATGATCTGAAGTCTCACCTCTGAATCAGAGACTGAAGTAGCTCAGGCTATTTAGTTTATCCAAGACAAGAGTAGCACAGGAGGTGACTTGGTCAGGGGCTGTAAGTGCATAGATGAGCAGAAGATTTCCGATCTAGAAGATGAAGGCAGAACAAGGTCCAGTAGCTGGAAGCTGAAACCAGACAAATTCAACATAGAAATAAGAGGCACATTTTTAACACTGAGGTGAATTAACACTGGAACAGCTCCCCTAGGGATATGGTGAATTCTCCATGTCTACAGTGCAATTAAACACTCACAGCTGGCCCATGGCAGCTGACTTGGGCTGTGGGGCCGTTTAATTACGGTGGAGACCTTTGGGCTCAGGCTCTAGGACCCACAAGGGGGAAGGGTCACAGAGCCTGGGCTCCAACCTGAGCCTGAATGTCTGCCCATCTCTGGCCCACTGTGACGATGCGGTTCTGGCGGGACCCAACTGAGAGTGCCAAATCAGGACCAATTGCTCAAACAGGGCAGTCACAGCCCAAGGCTGGGGTATTTCCACCTCTGTGGCAAACCAAACCAGCCAGACAAAAATGACTTCGGTTTCACCCTACTGGCTACCCGCAAGTCACATAAGCAATTTCCTTAGACACTCCAGTCTCCCAATATCACCACCAGTGCCACACGTCCTGGGGATGAATGGTTATGAAAACCAACACCCCAATAAAAGAAAAAGGTTCTCTCGATCCCAAAGGTCCAAGCCCCAGACCCAGGTCAATATACACATTAGATCTTACCCACAAATCACGCTGTTGCCAATCCTTTAGAATCTAAAATCTAAAGGTTTATTCATAAAAGGAAAAAGATAGAGATGAGAGCTAGACTTGGTTAAATGGAATCAATTACATACAGTAATGGCAAAGTTCTTGGTTCAGGCTTGTAGCAGTGATGGAATGAACTGCAGGTTCAAATCAAGTCTCTGGAATACACCCCCAGCTGGGATGGGTCATTCAGTCCCTTGTGCAGAGCTTCAGCTTGTAGCAAAGTCCCTCCAGAGGTAAGAAGCAGGACTGAAGACAAGATGGAGATGAGGCCTTCGCCTTATATAGACTTTTCCAGGTGTAAGAACACTCCTTTGTTCCTACTGTGGAAAGTTACAGCAAAATGGAGTCTGCAGTCACATGGGCCAGTTTCTGCACCCTGCTGAGTCACAAGGCGTATCCGCCTCTTCTCAATGGGTCAGTTGTGTAGCTAATGGTCCTTAATGGGCCATCAAGCAGGCTAAGCTGAGCTGACACTAACTTGTCTGGAATCTTTTCCAGTAACACAGCACAAGTTTGAAATACAGACAGTATACAGCCAATATTCATAACTTCAACTACAAAAATGATACAGACATACAGACAGCATAATCATAACCAGTAACCCGTAACCTGGTCTTAGACACCTTATATGACCCCTTTTACATAGGATTTGGTGCCACTACAGGACCTTGGTTGCAACCCATGTTCTATATGGTCCCAGTTTATATCAATAACGTCACACCCACTCCCTCCCCAGAATGGTGAGGTGTCTGTGTTTGCTCCCTTCCCACCCCACAACTAATATCTCTGTCTGTCTGTGCAGAGTGTCAAGAGATGCTGCTGCATACTACAATCCCCATCCTCCAGGAGCTGATTGTGAAGGGAGAGGAGGAGGAGGCTTGCATTGAGCTGCTCAGCAATATCCTGGAGGTGCTGTACAAAGCCCAGAAGGTAAACCCCCCGTTACCCTAAGGCACCGGCTGTCAGCCCTGTCCAGCTGTGGTGTTGGCCTCACAGAGTTAAATGGGTTTGAGCTAGACTGAACACAAAGCTCTCTTGTGAGGACAAGCACTGGGGCTCAGGCTGGCATTTCCCCTCCCTCTACAGACCTAGAGGGAAACAGGGGGCATAGCACGGGTTGCTGAGCTGTTGTGTAACTAGCCACCTGTCCCAGGCAAAAACAACAAGGAGTCCGGTGACACCTTAAAGACTAACAGATTTATTTGGGCATAAGCTTTCGTGGGTAAAAAAACCTCACTTCTGCAGATGCATGGAGTGAAAGTTACAGATGCAGGCATAAATATACTGACACATGAAGAGAAGGGAGTTACCTCACAAGTGGAGAACCAGTGTCCCAGACACTTTCCCAATAAACAAGATGGAGCTGCTAAAGCTCTCAGAGATGAAACCACAGCAATGATATCTGAGTCAAGCCATCATGATTTGATGGGCCAAGCCACAGCCCCCACTGCAGTGATGGGTACCTAATACCATAGTTACCTGCAAGCCCTAGGGAAGCCCAATAATTCCTAACCACACCTGCAAGCCCTTGGCCCTGATGCTGTGGTGGGGAGACCCTATGGAAATAGAAGGTCCAAAGTGTCATGGAGCCCTGGTGGGAAGCCTCTTTCAAACTTTGTCAATACTCTGTCCCTCCTCATGGGCTGACCCTTCTCCCTGTGTACTGGACTTGGGAGAAGCTGCCCAACCCATGTGAGTTACAGGACAAAGCAAATGGAATTATTACATTTGTTTTTATTTGTTTGTAGTGTCTCAAAGCTCCAGCTGAGGTCACCCATTGGCTGGCTGCTGTATAGACACATAACAGGAGAGAGTCTGTGACATGGAGAGCTGACAGTCTAAATAGACACGACAGACAAAGGTGGAGAGGAACAAAGGGCTATTAGCACTTGGCCCAGAGAGATGAAGTGGCTTGCCCGAGGTGTCACATGGAGGCTGTGGCAGAGTCAGGAACAGCACTCAGTCTCCTCTGAGAAAGAATGAACTCCAGACTGGCTCCCCTGTGAGGCTCAGTTGGAGCCGCTGTCTTTAGGGACCACGCTTAGTTTTTGTCCTTTTTGGCCTTGGCCCAGAGAACTGCCTTTCACAGTAGGCACTGCGATATCTGAGCCCTGCCAAGTCAGCACCACTGGTGTTAGCTACATGGGCAGCCTAGTGTTCACGAGCTGCCACCCACCAGCACTGGGAGTGCCCCTCATCCATCAAACTTGCTTCTGACCCATTTACCTTTGAAAATTAGCCAAAAGCAGCTCTAATTAGACCAACTGGACCATATCCTCTGAACCCTCCAGTTCCTGCCCCTTCAATTGCAACTTTCTGAGGCTTCTATAATACATCACTTCAGGGTACATGATACAACCCTTTGCTCAAGGAGCTCCTTTATAAGGTGAAGTGAGGGGATAAGGCCTGGACACTCTGAGCCCCAACTTTCTCTAATACAAGTATTCCCCTGGCAGACGCAGAGATGAGCAGAGTGGAGCTGGTTGAGACATCCACCTTCTGAAGGATGCCAGCACTGGCTACTCAGTGGGACTGGCAGAAGAGGCCTGAGTATAATGTCCCTTTTAACATAGCAGCCCGTCACCTCAGCCATGCCAAAATCCTGTGTGAGGGTCTTACCCACCTCCTTCCAGCCTGAAGCAGAGAGTTGTACCAATATTCCTAGGAGTAAGACAGCTTTCCTCTCAGAAAGGCAGCAGGTTCCATGCTGCATTTGGAAACACATCCCAGAGAGGGAAAGGTATACAAAGGAAGCACAGCCCTGCCCGTAGGTCGTATGGTGAAATGAGCCAATGATAATGACTCTTAACTTGATTGTAAAGATGAATTCTGTTTGATATTGTTGGTTCCAGAGAGCAGAAGAGCGGCTGACACATCGGAGTGGAGAAGAGAGACAGCACGGGGAGGACTCTGAGCTGGTGAGCATTCCTCTGGGAAGTTTTGAAATACAGGAGGAGAAAGGAAGAGTAGGGGCAGCCAGAGCACCTGGGAGAAGCCCACCTGCTTCTCACTTCAGCCCCCATCCTTACATTTACTGTCACCTTGAGTTTGAGAAGTGGTGGAGATGGGGCTCCTGCTGAGCGATGGGGTGGGGAGACTGGGACTGTAATAGTGGGTCTGGGGTCTGGGGGTTGGATGTGTGGTGCATCAGCAGAACTGTATGACTGAGAAGTTCAGATGTGCACTATGATTGGGTTTGGCCAGTGTTACGTGCCTGAGTGCTCTGCAAGGACGAGGCCCCACACACACAGTGAGTGATTTGGCTTTATTGAAGGTAACGTGACACACCCGCAACGGGCAGGGCTGGCTTTAGGCCAATTCCACCAATTCCCCTGAATGGGGCCCCGCGCCTAAGAGGGCCCCGCACCCAGTGTGAGAATCCCTTCCCTGGCTAGAGGCGCCTTTTTAATTTTTACTCACCTGGCGGCGCTCTGGGTCTCCAGCGGCACTTCGGCGGCGGGTCCTTCAGTGCCACCAAAGACCTGGAGCGAGTGTTTTTCTACAGGTGTTTTTTGTTGGTTTGGTTTGGTTTGGTTTTTTTTCCAGTCATCCCTGCCGGGGCCCCATCGAAACTGTTTGAATTGGGCCCCGCACTTCCTGAAGCCGGCCCTGGCAATGGGGACTCCAAGCGTTGCTGTCACAGAGGCGGGGAACGAAGTCCAAAACAAAAATAACACCCTGCAGCCCTTATCGCATCATGCTAATACCATGCAAAGCAGCTCATGCCTATGCAATTCGGGGCTTTCCATCAGCCATGGCCGCCCCTTTGGCCTATGGCCAGGGGCTTTCTGCACTTCCCCATACACATAGGGGCTTCCCATGTGAAGTGGTTCTAACCGGTTACAAGCAGAATAGACTGGTGTGCTGCATCCTCTAATAACCTGTCCTTGAGAAGGCGACAAGCCCTAGCTAGGCCATAACAAACTCTTCCGTGGTCCCTTACAGCCAGGGCTATCAGACCTTCATTTTCTAAACTTATTGGATTTCTTGAAGTCTTGTGTGAAGAATAATATGTCTTTAATTTGCTT
This sequence comes from Aldabrachelys gigantea, assembly GCA_026122505.1. Classification (NCBI taxonomy): domain Eukaryota; kingdom Metazoa; phylum Chordata; order Testudines; family Testudinidae; genus Aldabrachelys; species Aldabrachelys gigantea. The sequence goes on from CM047483.1 coordinate 147,887,763, forward strand.
ATGGATCTGTGTCCTAACAGATAAAGCACAAAATGGGGTTTTAGTTGTTAATTAATAATAATCAGAAGTTAGGAAAGTTGCTCAGGTGCAGACTTTTAATACCCCATCCTAGCAACACCTTGTGGTTACAAGTTCATCAGATCTTCAGCTTGAAACAAGCACAGTCATAACATGTTCAGTTTCCTTTTTATACACTTCAGGGCTATTTGAACTGGAGTTTCCAGAAGCAAGTAGTTAGTATACAAAGGGTCTCTTTCCTCGCAGCATATCTTCAAAAGATTGGCTTCAAAGGGGGAGGATTTGCATTCCCCTCACCTCAAGGTATTTCCTAAGGAAATTCATTTCATACCTATTGTTCCAGAAAGACCTTTGAACTTCCAGAAATTGTATTAATCTTGTCATTCTAGTAAAGAAGTTCCATACAATTTCACAGCACGGTGTGAATGTTTGCATTTGTAATACAATGAACTGCAAATGTGTTAACCCTAATTCATTCATGTTACACTTCATTGAATTAAAGTTAATCTTAATTCCACAAGGTTTGTTAACTATATTATAGATATTGTCAGTCTGACACAGTCTTATCATATGGTGCAGATAACATTCTTCCCATCATTAGTGGATGTTAAACTGAAACTACTAAAGTTAGACATCTTTAAAATCAGCAGGTCCAGTTAACTTGCATCCAAGAGATTTAAGAGTTGTCTGAGGAGTTTGCAGGACCATTAATGTTGATTTTCAATAAGTCTTGGAGCACTGGGGAAATTCCAGAAGACTGGAAGAAAGCTAAAGTTGTGCTAATTTTTAAAAAGGGGAAATGGGATGACCTGCTAATTACAGGTCTGTCAGCATGACATCATTTCTGGCCAGGACAATGGAGCAGTTGATATGGGACTTGAATCATAAAGAATTAAAGAAGGGTAATGCAGTTAATGCCAATCAATGTGGGTTTATAGAAGATAGAGCCTCTCAAACTAACTTGATATATTTTATTGATAACATTACAAGTGTGGTTGATCAAGATAATAGTGTCGACATATCCTTGGTACCACATGACATTTCAGTCTAGTGATGGAGGTACAATTACCCCAGATCTGCCCAGACACTTGATAGCTGCAGTCCCAACAGAAATTTTATCTTTGACCACAAGTCGTCTTTCTGTCCTTTCTGGGAAACCTCCATAAGTTTCTTTAAATCCTTCTGAGAAATTTCCAGATCCTGTTTTAACTTCTTTTGGCTATCTTTGAGTTCTGAGAGCACCTCCAGTATTTGTTCCATCTTAGTTTAACAGGAATACCAGCTTATTTCTCTCTGTGGAAACTATCCCACTCCTCACATTAGTGTTGCTCCTTTGACCTGACCAGTTAGCCAAAGTTCAGGGCCTTGCAGGCTTGTGTCATCCATTTCTCCTAACAGAACCTTAAGAGTGGCCACACTGGGTCAGACCAAAGGTCCATCTAGCCCAGTATCTGGTCTCTGACAATGGCCTGTGCCAAATACCTCAGAGGGAATGAACAGAACAGGGCAATTTTGAGTGATTCATCCGTCCAGTACCAGCTTCTGGCATTAGGAGGTTTACTGACACCCAGAGCATGAGGTTCTGTCCCTGACCATCTTGGCTAATAGTCACTGGTAGATCTTGTGGCAGGTTGGACCCCGCTTTCTCAGTGCCACCAGATGTGCTAGGGTCCCACTGAGCCCACCTGTCCAGCCGGCCTAGCTTTCCCTTACTCTGTGCTGCTGTGAAAGGCGCTCACACCCCATTCCAACACACACACTGGTAGAGACACGCCCAGCTGTAGAGTCACACAGAGCCTGTGAACAGTTCTCTGTGGGACGACTCAGCCCAGCACTCATGTGCACACCTCCTTTGGGATGTAAACCCAAAATAATAGTGTCTTGCACTGTGCAGAGAGTGCTACACAGCCCAAGCTCATAAAAATTGCCCTCTCCCTCAATGTGGAGGGAGATATGCACAGTTTCCATCCCCACCCCCCGATATGAATTGCACAAAGTGGGTTTTGAAATAAACAAGAAATACGTTTATTATTACAAAAGGTAAATTTTAAGTGATTATAAGGGATAGCAAACAGAACAGAGCAGATTACTCAGCAAATAAAACAAAACACGCAGCCTAAGCTTAATTCACTAAAGAAACAGGTTACAAATAGAATTTTCTTACCCTAAATGTTGTTTTAGACAGGTTGCAGAATTTCTGCAACTCAGAGTTCCAGTTATTTCTCTTCACAGGCTAGACCCCTGTCTCAGCCTGGACTCAGCCCTTGCCTTTCCCAGCTTAGTTTCTTTATTTCTTCAGGTGCTTTCAGCAGTCTTCCTTCTTGGCCAGGAAGGCAATGGAGAAGAGCCCTGATTGACTCACTTCCCATCCTTAAGTAGGATTTACATAAGGCGGGAATCCTTTGTTTCCAGTGGAAAAATACCAGGAGTGTCCAAGACCTTACTTCATACCAGGTGACATCATCCCATGACCCTGCAGTGTCAAAGCAACATCCCAGGAAGCTTCTCAGAAAGGTGGGAGATTAGTATCTTCAAAGTTCTTCTTCGAGTGCTTGCTCATATTGATTCCAGTTAGGTGTGTGCTCGCCGCGTGCACGCTCATCGGAAGATATTTACCCTAGTAACACTCGGTGGGTGAGCTGGGCGCCCCCTGGAGTGGCGCCGTTATGGCGCTGGATATATACCCCTGCCGACCCAACGGCCCTTCAATTCCTTCTTACTGCCCGTGACGGTCGTTGGAACTGTGGAGTGCAGCTTTGCTGATCTCCACATGCCTAGCTACTCGTAGTTCTTTGCTCTTTACTGTGTTTATAGTTTGAGTTCTTGTAGTTATAGTTAATATTAGTTGTTGTCTTTATAGTTAGTGTACATAGTTTAAGGGGGGATCGGGGATTAGCCCCTTTCCTCCACCCCGGTGCGGGCCCATGCCCAAGGCACCGGGATTCAAACCGTGCTCGGCGTGCCAAAAGCCGATGCCAATAGGGGATCCCCATGATTCCTGCCTCAAGTGCCTAGGGGAATCCCACCTTGCCGATAAGTGTCGCATCTGCAAGTCGTTTAAACCAAGGATGAAGAAGGAGCGGAACTTTTGATTGAAACAGCTCCTCATGGAGTTGGCACTTAGTCCTGCAGCATCGGCACCGAGCGCCCAACAGACTCCTTTGGTAACGAGCGCCCCTTCAGCCCCAGACCACTCCAGTACCGAGAAAGAGTCCAGCACCGACCCTTACCGGTACCGACATCTGCTCGGCACCGCTCCCTGTCCCCGAGACCTGGGAAGCAACATAGTACTTCAACTTCTGCTCCATGGAAGGAGTGCTCTTCCAAGATGGTTCATCCGGCACCGTCATCTGCCGCGGCACCGTCGACTGTGGCACCGCAGATTGCGCCTCCGCCAAGCTCAGCACTGTCGATTCCGGTCCCACAAGGACTGTCGAGTCCGGTGCCTGACAACTCCCCGGCTCATGCTGTGGTTGAGCTTGCCCTCCCTTCTACGCTGGAGACCTTCTCCACGGCAAGGGAGCTCATCGCAATGACGGAGTCAACATGGCCACAACTGCCGGTGCGGGTCATACAATCCATCGGCAAGCCGGCCATGGTAAGGCCACCTTCCGTTGGTCCACCAGAGAGACGTTGTTCAAGATCCCGGTCTTGCAGATGCTCTCGATCGCGCCGTTCCCGGCACCGCTCACAGTCCTAGCACCGCTCTCCATTGTGGTACCGGTCGCACTCGCGACACTGTTCGACATCTCGTTCGCTGGACAGATACTCCTGGTACTGATCCGGCTCACGGCACCGATCTCAGCACTGTGTATCCCGCAGTCACTCCGGACAAAGAATCTCGAGATCTCAGTCGACCTCCCGGCACCGATACGGTAGAAGGTCCCGGTCTCGCTCACGGTGCTGTTATAGCTCCAGGTACCGCTCCCCGGCACCGCCCTGGGCCTGAGTGTTGAGAACAGTGGCGCCCTCCCAGGGCCTATCGGCACCTCCGTGCCCTTCCAGACACACATCGGTGTCATCGCAGGCTGGTAGCGCATCCTATCCACAGGAACGTGACTCTGACATCCCCAGTCATATACTCCCAGAGCCACGAGCAAGGGCCTCATCACTGGTCCTTCTGGACACCAAGGGCATACCACCAAAGCCAAGGTGCACCATCAGTGGCTCAACAGTTGGCCCTGTCAGAACACCGGGTACCAGAGGCGACAGTAAGCCAGCCCCCCCTCCCCCTGCCTACCACGGGCACAGATGAGACACCAATTCCATCTGCAGTTGCCGAGGTTCCATCGGATGCAGATGACGGCCCTCAAGTACAGGAGCCACCACAGGACCCTTTGGTCCCGGGCCTCTCCTCCTCCTGCTCACCTGATGAGGCGGTGGCAGGGACATCCTCCTCAGGCCCTCCACCAATTTACCTCAGGGCCCATCAGGACCTTTTGAGGCAAGTGGCTCAGAATATGAACTTGCAAGTGGAGGAGGTCCCTGAAATAGAGGACCCGGTCGTGGACATCCTATCGTCTCATGCACCTACTAGAGTCGCCCTTTCGTTCATCCGCACCATACAAGCTAATGCAGACACCATTTGGTAATCCCCAGCTTCAATTCCACCTACAGCAAGGGGAGTAGAGAGAAAATATATGGTCCCCTCAAAGGGGTATGAATATCTCTGCACTCACCCACCTCCTTGCTCTCTAGTTGTCCAATCGGTGAATGAACAGGAGCGTCATAGCCAACAAGCCCTGGCTCCTAAGTCAAAGGAGGCTAGGTGCATGGACCTCCTAGGCCGCAAAATATACTCGGCCGGGGGTCTCCAACATAGGGTAGCGAACCAACAAGCCCTCCTAAGTAGGTATAACTTTAACACTTGGGTGTCCTTGGGGAAGTTTACGGAGCTTCTTCCCCAGGAGTCCCGTCAAGAATTCACGGCCCTACGTGAGGAGGGTAAAAAGATAGCGAGAACCTCCCTTCAGGCCTCTCTGGATGCAGCAGACTCTGCAGCCAGAACTCTGGCATCAGGAGTGACGATGAGGTGTATCTCCTGGCTCCAAGTATCAGGCCTTCCCCCTGAATTGCAACAAACTATTCAGGATTTACCCTTCGAAGGCCAGGGCCTTTTCTCAGACAAGACTGACCCCAGGTTGCAAAGTCTGAAGGACAATCGTGTTATAATGCGCTCGCTGGGTATGCACACGCCAGTGACCCAACGCAGGACCTTCCGGCCCCAGCTACACCGTCTTTATGCCCAGCCTAGGCCACGTCAGGACGTTACCAGAAGGCGTGGCAGGGGGCTTGTAGCAGTTGTGGAGTAAACTGCAGGTTCAAATCAAGTCTCTGGAGAACATCCCTAGCTGGGATGGGTCATCAGTCCCTTGTGTAGAGCTTCAGCTTGTAGCAAAGTCCCTCCAGAGGTAAGAAGCAGGATTGAAGACAAGATGGGGATGAGGCATCAGCCTTACATAGACACTTCCAGGTGTAAGAACACTTCTTTGTTCTTACTGTGGAAAATTACAGCAAAATGGAGTTTGCAGTCACATGGCCAGTTCCTGCACACCCTGCTGAGTTACAAAGTGTATCTGCCTCCTCTCAATGGGTCAATTGTGTAGCTGATGGTCCTTAATGGGCCATCAAGCAGGCTAAGCAGAGCTAACACCAACTTGTCTGGGGTGTCACCCAGAACTACAGCACCAATTTGAAATACAGACAGTATACAGCCAATACTCATAACTTCAACTACAAAATGATACAGTCAGCATAATCGTAACCAGCAACCCATAACCTGGTCTTAGACACCTTATATGACCCCCTTACATAAGATTTGGTGCCACTACAGGACCTTGGTTGCAAACCATGTTCTATATGGTCCCAGTTTATATCAATAACATCATACCCTAAACCACCAGCGGGGCCCAAGCAGAACTTTTGATGGGATGCCCGAGGACGGCCCACCAGTTACCATACCGGATCCTTCTCCTCCCTTTTTCAACCACCTCTCCCAATTCCTCCCTGCCTAGTCTCAGCTAACTTCAGATCGTTGGATCCTGTGCACGGTTGAAGGGGGGTACCACCTCCAGTTTGCTTCAACCCCGTCTTCCCACCCTCCCTACCCGTCCCTCTTCAGGGACCCCTCTCACGAGCAATTCCTCTTACAAGAGGTCCAGTCACTCCTAGCCCTGGGAGCCATAGAGGAGGTGCCAAAGGACATGAGAGGCAAGGGGTTTTATTCCTGCTACTTCTTAATCCCCAAGGCAAACGGAGGTCTATGACCGATCCTAGACCTGCGAGAACTCAACAAATTCATGATAAAGCTGAAGTTCCGCATGGTGTCCCTGGGGACCATTTTCCCGTCCCTGGATCTGGGATACTGGTATGCTGCCCTCGATATGAAGGACTTGTATTTCCACATCGCAATTTATCCACCACACAGACAGTACCTCCGTTTTGTGGTCAACCACCAACACTTTCAGTTCAATGTACTTCCTTTTGGCCTTTCTGCAGCTCTGCATGTCTTCACAAAATGCATGGCTGTAGTCGCCGCCTCCCTCCGGCATCGTCGAGTACACGTCTACCCGTATCTCAACGATTGGCTCATTCGAAGAGCTTCCCAGTGGCAAGTATCACAGCACCTGCTCATTGTCAGAGACCTCTTCGGGAGCCTAGGCCTCAAGATCAACACAGAAAAGTCTACTCTCCCACCCATGCAGAGAATAGACTTCATTGGAGTGGTTCTGGACTCCAATCTGGCCAGAGCCTGCCTCCTGCAGTCACGTTTTCAGGCAATGGCTTCAATAATCCGAAATCTTCAAACCTTCCCAACAACGTCGGTGCGCACCTGCCTCAGCCTAGTAGGTCACATGGCCTCCTGCACCTTCATGACCAAGCACGCCAGGCTACGCCCCCGTCCCTTCCAAGCCTGGCTTGCTTCAATATACCAACCACGCAGAGACAGCCTGGACTCGGTGCTCACTATTCCCAGGAAGGTTCTGGACTCCCTAACCTGGTCGCTAGACCCCACTCTAGTCTGTGTAGGGATGCCCTTCCACCCACCACAACCCTCGATGGCCCTAACCACAGACGTGTCATCTCCGGGTTGGGGTGCCCACCTCGGGAGCCTTCACACTCAAGGCCTTTGGTCGCCCCAAGAACTGGCCTTACACATCAATGTGCAGGAGCTGAGAGCAGTCCGGCTAGCATGCCAAGTGTTTCGAGACCATCTCCAAGGCCGTTGTGTATCAGTGTTCACAGACAACACAACGGCCATGTTTTACATAAACAAGCAGGGCACAGTCCTCCCTCCTTTGTCAAGAAGCCGTCCATCTTTGGAACTTTTGCACAGCTCACTCAATCGAATTGGTAGTGTCTTTTCTCCCAGGAGTCCAGAACACTGTGGCAAATTGCCTCAGCAGATCCTTCCTGTCTCACGAGTGGTCGATTCATCCAGATGTCATCCATTCTGTTTTCCAGAAGTGGGGCTTTCCCCACATAGACCTCTTTGCCTCCCGAGAGGACAGGAAATGCCAGGTGTTCTGCTCCTTCCAGGGACGCTCCCTAGGCTCCCTCTCAGACTCATTTCTGATCCCGTGGAACAGGCACCTACTTTATGCCTTCCCACCATTTCCTCTCGTTCACAGAGTCCTACTCAAGCTCCGCAGGGACAGCGCCCACCTGATCCTGATTGCTCCAGTGTGGCCGAGGCAGCACTAGTACACCACGCTGTTCGACCTCTCAGTGGCAGACCCGATTCCCCTGCCACTCTGGCCGGACCTCATAACACAGGACTTTGGTAGGCTTCACCGTCCAGACCTGCAGTCCCTTCATCTCACAGCATGGTTGCTGCATGGTTGAGCCAGTCTGAGTTGTGTTGCTCTGCCTCGGTCCAGCAGGTGCTCTTGGGCAGTAGGAAGCCTTCCACTAGGATGATATATCTTGCCAAGTGGAAGCGTTTTCTCCTGTTGGTGCGCTCAGCATAACTTAGACCCCAGACAGGTGTCCGTTCCCACTGTCCTGGACTAGCTCTGGTCCCTAAAAGAGCAGGGCCTAGCAGTCTCTTCCATAAAGGTGCATCTGGCAGCCATTTCTGCCTTCCATCTAGGGGAAAATGACCGCTCAATCTTCTCTCACTCTATAGTTTCAAGGTTCCTCAAAGGATTGGAATGTTTGTATCCTCCAGTTAGACGCACAGCCCCTACCTGAGATCTAAACCTGGTGCTAGCCAAGCTTATGCGTGCTCCTTTTGAACCACTGGCTACCTGCTCGCTGCTGTACCTTTCCTGGAAGACAGCCTTCCTCGTCGCTATTACTTCGGTGAGATGAGTATCTGAGCTTCGGGCTTTGACAGCGGACCCCCCGTACACGGTATTCCATAAGGACAAGATACAGCTGCAACCACACCCCTCCCTCTTTGCTCCCTAAGGTGGTGTCTGCCTTTGTGACGATGCGGTTCTGGCGGGAGCCAACTGAGAGTGCCAATTCAGGACCAATTGCTCAAACAGGGCAGTCACAGCCCTAGGATGGGGTTTTTCCACCTCTAACACAAACCAAACCAGCCAGACAAAAAGGACTTCGGTTTCACCCCACCGGCTAACCACAAGTCACACAAGCAATTTCCTTAGACACTCCAGTCTCCCAGTATCACCACCAGTGCCACTCGTCTTGGGGATGAATGGTTATGAAAACCAACACCCCAATAAAAGAAAAAGGTTCTCTCGATCTCAAAGGACCAAGCCCCAGACCCAGATCAATATACACATTAGATCTTACCCACAAATCACGCTGTTGCCAATCCTTTAGAATCTAAAATCTAAAGGTTTATTCATAAAAGGAAAAAGATAGAGATGAGAGCTAGACTTGGTTAAAAGGAATCAATTCCATACAGTAATGGCAAAGTTCTTAGTTCAGGCTTGTAGCAGTGATGGAGTAAACTGCAGATTTAAATCAAGTCTCTGGAGTACATCCCCCGCTGGGATGAGTCAACAGTCCTTTGTTCAGAGCTTCCGTTTGTAGCAAAGTCCCTCTAGAGGTAAGAAGCAGGATTGAAGACAAGATGGAGATGAGGCATCAGCCTTATATAGGCTCTTCCAGGTGTAAGAACACTTTTTTGTTCTTACTGTGGAAAATTACAGCAAAATGGAGTCTGCAGTCACATGGGCAAGTTCCTGCACACCCTGCTGAGTTACAAGGTGTATCTGCCTCCTCTCAATGGGTCAGTTGTGTAGCTGATGGTCCTTAATGAGCCATCAAGCAGGCTAAGCAGAGCTAACACCAACTTGTCTGGGGTGTCATCCAGAACTACAGCACCAATTTGAAATACAGACAGTATACAGCCAATACTCATAACTTCAACTACAAAATCATACAGACATACAGAGAGCATAATCATAACCAGCAACCTATACCCTGGTCTTAGACACCTTATATGACCCCCTTTACATAAGATTTGGTGCTACTGCAGGACCTTGGTTGCAAACCATGTTCTATATGGTCTCAGTTTGTATCAATAACGTCACAGCCTTTCATGTCAACCAAGACATCTTCCTCCCAGTCTTCTTCCCGAAGCCGCACCCATCGTGTCAGGAACAACAGCTACACACCCTGGACGTCTGCAGGGCTTTCGCCTTTTATATCGAGAGAACTAAACCCTTCCGAAGGTCACCTCAGCTCTTTGTAGCTGTCGCAGACTGGATGAAAGCCCTACTGTTCTCTTCCCAACTGATTTCATCCTGGGTAACATCCTGCATCCGCACATGCTATGAATTGGCTCACGTTCTGGCTAGCCACCTCACTGCCCATTCTACTCGGGCGCAAGCTTCATCTGCTGCCTTCCTGGCCCATGTCCCCATCCAGGAAATATGTCGCGCTGCTACCTGGTCATCGATTCACACCTTTGCCGCACATTACGCATTGGTTCAACAGTCCAGAGATGATGCAGCATTTGTCTCAGCAGTTTTGCACTCTGCAACATCTCGCTCTGACCCCACCTCCTAGGTAAGGCTTGGGAATCACCTAACTGGAATTGATATGAGCAAGCACTCGAAGAAGAAAAGACAGTTACTCACCTTTGTAACTGTTGTTCTTCGAGATGTGTTGCCCATATCCATTCCAAACCTCCCTCCTTCCCCTCTGTCGGAGTAGCCAACAAGAAGGAACTGAAGGGCTGTTGGGTCGGCAGGGGTATATATCCAGCACCATAACGGCGCCATTCCAGGGGGGGTGCCCAGCCGACCTACCGACTGTTGCTAGGGTAAAAATCTTCCGATGAGCATGCACATGGCGTGCGCACACCTAATTGGAATGGATATGAGCAACACATCTCGAACAACAGTTACAAAGGTGAGTAACTGTCTTTTCTATTGTCCATCTAAAAATGGCTCTTTAAGGCTGATTGCCTACTGTCTGGTAGGTGTTCCCCCCAAGTACACACACATTTGAAATTGTTATATAGTCAATATTCCTAACTTCAGATACAGAAATAATACATGCATACAAATAGGATAATCATATTCAATAAAACATAAACTTTCCAATGATACCTCAAATGACCCAGCTTAGTTATGCCATATTCATACCATAACAATATCTCTATGGAGAATATGGGGTGTAGCGTCACAGACCTATTCTTCATGAACTTATCTAATTCTTTTTTGAACCCCGTCATACTTTTGGCCTTCACACTGTGACAGTTTGGGTCACAGAAACCTCCTTGGGACTGCCACTTGATCTGCTGAGACTACCTCTAAGCCTGTTTTCCCTGGAAGCTTGGGACTTCAGTACCCTGCCTGATTGTTCCAGACACACTAGCCTGCTACAAACACAGGCCCAAGTCCAAACCACATCCCCCAAAAGGTGCAGGCTTAACTAAAAACAGCTTAAGAATTGCTCCTGTCTCCAACACCCAGATACCTAGTTCCCAATGGGATCCAAACTCAAATAAATCCATTTTACCCTGTATAAAGCTTTTACAGGGTAAACTCGTAAATTGTTCGCCCTCTATAACACTGATAGAGAGATATGCACAGCTGTTTGTTCCCCCAAGAATTAATTACTTGCTCTGGGTTAATTAATAAGTAAAAAGTGATTTTATTAAATATAAAAGTAGGAATTAAGTGGTTCCAAGTAATAACAGACAGAACAAAGTAAATTACCAAGCAAATTAAAACAACAACATGCAAGTCTAAGCCTGATACAGTAAGAAACTAAATACAGGTAAATCTCAAAAACTAGACTTCCTCCTAGTCTGGGTCCAGCAATCACTCACACCCCTGTAGTTACTGTCCTTTGTTTCAGTTTCTTTCAGGCATCACTTTGGGGTGGAGAGGCTCTCTTCTGAGCCAGCTGAAGACAAAATGGAGGGTTTCCCAGGGTCTTCTATAATCTTTCTCTTGTGGGTGGAAACCCATTGTGTTCTCCTGTGCAGAATCGTAGCTACAAGATGGAGTTTTGGAGTCACATGGGCAAGTGACATGTCTGTTGTCAAAGTTAGACTCAGGATTCACAATTTGTCGGACCACTCTGATTTATTAGCACAGTGCTCTGGTAATAACACCCAGATAATGTGAGCCCCATGCAAGACACAAACTATCTTATTTATACAGATAAAAGGGCGAGAACTTAACAAGGTAACAAAGGGAGCAGAATCTGATAAGTTTACCTGGGCTAGGCACGCATATCTTATTTCGTTACTAACTATTACTGATCTTCTGTTAATGTTTCGCCATTAGCACCCTTGTTTATGCCTAATGTTTCTTTTCCTGGCACCTGTATTTCAACATTTCTTATTTCTGCTTAAAGGTACATACAACATTTCTTTAATCCATTCTTATTTTTACAATGTAATTCATTCTACTTTCACACTATGCATGACTCAGTTCTTTACAGGTTGATGCCATTGTTTACATGTTAGTTTGAAAGTTCCCAGGAAAGCTCAGATGTGTATTGGCGTCTCTCATTGTTAGCCAAGTACTCTCAATTACTTGAATAACCCCTTCACACTATGTTGACCAAATCTGCCTTAGGTGCTTCCTACAGCAAACACTTTAAATACAAGCATAGAGCCAATGCTCATAACTTCAGATATAAAAATGACACATGCATATGAATAGGATGAATGCATTCAGCAGAACATAACCTTTGCAAAGATATGTTACACGGCATATCTAGCATAAAACATATTCCAGTTGTGTCATATTTACACTCATAAGCATTTTTCTATAAAGCATTATGGCGTGCAACGTCACACACACCATCTCATGGCAATGAATTCCAGGGGTTGATTGTGTGTTGTGTGAAGAAATACTTCCTTTTGTTTGTTTTAAACCTGCTGCCTATTAAGTTTGTTGGGTTACCCTTGGTTCTTGTGTTACATGAAGGGGTAAATAACACCTCACTACTCACTTTTGCCACACCATTCATGATTTTATAGACCTCTACCATATCCTCCCCTTAGTCGTCTCTTTTCTAAGCTGAACAGTCCCAGTCTTTTAAATCTCTCCCTGTATGGAAGCTGTTCCATACCCCTAATAGTTTTTGTTGACCTTCTCTGCACCTTTTCTAGTTCTAATATATCTTTTTTGAGATGGAATAACCAGATCTGCACACAGTATTCAAGATGTGGGCATGCCATGGATTTATATAGAGACAACATAATATTTTCTGTCTTACTATCTATCCCTTTCTTAATGATTCCCAACACTCTGCTTTTTTTGGCTGCTGCTGCAAATGGAATGGATGTTTTCAGAGAACTATCCACAATGACTCCAAGATCTTTCTTGGGTGGTAACAGCTAATTTAGACCCCATCTTTTTTTTATGTATAGTTGGGATTACTTTTTTCAGTGTGCATTACTTTGCACATTACTTGTCAGCACTGAATTTCCTCAGCCATTGTGTTGCCCAGTCATCTAGTTTAGTGAGATCTCTTTGTAACACTTTGCAGGCTACTTTGGACTTAACTATCTTGAGTAACTTTGTATCATTTGCAAATTCTGCCAACTCCATGTTCACCCTTTTTTCCAGATCATATTTATAAATATGTTGAACAGCTGTGATGGGGTGTACCTGGCCTTCATGGCCCTCTGCTGGAGGCGACCATGGTCCTATTATGCCCCACCCCAGGAAAAGAGCAGTGAGGGTTGACCCTCCACGCCTGCCTAGAATGGCTGCTTCTGTTCAGCCAATCAGAACCCCGCAGGCTCAGGTGAAAGGAGCTGTAGGGCCTTAGCAGGTCAGTTCCTGGCTGAGACCAGGGAGGTGAAGAAGGGCGCTCCTCTCTACTGAAGGAGCTTGACTGGCTGTATTTCCTAAACCTGGGAGAGAGAGGACCTGAGAATTGTAACCCGAAGGTAACAGGTGAATGGAAAGAGACTAGATGGGAAGAAGCCCAGAGAGAACAGGGCAGCCAGAGCGGTGAACAAAAAAAAAAGCATCCGTGCTGCCCTAGGATTGGGTGGAAGCCGCCCTGTAGAATCTGTCACCCCAAGCACAAGCTTGCTCGGCTGGTGCCTGGAGCCGACCCTGCCTAGCGAGGCTGGCAACCTACAAAAGGTGGCAGGAACAGAAAAAAAGAATTCAGTACCACACCCAGCCCATCACAACAGCACACTTTACAGTACAGATATAAGGGGAACCCCACTCTTTACCTCCCTCCATTGTGAAAACTGACCATTTAGTCCTTATCATAAGCATTTCTCTCAAATCTGGACCTTAGCGTCCAAAATCTGGGTGCTTAGTATGAACCTCCAAGCTTAATTACCAGCTTGGATCTTATCTCACTGCCACCAACCAGGAATCCGTGCCTGGTACACTTGAGCCCCCCAAAACCTTCCCTGGGGAACCCCTGAGACTCAGATGCTTTGAGTCTCCAACCAAGGGAAATAAACCACTTCCCTTCCCCCTCCTTCTCCCTCCCAGACTTTCCTCTCTGGGCTAACCTGAGAGTATTGATGCAATCTCTCTACATCACAATACCAAGAAACATGTCTCCTTTCTTCCACAAAGAGACAAACCCAAATACAAGGAAACAGAGATGATCCTCTCTCTTCCCCCTCCCACCAACTCCCTGGTGCTGCCGAGCTTACCCTCCGTAGATCTAACACAAAGAGAATTCCCTCCCCTTGTTCCTTAACCTACCCAGAGAGAAAAACTCAAACAAGTCTTACAAAGAAAACTTTATATAAAAAAAAGAAAGAAAAAGACATAAGAATATAAACTCTGCATCAAGATGACAATATAGGGCTATTGCTTATAAGAAAATATGAATAAACAGTCTGATTCAAAAAGATATCCAATTCGAAACATTCCAGCAAGTTACACACATGTAAATACACCCAAAACAACATAAAAGCCTATATTGTTTTTCTACCTGTACTTACAAGTTGGAAACAGAAGATAAGACGATAGAAAGAACCTTCTCATAGCTGAGAGAAAAACAAAAAGACTCAGAGTCCAAAAATTCCCTCCCTGACTTTGAAAAATCCAGTTTCCTGATTGGTCCTCTGGTCAGGTGTTTGGTTCCCTTTGTTAACCCTTTACAGGTAAAAGAAACATTAACCCTTAGCTATCTATTTATGACAGTCCTACCCTTTGTTTTCTGTCTTTAAGCCAGTTACTGATGCACCAGAAGACTGATGCAAAGAATTCATTTAGGGCATGGCTACACTTGCAAGTGTAGAGTGCTTTGAGTTAAACCAGCCTTCAGAGAGCGCAGTAGGGAAAGCGCTGCAGTCTGTCCACACTAACAGATACAAGCGCATTGGCGTGGCCACATGTGCGGCACCTGCAGTGGCATTGGGAGCGGTGCATTATGGGCAGCTATCCCACAGAGCACCTCTTCCCATTCTGGCACGATGGCTTGTGGGAAGGGGGCAGGGGGCAGGCCATTCTGGGCCCTGTCCCAATGCCCTGTGATGCATTGGTTCACATCCCAGCAATCACTGTGCTTCCATCTTTCAATGTTTTTTGTACTGTGCGTTCTGGCTTCCCTTTCTGTCTGTGGGAATGGAGCCTGAACTACTGAGGAATATGCTGACAAGTCTCGCCAGCACATCACGTTTGGCAGTCGAATTACTCCTTAAGATCCAAACCAACAGTGAGGACTCCGACAATGGTATCGGTTCGCGTAATGCATACAATATGAGATTGCTTGTGGCATTCACAGACATGCTCACCACCGTGGAACACTGCTTTTGGGCTCAGGAAACAAGCACTGAGTGGTGGGATCACATTGTCCTGCAAGTCTTCGATGACGAGCAGCAGCTGCAGAACATTCGGATGAGAAAAGCCACTTTCATGGGGCTAGTTCAGAGTGGTAGCTGTGTTAGTCTGTATCAGCAAAAAGAACAAGGAGTACTTG
Organism: Aldabrachelys gigantea; assembly: GCA_026122505.1. Lineage (NCBI taxonomy): Eukaryota > Metazoa > Chordata > Testudines > Testudinidae > Aldabrachelys > Aldabrachelys gigantea. Next base: position 147,903,126 of record CM047483.1, read on the forward strand.
TGGCGCCTTAGAGACTTTGTTAGTTTCTAAGGTGCCACAAGTACTCCTCGTTCTTTTTTCATGAGACTGTTTGAGGAGCTCACTCCCATTCTACGGCGCAAGGACACAAGATTGAGAGCTGCCTTGATGGTAGAGAAGCGGGTGACTATTGCAATCTAGAAGCTGGCAACTCCAGACAGCTACTGATCAGTCGCTAACCAGTTTGGAGTGGGAAAATTGGCTGTTGGAATCGTGTTGACGCAAGTTTGCAGAGCCATTAATCGCGTTCTGCTCAGAAGAACTGTGACTCTCAGTAACGTGTATGACATTGTGGCTGGCTTTGCACAAATGGGTTTCCCTAACGGCACAGGGGCAATAGATGAGATTCATATTCCAATTCTGGCACCAGCCTACCTAGCCTCTGAGTATGTTAATCAGAAGGGGTATTTCTTTATGGTTCTCCAGGCGCTTGTGGATCACCATGGGCATTTCATTGATATTAACACAGGCTGGCCTGGAAAGGTGCATGACGCATGTATCTTTCGGAACACTGGCCTGTTCAGGAAGCTGCAAGCCGGGACTCTTTTTTCCAGAGGAGAGGGGAAGTTGAAATGCCCATTGTGATCCTTGAAGACCCCACTTACCCCTTAATGCCATGACTCATGAAACCCTGCACAGGGAAGCCTTGACATTAGCAAGGAGTTGTTCAACAACAGGCTGAGTCAGTGTAGAATGACTGTGGAGAGTGCTTTTGGCCATTTAAAGGAGTGCTGATATGCTCTGTATGGGAAGCTGGACCTGGCCAATGACAACAACCCGCGGTTATATCCGCGTGCTGTACCCTCCATAACATTTGTGAAGGGAAGGGTGAAAGATTCACTCAGGCATGGAACTCGGAGGTTCAACACCTGGAGGCTGAATTTGAACAGCAAAGAGCAGGGCTATTAGAGGGGCCCAGCGCTGGGCTACAAGGATTAGGGATGCCTTTGAGGGAGGAATTTGAGGCTGAAAGCCACCAGTAATGTCTGGTGCCCTGCACAGGAGTGAAGTGAAGTGGTTCCAAGATTAGTAGGAATCTGTGTTTGCTAAGCTGATTTGCAGTGCCTGTTGCTTTCCTGGGCTAAGGTATCTTTTACTTTTTGCAATAATAAAGAATGTTTTCAAAGCCAAAATATCCATTTATTGAAAAGAAACACAACTGCTTGGGAAACAGAAAGGGCAAGGGGGTGGGGTGGAGAATGGTACAATCACAGGTTTGCGTATGTCCTGTCTGGAATGCTGTGCAATGAGTGCTGCACTTCAGGATGGCTGTACTGCATGGGGCTGGGGGTTGAGTGCAGTGGGTAAGGGTCATAGTTTGCAGGGCTGGGTAATGAAGCTACAGGTGTTGGAGGCAGCTGGTGGCGATAAGAACCTGGATGTTGGGGAAAGTGGAGGTGGATGTTGGAGGTGACATGGGGGCACAAGGGAAAGAGTTTTGGGACAAGGGCTACAGGGGGGACAGGCACAGTAGTGCTCCACCTGCATGGCTATGAGCGCCTGGATTGAGTCTGCTTGGTGCTCCATGATGCTTATCAGCCAATCTGTGCTTTGCTGCTGGCGTGCCATGCTTTTGTGCTTGTGCTCCTCATTCTGCTGGTGGATCCTCCTTTCACTCTTCCTCCAATCCTGTGCTTTTAGATTCTCATTAAGTGAAGGCTGCATTACTTCATGCAGCATGTCGTCTTTGCTTGTATGTGGCCTCTTCCTAATGCGTTGGAGTCTTTGGCCGGTGATAACATGGATGACTGAGATCTCAAGGTTGCATCTGTAAAGGCAAAATGCAACAATTAACAAAGGCAGCATTGTTCACACCAGGCAGAGCAACGATTCCCCCGTACTTAAGGAGGGCATACACAGTCTACACAATAGCATAATGTGCCCGTCCCATAACCTGTGGGAGCCCCAAAATGGTGAGTAAGCAGAGGGTCAAGGGGGACTGATTGTTTCATGCCCATACTGTCCTCTGGGTTTCTGTGCCTTGGGGAGAGCCAACAGCTGCAGGGGGCCCCTGTACTGAACATTGTCCCCACATTTTCCACAAGATGAGTTCGTTCTGAAAGATATCTCGCTGCTGAGGGTGACCTGAGAAGCAAGGGAAGGTCGTCTACTCCAATGCGGCTTCCATCCTGGCCCATATTCAGCTTGCCTGTGTGCAGCAATGGTCCCCCCGCCCCTCACAGCACAGTGGCGCGGACATGTTAGCCTGACTGGGACAAGGACCATGGTGGCATCAACACCCTGTTCCGCATCTAGTCATGCATGCAGCCCTAACTCTCCTCGCTCCAAGAGCCTGCACCAAATAACTTCCTTCTCAAAATAAAAGACGCTTACCGGGAACCTCCTCTGGTGTTTGTCCTTCCCCAAGCACCAGCCACCACGACTGGCTACCTTCCTCCTGGCTTGAGAACAGCTCCTGGCTGCATGAATCTAGGGATTTTGGGGTGTATTCCTCCTCCTCAGTGTCCTCACTCCCACTTTTCTCCTCCTCCTGCCTTGTTGAACTGTGCTCTGAAGTGTCTATGGTGATCCTTGGAGTGGAGATGGGGTCACCTCAAAGTATTGTGTCCAGCTCTTTGTAGAAATGACAGGTCGCAGGGGCACCATCGGAGTGGCATTTTGCCTCGTGGGCTTTGAGGTAGGCATTCTGCAGCTCCTTCACTTTAACCCTGCACTGCAGTGTGTCCCGGTCATGGCCCCGTTCCACCATGTCCTTTGATATCTGCCCAAAGGTATCGTAATTCCTATGGCTGGAGCACAGCTGGGACTGGACAGCTTCCTTCCCACAAACACTGATGAGGTCCAGCACCTCACCGTTGCTCCACACTGGGGATCACCTGACGCATGGAGGCCTGGTCACCTGGAAAGATTCGCTGAGAGCACTCCACGCCTGGCTGAGCAAACAGGAAGGAGATTTTCAAAATTCCCAGGGAATTTAAAGGGCAGGTCTGATGGTTGGTCACCTGAGGGCAGGGCAGTAGAATTCAAAGTGATGACTAGAGTGGCTAGAACAGGCACTGTGGGACACTTCTGGATGCCGATCAGAGGGCATTAACAGACCAGGGTATCTACACTGGCGCCTCTGTGCTCCAGCGGGAGTGCATCAAACATTATTCCACTCGCCGAGGTGGAGAACCAGGAGCGCTCTAGCCGTGGAGTCAGAGTGCTCTGTCTCTTGCCAATGTGGACGGGCCGTGAGTTAGAGCGCACGGGGCTACTTTAATGCGCTCTAACTGGCAAGTGTAGCCATGCCCTTAGCTTCTCTGCAACAGCCTTGTCTTCCTTGATCGCTCATTTAGTACTTCAGTCATTCAACGGTCCCATTAACTGTTTGGCGTCTTCCTGCCTCTGATGTACTTACATTTTTTTTTTGCTGTTAGTGTCTGTGTCATTGGTTAGTTGCTCTTCGAGTTCTTCCTTGGCCTGCCTTATTATACTTCTGCACTTGACTTGCCAGAGTTTGTGCTCTTTTCTATTTTCCTCAGTAGGAAATGATGGGGACTAAATTAGCTGTTACCACTCAAGAAAGAGATCTTGGAGCCGTTGTGGATAGTTCTCTGAAATCATCCACTCCATTTGCAGTGGCAGTCAAAAAAAGCAAACAGAGTGTTGGGAATCATTAAGAAAGGGATAGATAGTAAGACAGAAAATGTCATGTTGTCTCTATATAAATCCATGGTACACCCACACCTTGAATACTGCATATAGCTGTGGTCACACCATCTCAAAGATATATTGGAATTGGAAAAGGTTCAGAAAAGGGCAACAAAAATGGTTAGGGGTATGGAACGGCTTCCATATGAGGAGAGATTAATAAGACTGGGACTTTTCAGCTTGGAAAAGAGACGGCTCGGAGAGGATATGATTGAGGTCTATTAAAATCATGACTGGTGTAGAGAAAGTAAATAGTGAGGTGTTATTTACTCCTTCTTATAACACAAGAACTAGGGGTCACCAAATGAAATTAATAAGCAGCAGGAAGTATTTCTTCACACAACACATAGTCAACCTGTGAAACTCTTTGCCAGAGGATGTTGTGAAGGCCAAGATTCTAACAAGGTTAAAAAAAAATACTAGATACATTCATGGAGGATAGGTCCATTAGTGGTTATTAGCCAGGATGAACAGGGATGGTGTCCCTAGCCTCTGTTTGCCAGAAGCCTGGAATGGGCAACAGGGAATGGATCACTTGATGATTACCTGTTCTGTTCATTCCCTCTGGGGCACCTAGCATTGTCCAGTGTCAGAAGACAGGACTCTGGGCTAGATGGACCTTTGGTCTGACCCAGTCTTGCCGTTCTTATGAATCATCATGAATTGTTCTCTGAAAACATCTGCTCAATGTGCAGCGGCAGTAAACAAAAAAAAATGTAACAAAGTTAGGAACCATTAGAAAATAATAAAGATAAGATAGAAAATAGCATAATGCCACTATATGAATCCACTATATGTATGCCCACAACTTGAATCCTGCCTGCAGTTCTAGTTGCCCCATCTCAAAAAAACACGGGGCTAGATGGACTATTGGTCTGACACTGCATGGTTGTTCTTATGACTCCTCATAGACATATCACTAATCTCTGCCGCTAAGGGTGTGGAGTTTTCACCTTCCCCTCAGCAGGGTGTGTGTCTGCAAACCAGGACATAGCTACAGCAAGAGGGATTCACAATATTAACAGCCCTAGGCAGTGAAATAATATCATTTCTCTCACCAAAACATTGGCAGGTATCTTATGGAGAACCCCACCTTCCAAGCATCTTTTAAACCTTCCCAGTCTTGTTAGGCATGAGCCAAAGGCACAAGTGGTTTCATATTTCCCCAAGGCAAGGTGCTTTACTCTCTCCCCTGCGAACATATCTGATTCGTTAGTCAGATCTTTCCTACCAAGCTTGACCTGGGCACTGTGTGCTTCCACTCTTGAAACAGTCTGCCATTTACACTGTCATCTTTAATAAACTCTGTCCACCTCCAGGAGGGCCTATGATGGGTTACCCCCCACTCTGGGGTGCCACCTGATGTACTGGGATTGGCTTACACTGCATAGAAAAATGTACAGCGTAAACTCATGAAATTTGCTCCCTCCTTCAATGTGGAGGAAGATATGCACAGCTTTTTGCCCTCCCCCATTATGGATTTCACAAATGGGGTTTAAAGAAAACAAAAACAGGTTTATTAACTACAAAAGATAGATTTTAAGTGATTATAAGGGATAGCAAACAGATCAAAGCAGATTACTGAGCAAATAAAAACAACCACCAAACTAAGCTTAATACACTAAAGAAACTGGTTACAAGTGGTAATTTCTCACCCTAAATGTTGCTCTCTGGCAGATTGCAGAGGTTCTTGAAGACAAGCTTCTCTTGCTTGCAGCTTAAAACTCTAGGTAGTTCTTTCACAGGCCAGACACCTTCTCCAGACCAGGCTCAGTCCTTCCCCCGCCCCCCTTTGTCTTTGTTTCTTAGATGTTTCCAGCAGTCATCCTGGGCGGGGATTCAGTGACGAATGGCCCCTGATTAACTGACTTCCCTGCCTTAAATAGGATTTACATATGGCAGGAATCCTTTGTTTCCCAGTTTGATCCCCACCCCTTATCAGTGGAAAAAATACTAGTAGTCCAAAATGGAGTCCAGTACCAGGATCACATGATCCTGCAGTGTCAAAGCAGACAGGAGTCAAAGGTTGTTTGCAGCATCCCAGGAAGCTTCTCAGGAAGGTGGGAGATTAGCATCTTCAAAATCCTATTGGTCTCCCTAATGGCTCATGCAGGCTGATTGCATTCTGTCTGGTGGGCATTCCCCAGGTGTAAACCCACTTGTAATTGTTACATAGTCAATATTCCTAACTTCAGGTACCAAAATGATACATACATACAGATAGGATAATGACATTCAGTAAATCATAACCTTTCCAATGATACCTCACATGGAGCACGTCTGAGTTATGCCATTTTCATATTATGAGAATATGGAGTGTAGTGTTACCGAGCAGAACGGACACAATTAACTGTGTTGCTGAAATGTTGGGTTTGCCTAGCTGAGAGCTAATGACAGCCAGACAGGGATAAGGAAAGGTTGCTTTATTTTGCAGAAGAAAAGAGAGCTTTGTATTTTGGTATAAAAAACTTTTTTGTATACAAATTTTTTAAATTTTTATATATGTGAGGCTTTTGCTTTTTTTTAATGGTGGTTTGTTAGTTGTTAAGGGGGGTTGCCAGCAACTGTTATAGGTTTTTTTTGGGACGGGGCCTGACAAGCTTAAATTGTCAGGCCCGTTACGCAATTTGCAATTAAGCTGGAGGGACAGATACTGGGTTTTTTTACGGGCAGCAGAGCTTTTAGTTACAGCATTATAGAGACACTTTGCACATTGTATTATTATTTAAATACTAGATAGGAAGAAAAGAAAGAAAAGAATTTGCTTAATAATTGTTTGGAAGAGCCCCGTAAATTATGACCCAAGGTTTGAGAGGAGATTTTTAAAACTAAAGGTGTGATTAAGAAAAAGCATGAAAAAGCAACAGCAGCATTTTTAATAACTTGTAAATTTTTTTAATTAAGCTAGAGTGATTAACATAAAAACAATATTTTTTTGATGCAAGCACAAGCCCCCCGTAATTTAGCATTTATGGCATTTATTATACTCTTATTTTGCAAAGCTATTTCTGCTATTTTGTTAATTTTTTGTTGCAATTTTTGGAAAGCGTTTATTGATGCATTAGCTATTTTTTTTGAGTTTTGCAGAAATATTTATTATTGCTTTTTTTAATTTGGCTATTTTTAATTCAGGAACGAGCGCACGAATAAAGGAGAGAAATTTTATTTGTTTGATTATTAAGGGATTTTTGGCACGCTTTGCTTGAGTTTTTATAACCCCAACTATACATACATATGATGGGGGCTAATTTAGCTACAACGAGTCAGAAAAAAGATCTTGGCATCATCGTGGCTAGTTATCTGAAGATGTCCACGCAGTGTACAGAGGCAGTCAAAAAAGCAAACAGAATGTTAGGAATCATTAAAAAGGGGACAGAGAATAAGACTGAGAATATATTATTGCCCTTATATAAATCCATGGTACGCCCACATCTTGAATGCTGTGTACAGATGTGGTCTCCTCCCCTCAAAAAAGATATTCTAGCACTAGAAAAGGTTCAGAAAAGGGCAACTAAAATGATTAGGGGTTTGGAGAGGGTCCCATATGAGGAGAGATTAAAGAGGCTAGGCCTCTTCAGCTTGGAAAAGAGAAGACTAAGGGGGGATATGACAGAGGTCTATAAAATCATGAGTGATGTGGAGAAAGTGGATAAGGAAAAGTTATTTACTTATTCCCATAATCCAAGAACTAGGGGTCACCAAATGAAATTAATAGGTAGCAGGTTTAAAACAAATAAAAGGAAGTTCTTCACACAGCGCCCAGTCAACTTGTGGAACTCCTTACCTGAGGGGGTTGTGAAGGCTGGGACTATAACAATGTTTAAAAGGGAACTGGATAAATTAATGGTGGCTAAGTCCATAAATGGCTGTTAGCCAGGAAGGGTAAAGAATGGTGTCCCTAGCCTCTGTTCATCAGAGGGTGGAGATGGATGGCAGGAGAGAGATCACTTGATCATTGCCTGTTGGCTTCACTCCCTCTGGGGCACCTGGCTTTGGCCACTGTCGGTAGACAGATACTGGGCTAGATGGACCTTTGGTCTGACCCGGTACGACCGTTCTTATGTTCTTATCTTCTTATGTTCTTATGCAGGTGTGAAGAGCTTGTGAGAGTAGCTTTTTAGGTTGAGGATTTAATTGGAATTTAATGTATTGTTTGTTTGGATATTTGGTAGCACCTGGGCCACACCACACTGACCTTGCTAACCTGCAGGGAGAGCTTTGTAGGCACTATGGCTACAGATAAAATACAAGCTGGGGGCCTTTAAGTTGAGGGTAAGGGTATTACCCACGACTTGATGGCGCCAGCCCACCAGTACATTTTACTGCTTGGAGTTATTTATTATGTGGTTTTGACATTTTTAATGGGATACATTTAAGTGTTTTAGGGCATGGGTAACATTTAGGATGCTTTTACAATACGTAACATTAAATAAGTTAGCTGTGAAACTTGCAAGCGTTTTTATGAGTTGTGGGCATTTAGACATTTTTTAAGGGATGGATGAGGCAACAGAATGCCAGAGTAAATATTTATATGATATATATATGTTTTATTTATGGGGCCTAATGGGAGAAAAGAGGGAAACCACCGGTCTTGATAGCTAACGCCTGTTGATTTTGTAGTAAAGGCCTTTTGTAGGAGACAAGGCGGGTTTGGGGCATATTTAGGAGGATTTGAAGGGTAAAGGGTTTTGGTTTTGACATTAAACCAAAGGGTTTGGTTACAGGCCTTAAGGGGACAGTAGCTTTTTTTAAATTTTTTTTTAGCATTTTTAAGCAAAGGGCAGGTTATATTTAATTTTAAGGATATTAAAAAGAGGGATCCCTTTAGCCGACCAGTAATAATGCTAAACTTTAGGGTTTTTTTTATAGTTATTATACTGATATTTTTTAATTTATGCTTATTTAGTTTTTTGTATTATTTGTAAGAAGAGTACTTTGGAGAGATTTGCAGGTATAGCCCATAACTTTATTTTGTTTTTAGAACGGGTTTGGTGACACAGCCAGCAATTAGGTGTTTTAATGTGGCTAGTTGCTGCAAGGACCCACTTAAAATAACAAAAAACCTAACCAAATATGTTATTTCCCTCCAAACTACTCTCATGTCTCTCCACTGTGTGTTTTTTGATGTAGTTTAAGTAGGGCAGGCCGCAGAGCGGCTCGGGGCAAAGCCCTTTTTTTATTTGGTAGTTGCTATTTTATTTTTGGCGTTTTGGTGGCCCCATGCTTTTTTAGTGTTTAACTTTTAGCGGCTTAGGGGTAAGAGGGACCAGGACTGGAGCTGGCTCCTGGGGGCCTTTAGGGACAAGAATAAGCAGTTTCTTTTAAAGTTAGGCGAACCTGGGGGTTTGTGGAGGAACAAACATAAGTGGTAAAATTATTTGAATAGGTGACAAGAGGACCCCCGGGTTGCCGTTATTTTTTACTATTAGCAGTGTTTGGTTTTTTTATAGACATTTGGGGCTGAGGTCGGGCTGTCATTCGGTACGTCAGTTTGGACACTCTCTCCTCCAGTGCCCAAGCTGTTTACAGGAATTACATATATTATTGGCGTGACTCCGGGTCCCCCCGTGATCCGTTTTTGGTTGCCACTTGGAGGGTTTCCGCCAGCCTTTTTGTTTTTTACTTCTAGCGTTTACAAGGGCTGCCAGCATTCTCACCTGTTTGGTTTTTTGAATTTTTTTTTTGGTATGATATACACGGCTGGCCACGCTTACCAGTTTTTTTAGGGATTTTTTTTAGTGCCCTCAAGCTGCTGCAATCGCTTTTTGATGTCTGGGGTTGCCTGGGAGATAAAAATAAGCCTGACCGTGGACTGTGTGTTTGTGGCCTTGGGGTCTATGTTAGTGTAAGTACAAAATGCTTTACAAAGTCCTTTATAAAAGTCAGAAGGGTGTTTTTTTTCCTTGCACAGTATTATGGACTTTTGACCAATTTAGAGGGTTTTTTTTCTGCTTCTTTTATACCTGTTAAAATATAGTTTAGGAATTTTTTTAGATTTGCCTGGTGGGTTAAATTGTTTGGGTTTCATTGGACAGGGTTGGCGAGAGTTATAAAGTTGTGGCCATCGTTGGCAGGCTCTGCAGCCTTCCGGGTCCCCCTTAGGACCCGCTCTTTCTTCTCCATGCATAATAGACAATTTAAAAGTTGGCCTACGTCTTGCTAATCAGGCTTATGGGACTGGAAAATGGCGCAGAATTACCTGTGAACGACATCTGGGTCATCCCTAAGGCAAGGCGTAGTGATTTGCCAGTTCATAAGGTCTGCTGTAATAAATGGGACATGAACATAATGGTCTACAACATTCCCATCCATTGTGGGAACTGGGATGGTCCGGAGGAGTGCCTGGATATTAACTACTTCCTCCCCATAGAGTGCTCCCTTTCTTGTATGGGACGGACTAGGGAAGGGAACGGACAGAGAAGTAGTGTACCCACTACTGGTTGCTCCACTAGTTGGTCCACTGACTTGAATTGTGGTGTCTTCAATTTTTGTTGGCGGGACCTGTCTTGGTACAACTGCTGCCTTGGACTCTGTAGAGGAGGATACGGGGTCTGCCGCAATTGATGATGTTGCCACCTGGGGTGGCCATGGTCTAGGACAATACATGGGGGGTGGTATTCTCCCAACAATCGGCTTCGTGAGGGGCAGAAGCTTTTGGGAATAGAGGGGCCTGAATCTGTGCCTTTTTTAAGCGACGATGAGCCTCATTGTTTTACAAAAACCAGTAGTCCATTTGCCCCAGTGCCTGGTTTTCCAATGTCAGGCACAAAGGGGTTAAATAAGTCGGAATATCAAAAGAGCCATACTTGGGCCATGCAGTCCCCAGGGCTGGCCAATCCTGGGTGCAGAGTTGTAAAACACGTTCCTTGACATCCCTTTTTGAACACGGGTAGGGGCCATTTACTTAGCATATAATTCAAAGGGCTATCCTTAGAGGGTTTTCTTTGAGACCCACCCATCTGTCTTCTGACACTCAAACAGAGAATTAAACAGAGAGCAGAGGGAATTATGGTCTAATCCAGGATTTTCTACTTCTATTACACTGACCGCTACAGGGGACGGGACAGAAGGATCTCAATTCAACCTCAGAGCTTCATTGGACGCTATGGCTTCCACCCTGAGGAATTACGAACGAGAGGCTCAGTTCCGCCCACACACCTAACGCCCAAATGTATAAAGCAGAAAAACGTTAATCGGTTAACCAGAACAGAACCAGAACCAGATAGCATTTCCTTATCCTATTAGGACTCACCTTATCAGAATACAAACCCCAGGGACCGTGGTGAAGTGAGGAAGAGGGGCTAAACACCCCGGTGGCGCCGCTCCTAGTTCGCCGCAGCCATCCAGAGTCTGATGTCCGAGCTAGGAGGGTCCCATCTGGGTCACCAGAAACTGTTACCGAAATGTCGGGTCCGCCTAGCTGAGAGCCAATGACAGCCGACAGGGATAAGGAAAGGTTGCTTTATTCTGCAGAAGAAAGGAGAGCCTTGTACCTTGGTACAAAAAACTTTCCCATATACAAATTTCACAAACTTTTTATACACATTTAGACAAAGACCCTTGCTGTGTTAACACTTGATTGGTGGTTGCCAGACCCCGTACTTCTGCTATCTGGTCAGTGAAAATCGGTTTGGAGCCAGTTTCCTCTGCCTCAAGGCAGAGGAGCGAAGACAGTTCAAAAGTTCAGGTTACCGTGTACCTGAGGCTTCTGCTTCCCCTTAATGGTTGCCTGTTAGTTGTTAAGGGGGGTTGCCAGCAACTGTCACAACTGTGATCACCTCAGGCATCCCTATGTGGATTCCACATATAAAGCACACTGCTTCCTTATATGTTCAGTAGATTCACACAAATAATGCCTTCTCAGGCTGTTGGTCTGGGCTGAGAACCTGTGATTGGGGTTGCCAGGAGGCAACCATTTCTGGGGTGGTATGGGTGCAGATCCACTCCCTCCCACCTTCTTGCCTGGGACAAATTGGGGTCCCACCCTTTACGCTGGGTGTTGCCCATCCCTCAGACCTGCACTTCACAGATGGCCTCACTAGCACATATAGATTCGCTGGGGATTCATCGCACACTGCAGCCCTTACTTTATCCAGCCAGGCGTCAAAGAACTTCTCTTGGCTAAATAGGTCTACCAGATTTTCATAGTTATCCCTTATCCATTTCCTTAAATAATTTTATACCATTTTATAAACTTATTCCCCGTAACTTATTTTATCATGTTTTTTTTATTTTTCTAAAGTTTAGGCAATATTCCTCTGGGATGATTTTAAACCTTTTCAGTACAGTATCTCTGAATCAGTCATAATTCATAGCCTCCTTTGGATATTTATCAGATAGACTGGGAGGCAAGGTGGTCATTTTCTGTGTGTCAAGAATTTGGAGTACTTCACATGTCCTCTCAAAAGTGGTCAGGTATTCCTCAATGCATTCCCTGTCCCAGCATCTTGGACATAATTTATCTTAGCTGGTTGATCCCTGAGGAGGATTACTCATGGGAGGTGGGTTTTTATTTTGTAATTTCAGCATTTTGAGCACTTGCTCCTTCTCTTGAGGACAAGTGCAGAGTCCTGCACTTAGGATGCAAGAACCCCATGCATTGCTACAGGCTGGGGACCAACTGGCTAAGCGGCAGTTCTGCAGAAAAGGACCTGGGGATTACAGTGGATGAGAAGCTGGATATGAATCAACAGTGTGCCCTTGGATAAATTCAGTGCCAGTTGGGATAGAACGGTATTCAGAGGGAGGGGACCATAAGTCCTGTGTTGAGTTTCAGTTACTGTTGCACAATAAGAGGTGTTTTGAGAATCATTTGCTACTACCCATGCCGTGGATCCATATGCTTCCTAGCTGATCAGGCTGGTAGGGAAGTACTGGGTATATTGCTAATGGAGATGATCACCTCTCTTAAGGAGGGAAGACTGTCCAATGCTTTGAAGAAAGGAGTGGGATAGTGCTTTCTGTTCCAGCTCCCGATCCAGTGATAGGCTGTAACGGAAACTGCTTCTTATTTGCTTGTAATGTTTTCTATACCCTACAATAATTTCTGTTGAAATTAGTAGGTAGCAGGTTTAAAACAAACATATGGAAGTACTTCTTCACACAACACAGAGTCAACCTGTGGTATTCCTGGTCGGGGGATGTTGTGAAGGCCAAAAGTATAACTGGGTTCAAAAAAGAACTAGATATGTTAATGGAGGATGGGTCCATCAATTGCTGTTAGCCAAGGTGGTCAGAGATGCATCCCCATGCTCTGGTGTCTCTAAACCTCTGACTGCCAGAAGCTGGGACTGGAAGAAAGGGGATGGATCACTTGATAAATTGCCCTTTTCTATTCACTCCCTCTGAAGCATCTGACACCATCAACTGCCAGAGTCAGGCTACTGGCTAGATGGACCATTGGTCTGACCCAGTCTGGCCACTCTTTTATGTTCTTATGTTGGTGCATGAGGTCAGCTTATGAGAGAGCAGCCATGTGTTTCTAAGGGAACTACAGGCCAGTCAGCCTCACCTCAGTCCCTGGAAAAATCATGGAGCAGGTCCTCAAGGAATCAGTTTGGAAGCACTTAGAGGAGAGGAAAATGATCAGGAACAATCAGCATGGATTCACCAAGGGCAAGTCATGCCTGACTTAACTAATTGCCTTCTATGATGAGATAACTGGCTCTGTGGATGAGGGGAAAGCAGTGGATGTGTTATTCCTTGACTTTAGCAAAGCTTTTGATACTGTCTCCCACAGTATTCTTGCTGGCAAGTTAAAGAAGTATGGGCTGGATGAATGGACTATAAGGTAGATAGAAAGCTGGCTAGATCGTCAGGCTCAACAGGTAGTGATCAATGGCTCCATGTTTAGTTGGCAGCTGGTTTCAAGTGGAGTGCCCCAAAGGTCGGTCCTGAAGCCGGTTTTGTTCAATATCTTTATTAATGATCTGGAGGATGGCGTGGACTGCACCCTCAGCAAGTCTGCAGATGACACTAAACTGGGAGGGGTGGTAGATATGCTGGAGGTAGGGATAGGATACAGAGGGACCTAGACAAATTAGAGGATTGGGCCAAAAGAAATCAAGGGACGTGATCATTCCCCTCTATTTGACATTGGTGAGGCCTCATGTGGAGTACTGTGTCCAGTTTTGGGCCCCACACTACAAGAAGGATGTGGAAAAATTGGAAAGAGTCCAGCAGAGGGCAGCAAATATGATTAGGGGGCTGGAGCACATGACTTATGAGGAGAAGCTGAGGGAACTGGGACTGTTTAGTCTGCAGAAGAGAAGAATGAGGGGGGATTTGATAGCTGCTTTCAACTACCTGAAGGGGCGGGGGGTTCCAGAGAGAATAGATCTAGACTGTCCTCAGTGGTACCAGAACAAGGAGCAATGGTCTCAGGTTGCAGTGGAAAAGGTCTAGGTTGGATATTAGGAAAAACTTTTTCACTAGGAGGGTGATGAAGCACTGGAATGGGTTACCTAGGGTGGTGGTGGAATTGCCTTCCTTAGAGGTCAGGCTTGACAAAGCCCTGGCTGGGATGATTTAGTTGGGGTTGGTCCTGCTTTGAGCAGGGGGTTGGACTAGATACCTCCTGAGGTGCCTTTCAGCCCTGATATTTTATGATTCTATGATTCTAAGGTATGGAGAGAGAATTCCTTGCTTTAGTCCCAGCTCTCAAACACCAGCTGAGTTGCTCTTTGAGCAGCCCGTCCTAGCTGTGAGAGGGGCCACCTGACTGATTCCTCTTGTGCTAACTGTCCTGTTGCTGCCATTGCTGGGGGAGGTCCCTTTTAAAGCGCCAAAGCCTGTGTTTGACACAGCCCCTGGGGCACTCTGATATTCACCATGCAGAGGAGTGTAACTGCCAGGTGTCCTCTCTTTCTGACTCCTGCATGGTGATCCCAGGAGTGAGACCAGCTGCTCAGGCTCTGGACATAACATGTGTCTTGCCTTTCAGAGGAAGGTGAAGGGGCACGTGCAGATGATTCTGGAGCAGCTGCTGCGCACTGTCAATCGCAGGGTGATTGGCCTCGGCCAGGAACACGACCTAAGAGTGAGTACCACTGCTTGCTCTATGCGGTTCTGGGGGTCTACAGGCATCTTGGAGCGAGCCTGGCCCTTGAACGTGCCCTGGTGAGTGCAGAAGTGTGTGCTGGGTTCGGTGCGGGGGTGGTGAGAGCTCATTAGAGTCTCCTGCTGGTCAGGATGAGGCTCTCAACATTACACGGAGCTCCTGGAAAATCCATCAGCCCGAGTCCAAAGACAGCACGTGGGGAATTCATGGTAGGAGCAGATACTGAGGCAGGGTGGAGTCCTGGGTTGACCCTCATAGGATGCTGGCAGAAGACTGGGCCCCCTCCCACAGTAGGAGGTTCCTTGTGTGGAGGTGGGGCTGGAGGGACACCCCCAAGGTTGAAGAATGTGAGTTCTGAGAACCGGTGAAGAGAGTGGGCTCCTTCCAGGAACAAGGATGCTTGCTGGGCCTAAATCACCATTGGAGTTCTGCATGCCAAGAATGCAGAGCAGATTAAATCTCAGGGTTCAGCGCATCAGCCAGTCATAGAGTCTCTGTCTACATAGCCAGTGGGTGTGAGCCTCCCAGCCTTGGGTGATAGACTTGGGCTACCAGGGCTCATGCTCTAGAAATAGCTGTGTAGGCAGCGCTTTTCAGAATGCTGGGTGTGTCTATCCAGTGGCTCAGGCTGGAACTCAGGCTCTGAGGCCCACCCCCATTCCTAGGCTCCAGCCTGAGCCGCAGCCTCAACTGGCTATTGGCTCAGCTATTTCAGAGCACTGCTGGGAGCCCTGCTAGCCTGAGTTCGTTGACCTGGGCTGAATGAGAGCCTTGCTTCCACGAGCTGTAGAAAGTACCCTGAAGCACAGCACTGCTCACCTGACGCTCCAGACGTAGGGCCCAGTTGGACTGTTTGGTGAGGAGCTACGAGGCAAGATGGCCCATGGCTCACTTGGTTAGCCAGTGTCTTGATGTGGAGCAGATCTGATGTGCCAGCAGGTGGGGGAGGGGTTCAGAATGAAGAATGATAAATTGGCTAGAGATAAATCATTCCCCCTGGGCAGGGGCCAGGGTGGGGGTTAGAAACTAGGGGAGTTAGTGCATGGCAGCTTAGCCCAATGGGGACTGCCCAGACGGCAAACCGCTGGGTCCACACTCTGTGTCCTGTGGCAGCGAGAAGTCAGTGGGGATGGCTGTAAACCGATGGTGTAGAGGAGCAATGGCCAGGAAGCTCAGCTTGCCTCTCAGTGGAGGGGCCTGCTGGGATCTGAGAACAGTGTTGTCCTCCCATTCTTGGTTCTCCTTGACAAGTGCTGCTGGAGGAAGTGAATCTGGAGTGACGGGCATGGCAGAGTGGTGCTGTGAGGCTCACTGAACCTCTGGCTCTGATGTGGTTTCTGTTTGGAGGCAGCCTGAGGGTCTCCCCCGCAGGTCGCCCTGCTCGGGTCTGTGCATGTTCAGACTGCTGGCAGCTCTTGGGTGGACGTTTGGATAGACATACCCAGGATTCATTCGGTGCTGCTGTTACACTGATCCCTGTGAGTTAGCACCTTCATTCCCCAAGGTTCAAGGAGTGAACAAGGCTCTTCTCTTTAATGGCTTTGGTTTGATCCTGTGATGGGTTTCAAGTGTATATTTTGAGATATCTGCCTCTTCAGCGAGTATCTCACAATTGGCAGGCTCAGACTCCCTTCACTAGAATCACTTGACTGCGGCAGCGTGGATGGGCTGTTTTCCTGGCGTGATTTGTGCAGTTTCTCAGGAGAGCTCCCATTGGCCTGCCTGATACAAAGGGTGAGGAAGCTCTTCCAGCTCCAGATCACCAACCCTGTCTCTTGCTTGTCATTAAGTGGCTTTGTTTGCTGAACTGATTGTGGATTCAGTCCTAAATACTCCTCTCTGACCTTGAGGGTAATGGCCTTATGGAGTTGCTTAGCTAAGCTATTCTGTATTCAGTTCTGCCCTCAGTCACTGTATCAGTGCTGTAAATGAGGCAGACAGGG
Source organism: Aldabrachelys gigantea (assembly GCA_026122505.1). Classification (NCBI taxonomy): domain Eukaryota; kingdom Metazoa; phylum Chordata; order Testudines; family Testudinidae; genus Aldabrachelys; species Aldabrachelys gigantea. The sequence continues at coordinate 147,919,800 of CM047483.1, forward strand.
TGTGGCCCAGCTGGTCATAGCATCTCCTTTCGTACACTTCTCTCTCCAGCGCTTTCGCGGAGGGAGAGAGACTGGAGCTCTGAATCTGCCGGTCTATGACAAGGACCTTTAGAGTGTGGGGTCCAAGCGAGTGAAGGAGGCTTGGTGGGGATCAGGTGGGATTTGAGCTCACTAGCATTACGTTTTTTGTTACCCTTGCTTCTGGGTTGTGTATTTTGGCATTCCAGGGAAAAGAGGGCAGAAAGGAGCAGTAATGGAGCTACACGCATGATTTATAATAGTAGTAACGAGGAACTGGATGAGGTCATTAGAGACCAGTTTCAGTACAAAGAGAATCTAACCCTTTGACCTGATCCCAGCCACCTCCCCTTGAATCTTTTCCAAGACCTGAACCATCTGAGTTTCAGAAATGCTGTCTGGTAGCTGTCTTGGCCTGACTTTTCAGCTGTATGCTGCCTCTGTACTCCCTGGCTCCATTCAGAGATGTAGGGCTGCTTCATGACTGACTGTTCCTAGGTGGTGCGCAACAGTCAGCATCTTCTCAGAGCTTGCTGTTGCAAGTGAGATTTCCAGCCCGGTTTTGGAAGCTTCTCATGAGCACAGAGCCAAACTAAACCACAGTCTTTGTCAGCGTCATTGAGCCTGTGTGTAATGGGAAGAAGATGGGGGTATGGGGGAAATAATCCCAGGGAACAGCTCTGTGGTCACTTTCTGTCCCCTTCCCTCAGAGCCCCAGCTCCCCATGCCGTGAGGGAACATCGGTTTGCACTGTCCTCCAGCAGCTCCTGGCACCGTTATCTGGCACACCCTGAGTGCCTCTGTTTCCCATGCTGGCCTGTCCGGTGACCCCAGCAACCCAGGTGCACCTCTCAGAGCTCCCATCCCACCCCTTTAGGAAATGCCTGTCCCCACTCAGGTATCTGATCTGCTCATCAGGGCACAAGAAAATAATCATTTGGCTAGGAATGCCACCTCCTTGCGAAGCCTCTGTTGGCTGTCGGGGCTTCTGAAACTGCACAAGCTAAAAGCTTCACTGATTAAATGCCACAGCCAGGGACCTGCATCCTGTCCTGGTGCCCAATACATTCCAAGTGAATGATCTGACCAGGGCCAGCTCTAAGATTTTTGCTGCCCCAAGCAAAAAAAAAAAAAAAAGCGCCGCCCTGCCCCCCGAGCGTCGCAACGTGCTGCCCAAGTCTCTGTCCCCCCCAGTGTCGCACCGCGCCACCCAAGTCCCCGCCCCCCAGTGCTGCGTCACACCGCCCAAGTCCCCACCCCCCCAGCGCCGCGTCGTGCCACCCAAGTCCCCTCCCCCCAAGCACCGCGCCGCCCAAGTCCCTGCCCCCCAGTGCTGCGTCACACCGCCCAAGTCCCCGCCCCCCCCAGTGTCGCACCGTGCTGCCCAAGTCCCAGCCCCCCAGTGCTGCGTCACACCGCCCAAGTCCCCCACCCCACCAGCACCGCGTCGTGCCGCCCAAGTCCCCTCCCCCCAAGCACCATGCCGCCCAAGTCTCCGCCCCCAAGCGCCATGCTGTCCAAGTTCCCACCCACCCCAGTGCTGCGCCGCCCAAATCCCTGCCCCCCTGAGCATCGTGCCGCCCAAGTCCGCCCCCCCCCCAACGCCGCTTGGCCAAACCAAAAAAAATAAAACCAAACCCCAAGCGCCGCCCCGTCCCAAGGTGCCACCCCAAGCATGTGCTTGGTAGGCTGGTGCCTGGAGCCGGCCCTGGATCTGACACAAGGCCCACAAGCACCCTGAACATAGGCACCCGTGGGACCCTGTCAGCAGCTGCATGAGGGGGAGGGGAATACAAGGTACATAGAACTTCTCAGCTGTGACCCAGTCATCTGCTTCTAAGGAGAGACTGCTCATGGATGCTCACAAAACCTGCAGGCCAAAGGAAGCTCTTGCTTTCCGGAGTGCTGGGACCTATGAACCATGCGCCTGGAATTTCCGGGCTACTTAACCCAACACCGGAGACCTAAGCTTCCCCTCCTCTCTGCCACACAGGAGGAGAAGGGCAAGAATGGTTCCACCCAAAATAAACGGGGTTCCTGGTGGGTTAAGGCCATTTGTATGTCATAGTTCAGGGCAGATTAGGAGTGAGTCAATGAATATCAGGGTTGGGAGGGACCTCCGGAGGTATCTAGTCCAACCCCCTGCTCAAAGCAGGACCAATCCCCAGATCCCTAAATGGTCCCCTCAAGGACTGAGCTCACAATACTGGGTTTAGCAGGCCAATGCTCAAAGCACTGAGCTATCCCTCCCCCTGCAATGGTTAAGGACAGAAGGCTGAAGGTGGGTTACTGTTATGTCAGTTCCAGCAGACGCATGCAAATTCTCTGCTGAGCTCCTTAGTTTCAGATGGGTGTAGCCTGGAGCTTGCATGGATCCCAGCCTCTTCCTGGCTGGGTTTGCGATCCTTCCCTCGCAGCAGTTGTCCAGGCTTGGGGTTGCTGTGAATAGTGCATTGGTCATAGCAAGTCTCAGACACCTGAAATGCTGAGACTTCCAATGTTCTTCAGTGAGATAAATTCTGTCATTGCTGCTGGGGCCAAGTGTCCCCCTACAAGGGACCAGCAGCTGCCATTGACTTCAATGCATATTGAATTCTGAGGCCTTCTTGGGGGCCAGCTTCCCTTCCATCCCCTATTATCATGCACAGACAGTATCATTCAGAGGCCTTTGTGCTGCTTTCAGCTGCATGGGGTCTCTGTGGAGCCCTCTCCTTCCCCACTCTCCTGGCCTTTGTGCGGCTCAGGCTTAGTTTTTCTGAGCACAGCAACATCTTGCTGAAGCTGTGTGGAGCATTAGGGAGTGTTTTCTGTGCCGTGCTCAGCATCCTGACACCACCCACTGGCTGCTTCCAGCCTTTTGATCTGGGACCCTCATTAAACTGACATTGAATTTCTCCTCTCATGGGCAGGCTTGAAAAAGCTGGAATATTTGAGCTGCTAATTTATTTCTTGTAATTAGTCAGTGAATCCTGCAGCCAGGGAGCCTCAGCTTCCTTCCCTGCGAGCCAGCTGCATGTGGGAGGGAGAGTATAATTTCTAGGTTGACTTCCCCTCCCCATCCGGACTCAATATCACAGTGCTTTTGATTAGATAGCAGGTCACAAGTGATAAAAACTGTTGATGTGAAATGAGTTGGGCTGGTCTCAGCTATGTCCACGGCAGGCAGGTGCGCATATCACCACTGGTGCTATCTGCTCTTTCATTAACAGGCTCTGCAGAATTTTGAGGAATGGACTTAAAAGTGAATGAATGAGTTTGATTTCTGAACCAGGCCAGAACCCAGGGCTCACTCACTGGCACTTGCCTATGTCCCTGCTTCCTCCAGTTTCTAGTGTCTGCCTTTCTCCCGCATCCCCCTGCTGGCTGCCTGATCCAGGAAACTCAAAGGTCAGGTTCCCCCCTGCGTAATCTGTCTCCTTTGATTATCAAGATCTTTCTGATGCTCACATAGCATGGCGAAAGTTGCACGCTGTGCTGCACATGGTGAGGTTCTTTGTACCTTCAGCTCCTGATGGCAGTGGCTGTGAATCAGCAGGAGCTGCAGCTCTCTGACTAATCCCTGCAACACGTGATTTCAGAAATCAAGGCTATAAGAAGGTGCTACTCAACCCAGAATGCAGAGGACTTAGTTACCCTATCACCTGGACAACAAGCCAAACTGGGGTGGGACAGCTGATGGCCATTGGAGTGAAGGGGAATGGTGCTATGCTGAGGAGAACTTGTAACACAGGCCCCCAACTTTTCTGTGTGTAAAAGACAATTGGAGGGTCTCTCATTAGGCTGCTAAATCAGCCAAACTCTGAGCCTGGAAGTGACAAACCTCCAGGTACTTTTAATGACACTGAAGTGATTGAAAGGCAGCTGCTGACTGTTCTGTGGGGAGCCATGCTGTAGAAATGTGCTTTTCATTACACAGGGAAAGGGGAGCTGCAGAGGCTGGAAATGCTGGGGGTGCCTGCCCTTGGAGATCAGAGATGGAGGCAGGGGTGTTAACCAGCCATTCAGCTACACTAAAAGGAGCCCTAGTGTAGACAAAACTCCAGCAGTTTTCAGCATGTTTACCATGATGGCAGTGACACCCTGGGTGCATGGAGGGAGTGTTATCTCCATGCCTTCTTTGTTAGTTACACCCCCAAATATTCCAAACAGGAGCCAATTGCTGCCTTTTTAAGAACAAAAACTTGCTGGCAAGAGCCTGTGTAGCAAAAATAGCATCTCCCTAGAGTTTATTGATTTCTCATTAAGTACAGTGGTGCTCCCCCTCCCGCCCATTATTTACACAGGGGCCTTAGTATGTTAAACAGGGGAGAGGTCAGAATACAAAAGCTGGTGCTACCCAAACCCTAGCCTCAGAGAGAGGGAGAGCAAGGAACAGAGTGCTTGGTGTGTCAGCAATGGAACGTCTCTTTGGCGGTGGGGACCTCACGCATGTCCTCTGGCCTCGGCGATGGCCTTTGCATCCTCCTCAGGCAGCATCATGTGTCAAAGGAACCAGAAACATTTGCGCCTGGATTTTTTGGAGTCCAGTTTTGCAGGCAGCTTCAGCATCGGGGACAGCTCTTGCTGAGTCGGTGTGGTGGCCCGGGCTGTCGTGGGGGAGCTTTGCTTTGACTCACTCTCAATGCTGCTCAGCACCCGCTGGAAGCGGCCTTCCTGCTGCCGAAAATCATGTTCCACACTGTAGAAGACACAGAACAAAGAAGAAAATGTTAAGAAATATTTCATATAATAACAATAATAATTCAAGTACAATCGGTGGTGGAGTCTGCTTTCCATAAGCTACCCCTGCCCTGCCCTGCCCTGCCCTGCCCTGCCCTGCCCTGCCAGGATCCACCTTGCCAGAGCAGTTTAGTGTCCATGCCCCTTCAGGCCTCAGTCTCAGCTGAGACTGTTAACAAACTAGGCTGGGGGCTTTTATGATGTGGACCCCTGTACTGGCCTGAGACATCAACACATTTCCCACCAGCCGCTGAGCTGATGTCAGATGGGAATGATTTCAGCTCCATGGAGCACTAATGAGCTTACATGAGAGTAAGAGTGAGCAGTCTGTCTTCAAAGCCCTTCATGTACATTAACTAATTAAGTCATTTATAGAACAACTTTTCTCCCACTGGGTCCCAAAGGATCACTCACCCACCACCCTGGCGTTAGCCACAGCAGTGCGCACCAGGGCTAGAAAGCAACTCTAGCCTTTAAGGGGATGCACAGTTACAGCAGACAGTTATTCAATATGAATGTGTGATCAGGGTCCCTCTAACCACTGCTCCACCCCAGCAAGCCTTCGCCCACCAGCAAAGGCTCACCTGGGCACGCACTGTCCAAAGGGAAAGCACATTCCAGAGCAGAAGGTTCCCCAGTGAGAACTCCCAGCCTCAAGATCGTCCCAATATGATGGCTGGTAGCAGAAATGGCCCAGCTGCTCTCAGCTCAAGGGCAAGCCCTACTGCAGAAGTCACTGCCCCATCTAGATGCACCAAAACCTGGACCTCAGATCTCTGGGACCTTTGGTGGGGCCTGTGACAGGGTGTACTGGGCCTTTTGAGACCCCCTGCTGGAGACCTCCTGGTCCATCCACACCCTGCCCCAGAAAAGGAGCAGTGAAGGTGGGTCCTCCAGGCCTGCCTAGAGAGGCTGCAGGGAAGCAGCCAATCAGAGCCCACCAGGCTCAGTTAAAAGGAGCTGCAGGGCCAGAGCAGATCAGTTCCTGGTGGGGACCAGAGGAGTAAGGAAGGCAGCTTCTTGCTGGAGCTCAAGGGAGAACCAGAAGATGGGTTCTGGTGGCATTGCTATTTGATGAGGAAGAAGAGGAGTTGAGAACTTCAGCCCTGAGGTCAGGGTGAAGAGGAAGGGACTACATGGAAAGCGGCCCAGGGAAGAAGAGCAGCAACCATTACAGGAAGCAGCATGCAGCTGCTATTTGTAGAGTTCCTGGGTCGGGACCAAAGTAGTGGGTGGGCCCGGGTCTCCCCCACTGGCCACTTGCAGAGTGGCCAAAGCCCCAAGAAGGGAATAAGTTTTGGGCTAGAATTTAATGGGCTCAGGGAGGGACTGAAGACCCTCAGAGGGTCCACCATTTGTTGGACTTGGTTACCCCAGGAGGGGATCGAACTTGAAGGAGTGACCTGGCTGGGGAACTGGGGCAATAAGAACCATTTAAGATGAAGAGTCTCCAGGGAGAAAGCCCTGCAGGCACTGCTCTACACCGTGGCAGGCACAGAGTCAAAGATAGCTCAGAAGAGGCCAAGAACCGAGCCCAGAGGCAGCGGTGCAGATGCCAAAGGCACAGTGATAGGTTCTGTGGGACCTTTTACCCTGGAAGGGGTTTGTTCATCCATTTTAGACAGTGTGACTCAGCTGGAGGGCGACCATTGAAGGGCTGTCTGACAAGGTTCACCTCCAACAGGGGATGCTGGAAGCAGAGAGAGAGTGAGTGCAGGTTCACACCCAACCAACAGGAGGCGCTCAGGAGAGGTGAGTGGCCCCCAATCACATGGCCTCACTTCCAGGCAGGGTGACATGAGGAGGGGAGGTACATGTTCCCTGAGTCCCTGGCAGCTACCAAAGCAGTGAGTAGATGCTCCCTTTTACTTGCCAAATTTCTTTGATTTTTCTGCCTCACTCGAGCACCCTTGTTGTAAATAGGTGTTTAGCGGGAGGGCTGGTGGAGCCATGTCTGACTGAGAGAGCCTCGTTTCTGAGAAGGGCTGGACGATATGACAGGCTGATGGGCTCCAGCTCAGCACTGAAGCCTTCTTCCATAATAGCAAGAGAGGGAGAGAAGAAGAAACAACCCCATCATGCCCTGGAACCCTGCGCTGGGAGAGCCTGGTACCAGTCAGCGCAGAAACCATCTAGGTTCTTTGGCAGGTTCCCCTCACTGCCTTTTCCTGGTGGTGACAAAAAGGTCATTTTCCCTGTTGAGGGTACCCCTCCCCCATACACACCTGCCTTCTATGCTTAGTTTTGACAGGGATGCAGGGGAAGGCCGCACCCACGCCCCTCCACCCTAGACCTCCATCCTCAGTTCAGAGAGTAGAAGCCAGTCCCTGATTACTCCCCCATCTAGGGTAGTGCTCACGATTCTCTTGGATCGGAGGGTTTGGATCCAGGAACTTTCAGACTCAACCTCACTGCCAGGTTGCAGTTGGAGGCTCACTCTAGGGGCTCTTAATCTAAGCCTTTTGCAGTTCCACCCTCAGAACAGAGTTCTCTTAGAGCCCTTTCCATGAGTTACAGGTCCTAGGCTCTCCCTTACTCTTACAAAGGGTGTCCTCCATATGGGCCATTTGGCTTTCTTGGGCATCACAGCCATGGGACCACAGGAACTGCCATGCTGAATCAGAGCAGCAGTCCATCTAACCCAGTACCCTTTCTCTGGCAGTAGGCAGCACCAGCTGCTTCAGAGAGAGTTTCTGTTTTATCTATCCTTTCCCTAATGGTTCCTAACACTGTTAGCTGTTTGACGGCTGGTGTGCACTGAGCAGATGCGTTCAGAGAACTGTCCGGGATGATTCCAAGAGCTCTAAGACCTGTGCCAAACTTCTGACCCCTGTTGGCTCAGTGAGAACAAACTATGATGTCTATGCTTGGGCCAACCATATTGCCTTTGTAGTCCAGCTGAGGAGTTTGAGGGCTGCAAAGCAGCTGAAGGTCAGAACACTCATTAAAAGCTGCCTATGATGTCTCAGCCACAACTGTTTTGGTAGGTGAGCTGCCTGGCTAATGTGCTCCTGCCTGTCTATGGACACGCAGGCTGCAGTGGGAGACCTTCCCTTTGTGAAACCAGATGTGCCCCCAGACACTCGAAAAATGTAACAGACTCCAGGTCATCACCTTTCAGAACTGACCTGCAGCAGATCACAGAGCCAGAGACACTTCAGAAGTCTGTTGCTTCAACAAGCAGAAACTCCCTCCCACAAACTGGACTCAAGGACACAGATTTAGCTGCAAACTTACGGTGCTGATGGTGGCCCTAGCCTCAGAGTGTTATCATTCCTTCTTGGTGTTTGTTTATTTTGTGGTGATGCTCAAAAACCCCAGTTCAGATCACACACGAGTGCCATTCTTACGCAGCCAGCCTCAGCTCAGATTCATCCCTGACGTGGGCACTGACTGTCTTCTGAGTCAGACTGTGAACATCCTGTTCTCTTTCTCAAGCCACAGCCACTGAGGGAGGTCAAGTTACACATGGTCCATGCTAAGATGGCACCTAATTGCTGAAGCAACACCGTCTGTGAATCCCCAGGCCTGGCTGTGGTTTTGATGGCAGGCTTTGGAGGCAAATGATCTCTGTGTGCACTCGGAAAGCAGAGACTCTGCACTACCATCCACAGCCTGATGGCACCACAGCTCAGGTTGCCTCGCTCGCTCCCCAGCAGCCCCCATAGTTAACAAACGAGAGGGAGCTGATGGAATCCACTGGCATCTCCCCATGTCAGAGAGGCTGTGGAGGAGCAATTGCCCAGCACCATCCTCTAGCACCTCTGAGGAGAGAGCAAACACCACATGTGGGCCTCTTTCTCCCTCTTACTTCCACAAGAAGCAGGTTCCGGCTCTTTTCTGTGGGCTGCAGGCATTAGAAGTCGACAGATTGGTTGGTTGCAGGGAGAGCTCTTGCTGAAATCATCTGTCACCATTGGTGGCACCCTTCCTAGGCCTGATGAGGGATCTGGGGGCCAGCAGGAACCACTGCCTGTCTTCTCTGCACATATCAGTGAGGGGTGTCTAGGGTAGGAGAGCTACTGCTTGTGTCTGTGTCCCCTCGCACTGGCACATATGGAGTTGGGGCAAGGGCACTGCAGCAGTGTTGAAGCACCATCTCCTGGTAGGTCACTTTAGCTCTGCCTTCCCACCAGCTGAGTACTCGCTACTGTCAGGAGTGGAGGCCAGGAGCTCTCCCCTCTCCAGCACTTAGTCTTGCTTCCTCAAAGCTGTCCGTGTTCCAGCAGCAGTGTGGCTGCTGCTCCAGAGGGGATTGTAGCAAACAGATAGGTGAGGCCCTAGGTCGTTTTGTCCCTCTCTTGTGTCCAATACAGGCTTCAGAGGTGCACCGTAGTGATCCTTTACAGATCCCAAGTCAGTGGCCACAACGCCTCCCGTCATCCTACTCTCTGCTTCTTCAGGCCCAAGACTCGAGTGTGTCATGGCTGGGGCAGCAGGAATGCAGGCTTTTGGGCAGTAGCCCTCTGTCTAACATCCCTTCTGCACTCCAGGGAGGATGGAGACTCACCACAGTGAAAGGAGCCAGGTCCCTGCCCTGCCCCTTTGGGGAGTCAGATAAGAATGGAGCGAGAAGAAATTCTTCCTCGGGCCTTATGGTCCCTGGGGCTGCAGAAGCGGTATATAAAGGGTTAATGAATCTCCTAATGATTGTAGTGGGGTTTGCACACCCCATGCTCTGGCTGATCCACCCCAAATGCTGCCCCCTGCATGCTCTTCCCCTTAAGGAATCGAATCCTGCAGTCTCCCAGCTGATCAGAGCCATTGTTCTATCTATAGGCAGTAGAAGAATGGCTGTTGTTAGCAGGAGACCTGTGTTCAGTTCCCCCTGTGACGGTGGGGAAGGCATTCTCTCTCTGGGCCTCAAGGCGTGTTAGCCCTGCTCCTGTGCATGTCTGTTCTGTGTGACTGTGAGCTCCTCCGCGCAGGGGCTAGCTGTGCTGCACCCAGCACCGTGGGGCCTTGATCTTAGCAATGCCAATAATAATAGACTGAGCCTTTGCCACTGTACGCCAGGGGCTTGAGGAAATGGAGATCTGGAGTGGCCAGAGGGAATTCCCGTCTCCACCTGTCACAGAGTCACCGGGCGATGCTCTGGAACTGCTCCCCACAAAGCCAGGCAGGACTTTGGGGAGCCTCCTCTCCCTTGGAGCAGACTTGTTCAGGGCAAGAAGCTCACACGGCTTCACCTCCTGGGTCTCTCCTTGGAGCGAGCCCACCCCAGTGGGGTCCTGGGGAAGCCAGAGGGTCCTGCACCCCCACTTTGCAGTCAGACGTGACTCTCAGCCAGCCAGTAACACAGAGGTTTATTCGATGACAGGAACAGGGTCTAAAACAGAGCTTGTAGGTACAGCAAATGGGACCCCTCGGCCAGGTCCTTTCTGGGGGGCAGTGAGCCAGACCCCCACCTCTGCCCTCACTCCTCATCCCCAGCAAGCTCCAGACTAACAACCCCCTCCAGCCCCTCCTCTCTGCTCAGCCCCTTTCCCAGGCTACGAGGTCACCTGACCTCTTTGTCTCCAACACCTTCAGCTGGCACCTTTGCAGAGGGGGGGCCCAGGCCATCAGTTGCTAGGAGACAGAGTGCCAGCCATTTAGGTGCACTGGCCCCTTCCTCTGCAGCAATCACACACCCTTATTCCACCACCAAATATTAAGAACTGCACAGGGCACACTGAGGCACCAACACTATTCAGAGAAAACATTAAGAACATTCCCAGTTCATCACACCACCATTAACCCCTCAGCTACAGCACTGATCTCCACTAACCCAGCCTGCTTCTTACCCTGATGTCTCTTCTGTACAGTGTGACAGTCACCCAGCATTCCTTGCAATAGAATCAGACTCCCGGCGTCTGGGAAAGGTCACAGGGTCCAGGCACAATGCTGCTCTAGTGTCTGTTGCCTTGTGCCTGTGTGGGTCCTGCTGGAGCACTTGGTTCATCATGTGGATGGCGGCTGAGCCCAGAGGGAGTCCACAGGCAGAGACAAGTTACACAATCCACCTCCTGCAGCTGTGACATCTCTCCCAGCCGCCGTGCCCATGGAGACAGACCTGTCAATCTCAGTTAGCACTGAAATCCTCTGCTAGCTACACAGGAGGAGTTTGCTGTTAACTCTGGTGTACACAAGCACAGAGCAAGAGATGCAGACACAACAAGGCACCTCCAAAGAGAGACATGCACTCAGTGCAGCAGGGAGAGACACCCAGCCACAGAGATGGACAAGAGACAGAGTCCTGCATGCAAAGAGAGGTGGGGGCAGAAGCGCACCCACATGAACACGCAGCATTGCTCAGAGACCCCCCACCATCAGAATGCCATTCAGCCTTTAGTGACCCTAACCAAACAAACATCATTAATGGTCAAATTTGCACATGCACAGAGAGAGCGGGGCGCACAGATGTGGAAAGACCCATAGCCACAAGCACTGGGACACCTGGCCTGACATGCACAGTGAACAGTTGAGAGTACCCCCTATCATATAGCATAAGTCCCAATTCTGAACCTTAGTGTCCAAAACGTGGGTGCCTGCATGAAACCTCCAAGCTTAATTACCAGCTTAGATCTGATAGCGCTGCCACCAGCCAGAAATTCCAGTGTCTGGCTCACTCTGGTCTCCCCAAAACCTTCCCTGGGGGACTCCAAGACTCAAATGCCCTGAGTCTCACAACAAAGGGAAATAACCCACTTCCCTTCCCCCTCTTTGCCTCCTCCCAGATCTTCCTGCCCTGGGTACTCTAGGAGATTACCCTGCTTCAATTCCTTGAAACACAAACACAGAGAGATCAGGTTTCTCTCACCCTCACTCAGAGTCCCTGCAAATGCAAGCTTTGTAACTCTAACACAAAGAGATTTTCCCCTCCCTTCGTTCCTTAGCCTTAACCAGAGAAAAAAATCAAACAGGTCTTAAAAAGAAAGCTTTATATAAAAAGAAAGAAAAAGACATAAAAATGGTCTCTGTATCAAGGTGACAATATACAGGGTCATTGGCTTAAAAAAACCCAAAATGAATAAACAGCCTTATCCAAAAAGAAATACAATTTAAACATTCCAGCAACTACACACATGTAAATACAAAAAACAATATAAGCCTATTGTCTTCTACCTTTGTACTTACACTTGGAAACAGAAGATCAGAAAGCCTGGAGATAGAGAGATCACTCTCAGAGCCGAGAGAGCAACAGAGACGAGACAAAGGACACACACCCAAAACTTCCCCCCCCCTTTGAGGTTTGAAAAATCTTGTTTCCTGATTGGTCCTCTGGTCAGGTGTTTGGTTCCCTTTGTTAACCCTTTACAGGTAAAAGAAACATTAACCCTTAGCTATCTGTTTATGACACCCCCCTCCTACAGGGTAATGGGGACAGTGTCCCCCAGCCCTCCCTCACTCACAGGCCAAGCAGCAGCTGTCCCCCTTCCCTCCCCCTTTCTCTTACTCAGGGCTTTGTGGCTTCTTTGCCATGGACTGGGGTGGACCTGTGGAAAGAGGGAAATGGCGACAGGCACTCCCTTGCCCCCAGGCACAGAGGACTAAGAGCTGGGCCCCTGGGATCCCAAACTCCATGCACTAGGGCCCATTACCCAAGGAGGAGGCATGTCAGGGCTGGGGGAGGGCCTGCCACAGTGGAGAAGCAGCACAGGCTGATGGGGCCCAGCAGGAGGTGACAGTTTGGAGGGGCTGTCACTTCCCATGCAGAGCTTTCGCAAGGCATTTACCAACAGCCTCACTTTCCAGCAAAGGCTCTTTAGCTCAGTCAGATGGGAAGGGCACAGAGTGCTGGCCAGTGAGAGGGGAAGGAGGCTTAGGGAGCTCCCCAAACAGACATGCAGCTCTGCTGATGCCCCTTGATCTCACTCCTCAGAACCCCACTATTCCAGCCATGGGCTCCCCACACAGGGCACAGACTTAAAGCCAGCAGGAACTATCATGATGAACCAGTCTAACCTGCATAACACAGGCCAGAGCAGTTCATCCAGTGACTCCTGCATCAAGCCCAGAACTTCTGGTTGAGCTGGAGCATATCCTGTGGCAAGAGAGTCATCGAATCTTGATTTAAAGACTCCAAGCGACTGAGAATCCACCATATCCCTGGCTACACTGTTCTAGTTACCCTCACATAAACGTGTGCCTTAGTGTACTTCGAATTTGTCTCGCTTCCAAGCATTGCAGCCACTGGATTTCCCATGTCTGCTGACTCGGACTCTTGGGGCTCGGGCTGCAGGGCTGTTTTAATTGCGATGTTCCAGTTTCCGATTTGAATTTGTCTAGCTTCAGCTTCCAGCCACTGGATCATATTTACCTTTGTCTGCTAGATAGAAGAACCTGTTAGAAGTATTTGGTCCCACTGTAGCTCTGCCGATGCTCCTCAATCTCAGCCCACAGCCTTACCCCTGCTATGTCAGGCCTAGCTTTGCCAGGCACAGGTCCCCGGGCACAAAGGCACAGCTGAAAGTTCTTGAGTCTGTGCACTAAGTGCGCACTCCTCCTGTGTGCCTGGCCCACTTTGAGACGTAGAGCGTGGCTTATACTGTGCAGCAAACAAAGCTGAGCATCGGCTCCCCAGTGACCCAGCTACGGCTGACAAGACTTCCTTGCACTGGGCTCTTCCATCTGAGTGCATCAGGTCTGCAATGGCCTTCCTGGGATACATCAGCACCCCTGTCCTTCACCGGTCTCCCACAGGCCAGGACTCCCCTGGACATAGGGGCCTGTTAAGGAACCGTTAGGGGGTGTCTGTTTGCACATTGCTCCTCATCCCCTACTTTCATACGTGCTGAGTCTGTGGTGCTCCAGGGTGGCTGCTGAGCACCCACTGGCAGCCCACCTATCAGCTCCCCTCACCCTCCCAGTGCTTCCCATCCGCCGGCACCCCTGCAGATCAGCGCCTCCTCCTCTCTCGTGCCTTCAGCCTGCTGTGATCAGCTGTTTCGCAGTGTGCAGGAGGCTGGGAGGGAGAGGGGAGGAGCGAGTGTCATGTTTGGGGGAGGGACAGAACTCTGCAGCAAGAGGTGGGATGAGGGTGGAGCCTTGGGGGAAGGGGTGGAGCCTGAGGCCTGGGGTCAAGCACCCCCCCGGCCCCCCAGCACTTTGGAAAGTCAGCACCTATGCCTATTTTGTATTCGCAATTGGCAGGTGGGTTGCTTTATGCAGATGTGGGACTTGGGGCGGTTTCACAAACCTTAGTGATGTCTGTTTTGAGTACTTAATGTGAGTGGTCATGTGGTGTGATGTCTGTTTCCTGACTGGATGGTATAGGTCTAGGCTGTATCAACCAAAGTAGCGCCTGCTTCTTTTAGGGAGTGGAGCAGAGTAAGGCAGTGGCCTGCCAGGGTGAGGGGAAGTGGGTAGAGTGTGAAGTTTTGGCTCTGTATGTGGACCCAGGGGTCCTGCTTGCCTGTGGGCAGGAGATCCAGGGAAGTCATTCTCCTGTCCTGGATGTGCATTGTTGGGTTTATGATGCAGGAGTGCCAGTTCACATGGTTTTATTGTCAGGTATGCGACATTTGGTGTTTTTCCTAAAGCACCAGCTCCTGGAGTCATGTGATTATGTGGGAATCTCAGCTTTTAATTTTTTTTTAAAGGGCTAGATTCACAAAGAGACATAGGCTGCTAATGTTGCAGTTAGATACCTAAGTCCAACATTTAGGCACCACTGGAATTCACAATAGCCTTGCTCAGCTGCTGCTGAGTTCTAGGTGCTTGAGTTTCCACTGTTAAAAGCCCTGAAATGCCTAAATTTTGGTGGCTGGGCATGTGCTCAGCCACCTCTATACCTAAGTCCCAGCAGGATTCTTAAGCTAGGCATTCTCCCCCCAGTCTTGCCTTTGGGGCCTGATCCAGCAGGCATGCTCAGAGCCCACCTAAACTGACACAAAAGCTGGGGGCGGAGGAGTACCCACACTTTATAACTTGGAGCCTCGTGATTAAAGCATTCACCCAGGATGTGGGAGACCCTCCTCTGCCTGATGAGGAATCAGGATTTGAACCTGGGTTTCTCAGCTCCCAGGAGAGTGCCCTAAACACGGGCTATGTGCTATCAGTAAATAGGCACTGGGCCTGAGAACGAGAAGGACACTGGAGCCCAGTGGTTAGGGCACTCCCTGTTCCAGTGACGAGTCAATCATTTCTACCCCTATGTGTGGGGTGAAGCACCTCAGTCCTGTTGTGCCCTCCACAGAGACAAGTCGGGGGGCTACCCCTCCGGTGTGCGAGGTGAGGGCTGGAGAGAATTGCATAACCCAGTGCCAGTGCACGCCCTGTGGGCCCCTTCCAAGTAACATGTGAGACCTGCTATGTCCGGGACTGTGTTGCCTTGCAGGGGCTGCAGAGAAGCCCTAGCAGAGACAGCCAGCCCGAGGGCCTGCCCTGGCCCTGCTTTGGAAGGCTGCACTTCTGGTGGCAGCCATTTTCAGCAATAAAAGTGTGTGTGGGGGGGGAGATCATGTGCGTGTGGAACATAAGGGCATGTTGGGTCTGAAGTGAGGGCCAATGGAGAGGCAGCATGACCCCCCCTGCCCCTGGAGGACTCTGTAACTGGCACTGCTCCACACTATGAGGTTTAAGGAGGCTGCTCCCATTCTCTCTTGCTGAGAGCCCAGACTGCTGCTGACCCACTCACAGAGTGCAGAGTCCCTGCGGGGGTGCTTTGCCTTCTCCCAGGCCAGGTTTGCTGGTCTCTGAAGGGTCCCCAGCGCTAAGTTAGTAACAGCACCAAACTGCCAGTCACTGCAGGAGGGAGGCCAAACAGGGAATTCTGCTACAGGTTTGGTCGGTGGAGGCAGGAAGGGAACCAAGCTGGGGATCCGTCCCAGGGTTGGCGAGGTGGCTCTTACCTGTAGATTATGCAGGCGCAGTCCCGGCAGGTCCCACAGTTGGCGATATCCTGCCCTGTCCGGTATGAGTGTCGCCTACAACAGAGCAGAAACCCCATGAGCAAGGAGCCCTGGGGTTGCTGTTCCCAGTGTCTCTCAGACCCCTCCCTGTAAGAACTCCCCAAGGGTCTGTAACATCACTCTGTTGCCATAGGTAGGATAGTGACATCAGTGAGCCAACAGAGCAGGAGCCAATGGGACAGGGCGATCGGAAAACTTCCTGGAGAACTACAGATGGCAAGACGACGACAAGGGGCATGGAGAGCATCCTGAGGGAGTGTCACACGAAGAGGGGCTAAGAAAGTGGGGCTGAGGATCTGGACCACAGGCAGCAGAGCTGTGGGTGGGGTGGCAGCATCACTCACAGCTTTTGGAGAGGAGGCAGGGAAGCCTCCAGGATCTTGCCTATGGGATGGGAAGGCTGGGTTATAGGAACCCAGGACTCCTGGGTTCCACCTCTCACTCTCCCCAGGCAACCTGCCACTGCTTTCTCCTCAGCACAACAGAGACAGTGACTCAGACCCATCTCCGGGAGGTCATGCCAGTGTGAGCAGAGGGTTAGGATGAGCCTGTGCCACTCATACTAGATGGTTTGCATAGATTCTCAGGCCAGCAGGGGCCATTGTGATCAGCTAGTCTGACCCTCTGTATAGCACAGGCCAGAGACCAGCCCCGCAATAATTCCCAGAGCAGAGCTGTTAGAAAAACAGCCAATCTTGACTGAGAGATTGTCAGTGATACAGAATCCGCCTCCACCCTTGGTAAATTGTTCCAGTGGTTAATTACTCTCACTGGCAGAGGTGAAAGTAAGCCGGTCCAGTCCAGTCCAGTGTACCGTCAAGAGCTGGTATGCTATGCCGGACTGGACTGGCTTCCCTGAAGGTGATTTAAAGGGCCTGGAGCTCCAGCCGCTGTGGGGAGCCCTCGGCCCTTTAAATCACCGCCGGAGCTCCGGCAGCTGGGCTTGGGTGGGAATGTAAAAGGCCCAGCACTCTGGCCACTGCGGGGAGCCCCAGGCCCTTTAAATCACCACTGGAGCTCTGGCAGCAGGGCTTGGGCAGCGCTTTAAAGGGTGTGGGGCTCTCCACAGCAGCTGCAGCCTCTGGCCCTTTAAATCCCCATCCGAGCCCAGCAGCTGGGCTCGGGTCTGGATTTAAAAGGCTTGGAGCTCTGTGGCGGCCGCAGCCCCGGGCCTTTATTTCGCCCTACAGCCCTGGGGCTCCCAGACACCTCTGCAGCTGGTAGCTCTGGGGTGATTTAAAGGCCCTGGGGCTCCCAGCCACAGCTGGAGCCGCAGGGCCTTTAAATCTTTACAGGCCCTGCCTTTTCCAGTTGAGGCCACGCCCCCACTCAGGACTCCAGCCTACTGGTAAGTCCTTTTAGTTACTTTCACCCCTGGTCATTGGTAAAAGTTTACGCCTTATTTCCAGCCTGAATTTGTCTATGTTCAACTCCCAGCCATTGGATCGGGTTATACATTTCTCTGCTGGACTGAGGAGCCCCTTATTAAATACTTGTTCCCCATGTGATACTTCTAGAGTCCCTGCTCCCAGGATAGAGTCCCCCACTCTGTAAGCGTGGCCTAGTTCTTGTTGCTAGATGTACGCGTTCACAGGTAGCCATATTAGAATGTGTATTTTTTATTTGCATACAGGTTGCCAAGGGATCCCGCTCGCTCTCTAGCAGTGACCTGTCCATTTCACTATTTACCACTCCCCCGTTTGTATCATTTAGTTTTCAGTGCAGGGCCAAGCTGAGTTAGTATCACAGAATATCAGGGTTGGAAGGAACCTCAGGAGGTATCTAGTCCAACCCCCTGCTCAAAGCAGGACCAGCCCTTCCCTGCCTCGGAACAGACTTTATGCTTCTCACCAGGTTGCAGATCAGGGTCGTAGGAGCAGGAGCAGCTCTAGCTTTTTTGCCGTCCCAAGCACAGCAGGCTGGCTGCCTTTGGCAGCATGCCTGCAGGAGGTCCCCAGTCCTTCGGCTTCGGCGTACCCACCGCCAAATCCGCGGGACTGGTGGACCTCTCACAGAAATGCTACTGAAGGCAGCCTGACTGCCACGCTCACAGTGACTGGCAGGGTGCCCCCTGTGGCTTGCCACCCCAGGCATGCGCTTGGAAGGCTGGTGCCTGGAGCCGCCACTGGGTACATGATCACCTACATGATCACCCTGCTGGAGCGCCTCCTCATGGTAGCTTAGCAGAAAACCTGGTGGTCCTTTGCACTCTGAGCTCTCTGGGGAGCCTGTGGCCTGTAGAAAGCCTGGAGTGAACCTCGCCCCAAACACGACACACTTTGTACATGTGCCCTCCATAGCTGATAGTGCAAGAAGCACGGAGACAGCCCCTTGTTGGTATAATGTAGCATTTGTGGGATGAGGAAACCATTAGAAGGATCAAGCTGGATGGACAGTGTGATAGACCCAGGCCAGTTGGAAACAGCAGAGTAGTAGAAAGGAGATATACTGGTCACTGAATAAGCAGTTTTCTTTTCCCTGAGTGACCAGAGCAGGAGCTGCTCTACACTAATGAGAACACTTGACTCCAATTAACCTGGTAAGAGTCAGGTGAGACTGCTAAGAACCTGACTCTAATTAAGGCCCCTCTGATGCTATAAAAGGGCTCACTCCAGTCAGGCCAAAGAGAGCCAGAGGAGAGGAAGTGTGTGTGAGGAACTGGGAGCAAGAGGTGTGCAAGAAGCTGAGAGTGAGTAGGCATCCTGTTGGAGGACTGAGAAATACAGGTGTTATCAGCCATCAGGAGGAAGGTCCGGTGGTGAGGACAAAGAAGGTGTTGGGAGGAGGCCATGGGGAAGTAGCCCAGGGAGTTATAGCTGTTGCGCAACTGTATCAGGACGACACTCTAGACAGCTGCAGTCCACAGGGCCCTGGGCTGGAACCTGGAATAGAGGGCGGGCCCGGCTTCTCTCCAAACCTCCCAACTCCTGATCAAACACAAGAGGAATTGACCTGGAATGTGGCTGTTTCCCGACCCACAGGGTGAATCTGTGAGGCGAGCAAATCTGCCAATAAGCGCAGGACCCTCCAAGGTAGAGGAAGAACTTTGTCACAACAGATAAAGACAGCAGCTGGACTTGCCAGCCTGGGTCAGCCCCATGGCTCATTTAGCCCTGTCTCCTATCTCTGACGGGGGCCAGGACCATTTGCCTCTACGGAAGGTGTTAGAAACCTTGCAGCAGGCAGAAGTGGGGTCATCTGCTCCAACTGTGGTCTCATCCAGCCCACGAGGTGATAAGCCCTGCCTCAGGACTGGAGTCAATCCATTCCTGGACTCGCTTCTGAGCATCAACTATTCTCACACACGAGTACGTTCCTCTGTTCTCCACACAGATGCCTCGCCCTGCTTTAAATCTGAAGTTCTTGGCCCTAACACCATCCTGTGGTAGAGAGTTCCAAAAAATTATTACAGTATGTGTGAAAGTATTTCCTTTGATCGGTTTGAAGTTTCCCCATTCAGTTCCATTGCCTGTCCATGTGCTGTGAACCAGGGAGAACAGGAGCTCCTGCTTCTACCACCCATCTCCAGCCCATTTAGTATTTCATAGCCCAATCTCCTCTAATGCATCTCCTCTCTAAGGGAGCAATACCAGGCTGGTCAGACCCTCATGAGCGAATTTCTCCAAGACTCAAATCATTCTTGTTGCTCCTTCATCTCTGAGCTCCCCCTAATTCTGCAGTACAGTAGGTGAGGTGAGATGGCCAGGACGGCAGACAGTATCCAGATTCATGTTAAATGCCAAAAGGCTAGCAGTGATCACATGACTAACATAGTGAACATCAGTGTCACTGTGGTAGGACCTGAGGCTAAAATAGGGAAAGAACAAGTTAAGAATTGCTTAGACAAGTTAGATGTTTTCAAGTCAGCAGGGTTTGGGGAAATACATCCTAGAATATTTAGGGGACTGGCTGAAGAGATCTCTGAGCCATTAACAATTATCTCTGAGAACTCGTGGAGGACAGGAGAGATCCCAGAGGCCTGGAAAAGGGCAAATATAGTACCTGTCTATAAAAAGGGGAATAAGGACAACCCAGAGAATTGTAGACCAGTCAGCTTAAATTCTATGCCCATAAAGGTAATGAAACAAATAATCAAGCAATCAGTTTGTAAGCACCTCAAAGATAAGGTGATAAGTAACAGTCAAAATGGATTTATGAAGAACAAGTCATGTCAAACCAAGAAGCCTTGTAGACAAGGGGAAGCAGTATATGGGATACATCTCACATGATCGTCTCACAAACAAACTAGGGATATAGATCATAGATGAACCAACGATAAGGTGGGTACACAACAAGTTGGAAAATGGTACTCGGAGAGTAGTTATCAATGGTTCACTGTCAAGCTGGAATGGCATACTGAGTAGGGTCCCATAAGGATCTGTTCTAGGTCTGATTCTAGTCAATATCTTGATAAATAATGTGGACAGTGGCATAGAGATCACGCTTATCAAGTCTGGGGATGGTGATACCAAGCCGGGAGGGGTTGCAGGGGCTTTAGAGGATAGGATTAGAATTCAAAATGATCTGGAAAAGCTGGAGAAATGGTCTGAAATAAATTGGATGAAATTCAATCAGGACAATGCAAGGTCTTCCACTTGGGAAGGAACAATCAACTGCACAAATACAAAATAGGCAATGACTGTCTAGGTAGGAGTACTGTGAAAAGGGATCTGGGGGTTCTAGTGGATCAGAAATGAAATATGAGTCAACAATCAGGGCCGGCTCTAGCCATTTCGCCGCCCCAAGCACGGCGGCACGCCACAGGGGGCGCTTTGCTGCTCGCTGGTCCCGCGGCTCCAGTGGACCTCCCGCAGGCGTCCCTGCGGAGCGTCCGCTGCTCCCACGGCTCCGGTGGAGCATCTGCAGGCACGCCTGCGGGAGGTCCACCTGAGCCGCGGGACCAGCAGATCCTCCATAGGGACATCTGCGGGAGGTCCACTGTAGCTGCAGGACCAGCGGATCATCCGCAGGCACGCCTGCGGGAGGTCCACCGGAGCCTCCTGCCGCCCTCTCAGCAACCGGCAGAGCGCCCCCCGCAGCATGCCGCCCCAAGCGCGCGCTTGGCACGCTGTGGCCTAGAGCCGGCCCTGTCAACAATGTAACACTGTTGCAAAAAAGAGTCGAACATTTTCTGGGATGTATTAGCAGGATTGTTGTCAGCAAGACACGAGATGTAATTCTTCTGCTCTACTCAGCACTGATAAGGCTTCCTCTGGAGTATTGAGTCCTCTTCTGGGCATCACACTTCAGAAAAGGTGTGGACAAATTAGAGAAAACAAAAATGATATGACCTATGAGGAAAGATTGAAAACATTGGGTTTGTTTAGTCTGGAGAAGAGAAGACTGAAGGGGGCCATGAAAACTGTCTTCATGTATGTAAAAGGTTGTTATAAAGAGGAGGGTGACAAACTGTTCTCCTTGTCCACTGAGGACAGGACAAGAGGCAAAAACTGCAGCAGGGGATGTTTAGGTTGGACATCAGAAAAAACTTCCTAACTGTCAGGGTGGTTAAGCACTGGAACAAATTATCTAGGGAGGTTGTGGAACCTCCATCATTGGAGATTAAGAACAAGTTAGACCAGGGGTGGGCAAACTTTTTGGCCTGAGGGCCACATCTGGGTATGGAAATTGTACGGTGGGCTGTGAATTCTTACAAAACGGGGGTTGAGCTGCAGGAGTGGGTGAAGGCTCTGCGATGGGGCCAGAAAAGAGGAGTTTAGGGTGTGGGAAGGGGCTCAGGGCTGGGGCAGGAGGTTGGGACGCAAGGGTGTGGGGGGGCCCCTGGCTGGGGGTGTGGGCTGTGGGGCTGGGGATGAGGAGCTTAGGGTATAGGAGGGTGCTTCAGGCTGGGACTGAGGGGTTCGGAGGGCAGGAGGGGGATCAGGGCTGGGGCACTGGGGGGGTGAGGGCTCTGGGGTGGGACCAGAAATGAGGAGTTCAGGGTGCGGGTGGGGGCTCTGGGCTGGGGCAGGGTGCTGGGTGCGGGAGAGTGAGGGCCCCGGCTTGGGGTGCAAGCTCTGGGGTGGGATTGGGGATGTGGGGCTTGCGGTATAGGAAGGTGCTCCGGGCTGGGACTGAGGGGTTTGGAGGGCAGGTGGGGGATCAGGGCTGGGGCAGGGGGTTGGGGCATGCGAGGGGTCAGAGATGCAGGCTCAGGCAGCACTTACCTCAAGCAGCTCCTGGAAGCAGTTGCATGTCCCCCCTCGCTTTCTACACAGAGGCGCAGCCAGGCAGCTCTGTGTGCTGCCCTGCCCACAGGCGTTGCCCCTGCAGCTCCCACTGGCTGCAGCTCCTGGCCAATGGGAGCTGCGAGGGCGGCGCCTGTGAGCGTGGGAACACATGGAGCCCCCTGGCTGCCCCTAAACATAGGAGCCAGAGGGGGGACATGCCACTGCTTCCGGGAGCCACAGCACACGTGCACGGTGCAGCCCCCGACCCTGCTCCTGAGCAAGAACTTGAGAGCTGGATTAAATCGGCTGGTGGGCCAGATGTGGCCTGCGGGCCATAGTTTTGCCCACCCCTGGGTTAGACAAACCCGTCGGTGATGATCTGTATAATACCGAGTCCTGCCTCAGTGCAGGGGACTGAACTAGATGACCTAGCAAAGTCCCCTCCAGTGCTACATGTCTAGGCTTTTGTATATTTTTAAGGCCAGAAGGGATCTACTGTGATCATTTAGTCTGACCACCCAGAGTGTAGGCCACAGAATCTCACCCAGTAATTTCTGCGGTAAGCCCATATGGAACTTCTGTTTGAGCTACGGTGCCTCTTTGACAAAGAGATCCACTCTTCATTTAAGAATGATGGAGAATCTACCACAATCCTCCGTAAGTTGTTCAAGTGGTTAATTACCCACACTTAGGCCTCGTCCACACTGCTACTTTTCAGCATTGCAACTTTCTCGCTCAGGAGGGTGAAAACGCTGGGAGCTGTGCTTCCAGCTCTGATAGCTACTCCCCTCATGGGGGCGGTTTTTTTACAGCGCTGGGAAAACTCCCTCCCAGCGCTGTGCCATGACTGCACAGCCACGTTAAAGCAACATGCCCTTAGAAGAAAACTGCTCCTTATTTCTAGCTTTAGCATTCAGCCACTGATCTCATTTTGCCTTTGTCTGCTAGATTAACGAGCCCTCTGCTCCCCATGCAGGCAGTAACCAGTTGCAATACATCCCATCTTATCCCTCTCTTGGATAAACTGCATAGCTTGAGCTTCTTAAGCCTCTCACTATTAAGGCAGGTTTGCCAGAACTTCGAATCGTTGTAGCTCTTCTCTGACTCTCTTCCAAACTTTAACGTTCTTTTTGAAATGCAGACATCAGAACTGGCCATGCTTCAGGCACACTGGTAGAGGTGGATGTTCTGGTCTCCAGGGAGGGGCAGACTCACACTTTGGGCCCCATGTCTGGCACGCATCAGGGGCACTGGTGCTGCTCCCACATCCCCATTCTCAGGAGCAGCAGAATCAGTGAAATGAACAGACATGAACACTGCGTGCTTTGTTTGGAGAGCCCTGACTGCACACAGCAGGGAGGCCTGGATCCCCAACAACAGAGGCCACCTTGGGGAGTCAGTCTGTGCTCTCACTGCTGCTGTAGATTCCTTTTTCTGGAGAGAGCAGTGCAAATCAGCTGCCGAGTCTTGCATTCCTCTCTGCCAATCCACATTGTACAGGAAAGGGGCCAGGATACATGCATGACCCAAAGGCAAGGCATGCTGAGCTGTAAACCAGGAGAACGTGAGTTCTAAGCCCAGCTCTTCCACTGGTGCAAATATATTATTGTCCCTCACAACCACTAGTAACCCATGGCTCACACCACAACCTAGATGAAGGCAGCTAGCATTCACCTGGTTTACAGAGAACTAGGAGGTTCCACCAGATCTCTACAGATAGGCCTAGGTCCCGAATCCACGTGCTTAATATGACAGACCCAAATCTCATCCACTTTGCCCTGCAGCCTTTCTGAAGCAATGTGCTAAATGCATGTGTAACCCCACTGATGCAGTGCGGCTTGGTGTCACTCCCTCATGGTACATCCCATATGGAGGATTCTGAGGATAGGGTTACCCTGCAAAAAGAAATGAGCCGCACCTCTGGCAGTAAGTCTCAGTGCCCCGATCGATGAACTGTCGCTGGCAGGGCTCAGGCTCTGGGGCTAACGATAGCAGCGCAGACATTCAGATTTTGGCTGGAGCCCAGGCTCTGAAATCCAGTGAAAGGGGGTGGGGGTCCCAGAGCCAGCTCCAGCCCAAGCCCAGATGTCTACACTGCTGTTTTCAGCGCCAAAGGCCAAGCCCACATCAGTTGACCTAGGCTGCGACTCACTGTTGCGGAGGGGGTTTGCAGTGTGGACATAACCTGAGTCTGTTACTACTTTCACGCTAATGGAGGTGGTTGTGCATTTAGATCCAAGCCTTGAGTTCAGTCCTTGCAGACAACTCAAACTGAAGCATAGTTGTTTGGCTGTAATGTCTAGAACTACTAAATCATGCTCTGTCCCCAGTAACCCTGATACCAGCATCCCACCACTAGCTCCCAAACACTCATGGAATGGTGACAATGTGTCCTGTCTTGCTCCATGGGCTGACCTACACAGAGGATATTAGCAAGCTTTCCTTACTCCTCATCCCCCAGAGCTGTGGAAGTCTAAGTGGTGGATCTGCAACTCATGGGTTCAAACTCTGTTAATGACTCTCACAGTGTGAGGACTCTGCAATTAGCATTGTTATTTTGTATTGCAAACCATCCTATGGGGAGGTACATCTGGATGGTGTGTTTGTGATGGAGAAGGGGCTGTCTGCGTGGGGAATGGGAGAGCAGGGGAGGACTTTAGGGGATGGACCATACCAGAGCCTGGAACCTGAGCTAGGTAAGGGAGGGGAAAGGTCAACACCTTTGCCTGGGAAGGAGGACAAAGGAAGGGGCTGGCAGGAGGGAAGTAGTTTTTCAGTCTGGGTTTGGGGCTGTGGGGCGGAATTCAGGGTATCCTAAGGTGGGATCCAAGCACCCTGAAAGCCCAGAAGGACTCGATTGAGGGGTCCTGACTGTGCCTACAGGCTCTACTGTAACCTGTGTTCCTGTTGTCCAATAAACCTTCTGTTTTACTGGCTGGCTAAGAGTCACTGTGACTCCCAGGAAGAGGGGTGCAGGGCCGGACTCCCCCACACTCCGTGACAGTGTTAGCATTTGTTTTACTGGTGTAGTTTTAGTGTTTGTATTTTGTTTAATAAGAACTGTCCCTCTAAGAAGGTAGGACATTTAATTGTGCAATGGGTTTGCTAGCAACTGAGTGCACTGGTAGGAGGCATTGCCTGTGTGTGCAGAGTGGAGACCCTGCCTGTGTGAGCTGCAGAAAAGTCTGCACTTGAACTGATCTTTCAAGACAGCAGCCTCACTCTCCAAGGGGTAGCAATAGTACGTACAGGGCCTGGCTGCTTCAGGATAGTGCTAACGAGCTCCGACGCCTCTCTCCTGCAGGGAGCCCGTTTGAATCCCACCTGGCTCAGGAGGGACTGACAGCAGTTCCCATCTAAGGGCCCTGTCTGAGATGAGTTTGGGGATCTCCGCTCCCATGACACACACTCATCCCTGTGCTTTACGCTGGCTGGCAGACTCAGTAGAACGGCCAAGACACGCTGTGCCCGGAGACTGGATTACCCCTGTGACCCAAGGGGGAGGGCAGATGTGTGTTGGCAGGGGATGAGGAGGCCTGAGAGCAGGCATGGCAGGGCTGGTGCCCCATGGACAGCTGGGGGTCAGCGGGCTGGCATTGGGTCAGTGCTGTTTGGACAGTAGGTCGAAGTTCTCTGGAGTAGTGTTATCCTTCCCTGACCTGATACCATGTTTGATTGCTGAGCCAAACCTATGGCAGGGAGTTGTGCACTTTGTCTTCCCCCTCCCGGCAGCCCACCTGCACCCTGCTGCTCACCCATCCCGCTGGGCCTCCTTCTTCTCCAGGTCCTGGATGACATCCAGCAGCATCTTGATTGTTTGTTGGCTGGTCTCCAGCACCCCTTCCAGAGACTGCAGCTGGGACTGTAGGTCCCCCATTTGCCCAGGCCCCACACCCACATGTCCCCGAGATGTTAGGAAATGCTCATCCCCCTTAGACAGACCCATTTGCCCTTTGGCTGCAACCACCAATTGCAGAAGGTCCTGAACCTGGTGCAGAGTCTCCAGCTGCTTGGCCGTCAGACAGGGCTCACCCAGCGGCTCGTTGCTCCAAGGGGCCCCTGGAGTCCGGGTGAATTGCTGTGTCCTCGGGGGTTGCCCTTGGCTGGATGTGGAGGTCAGTTGCTGAGGCTCCTCCAAGTTCATGAGGCCACACTCGGTCTGGGTGGCCTTCAGCTGGCTGCAGATGCTGGGCCTTGCAGCCACAGACTGGGCCCATCCGCTGCTGGGAGCCTGGTGGCTGAGGGTGGCTGGTGTCTTCTTCAGCATGGGCAGGCTTGGTGGTGGCAGGACTGCGCTGGGGGTGTGGTTTGAAGGGAGGCAGCTGGGGCTGCCCCAGGACGAGCTGTGTTGCTGCTGCAGGGCAGCAGCGGGGTCTCTTTGGGAGGGACACTGAGCTGATTGGCCGAGCCCATGGCTGCCGGCAACGTGGTTATGAGCAGGCTGGGATGGCAGGTTCTGCTCAAACTGGCTCCTGCTTTGAGGCCGTGGCTCTACAGGTGGCCCAGACTGTCCACATGGCACAGAGGGAGGGTGCAGGGGACATGGAGCAGGGGCACCATGGCGGCCCTTAGGGCTCCCACAGTTCCTGGTGTATGCAGGGGGCTGGGAGGAGCAGAGGCCGGGGCTGGACGCCGGCGGGCAGCCCTTTTGCTGGAAGGTATAGTTGGCAGCGGCACACCTGATGGTCCCTGGATAAGGTGGGCCAGGAGCCCTGGGCGGTGCAGTCAACTCGTGGCACAAAGTGGCATGTGGAGTGGGGCCTGGCTGCCCCTCTCTGCTGGTGTGCTGGGAGAGGGGGGAGGCAGGGAGGTGGTTGTGTGCAGAAAGGCTGGTGAGGATGCAGTGGGGGAGATCCCCGCTGGCTCTGGCGGAGGCGGGTGCCCTGGCTGGGCCCCAGCAGCCTGTCTGGCTCTTGCTAGGCTCCCAGGCGGCGGCCAGCACCTCCTGCTGGGCGAAGTCGCAGGCGCTCTTGCTGCGGACACGGGAGGCTGGGAATTGCTGCTGGAGGCTGGGGGAGGTCTGGATGGCCGTGCTCAGACACACCTTGCTGGGCACAGGCAGCGTCAGTGAGCGCGGCTTGGCCTGGTGCCAGCCCCACTGGGCGTCCGAGGCACAGTTTGCCACCAGCTCAGGGGAATCCCTGGGAGGCGTAGAGGCACATGGGGTGTTGGTGTCAGGTGTGGCTGTTGGCTCCTGCGGGGGGCTCGCCTCCTCCCCAGGGTTGCCATCCACCAAGTCCTTGAAGCGTACCTGCTGGGTGCGGTTGCGTCGGCGCTTGAGGCGGGTCTCGATGTTGGGCGAGTCGCGGTTGAGCAGCACCGAGCGTACAGTCATGGCTTTCTCCTGGCTGCCCTCATTGCTCCGAGCCAGGCAGGGGCTGGTCTCCTTACTGACCATCTCGTGCCACCCGGCCCGGCCCGGCCCGGCCCTGCCCTGCTCTGTCCTCAGGCCCCAGGCTCCACTCCCATGCTCCTCCTCCCTGCTGCTTGGGAAGCTGCAGTACACGCGCTGCAACCTGGCAGAAGGAGCATCTTCTCCACCTGTCAGAGCTGCAGCTGGAGCCCCGTGTTAAGGGCTGCCCATGGCTTGGCCAGGGGGCCAGCTGGCTTCATCCTCTGCTGCTTGTGGGTCTTGCTGATGAGATAGCGACCAGGAGGAAAACTGAACAGGAGGAGCAGCAACGAGGCTTCTCGGCATGCTGTCCTGCCTCTGTCCTTTGCCCCTAAAGCTTCCGATAAAGTGCCCCAGCACAGCTGGCCCTGGCTGGCCCTGAGCCTGGCCTGGGGCACCAGGAGCCCATTCTCCTGGCTGCTTTTCTGTCTTAGTCACCCCCAGGGTTGGCCCCCCTGGGGGCAGGATGGCAGCAGGTCCAGGCCCAGCTCATGGCTCCCATGCTCCCTTGGACCTGCGGAAACAGAGAGACTGTGTGAGCATGGAGCCAGCGCAGGAGCTGCAGCACGTCTCCTCTCACGTTCCCTCACAAGGGTAGCAAAGTTTCTAGCACACTTGGCTGCCTCCACACGGAGTTGCTGGCCCTTTTCGAGCCCTCCCTCTCAGCTCAGGCAAGATCACAAACCCAAAGAGACAAGCTTTGATCTCCAGCACTGCCTCTTCAGCAAAAAGGGAAAAGGAAGCCCCTTTGGCATAAACATGCTACAAGTTCACAGCTCAATTCAAGCAGAAGAAACTGTTAAAAATAGCTCTGCTACATTGGGGCTCTGTGCAGGGCAGACAGGCTGTGCCAGGGAGCCAGCTTCATGCAGGGCAGTGATGGGCCAGGGTCCTGGGGGCAGGGAGCCAGCTCTGTGTGGGGCAGTGAAGGGCCGGGGTCCTGGGCTCCCCACGGGCAGTGACATGCTGGGGTCCTGGGTGCAGGGAGCCAGCTCACACAAAACATGGCAAATGGGCCAGTGAGAAAATGTGCATCATCCCTGAGCCAAGGGCCTTCCTGCTGCTCCACAGAGGGCACTGCTGGCAGTTCAGCAGGCATCCAAGAGCTGCATCTGTTTCCCTGTCTTGAATACAAAGAGGCAGTCTGTGGGAACTGCAAGTCCCTGCATGGTGCTGTTCTGAGTGGAAGGTGTCCAGCCCCTGCTCTTCCACGAAAGGGCACCCTCTCCCCATCAATTCTACTGCTGCCCCTCAGTCTCAGCCTGCCGCTCCCTCTCCTCAATCCTGAACTTCAGTCCCCCGGCTACTCCAGGCCTGGGCACTCTGCCTGCAGCCGCCGCTCATTAACCCGGCTACTCCAGGCCTGGGCGCTCTGCCTGCAGCTGCCGCTCATTCCCCCGGCTACTCCAGGCCTGGGCGCTCAGCCTGCAGCCGCCCCTTATTCCCCCTTCTACTCCAGGCGTGGGCGCTCTGCCTGCAGCCGGCCCTCATTCCCCCAGCTACTCCAGGCCTGGGCGCTCTGCCTGCAGCCGCCGCTCATTCCCCTGGCTACTCTAGGCCTGGGCGCTCTGCCTGCAGCCGCCCCTTATTCCCCCTTCTACTCCAGGCCTGGGCGCTCTGCCTGCAGCCGGCCCTCAATCCCCCAGCTACTCCAGGCCTGGGCGCTCTGCCTGCAGCCGCCCCTCATTCCCCCGGCTACTCCAGGCCTGGGCGCTCTGCCTACAGCCGCCCCTCATACCCCCGGCTACTCCAGGCCTGGGCGCTCTGCCTACAGCCGCCCCTCATACCCCCGGCTACTCCAGGCCTGGGCGCTCTGCCTGCAGCCGCCACTCATTCTCCCGGCTACTCCAGTCCTGGGCGCTCTGCCTGCAGCCGTCCCTCATTCCCCTGGCTACTCCAGGCTTGGGCGCTCTGCCTGCAGCCGCCCCTCATTCTCCCGGCTACTCCAGGCCTGGGCGCTCTGCCTGCAGCTGGCCCTCATGCCCCCAGCTACTCCAGGCCTGGGGGCTCTGCCTGCAGCCGCCCCTCATTCTCCCGGCTACTCCAGGCCTGGGTGCTCTGCTTGCAGCCGCCCCTCATTCCCCCGGCTACTCCAGGCCTGGGCGCTCTGCCTGCAGCCGCCCCTCATTCCCCCGGCTACTCCAGGTGTGAGGGCCTGGGACAATCCGTAAAGCAATCTCCTCTCGAGGAGCAGGGACTCTTCCAACTCAGTTCAGTTGGGATTTCACTCAGAGACCCCCTCCTACCACCATCAGCTGGAGGCTCTAGGCTTGCCGTGCGCTGTATCTAAATGGCATGGCCCAGAATCCTCCTCTGCCCTCACTTCGGGCACTACAGCATGTGTCCGGAGTTAGACCCCTGTCACTCCTCGTGTCAGAGGCAATTGGAGGCCATGTCTACACGATGAGATAAAATCGATTTTAGATATGCAATTTCAGCTACGAGAATAGCGTAGCTGAAATCGAATATCTAAAATCGATTTACTCACCCGTCTTCACCGCGCGGGATCGATCTCCGCGGCTCACTGCGTCGAATCCGGAACTCCGGTCGTATAGCTGGAGTTCCGGAATCGATGTAATCACGCTCTGGAATCGAACTATCGCGTCCAGACCAGACGCGATAGTTCGAACCCTGAGCAATCGATTTTAACGCGCCGATCCTGGCGCGTCGTCTAGACGAGGTCGGAGTCACTGGCCGCTGCAGGGCCCTTGGTTCTATTTCTCTAAGCAATAGTAGATACAGCCCAGCCCAGGGCAGGGCAGGAGAGTGCCCTATGGTCCATTTCACAATGCTGCACCCACTTGCACACACGCTTCACACCATGGGCACCTACATGTCTTCCCTGCCACATCAGCTCTGTCATGAGCACACACGCTCCCCCCACCCTGTGATCCCACATCACACCCAGGCATACATCTCCGGCCACACCCTGTACCAACTCCAGTCTCCTCCGCTCTCACGCCTCCTCTCTGCTCCAGCCAGGGTTCCCACTCCCTCCCGCATGCAGCACATCACAGCGCATGCTCAGCAGTCCTGCTTGAGGTGCCCCCTGCCATCCTCCAGACACCCCAAGGGGTGTGGAAGAGAACTGCTTTGGAGCTGTAGGGAGAGTTAGAGCCACTAACACGCCGGGAGCAACGCTCCTTTGCCGTGCAATTCAGGCTGTGTCTACACTGCTACTTTCAGCGCTAAAGCTTTAGTCATTCAGGGGTGTGAAATAACACCCACCGTGTGACAAAAGTTTTAGCGCTGAAAACCACCAGTATAGACAGAGCTTTATCACTGGGAGCCGCACTCCTGCCGCTTGTTCGGGATGATTATTTCTTATTGCTGAGAGAGCTCTCCCCGGGTGATAAAGCGTGACTACACTGCCCGCGCTGCCGCACAGTGACATGGGCAGTGGAGACATACCCAAAGTGTCCCTGATGTCCAAGGTCTGTGAATATCCAGAGGTGCCTGCTGAGCAACTCCAAAAATCCCGCCCCCCTCCTCCCTGCACACCCCTTCCTCAGCACCCTTTGAGTGCTGCTGCCTTGTTCCCTACTGCATGTGAGCAAGGCTGGGCCTGGCATAGAAGGGATCGCCCCCTGCAGCTCACATTCGGGCCCTGCTCCCTAGATTACACCCTGTGCTGCCCCCCAGCGCCTCATCTGGGTACTGCACAGTGGCATTGCTACCCTATTTTGCAGATGGCAACGCAGCACGTGCACGGTGCTGCAGCCACATCCCTTACTGCTCGTTCTTCTGTAACCAAGCTGCCAACTCAGCAGAGTGGCCCAGAGTTAACAGGTGCTGAGAACAAGCAAAGTTCCCAGGTGCTGAGTGAGCTGGATTCCCGATACCTCCCCCAGAAAGCAGCAAGCTGCACAACTCAGAGCTTAGCAAAACCAACCCTGGGTAGGGAGAGAGCTGCCCAGTCCCTCCCATCTTGGGGCATCCCCTTCTGGAGTGGTGGAGGGTGGTGCCCACAGCCAGCCTGCCACCTGATGCAGCAGCTTTCTGCTCAGCATTCTGCTCAATGCGTTGCCCAGCCAGACGCCCAGTCACAGGGCAATTTCCTTTCCTGCTCTTGGAGCTGTGCCCAGACAGGGAGATGCTTGTAAGGCAGAACGCAGTGAAGACACAATGGATGGGACACCTAGTTAGTATGGACAGCAACAGGTTGGAGAGAGTCATTACTCAAGGGACAGAGTGAGCTGCAGCCTCCTTCCACAGCGCCCAGCATGCTGCTGTTCCCGAGAGCTGCAGGGTGAGAGCCAGCCAGAATCCAGTACAGCCTAGAGGCGGGAAGGGTTCAGGCAATGCTGCCTAGTGACAGTGAGAACCCCCCACAACCACCCTGCTCTGGAGAAGGAAAGGGGGAACACTGCACACACTGGCTGCCCTGGGAGCACTCACTCAGGGTTTATACACAGACCCCACCTCCCAAAGGCAACCCCGAGCTTCCCTGTGTGTTTCTGGCTGCATTTCCTGAGCACAGCACTGCTGGCAGGAAGCACTGGGCATGTGCCCTCAGTGGGACAGGGCTGCAGGACTCAGGCCGTGCTGTCCTGGGGATGCCAAATAGGAGGGGGAGTCGCTGCAGGGTAAGGGTCACTATGAAGCTTGCCATAACAAACGATGGCTCCATCCAGTGCATGGAGCCAAGGGCTGGGAACCCTTGCCAGGGAGGCCCCGTTTACTCTGGAAGGCCATTTTCTAGTCTCTGCCTGAGCTTAAGCCATGGCAGGTGCCTGCTGTGGACAGGTCAAGCCAGACCTTGGGCTCTACCAACTCCCCCAGGGGCACCCAGCAGGCCTGTGGACACTAAGCCAGATCTCCTGAGTCCCAGTCCAGTGTGATCCACTGGCATTTGCTAACTTGAGTGCTTGACTTAGCAACCTCATGGATGCTCTGGTCACATAGATCTGTGTTTTCAAAAAAGCTGAAATGCCCTCCTGTGACCATAGCAACCTGCTGGGATTCTAGCAAGAGAAGCTGGTAGGTCCTTTTCATCCCTTGAGGCTGTTAGATCCACTCTGCTCAGGGACTCCCCTTCAGCAGCTGAGCTGGGCCTCTCAGGCTGGTGGTAAAGCATTGGTGAGGGAGCAGAGTCGCTGCCCCACTGTCATGGTGAGGGAAGGGCCAGGCTAGAACCCAGGGTTGGGGTGCGGGGCTGTAGTCAGTACGTGGGAGGGGAGTGCTAACTCAGCAATCTGTCACACTGGTAACGGCTTTGTTCTCTCCCTGTAAGAGCCTGGGGACCCCAGTCAGGGAGCAGAGTCCTATCGTGCAGTACAGTCCATGCCCCCGAGAACTCAGGCTGCGCATCAGACAGGACGTGACAGGAGCCTGGATGAGAGATGGTGGTAGCACTGATTGCCGTGACCCCTCCCCGAATCATGTCTCATCAGTACTAGGATACAAGTGACACGAGATGGAGGAAGTCATTGCAACCAGTAGTAAGCACTTATCGAAATCACAAATGCCCCACAGAATGGGTCAGTGAAGCACAGTGTGGGAATTGAGGGCAGGGCTAGCAGCGGGGCTGCCAGGTGGGATCAAGGAGCACTGGCAGAGTTAGGTGTCGGGAAGTTTTCACAGGACCTGCCCTTGTCTGTACAGTGGCGTAGCTGATGCGTCTCCTTTGAGTTCTGTCTGCACAGAGGGCACAGGGAGCCCTCTGTGCTATAGTCATCGCTCCCTCAGGAGTAGTGACCACTGAAGCTGTGCATACTGCCCTGACGAGGTACGTCGACACACCATTCGGGAGTGATCCCCCAGCCTGGGTCCATAGACGTGGGCAAGTGGGGCTCATGCTAGCACTCTAGAAATAGCTGCGTACACAGAGCACTGAAGTTGAGCTCACACTCTGAAGCCTACCCCCACCCTAGGCGTCAGAACACTGGAGAACGCTAGGTGATTATAGGTCTGTCAGCCCCACACTGATCCAGGGCACAATAATGGAATAGCAGAGAGAGGACTCAGATGGGAAAGACAGGAAGGGAACAGACAATGAGCACAGCTGTGTGGAAGACAGATCCGGACTGAGGTGGGATCTTGTTTTGATGAGATTACAGGTTTGGTTGATTAAGGTAATAGTGTTGATGTACAACACTTACCCTTGGTACAACATGACATTTTGATTAAGAAACCAGAATGACACACAATCAACATGGCACACATTAAATTCATTCAAAACTGGTTAACTAATAGGTCCCCAAATGTAACTGTAAAAGAGAATCATCACTGAGCAGGAGGGTTTCTAGTGCAGTCCCACAAGGATCAGTTCTTGGCCCTCTGCTATTTAATATTTTAATCAATAACTTAGAAGAAAAACTCACCGCTGATGAAGTTTGCAGATGACACAAAGATTGGGGGGGAGGGGTTAAACGAGCAGCGAAGAGGACAGGTCACTATAGCAATCTAA
This sequence comes from Aldabrachelys gigantea, assembly GCA_026122505.1. Taxonomy (NCBI): domain Eukaryota; kingdom Metazoa; phylum Chordata; order Testudines; family Testudinidae; genus Aldabrachelys; species Aldabrachelys gigantea. Next base: position 147,953,403 of record CM047483.1, read on the forward strand.
GACGGGCACAACTAAACAATGTGTTTTAAATATGGCCAAATGTGAAGTCATACATCTAGGAACAAAGGGTGCAAGCCATACGGACATGATGAGGGATTCTATGCTGGGAAGCCATGACTCTGAAAATAACTTGGGGACTTCAGGTGGATAATCAACTGAGCATGAGGTCCCAGTGTGACGTTGTGGCCAAAAGGGCTAGTGTGAGCCTTGGATGCATGAACAGGGGACTCTCAAGGAGGAATAGGGATATTATATGCCCCCTGTATTTGGCATTGTTGCAACCACTGCTGTGATAACGTGTACAGTTCTGGTGTCTGCGGGTCAAGAAGGGTGTTGATAAATTGGAGACGGGACAGAACATTTAAAGAGCTGGAAAGCGTGCCTTATAGTGACTGATCTCCTTAAGTCAAGCTCTGAGGAATACCAAGGAGAAGGTTATGGGATGATTTGATCACAGACTACAGGTACCTACATGGGGAACAGAAATTTGACAGTAGAGGGTTCTTCAGTCTACAGAGAAAAGGTCTAACACGATCCAATGGCTGGAGGTTGAAGCTAAATGAATTCAGACTGGAAATAAAGTGCTAATTTTTAACAGTGGGGGTAATTAATCACTGGAACGATTTACCAAAGGTCTTGGTGGATTCTCCGTCACTGGTTATTTTAAAATCAAGATCTCGTGTGTTTTTCTAAAAGATCTGCCCTAATTCAATCAGAAATTAATTCAGGAAAGTCTTATGGCCTGTGTTATGCAGGAGGTCAGACTAGAGGTGAACACAGTGGCCGTGTTATCTGTGAGCCGATGAACCAGAGAGGCTGGTGTCATGGACACTTAGATGCAGAGCTCTTTGTTTGTGCAGCATGGTGCTCTTGAGATGTCAGAGAAACGTTCAGGTTCTGCTTCAGCAGTAAGCCGTCTCCTAACATCCCCCCTTAGCCATATACCCCCTTCTCGTCTCCCTCCCTCCACTCCCAAAAAAGATGTCTTAGAAGATTTTAGCTTCAGAACCAAGGCCTGGGACCTGAAAGCCCCTGAATCAAACTCTGCCATCAAGTCTGTTGATCAGTCCTGTAGCCCTCAGGATCCCTGCAGCTGCCATCCAACTTGGGTTATATCCAGTGTCTGATTTCTCGAGATCAATGACTACCTTGTCTGGTCCATGGAGGAGCTGTTCATGCACACCTGTAACATGTCACCTTATTCCTGTGGGGCTGATCTATTGGTTCTGGTCAATCCAGCAGAAAAACCAGCCAACATTGTTTCCACATCTGCAGCCTCTCGTTAGGGGCTCTGGGGATCATCCTCCTAAGAGACAGACCCCACCTCCACAAATAGCATCTAGTGACATCTATATCCTCCCAAATTACTGTGAGTAAGGTGTTTGATGACAAAGAAAGGGCTAACTTCCTGCCCTTCCTCATCACCACCTGAGGAAGCAGTGTGGACCCCCTCTTCCTTGTCACCCCAAAATCCAAGAATCTTCAAGGCCTTCTGGGGACCTAGTACGAGAACTGCACTAGTGATTATCTGACATGTTTGAGCCTCAGCACAGACCCTGAATGGAGGTCGTTATCCATGAATAACTTAAAGAACCACCGAAGGACTCCCCAGTGCAACACTGGGCTCTGTGCCTCTGAAAAGGCAGACAAATTCCAGCTGTCCATCAAACAGACTTCGGGGGTTTTCTTCACGCATCCGCTTCCTAATTCCCTTGCCGTGTCTGCAGGTGAGAACTAGAGCAAACCTGTAAATCTACTCCTCGAGACATATGAAGCCAGACTAGATTTACTGGGGAGGAAGCTGTACCCTTCTGCAGTTCTGCAGCTGAGAATAGCTAACCATCAGGCTCTGCTAGTGGCATACGACTTCTCCTGGGACAAAAATCTTTCCTGAATTCTGAAAAGAATGAAAGTGATGGAGGGCCAATGGTCCGATGAAGCACTTGCTCACAGGTGCTTATGACACAGAAATCAAGCCCACAACAGAAGTGATCAGTGGGGAAGCTTCATCCCATCCTGGCTCTGAGAAGACTGCGCTGAAAGGACACGTGCTTGCACATCATTACTAGGCCAGCTCACAGCAAGGACCCTGGATTCTGCACAGCAGAAGATCTTCACCAGTGCAAGAGCCTCCCTTTTGGCCTTTCTGGGTCATCAAGTATCTAACCATAGCAGCAGCTCACATAAGCAGCCAAGGGATCCACATGTATCCTTGTTTAGGTGACCCTCTGAGGAGTTCTGCACAGACAGCTCTCCACTTACTGGGACCAGAAGAGTCTCCATTCACATCAGTGGAGCCAACAGCTTTCACAGGAGATCCCACCAATTCAATAGTAAATTCAGCACGTCTGTCACAGGACTGATGCAAACGATTCTGGCAGCATTTTAGTATATCTCAATGTAAACATCTACATCTAGGAACAAAGGATGCAGACCAAGGTTCAGGAGTGACTTGATAACAGTCTATAAGTACCTACATGGGGAACAAGTATTTCTTCAGTCTACCAAAGAAAGGTGTAAGATGATCCATCCAGTGGCTGGAAGTTGAAGCTAGACAAATTCAGACTGAAAATAAAGTGTAGACCTTTAACAAGAAGGGTAATTACCCCTTGGAACAACTTACCAAGGGTCATCATGGATTCTCGATCACTAGCAATTTTAAAATCAAGATTAGATGTTTTTCTAAAAGATCTGCTCTGGGAATTATTCTGGGAAAACTCCACAGCCTGTGTTATTCAGGTCAGATTAGATGATTTCCGTGTTCCCATCTGGTCATGGAATAAATGAATCTATGAATTCACCTCTTCAGGTCTTAGATAAAACACACAAACACTCTACACCTTTTCTGGAAACTTATGGGGTTCATGGTACTGTACCCTTATAATCTATTATCCAGACGCAACTTGAGATCTATCCAGTTAGTTAATTCTGCAGGCCAGTGATCACCTATCATGGTTACGTTGCCCTTCTGTCTTCCACCTCCATCTGTAGTGGTAGGATCAGGCTAGGAACCTTACTCTGATCACCCAACAGTACAAGGCCTGTGGAAGACTACAGAGACCCAACTGTCTGTCTGTCTTGGGTATTTACATAGCCCCCATTACTGCAGAATGGAAGAGCCCCATAATCCTATTTATCCACCCAACACCCCTGTGAGGTCGGGAAGTACTAGCATCTCCATTTTACAGATGGGGAACTGAGGTACAGAGAAGCTAAACGATTTACCCAAGGCCACACCGGAAGTCCGTGGCAAAGGAGAGGTAACACACAAGTGGGTTGGAATTAGGAGCAGTTTGTTTGCCAAGGCTTTTCTTCCTCTCATCAGTGCAGAAGTAGTTCAGCATACACAGACCACAGCCACTGTCGAGGGGGGAGCTCTGTTCAGTCTTTGATGTCTTCTAGATGTCAAGAAACAGTTCAGTTTGGGGAATGTGATCTAATGATGGTGGCTGGCTGTCTCACAGACAGAAGTGGCAGGGTCCAGCAAAAGTGCTTCCCCAACGCCTTGGGGAACAACCTCAGCAGACCTATCTACACAAAGCAATACAGATCCAGACGAACACGGCTACCCCATTGATACTATCTACACAAGACAGATCACCAGTGGCAACAGTTCTATTCTAGAGAGAGAACGGACTCTGGGGAGTAACCCAGTGCTTCAGCCTGGCCCGGAGCTTAGCAGTTCTACAGGGTTCCCCCCATGCTTCCAATTTCCAGAGCAATAATCAGGAAAATGAAACAAGCCGTGGCCTGAGGGCTGTTGCAAGCCATAAAATGGGTTCATCAGTACTGGTATTCCCATCTCCCAGACAGCATAACCCCTCCACAGCCCTGCTTGCCTGGATCACCTCTCCCAGAAACAGGGACACACTGCCCACCCGAAGCCAAAATCTCTACAACTAGGAGCCTGCTTGGTGGCAAAACCCTGACAGACTGGGACTGGGCGTGCGCCTCAACGTGCAGCCAACCTTATCAGAGAGCCACGGTCTGTCCACAAGGCAAACTGCTGCAGCAGACTGGAAAAAGTTCTGTCCCTGGGCCCTTCACAGATGAGCAACTCCAGCACATGTACCTGCTGCCCTAGACTTTTTGCCATCACTGAAAAAATCTGAGGTGACCTTAAACACAGTCAAAATGAATCTGGCAGCCACATCCACTTACCACGTTCCTACTCCCAGATCCTGGAGTTACGTGCTTCCTAGACAAGTGACCCACACTTTCTCACCACCATCTTTCTGGGACATCGTCTGTCCCTGAAGACTACATTCCTCATAGCAATCACTTCAGCTAGGGCTGTCTGTGAGCCCCAGGCCAGACCGGCTGATCCTCCCCCATAAGCACAAGGTAACTTCACAATTCCTGACCCTAAAGTGAATCCCATCTCATAATCAATCCCTCATCTTACCTGTGCGGTTCCCTAAACCATATTCACTAGCAGGGAAGCCAGGACCCTCCGTGATTTTCTAAACAGGAGTAAATCCCCTAGATCAGTGTTTCTCAACGACCAGTCTGTGGACGGGTGCCAGTCCTGAGATATCCCTGACACAGTTTAGGAAGACCGCAAGCCAGTGCCTGGTATAAAAAAGGTTCAGAAACACTCTCCTAGATTATTTGTGGCCTCTGCATATTACCATAGTGTAAATCCTAAATAATTATAATAATCCATGAGGAAGATGCCCTGTGCTCAGAGACATCTGACTCAATGAGGCTCTGCATTCAAACTTGTGATAACCTTGGAGGTGTACGTGACAGATTTAGAACACATCCCACCAGATCTAAAGCATGCCTCAAAAAGGGCAGTCTCTCAGTTCTGTCTGGTGGCTGCCTAGGATTCACTTCCTGAGCTAAAGAATGCAATTCAGGGGACCAGCATCACAGTTCCCCTGAGACCCACCCCTCGGGGTAGTGCTGTGGAGAGGGGATCTCTGCTAGCAGCCTTGAAGCCAAAGAGAGGTTACTTGGGGGAACTGTGGCTCTCCAAGGAGACTCACTCCCACATACCAAGGGGGGCTACAGTTTGGGTTGGAGCATTTGGTCCCAGGAGAGCATGTGTGAAGCCCCAAGAGACAGTTCCCACTTTGGCCCCAAGGGTTTTGTGTTCCCTGGCTGGTGGCACTCGCCCAGTTCCTGCTGCCTGGCTTCTTTGGATTGTTTAGAGTCTCTCTCCACAGAACAAGCTGGGCTCAGGCTGGATTACCTGGCTAGCGCTGGGAACAGCAGTGGTGAAGACAATGCAGTGTGTGCTTCAGCACAAGCAGGGAAGCCTGGCATGGCCCCGAGCGTGCACACTCCCACGCTGCACTGTCTGCACAACTGTTACCCACGCTGGCAGCATTCAGGCCAGGCCATGCCCAGCTTTGCTGGTTACACATAGCCTCAGTCACTTATCCCCACCTGACCCATGAAAGGAAGAAAATGGCACCATTTCATCCTCTCTTTCCCCAGGTCTTGACAGTCCCTGCTCGTAGCATCACAGCGTCCCCAGCCCAGAGCCTCTCCCGGGGATTCCCCCCCTCTGGCACGCTTTGTCGAGATTGGTAGTGGGGGCAGGGACAGTAGAGAGGTCTCTGGTAACCAAGCACCTCAGTCGCTGCTGTGGCCCTGCTCTGCTCCTGGTTCTCAGGCACAAAGGCCCCAACCAGAACACAGCAAAATGTGCTACCAGAAACACCCGCCAGCCGAAATGGTGTCTAACCTCGGACTCACGGGTCAGGAACACACAGCTCAGAAAGTGACAGGCCTGGGACCAGGGTGGGACAGAAGCACATGTGGGTCTCAGCTGATGGACATGTCTCCTAATGAGGGACGGCAGAGACAGAGGTGGCTGCTCTTTGGACTGGCATACTCTCCCTGGATCTCCCACACATTAGTTACTGAGCTGAGACAGGCTGAGGCTGTGAGAAAGGGCAGCCTGAGCAGAGGGCGTGGGGTGTGGACATGGGCTAGTCTGAGAAGCTGGGGCAGATCTATTTCTCCCTGGAGTCTCCAGCCAGGGGCTATGTCTCCTCTCTAGAGCGGGCTGCAGACACCATGCCCTCACTCCAAGGAAGGAAAGGCCCAGAACCAGGTGTTTCCTGGCTACCTCCGACACGATGACCGGACAAAGCCAGGGGTCTGAAGCACCCCCAGAAGGTGGGTTCTGAGCCAGTTCTATTCCCCAGAGGCCTGACTGAACAGTGAAAAGCCAAGGCAGCAGAGCTACCTGGCCAGGTTCATTCAGTGTGCGGCAGCCTCTCTCCTCTGCCCCTTCCTGCCAGCACATGGCTCCTTCCAGCCCACTCCAAAGGAGGGGCGACGGGCTGGGGGTGGGATGGGGACATGCAGAGGGGTGTCAGGTCAGCAAGGGCTGGAGAAGCTCCCAGCGTGTTCCCCTTTTGAAACCTGTTTACTCTGCTGCTCCCTCAACCAGAGTGAAGGGGAGGGAGAGAGACTCCCCCAGAGAAGTGCTGGAGACCCATCAGCCAAACACTAGCACCCAAGGAAAGGAGCCACCCTGCCCCAGTGTCTGGGACCCTACAGCTCGAGGGTCCCAGACCTCACATGGCTGGCACCTCACGTACCCTTTGAAAACAGGGGATGTAGGTCAGAGCTCAGCAAACTCCTCACCCAGCCCCGTGTGACCACCCTGGCCACCAGTGGTTTCCCCACCTCTGCAAACCCACCTACCCAGCCCCATAAGGCCTGGCATGAGCTGGAACAAAACCAGGCACCCAGGCTCCACCAATCTTGATTCAAGGGACCCCTGGCTCAGAAATTGGGTCCTACGGACCTGCTGTGCCTAGGACTCCTCAACACCAGCCCCAGGCTCTCAATACCCTTTAGCTCCCCCTGCAGACCAGTCCCCAGGCTTCCCGTGCCTTGGGCTCCCCATATCCACTGGCCCCGGGCTCCCCAAACCCCATGCTCCCCCGCCCCACAGCACCTGTCTGTAGGGTCCCCCAAGGTTCCCCATGGCCCCTGACTCCTAATGTCCTGTGACTCCCCCCTAGGGTGACCAGACAGCAAATGTGAAAAATCGGGACAGGGGATGGGGGGTAATAGTATCCTATATCAGAAAAAGACCCTAAAATCGGGATTGTCCCTATAATATCGGGACATCTGACCATCCGACTCCCCCCACACTCCCCATGCCGGGGGTCCTGTATCCCTGTGGTCCCACACAGTCCTCCGAACCTGTATGTTCCCCATGCCCTGTGCCCTGCGCTCCCCCAGGCTCCCCCAGTCACTGCGTTCCCCCTGGGCTCCCCCCGTGCCCTACGCTCCCCTGGGCTCCCCCCGTGCCCTGCCCTCCCCCCGGGCTTCCCCCCGTGCCCTGCCCTCCCCCCGGGCTCCCCCCTGTCCCCCCGGGCTCCCCCCGTGCCCTGCCCTCTCCCAGGCTCCCCCCGTGCCCCGGGCTTCCCAACCTGCAGCCCCGCGTCCCGCAGCCCCGGCTCCGCGCTCGCAGCGCGGCCGGTCACGGCCCCTCACCTGGCCCCGCAGCAGCTCCCGGCGCCGGGCTGGGCAGCGGCAGCTCCAGGGCCGCGTGCCTGGCTGCGCTGGTTGCCGGGCCGGGGAGGAGGAGCTGGAGGAGGCGGAGCCGGGAGGCAGGTCGGTGCCAAGCGATGTGTCATCAGCGGGGCGGCATGTGCGGGCTGGGCGGCCACGGCAGGGAGCCCGGGGGTGGCCGCAGGGGCGGGGGGCATGTGCTGGGGTTGGGGTTGGGGTTGTGTAGGGGAGGGGGGGCGAGCAAGCCGGGGGTGGCCGGGAGGCGCCGGGCAGTGGGGGGCATTGGTGCGGCTGGGGCTGAAGCAGGCGCCCGCTCTCGGGGCGGCACTTTGAAAGGCATTGAAGCGATGCAGGGAAGTGCCTGGGGCTGGAGAGAATCCCCAGCAGGAGTCTCTCGAGCTGGCTCGGGTGAGCGCAGCAGAGAGGGGATGGAGGGAGGGTGGCTTGACCATGGGGCGTGAGCACCTTGGCTGGGAGAAGCTCCCGGGCCCTGTAGGGGAGGAGGTGAACCCAGACCGTGCCTGGAAGCTGAACCAGGCACACAGGAGAGGCCAAGCAAACTGTTCCCACCCTGGTGAGTAACTGCTGGAAGTGGAACCAGCTCCTAAGCAAAGGGCAGATTCTCCCTCTTCTTGGTGTCTTGAAACCAGGACTGGAGGCCTGTCTGGGAGGTGCTTTAGCCAGACACAGTCAGGGCAGAGGAAATTGGCCCTGTTCTTTGGCCTGTGTTTACAGAGGTCGTGTCTGGCCTGCAGAGCCCTGAGGGGCTGAGCGGCGGGGTCTATGGGATAGGCTGGCTGGCTGCGTGTGTGACCCAAACCCCTCCTGCGTGTGGGATTCTGGCCAATGTAGTGGTACCCAGACGAGACCACTTAGAGAGAGAGGTGATGAGTCTGCCTTACAGCCGGCTGGCTTTTCGCTCATGCAGTCGAGCCTCATGCACTAAGCTCCTGAGATCCCAGGTTCAATCCCACCCACCAGTGAACGGGTCTGTCAGCGTTACACGTGCAGCAGGATAGGGCCTGTGCTGGGTGGGGGTGTACGAGTCTGGCCTGGCCTTGGAGAAGAGCCCCACTCCAGCTGAGTGTTAATGCTGCTGCTGGTGGCAGAGCTGGGTGGTTCTTGTGTGTGATGAAGGTGCCTCCTGCCTTCAAGTCTGGACAGAATAACCCTGCCAAGGAGACTTGGCACATCCAGCCAGGCTGGTGTCTGCCGCCCAGCCAGTGCCTGCGGGGGGAGCCCCTTCCCATGGCTGTGGGAGTCTGATGCAGAGCTTGGCACTGCAGAGCGGCATGCAGTGCCCTGCTCACAGCTACTCTGGGTGTGGTTTACAGCCCCAGCTATGACGAGCCCTTCATAAGGCCTGAAACACCCCCTCCCACCTCTGCCCTGACTCCCAGCTGCCTCATTCAGCCCCCTCCCCAGCCCCTTAGGATTATGATCTGTCTGCTGGCAGTGCCGCCCAGGCGGGATAGAGTTCCTGGCGCTGGGGCAGCACAGACACAGAGCACAGTGCTTCTCCCCTGGAAGAGCCCAAGGACAAGATGACCGGTGCCATCAGAAGGGTGTCCAAGAGGATGACCCCCCCCCAGTCGTTAAGCACACACAGACCTTTGCTTTGTTGTTTGTTGGTATGTTTTTAACTTCAGCTGTACTCTCCTACCAGCCCAGCAGTCACTCCCTGGTTGGTTTCTAGTAGGTATTATGGCAAAAGTGGGTCGTAAGCCACAGCTTCCCCATGCTCTGTATTCTCCCCCTTGCCTCCGAGCCCCCTCTTTCCACATACCTGATTGCTGTGGTTATTGGTTTTACAGTAGTGCCAAGAGACCAGGGTTCCACCATGCTAGGTGTCATGCAAGCATCTAGCGGGGACAGTCCCTGCCCCAGGAGCTCCCAGACCGCATGGGAGATGAGGGAGCAGGAGTACACCAGACAGATGGGGGAGCACAAGGGGCAGGGAGACAGGAATGGTCTTGGGGCGGCTGGGGGGTTATTGTAGGCCTGGCGGCAGAGGGAGCTTCAGGGAGCCAATGAGGTGGCCTTGTGGAGTTTAAGGGGAGCTCGCCCTGCATGTGAGGGCAGTGGGGAAGAAAGTGCAAAGGTGGGAACTGCGGCAAGTGCCCAGTGTCCGCTGTCCCCTCCTCTGTGCCCCTGATCTCCATCTTCCCACCACCAGCAGCCCTGAGCCCCCTGCAGGTTTTTTTCTTGTAAGATCCATTGGCTGGAGACGTCCACAATCGCTGCACCTGGTTGCTGGGTTGTTGCATGTGCAGTTTGATTCCAGGCAGCTACAAACAGCTCACTGCTCGGTGGTGGGGTTGTGACATCACAGGTAACTCAGCAGTCATGTCACAACGGGGCAGCTCATCTGCATGCTGCAGTCCTGCTAGGGAAACGTCTTTATCTGAATCTCCCGGAGGTTGTGTGAGTCGGTTGTGCTGCTGGGCAGACTGGTGCTTTGCTGGCAGATCTCTAGCCAGTGTGTGCACAGCTTCCCTGTTCCCTAGCTGAACCATATCCATATATATGGCAGGGTCTGGCTGCTTCCCTTCCCAGTAATGTCATATCAATGGAAATACAGTTTCATTGGTACAAGGTGTAACAGGCAGCGCAGTGAGTTCACCTGAATCTAATTCCAGCAGCTGCTAGAAGAGCTGTTTTCACATGACTTAACTAATCTCATCAAATCTCGAAGAGATCAGCTTGCTTTAGCAGTGTCCGTCCTGTCAGGTTGCTCCCAAGCCCCAGTTTTCTATGTAACCTTCAGTCTCACTCAGCTCTGCTGGCTGCTCCTCCCAGAGGAAACAAGCTGCATGCACTGGACTCATAAGAATGGCCGTACCGGGTCAGACCAAAGGTCCATCTAGCCCAGTATCTGTCTACCAACAGTGGCCAACGTCAGGTGCCCCAGAGGGAGTGAAGCTAACAGGCAATGATCAAGTGATTTCTCTCCTGCCATCCAACTCCACCCTCTGACAAACAGAGGCTAGGGACACCATTCCTTACCCATTCTGACTAATAGCCATTTATGGACTTAGCCACCATTAATTTATCCAGTTCCCTTTTAAACATTGTTATAGTCCCAGCCTTCACAACCTCCTCAGGCAAGGAGTTCCACAAGTTGACTGTGCGCTGCGTGAAGAACTTCCTTTTATTTGTTTTAAACCTGCTACCTATTAATTTCATTTGGTGACCCCTAGTTCTTGGATTATGGGAACAAGTAAATAACTTTTCCTTATCCACTTTCTCCACATCATTTATGATTTTATAGACCTCTATCATATCCCCCCTTAGTCTCCTCTTTTCCAAGCTGAAGAGTCCTCACTTCTTTAATCTTTCCTCGTATGGGACCCTCTCCAAACCCCTAATCATTTTAGTTGCCCTTTTCTGAACCTTTTCTAGTGCTAGAATATCTGTTTTGAGGTGAGGAGACCACATCTGTACACAGTATTCGAGATGTGGGCGTACCAGTGATTTATATAAGGGCAATAATATATTCTCAGTCTTATTCTCTATCCCCTTTTTAATGATTCCTAACATCCTGTTTGCTTTTTTGACTGCCTCTGCACACTGCGTGGACATCTTGAGAGAACTATCCACGATGACGCCAAGATCTTTTTCCTGACTCGTTGTAGCTAAATTAGCCCCCATCATATTGTATGTATAGTTGGGGTTATTTTTTCCAATGTGCATTGCTTTATATTTATCCACATGAAATTTCATTTGCCATTTTGTTGCCCAATCACTTAGTTTTGTGAGATCTTTTTGAAGTTCTTCACAATCTGCTTTGGTCTTAACTGTCTTGAGCAATTTAGTATAATCTGCAAAATTTGCCACCTCACTGTTTACCCCTTTCTCCAGATCATTTATGAATAAATTGAATAGGATTGGTCCTAGGACTGACCCTTGGGGAACACCACTAGTTACCCCTTTCCATTATGAGAATTTACTATTAATTCCTACCCTTTGTTCCCTGTCTTTTAACCAGTTCTCAGTCCATGAAAGCACCTTCCCTTTTATCCCATAACAGTTTAATTTACATAAGAGTCTTTGGTGAGGGACCTTGTCAAAGGCTTTCGGGAAATCTAAGTACACTATGGCCACTGGATCCCCCTTGTCCACATGTTTGTTGACCCCTTCAAAGAACTCTAATAGATTAGTAAGACACGATTTCCCTTCACAGAAACCATGTTGACTATTGCCCAAAGTTTATATTTTTCTATGTGTCTGACAATTTTATTCTTAACTATTGTTTCGACTAATTTGCCCGGTACCGATGTTAGACTTACTGGTCTGTAATTGCCAGGATCACTCTAGAGCCCTTTTTAAATATTGGCATTACATTAGCTAATTTCCAGTCATTGGGTTCCAAAGCTGATTTAAAGGACAGGTTACAAACCTTCGTTAATAGTTCCGCAACTTCACATTTGAGTTCTTTCAGGACTCTTGGGTGAATGCCATCTGGTCCCGGTGACTTGTTAATGTTGAGTTTATCAATTAATTCCAACACCTCCTCTAGTGACACTTCAATCTGTGACAGTTCCTCAGATTTGTCACCTACAAAAGCCGGCTCAGGATTGGGAATCTCCCTAACATCCTCAGCTGTGAAGACTGAAGCAAAGAATCCATTTAGTTTCTCCGCGATGACTTTATCGTCTTTAAGCACTCCTTTTTTATCTCGATTATCAAGGGGCCCCACTGGTTGTGTAGCAGGCTTCCTGCTTCTGATGTACTTAAAAAACATTTTGTTATTACCTTTGGAGTTTATGGCTAGCCGTTCTTCAAACTCCTCTTTGGCTTTTCTTATTACACTCTTGCACTTAAGCTGGCAATGTTTGTGCTCCTTTCTATTTGCCTCACTAGGATTTGACTTCCACTCTTTAAAGGAAGTCTTTGTATCTCTCACTGCTTCTTTTACATGGTTGTTAAGCCAGAGTGGCTCTTTTTTAGTTCCTTTACTGTGTTTCTTAATTTGGGGTATACATTGAAGTTGGGCCTCTATTATGGTGTCTTTAAAAAGCGTCCATGCAATTTGCAGGGATTTCACTTTAGTCACTGTACCTTTTAACTTTTGTTTAACTAACCCCCTCATTTTTGTATAGTTCCCTCTTTTGAAATTAAATACCACAGTGTTGGGCTGTTGAGATGTTCTTCCCACCACAGGGATGTTGAACGCTATTGTATTATGGTCGCTATTTCCAAGCAGTTCTGCTATAGTTACCTCTTGGACCAGTTCCTGCGCTCCACTCAGGATTAAATCTAGAGTTGCCTCTCCCTTTGTGGGTTCCCGTACCAGCTGCTCCATGAAGCAGTCATTTAAAGTATCGAGAAATTTTATCTCTGCATTTCGTCCTGAAGTGAAATATTCCCAATCAATATGGGGATAATTGAAATCCCCCACTATTATTGGGCTCTTAATTTTGATAGCCTCTCTAATTTCCCTTAACATTTCATCATCACTATTACTGTCCTGGTCAGGTGGTCGATAATAGATCCTTAATGTTATATTTTTATTAGAGCATGAAATTTCTATCCATAGCGATTCTTTGGAACATGTGGATTCGCTTAAGATTTGTGCTTCATTTGAATCTCCATTTTCTTTCAAATACAGTGCCACTCCTCCCCCTGCACGACCTGTTCTGTCCTTCCGATATATTTTGTACCCCAGAATAATTGTGTCCCATTGATTGCTCTCAGTCCACCAGGTTTCTGTGATGCCTGTTATATCAATATCCTCCTTTATCACGAGGCACTCTAGTTCACCCAGCTTATTATTTAGACTTCTAGCATTTGTGTACAAGCACTTTAAAAACTTGTCCCCATTTATTTGTCTGCCTTTTTCTGATGTGTCAGATTCTTTTTCATGTGACTGTTTATCATCTGATCCGGCCCCTACATTGTCCTCTTCCGTCCTCTGTTCCTGACCATAACCTGGAGATTCCCTATCATCAGACTCCCCACTAAGAGAAGTCTGTGTCCGATCCACATTCTCCTCTGCGGCAGTCGGCTTTCCCCCATCTCCTAGTTTAAAAACTGCTCTACAACCTTTTCAATGTTTAGTGCCAGCAGTCTGGTTCCACTTTGGTTTAGGTGGAGCCCATCTCTCCTGTATAGGCTCCCCCCATCCCAAAAGTTTCCCCAGTTCCTAACGAATGTAAACCCCTCCTCTCTACACCATCGTCTCATCCACGCATTGAGACTCTGAAGCTCTGTCTGCCTACCTGGCCCTGCGCGTGGAACTGGGAGCATTTCTGAGAATGCCACCATAGAGGTCCTGGATTTCAGTCTCTTCCCTAGCAGCCTAAATTTGGCTTCCAGGACATCTCTCTTACCCTTCCCTATGTCACTGGTACCTACATGTACCACGACCACCGGCTCCTCCCCAGCACTACGCATAAGTCTGTCTAGATGCCTCAAGAGATCCTCAACCTTCGCACCAGGCAGGCAAGTCACCATACGGTTCTCCTGGTCATCACAAACCCAGCTATCTATGTTTCTAATGATTGAATCTCCCATTACTAACACCTGCCTTTTCCTAGCAACTGGAGTTCCCTCCCCCAGAGAGGTAACCTCAGTGCGAAAGGCAATCCCAGCACCATCTGGAAGGAGGGTCCCAACTATGGGAAGGTTTTCTTCTGCTCCCATTGACTGCTCTGCTTCCCTGGGCCTTTCTTCCTCCTCAACAGCACAGAGGCTGTCTGAGCAGAGGTGGGACAATTCTACAGTGTCCCGGAAAGCCTCATCAACATACCTCTCTGCCTGTCTTAGCTCCTCCAGTTCCTCCGCCCTGGCCTCCAAAGTCCCTATGTGGTCTCTGAGGGCCAGGAGCTCCTTGCACCGACTGCACACATACACCACCTGCCCACAAGGCAGGTAGTCATACATGCTACACTCAGCGCAATAATCTGGATAGCCCCCACTCTCCTGCTGGGCTTCTGCCTGCATTGTCTCCTAGTTAATGAAAGGGTGGTTTAAAGAAAGGGGTTTTGGAATATGGGTTGGATTATAGGTTTTAAGGGAACTACAGGGGAACAGGTAGGACCAACAAGGGACCCCCACTCCTCTTCCAAACTCCCTTGCAAAACTCCCTATTAGCAGCCCCTGATCACTTGTGCGCAGCTTTATAAAGCCCTGGCCTGAGTTAATGCCCCGCCCACTGATTAAGGCTCAGCCAATTACCAGAGGCTTTGAGCTTTCAAACCTTCCTTTGAAGCTCACGGCCTCCAACTGCCAGCCACAGCACACGGTCCTTCAAACAAACAAACAAACAAACAAACAAACAGACAGACTCCGGGGGGAAAGGGGAGTAGGCTGCTCTGCCTGCTAACACCATGGCACATGGCATTCCCTTCTCGAGGAGCCCCGGGTCCTTGTGCTGGGGCGGTTCCATTCGGAGCCACAGGCCAAGGCAGTCTCTGTCCAGGAGCTGCCGTCAGGTCTCTCCTGAGCTGGGCTTGTGGGCAGGTAGGATAGGTGAGAATGTGAGTTTCCAGCCTGTCCTATGTCACATGCTCACTGCCTCAGAAAGGGCCCTTGCCACGCACGCTGTGTGTCGCCTGCACCCCGAGCAAAGTCATGGGCATGGACTGGGTTGGAGCCAGGAGACATCCATTACAGACTTTGCAGGCAAGTCATGCCTGCAAGGACTGAAGGAATATGGATCAGTAGGGGCAGCTGATGACCCCTGTGCCAATGCAGGACTCTCTCTGCAGTTTGCCCCAGCAAGGCCCTGCGGTGTCTTTGTGCAGGCGCTGCTGACACAGCTGTGGGCCAGTCGGGGACACAGCTCCTGGCTTGCCATGTTCACTCTTTCACTTGTATGCTAATGGGATTGATTTTTATTCATTTACTGTTTAGCTGGATCAGTTTCTGGGTCCTTGGAATGTTTTCCAAGCCTCCCCATGTCCTTGGATTCACTGCACCTGCTACGTGATAGTCCTGAGCACAGGGGAAAGGTGCAATGTGGAACAGACCCTGCTCCACGGAACAGGGCCCTTCACTGGCAGTGCAAGGAGCCCCCAGCACGCTGCTCCCCAGCCTCAGCTGTGCCCTGGTGGGACTCTCTTCTGGAGCTTAGTCTCCAGCGCTCAGTCACTTCCTACTCTCTCTGCCGATACTGCTAATAAGGGGCCACTTAATGCCGTTTGTGCTGTGCGCCTTCTGGGTCATCCTGTGCACACTTCCCTTCACCAAAATCACAAGTAGCCACCAGATGGCAGCACTAGTCCGTCACTGCTGACCTGGGGTCAGATTTCAAGTGGTTCTCAAACCGTGGTGGGACCCTGTCTTAATGGGGTCACCACAGCCAGTGTTAGACTTGCTGGGGTCTGGGGCAAAGCTGAAGCTGGTTGCAGGGCTCAGGTTACAGGCCCCCTGCCTGGGGCTAAAGCCCTTGGGCTTCGGCTTTGGACTCCCCACCTTGGGCGGTGGGGCTCAGGCTGTGGTTTTGGACTCCTGTCCAGGGCAGTGGAGCTCAGGAGGGCTCAGGCTTGGTCCTCCTTCGCAGGGTCGTGTAGTAATTGTTGTCAGAAGGGGGGTCATGGGGCTGTGAAGTTTGAGAACCCCTAGATTAGGCCTAGCAATGGAATATTCCCTCCCCAAGCCCCCCCGCCAGCCTGGGGCTAGATTTTAACTAGTGTCCCCTAGAGGGGAAAGGCCTCCTAGCCACCTCTTCACACCCGCTGGCCAGTGTCTCCTGGTGACTGGCAAGGCCTCATTTTCATTGTGTTTTCCCATCGAGCTGGATGAAATGTGGGTTACAGGGGCTGGGAAGGAGCTTCAAGCCCTGCAGCATCATGGGCAGCTCTCACGCTTGGGTACGGTGGGCATCAGCAGCCAAGAAGAGCAGAAGGTAAAGGGGGTTCACGTTCATGCACATAGTGGTTGGTATGAAAGTGGGTCTGAGGACAGATGGGTCAGTTTCCATTGGCAGGGAACCTTCCTTTTGAGCCTTTGCAGCGTGAGCCCGTCCCTGGGTCGCAAACTGCCATGACTCTGTCCCCAACCCTCACATGGCTCCGTTGCCCCTGCCTGGCGGAGCTGTGTCCTGCACTGGGTTGTTGTGTGTGTGGCTTTACCTAGTGGAAGAGGCCTCTTGCGGAGAACACTCCTCTGCCTCTGCCCCGTAGATGGGGCTGCTGAGTGCTTGCTGGGCAGGGGTGGTAGGTTCCAGACATTGTCAAGTGTCAGTTAAATGAACCAAATGGGACCCGCATCACCGCTGATGCGTTAGAGTGTTTCACAGTGGTGAGGGGGTTGCCTGGGCAAGATTGCAAAGCCTTGGAGCCAGGCTGTTGCTCGGCGGTGGGAGCAGGTTGAACAGGAGCACAGGACACATTCTCATTCCCCCACATCACACAAGTTGTGTAGAACCCGGGGACACGTTCTCCTGGCTGGGAGAGAGCAGACTGGGTCCGCGGCCCGGTGCCAAGGGGAGGGATGTTCATCAGAACTTAGGCTGGTGTGAGTGAGGGCTGAGCCATTCCTGGGGAGAGATGTGCTTAATGCCTGTGGAGCAGGCACACTGGGCAGCGCTCACTCTGTCCCCGGTGTCCCTGGGTACCCATTGCTGGCACTGTCACATCTAGTTCTGGTTTCTCAGGAGATGGTGCGGGGCAGGGCGTGGGACTGGCAGCTCCCTGTCCCGCTCTGCCATTGGGAAGAGGGGAGGATGAAAGCACAGTCTGGCTATGGATGGGCTGCTCTGTGCCAGCAGCAGGGAAGGTGACTCTCTCAAGCACTCCCTCGTGAGCACCTCCCAAGGAAACCCAGGTGCTGCTTAGGGTCCCCTGAGGATCATCCTCTGGGTGCAGTCAGCTGCGGTTTCCAAGGATCACACCCTGCCCAGCTGCCATGGCTAGTTCAGCTGGGGGTGTGGTTTTAATGTCAATGACTTGCTGAGCTAACCATAAACCGTGGCTTTAAAAAACTTTGTAGATGTCACTCTGTGGCGGTGCTGGCCTGACAAGTGGTGAGTGAAGTCCTCTGTTCGAGCTGCTGTCCTACAAGCGGAAAGCTCTGTAGCACATTAGCCACGTCCCAAGCCATCTAGTGCCTGTAAGCGCTAATGCTACATCTTGGAACATCTTGGCAGCGCTGCTGCCTGGGGCTTGTGACAGTTCTTGGGGTACCAAGGATTGTGAGTTGCCTTGTTCCTCACTGCCTCTAGCAAGGGGTGTGATGAACTGGGACTGTTCTTAATGTTTGCTCTGAATACTGTGTTGGTGCCTCAGTGTCCCCTAGGCAGTTCTTAAGTATCTAGGTGGTGGGATAAGGGGGTGTGATTGCTGCAGAGCAAAGGGCCAGTGCACCTAAATGCCTGGCACTCTGTCTCCTAGCAACTGATGGCCTGGGCCCCTCCTCTGCAAAGGTGCCAGCTGAAGGTGTTGGAGACAAAGAGATCAGGTGACCTCCTGGCCCGGGAAAGGAGCTGAGCAGAGAGGAGGGGCTAGAGGGGGTGATTAGTCTGGAGCTTGCTGGGGACGAGGAGTGAAGGGCAGACCTAGGGGTCTGGCTCACTGCCCCCCAGAATGGACCCAGCCGAGGGGTCTGGTTCGCTGTATCTACAAGCTCTGTTTTAGACCCTGTTCCTGTCATCGAATAAACCTCTGTTTTGCTGGCTAAGAGTCACGTCTGACTGCAAAGTGGGGGTGCAGAACCCTGTGGCTTCCCCAGGACCCCGTCTGGGTGGGCTCGCTGTGGGAAGCGCATGGAGGGGCAGAGGATGCTGATTGCTCCAAGGAGAGACCCAGGAGGTGAAGCTGTGTGAGCTTCTTGCCCTGAACAAGTCTGCTCCAAGGGAGAGGAGGCTCCCCAAAGTCCTGCCTGGCTTAGTGGGGAGCAGTTCCAGAGCATCGCCCGGGGACTCCGTGAGAAGGGGTCACCGTGACGGGTCCCCAGGGTGAAACCTGGGCTGTAGAACTGCTGAGCCCTCCACACCCACCAGCCTGGGCTGTCCCTCATGCTGATGCTGCATCATGCGACAAACCTCTGGCAGGCCCTGCACGTTCACAGCCAGCCACAGGCAGGGACATGGGATGACGTCCCAGCCACTCAGGGATAAGGCTGCGATTTAGTCACAGGTGTTTTTAGTAAAAGTCATGGACAGGTCACGGGCAGTAAACAAAAATTCACAGCTGTGACCTGTCCATGACATGTACTGTATGTCCCTAACTAAAACTTGGGCTGGGGGTGTCCCGGGACCCCTGCTGGTGTTGGGGGGGCAGGCAGTGGCATGTGGCCTGGGACCCTCTCTGATGTGGGGGGAACGGGGTTGGGGGCTGGCAGGCTCCCTACCTGACTCTGCAGGGCTTCCTGGAAGTGGCTGGCATGTCCCTGAAGCTCCTAGGAGGATGGAAGGCCATGGGGCTCCGCATACTGCCCCCGCCATGAGCGCTGGCTCTCAGCTCCCATTGGCCAGAAACTGCAGCCAATGGGAGCTGCAGGGGTGAGCTGGCAGAGCCCCCTGCCCCTTCTGCCTAAGAGCTCCTTACACACCTTTCTGTAATGTGTAAGCACAAAAGCACTGTGATCCTGGGGGTACTCAGTTTGAGAGACGTGCGCTGGAAGTCTTATGCAGCCAGGACAAAAACACCCTGGGAATTTTTAAACATTGTAGATGACAATTTCCTAACTGAAAAAGTGTTGCAGCCAATGTGGGGGAATTTGTTATTAGACCTTGTCCTAGCAGATAAAGAAGAACTGATTGCAAAACTTAACGGTAACTTAGGTACAAGTGCCCATGACTTGATCACATTTATAATGTCCAAGCAGAATAAAGTCCAGACCAGTAATAGATATACTCGGTGCTTTAATAGGGCCAGTTTCACAAAGCTGAAAACAATTATGAGCCAGATCAGCTGGGAGGAAGAATTTAATCAGAAAAATGTGAATAATAATTGGGAATAGTTTAAGAACATCTTACTAGATGCCCAAAAACCCATAGCCCCGCAACTGAGGAAGAAGACCTGTGCTGCTTAAAAAAACAACCTAGGTTAGAGGGGAAGAGAAGGCAGCTTAGATAGATAGATAGATAGAAAGAAAGGGAAGTTTATAATGATATTAACCAGAAGTTAGGCATTGTACAAAATTGATAAGGGAATCCAAAGGACACAAGGTGAACTCTCTGGCCAACAGAGTTAAGGATAATAAGAAAGAGTTTTAAAAAATATTTTGGGGGGGTGGGAATGTTACTGGTCTGTAGATGGACCACTAGATGGGAATTGTAGAATTAGCAATAATTGGAAAAAATAGAAGTGTTCAATAAATATTTCTGTTCAATATTTGGGGAAGAACAGACGATGCAGTCTCATCATATGGTGATAACACTCTTTCCATTCCATTAGTCTCACTAGCGGATGTTAAACCGAAGCTACTAACATTAAAAGATTTTAAAATCAGCATATCCAGATAACTGGTAGGCAAGAGATTTAAAAGAGCTGGTTGTGGAGCTCACTGGACCGTTAATGCTGATTTTCAATAAGTCTTGGAGCACTGGGGAAATTCCAGAAGACTGGAACAAAGCTAATGTGCAATTTTTAAAAAGAGTAACTGGGCTCACCTAGGTAAATTACAAGCCTGTCAGCTTGACACTGATCACAGACAAGATAGTGGCACGGCTGCTACTGGAGTCAATTAATAAAGAACTAAAGGAGGCTAATGGAATTAACATGGGCTTTTGGAAGGTAGATCCTGTCAAACTAACTTGATTTTTTTTTTATGAGATTACAAGTTTGGCTGATAAAGGTAATAGTGGGAATATAATGTACTTAGGCGTCTGTAAGGCATTTGACTTCGATACCGTAAGACATTTTGATTAAAAACCTAGAGCAATATAAAATTAATTATGTCACACATTAAATGGATTAAAAACCAGCAATTCTTCAAGAGCGTCCGTGTGGGTGCTCCGCTGTGCCCTGCGCCTCTGATCAGAGGATTTTGGTAGCAGCGCTTTTTCAGCCTGCACATGTGCCCCACACCCACACTAAGGCTATACGGGGCTGCGTGTCAGTTCCTTCTCCATAGCCTTCAGCCTGCAGTGGGTCCCACTGCTGTGCCTGTTCTCTGCTACTATGCAGGAGTTAGTTAGCAGAGAGCGTTTGTAGTTGTTGGATCAGCAGTTCCCTTTTCTTTCATTCTTTCTTTCACTCGCTGGAATGCTAAAGGTGACTCTCTTATCATGTGGCTATTCCAGTCAGCGATGGGCATTCCCACTGCCTGTGCTGTTTGGGTGATACCAATATCCCTAGTAAGTGCAAGATACTCATTTTCTTCAAGGGTAGACATCCCCCCCTACCCCATCCCCCCAAAAAACTGGGAGATCAAATTTAAGCTGCAGCTGATGGAGCAAGCCCTGTAGCCTCGTCCATATTGATATCTTGGTCACTGGATGCCGCTAGAGAAATAGGTGGTACGGTGGCAGCAAGTACATCTATGGTACTGAAGACCTCAGCAAAGATAGTTCCATTACCCACCTCTGAGCACAAGGAGATGAGTAAATCTCCAAGAAAATCTTTAGTATCAGAGGGGTAGCCGTGTTAGTCTGGATCTGTAAAAGCAGCAAAGAGTCCTGTGGCACCTTATAGACTAACAGACGTATGGGACCATGAGCTTTCGTGGGTCACATGCATCCGACGAAGTGGGTATTCACCCATGAAAGCTCATGCTCCCATACGTCTGTTAGTCTATAAGGTGCCAGAGGACTCTGCTGCTTTTACAAGAAAAACTTTGTCACCGACACCCAAGAAGAGTATGGAGCCCTCCCACGCAGGCACCAAGTGATGTTGGTACTGCAAAGGCAAAGAGGAGTCCATCATCTGAGACAGACATAGTCCCAATCTCTGGTACACATTGTCACCCTGGCAGAACAAGTCATGCCAGAGTGTATTCAGGCCCATTCACCTGGGTATTAGTAGAGATCAAAGTGATTGTTGAAGGTAGAAGAGTGTATTTGATATTTAAACTCCATGAAAATTACTGGGATGTTACCTGCATTGTTTTCACTGATCTGTCTCCTGCTGTAATACAGCAACATTGACCGTGTGTGCACCCCTGTAATAATCAGCCCATCAAGGAAGCCTTGTGGGATGCTAGTGAAGGACTTTAAGAGACAAGTGCTAATTTCAGAGCAAGTGGCCACCATGTGTGATGACCAGAGGTCAGTGACTCAAAGTGCATTTCTCATGCACCGCCATCAAAGGAAGAGCCCACGTGAGTGGTGACCCTGTCAGCTTGTTTTCTGCGAGAAGAAGCTGTGAGTGTGGAGTCAAGGAAAGATCCTGCATCTCTGTCCTGGTTGGACTCTTACAGAGCAGGGTACCAGATGCACAGCGGAGATCCCCAGAGACAATCTGGGCACCCTGAAAAGACTTTTGGGAAACTGGCAGTTCATTACATCACTGCCACAATTTGCAATTACAAACCATGACTCACCCGTACGTATATTTTACCTGCTTTAAACTCTCAATAACTCTCACTTCCTTGTCTTAGCTAACCCTTCTGTTAGTTTGCTATAGAAGTGGATGCCAGCACTGGCTTTGGTGTACACTCTAGGCTGCCAACTGATCTGGGGTAAGTGACAGTCTCTCAGGACTGGGGGTACCCGGATGTGTGATTTCTGGTATAAGTGACTCTTCTCACTCAGGGCAGGTTCTTTGGGTGGAAGAGAGACTGGGAGTCTGAGGGGACTGTCTGTGACTCCAGGGGAGGACTGGTACAGAGATCCAAGAGTTCCAATTTGTCACTGGCTTGATGAAATCTAATTACAGACCACACCACCACCTGGGGGTGTCTGCCCTGTTTTTTGACAGTCTGCCCTGAGGTCGGCACTCCCAGTGGTGAGCCACTGCAGACAGTGGGACATCGATACCGAGAGCAGCAGAGACATAGCGGTGATGAGTTCTTAGCCTAATGATGAACAACATTTGGAACCGGTAACAGGAAAATCACCAGTACCAAAGACCACTGAGGCACCTACAGTGCCGAGGGAATCAAAGCGACTCAATCCCAGGTCAAGCACTCAGTACCAGCTGCATTGGTACCAAAGCTGCCCTCCACAGGTCCTGCTTGATCCTCTGTTTGACACCATTGGTGCCGCAAGAATTTAGGTACCCTAAGGACCTGATAGCATCTTTGGAGTCAGAGTTTGCTGTTAATGAGTGCTTGGGGGTTGTCAGCAGTCAGATTCTCTCAGTAACTGGCCCACCAGTATCCTGGAATACCATGTTTGCCCTTGGCTGTCTTGCAAATGTAACAGCTATCTCCCCCCAGGAATATGTGGAAAAGGACTCTTCATACTCTTAAGTTACATCCACGTTTCCTTTGTCTCTTCCAGGACACACTGCTCTCCATCTTAAACTGATGTACTACGCAAGATAGATGCCAAAGGGCACCCACTTGGCAGGGACACACATGGCTGCCTCCCCCTGTGCAATTTGGGCCCCTCAGTAGCCTTGCTATGACTGTTCTGCTGTCAACAATTTGCATAGAATCATGGAAGATTAGGGTTGGAAGGGACCTCAGGAGGTCATCTAGTCCAACCCCCTGCTCAAAGCAGAAACAATCCCCAGATTTTTACCCCGGTTCCCCAAATGGCCCCCTCAAGGATTTAACTCACAACCCTGGGTTTAGCAGGCCAATGCTCAAACCACTGAGTTATCCCTCCCCCAAGTCATTGCACCACCAGAAGGAACAGAGAAGGGCCCACTCACCTCAACCTCCTCTACCACCATCTATCTGAGAGAAAGAGACCATGGAGGAGCAAGAGGTCAGGGCAGATAAGGAGGTGACACCTCTTATTAATATTTCTTCCTCATCACCTGATAAAGCTGTGATGCCTCGGCTACCTTCTATGGTGGATGACTTTAGACAATTTCAGGAACTGATGAGATGAATTGTTGATGCAATGCAGATTCCCTTAGAGAAGTTTCAGAAGTCCCACCATAAACTCCTAGATGTATTACATACTGCAGCATCGATGAAGATTGTCATTCTGGTCAATGAAGCTCTCAGGGAGCCTACTAAAACTGTTTGGCAAACCCCAGCTACTGCACCACCTACACACAAGAGGGCGGATAAAAAGTATTACATCCCTGCCAGGGAAGTAGACATTTCTATTTTCCCACCCAGCTCCGAAATCCTTGGTGTTGGAGGCTGTTAATGAGCAGGGCAGACAGCACAGCAAAGGACAAAAAGAGGTTCAGGTTCATGACATAGCAAAGGGCCAAAAGAGGTTCATGTTTGGCCAGGAGTGCCTGATGGTTTGCTATTCTGAATTAAAGTGTGGCAAACCATCAGGCACTCCTGGCCAAACATGATTATCTAAACAACAACAAATTTAATTCCTTTATTGAGCACCTGCTAGTGGAACATCATGACTGATTTAAAGTGGTTATACAAGAGGATTAGCTTCTGGCAAGAACATCGCTCCAGGCCTCATTGGATGCTGCAAATACGGTCGCTCGATTGATATCCACTGCAGTGGTCAGGGTTGAGCATCTTGGCTGCAGCTGTCCTGCTTCCCAAGAGAAGTTTGAAGCCCTGTCAAAGACCTCCCCTTTGGTGGTCCCAAGCTCTTTGCAGACTCCATGGATACATTTCTCCACACACTAAAGGATTCGAGGGCCATGCTGCAATCTTTAGGGATTATAGTCCTGTAAATAAGAGGAGATTTAGCGAGTTTCAAATGGCACACAGAGCATGCCTTTGAATACCTTGTTAATTGAATTGTCTCGTTAGACTGACCCCCTACTTGGTAAGGCAACTCCCATCTTTTCATGTACTATGTATATATACCTGCTACTATGTTTTCCACTCCATGCAGCTGACCAACTGGGTTCTAGCCCACAGAAGCTTATGCGCAAATAAATGTGTTAGTCTCTAAGGTACCACAAGGACTCCTTGTTGTTTTTCCTGATACAGACTAACACGGCTGCCCCTCTGAGTTCTGATGGATTGTTCCAGTGTGTCTACCACTCAGTCAGCAGAGGTTTACAGCTGCAACTTAATATACCCCCTCCACCCCCAGAAGGCCCCTTTCAGGCTACGTGGGAGAGTATGACATTGGACAGTTGGGCTTTGGAAGCAGTAACATCTGCTGACACTATCCATTCCCCCCCGCCCCCAGAAGGCCCCTTTCAGGCTACGTGAGAGAGTATGACATTGGACAGTTGGGCTTTGGAAGCAGTAACATCTGCTGACACTATCCGTTCCCCCCCGCCCCCAGAAGGCCCCTTTCAGGCTACGTGGGAGAGTATGACATTGGACAGTTCGGCTTTGGAAGCAGTAACATCTGCTGACACTATCCGTTCCCCCCCGCCCCCAGAAGGCTCCTTTCAGGCTACGTGGGAGAGTATGACATTGGACAGTTCGGCTTTGGAAGCAGTAACATCTGCTGACACTATCCGTTCCCCCCCGCCCCCAGAAGGCCCCTTTCAGGCTACGTGGGAGAGTATGACATTGGACAGTTGGGCTTTGGAAGCGGTAACATCTGCTGACACTATCCATTCTCCGCCCCTCCCCCCCCCCAGAAGGCCCCTTTCAGGCTACGTGGGAGAGTATGACATTGGACAGTTGGGCTTTGGAAGCGGTAACATCTGCTGACACTATCCATTTCCCCTCCCCTTCCCTCTTCAGAGCCCTTCTCATGATCAATTGCTGGCACAAGAGATTGCCTTCTTTCTGTGTTTGTGAGGCATGAACCAGTTCCTGTACAGCACAGGGGACAGGGATTGTGTTAAAAGCACCTCCTGATTCCCAAGAAGTATGGAGGATAGAGACCAGTTTTAGTTGTCAGGTCTCTAAACAGATATGTAAAACAGCAGAAATGTATGATGGTGACCCTTGCACCCATAATTCCCTTGTTAGAATTAGGAGCTTGATTCGTGACTGTCGACCTACAAGATGCATATTTTCATATCACTATTCCCTCCTGACACAAGAGATGTCTTTGATTTCTAATCAACAAGCACTAGTCATAGTGGGTGGTTCCTTTCGGCCTGTCTTCTGTCCCAAGAGTGTGATCAAAGATTCTGGCACCTACATTGTTTTGGGATAGTAGTTTTCCTGTATCTGGACGATGGGCTGATCAGAGCAGATCATATCAGGGAGCGTTGGCAGTAGTAAAAATGACGTGTTCTCTGTTTGGCAGCCTGGGCCTCCAAAAGAACCTTGAAAAATCCATTTTGAGTCCAACACAGAGTCTGGACTACATAGGAGCTTCTCTGGATGCAGTGGCAGGCAGAGTGTACCTTCCTCGCAGGTAGATGTAAGGTACCTGTAGTTCTTCCTGAAGGAGATTCCTCCTGAATCTCATCTCAAAGATTCAGGGTCGTTCTCAAGTAACAGTAAGAGATTGTCTTCAACTGCTGCAGCAAACGGCGGAACCTCCAGGCTAGGAATATCACGTGGAAGGCTCAGGAGTTTAGTTACCATTTGTAATTTAGAGAGAAATGTCTGCTGAGGTCATCTGCCAGGTTGTTCTGAATACCTAGGAGGAATGAAGCTGAGATGACTATCTGGTTGGCTATGTGTCACTTCAGCAAAGAGAGATGGGGAACGTACTGCTCCCTGATGGATGACGTACTGCATGCATGCCACATTGTCTGTCATTATCTTTATTGACTTGGACCTGATCAGTGGTAGAATGTGTAAGCAAGCATTTTTGACAGCTCTCAGTTCCAGAACATTGGTAGGAAGAAGCTGCTCCTGTAGTGACCATTTGCCCTGAACCTTATGAGATCCCAGATGTGCCCCCAACCCAGACATGAAGCGTCCGACTTTATGACTCTGGTAGGGGGATTCTGGAAGAACGGAACACATTGCACATGTTTTTGTTGGATCTTCTACCACTTGAATGATTGTATAACCCACTGGGGAATGACAGTAACCTGGCCTTGACTGTGCTTGCTTGGTTTGTAAACAGTTTGCAGCCATCCCTGTAGACCTCAAAAGACATTGCCTGGTGCATTGTACTACAAAGATGCAAGCTGTGAGAGCAATGCAGCGATGTCTGGACAATCCAGGAAGTTTTTGGAAAGTGTAGGGGACAATTTCCTGGTGCAAGTGCTGGAGGAACTAGCTAGGGTGACCAGACATTCCGATAAAATAGGGACTGTCCCGATTTTTAGACGTTTGTCCTGCGTCCCTATCGATGTTTGGTCAGGATGTAATTTGTCCTGATATTTCGCACTCCTGGTTTTTGTTTTGTTCTGTTTTGTTCCACCAGAGGGACTCCGCTTCCCCCCCCCCTTCTCTCTTTCGGCCAGCGAGACTCCGGGACTCCGATTTTTTTGGTGTTTTTTTTTTTGCTCCACCGGAAGGACTACTCCCCCCGCCGCCTATGTGTCCCGATATTTTCTTCATCCTATCTGGTCACCCTAGAACCAGCTAGGGGCAGAGCTGTTCTTGACCTGATGCTCACAAACAGGGAAGAATTAATAGGGGAAGCAAAAGTGGATGAGAACCTGGGAGGCAGTTACCCTGAAATGGTCAAGTTCAGGATCCTGACACAAGGAAGAAAGGAGAGCAGCAGAATACGGACCCTGGACTTCAGACAAGCAGACTTTGACTCCCTCAGGGAGCTGATGGGCAGGATCCCCTGGGAGAATTACATGAGGGCGAAAGGAGTCCAGGAGAGCTGGCTGTATTTTAAAGAATCCTTATTGAGGTTGCAGGAACGAACCATCCTGATGTGTAGAAAGAACATTAAATATGGCAGGCGACCAGCTTGGCTTAACAGTGAAATCCTTGCTGATCTTAAACACAAAAAAGAAGCTTACAAGAAGTGGAAGATTGGACAAATGACCAGAGAGGAGTATAAAAATATTGCTCAGGCATGCAGGAGTGAAATCAGGAAGACCAAATCAGACTTGGAGTTGCAGCTAGCGAGCGATGTTAAGAGTAACAAGAAGGGTTTCTTCAGGTATGTTAGCAACAAGAAGTCAAGGAAGGTGTGGGCCCCTGACTGAATGAGGGAGGCAGCCTAGTGACAAAGGATGTGAAAAAAGCTTATGTACTCAATGCTTTTTTTGCCTCTGTCTTCATAAACAAGGTCAGCTCCCAGAATGCTGCACTGGGCAGCACAGCATGGGGAGGAGGTGACCAGCACTCTGTGGAGAAAGAAGTGGTTCAGGACTATTTAGAAAAGCTGGACGAGCACAAGTCCATGGGGCCAGATGCGCTGCATCTGAGGGTGCTAAAGGAGTTGGCGGATGTGATTGCAGAGCCATTGGCCATTATCTTTCAAAACTCATGGGGATCGGGGGAGGTCCCGGATGACTGGAAATAGGCTACTGTAGTGCCCATCTTTAAAAAAGGGAGGGAAGAGAATCCAGGGAACTACAGACCGGTCAGCCTCACCTCAGTCCCTGGAAAAATCATGGAGCAGGAGAGGAAAGTGATCAGGAACAGTCAGCATGGATTCACCAAGGGCTAGTCAGGCCTGACTAACCTAACTGCCTTCTATGAGGAGATAACTGTCTCTGTGGGTGAGGGGAAAGCAATTGACGTGTTATTCCTTGACTTTAACAAAGCTTTTGATACAGTCTCCCACAGTATTCTTGCCAGCAAGTTAAAGAAATATGGGCTGGATGAATGAACTATAAGCTGGCTAGATCACTGGGCTCAACAGATACTGATCAACGGCTCGATGCCTAGTTGGCAGCCGGTTTCAAGTGGAGTGCCCTAGGGGTCGGTCCTAGGGCCGGTTTTGTTCAACATCTTTATCAATGATCTGGATGATGGGATTTATTGCACCTTCAGCCAGTTTGCAGATGACACTAAACTGGGAGGAGTGATAGATATGCTGGAAGGTAGGGGTATGATACAGAGGGACCTAGACAAATTGGAGGATTGGGCCAAAAGAAACCTGATGAGGTTCAACAAGGACAAGTGCAGAGTCCTGCACTTAGAACAGAAGAATCCCATGCACTGCTACAGACTAGGGACTGAATGGCTAGGCAGCAGTTCTGCAGGAAAGGACGTAGGGGTTACAGTGGACAAGAAGCTGGATATGAGTCAAGTGTGCCTTTGTTGCCAAGAAGGCTAACGGCATTTTGGACTGTATAAGTAGGGGCATTGCCAGCAGATCGATGGATGTGATCATTCCCCTCTATTCGACATTGATGAAGCCTCATCTGGAGTACTGTGTCCAGTTTTGAGCCCCACACTACAAGAAGTATGTGGAAAAATTGGAGAGAGTCCAGGGCAACAAAAATGATTAGGGGGCTGAGGCACATGACTTACGAGGAGAGGCTGAGGGAACTGGGATTGTTTAGTCTGCAGAAGGGAAGAATGAGGGGGGATTTGATAGCTGCTTTCAACTACCTGAAAAGGGGTTCCAAAGAGGATGGATCTAGACTGTTCTCAGTGGTACCTGATGCCAGAACAAGGAGCAATGGTCTCAAGTTGCAGTGGGGGAGGTTTAGGTTGGATATTAGGAAACACTTTTTCACTAGGAGGGTGGTGAAGGACTGGAATGGGTTACCTAGGGAGGTGGAGGAATCTCCTTCCTTAGAGGAGGCTTGACAAAGCCCTGGCTGGGATGATTTAGCTGGGGATTGGTCTTGCTTCCTAACTGTCAGAGTGGTTAAGCACTGGAATAAATTGCCTAGGGAGGTTGTGGAATCCCCATCATTGGAGGTTTTTAAGAGCAGGGTTGGACAAACACCTGTCAGGGATGGTCTAGATCAGGGGTAGGCAACCTATGGCACACGTACCGAAGGCGACACGCAAGCTGATTTTCAGTGGCACTCACAATGCCTGGGTCCTGGACACCTGTCCGAGGGGCTCTGAATTTTAATTTAATTTTAAATGAAGTTTCTTTAACATTTTAAAAACCTTATTTATTTTACATACAACAATAGTTTAGTTATATATTCTAGACTTCTAGAAAGAGAATAACGTTAAAATGTATTACTGGCAAACAAACCTTGAATTAGAGTGAATAAATGAAGACTCGGCGCACCACTTCTGAAAGGCTGCCGACCCCTGGTCTAGATAATACCTAGTCCTGCCATGAGTGCAGGGGACCGGACTAGATGACCTCTCGAGGTCCCTTCCACTCCTACAATTCTATGGGTGGGCTGAGGCCGTGGGTCAGGCCAGGGGCCCCAGTGAGTAATCGCTCGGTTCTCTGCACCCCAAGGCCTGGGTCACTCAGCATATGTCCTGTTGACTCCCTGGGTCTGTCTCTCCTCAGAGTCACTACGTGGCCTGCATGGCAGCCATCCTGAACCAGATGGACGAGGTCCATTACAGCTCCTACGTCCAGGCCTTCTCAACCCGGACCGACCTGGTGGTGAGTCACCCGCTCAGCCTATGCTCTCCAGGGCCCGGCCTGGCAGCTCTCGGGGCTGTCGCTCGTCGTGGTGCTGGCGTATCACCCACCCCCAGGCCAGACAGCCCCTTCCCCCGTCCTGTCCCAGACACTCCCCAGCTGCTCCGCATCCCTTCTGCATGGCCCAGGCCAGTCCCTTCCCATGGGCTGCGGGCAGGGGTTTCCCACACCCAGCCAGGCAGTGCCCAGCTGGCAGGCCGCGCCCAAGCACTGGCCAGGCTCACTGGCTGTGATGTCTCGCTTTGGTGCATCTATGGGAGGGTGCCGCCTAGGGCCTGGGATGTGGGGGGCGAAAGCCAGCAGCTCCCAGAGCGTCACCAGCTGGTATCAACTCGAGCATTAGCTCCAGGAGCAGCTCTGCAGCAGAGGGGATGGGATGGGGTGAGGGGCTGCGGAGTCAGGGTGGGAGCAGGATTGAAAGGAGGAGACTGCAACAGACACCCCAGGGAGAAAGAGGGGCTTCGGGGCTGGTGTCGGGTGGGTCAGTGGGGGCGGGACGTGGGCCTGGCCAGACCCGAGCCTGAGTCACAAAGCTGAATGGCTGTGGGCGGAGGCGGGGG
This sequence comes from Aldabrachelys gigantea, assembly GCA_026122505.1. Classification (NCBI taxonomy): domain Eukaryota; kingdom Metazoa; phylum Chordata; order Testudines; family Testudinidae; genus Aldabrachelys; species Aldabrachelys gigantea. The sequence goes on from CM047483.1 coordinate 147,983,781, forward strand.
CTGGTGCTCTTCTGTGCTTGCCTTCCGCCTCACCAGTGCCCCCCAAGTGCTACCCCCCGCCAGATGTTGCTAGGAGATGGTGGCGGAGTTCGGGGTCCTGCGGGGTGGGATCTGTAGGCTGCGCAGTTATAAGAGGCTTGGCAGTGGCAGTGCTGTTCCCCAGCCTACCACCAGCCCCTCCCCCACAGCACCCCAGAGCCAGCTCCTGAGTACCCCGTCCCCTATGGCACCCCACCTCCAGCTCCTCAGCCCCCCCTTGGCACCCCAGAACCAGCTCCTCAGCACCCCCTCCTCCATGGCACCCCAGAACCAGCTCCTCAGCACCCCCTCCCTCATGGCACCCCCACTGCCAGCTCCTCAGAACCCCTCCCCCACAGTACTCCACCTCCAGCTCTACAGCACCCCCTCCTCCACGGCACCCCAGAACCAGCTCCTCAGCACTCCCTCCCCCACAGCACCCTAGAACCAGCTCCTCAGCACCCCCTCCCTCACAGCACCCCCACTGCCAGCTCCTCAGGAAACCCCCCCCACAGTACTCCACCTCCAGATCCTCAGTATCCCCTCCCCCACGGCACCCCATAACCAGCTTCTCAGCACTCCTTCCCCCACAGCACCCTATCATGGAGTCCCTGGGCGATGCTCTGGAACAGCTCCCCACAAAGCCAGGCAGGACTCTGGGGAGCCTCCTCTCCCTTGGAGCAGACTTGTTCAGGGCAAGACGCTCACACGGCTTCACCTCCTGGGTCTCTCCTTGGAGCATTCAGCATCCTCTGCCCCTCCGTGCGCTTCCCACAGCGAGCCCACCCGGACGGGGTCCTGGGGAAGCCACAGGGTCCTGCGCCCCCCACTTTGCAGTCAGACGTGACTCTTAGCCAGCCAGTAACACAGAGGTTTATTCGATGACAGGAACAGGGTCTAAAACAGAGCTTGTAGGTACAGCGAACGGGACCCCTCGGCCGGGTCCATTCTGGGGGGCAGTGAGCCAGACCCCCACGTCTGCACTTCACTCCTCGTCCCCAGCCAGCTCCAGACTAACAACCCCCTCCAACCCCTCCTCTCTGCTCAGCCCCTTTCCCGGGCCAGGAGGGCACCTGATCCCTTTGTCTCCAACACCTTCAGCTGGCACCTTTGCAGAAAAGGGGCCCAGGCCATCAGTTGCTAGGAGACAGAGTGCCAGGCATTCAGGTGCACTGGCCCTGAGCTCTGCAGCAATCACACACCCTTATCCCACCACCGAGATACTTAAGAACTGCATAGGGGACACTGAGGCACCAACACAGTATTCAGAGAAAACATTAAGAACATTCCCAGTTCGTCACATCTCTCTCCCCCTTCGAGACCGAACTGAGCGAGGTCACTCCAGCCAGTGAGCTGGGGAAGTTTGAACCCACCAACATTCCCATGGATGCCCAGCATCTCTCCCGTTCCCTCGGTGTGAGTTACACCAGGACAGTCCAGTCTCACGCCCTCCCTTAGGTCAAATGTGCTTGATGGCACTCGCAGGCCGCATGTGGGAAGGTTTATGCAGCTTGAACCCTTTTGCTACCCCAGTACCCCTGGGGTTCAAACTGGGACGGGGTCTTCTCCCAGCACCCTGATCCGTGATTCAGGCTCTCTTGGTTAAGAGCCCCCATCTTAGCCTTGGCCAGCTCTGGGCTTGGGCAGCCGCTCCCCACCTTGTGTCCCAGATACAACACCTCTGCCGTCCCCACCTTACACTTTCCAGCTTTTACCGTCAGTCCCACCTCCTTGAGGCAGCCCAGCCCCGTCTTCCCCTGGGACACCTGTTCCTCCCAGGTCTGGCTAAAGGTGCACATGTTATCAGTGTCTGCCAGGGCCAAGTTCTCCATCCCCCTGTGCTTGTCTAGAATCTCCCCAGGCCTAGGCATGGGGTCGGCATCGGACACCATGGTGGCTTTAAGCATCTGATAGCCCCCACAAAACCAGATCATCCTGTCTCGCTTGGGGATCAGCCCCACGGATGAGGCCCATGGGCTGTAAAACGGCTGGATCCCATCTAAAGCCAGCATGTCCTTGACCTCTCTCTCCAGGTTCTGGGCTGCTTTCCCAGTGACTCTGAACAGGGAACACTGGATGGGGAGATTGGCTCCCACCTCAGGGAAGAGATCCCCCAGGGGGTCTTCCCCCTTCTCTTCCCAATCCTCCCTTTCCGGGTCCAGGGGTCCCCTCACTCTCCTCCCATCCAGCAGCTCGAAAGGGAAGAACCCTGTGGATTCCTGGGGCAGCACCAGCTGCCTCCCGATTCCCCCCAGTTCTACTTCCCCTTGGGGAGCCCATTCCCGGTACAGGAATCCCTTCTCCCGCAGGACTCTGTCCCTGCAGCCTTCCCCAAGGGGGTTTGCAGCGCTGTGACCAGCAAGTTCCCTCAGCTTCTCCAAGGAGGGATCCCTCTGCAGCTTGGTCTGGGATTCAGCTGCTGGGGCAGGGAGTGGGACCTGCTCCCTCTCACTGGCTGGGCCTGGGGTCACAGCCCCCCTGAGCCTTGTCCCTGGTAGCTCCCTCCCTGCTGTGTAATCATTTCCCAGCAGCACGTCTGGACCAGGCAAACCTGACTGGCAGCCTACCTGCCCTGTCTGAGTGTCCCCCCACTCAGCTGGGGTCTCAGCTCCCCCTGTGCTCAGCGCTGCCCTGGCTGTCCCAGTGGGGGCAGGCAGCGAGCTCTCTGCTCTGGTCACAGCATCAGAGCCAGCGTGAGCCCCCTCTCCAGTGTGCAGGGGGGCGGGGAGCATCTCTCCCTCCCCCTCAGTCCCAGGGGGCTGGTTACAGGTTGACAGGTATCCTGAATCCAGCAGCCCCTCCCCCCTGCCAGCCAGGTCATTTGCATTTTCACTGACCATTTCCATCCCGGCCAATGGGTTCCCTGGATTTGAATTCAAACCCTCGGCCATTACAGGAGCAGGGCCTGGATCCTGTCCCAAGGGGAGACAGTCACCCCCCAACAGGGCCTCCCAGCCGATATCCTGGAGAACCCCAACTACCAGGCAGCCCGACGCCTCCTGGGTCTGCACAAGGATCCGGGCCATAGGCAGGGCGAGGGGCTTCACCCCAGGGACCTTCACCCAGGTCCCACAGTTCCTCAGCATCTGCGGCTGCACCACCACAGTTCTCTCTGTCCCAGGGCCTCGCCCCCGCAGGCGTGTTTCCCCACTGACCCCTGGGCAGCCCCCTATGTCTCTCCGCTCCACCATCGCCAGTTCATGCTGCTGCTGCTTCTCCTGCAGCTTTTCCACAGCCTCTTGCTCTCTCTCATGGTCCTCTCGCTCTCTCGGGCTCTGCTCCCATCCCATCCATCTCTGATCCCCTGATGGGGACCCCGATCGTGAAGACCCTTGTCTGGTTGGGGACCAGATACTCAGAGGTGCCTGGCTGCTGCTCCAGCTGCTCCCAGATCCTCTTGTAGCCCCATCTGGGTCAGGAATCTGCTCCTCAGAGCAGTCTTCCTCCTCCAACTGCACGATTAACTGTGCCTTGGTGAACTTCCCCATGCGTAACCCTCTCTTTGTGCACAGGATCACAATGTCCTTCTTAAGGAGATGGTGATAGGCCATCACTTCACCGTTCCCAAGTGGCTCTGGACTCACAGGCCTGTGTGCTCTTGGCTCCCCCATGGTTTCCAGGAAGAACCCCTGGTGTGCCAGCCCTTCTCGTGGTCACCACTTCTTTGCCAGGGTCGAGCTGCAGACTCCTCCGCCCCTGGGACTGCTCCTGCAATCCCCAGGAGAACCCTGCTACTGCAAAAATCCTTCTCTCTCTCAGGGTCGAGCGGCAAGCTCCTCCGCCCCTGTGACTGCTCGCTGCAATCCTCAGGGGGACCCTGTTACTCCAACAGTCCTTCTCGCTGGTCACACACTCCGAGAGGTTAACCACCCCCTGAAACCGTCCCTCTCTTAGCCTTCAGCACGCCTGGTCCTCCTTATCCCCCCTTTGTTTTACTGCTCCCCAGACACTTACTGCAAGAAGCGCCATTCACGGGGTGCAGTACATCCCACCGCTGCCATCTGTTGTCATGGAGTCCCTGGGCGATGCTCTGGAACAGCTCCCCACAAAGCCAGGCAGGACTTTGGGGAGCCTCCTCTCCCTTGGAGCAGACTTGTTCAGGGCAAGAAGTTCACACGTCTTCACCTCCTGGGTCTCTCCTTGGAGCATTCAGCATCCTCTGCCCCTCCGTGCGCTTCCCACAGCGAGCCCACCCGGACGGGGTCCTGGGGAAGCCACAGGGTCCTGCGCCCCCCACTTTGCAGTCAGACGTGACTCTTAGCCAGCCAGTAACACAGAGGTTTATTCGATGACAGGAACAGAGTCTAAAACAGAGCTTGTAGGTACAGCGAACGGGACCCCTCGGCCGGGTCCATTCTGGGGGGCAGTGAGCCAGACCCCCACATCTGCACTTCACTCCTCATCCCCAGCCAGCTCCAGACAAACCACCCCCTCCAGCCCCTCCTCTCTGCTCAGCTCCTTTCCCGGGCCAGGAGGTCACCTGATCCCTTTGTCTCCAACACCTTCAGTTGGCACCTTTGTAGAGGAGGGGCCCAGGCCATCAGTTGCTAGGAGACAGAGTGCCAGGCATTTAGGGGCACTAGCCCCTTCCTCTGTAGCAATCACACACCCTTATCCCACCACCTAGATACTTAAGAACTGCATAGGGGACACTGAGGCACCAACACAGTATTCAGAGCAAACATTAAGAACATTCCCAGTTCGTCACACACCCCAGAACCAGCTCCTCGGCACCCCCTCCCTCATGGCATCCCCACTGCCAGCTTCTCAGAACCCCTCCCCCACAGTACCCCACCTCCAGCTCCTCAGCATCTGTGACGATGTGGTTCTAGCGGGACCCAACTGAGAGTGCCAAATCAGGACCAATTGCTCAAACAGGGCAGTCACAGCCCAACGCTGGGATTTTTCCATCTCTAAGGCAAACCAAACCAGCCAGACAAAAGACTTCGGTGTCACCCCTCTGGCTAACCGCAAGTCACACAAGCAATTTCCTTAGACACTCCAGTCTTCCAGTATCACCACCAGTCCCACACTGGGGATGAATGGTTATAAAAACCAACACCCCAGTAAAAGAAAAAGGTTCTCTTGAGCCCAAAGGACCAAGCCCCAGACCCAGGTCAACATACACATCAGATCTTACCCACAAATCACGCTGTTGCCAATCCTTTAGAATCTAAAATCTAAAGATTTATTCATAAAAGGAAAAGGATAGAGATGAGAGCTAGAGTTGGTTAAACTGAATCAATTACATACAGTAATGGCAAAGTCCTTAGTTCAGGCTTGTAGCAGAGATGAAGTAAACTGCAGGTTCAAATTGACTCTCTGGAGAACATCCCCCGCTGGGATGGGTCATTCAGTCCCTTGTGTAGAGCTTCAGCTTGTAGCAAAGTCCCTCCAGAGGTAGGAAGCAGGATTGAAGACAAAATGGAGATGAGGCCTGTGCCTTATATAGACTTTTCCAGGTGTAAGAACACTCCTTTGTTCCTACTGTGGAAAGTTACAGCAAAATGGAGTCTGCAGTCACATGGGCCAGTTTCTGCATACCTTGCTGAGTCACAAGGCGTATTCGCCTCCTCTCAATGGGTAAATTGTGTAGGTGATAGTCCTTAATGGGCCATCAAGCAGGCTAAGCAAAGCTGACACCAGCCTGTCTGGGACTTTTTCCAGTAACACAGAACAAGTTTGAAATACAGACAATACACAGCCAATATTCATAACTTCAACTACAGAAATGATACAGACACACAGACAGCATAATCATAACCAGTAACCCGTAACCTGGTCTTAGACACCTTATATGACCCCCTTTACATAGAATTTGGTGCCACTACAGAACCTTGGTTGTAACCCATGTTCTATATGGTCCCAGTTTATATCAATAACGTCACAGCACCTCCTCCCGCACGGCACCCCAGAACCAGCTCCTCAGCACCCCATCCCTCACGGCACCCCCACTGCCAGCTCCTCAGAACCCCTCCCCCACAGTACCCCACCTCCAGCTCCTCAGCACCCCCTCCTCCACGGCACCCCGTAACCAGCTCCTCGGCACCCCATCCTTCACGGCACCCCCACTGCCAGCTTCTCAGAACCCCTCCCCCACAGTACCCCACCTCCAGATCCTCAGTACCCCTCCCCACAGCACCCTAGAGCCAGCTCCTCGGGCCCCCACCACAGCACCTCAGAACCAGCTCCTTGGCACCCCCTCCCTCACAGTACCCCACCTCCAGCTCCTCAGCACAAACCCCCCACCGGCACCCCAGAGCGAGCTCCTCAAAAACCTTCCCCCACGGCAGCCCCACTGCCAGCTCTGTGTCCTTGGCATCCTCCAGCCCGAGCGCCTCTGCTGCTGTTCTCCGTGGGCAGAGGCAAGAGACCCTTGCTGCCTCTGAGGGACCAAGTGGGGACAAGCTTGTACCCAGTGTATGAGGGTGGGGGGGATGCTGTGCCCTCTGCATCCCCACCCCTTCTGGTGCCCTGCCAAGGGGGCAGCTGGCCTGATCCTGTGCTGCTGGCTGGGGAGGGCTGAGCTGAGCTCATTGCCTGGCAGCCCCAAAGCCAGGAGGCATGTCTGTGTCCCTGCCCCCAGGCAGTGGGTGAGGAGGGCCAGTGTCCCCTGAGCCTGGGCCAGTCTCCTGCCCTTGGGCTCACACTGTGGCCCTGGGAGTGAGCCAGGAGCCAGTGCCGCCAGACTCAGAGGCCATGGTGGTGACACCAGCTAGAGACAGGCTAGTGCATGGGGGAGGAGCTGGCGCAGCCCGGTCCCAGGCCAGGAAGGAGACACTTTGCTCTTTGGGCCCTACGAGAGCCCTGAAGAGATGGGCAAACCCTTCCCTCACCAGCCGGGTGCCCCATCCTCTCGCCTCTTCCCCAGCCCGTCAGCCTCACCTCCCTTCTCAGTCAGCTCGCCCTGCCTGGGCTGGGCACTCTTGCCCCCAGGTGCCCCCAGGGCCCCCAGGCGACTGCAGCACCCTGGGTCCTAACAGGGCCTCCTTGCTTGGCAGGACTTTCTCATGGAGACCTTCATCCTGTTCAAGGACCTGATCGGCAAGACAGTGTATCCCTCCGACTGGATGGTGATGAACATGGTGCAGAACCGGTGAGCAGGACCCGGCCCCAGGCTGGTGGGAAGGAACATGTGGTGACTGGACCTAGCTGTGCGGCTCCTCTCCCACAAGAGCCAAGAGCTGGGGGGAAGCGTGAGCTGTCCAGGGCACATGCCCCGGCAGCCAGGCCAGGGGGATCTCCCAGCTCCAGCTCAGGGGTGGCAGGGCAAAGGTGCTGGGCAGTGAGATGCGCTGGAGGCTGTGTGGGTTAGGGAGGCACTGATGGCCGTGGGTGTTTGTGGGAGGTGGGGCACCTGGGAGATGTTTAGCCAGGAGCTGGGCTGGGGGTGTCATGGCAATGAAATAAAAATCTTAAATGAATCCACATGTTTCATAGAATCTCTATGGATAGTAATTTCATGCTCTAATAAGAATATAACATTAGGGATCTATTATCGATCACCTGACCAGGACAGTGATAGTGATGATGAAATGCGCAGGGAGATTAGAGAGGCTATCAAAAAAAAGAACTCAAGAATAGTGGGGGATTTCAGTTATCCCCATATTGACTGGGTACATGTCACCTCAGGATGAAATGCAGACACAAAATTTCTCGATACTTTAAATGACTGCTTCTTGGAGCAACTGATACGGAAACCCACAAGGGGAGAGGCAACTCTAGATTTATTCCTGAGTGGAGTGCAGGCGCTGGTCCAAGAGGTAACTATAACAGGACTGCTTGGAAATAGTGACCATAATACAACAACATTTAACATTCTTGTGGTGGGAAGAACATGTCAACAGCCCAACACTGTGGCACTTAATTTCAGAAAGGGGAACTATGCAAAAATGAGGAGGTTAGTTAAACAGAAATTAAAAGGTGCAATGACTAGAGTGAAATCCCTGCAAGCTGCATGTACACTTTTCAAAGACACCATAATAGAGGCCCAACTATCATAAGCCTAACTCCCAAATCTGGACCTTAGCGTCCAGAAATCTGGGTGCCTAGCATGAACCTCCAAGCTTAATTACCAGCTTGGATCTTATCTCGCTGCCACCAGACAGGAATTACAGCGCCTGCCTCGCTCTGGTCCCCCAAACTTTCCCTGGGGGACCCCAAGACTCAGAGGTCCTGAGTCTTACCACAAAGGGAAATAACCCACCTCCCTTCCCCCCTCTCTCTCCCACCCAGACTTTCCTCTCTGGGCTAACCTGAGAGTTACTGATACAATCTCTTTACGTCACAATACCAAGAAGCATGTCTCCTCTCTTCCACAAAGAGACAAACCCCAAATACAAGGAAACAGAGATGATTCTATCTCTTCCCCCTCCCACCAATTCCCTGGTGCTGCAGAGCTTACCCTCCATAGATCTAACACAAAGAGAATTCCCCTCCCCTTCGTTCCTTAACCTACCCAGAGAGAAAAAACTCAAACAAGTCTTAAAAAGAAAACTTTATATAAAAAAAAGAAAGAAAAAAGACATCAAAATATTCTCTGTATCAAGATGACAATACAGGGCTATTGCTTATAAGAAAAATATGAATAAACAGTCTGATTCAAAAAGATATCCAATTTGAAACATTCCAGCAAGCTACACGCATGTAAATACAACCAAAACAACATAAAAGCCTATATTGTTTTTCTACCTGTACTTACAATTTGGAAACAGAACATTAGAAGATAGAAAGAAGCTTCTCATAGCTGAGAGACAGAAAAAAGACTCAGACCCCAAAAATTCCCTCCCTGACTTTTAAAAATCCAGTTTCCTGATTGGTCCTCTGGTCAGGTTTGTGGTTCCCTTTGTTAACCCTTTACAGGTAAAAGAAACATTAACCCTTAGCTATCTATTCATGACAACCCCAAATTAAAAAAACACAGTAAAAGAATTTAAAAAATAGCCACCGTGGCTTAACAACCATGTAAAAGAAGCAATGAGAGATAAAAAGGCATCTTTTAAAGTCAAATCCTAGTGAGGTAAATAGAAAGGAGCGTAAACACTGCCAAATTATGTGCAAGAGTGTAATAAGAAAAGCCAAAGAGGAGTTTGAAGAACGGCTAGCCAAAAACTCCAAGGGTGGTAATAACATGTTTTTCAAGTACATCAGAAGCAGGAAGCCTGCTGAACAACCAGTGGGGCCCCTTGATGATCGAGATACAAAAGGAGCGCTTAAAGACGATAAAGTCATTGCGGAGAAACTAAATGGATTCTTTGCTTCAGTCTTCACAGCTGAGGATGTTAGGGAGATTCCCAAACCTGAGCCGACTTTTGTAGGTGACGAATCTGAGGAATTGTCACAGATTGAAGTGTCACTGCAAGAGGTTTTGGAATTAATTGATAAACTCAACATTAACAAGTCAATATTTAAAAAGGGCTCTAGAGGTGATCCCGGCAATTACAGACCGGTAAATCTAACTTCAGTACCGGGCAAATTAGTCGAAACGATAGTTAAGAATAAAATTATCAGACACATAGAAGAAGATAAACTGTTGAGCAATAGTCAACATGGTTTCTGTAAAGGGAAATTGTGTCTTACTAATCTATTAGAGTTCTTTGAAGGGGTCAACAAACATGTGGATAAGGGGGATCTGGTGGACATAGGGTACGTCTACACTACGGGATTATTCCGATTTTACAGAAACCGGTTTTTTAAAACAGATTGTATAAAGTCGAGTGCACGCAGCCACAGTAAGCACATTAATTTGGTGGTGTGCGTCCATGTATCGACGCTAGTGTCGATTTCTGGAGCGTTGCACTGTGAGTAGCTATCCCATCTCCCCCACCCCTTGGAATTCTGGGTTGAGATCCTAGTCCCTGATGGGGCAAAACACATTGTCGCAGGTGCTTCTGCATACAGCCTTACTCCTCCCTTCATGAAAGCAGCAGACAACCGTTTCATGCCTTTTTTCCTGGGTGAACTGTACGAACGCCATAGCATAGCAAGCATGAACCCTGCTCAGCTCAAGACCGCAATCACAGACGTTGTAAACACCTCGCGCATTCTCGTGCAGTCTATGCTGAACCAGGACCTGCAAAACCAGGCAAGGAGGAGGCAGCTATGGCAGCGTGGCGACGAGAGTGATGAGGACATGGACACAGAATTCTCTCAAACCGCACGCCCCTGCGCTTTGGAGATCCTGCTGGTACTGGGGCAGGTTCTAGCCATTGAACGCCGATTTTGGGTCCATGAAACAAGCAGAGACTGGTGGGACCGCATAGTTTTGCAGGTTTGGGATGATTCCCAGTGGCTGCAAAACTTTCGCATGTGTAAAGGCACTTTCATGGAGCTTTGTGACTTGCTTTCCCCTGCCCTGAAACACCAGAATGCCAAGATGAGAGCAGCTCTCACAGTTGAGAAGCGAGTGGCAATAGCCCTTTGGAAGCTTGCAACACCAGACAGCTACTGGTCAGTCGGGAATCAATTTGGAGTGGGAAAATCTACTGTGGGGGCTGCTGTGATGCAAGTAGCCAAAGCAATCATTAAGCTGCTGCTACGAAAGCTTGTGACTCTGGGAAATGTGCAGGTCATAGTGGATGGCTTCACTGCAATGGGATTCCCTAACTGTGGAGGGGCCATAGCTGGAACCCATATCCCTATCTTGGCACCAGGGCACCCAGTACATAAACTGCAAGGGGTACTTTTCCATGGTGCTGCAAGCCCTGGTGGATCACAAGAGACATTTCACCAACATCCGCGTGGGATGGCCGGGAAGAGTTCATGATGCTCGTGTTTTCAGGAACACTACTCTGTTTCAACGGCTCCAGCAAGGGAATTATTTCCCAGACCAGAAAATAACAGTTGGGGATGTTGAAATGCCTGTAGTTATCCTGGGGGACCCAGTCTCCCCCTTGTTGCCATGGCTTATGAAGCCATACACAGGCAGCCTGGACAGTAGTCAGGAGGTGTTCAACTACAGGCTGAGCAAGTGCAGGATGGTGGTAGAATGTGCATTTGGCAGTTTAAAGGCGCGCTGGCGCACATTACTGACTCACTCAGATGTCAGCCAAACCAACGTCCCCTTTGTTATTGCTGCTTGCTGTGTGCTCCACAATCTCTGTGAGAGTAAGGGGGAGACCTTTATGGCGGGGTGGGAGGCTGAGGCAAATCACCTGGCCGCTGATTATGCGCAGCCAGACACCAGGGCAATTAGAAGAGCACACCAGGAAGCAGTGCGCATCAGAGAAACTTTGAAAATGAGTTTCGTCACGGCCCAGGATACGGTGTGACTGTTGTTTGTTTCCCCTTGATGAATGCCCCCGTTGATTGACTCATTCCCTGTAAGCAACCCACCTTCCCACTTTGATTACGGCTTGATTTCTAAGGAAATAAAGTCACTATTGTTTAAAAATCATGTATTCTTTATTAATTCATTATAAAAAGAGGGAGAGAATTGACAAGATAGCCCGGATGGGGTTTGGAAGGAGGATAGGAGGGAAGGAAAAGGCCACTAAAAAATTTTCAAAGTAATGACAGCCTTTTGGTTGGGCTGTCCAGGGGGGTGGAGTGGGCGGGTGCATGAAGCCTTCCCCCACACGTTCTACACGTCTGGGTGAGGAAGATATGGAACATGGTGAGTGGTGAGGGTGGTTACACAGGGGCTGCAGTGGCACTCTGTGACCCCGCTGCTCTTCCTGAAGCTCCACCAGACGTCGGAGGATGTCAGTTTGATCACACAGCAGCCCCAGCGTTGCATCCCACCACTGCTTATCTTCCTGCCTACACCTCTGATCTTCCTGCCACCACCTCTCATCTCGAGCGTCTCTCCTGTCCTCACGTTCACTGGCATCTTTCCTGTAATTTGATACCACGTCCTTTCACTCATTCAGATGAGCTCTTTCATTGCGGGTCACTTCCATGATTTCCGAGAACATTTCGTCTCGCGTCTTTTTTTTCCACCACCTTATCTGAGATAGCCTTCGGGATGGAGTAGGGAGGCTTGAAAAATTTGCAGCTACATGAGGGAGGGAAAAAAGGGAGAGAAGTATTTAAAAAGATACATTTTACAGAACAATGGTTATACTCTTTCACGGTGAACAACACTATTCACCTTACATAGCACATGTGATTTCAGTACAAGGTCGCATTTTGCATCTTAATATTGAGTGCCTGTGGCTCTGGTGTTAGAGATTTCACAGACACAGGTCCAGACAGCAGAATTCGGCTTGCATGCGTCCATGGTAAGCCATTGTCTTTCGGCTTTTGCAGTCTTCATATACACAGTGCCCTCCTTTCCCAAATACCAAGCAAAGCCCATTCAGTGCTGTTTCTTTCCTGTTAATGTGCAGCAGCAGAAACCACCCCCCCATCCAATTCTCTTGGATGATCGCTTTACCCTCCCCCCACCGCGTGGTTGGTATCGTGGAAGATCACTGCTAAATACCCCCCTTTCCCCCACACTGCGTGGCTGGTAGCAGGGAAGATCCCTGCTAGCCAAACGCGAAAAAGTTCAGCGCCATTCCCACCGCCCCCCACCTCCGCTTGGCTACCTGCAAGGAAGGATTTCTTTTAAGCAACAGGCAAACAGCCCAGTAGGAATGGTCATGTCTGTCCCCTTAATTAAATTCCTGAATTTCAACTAGGTTACCATGAACGATATCACTCTCCTGAGGATAACACAGCGAGATAAAGAACGGATGTTGCTTGAATGCCAGCAATCACTGGGACCATACGCAGCTAGGCTTTGTCATGCAATGTTACCAGATTACTTGCTATTTGCATGGCATGGTCAAGGGTCCTACCATGGAGTACAGAATAAGGCTGCCCTGCCCAGAAACCTTCTGCAAAGGCTTTTGGAGTACCTCCAGGAGAGCTTCATGGAGATGTCCTTGGAGGATTTCTGCTCCATCCCCAGACATGTTAACAGACTTTTCCAATAACTGTACCACCCGTGAATGCATCCCAAGTCCTCAGGGCAAATTAATCATTAAAAAATGCTTGCTTTTAAACCATGTTTTATATTTACAAAGGTACACTCACCAGAGGTCGCTTCCGTGGCTTCATTGTCTGGGCTAGTGGCTTGGGAGGGCTGGGAGGGTAATTCCGTCTGGATGAGAAAAAGCTCCTGGCAGTTGGGGCTAACGGAGTGCTGTGTGCTCTCTGCAAGCTCGTTCTGCTCTTCCTCCTCCTCATCTTCCCCGTCCGCAGAATCCTCAGCCATGGCTGCGATTACCAATCCCACCTCGGAATCCACGGACAGGGGTGGGGTAGTGGTGGTGGACCCCCCTAGAATTGCATGCAGCTCAACATAGAAGCGGCATGTTTTCGGCCTGCCCCGGGCCTTCCGTTTGCTTCTTTGGTTTTCTGGTAGGCTTGTCTGAGCTCCTTAACTTTCACACGACACTGTACTGAGTCCCTGGTGTGTCCTCTTTCCATCATGGCCTTGGAAATTTTTTCAAATGTTTTTTCATTTCGTCTTTTGGAACAGAGTTCTGTTAGCATGGAATCCTCTCCCCATACAGCGATCAGATCCAGTACCTCCCGTGCGGTCCATGCTGGAGCTCTTTTTCGATTCTCAGGAGACTGCATTGTTACCTGTGCTGATGAGCTCTGCGTGGTCACCTGTGCTGGTGCGCTCTCCATGCTGGCCAAACAGGAAATGAAATTCGAAAGTTCATGGGGCTTTTCCTGTCTACCTGGCCAGTGCATCTGAGTTCAGATTGCTGTCCAGAGGGGTCACAATGGTGCACTGTGGGATACCGCCTGAAGGCCAATACCGTCGATTTGTGGCCACACTAACCCTCATCCGACATGGCAATACCGATTTCAGCACTACTCCTCTCATTGGGGAGGAGTACAGAAACTGGTTTAAAGAGCCCTTTACATCAATATAAAGGAACTCGTTGTGTGGACGGGTTAAATCGGTTTAACGCTGCTAAATTTGGTATAAACGCGTAGTGTAGACCAGGCCATAGTGTACTTAGATTTCCAGACAGCCTTCGACAAGGTCCCTCACCAAAGGCTCTTACGTAAATTAAGCTGTCATGGGATAAGAGGGAAAGTCCTTTCATGGATTAAGAACTGGTTAAAAGACAGGGAACAAAGGGTAGGAATTAATGGTAAATTCTCAGAATGGAGAGGGGTAACTAGTGGTGTTCCCCAAGGGTCAATCCTAGGACCAATCCTATTCAACTTATTCATAAATGCTCTGAACAAAGGGGTAAACAGTGAGGTGGCAAAAGTTTGCAGATGATACTAAACTGCTCAAGATAGTTAAGATCAAAGCAGATTGTGAAGAACTTCAAAAAGATCTCTCAAAAGTAAGTGATTGGGCAACTTCAGGGATGGTCTAGACAGTATTTGGTCCTGCCATGAGGGCAGGGGACTGGACTCGATGACCTCTCGAGGTCCCTTCCAGTCCTAGAGTCTATCAATCTATGAATCTATGAACAGAATGGCAAATGAAATTTCATGTGGATAAATGTAAAGTAATGCACATTGGAAAAATAACCCCAACTATACATACAATATGATGGGGGTTAATTTAGCTACAACTAATCAGGAAAGAGATCTTGGAGTCATCATGGATAGTTCTCTGAAGATGTCCACATAGTGTGCAGCGGTGGTCAAAAAAGCAAAGAGGATGTTAGGAATCATTAAAAAGGGGATAGAGAATAAGACTGAGAATATCTTATTGCCCTTATATAATCCATGGTACGCCCACATCTCGAATACTGCATACAGATGTGGTCTTCTCATCTCAAAAAAGATATACTGGCACTAGAAAAGGTTCAGAAAAGGGCAACTAAAATGATTAGGGGTTTGGAGAGGGTCCCATATGAGGAAAGATTAAAGAGGCTAGGACTCTTCAGCTTGGAAAAGAGGAGACTAAGGGGGGATATGATAGAGGTCTATAAAATCATGAGTGATGTAGAGAAAGTGGATAAGGAAAAGTTATTTACTTATTCCCATAATACAAGAACTAGGGGTCACCAAATGAAATTAATAGGTAGCAAGTTTAAAACAAATAAAAGGAAGTTCTTCACACAGTGCACAGTCAACTTGTGGAACTCCTTACCTGAGGAGGTTGTGAAGGCTGGGACTATAACAATGTTTAAAAGGGAACTGGATAAATTCATGGTGGCTAAGTCCATAAATGGCTATTAGCCAGGAAGGGTAAAGAATGGTGTCCCTAGCCTCTGTTCATCAGAGGGTGAAGATGGATGGCAGGAGAGAGATCACTTGATGATGTTCTGTTCACTCCCTCTGGAGCACCTGGCATTGACCACTGTCGGCAGACAGGATACTGGGCTAGGTGGACGTTTGGTCTGACCTGCTACGGCCGTTCTTATGTTCTTATGTTGTTATGTTCGTGTTACCGGTATTGTTCTGTCCAGCCACTGGGCAGCACTGGGCCACACACTTCACCTGAGCCGGTAAGAGCCAGAAGGGCAGCTAGTGATGTGTCTTACAGAGAACAGGCATTGTGTTTCTCTGGGGTGTAAGCTCTGTAACCTGGGCCTATAGGGTATGTAGGGGGAGGGGGCTGTGGCCGTGGGGGCATTTAACGGGGGTGGGTTGGGGTATTTAACAGGGATGAGTTGGGGGGCCATAGCCAAGGGGTGGGTTGGGGGGGCCCTGCAGCGGTTGGTGGGAGTTGGTTGAGGACAGGCTATTACATTTTGCTTCTGCTCTGTTTGCTGGGGGGAGGAATTCTGGGTCTGGGCACTGCGAGAGGGGGGCTGGGCACCGCGAGGAGGTTCTGGGCGCTGGGTTGCCAGGTGTTCAGTTTTTGACCAGAACACCTGATTGTAAAGGGACCCTGATGGCTCCGGTCTGCACCACTGACCAGCCTCTTAAAAGTCCAGTCGGTGGCACATTAGAGCTAAGGCAGGTTCCCTGCCTGCTATGGCTCCATACGGCTCCTGGGAAGCATCTGACATGTCCCCTCTCTGGCTCCTATGTGTAGGGGCAGCCAGGGGGTTCTGGGCACTC
The DNA here is from genome assembly GCA_026122505.1 of Aldabrachelys gigantea. Taxonomy (NCBI): domain Eukaryota; kingdom Metazoa; phylum Chordata; order Testudines; family Testudinidae; genus Aldabrachelys; species Aldabrachelys gigantea. The sequence goes on from CM047483.1 coordinate 147,999,774, forward strand.
TCCCTGCCCCAAGCGCTGGCTCCAGAGCTCCTATTGGCCAGGAACCGTGGCCAATGGGAGCTGCAGGGACGGTGCCTACAGAAGGGGCAGCGTGCAGAGCCACTTGGCCACGCCTCTACATAGGAGCCAGAGAGGAGAACATGCCGCTGCTTCTGGGAGCTGCTTGAGGTAAGCTCCAGCTGGAACCTGCACCCCAATCCCCTTCGCCAGCCCTGATCCGCCTCCTGCTCTCCAAACCCCTCAGTCCCAGCACCAAGCACCCAACTACTTCCCCAACTCCTTATCCCCAGTCCCACCCCGGATCCTACATCCCCAGCCAGAGCCCTCAACCGCCCTTTGTCCCAGCCCTGATCCCCCTCCTGCCGTCCAAGCCCCTCAGTCCCAGCCTGGAGCACCCTGCTAATACCCCAAACCCCTCATCCATGCCCCAGCCCAGAGCCCTCACCCCTTGCCTCACCCCAACCCCCTGAGCCAGTCCAGTAAAAATAAGCGAGTGAGTGAGAATGGGGAAAGTGAGCGACAGAGGGAGGGGGAGATGGAGTGAGTGGGGGGGTGGGGCCTCAGTGAAGGGGCTGGGCTAGGGCAGGGCCTTGGAGGAGGGGCGGGACAGGGCAAGGATGTTCGGTTTTCTGCAAGTAGAAAGTTGGAAACCCTAGCTGGGCTCCATGGGGGGCTGGGCAGTGCGGGGGGGTTTTCCAGGTGCCCAAGAAGAAGCCCCCCAGACACCAAGACAAGAGCAGGTCCCTGGTACTGAGGGCAAAACAAAACAGGGCGAGAGCCGTGCCGGCCATTTTTCCTCCCCAGTACCACATCCAGTGCCACAGCAAGCCCCTTGGACATGTACCGGGGAGCAGCCTCAGAGCAAACGCAGTGGCCAGTTGGTTATCTGCACAAATTGGGGCACCTCACCATTTCCCCGTCCGTAGGGCTCCAGGCGAAAAGCCCCCACCCGTACCCAATCCGTAGGCTCCGGGTATAACTAACCTGGTCAATGGAAGTACCTGCCCTCTTTCCCAATCCGTAGGCTCCGAGTGTAACTAACCTGGTCAATGGAAGTACCCGCCCCCTTTCCCAATTGGTAGGGCTCCGAGTGTAGCTAACCTGATCAGTGGAAGTACCCACCCCCTTTCCCAATCCACAGGGCTCCACGTGTAACTAACCTGGTCAATGGAAGTACCCACCCCCTTTCCCAATCCATAGGCTCCAAGTGTAACTAACCTGGTCAATGGAAGTACCCGCCCCCTTTCCCAATCCGTAGGGCTCCAGGTGTAACTAACCTGGTCAATGGAAGTACCCGCCCCCTTTCCCAATCCGTAGGGCTCCGCGTGTAACTAACCTGGTCAATGGAAGTACCCACCCCCTTTCCCAATCCGTAGGGCTCCAGGTGTAACTAACCTGGTCAATGGAAGTACCCACCGCCTTTCCCAATCCGTAGGGTTCTGGGTGTAACTAACCTGGTCAATGGAAGTACCCGCCCCCTTTCCCAATCCATAGGGCTCCGCGTGTAACTAACCTGGTCAATGGAAATACCTGCCCCCTTTCCCAATCCGTAGGGCTCTTGGTGTAACTAACCGGGTCAGTGGAAGTACCCACCGCCTTTCCCAATCCGTAGGATTCCGGGTGTAACAAACCTGGTCAATAGAAGTAACCGCCCCCTTGCCTAATCTGAAGGGCTCCAGGTATAACTAACCTGGTCAATGGAAGTACCCACCCCCTTTCCCAATCCGTAGGGCTCTCGGTGTAACTAACCTGGTCAATGGAAGTATCTGCTCCCTTTCCCAATCCGTAGGGCTCTGGGTGTAACTAACCTGGTCAATGGAAGTATCCGCCCGCTTTCCCAATCCGTAGGGCTCTGGGTGTAACTAACCCGGTCAATGGAAATACCCACCCCCTTTCCCAATCCGTACGGCTCTGGGTGTAACTAACCTGGTCAATGGAAGTACCTGCCTCCTTTCCCAAGCCGTGGGGCTCCGGGTGTACACTACTTCTGCGGGTCTGCAGGACGTTTCACCAGGGGAAGAGCCTTGCACAGTAATATCTGTATCCTCTACTTATTGTGATACAGAATGGCCAGAGGGCAGCATAAGAGTGTTAGCAGGGGGCCTTATTCCCTGCCAAGGGAGGCAGGTTTGCTTTCGATTAATTAGAGCACCTGACTCCAATTAGAGCACCTGACTCCAGTCATGTGATAAAAACCCCTGCTTCAGTCAGACAGGGTGAGAGCTAAAGGAGAAAGGTTGGATTGGAGCAAAGTGCAGGTTGCAGAAGAAGAAGAGTTTGACCAGAGAGAAATAGAAGGTTTGGAGGAGTGCTGCGGTGGATTGTGGAGTCCAAAAGAAACCTAGGTAAGGGGCACCAGGCTTGTGTAGAAGAGAGGCAAGAAGCCCTCCACAAGCTGAAGGGTGTGAGAGGGAAGTAACCCAGGGGAAGGAACCGCTAAGTCAAGTGGTTCACCACAACTCCCAGGGCCCCTGGGTTGGGACCTGGAGTAGAGGGCGGGCCCAGGTCCCTCCCTCTCCACTCCCTTCCTCCAAGGACACTAGTGGAGTGATTAAGAACTGGTTCAGAGGCAAACAATAGCGCCCTGAACTTACCCCAAAGAAGAGAAAGCGCGAGACCCAGCAGAACAGTACCAGCAGTTTGCCACACGTGGTGTCAGGGGTGGGATCTGCGCACTGGGGACGTAGTCCAGGGGGAGACATAACCCTCCCACCCTTAAGATGGATGACGTGGTCAAGGCCCTTATACATGCCACCGCAGCCCAGCAGGAGGCTACTAGGGTCCAAGCAACCGCCCAACAAGAGGCAACTAGATTGCAGCAAGAGACCAATCAGCTGTTGCTGAGTCAGGCTGCTCAGGACCGAGCCCTGCTGAGAGACCTGGTGAGCCAGATGAAGACCCTTATGGAACAGAATCACCACTGGGAAGGGACCCGGACCATACGGGCTAGCCATTGTTTACAGAAAATGACCTGGGAAGATGATGTGGAAGCATACCTCCTGGCTTTTGAGAGAGCAGCCCTGCGGGAGGCCTGGCCCCAAGAACAATGGTCGGGTATCCTTGCCCCATTCCTATGTGGGGAAGCCCAGAAGGTCTATTACGATATGTCTGCAGAAGATGCAGCAAACTATTCCCAGCTAAAGGCAGAGATCCTGGCCAGGTTTGGAGTAACAACGGCACTGCAAGCCCAGAGGTTCCATGAATGGCGATATACGGAGGACAAGACACCCCGATCACAATTGTTTGACTTGATCCACCTGACTCGGAAATGGCTGCGCCCTGAGGCCCATAGCTCTGAGGAGATGATGAAGGTACTAATATTGGACCGGTATATGTGGGGGCTACCACCAGGTCTCAGGACTTGGGTTGGTCAGAATGACCCCTCTACCTATGATGAGTTGGTCTCCCTCGTGGAAAGACAACTGGCAGCCCGCGAACTGTTCCAGACCCAAGTGGAGAGACACGGCAAGCCAGGAAGACAACCCCAAACCCAAGGCCCCGGACTGTCGAGAACTCTAGGAAAACTATAACCGGGAGGAACGACAGCGAGGAATGGCTCGAGGCCAGAAAGGGACCTGGGGGTTTGGGAAGAGTGGTGGGGGGCCGGCCAACTAGCCCCAGGCAGAGGGTGATAACCGGAATGAGGGGACGGTGTTATGAATGTGGGGAATTGGGGCATATAGCAGCCCAATGTCCCAACAAGGAGGTACCTATGCAGTGTAATCTGGGGAATTATGGGGAGCAATGTGGCCTAATCAGCCTGGTAGGGGTTACATTGACCTCACATGGATTTACCAGACCTGTAAAAATGAATGGTATAAAAACCATAGCATTAATAGATTCTGGGAGTGCTGTCACGTTGGTCTCGGGAAAGTTGATGGGAACAGACCAACTAACCCGGGCCAAAAGCACAGGGGTAACATGCGTACATGGCACCGTGAATTTTTACCCTACAATTCCAGTACGGATTGAGATCCAGGGGAATACCACCAGAGTTTCTGCAGGAGTAGTCCCCAAGCTCCCTTACCCTGTTTTGATTGGGAGAGACTTCCCTGGGTTTGAGAACTTACTGACCCCGATAGAGACAGGAGAGGGTAGCAACCCCCAGGCTGAGACAGAGGCAACTAAAGATAGCCTCGCCCCAATGTTTGCTGAATTTGCTCCAGAGTTCTTCTCATACCCTGGAAAACCCCGCAGGTCTAGGCGAGAACGAAGGGCGGCTAAAAAGTTAGGAACCAGGATTCTGGCAGCAAATCAAAAGACTTCCCTTGTGGGTAGGCGAACCCGCCCAGGAGACCGGCAGATGGTTCGGGCCACGGAGGACTCAGAGGAGGTTCCTGGCCCAAGTGGGAGCACCCCAGGGGGAAGAGTGGAAATAGGCCCCCTAGAATTAGGTCAGTTCAGTACTGCACGTGAGACCTTTGGGCAGGACCAGGCCGAAGATCCATTATATGCGAACGTGAGGGAGGAGGTAGTGGAAGTAAATGGAGTGCCTGTAGAAGGAAAAGTCAAAGGCCCAAGGCCATATTACGTGCTCAAACGTGGTCTGTTGTACAGAATAGAGCAAATACGAGGGGAAGAAGTAGAGTAACTCCTAGTCCCACGGAAACACATAAGGGCCGTACTAGAGCTAGCTCACAGTCATTTATTTGGGGGACATCTAGGGGTAGACAAGACGCTGGATAGAATCCTAAGAAGGTTTTATTGGCCAGGGATACGAGCAGAAGTCCAGCGTTATTGTGCCTCCTGCCCTGAATGCCAGTTGCATAGCCCCCGACCTCACTTGCGGGCCCCACTAGTACCTTTACCTATTATTGATGTCCCTTTCGAGAGGATAGCTATGGACATAGTGGGCCCACTAGAAAAGTCAGCACGGGGCCACTGAAACGTACTAGTCATCCTTGACTGTGCCACGCGATATCCAGAGGCCATCCCTTTAAGAAACCCCACGTCTAAGGCAATAGCAAAAGAACTACTACAGGTTTTCGCCAGAGTGGGCATCCCGAAGGAGATCCTGACAGACCAGGGAACCCCGTTTACGTCAAAACTAATGAAAGACTTATGTGCCCTGCTCCGCATACAAGCCATTCGGACCTCAGTCTACCATCCACAAACAGACGGACTGGTCGAAAGATTTAATCGTACCCTTAAAAGTATGATCCGGAAGGTGGTAGCACAGGATGGAAAAGACTGGGACACCCTTTTACCGTATCTAATGTTCGCTATACGGGAAGTTCCCCAGGCATCCACGGGTTTTTCTCCCTTTGAACTCTTATACGGACGCCACCCATGCGGGATATTAGATATCGCCAAGGAGGATTGGGAGGAACAACCCAACCCAGGAAAGAATATTATTGAGCATGTGACACAGATGAGAGAGCGGATAACTCGAGTAACCCCGATAGTACGGGAACATTTGGAAAAAGCACAAGAGGCACAGCGGACATACTACAACCGTTGGGCGAAAGTACGAAGATTTCAGCCGGGGGAACGGGTGATGGTGTTAGTGCCGACCACAGAAAGCAAACTCCTAGCCAGCTGGCATGGACCATATGAGATAGTGGAAGCCATTGGGGAAGTGAATTATAAGGTTAGACAACCAGACCGCCAGAAGCCAGAGCAAATCTACCACATCAACTTACTGAAGCCCTGGCATGACAGAGGGACGTGTCTGGTCACTTGAGGAGCTCTACCTCATGCAGACGGCCCACAGGAGCAGGTAAAGATATCTCCTGAATTAACCCCAGAACAACGGACGGAAGTCATTGAAATGATCCACCGGAACCAGGACGTATTTTGTACCCAACCAGGTCGAACGACACTAGTCCAACATCATATTGTCACCAGCCCTGGAGTAAGGGTAACGATAAGACCCTATCGAATACCGGAAGCTAAAAGGGAAGAAATTAGGATGGAAGTGCAGAAGATGCTGGAACTCGGGGTCATTGAAGAATCCCACAGCCAGTGGTCCAGTCCGATCGTACTAGTCCCCAAGCCTGATGGCACCCTGAGGTTTTGTAATGACTTCCAGAAATTGAATGAAGTATCCCACTTCGACACCTACCCGATACCACGCATTGACGAGCTGGTTGATCAGTTAGGCAAGGCCAAATACCTAACCACCCTAGATCTGACCAAAGGATATTGGCAAATACCCCTGGCCAAGGATGCCAGGGAAAAGACTGCCTTCTCTACGCCCGATGGCCTGTTCCAATACACTGTCCTCCCTTTCGGACTCCATGGGGCCCCTGCCACATTCCAGAGACTGATGGATAAGTTATTACGACCCCATGCCAACTATGCCGCCGCCTATCTAGACGACATAGTTATACATAGCCCTGATTGGGAGACACACCTAGACAAAGTGGAAGCAGTGCTGGACGCTTTGCGAAAGGCTGGTCTCACCGCTAATCCTCTGAAATGCGTGATAGGACTAGCTGAGGCCAAATACCTCGGGCATATCGTAGGGAGTGGTGTGGTAAAGCCCCAGTGGAACAAGGTGGAGGCAATACAAGGTTGGCCTCGACCAATCCGCAAAAAGCAGGTCAGAACATTTTTGGGGATAGTTGGATACTATCGGAGATTCATCCCTCATTTTGCCACAAGAGCGGGGCCATTGACGGATCTGATAAAAGCTCGGGGCCCCGAGATAGTGAAGTGGACGGATGCGGCGGAAGCAGCATTTGCAGATTTACGGACAGCCCTATGCTGCCATCCGGTACTCATGGCCCCAGACTTCGAGAAGGAATTCATCCTGCAGACGGACACCTCGGAGGTGGGACTCAGTGCCGTCCTTTCCCAAATGGTAGGGGAGGAGGAGCACCCCATCTTGTACCTCAGCCGGAAGCTCCTCCCCAGGGAACAAAAGTATGCTGTTGTTGAAAAGGAATGTCTGGCGATAAAATGGGCTATGGAGACTCTCCGCTACTATCTCCTGGGGCGGCGGTTTACCCTTGTGACTGATCACGCCCCGCTCCAGTGGATGCATAGGAACAAGGAAAGGAACACCAGAGTGACGAGGTGGTTCCTCTCTTTGCAGCCTTTCCATTTTCGGGTCCAGCATAGGGCTGGAAGCCAACACGGCAACGCTGATGGCCTCTCACACCGACACTGCCTCTTGTCCCGAGTAGCCCAACCCCTTGGTGTTGAGCAGGGGGGGGGGATATGTGATACAGCATGGCCAGAGGGCAGCATAAGAGTGTTAGCAGGGGGCCTTATTCCCTGCCAAGGGAGGCAGGTTTGCTTTCGATTAATTAGAGCACCTGACTCCAGTTAGAGCACCTGACTCCAGTTAGAGCACCTGACTCCAGTCATGTGATAAAAACCCCTGCTTCAGTCAGACAGGGTGAGAGCTAAAGGAGAAAGGTTGGATTGGAGCAAAGTGCAGGTTGCAGAAGAAGAAGAGTTTGACCAGAGAGAAATAGAAGGTTTGGAGGAGTGCTGCGGTGGATTGTGGAGTCCAAAAGAAACCCTAGGTAAGGGGCACCAGGCTTGTGTAGAAGAGAGGCAAGAAGCCCTCCACAAGCTGAAGGGTGTGAGAGGGAAGTAACCCAGGGGAAGGAACCGCTAAGTCAAGTGGTTCACCACAACTCCCAGGGCCCCTGGGTTGGGACCTGGAGTAGAGGGCGGGCCCAGGTCCCTCCCTCTCCACTCCCCTCCTCCAAGGACACTAGTGGAGTGATTAAGAACTGGTTCAGAGGCAAACAATAGCGCCCTGAACTTACCCCAAAGAAGAGAAAGCGCGAGACCCAGCAGAACAGTACCGGCAGTTTGCCACATTATCAACAATTACCAAGCAGAATACATACGCTGAGCACCAAGTGCCATGCTCCCCAATCCTCGTCACGCAGGCGGCCTTTCCCTGGTGGCCAGGCAAGGTCGGCCTTGTCTAGGTCCTGGTTGCTGCGCATCAGTTGTGCAGAGGATTCTTAGCATCTCTGATCCTAGGCTTTCTTGGGGGTGAGTTCTTCCTCCAAGTCTTTCCCTCCTCTTCTTCTTCTTCTCTTCCCAGCTGGTCTCCTTCTTGGCCCTGGTTTCTCTAGTGAAACTTGAGTCCTGCTTAGCTAGACCTTAACCAGTCATTGTACTGAAATGTATCTAACCAATCCTGAGATATTGTAAAACAGCCCTTTAGACCCCCCCCCCCAGCTTCCCTGACTTACACCCAGCAAAATGAATTATTTAACAGACAGAAACAATCAAACCTGGCAGAGACCAGTAGAGGAATGGGGGCCATACAGAAATGAGGGTTTCACACCCACAACTATTGAGAAGTGGTCTCTTGACAGGATGCCATCAAACTAAGTTTTCTTCAACCATCTTAAGCTCTGTTTCTGTATCTGGTGCTAGTGGGGGCTATTAGGATGGGGTCTCCTTACCAGCCTGATGTTACATTGTTTTAATGTCATGTAGATGGGATGTGACTTCTTACTTCTCAGCTAATGGCTGCTGCTTGGCTGCTCTTTCAATCTGGCTGCAGATAAAAGCCTGATCCTTACAAGTTCATGGCACTGTCAGCTCCTGAGGCACTCACAGCAGCCAGGGACCTTTTCACCCTACTGGTGCCAGGATCCCCAGAGGGTCAAGACTTAGCACTGCCGGTGCCACTGAGTAGCAGGGAGCGAGCACCAGAACCTCACCCGCTGCCACGGCCATTGTCCAGCCCATTGTCAGCCTTGAGATCACCTCAGCGAGCCTCTCTGGCGCCGAGCAACACTGCACCGCCCTGGTCTCTGCACCACAGCTCGATGTCTTCGTCGGACTCCAAGATGGGCTCATATTCCCCTCCTTGCTGTTCTCTGGACCGTTCCTATCCTGCCCCGGTGCCTCGTGGCGTTTGGCCACTGGGTCCATGGGGATCCCAGCCATGGCATCCCAGCCATGGCATCCCCTCCAGGCACTTGTACTCCATGGTCTCGGAGGTCAGCATAGGTGCCGACACCGTGGGTGCTCCAGCCCTGGAGCACCCACGGGGAAAAATTGGTGGGTGCTCTGCACCCACCAGCATCTCCCTGCCCCAGCTCACCTCCACCTCTGCTCTGCCTCCTCCCCTGAGCACGCTGCTTTTTCCCCCATCTCTCCCAGCGCTTCCTACCATGAAACAGCTGTCTTGCGGCAGCAAGCGCTGGGAGGGAGAGGGGAGGAAGGGGAACATGATGCGCTTAGGGGAGGAGGCGGGGCGCGGGTGGGGATTTAGGGAAGGGGTCCAATGGGGCAGGGAGGTGGCAGAGTGGGGGTGCAGACTTTGGGGAAGGGGTTGGAATGGGGGCAGGGCAGGGGTGGAGTCGGGGGCGGCGGGGGGCATGAGCACCCACTGGTGCCGGGAAAAGTTGGTGCCTATGTGTCAGGGCGCCCCTAGCACCGTGCATTGGGGGTACAGATCCGAACTCTGGTACTGACATGGCACCGAGCCTTGGGAGGAGCCCAGCAGCCTCCTGCAGGAACCAGTGGAGGCTCCTCAGCTCGTTTCAGCCTCCTCATCCTGCTCTTCGGATGAGGCATTAGTAATACCAGGTGGCTCTCCACCACAGGGCCACTACAGGGCTTACCAGCACTCTTTGAAGCAAGCAGCCTCAGATATGGTCAGGGAGGCAGCACATGGTCTCCTGGACATTTGGTTCCCAGTGGGCCCCTCTAGGGTGGTCCTACTGCTAATTGAAGCCGTCATGGACCCAGACAAGGCCCTGTGGCAGACCACTGCCTCCCTCCTGCTGACAGCAAAGAACACAGAGCGCAAGTATCTTGTACCAGCCCCGGGATATGGATCCCTCAATTTTCCCCCTTCCCCAAGATCCCTGCCAGCGAAAGGGCTCGCCAGAGACAGACAGCTCCTATGCCCAAGGCAAAGGACCCAAGAAGATTGGACCTTTTCGGATTGAAGGACAATTCTACAGGGGCCTTCAGCTCCACCCAGCGAACCAGCAAGCCTCGCTGGGTCGCTGTGATGTTCATAGACTCTAGGACTGGAAGGGACCTCGAGAGGTCATCAAGTCCAGTCACCTGCCCTCATGGCAGGACCAAATACTGTCTAGACCATCCCTGATGACATTTATATAACCTACTCTTAAATGTCTCCAGAGATGGAGATTCCACAACCTCCCTGGGCAATTTATTCCAGTGTTTAACCACCCTGACAGTTAGGAACTTCTTCCTAATGTCCAACCTAAACCTCTCTTGCTGCAGTTTAAGCCCATTGCTTCTTGTTCTATCCTTAGAGGCCCAGGTGAACAAGTTTTTTCCCTCCTCCTGATGACACTCTTTTAGATACCTGAAAACTGCTATCATGTTGCCTCTCAGTCTTCTCTTTTCCAAACTAAACAAACCCAGTTCTCTCAGTCTCCTTCCTAGGTCATGTTCTCAAGACCTTTAGTCATTCTTGTTGCTCTTCTCTGGACCCTCTCCAATTTCTCCACATCTTTCTTGAAATGTGGTGCCCAGAACTGGACACAATACTCCAGTTGAGGCCTAACCAGCGCAGAGTAGAGTGGAAGAATGACTTCTCGTGTCTTGCTCACAATATACCTGTTAATGCATGTTACTATATGGAAGCCCAGGTTAAAATTGAAGGACCTTCTCACACAGGACTCCAGACAAGAGTTTTCCTCCCTGGTCGAGGAAGAGAAAACCGTGGTTTATGCCTCCCTGCAGGTGGCCTTGGACGCAGCTAACTCTGTGGCCCGATCAACAGCCACGGCAGTAACAGTGCACCGAGCTCCTGGCTGCAGCCTCAGGGCTCCCTCACGAGGTGCCACAGATGATTCAGGACCTTCCATTTGAGGGTCCACGCTCTTCTCAGAGCAAACGGATACCAGGCTCGCGGCCTCAAGGACTCGAAAGCAACCCTGAAATCCTTGAGACTTTATGCACCGGCAGGGCCAAGGAAGCAGCACAGGCCACAGCAGAGGGGCTGTTCATTCTGTCAACCACCTAGGCAGGGCCAGCCCAGGAGAGAGAATGACAGATTCAGGCACAGATGTTCTCCCCCAACTGCCGCGTCAGTCCCGCTCACTCAGGATCATCAAAGCACTCGTTTTGACAAGATGCTCAAGGTCAGTGTTCCAGTCCCCCTGCATCGGATCTAGCTACCCTCTTGTTCTCCTACCACCTCTTACACTTCCTGGATGCCTGGACTCAGATCACATCAGACTGCTGGGTTCTCAGCACAGTAAAACTGGGTTACACCATCCAATTCCTGTCCCCTCTCCCCTTCCAGCTCCCCGGCCCTCCATCCCTCTTCAGGGACTGTTCTCACAAGCATCTGTTAGAACAAGAAGCCTGTGACGTTATTGATATAAACTGGGACCATATAGAACATAGGTTGCAACCAAGGTCCTGTAGTGGCACCAAATCCTATGTAAAAGGGGGTCATATCAGATGTCTAAGACCAGGTTATAGGTTACTGGTTATGATTATGCTGTCTGTATGTCTGTATCATTATGTAGTTGAAATTATAAGTATTGGCTGTATACTGTCTGTATTTCAAATTGGTGCTGTAGTTCTGGGAAACACCCCAGACAAGTTGGTGTCAGCTCTGCTTAGGCTGCTTGATGGCTCATTAAGGACCATGAGCTACACAACTGACCCATTGAGAGAAGGCAGATACGCCTTGTGACTCAGCAGGGTGTGCAGGGACTTGCCCATGTGACTCCAAACTCCATTTTGCTGTAATTTTCCACAATAAGAACAAAGAAGTGTCCTTACACCTGGAAAAGCCTATATAAGGCTGATGCCTCATCCCCATCTTGTCTTCAATCCTGCTTGCTACCTCTGGAGGGACTTTGCTACAAGCTGAAGCTCTACACAAGGGACTGAGGACCCATCCCAGCGGGGGATGTTCTCCAGAGACTTGATATGAACCTGCAGTTTACTCCATCACTGCTACAAGCCTGAACTAAGAACTTTGCCATTACTGTATGGAAATGATTCCTTTTAACCAATTCTAACTCTCATCTCTACCTTTTTCCCTTTATGAATAAACCTTTAGATTTTAGATTCTAAAGGATTGGCAACAGTGTGATTTGTGAGTAAGATCTGATGTGTATATTGACCTGGGTCTGGGGCTTGGTCCTTTGGGATCAAGAGAACCTTTTTCTTTTATTGGGGTGTTGGTTTTCACAACCATTCATCCTCAGGACGGGTGGCACTGGTGGTGATACTGGGAGACTGGAGTGTCTAAGGAAATTGCTTGTGTGACTTGTGGTTAGCCAGTGGGGTGAGACCAAAGTCCTTTTTGTCTGGCCGGTTTGGTTTGCCTTAGAGGTGGAAAAACCCCAGCCTTGGGCTGTAACTGCCCTGTTTGAGCAATTGGTATTGAATTGGCACTCTCAGGTGGGTCCCGCCAGAACCGCATCATCACAAAGCCCAATTACTCCTTCAGGTGGGACCCGTGGAAGAGGTTCCAGTTGAAGTGAGAGGAAAGGGTTTCTATTTCTGTTACTTCCTAATTGCGAAAGCCAAGGTGGGTCTCAGACCCAGTTTAGACCTGCACTGTCTCAACCGGTATCTCAAGAACTTAAAGTTCTGCATGGTCTCCTTGGCTCCGTCATCCCCTCGCTGATCCTGGGGACTGGTGCACCGCCCTTGGTCTAAAAGAGGATTATTTCCACATCTCGATCTTTCATGGTCACAGAGATCTCCTAAAATTTGTAGTGAGCTAAGGCCATTACCAGCCACACTGCGAGTTTTAACCATGGCAGTGGTAGAAATGTTTCTCAGAAAAAAGGGAGTCCACTTCTTTCCATATCTCAATGACTGGCTAGTCAAAGGCCACGCCAGAGCTCAAGTGGAAGCCGACATCCATCTCATCCAATTGACTTTCAGTGCCTTGGGCCTCGTGCTGAATGTAAGAAGTCCACCCAAAGGATAGAGATTCATCGTGGCGGTTCTCGATTCAGTGCAAGTGAGAGTTACAGTTCCAGAAGACCAGTTCCACTCAATAACAGCCATGATAAGGTCCCTTCGAGCTCATCCAATCGCAGCCATACGGAAGTGTCTGAGCCTCGTGCGCCAGATGGTGTCATGCACATAAGTAGCGCAACATGCATGACTATGTCTCAGACCTCTCCCAGCCTGGCTAGCCACAGTCTACTCCCCCCTCACCATCACCTGGTCTCAGTGCGCACAATTCCAACCCAGGATTTCAGCTCGCTGACATGTGGCTGCATAGCCACATGGTATGTGCAGGGGGACCCTTCTCAAGACCTCATCCGTCTCTGTCCCTAGCAACCGACGCATCAGCAGGATATGGTGAAGGACATCTTCCAATGGTGAGGGACTCCCTGGGCTTTGTAGACCTATTTACTACCTGTGACAACAGGAAATGCCATCAGTTCTGCTCCCTGCGAGGTCACAGCCCGGGGTCCTGTCGCCATGGCCAAGACGCCTGTACTGCACATTTCCTCCTCCCCTGCTGATTCACAAGCTTCTGATGGGTCTGGGGCCGGTGCTGCAGCTTCTACCTGAAACATGCCGAGGCCTCAAAGGTGGCACATGTAGGGCTGGTCTGCGCTGAAACGTGGGGTCGACCTCGGGGGGTGTGACCCACCCCCCAGCAGTGCAGTTCAGCCAGTTTGGCCTAGTACGGACAGCACTTCCCTCTGTCCAGCTGCCGCGTCTTGGGGAGGTGGCTGGATACACCAGCGGCACGAGTGTTTATGCTGAAGCGCTGCCATTGGGCCCTTGTAGCGTCCCGAGTGCAGATGGGCCCTCCATGTCCCGGTAAAATATCCCTCGTCCCCTGTGAGCTGCCAGGGCTGGGAGCCACAAAGAGCTGAGTCCTCCCCCAGTACCTATAGGGCCTGTGCACCCAGGCGCAGCTGAGCTGGGGGGATGGGGGGCTGCTTACTCTGACCTGGGGGATACCAGGGAAACACTAGGCTCAGCTGCCCCAGAGGGGGTCTGGGCCTGGCATGTGCAGGCAACAGTCGCTGAGGCTGAGGGAGCCTCTGCCTACGAAATTCTCTAGCCAGGCCCGTGCCAGTGGAGTAGCCGACGTACAGAGAGCGGAGCCCTGTCGGGGATGCCCAGGGCTCCCCCCAAAGGCAGAAGGCAGAAAGGCAGGAAGGGAACAGCCTTCAGTTCAGCTGCCCTCTGCCAGGCTGGGAAGGGAGGTGGAGACATGGGGCTGAGGTGGGTCTTTGGGTTATGACAAGTGTGGGGTGATGTATGGTGTCATAGGGCTCGGGCAGAACCCCTGCAGGGAGAAGGGATTGGGGGGGGCAAAGGGGGTGTGCATCTGTGGGACAGGGACCATGGGGGTACGAACTGTGGAGGAGAGACATGTGTATCTGTGGGGTGACGGTTAGTGGGGGGATAGTACTGTGGGGGAGGGGCTGTGAGGTAGGTATGGGGGGAGGGCTCTGTATCTGTGGGGCAGGGGGTATTGTACTGTGGGAGAGGGGCTATGGAGTAGGTATTGTGGGGGAGGGGGCTCTGTATCTGTGGGTCAGGGGCCAGGGGAGATATAATGAAATTCGATACTGTATTATACTGTACCACCACTAGGGAGTGCTGTGTGTAACACCCTTGATTTAAACGCCGCTCAGTGCCCTGGGGAGCCTGCAGGTTGTGCTGCACCCGCTGAGGGCACAAGTTCTGTGTCCAGCCTGGCCCTGGTATAGACAGGATGGGGAGACGGTACTGTGAGGGGAGGGGGCCCTGTCTCTATCGGGCAGGGCCATGGGATATACATGGGGGCTGTGTATATCTTTGAGGGCAGGCCCTTGGGAGATATGGTACCATAGGCAAAATTAGAGGATTGGGCCAAAAGAAACCTGATGAGGTTCAACAAGGACAAGTGCAGAGTCCTCCACTTAGGACAGAAGAATCCCATGCACTGCTACAGACTAGGGACTGAAAAGGACCTAGGGGTTACAGCATACAAGAAGCTGGATATGAGTCAACAATGTGCCCTAGTTACCAAGAAGGCTAACGGCATTTTGGGATGTATAAGTTGAGGCATTGCCAGCAGATCGAGGGACGTGATCATTCCCCTCTATTCGACATTGATGAGGCCTCATCTGGAGTACTGTGTCCAGTTTTGGGCCCCACACTACAAGAAGGATGTGGAAAAATTGGGAAGAGTCCAGCGGAGGGCAACAAAAATGCTTAAGAACATAAGAACGGCCATACCGGGTCAAACCAAAGGTCCATCTAGCCCAGTATCTATCTACCGACAGTGGCCAATGCCAGGTGCCCCAGAGGGAGTGAACCTAACAGGTAATGATCAAGTGATCTCTCTCCTGCCATCCACCTCCATCCTCTGACAAACAGAGGCTAGGGACACCATTCCTTACCCATCCTGGCTAATAGCCACTTATGGACTTAACCTCCATGAATTTATTCAGTTCTCTTAAACGCTGTTATAGTCCCAGCCTTCACAACCTCCTCAGGCAAGGAGTTCCACAAGATGACTGTGCGCTGCGTGAAGAAGAACTTCCTTTTATTTGTTTTAAACCTGCTACCTATTAATTTCATTTGGTGACCCCTAGTTCTTGTATTATGGGAATAAGTAAATAACTTTTCCTTATCCACTTTCTCCACATCACTCATGATTTTATAGACCTCTATCATATCCCTGCTTAGTCTTCTCTTTTCCAAGCTGAAGAGTCCTAGCCTCTTTAATCTTTCTTCATATGGGACCTGTGACATTATGAGTATAACATAATATCTCACTGAAAGATGACAGGGCCAGAAAGAGTTAATTAACTGACCTGACCCATGGGTAAACCTTAAGAACTGGTTAGGAAGATATATAAATGAATAGAGCTTTGAAATGCAAGTCTGCACTGTTAGAGGTAGAAGGGAAGGTGTTTGCTCAAGTCTTGTAATGTAAGCAAATAAGTCTTGTCTATTGCTATAGTTTAAATTCAAAGATCAAAAAAGGAATATTAGCATTTAAGATGATACTTGAGTGAAATAGTATTATTGTCTATGTGTCTCTTTGAAGGTTGTGGTAACCTGTATCTGAACTGTTTAATGGATAAATTACTTGGTGCTAATTCCTAGGATGTTTGGAAGAAGGAGTTAAGCCTATTGTTTTCTCAGGCCGAAAGGCTGCTAGAAATGTATAAGAAGCCTGGGACACGATCTGCTTCATCTCAGATCTGCTTTGGGTTTCAAGAGGGGGAAACCTTAAGCCACAAGGATTGAGATCCCCAGTCATTGACAGGAGCCGCCCTGAATATGGACATTGGACTATAACCTATAGACTATTTCTAAAAGGACTTTTGGCAACTATTAGCTCACCTCCACTATGTATCTAAACCTCAAGAATTGAATTCAAGTCTGTATGTATATGAATCTTTTAACCAACACGCTCTCTCTTTTCTTTTCTAATAAATTTTAGCTTAGTCAATAAGAATTAGCTAGAAGCGTGTATTGTGGGTAAGATCTAAGTTATAATTGAACCTGGGTATGTGGCTGATCCTTTGGGATTGGAAGAACCTTTTCTTTTATATGATGAAGTAAGATTTTCAGGAATCATCATCATATGTTTGACAGGTGTGTCTGGACGAAGGCCTGAGGCTGGGCACTTTAAGGGAACTGCGTTGTTTAAACATCTAAGTAACCAGTGAGGTAGTATAGAAGCTGTTTTGTGCTGGTTGGTAAATCTAAGTAGTGGAATAACCACCAGCGTTTGGGATTTGTCTGCCCTGTTTTGTTTGCAGTTCACCCTAATGGAGTGACCTCAGCTAGCTCCCACGGGCAGCACCGTCACAGGACCGTCTCCAAACCCCTAATCAGTTGCCCTTTTCTGAACCTTTTCTAGTGCCAGTATATCTTTTTTGGGGTGATGAGACCACATCTGTACACAGTTTTCGAGATGTGGGCGTACCATAGATTTATATAAGGGCAATAATATATTCTCAGTCTTATTCTCTATCCCCTTTTTAATGATTTCTAACATCCTCTTTGCTTTTTTGACTGCCTCTGCACACTGCGTGGACATCTTGAGAGAAATGTCCACGATGACGCCAAGATCTTTTTCCTGATTAGTTGTAGCTAAATTAGCTCCCATCATATTGTATGTATAGTTGGGGTTATTTTTTCCAATGTGCATTACTTTACATTTATCCACACAAAATTTCATTTGCCAATTTGTTGCCCAATCACTTAGTTTTGTGAGATCTTTCTGAAGTTCTTCACAGTCTACTTTGGTCTTAACTATCCTGAGCAGTTTAGTATCATCTGCAAAATTTGCCACCTCACTGTTTACCCCTTTCTCCAGATCATTTATGAATAAATTGAATAGGATTGGTCCTAGGACTGACCCTTGGGGAACACCACTAGTTACCCCTCTCCATTATGAGAATTCACCATTAATTCCTACCCTTTGTTCCCTGTCTTTTAGCCAGTTCTCAATCCATGAAAGGACCTTCCCCTTTATCCCATGACAGTTTAATTTACATAAGAGCCTTTGGTGAGGGACCCTGTCAAAGGCTTTCTGGAAATTTAAGTACACTATGTCCACTGGATCCCTCATGTCCACATGTTTGTTGACCCCTTCAAAGAACTCTAATAGATTAGTAAGACACAATTTCCCTTTTCAGAAACCATGTTGACTATTGCTCAACAGTTTATGTTTTTCTATGTGTCTGACAATTTTATTCTTAACTATTGTTTCGACTAATTTGCCTGGTACTGACGTTAGACTTACTGGTCTGTAATTGCCAGGATCACCTCTAGAGCCCTTTTTAAATATTGGCATTACATTAGCTAACTTCCAGTCACTGGGTTCCGAAGCCGATTTAAAGGACAGGTTACAAACCTTCGTTAATAGTTCCGCAACTTCACATTTGAGTTCTTTCAGAACTCTTGGGTGAATGCCATCAGGGCCTGGTGACTTGTTAATGTTGAGTTTATCAATTAATTCCAACACGTCCTCTAGTGACACTTCAATCTGTGATAGTTCCTCAGATTTGTCACCTACAAAAGCCGGCTCAGGTTTGGGAATCTCCCTAACATCCTTAG
This sequence comes from Aldabrachelys gigantea, assembly GCA_026122505.1. Classification (NCBI taxonomy): domain Eukaryota; kingdom Metazoa; phylum Chordata; order Testudines; family Testudinidae; genus Aldabrachelys; species Aldabrachelys gigantea. Next base: position 148,017,744 of record CM047483.1, read on the forward strand.
CCATGAAGACTGAAGCAAAGAATCCATTTAGTTTCTCCGCAATGACTTTATCGTCTTTAAGCACTCCTTTTGTATCTCGATCATCAAGGGGTCCCACTGGTTGTTTAGCAGGCTTCCTGCTTCTGATGTACTTAAACATTTTGTTATTACCCTTGGAGTTTTTGGCTAGCCGTTCTTCAGACTCCTCTTTGGCTTTTCTTATTACACTTAATTTGTCTGTGTTTATGCTCCTTTCTATTTGCCTCACTAGGATTTGACTTCCATGTTTTAAAGGAAGTCTTTTTATCTCTCACTGCTTCTTTTACATAGTTGTTAAGCCATGGTGTCCCTTTTTTAGTTCTTTTACTGTGTTTCTTAATTTGGGGTACACACATTGAAGTTGGGCCTCTATTATGGTGTCTTTAAACAGCGTCGATGCAGCTTGCAGGGATTTCACTTTAGTCACTGTACCTTTTAACTTCTGTTTAATTAACCCCCTCATTTTTGCATAGTTCCCCCTTTTGAAGTTAAATGCCACAGTGTTGGGCCGTTGAGATGTTCTTCCCACCACAGGGATGTTGAATGATATTGTATTATGGTCACTATTTCCAAGCAGTCCTGCTATAGTTACCTCTTGGACCAGTTCCTGCGCTCCACTCAGGATTAAATCTAGAGTTGCCTCTCCCCTTGTGTGTTCCCGTACCAGCTGATCCATGAAGCAGTCATTTAAAGTATCGAGAAATTTTATCTCTGCATTTCATCCTGAAGTGAAATATGCCCAGTCAATATGAGGATAATTGAAATCCCCCGCTCTTATTGGGTTCTTAATTTTGATGGCCTCTTGAATTTCCCTTAGCATTTCATCATCACTATTACTATCCTGGTCAGGTGGTCGATAATAGATCCCTAATGTTATATTTTTATTAGAACATGAAATTTCTGTCCATAGAGATTCTATGGAACGTGTGGATTCGCTTAAGATTTTTACTTCATTTGAATCTACATTTTCTTTCACATATAGTGCCACTCCCCCCCCCACATGACCTGTTCTGTCCTTCCGATATATTTTGTACCCCGGAATGATTGTGTCCCATTGATTGCTCTGGGGCTGGAGCACATGACTTACAAGGTGAGGCTGAGGGAACTGGGATTGTTTAGTCTGTAGAAGAGAAGAATGAGGGGGGATTTGATAGCTGCTTTCAGCTACCTGAAGGGGGTTCCAAAGAGGATGGATCTAGACTGTTCTCAGTGGTGGCAGATGACAGAACAAGGAGTAATGGTCTCAACTTGCAGTCGGGGAGGTTTAGGTTGGATATTAGGAAACACTATTCTTCTTCGAGTGCTTGCTCATATCGATTCCAATTAGGTGTGTACTCGCCGCATGCATGCTCGTTGGAAGATTTTTACCCTAGCAACACTCGGTGGGTCGGCTGGGCGCCACCTGGAGTGGCGCCGTTATGGCGCTGGATATATACCCCTGCCGACCCGATGGCCCTTCAGTTCCTTCTTACCGCCCGTGACAGTCGTTGGAACTGTGGAGTGCGGCTTTGCTGATCTCCACATGCCTAGCTACTCATAGTTCTTTGCTCTTTACTGTGTTTATAGTTCGAGTTCTTGTAGTTATAGTTAGTATTAGTTGTTGTCTTTATAGTTAGTGTACATAGTTTAAGGGAGGATCAGGGACTAGCCCCTTTCCTCCACCCTGGTGCGGGCCCATGCCCAAGGCACCGGGATTCAAACCGTGCTCTGCATGCCAAAAGCCGATGCCAATAGGGGATCCCCATGACTCCTGCCTCAAGTGCCTAGGGGAATCCCACCTTGCCGATAAGTGCCGCATCTGCAAGTCATTTAAATCAAGGACGAAGAAGGAGCGGGACTTTTGATTGAAACAGCTCCTCATGGAGTCGGCACTTAGTCCTGCAGCATCGGCACCGAGCGCCCAACAGACTCCCTCGGTAAGGAGTGCCCCTTTGGCCCCGGACCGCTCCGGTACCGAGAAGGAGTCCCTGCACCGACCCTTACTGGCACTGACATCTGCTCGGCACCGCTCCCTGTCCCCGAGACCTGGGAAGCAACATAGTGCTTCAATTTCTGCTCCACGGAAGGAGCGCTCTTCCAAGACAGTTCATCCGGCACCATCATCTGCCGCGGCACCGTCGACTGTGGCACTGCAGATTGCGCCTCCGCCAAGCTCAGCACTGTCGATTCTGGTCCCACAAGGGCCGTCGAGTCCGGTGCCTGACAGGTCCCCGGCTCCTGCTGTGGTTGAGCTTGCTCTTCCTTCTACGTCGGAGACCTTCTCTATGGCAAGGGAGCTCATTGCTGTGATGGAGCCGATACGTCCTCAACCCCCTGCACCGCCGGTATGGGTTGTTCAATCTATCGGCAAGCCTGCCCTGGTAAGGCCTCCTTCTGTCGGTCCACTAGAGAGATGTCATTCCATATCACGGTCTCGCAGACACTCTTGATCACGTCATTCCTGCTCCTGACGCCGCTCGCAGTCCCGGCACCACTTTCCATCGCGGTACCGGTTGCACTCGCGGCGACCTTCAACATCTCATTCACCGGACAGATACTCCTGGTACCGATCCGGCTCTCGGCACCGATCTCGGTACCGTGTATCCCGCAGTTGCTCTAGACGAAGGGACTCGAGATCCCGGTCGACCTCCCGGCACTGGTATGGTAGAAGGTCTTGGTCTCGCTCGTGGTACCGCCATAGCTCCCGGTACTGCTCCCTGGTACCGCCCAGGGATCGAGCATCAAGAACTATGGCACCCTCCCAGGGTCTTTCGGCACCACTGTGGCCTTCGAGACACACATCGGTATCGTCTCAGGCTGGTAGTGCATCCTACCATCAGGAGCATGACTCTGATGTCCCCAGCCAATATCCAGAGAGACAAAGCCACGAACAAGGGCCTCATCACTAGTCCTTCTGGACACCATGGGCATACCACCAGGCCCAAGGTGCCCCATCAGTGGCTCAACAGTCGGCTCCGTCAGAACACCAGGTTCCAGAGGCGACAGTGAGCCGCCCTTCCCCTGCAGGCACAGATGAGGCTCCAATTCCATCTGCAGTCACCGAGGTTCCACCTGATGCAGATGATGCCCCTCAAGTACATGACCCACCTCAGGACCCGTTGGTCCCGGGTCTCTCCTCCTCCTCCTCACCTGACGAAGTGGTAGCAGGAACATCCTCCTCAGGCCCTCCACCAATTGATATGAGGGCCCATCAAGACCTCTTGAGGCGGGTGGCTCAGAATAAGAACTTGCAGATGGAGGAGGTCACTGAAATAGAGGACCCGGTCGTGGACATCTTATCAGCTGATGCACCTACTAGAGTGGCGCTCCCATTTATCCACACTATACAAGCTAATGCGGACACCATTTGGCAATCCCCAGCTTCAATTCCACCTACAGCTAGGGAGTAGAGAGGAAATATATGGTCTCTTCAAAGGGGTACGAATATCTCTACACTCACCCACTTCCCTGCTCTCTGGTTGTCCAATCAGTGAACGAATGGGAGCGTCATGGCCAGCAAGCATCAGCTCCTAAGGTGAAGGAGGCTAGACACATGGACCTCCTAGGCCGCAAAATATACTCGGCTGGGGGCCTCCAACTTAGGGTGGCAAACCAACAAGCCCTCCTAAGTCAGTATAACTTTAATACGTGGGTGTTCGTGGGGAAGTTTACGGAGCTTCTTCCCCAGGAGTCCCATCCAGAGTTTATGGCCCTACTTGAAAAGGGTAAAAAGGTAACAAGAACCTCCCTCTAGGCCTCTCTGGATGCAGCGGACTCAGCTGCCAGAACTCTGGCATCTGGAGTGACAATGAGGCGTATCTCCTGGCTCCAGGCTTCAGGCCTTCCCTCTGAATTGCAGCAGACCATTCAGGATTTACCCTTCGAGGGCCAGGGTCTTCTCTCAGACAAAACCGACCCCAGGTTGCAAAATCTGAGGGACAATTGTGTCATAATGCGCTCGCTGGGTATGCATGCGCCAGTGATCCAACGCAGGACCTTCCGGCCCCAGCCACACTGCCCTTACAACCTGCCTAGGCCGCATCAGGACTCTACCAGAAGGCGTGGCAGGGGGAATCAGCGGAGGCAGTCGGACCCTCAAGGGACCCAAAGTCAAGTGCCTCCTAAACCACCAACGGGGCCCAAGCAAAACTTTTGATGGGACGCCCGAGGACGGCCCACCAGTTATGCTACCGGATCCTTCTCCCTCCTTTTTCAACTGCCTCTCCCATTTCATCCCTGCCTGGTCCCAGCTAACCTCAGATCGTTGGGTCTTCTGCACGGTGGAAGCGGGATACCACCTCCAGTTTGTTTCAACCCTCCCACCCCCCCTCCCTACCCATCCCTCTTCAGGGGCCCCTCTCACGAGCAATTCCTCTTACAAGAGGTCCAGGCACTCCTAAAACTGGGAGCCATAGAGGAGGTGCCAAAAGACATGAGGGGCAAGGGGTTCTATTCCCGCTACTTCTTAATCCCCAAGGCAAAGGGAGGTCTACGACCGATCCTAGACCTGCGAGAACTCAACAAATTCCTGATAAAGCTGAAGTTCCTCATGGTATCCCTGGTGACCATCATCCCATCCCTGGATCTAGGAGACTGGTATGCCGCCCTTGATATGAAGGACGCGTATTTCCACATCGCCATTTATCCACCACACAGACAGTACCTTTGTTTTGTGGTCAACCACCAACACTTTCATTTCACGGTACTTCCCTTTGGCCTTTCTGCAGCTCCAATGCTCTTCACCAAATGCATGACTGTAGTAGCCGCCTCCCTCCGGTGTCGTCGAGTACACGTCTACTCGTATCTCGACGATTGGCTCATTTGAGAGACTTCCCAGTCACAAGTATCGCAGCACGTGTACATCGTCAGAGACCTCTTCGGGAGCCTAGGCCTCATGATCAACACAGAAAAGTCTACTCTGACACCCACGCAGAGAATAGACTTCATCGGAGCTGTTCTGGACTCCAGTCTGGCCAGAGCCTGCCTCCCCCTGTCGCGTTTTCAAACAATGGCTTCAATAATCCGAAGTCTTCAATCCTTTCCGACAACGTCAGTCCGCACCTGCCTCAGCCTAGTAGGTCACATGGCCTCCTGCACCTTCGTGACCAAGTACACGAGGCTACGTCTCCGTCCCTTCCAAACTTGGCTTTCTTCAATATACCATCCACACAGAGACAGTCTGGATTCTGTGCTCACTATCCCCAGGAAGGTTCTCGTCTAACGACTTGGTGGTTAGACCCCTCTCTGGTCTGCACAGGGATGCCATTCCACCCACTGCAACCCTTGGTGGCCCTAACCACAGACACGTCATCTCTGGGTTGGGGTGCCCACCTCGGGAGCCTTCGCACTCAAGGCCTCTGATCGCCCCAAGAGCTGGCCTTGCACATCAACGTGAGGGAGCTGAGAGCAGTCCAGCTACCATGCCAGGTGTTTCGGGACCATCTACAAGGCCGTTGTGTATCAGTGTTCACGGACAACACAACAGCCATGTTTTACATAAACAAGCAGGGCGGAGCACGCTCCTCCCTCCTTTGTCAAGAAGCCATCCGCCTCTGGGACTTTTGCATAGCCCACTCCATCAATTTGGTAGCGTCTTTTCTCCCAGGAGTCTAGAACACTCTGGCAGATCACCTCAGCAGGTCCTTCCTGTCTCACGAGTGGTCGATACGCCCGGACGTCATCCATTCTGTCTTCTGGAGGTGGGGCTTTCCCCACATAGACCTCTTTGCCTCCCGAGAGAACAGGAAATGCCAGGTGTTCTGCTCCTTCCAAGGACGCTCCCTGGGCTCCCTCTCAGACGCATTCCTGATCCCGTGAAAGAGGCACCTACTTTATGCCTTCCCATCGTTTCCGCTCATCCACAGAGTCCTACTCAAGCTCCACAGGGACAGCGCCCACCTGATCCTCATTGCTCCAGCGTGGCCGAGGCAGCATTGGTACACCCTGTTCGACCTCTCAGTGGCAGACCCAATCCCCCTGCCACTCTGGCCGGACCTCATAACACAGGAGTTCGGCAGGCTTCACCATCTGGACCTGCAATCCCTTCATCTCACAGCATGGCTGCTGTGTGGTTGAGCCGGTCTGATTTGCATTGCTCTGCCTCGGTACAACAGGTGCTCTTGGGCAGTAGGAAGCCTTCCGCTAGGATGACATATCACGCCAAGTGGAAGCGTTTCTCCTGCTGGTGCGCTCAGAGTAACTTAGTCCCCAGACAGGTCTCTGTCCCTACTGTCCTGGATTACCTAAGGGCCCTGAAAGAGCAGGACCTGGCGGTCTCTTCTATAAAGGTGCATCTGGCAGCTATTTCCGCCTTCCACCTGGGGGAAAGGGGCTGTTCAATCTTTTCTCACCCCATAGTTTCCAGGTTCCTTCAGGGATTGGAGCGGTTGTACCCTCAAGTCAGACGCCTGACCCCTACCTGGGATCTAAACCTGGTGCTAGCCAAGCTTATGGGTGCTCCTTTTGAGCCTCTAGCCACCTGCTCGCTGCTGTACCTCTCCTGGAAGACAGCCTTCCTTGTCACTTTCACATTGGCAAGACGAGTATCAGAGCTTCGGGCTTTGACAGCGGACCCCCTGTATACGGTATTGTCACTGAATGTGGGGGAGTCCGGTCCTGCACCCCTCTTCCTGGGACTCACAGTGACTCTCAGCCAGCCAGTAAAACAGAAGGTTTATTGGACAACAGGAACGCAGGTTATAGCAGAGCTTGTAGGCTCAGGCAGGACCCCTCAATCAAGCCCCTTTGGGGTCCTGAAAGCTTAGCCCCCTGAATTCCAACCACCCAGCCCAAAACCGAAACTAAACTTCCTTCCCTCTAGCCAGCCCCTTCCTTTGTCCAGCTTCCCGAGCAAAGGCGCTGACGCCCTCCCCCCCACCTGGCTCAGGTTACAGGCTTAAATCCTGTCCCTCACCTAAAGACATCCCCTGCTCTCCCATCCTCCACACAGACAGTCCCTACTCCATCACATCTCTTCCCCCTTCGAGACTGAACTGAGCAGGGTCACTCTGCCCAGTGACCTGGGGAAGTTCAGGGCCCCCTCTTCGGGACAACACGTCCACTATCAGGTTGGCACTTCCCTTCACATGGACCACGTCCATGTCATAATCCTGCAGGAGCAGGCTCCACCTCAGGAGCTTGGCGTTGCCTCCTTTCATCTGGTGCAGCCAGGGCAGGGGAGAGTGGTTGGTGTACACGGTGAAGTGTCGCCCAAAGAGATATGGCTCTAGTTTCTTAAGGGCCCACACCATGGCCAGGCATTCCTTCTCGATGGTCGCGTAGCTCTGCTCCCAGGGTAGTAACTTCTTGCTCAGGTACACGATGGGGTGTCTCTCCCCCTTTTCATCCTTCTGCATCAACACCGCCCCCAGTCCTGTATCTGAGGCGTCGGTGAACAGCATAAAGGGCTTGTCAAAGTCTGGGTTTGCCAGAACTGGGCCACTAACCAGAGTCTCCTTCAACGCCCGGAGAGCCTGCTGGCACTGCTCAGTCCAGACCACCTTGTCTGGCTTCCCTTTCTTGCATAGCTCAGTGAGAGGGGCGGCTATGGCGCTAAAGTGGGGCACGAACCTTCGATAGTACCCCGCCATCCCAATAAAGGCCTGGACCTGCTTTTTGGTTTGGGGAACAGGCCAGTCTCTGATCACCTCCACCTTGGCTGGTTCCGGCTTTAGGCAGCTGCTCCCCACCTGATGGCCCAGGTAAGATACTTCAGCCATCCCCACCTTGCACTTCTCAGCCTTTACGGTTAACCCAGCCTCCCGGAGTTGGTCCAGGACTTGTTTAACCTGGAACACATGGTCCTCCCAGGTCTGGCTGAAGACACAGATGTCGTCAATATACGCCACGGCAAAACTCTCCATCCCCTGCAGTAGCTGATCCACCAGGCGCTGGAAGGTGGCTGGTGCTCCCTTGAGGCCAAAGGGCAGGGTCAGAAACTTATAGAGCCCCAGAGGGGTGATAAAGGCCAATTTCAGCCTGGCATCTGCGTCCAGCGGCACTTGCCAGTAGCCCTTGGTAAGATCCATGGTGGTGAGGTACCGAGCACCTCCCAGCTTGTCTAGGAGCTCGTCAGGCCTGGGTATGGAGTAGGGATCAGATACGGTGATGGCATTGAGCTTTCGATAGTCCACACAGAACCGGATTGACCCGTCCTTCTTGGGGACCAGCACCACTGCCGAGGCCTAAGGGCTGGAAGACGGCTGGATCACCCCCAAAGCCAGCATGTCCCTGACCTCTCTTTCTAGGTCCTGGGCAGTTTTTCCGGTGACCCGAAAAGGGGAGCATCTTATAGGGGGATGTGACCCAGTCTCCACCCGGTGGACAGTCAAATTAGTACGTCCAGGCTGGTTGGAAAACGGCTGTCAGTATAGATGCAGCACCCCTCTGATCTCAGCGTGCTGGGCCAGGGTCAGCTGATCAGAGAGGGCAATCGCCTCCAGGGGGAACCCGCTTTTGTCCCAGGGAATGGATCCACTAAAGGGTCATCTCTCTGCTCCTCCCAAAGTCCACACATGGCCAACACCACATTCCCCCTCTCATAGTATGGCTTCATCATATTCACATGGTACACCCGGCGGTGATGTGCCCGGTTTGACAGCTCCACCACATAGTTTACCTCATTTAGTTGCTTGACAACCTTGAAGGGCCCTTCCCAGGCAGCCTAGAGTTTGTTTTTCCTCACGGGGATGAGAACCGTCACCTGATCCCCGGTGGCGAAGGCGCGGGCCCGTGCCCTGCGGTCATACCAGACCTTCTGCTTCCTCTGGGCTCGGGCCAGATTCTCCCTGGCCAGGCCCATGAGCTTGGCAAGTCTTTCCTGGAAGGTCAGGACATACTCCACCACTGATTCTCCCTCGGGAGTGGCCTTCCCCTCCCATTCATCTCTCATCAGGTCCAGGGGCCCCCTTACTCGCCTCCCATACAACAGTTCAAAAGGCGAAAACCCGGTAGATTCCTGCGGTACCTCCCAGTACGCGAACAGCGGGTGAGGTAAGTACTTGTCCCAATCCTGCGGGTGCTGGTTCATAAATGTTTTCAGCATCATCTTTAGCGTCCCGTTGAACCTTTCCACCAGCCCGTTGGACTGGGGGTGGTACGCTGAGGCCCAGTTATGCCGGACCCCACATTTCTCCCACAAGCACCAGAGCAGGGCCGACATGAAGTTGGACCCCTGGTCCCTTAAGACTTCCTTGGGGAACCCCACCCGGCTGAAAATGGTCAGCAGCGCATCTGCTATGGTGTCTGCTTCGATAGAGGACAAGGCCAGCGCCTCGGGGTAGCGAGTGGCGACATCTACCACCACCAGAATGTATATTTTCCCCGACCAGGTCGTCTTGCTGAGAGGTCCCACTATGTCCATGGCCACCTTCTGGAAAGGCTCTTCTATGATGGGCAAAGTCCTCAAAGCTGCTTTCCCCTTGTCTCGGGCCTTCCCCACCCTCTGCCAGGGGTCACAGGATTGGCAGTACTGTTGGACATGGGTAAAGACCCCAGGCCAGTAAAAGTTCTGTAGCAGCCTCTGCCTGGTGCACCGGATTCCCTGGTGCCCTTTGAGAGGGATGTCATGGGCCAGGTACAGCAGTTTGTGGCGAAACTTCTGGGGAACCACCAGCTGCTTCCTGATCCCTCATGACTCCACTTCCCCTGGGGGAGCCCATTCTCGGTACAGGAACCCCTTCTCCCACAGGAACCTCTCCTTGCAACCTCTCCTCATGGTCTGTACCGCACTGAGGTCAGCCCGGTCCCTGGGCTTCCGCAAGGAGGGATCTTTCTGCAACTCGGCCTGGAACTCAGCAGCTGGGACAGGGATGAGGACCTGCTCTCTCTCACTGGCTGGGTCAGAGGCCGCAGCCTCTCTGAGCCTTGTCCCTGGGCATTCCCTCCCCACCAGGTTAGGGTCCTGTGCCTTGGGCAGAGTACCTTCCCCGTTGTCAGGGCGCAGGGCCCTGTGCCGAGTCTGATTACGGGTCACAACCAGGGCACCCCGGGCATTGCTTGGCCAGCCCTCCAGGTCCCCCCCCATTAACATCTCTGTGGGCAAATATGGGTGTACCCCCACGTCCTTGGGACCCTCCTTGGCCCCCCACTTCAGGTGTACCCTCGCCACGGGCACCTTGATTGGTGTCCCTCTCACACCCATCAGGGTCAGGTAGATGTCGGGCATCATCCGATCTGAGGCCACCACCTCGGGCTGGGCCAGCGTCACCTCTGTGCCCGTGTCCCAGTACCCAGTGACCTCCCTCCCATCTACCTCCAGGGAAACAAGGTACTCTTTCCGGAGGGGCAGCCCTGCGCCCACCCTGTAAACCAAAAACTCGGAGCCTGGAGCATCCAGCCCCCCAGAAGAGCTGATCTGGGGCCCTCTTTCGCAGGTGGTACACAGCCAGCCCCCCTTTCCTGCGAACGCTGCCGCTCATCCAGCTGAGTCTCTACCATGTTAACCTGGTGTGGGGTCGGCCTGCTCAGTCTGTCCTTGAGCCTGGGGCACTGGGACCGTATGTGGCCCCTCTGGCCACACTGATAGCAGCTCATATCCCGTTAGTCCCCTCGAACCGATCGGTTGTCCCTGACGCTGGACGTTCCCCTTGGGAGGGGGTTCTCCCTATTCCCCCTTTTGGAGGTCCCAGGATGACTCTCTCTCTGCATTGTGGCCGTTCTGTTTCTTTGGGACTCCTCCCTGCCACCCCCCGACCGGCTCTTCACAAAGTCATAGGCCAGCCACCCTGCATGTCACGGGTTCTCTGGCTTTTGGTCCCTCAACCACAGCCTTAGGTCAGATGGGCACCGCTAATACAGTTGCTCCAGTACCAGCAGTTTAATCACATCCTCCTTCGTCTGAGCCCCATCTGCCCACTTGCTGGCATATCCCTCCATGCAGACAGCTAGTTGCAGATATGAGACCTCAGGGGTTTTATACTGACCCCGGAACCTCTCCTGGTACATCTCAGGAGTCAGCCCAAACTCACAAAGCAGGGCCTGCTTGAATGGTTTGTAGTTCCCTTTCTTCTCCTCTCCCAGCTGGCGGTACAATGCCACGGCCTTGGGGTCCAGTAAGGGGGTGAGAACCCGGAGCTACCCGGTGCAGCTCGTAGGCCATCTCAAGGGCATCCAGGAAATCATCCATGTCCTACCCCTCCTTACGCTGGGCCAGGATGCACTTATCAAAGCTCCGCGCAGTCCTGGGCCCCCCCTCACTCACTGCAGTCGGGGTCTCACTGTCCCTCAGCCTCGCCAGCTCCAGCTCATGATGACGCTGTCGCTCTTTCTCCTCCGTCATGTTCTCTCTGTTTCTCTTTATCCTCCAGTTCTCGCTGTCTTTGTCTCTCCTTATGTTCTCTCTGTCTCTCACGATCCTCCAGCTCTCTGTTTTAGCTCTCTCTCCCATTCCAGCCGCTTGCGCTCCACGGATGCCGAGTGTCGCCGAGATGATCCCCTGCTGGGGGGTGATCTTCGCCGGGAGGATCTTCTGCTGGCCGGGGGGGTCACAGTGCCCTCGGTAGCCGCTGGGCTCCTCCCCGCCCTTCCCTTAGGCATAGGAAGGGGGGGTCTCGGGAAGCCCTCAGCCGCCGGCTGACCACTCCCAGCGTGGACAGACACTGGTGCCTGTGCTGCATCTGCCAGGCTGCTTCGTTCAGAGACAGGGATTAGTTCATTCAGGTGGTCTCCCTCCTCCAGCTGGGCAATCAGCTGGTCCTTGGTCAGTCTTCCCCTGCGCAGCCCCTTCTGCTTGGACAGCTCCAGCAGGTCACACTTGCGCAGCTTGGCTTACATCTTCCTGCTGGCCACTCACAGGCTGGGGTGCTCACCGCTCCCCACGGTTTCCAGGGGGACCCCTAGTGCACCAGCCCTTCTTGAGGTCACCACCTCTCTGCCAGGGTCGAGCTGCAGACTCCTCCGCCCCTGGGACCGCTCGCTGCAATCCCCCGGGGGACCCTGTTACTGCAAAGTCCTTCTCACTGGGCATACACTCCCAGGGGTTAACCACCCCTTCGTTTTACTGCTCCCCAGTCACTTACTGCAGGAAGCGCCATCCACGGGATGCAGTATCTCCCACCGCTGCCACCAGTTGTCATGGAGTGCGGGGGAGTCCGGCCCTGCACCCCTCTTCCTGGGACTCACAGTGACTCTCAGCCAGCCAGTAAAACAGAAGGTTTATTGGACAACAGGAATGCAGGTTACAGCAGAGCTTGTAGGCTCAGGCAGGACCCCTCAATCAAGCCCCTCTGGGGTCCTGGAAGCTTAGCCCCCTGAATTCCAGCCACCCAGCCCAAAACTGAAACTAAACTTCCTTCCCTCCAGCCAGCCCCTTCCTTTGTCCAGCTTCCCGGGCAAAGGTGCTGACTCCCTCTCCCCTTCCCTTGCTCAGGTTACAGGCTTAAATTCTGTCCCTCACCTAAAGACATCCCCTGCTCTCCCGTCCCCCACACAGACAGTCCATACTCCATCACAGGTATTCTACGAGGACAAGGTACAGCTGTGACCGCACCCCTCTTTCCTCCCTAAGGTGGTGTCTGCTTTTCATGTCAATCAAGACATCTTTCTCCCAGTCTTTCTCCCAAAGCCGCACTCATCGCTTCGGGAACAACAACTACATACCTTGAATGTCCGCAGGGCTCTCGCCTTTTATATCGAGAGAACCAAAGCCTTCTGAAGGTCACCCCAGCTCTTTGTAGCGGTGGCAGACCGAATGAAAGGCATGCCGGTCTCTTCCCAGCAAATTTCATCTTGGGTGACATCCTGCATCCGAACATGCTATGAATTGGCTCACATTCCGGCTAGCCATCTCACCACCCATTCTCTACTCGGGCGCAAGCCTCATTTGCTGCTTTCCTGGCCCATGTCCCTATCCAGGAAATATGTTGCGCTGCTACCTGGTCATCGATTCACACCTTTGCCTCACATTATGCATTGGTTCAGCAATCCAGAGACGATGCAGCCTTTGGCTCAGCAGTCTTGCCTTCTGCAACGTCTCACTCAGACCCCACCACCTAGGTAAGGCTTGGGAATCACCTAATTGGAATTGATATAAGCAAGCACTCGAAGAAAAAAAGACAGTTACTCACCTTCGTAACTGTTCTTCTTCGAGATGTGTTGCTCATATCCATTCCACACCCGCCCTCCTTCCCCTCTTTTGGACTAGTCAGCAAGAAGGAACTGAAGGTTGGCCGGGTTGGCTGGGGTATATATCCGGTGTCATAACAGTGCCATTCCAGGGGGTGCCCAGCCGACCCACCGAGTGTTGCTAGGGTAAAAAGTCTCTGACGAACGTGCACGCGGCGCGCGCACACCTAACTGGAATGGATATGAGCAACACATCTCGAAGAACAACAGTTACAAAGGTGAGTAACTGTCTTTTTCACTAGGAGGGTGGTGAAGCACTGGAATGGGTTCCCTAGGGAGGTGGTGGAATCTCCTTCCTTAGAAGTTTTTAAGGTCAGGCTTGACAAAGCTCTGGCTGGGATGATTTAGTTGGGCCTGGTCCTGCTTTGAGCAGGGGGTTGGACTAGATACCCCCTGAGGTCCCTTCCAGCCTGATATTCTATGATTCTGTGATAGGAGAATTGGTAGCCTGATATCCAGGAGGTGGTGCTAGGAACATGGTTTAAGGGGATTTGCAGTGACAGGGTAACAAAGTGGGGAAATTTTGTAATCTTTTTATGACTCCTGGATGTGCCTCAGTTTCCCCCAGACCTTGCACGGCTCCCAGTGAGGCGGGGGGAAGAGAGGGGTTCAGTTTGCTCTCAGGACAGGCCAAGAGTAAGGAACCACTGAGAGCGCCAGGGGGTCAGAGAGTCAATGGCAGCACCAGCGACTCCGTGTTCCTGCCTCGCAGCCGGGAGCTGAGCAGAGACCCCAGCTGAGAACAAAGGCCTGGGGCAGGGGTGGGTAAGTGGGGAGGTAAGTGTGGGCGGGGGGCTAAGCGAGGGTGGGAGGGGGTAAGTGGGGGGGCTCAGCATGGGCAGGGAGGCTAAGTGAGGGTGGGAGGGGATAAGTAGGGGGCTCAGCGTGGGCAGGGGGCTATGCGAGGGTGGGAGGGTGTAAGTGGGGGGCTTAGCGTGGGGGGCTCAGCGTGGGCAGGGGGGCTAAGCGAGGGTGGGAGGGGGGTAAGTGGGGGGCTCAGCATGGGGGAGGCTAAGCGAGGGTGGGAGGTAGTAAGTGGAGGGCTCAGTGTTGGGGGGTAAGTGGGGGGGCTCAGCATGGGAGGGGGAGCTAAGCGAGGGTGGGAGGTGGTAAGTGGATGGCTCAGTGTGCGGGGGTAAGTGGGGGGCTCAGTGTGGGCGGGGGGTAAGTGGGGGGCTCAGTGGGTGGGGTAAGTGGGGGGCTCAGTGTGGGCAAGGGGGTAAGTGGGGGGCTCAGTGTGGGTGGGGGGACTAAACGAGGGTGGCAGGTGGTAAGTGGAGGGCTCAGTATGGGCAGGGGGTAAGTGGGGGGCTCAGTGTGGGTGGAGTAAGTGGGGGGCTCAGTGTGGGCAGGGGGCAAGTGGGGGGCTCAGTGTGGGTGGAGTAAGTGGGGGGCTCAGTGTGGGCAGGGGGCAAGTGGGGGGCTCAGTGTGGGCGGGGGGACTAAACGAGGGTGGCAGGTGGTAAGTGGAGGGCTCAGTATGGGCAGGGGGTAAGTGGGGGGCTCAGTGTGGGCAGGGGGTAAGTGGGGGCTAAGCCCAGGCTCTCTGACCTGAGGACTGACGGGGTCAGAGCCAGCCTGGCAATGGAGTCCCAGCTGGTGAATTGCTCTGGGCTGCCCAGGCCGGACGCTGCAGTACCCGCTCTGTCTCTGTGCTGACCCAGGGGCTGCCCACGCTGGGGGCAGGTGACTCATGCACCCGGCTCTGTTTGGGGAACGAGTCGCTGCGGCATGGTCACACCTCTGCCCAGGACCTCTCTCAGCTGCCTGGCTGGGCAGAGCTCTCGGGGGGCAGCAGGAGAGCTGCTGACACCCAGAGGCTCAGTCTAGGTGCCAGGAAGGCTGCAGTGCCTGCCCCGAAGGGAGAGTGGGACCCTTGGGGGGCTGCCCCACTGAAGGGTTCCCCCAAGGGACTGTTGTAAAGCTGAGGCATGGCACAGACCTTGTGGATCAGGGACGGGTGGGGGGAGGTGGCTGCGGACAGGGTGTGGAAAGGGGGACAGGGCTGCGTGCGCACATGTGGGCCCACCCGTGGGGCGGACGTGCTCGCTCTGTGTGTGTGTGTGCAGGTGGGAGGGTCTCTCTTTTGGGGGGTGAGGGATGGGCATGCCGTTGCATGGTGGGTGCATGCCTCTATGGGTGATGCAGGTGTGGGTATGAGGGGGGGTTGCCTTCATGGGGTGCTCTGAGTATGGGTCACAGAGGGGCCAGTGCAGACAGCAGACCAGCCAGACAACTGTCCTCTCGCCTGGGGACAGGGCTTTGTAACACCCCTCACAGTGGGGCCTCTTCTAGTGCCCAATGGGGCTTTCCGGCTCCTCTCCGGCCTCTGACAGGCAGGCTTCTGGCTCCAGTTTCTCACAGCCCAGCTGTTCAGAGCTCCTCCGCCTGCTTCCGTGAGCCAGGGGCACAGCCCTTCACTCACGGGAATCCCGCCAGACATGCCTCCCTCTGGTCTTGTCCACCCGTCCAACCAATCAGTAATCACGAGTCAAATCCCCAAACTCCTGAGCTGCAGCGCTGCAGGGGTCCAGCCAAACACCAACGCTGGCCAGTCCTTTGCCTGCTCCTGGCGGCACCTTCTCCACCTGTTCTCAGCCACTGCAGAGATTAGACGTGGATTTTTAAAAGACACTGTACCCTATACAGCTCCCGCTGTAATCTCAGGGCTCCAGGAGCTGGGGCTTGGAGAAAAACCCCAGCCAGCACGAGACTCGCCAGACACCTGCGAGGTTTGGTAACCTGAGAGCCCGAACCTCTGCAGCAGCCTCCCTGCCCCGCTGCACATAACGTCTCACTCACATGCAGGGCTGCAGGCGCGACCGACCAGCCGCTCACTGCCCTTGTCGCTCTCCCTGCAGGGAGTTCCTCCGAGCCATCAACCAGTTTGCTGACACCTTGACCCAGATGTTCCTGAGCAGCAGCAGCTTGGAACTGCAGGTGAGCAGAGGGGCTGGGAGGGCCGCGGGCTTTGCCCAGTGCTGAGCAGGGCCTGTGAGAGCTGAGGCTGCAGGGGGGCCTTTGCCAGCAGTTCTGCTAATGCTTTACCTGGGGCTGCTCCAGTGGAGCCTGTGACAAGGGGTGAGGGAGCATTTCTGGGCAGGCTTCGGATTGGTCTTGGCACCCCCCCCAGCAGGTTTCTAGTGTTTCAAGTGAGATGGGGTCAGCCCCCTGTCCTGGTTCCTGCCTCCTCCTCGTCTCCAGTTCCTGCCTCCCCATCGTCTCTGGTCCCTGCCCCCCCTTGTCTCTGGTTCCTGCCCCCCCTACATCTCTGGTTCCTACCCCTCCTACATCTCCAGTTCCTGCCTCCCCTTCATCTCTGGTTCCTGACCCTCCCTCTCATCTCTGGTCTCTGGCCTCCCCCTCTGTGATGGAGTAGGGGCTGTCTGTGTGGGGGACTGGAGAGCAGGGGATGTCTTTAGGTGAGGGACAGGATCTTTAAGCCTGTAACCTGAGCCAGGCAGGGAGGAGGGGGTCAGCACCTTTGCCCGGGAAGCTGGACAAAGAAATCAGCGGGCTGGAGGAGGGGCAGGGCAGTTTGGGTTTGGGGCTGTGTGGGCGGAATTCAGGGTATCCTAGCTGGGATCCAAGCACTCTGAAAGCCCAGAAGGACTCGATGGAGGGGTCCTGACTGTGCCTGTGAGTTCTGCTGTAACCTGCGTTCCTGTGTCCAATAAACCTTCTGTTTTACTGGCTGGCTAAAAGTCACTGTGGGGTCCAGGAAGAGGAGTGCATGACCGGACTCCCCCAGACTCCGTGACACCCTCATCCCTGGTTCCTGACCGCCCCCCATCTCTGGTCTCTAGCCTCCCCCTTGTCCCTCCTCATCTCTAGTCTCCAGTCTCCCTCTACTTCCCTGGTTTCTGCCCCCGCATCCCTGGTTCCTGCCCCCCACATCTCTGAACTCTAGCCTCCTCCCACCCCTGCATGTCCCTGGTTCCTGACCCCTGCCCTCCCCCACACATAGATCTCTGGTATAGATTCATAGACTCTAGGACTGGAAGGGACCTCGAGAGGTCATCGAGTCCAGTCCCCTGCCCTCATGGCAGGACCAAATAATGTCTAGACCATCCCTGATAGACATTTATCTAACCTACTCTTAAATATCTCCAGAGATGGAGATTCCACAACCTCCCTAGGCAATTTATTCCAGTGTTTAACTACCCTGACAGTTAGGAACTTTTTCCTAATGTCCAACTTAAACCTCTCTTGCTGCAGTTTAAGCCCATTGCTTCTTGTTCTATCCTTAGAGGCCCAGGTGAACAAGTTTTTTCCCTCCTCCTGATGACACTCTTTTAGATACCTGAAAACTGCTATCATGTCCCCTCTCAGTCTTCTCTTTTCCAAACTAAATAAACCCAATTCTTTCAGCCTTCCTTCATAGCTCATGTTCTCAAGACCTTTAATCATTCTTGTTGCTCTTCTCTGGACCCTCTCCAATTTCTCCACATCTTTCTTGAAATGCGGTGCCCAGAACTGGACACAATACTCCAGTTGAGGCCTAACCAGCGCAGAGGAGAGCAGAAGAATGACTTCTCGTGTCTTGCTCACGACATACCTGTTAATGCAGCCCAGAATCACATTTGCCTTTTTTGCAACAGTATCACACTGTTGACTCATATTTAGCTTCTGGTCCACTATGACCCCTAGATCTCTTTCTGCCATACTCCTTCCTAGACAGTCTCTTCCCATTCTGTATGTGTGAAACTGATTGTTCCTTCCTAAGTGGAGCACTTTGCATTTGTCTTTATTAAACTTCATCCGGTTTACCTCAGACCATTTCTCCAATTTGTCCAGAACATTTTGAATTTTGACCCTGTCCTCCAAAGCAGTTGCAATCCCTCCCAGTTTGGTATCATCTGCAAACTTAATAAGCGTACTTTCTATGCCAACATCTAAGTCGTTGATGAAGATATTGAACAGAGCCGGTCCCAAAACAGACCCCTGCGGAACCCCACTTGTTATACCTTTCCGGCACGATTGGGAGCCATTAATAACTACTCTCTGAGTATGGTTATCAAGCCAGTTATTCACCCACCTTACAGTAGCCCCATCTAAGTTATATTTGCCTAGTTTATTGATAGGAATATCATGCGAGACAGCATCAAATGCCTTACTAAAGTCTAGGTATACCACATCCACCGCTTCTCCCTTATCCACAAGACTCGTTATCCTATCAAAGAAAGCTATCAGATTGGTTTGACACAATTTGTTCTTTACAAATCCATGCTGGCTATTCCCTATCACCTTACCACCTTCCAAGTGTTTGCAGATGATTTCTTTAATTACTTGCTCCATTATCTTCCCTGGCACAGAAGTTAAACTAACTGGTCTGTAGTTTCCTGGGTTGTTTTTATTTTCCTTTTTATAGATGGGCACTATATTTGCCCTTTTCCCATCTTCTGGAATCTCTCCCGTCTCCCATGACTTTCCAAAGATAATAGCTAGAGACTCAGATACCTCCTCTATTAACTCCTTGAGTATTCTAAGATGCATTTCATCAGGCCCTGGTATGTGGCCTCGTCTCCCTCCTAAGTCAAAATGGCTTTCAACCAGCACTAGGGAATTCTTTATGAGCCCGTGTCCTGGCAAAAAGGAAAAGATCACAGCACCAAAAATTAATGGTAGCTTTGGAACAAGTGATCATTATGTGATTACATTTATAATGTGCAAGCAGAATAAAGTCCATACCAGTAATAGATATACTTGGTGCTTTAATAGGGCCAGTTTCACAAAACTGAATTTGATTATGATCCAGATCAGCTGGCAGGAAGTGTTTAATCATAAAAATGTGAATGATAATTGGGAATTATCTAAGAACTTACTTGATGTCCAAATAGCCACAATTCCACAACTGAGGAAGAAGACTGTGCTGATTGAAAGACAACCTGATTTAGAGGGGAAGTGAAGACACCTATAAAAACATAATAATAAATGGAAAAATGGGGAAGTTAGGAATTGTAGACAATTGATAAGGGAAGCCAAGGGACACAAGAAGAAATCTGTGGCCAGCAGAGTTAAAAACAATGAGGAGTTTTTAAAGTATATTAGGAACAGAAAAAATCCCAATAAAGTATTAGTCTGTTACTAGATGGAAATGGTAGAATTATCTGCATGGATAGATTCTCCCGTCGCTCATGAATGAGTGTTCAGCTAGTGTTGACTTATGTTCTAGATTGAGTTGATTTTGTGGCTTCTCACGTGGGAAGCGAGTCCAATCCTGGATTTGCGAATGCAGTCGCATCCCTTGCAAGTGTAATGGTTATGGGGAGGGTTTGAGGTTTTGGCCTTTTGATGTGCTCTCTTCTGCAAGGACCTCACACACCACTCCTCCAAAGTGGACATGGCGTCATGGCATAGACCTCTCCCTCCAGGTCTGTCAAGTGCCATAAGTTGCCAAGTTTTAAGATCTATCTTGCATGCTTTGAGGTTGGCCTTGAAGGTGTCTTTATATCTGAGGATGGGTCGACCCTTAGAACAGGTTCCCATGCTCAGTTGGCTGCAGAGCACTGCTATTGGGACGCCTCCATGCAGACCATGAGTCTGACCCAGCAAAGCTGAGCCCTGATGAGCGTGTGCTCAAGGCCAGGGATTTGGCACCTTGCCAGGACTTCAGTATTGGGATTTTGTCCTGCCACTTGAGGATGCCGAAGGATCTTGGGCAGCGAAGGTGGAAGCTCTCCAGTTGGTCGATGTGGTGTTGGTACAGTGTCCATGTCTTGCAGCTGAAGAGGTGTGAGTCCAAGAGCACGGTAGATTTATGTCTGGGTTCTGAGACAGACTCCACGCTCCCTCCAGAGCCTGTGGGCAAGACTGTCAGATGCCAGCGTGGCCTTCGCAGGTGCTGAGTGATCATAGAATCACGCTTCTCCTCTACAGACTAAACAATCCCAGTTCCCTCAGCCTCTGCTCGTAAATCATGTTCCCCAGCCCCCTAATCATTTTCCTTGCCGTCTGCTGGACTGTCTCCAATTTGTCCACATGCCTTCTGGGACCAAAACTGGACACAATACTCCAGATGTGGCTTCACCAGTGCCGAATAGAGGGGAATAATCACTTCCCTCAATCTGCTGGCCATGCTCCTACTAATGCAGCCCAATATGCCATTGGCTTTCTTGGCAATGATAGCACACTGCTGACTCATATCCAGCTTCTCATCAACTGTAACCCACATGCATCTGACGAAGTGGGTATTCACCCATGAAAGCACATGCTCCAAAACTTCTCTTAGTCTATAAGGTGCCACAGGATTCTTTGCTGCTTTTACAGATCCAGACTAACACGGCTACCCCTCTGATATGTGTAACCCCTAGGTCCTTTTCTGCAGAACAGTGAATGGGATTCTTCTGTCCTAAGTGCAGGACTCTGCACTTGTCCTTGTTGAACCTCATCAGATTTCTTTTGGCCCAATCCTCCAATTTGTCTAGGTCCCTCTGTATCATATCCCTACCCTCCAGGGTATCTACCTCTCCTCCCCAGCTTAGTGTCATCTGATAACTTGCTGAGGGTGTGCAGTCCATCCCATCATCCAGATCATTAATAAAGATGTTGAACAAAATCGGCCTCAGGACCGACCCGTGGGGCACTCCGCTTGATACTGGCTACCATCTAGACATGGAGCCGTTGATCACTACACGTTGAGCCCAACAATCTAGCCAGCTTTCTAGTCACCTTATAGTCCATTCATCCAGCCCATACTTCTTTAACTTGCAGGCAAGAATACTGTGGGAAACCATACCAAAAGCTTTGCTAAAGTCAAGCTATATCACATCTACTGCTTTCCCCTCATCCACAGAGCCAGTTGTCTCACCATGAAGGCAATCAGGTTAGTCAGGCATGACTTGCCCTTGGTGAATCCATGCTGACTGTTCTTAATCACCTTCCTCTCCTCCAAGTGCTTCAAAATGAATTCCTTGAGGACCTGCTCCATGATTTTGCCGGGGACTGAGGTGAGGCTGACCAGTCTGTAGTTCCCTGGATTCTCTTTCCTCCCTTTTTTAAAGATGGGCACTACATTAGCCTATTTCCAGTCATCCGGGACCTCCCTCGATCACCAGGAGTTTTGAAAGATAATGGCCAATGACTCTGCACTCACATCCGCCAACTCCTCACCACCCTTGGATGCATTAGATCCAGCCCCATGGACTTGTACTCATCCAGCTTTTCTAAATAGTCCTTAACCTGCTCTTTCACCATTGAAGGCTGGTCACCTCCTGTAATAAGCCTCTGTCCCAAATCTGGACCTTAGCGTCCAAAATCTGGGGGCTTAGCATGAACCTCCCCAAACTTATTACCAGCTTGGATCTGATATCGCTGCCACCAATCAGGATTCAGAGCTCCTGATAGCTCCCAGGTCTCCCCAAACCTTTTCCTGGGGAACCCCCAAGACCCAGAAACCCTGAGTCTCCCACCAAAGGGAAAACAAGCTCCTTCCCTTGTCTCCTCTTTATCTCATCCCCAGCTCTCCCTCCCTGGGTTAGCCTGGGCGATACTGTACTTAAACTCCTTGAATACAAACCAGAGAGGGCAATTTACTTTCCCCTGAGGCTATGCATTCAAACCTAGTCAAGCTAACACAAAGAGATGTTCCCCCTCCCTTTGTCCCGTAGCTTTAACTAGAGAAAAAAAAACCTCAACCAGGTTTTAAAAAGAAAACTTTATGTAAAAAGAAAGAAAATACATATAATAGAAACTCTGCATTCAAGAATCAAATACAGGGCTATTGCTTATAAGAAAATAGGAATAAACAGTCTGATTCAAAAGATATCCAGTTTAAACCAGTCCAGCAAAGTACACACATGTAAATACAACTACAGTATAAACCTATTGCTTTTCCTTTTGTACTCACAACTTGGTAACAGAAGGGTAGAAAGAAGCTTGGAGATAGAAAGAAAAGCTCTTCACTCATAGCCGAGGAAAACAAAGAAAGAAGAGAACAAAGCCAAAACACACCAGAAGTTCCCACCCTTACTTTGAAAAATCCGGTTTCCTGATTGGTCCTCTGGTCAGGTGTTTGGTTCCCTTTGTTAACCCTTTACAGGTAAAAGAAATATTAACTCTTAGCTATCTATTTATGACACCTCCTCCCCATACTGTGCTGCCCAGTGCAGCAGTCTGGGAGCTGACCTTGTCTGTGCAGACTAGGGCAAAAAAGCATTGAGTACTTCAACTTTTTCCACATCATCTGTCACTAGGTTGCCTCCCCCATTCAGTAAGGGGCCCACGCTTTCCCTGACCACCTTCTTGTTGCTAACATACCTGTAGAAACCCTTCTTGTTACCCTTCACATTCCTTGTTACCTGCAACTCCAATTGTGCCTTGGCCTTCCTGATTACACTCCTGCATGCTCGAGCAATATTTTTATACTCCTCTCTGTTCATCTGTCCAAGTTTCCACCTCTGAGAGGCACAATAGACATCACCACCCTGAATGAAACCAGCCGGCTGAGGGTGTGGAACCAGGCTGCAGGCCGAGCTGAGCTGGTTGGGAGAAGAGTTTGCCATGATCTGACATTGTCCACAGGCTTGATTCGCTCCCCAAGGGAGTCAATGGCCAACCTGCAGTGCACTTCATACACTCGTCCAGAGACCCACAAGTCACCACTCTCAGCACCAATGTGCCAACTGTGACTCCGAATTCTCAATGATCATGCAGAAAAGGCAGAAGTGTTCAGTAAATATTCTCTATTTGGGGGAAAAAACAGTTGATGCAGCCTCCTCATGTGGTGATGCTCTTCCATCCTGCTTGTCTCTCTGGAGGGTGTTAAACAGAAGCTACTACAGTGAGACATTTTTAAATCAGCAGGTCCAATTGACTAGCATCCAGAGTTTTAAAAGCGCTGTCTGAGGAGCTTGCTGGACGGTTGCTTTTCAGTGAGTCTTGGAGCACTGGGAAAGTTCCAGGGGATGGAAGAGAGCTAACGTTGTGCCAATATTTAAAAAGGGAAAGTAGGAGACCTGGTTAGTTACTGGCCTTCCAGCCTGACATCAGTCCTGGCTAAGACAATGGAGCGTCTAGGACTCGATTAATAACAACCTAAAGGACGGTGATGTAATTAATGCTAATCAACCTGGATTTATGGAAAATAGATCCCGTCAAAGTTGGTATTTTTTTGAGGAGATGACAAGTGCTGTAGACATCTGTGAAGTGCTTGATTGGCTCCCTACCACATTTGGTCAAAAAACTAGACTGATATGAAATGCACATGGCACATATTAAATGGGTTAAAAGTTGGCTAACTGGTAGATCTCAAAATGTAATAGTAAATGGAGAATCGTAATCAAGGAGGTCTGTTTCCAGTGGGGTTCCACAGAGATCGGTTCTTGGCTCTACGCTATTTAATGTTTTTATCAATGACGTGGAAGAAAACATAAAATCATCACTAAAGTTTGCAGATGACACAAAAATTGGGGAAGTGAGAAATAATGAAGACAGGTCACTGATTCAGGGCCATCTGTCTCACCTGGTTAACCGGAGACAAGCAAACATGCGTTTTTATGCAACTAAACCTGAATATGTACATCTAGGAACAATGCATGGAGGCTCTACGTTCAGAGTGGGAGACTCTGAAAAGCTTTGGGGGTCATTGTGGATAATTAACTGAACATGAGCTCCTAGGGTGACGTTGTGATCAAAAGAGCTTATGTGATCCTGGGATATAGAAACAGGGGAATATTAAGTAGGAGCAGAGAGGTTATTTTCCCTCTGGATTTGGCTCTGGTGCGACCACTGCAGGGATCCTGTGCCCAGTTCTGGTGCCCACAATTCAGGAAGGATGTGGCTGATTAGAGAGGGGTCAGAGAAGCGGCACGAGAATGATGAAAGGGTTAGAAAACCTGCTTTCTAGTGAGAGACTCAAGGAGCTCAATCTATTTAGCTGAACAAAGAGCAGGTTAAGGGGTGACTTGATCCCAGTCTATAGGTACCTACATGGAAGCAAATATTTAATAACAGGCTCTTCAATCCAGCAGGCAAAGGTCTAACGCAATCCAGTGGCTGGCAGTTGAAACTAGACAAATTCAGAGTGGAAATAAGATGCACGTTTTTGACAATGAGAGTAATTAAACATAGGAACAATTTCCTAGACCCACAATAGAGGTCTCCCTATGGGATGGGGAGCAGGCAGATACTGGGCACAGTGTTGATATACGATACTCTACATGTTCTTTATTGATTACAAAACAAACCTTCCTTACTCCACATTCACACCCCGAACATACTATACCAGAGTCCAAAGGTGAGAATGGTCCTGATGGCCAGTCGAGGTTCCTTCCCTCAGGATAAGATCATAAGATGCGGGGAGCCACACGGGACTCTGGATCAATAAACAACTCTGATTTGCAGAAAACATGGGCATTCGTTTATAGTCCATTCCATCGCCTCATCGGTTCTTTGCCTTTGTTTACTATGCCGTCACACAATTCCAAAGAGACGATGCTGGGTGGGCCGCGATGATCCAAGGTGTCCCATTTCCTTCAATTCTCATACAATTTTATATCAGTCCAGCTGGTGGTGTTTCCTTTTCTGATGGTTTTCTGTATTTTTCTTGGAACATAAGATTGTTTTTGCACAAATAGTTCTAATAGTCCTTGACCTTAAGTCCTTGCTTCGGTTGCTAACTTGCAACGCACGCATTCATGTCAAGCACACATCATTCGTACCAGGCCTCAATGACCTATAACATATTATATGACTGTATGAATCACGATGTGTGTGTGTATATATACTGTGAAAAAGTTCCTCCTCTACCTTGGTGGGTCCTGCGCTTATTGGCAGAGTTTGCTTACCTCATTGATCTTCCCCACAGTCTGGGTCAACTCCTCCTGTGTCTGATCAGGAGTTGGGAAGTTTGGGGGGAACCTGGGCCCGCCCTCTACTCCGGGTTCCAGCCTAGGGCTATGTGGATTGCAGCTGTCTATAGTGCCTCCTGTAACAGCTGCATGACAGCTACACCTCCCTGGGCTACTTCCCCATGGCCTCCTCCAAACACCTTTATCCTCACCACAGGACCTTCCTCCTGGTGTCTGATAATGCTTGTACTCCTCAATCCTCCAGCAGCACTCCCACTCCCACTCCCTCTCCCTCTCCCTCTCCCTCTCCCTCTCCCTCCCAGCTCCTCACATGCACTTCCTCTCCTCTGGCTCCCCCTTCCCTGACTGGAGTGAGTTTCTTTTTAAACCCAGGTGCCCTGATTAGTCTGTCTTAATTGGTTCTAGCAGGTTCCTGATTACTCTAGTGCAGCCCCTGCTCTGGTCACTCAGGGAACAGAAAACTACTCATCCAGTAACCAGTATATTTGCCCTCTACCAGACTTCTGCACCCCGCTGGCCTGGGTCTGTCACATAATATATATCTCTCAACAAATTCAACCAGGGTCATTGTGGATTCGCCATCGCTGGTGATTTTTCAATCTAGATTGGATGTTCTTCTAAAACAGGGGTGGGCAAATTACAGCCGCGGCCTGAATCAGCGGTTTTAAGCCGGCCCACGAGCTCCTGCTGAGGAACCGGGTCGGGGGCTGCACCGCATGGCTCCCTGAAGCCGTGGCATGGCCCCCTTCTGAGAGTCGTGGGCCGCGCCATGCCTAGGAACCCGGAAAAGGGACATGCCACTGCTTCCGGGAGCCGCTTGAGGTATACACCTCTCTGAGCCTGCACCCCGAGCCTCTGCCCACGCCCCAACCCCTTGCCCCAGCCCTGATCACCCTCCCACTCTCCAAACCCCTCGATCCCAGCGTGGAGCATCCTTCTGCACCCCAAACCACCCATCTCCAGCCCCACCCCAGAGCCCACACCCCCAACCAGAGACCTCACCCCCTCCCGCACCCCAACCCCAGTTCTGTGAGCATTCAGAGCCCGCCATACAATTTCTATTCCCCGATGTGGCCCTCAGGCCAAAAAGTTTGCCCGCCCATGTTCTAAAAGCTCTGCTCTAGGAATTATTGTGGGGTAGGTCTCTGGGCTGTGCTGTACAGGGCGGGAGGCAGGGGAAGGGGGGTGCCAGACTAGGTGATCACAATGGTCCGTTCTGGCCTCGGAATCTATGCCTCCTCCCACCTCGCTCCCCTCCTCCCCCCCATTCCCTGGCCTTGCCCCAGTCCCTCACCTCCGGGTCCCAGGCCCCCACACATCTGACATCCCTGTAGCCACTTTTAAGCCCATCTTTTCTTTACAGCTTTGGAACAATTATTTCCACCTGGCAGTTGCCTTCCTCACCCAGGATTCCCTGCAGCTGGAGAACTTCTCCCAGGCTAAGCGCACTACCATCCTTGCCAAGTGAGTCACCTGCCTGTCTCCACTGGGCCCTGGGGGTTATGGGACCCTGGGGAGCCCATCTTCCACGGCCACAGCCTGGGCTCCTCTGCTGACCTTGGTGGCTGGAGGTGCCTCCTGACTTTGCCATGTAACCAGGTGGGGAATTCCCTGCTCTCCGGTGATGCTCTAGACTGGCTGCATCTGGAGTCTTCATCAGGATGGGATGGGGGGTGGATTTGGTGCTGGATTCCCAGCCCTGGGTTCCATTCTGCCCTTACTGACATCTCGAATGGTCCGGACGGCACCGGGGCTGGAGGGAATAATTCCCTCTCCTTATCACATCAGGTACGGAGACATGAGAGCCACAATTGGAGCCGCCATCCGGGACATGTGGTACAACCTGGGTGAGGCTGACGCTGTCTTGCCAGGGTGGGAAGGGCTTGAGCCATAGGCAGGGCAGCTCTGGGGTGGGGCCAGGCAGGGCTGAGCATGAGGGGCGGGATCGTCATTATTTGCAGGATGGCTCTTTGGTTCGTTATGAAATATACCCAGGAACATCCGGGTTATGGCTATAGACCAGTGATACAGCACAGCACTCCGGGAAGCCATCCCACGCAGTCATATGACATTCACCTTACACAGACGTTAACCCCTAAAGCAGAGGTGGACAAGCTGTAGCCCGCAGGCCACATCCGGCCCATGAGACCGTATTGCCTGGCCCCTGAACTCCTGGCCCGGAAGGCTGCCCCCTGCCCCTCCCCTGCTGTCCCCCACCCCTGCAGCTCCACCCACTGCCGGCGCAATGCTCTGGGTGTGGGGCTGTGAGCTCCTGGGGCAGCACAGCTGCAGAGCCGGCCTGACCCGGTCTCTCTGCTGCGCGGTGGTGGTGGCAGCATGGCCCGGCTCCAGCCGAGCAGTGTGTCTGTAGCACCGCCAGCCACCAGTGCTCCAGGCAGTGTGGGAAGGGGGCATGGAGCAGAGGGTGGGAGTTGGATAGAGGGCAGGGAAGTTCGGTGGGTGATTAGTGGGTGGGGAGAACAGGGGGTTGAATAGGGGCAGGGTCCTGGGGGGCAGTCAGTAAGGAGGGGGGGTTGGATGGGGCAGCAGGGGGCAGTCAGGGGCAGGGGTTCCAGGAGTGGTCAGGGAGCAGGGGTGATTGGATGGGGCAGGGGTCCTGGGGGGGCGGTCAGGAATGAGAGGAGGGGTTGAATGGGGCGGCCGGGGTCCAGGGGCAGTCAGGAGACAGGGAGCGGAGGTGTGTGGGTGGGGCAGGGGTTCCAGGGGGGCCATCAGGGAACAGGGAGGGTTAGATGGGGCAGGAGTCCCGGGGGGGGCAGATAGGAGGTGGGGGCAGGGCCATGACCCCCTCCCCTAACTGGCCCTCCATACAATTTACAAAACCCGATGTGACCCTCAGGCCAAAAGGTTTGCCCGCCCCTGCCCTAAAGCCATCTCTGTGCCCTGCCCGTTTCCACGTAAAAGCCACCTCAGCCAATACCAGGAGTAGCCCATCAGCTTTCTCCCTTGGCATCCTGGTCCCTGGCGCACCCCGTCTCTGCTCTGAGCACATGCAGTGCAGGGACCTGCTAGGTCTGCACGAGGGTAGAAGAGTTGAACTTCGGGATGTTGCAATCCTGGCCTGTGAGAATAATTCCCTACCTTTCGGTTTCGCAGCTAGAGCAATGCTTAACAGCCTCCCCGCAGACCGAGTGCACAGCTGGGGCTCCTGGCTCCGTAAGGCAGCCAACTGGAGACAGTCTGGGGCTGGACTAGCCAAGGGGCTGTGAGGCCCCAGTAGAGCGGTGTGGTGTGGTGTGGAGAGCACGGCTGGAGAGAGCAACTGAATCCGATCTCATGTCCTGAGCTGGCCCCACTGGGTGTGCAGCTGAGAATGCCCTTGCGAGACAGCCCCACTCCCCAGCTCTCTGTCCCTTACACCTCTTGCCGATCATCGTTCTCCTGGATGTTGCTTTTTCCAGGACAGGACCTGGCTCCTTGCTAGGCCTGGTCTGGGTGCCTCGGGAAGTGTGGAATCTGCTAGTGTCCTGCAGGGTGATACCACCACTCCCCCAAGGAGATCTTGCCCCTGGGTTGCGGCCCACAGCAGGAAGGAGCGGGCTCTCCCCCCATGGGGAGAGGGGAGGGGTCCTGGGAGAGCAATGCCCTTCCAACCAGTCCCTTCCTGCCCCTGCCTCAGGCCATCACAAGATTCGGTTTATCCCTGGCATGGTGGGCCCCATCCTGGAGATGACGCTGGTACCCGAGCTGGAGCTGCGCAAATCCACCATCCCCATCTTCTTCGACATGATGCTGTGTGAGTTCCAGCTGACCAAGAACTTCGGCATGGTGCGTTCTGGGCCCCAGGGCGTCGGGGGCCAGGAGGGTGCAAGGAGGGGGCGTGCGGGGCACGGGTGGACTGGCAGTGTGCAGCCAGCCATAGTCACCAGGCAAAGGATGACAGGAGCCCTGGGCTAAGAGGCATGCTGCAGAGTGAGCCCCTCCCCTGGGGGTCTGTGCTGCTCCCGGCACCTGACCAGGACCAGCGCTAGGGTTTTGAGCGCCCTAGGCGGACAGCAATTTCGCCGCCCTGCGCGCTGGTCCTGCGGCTCGGGTGGAGCAGCCGCAGTGGTGCCTGCGGAGGGTCCGGTGCTCCACAGCTACGGTGGAGCTGCCGCAGTCGTGCCTGTGGGAGGTCCACCGGAGCCCCGCGAGCAGCCGACCGTCCGCAGGCACCACTGCGGCAGCTCCATGGGAGCTGCCTGCCGCCCCCTCTGGTGGTGCCCTGACCCAGGGGACACCCTGGGCTGCCGGCTCCCGGCGGCAGCTCAGACTCCCTCTCTGTCCCAGCAGCAGCGGCTGCTCAACCATTTAAAAAAAAAATAGGGGGGCGCTTTTTGGCGCCCCCAAATCTCGGCGCCCTAGGCAACCGCCTAGTCCGCCTAAATGGTTGCACCGGCCCTGCACCTGACCAGTATGACGGAGAGACGGGGGAGGCCATGGGAGAAGAGAGCACCAGGGCCAGAGACCAGCTGGAGAGGAGGCACAGGGCCTGTTGCCTTCCCCCTCAGCCATGACCCTGCTGGCCCGACAGGAGCACTGCTCCCTTCAGCCCCTGCCCCGGGTCCTAGGCCCTCAAACTGAGCCTCTCGGCCCTGGCACACCCCTCACCCTCCCTGCCCGGGGACACAGGGCCGAGCCCTCCCCCGAGTGTGACCCTCACCCTCCCTGCCCAGGGATGCGGGGCCAAGCCCCTCCCCCAGGCATGACCCTCATCCTCTCTGCCCGGGGCCGAGCCCCTCCCCCAAGTGTGACCCTTGCCCTCCCTTCCTGGGGATGCAGGGCTGAGCCCCTCCCCCGAGTGTGACCCTCACCCTTCCTTCCCCACAGGGCCAAGCCCCTCCCCCGAGCATGACCCTCATCCTCCCTTCCTGGAGACTTGGGCCGAGCCCCTCCCCCAAGTGTGACCCTCACCCTGCCTTCCCCCCAGGGCCAAGCCCCTCCCCCGAGCACCCCTGGGGAGTCCAGCTCCACCCTCCTCATAAGCAGCCCATCCGGGGGTACTGGTGCTGGCTCTGGATGGAGACTTACATTGCACCCTTAGCGCACTGCTCCGTAGCTGGGCTGAGGGGATCCCCATGGCTGTGTCTCCCCTGTCCCTCTCCCATGCCTTTTGTTTCAGGACCCCGGAGGGCGGTGGGGCGGAGCAGCCCAGCCTCTCCGCGTTTTGTCCTAGTTGGTGACACACCGGTTTGGGGTCACTGATTTCTGCACTTGTTCTCTGGGGCCCTGGGGTTAGATCAGGCCTTTTCCTTGAGACTCATTCGGCCTGGCCGCCCCTTTTCCCAGCAGCGCTTGTTCCACTTGTGGCCACACTTGTCAGAGAACCGTGGCCAGGAGGGACTCAAGAGCTCAGCTAGTCCATGCCCTGCGCCGAGCAGGACGTGTGCCGCTCCCAGTTGGGGAACGGGGGAAATCTGTCAGCCCAGTTATCACCACAGGCCCTGCCCGGAGTGTCCTGGCCCAGCCGCCAGGGGCAGCCTGTGCTGTGGCTGAGGGGCAGGGCCCTGCGCCCCCCAAGGCTGTAGTGGGGCATGGCTGGGGATGCTGGGAAGGAGATGGTCAGGAGCCCCAGGAATGGACTCTAGACCCATAGGCTGGGAGGCAGCGTGAGAGTCTAGTCAAATCCCCACCCAGATCAGGATTAGACACCAGTCTGGCCCAGGCCCTGGGCAGGGGCTTCTGCTGCTGCTGCAGCCCCCGGGGCGCCTCGAGCCTGGCAGTGCCCCAGCCCAGCTCACACTGCCCCTCTCCGCAGTTCGAGGACGAGATCCTGCGCAAGCTGGACAGCGAAGTGGAGGGCGGCCGTGGGGATGAACAGTACAAGCAGCTCTTCCAGAGCATGTGAGTCTCTGCCCTGCCTGGCCCCACCTGCCCTCACATCTGCCCCTGGATGGGGGGGTCTGGCCCCTCCTACAGCTGTCTGCATCCCTCCCCACGTACCCCCCCCACACTCTGTTCTGGAATCTCCCTCAGTGGCTGCCAGCCGGAGCGCTGGGACCAAGGACGAGTCTGTTAATGCTTCACTGCCAACTTTGCCCCCGCAGGCACCCCTGGGAGCTCCGACCCTCTCCCCTTGCCTAGCTCACAAACTGGAGCCCCGCACAGTCAGCGCTCCTGCCCCACAGCACCTCCCAGAGGCACCCGGGGAGCTCCCCCTACAGCCAGCTCCTGCCCCGCTCCCCACAGCGCCCCCTGCTGGGAGAGGCTGGGACCGGGGTAGCCAGGAGCTCCCCCCATAGCCAGCTCCTGCCCTGCTCCCCACAGCGCCCCCTGCTGAGAGAGGCTGGGACTAGGGTAGCCAGGAGCTCCCCCCTGAGCCAGGGCTCCTGCCCCGCTCCCCACAGCGCCCCTGCTGGATGAGGCTGGGGCTGGAGGAGCTGCTGCACGCGAGATATCCCCTTTTCGTGGCTGTGTGGAATGGGCCTGGCCTGCATGAGCCTCCAGGCCAGGGCAGAGGAGTGGGTGGATGGCTGAGGGGAGCAGGGATGTGAATCCTTCTGTTCTCCCCCAGCCTCCTCAGCTGCTGCAGGGATCACCCCGAGCTGGCCAAGCCCAGTGAGAAGTTCGTGGCCCTGGTCACGGGCCTGCTGGAGCGGCTGCTGGACTATCGCGCTGTCATGAACGACGAGAACAAGACATACAGCATGAGCTGCACTGTCAACCTGCTGGTGGGTCCCTGCCCCCTCGGGCAGCCGAGCGTCTCCCCGGGGAGCTCCCGCCCCGCAGCCTGGCGTCTCCCACTGGCAGCTCCTGCCCCCCAGCCCAGCATCTCCCCGGAAAGCTGGCACCCCCCAGACCAGCATTTCCCCAGGCAGCTCCCCCTCCCCAGCCTGGCATCCCCCGCTGGCAGCTCCCGCCCCTCAGCCCGGCATCTCCCCGGGCAGCTCCCACCCCCCAGTCTGGCATCTCCTGCTGGCAGCTCCTGCCTCCCAGCCCGGTGTCCCCCACTGGCAGCTCCCACCCCCCACAGCCCGGCATCTCCCTGGGCAGCTCCCACTCCCGAGCCCAGCATCTCCCCAGGCAGCTCCGGCCCCCCAGACAGTGTGATGGGCCTGCCGTGCCCCATGGTGCATGAGGCTGTGTGGCCAGATGGGGCACACAGTGACAAGCGAAGCTTTTCCGCTTGCTGCCCTCAGGCCTGAGGGGACCCGGACATGGCCCATCTGGGGAAGGCAGAGACACGTCCTGTCCCTCAGGCACCAGCCCCACTTCCTTGGAGCACATGTGGGGATGGACTTGCCATTCCCTCTGGGACCTCAGAGCTATTGCAGTCCCCTCCCCACAAGTCTGCTAGGGCCCCTCCCTCGCTCCTTTGGGCAGCCCCTGCTATACTGAGCCCTAAGAACTGGCCCCTGACACATCTGGTAGCAGGGATGTTTACACGGTGCAGGAGAGGCTGGGAGCCCTGCCCAGGCACCCCACAGCCCCGTGGGTAGGGGTGACCCCTGGTCAAATCCCTGCTCTATGTCTGGCAGAAGGGAACTGAACCTGGGCCTCCCAAAGCCTGGGGGAGCGTGTACAAGGGTTAGCTGGGGCTCGACCCCCTTCGGGGCACCGGGGAGCCACACTGGCTCACTACAGAGCACTGGACCCAACTGGCCTGGCCCAGGCACTGCTCTGCAGCCAGGGTTCAGTGCCCTGAGTGCCAGGTTTGGGGAGGTAGGTGCCGACAGCCCTTGGAAGGGCAGGACACAGACCCCACCCCTCTGGTCAGCATCTCCCATTGGCTAGTTCCAGCAGGGCCCCACCTATCGCTGGCGTCTGTGGGACCCACTCTCTGTCCATCCATTGTGTGGGGAGCTGGGCGCCCTCTTCTGGGCTGCGGATCCCATGGGGCGGCAGGTGCCTACACACAGGCACCAATGTCCCTCTGTGGCTCTAGCCCAGAGCTCTTTAGTGCCTCCTCCACCAGTCACCTTCCTCCATCTGCTCTTCCTTCCCCAGAACTTCTACAAGGAAATCGACCGCCGGGCCATGTACATCAGGTGAGAGCCGTGTGCTCTGGAGGTGCATGAGAGTCGTGTGCGCCCGAGGATCCGTGAGAGCCGTGTGCCCCAGGGATGTGTGAGAGTCGTGTGCGCTCAAGGGTCCATGAGAGCTGTGTGCTCCGGGGGTGCGTGAGAGCTGTGTGCCCTCGGGGGTCCATGAGAGCCTGTCACAGAGTCCCCGGGCGATGCTCTGGAACTGCTCCCCGCAAAGCCAGGCAGGACTTTGGGGAGCCTCCTCTCCCTTGGAGCAGACTTGTTCAGGGCAGGAAGCTCACACAGCTTCACCTTCTGGGTCTCTCTTTGGAGCATTCAGCATCCTCTGCCCCTCCGTGCACTTCCCACAGTGAGTCCACCAAGGCGGGTCCTGGGGAAGCCACAGGGTCCTGCACCCCCCCTTCGCAGTCAGACGTGACTCTCAGCCAGCCAGTAACACAGAGGTTTATTCGACGACAGGAACAGGGTCTAAAGCAGAGCTTGTAGGTACACCGAACGGGACCCCTCGGCCGGGTCCATTCTGGGGGGCAGTGAGCCAGACCCCCACGTCTGCCCTCACTCCTCGTCCCCAGTCAGCTCCCAAACTGAAACTCCCTCCAGCCTCTCTTCTCTGCTCAGTTCCTTTCCCGGGCCAGGAAGTCACCTGACCTCTTTGTTCCCCCACACCTTTAGCATCCCCTTGCAGGGGGGAAGGGCCGGGCCATTAGTTGCCAGGAGACAGAGGGTCGGCCATCACTGAGGTACCAGCACAGTATTCAGAGGAAACATTAAGAACAGTCCCACTTTGTCACAGAGCCGTGTGCCCCGGGGGGGTCCGTGAGAGCCGTGTGCCCCCAGGGGGTCCGTGAGAGCCATGCCCAAGGGTCCATGAGAGCCGTGTGCCCCCGGGGGTCCATCCCTATATGCCCAGGTGGGGCCCATCCCACCTCCAGCACAGCATCCTGTGGCCTCCACTCCAGTGGGCTTTGCTCACAAGCAGAATAAGATGGTTCTTCTTAGTAGCTGCCCTGCAGCCCCCTGGGTGCATCATGCCCTACAACAAAGGTCCAACAGCTAGAAAGGGGCCCTTGGGGCCCCTGAGCAGCTGCTGGGCGGATTTGCTCAGGGGTCTCTGGGTGGAAGTTAATACCCACCCTGAGGATGGTGCTAGGCAGGCTCCCCGAGGCTCATGGACTGGGTCTAGCTCTCGAGGTATACAGGGCCCAGGCACTGCTGCGGCTTTGAGCAATGTCCCATGGGTGTCCCACTTGAGGTGACGGTGCATCCCGGCGCCTTTGCTCGGACAGGTTTAGTAGCAGTGCCTGTGTGGGTCACGCAAGTGCAATGTTTGCCTTGTGGCCCTGCTGGCACCCAGGGCGGGTGCAAGGATGTTTCGTGCCCTTGGCAAAACTTCCACCTTGTGCCCCCCTATAATAAGCCTCCTGTCCCAAATCTGGACCTTAGCGTCCAAAATCTGGGTGCTTAGCATGAACCTCCAAGCTTAATTACCAGCTTGGATCTTATCTCGCTGCCACCAATCAGGATTCTGAGTATCTGATAAACTCTCCCAGGTCTCCCCCAAACCTTTCCCTGGGGGGACCCCCAAGACCCAGAAGCTCTGAGTCTTACTGGCAAGGGAAATACTCCACTTCCCTTCCCACTCCCTCTCTCACCCAGACTTTCCTCTCTGGGCTAACCTGGGAGAGCTGATGCAATCTCTTTACATCACAATACCCAGAAGCATGTCTCCTTTATTCCACAAAGAGACAAACCCCAAATACAAGGAAACAGAGATGATCCTCTCTCTTCCCCCTCCCACCAACTCCCTGGTGCTGCAGCTTACCCTCCGTAGATCTAACACAAAGAGAATCCCCTCCCCTCGTTCCTTGACCTACCCAGAGAGAAAAACTCAAACAAGTCTTAAAAAGAAAACTTTATATAAAAAGAAAGAAAATACATAAGAATATAAACTCTGCATTCAAAAGACAATACAGGGCTATTGCTTATAAGAAAATAGGAATAAACAGTCTGATTCAAAAGATATCCAATTTAAATCATTCCAGCAAATTCCACACATGTAAATACAAAACAAACATATAAAAGCCTATTGTTTTGCTACCTTTGTACTTACAACTGGGAACAGAAGGGTAGAAAGAAGCTTGGAGATAGAAAAAAAAAGCTCTTCCCTCGTAGCCGAGAGAAAACAAACAGGCAGAACAAAGGCAAAACACCCCCAGAAGTTCCCTTCCTCACTTTGAAAAATCCGGTTTCCTGATTGGTCCTCTGGTCAGGTGTTTGGTTCCCTTTGTTAACCCTTTACAGGTAAAAGAAACATTAACCCTTAGCTATCTGTTTATGACACCCCCTCGAGCCCTGTGGCAGCTCCCCGCACCCTGAGGCATCCCCCTGGCAGCTCCCCACCCCCCCTCCAACCTGAGGTGCCCCCCCCAGCGGCAGCTCCCCCCTTCCACCCTGAGGCGTGCCCCCCCTGTGGCAGCTCCCCCCGGCCCGGGGAACCGTGTGGCAGCCCCCTGCCCCAGCTCACCTCTGCTCCGTCTCCTCTCCGAGCACACCGTCACCGCTCCACTTCTCCTGCCTCCCAGGCTTGCGGCGCCCATCAGCTGTTTGGCACCTGGGAGGGAGAGAAGCAGAGCCAGGTGGTGTACTCAGGGGAGGAGGCGGAGCAGAGGTGAGCTGGGCGGGGAGTTCCCCTGCGTGCCATGCCCCCACTTACTCCCCGCACCCCCCTGCCCCAGCTCCCTCCGCCTAAATGCTGACGACGACTGGGGCAGCTGAAGATCCAGCTGCCGCGGTCATCGCCGAAGGACCCGAAATGCCGCCCCCCAAATGCTAGCGCCCTAGGCAACCACCTAGGTCGCCTAATGGGTTGCACCGGCCCTGTTGGCACCTCATATAGCATGTGCAACCCGTACCCGGACCCCTCCTTTCCTTCTCAACCGTCCCTGGCCAGGGATGGAACCCTTAGCAGTCCTGTTAAATTTAGCTAGTCAATAGTTTCAAATAGGATAGGAAGTATAAGTTTCATTTTTTAGTAAATTACTCACTCCTTTTCTTCCTAAAAAAAATAAAAATAAAATAATAATAAAAAAAAGTTTAATTCATTTATCCCTTAGGATAGTTAGGATAGCGACTGTGAACTGACAAAAGCGCCGGGTTCACCAGAATTCAAACACTGCACGACGTGCAGAGAAGTGATGCCAGCATCCAATGGACACACTCAATGTGCCCGTTGCTTGGGGGAGATGCACATACCCCAGAAATGTGCCCATTGTAATAACTCATAGCCCAAGCTCATAGAAATAGAGACCTGAGGCTAAAACTCATCTTGATGGAGAAATCACTATGGCCCACCTCTGATCTGGGGCAAGAAACTCCCTCCCAGGAGAGATCATCAAACAGTTTAACAGCAAGGTCTCCTGAGACCGATTCCTCAAAAACCCAGCAAGAAAACACGCGTCCTCATCGCCTCACAGAGAGCAGGCCAAGAGGAAATGGTCTCCCACTAGATTGCTCTCCTCGGTGCCGACCTCATAGCTGCTCAGCACTTAAAACTCTCTGGGAACCTTCAGCATCACCTGTGCAGTGGCCTCTGCCGAAACACAGTGCTCCAGTGCGGAGTTGAGGGGCGCTAAGCCTGCATCCTCCATCAAGGAACCGTCGATGACGCTGAAGGAGACAGCATCGACAGCCACTCTGCCAACTATGCCTCCTCCCACTGTTACTATTACAATGCCACCGACTGCTACACCATCAGCACAATCGGCACCGACCTTATCGGCACTAAAGCTCCTGACATTGCACCATTTTCTGCACCAGAAAGATCTATTTGTCTTCTCGATACTGGAGTCCCCACTTCTGGACATTGAGGGCTCCCCAGTGCGCGCAGTACCGGAGCAACCATTATCTCTGATAGTCCCTCCAATCTCAAGTGAAGAGGATGACAAGGAAAAAGGGATGGTCTCACCTTACCATTCCTCCCTGAACAGAACGTCTGTGACAGCTGGACCACTATGATCAAGGTCCACATAGGGGCACGAAATACCACCTTGGTATGGGCATCCATGGATGGGACCACCCATGCCTTTCCCCACAAACTGGCCATATTGAGACCAGTGGAGGTCTTACAGAAGACACTACAGCAGACTCAGGGGTGAAACTGAGCTGGTACAGGCTGATATGGCGTACTGGTAAGAACCCGCAGTGGCCCATACCCAGCCCACATTAAAGTGCTGTCGCGACAAAGGCCCCTGCAGTGCTTTAACATCCCTGCCCCCTTTGACCCCGTCAGCCACCGACGGCCAGAGGGGGGGCAAAGGGAGCAACTGCCCCGGGGCTGGCGATTTAAAAGGGTCTGGGGCTCCAGTTGCCACTGCCGCGGTAGCAGCAGTGGCGTCTGGAGCCCCGGGCCCCTTAAATCACCACTGGAGCCCCATGCAGCACAGGCGAGACGGCCTGGAAGGGCTGGCTGGGGGATGCTGACCCCCAGCCCTGCCCCTTCCGCCCTAGGCCCCACCTCTTCCAGGGGCCGGATCCGCCCCAGCCCCATACCAGTAAGTGACCAGTGTTACTTTCACCCCTGAGCAGACCTCCCAGCCCACATAGGGAAGGCATTCGATGTCCACCGTCGCCGTCGGAGACTTTTAACAACTGTTCCAAGGGAGGAACCCATAGAAGAGGAAGAGTGTCTTGCACCTGACACTTTGCCAAACATTAATAACTTCTCCTCCTCTCCAGGTGAGCCCCCATCCCCAGCCATCGCCTATGACTTCATAGATTCATATTCATAGATTCTAGGACTGAAAGGACCTCGAGAGGTCATCAAGTCCAGTCCCCTGCCCTCATGGAGGACCAAATACTGTCTAGACCATCCCTGAGGGGATGGTATGATGGGATAGACTAATTTTGGCAATTAATTTAGCAATTGATCTTTGATTATCAGCAGGTAAGTATGCCCAGTGGTATGTGATGAGATGTTAGATAGGTTGGGATCTGAGTTACTACGGAGAATTCTTTCCTAGGTGCTGGCTGGTGAGTTTTGCCCACATGCTCAGGGTTTAACTCATCGCCATATTTGGGGTCAGGAAGGAATTTTCTTCCAGGGCAGATTGGCAGAAGCCCTGGGGGTTTTTCGCCGCCTTCTGCAGCGTGGGGCACGGGTCACTTGCTGAAGGATTCTCTGCAGCTTGAGGTCTTCAAACCACAATTTGAGGACGTCAGTAACTCAGACATAGGTTAGGGGTTTGATACGGGAGCGGGTGGGTGAGATTCTGTGGCCTGCATTGTGCAGGAGGTCAGACTAGATGATCATAATGGTTCCTTCTGACCTTAGAGTCTATGAGTCTATGATAGACGTTTATCTAACCTACTCTTAAATATCTCCAGAGATGGAGATTCCACAACCTCCCTAGGCAATTTATTCCGAAGTTTAACCACCCTGACAGTTAGGAACCGTTTCCTAATGTCCAACCTAAATCTCCCTTGCTGCAGTTTAAGCCCATTGCTTCTTGTTCTATCCTTAGAGGCTAAGGTGAACAAGTTTTCTCCCTCCTCCTTATGACACCCTTTTAGATACCTGAAAACTGCTATTGTGTCCCCTCTCAGTCTTCTCTTTTCCAAACTAAATAAACCCAATTCTTTCACCTTCATTCATAGGTCATGATCCCAAGACCTTTAATCATTCTTGTTGCTCTTCTCTGGACCCTCTCCAATTTCTCCACATCTTTCTTGAAATGCAGTGCCCAGAACTAGACACAATATTCCAGCTGAGGCCTAACCAGCACAGAGTATAGTGGAAGAATGACTTCTCATGTCTTGCTCACAACACACCTGTTAATGCATCCCAGAATAACGTTTGTTCTTCTTCGAGTGCTTGCTCATATCGATTCCAGTTAGGTGTGTGCGCGCCGCGTGCACACTCGTCGGAAGATTTTTACCCTAGCAACACTCGGTGGGTCGGCTGGGCGCCCCCTGGAGTGGCGCCGCCATGGCGTCGGATATATACCCCTGCCGACCCAACCGCCCCTCAGTTCCTTCTTACCGCCCGTGTCGGTCGTTGGAACAGTGGAGCGCGGCTTAGCTGACCTCCACTTCCCTAGCTACTCGTAGTTTTTCTCATTATTCTTGTGTATATAGTTGAAATTTCTATACTTACAATTATTTTTTAGTAGTTCTTTACTTAGTTAGCGTATATAGTTAAGCGGGGTTCGGGGATTAGCCCCTTCCCCACACCTGGTGCTGGGACCCATGCCTGGTTCACCAGGTTTCAAACCGTGCTCGGCCTGTCACATGCCGATGACAACAGGAGATCCTCACGACTCCTGCCTTAAGTGCCTCGGGGAATCTCACCTCGCCGATAAGTGCTGCATTTGCAAGGCCTTCAAGCTGAGGACAAAAAAGGAGCGGGACTTTCGTCTCAAACAGCTCCTGATGGAGGCAGCTCTTACTCCTCTGCCCTCGGCACCGAGTGCTGGACAATCTACTGCCAGAACCACCTCTTTGGCACCGGATCGCGCCGGCACCAATAAGACCCCTCGGCACCGACCATCTCCGGCACCAGTGCCTCCTCAGCACCGTTCTCTTTCCCCGAGGGTGAAGAGGCCTAAGACTTCCGCTGCTTCTGTGCCCTCTGCACCGCAGCTGAAGCACCTAGATAGATTGGATCGCCCGGCACCTACACCTGTCGCGGCACCGACTACCTTGGTGTCACGGAGTCCCCTGGCGATGCTCTGGAACTGCTCCCCGCTAAGCCAGTCAGGACTTTGGGGAGCCTCCTCTCCCTTGGAGCAGACTTGTTCAGGGCAAGAAACTCACACGTCTTCACCTCCTGGGTCTCTCCTTGGAGCATTCAGCATCCTCTGCCCCTCCGTGTGCTTCCCACAGCGAGCCCACCCAGGCGGGGTCCTGGAGAAGCCACAGGGTTCTGCACCCCCACTTTGCAGTCAGACGTGACTCTTAGCCAGCAAAACAGAGGTTTTTTCAATGACAGGAACAGGGTCTAAAACAGAGCTTGTAGATACAGTGAACCAGACCCCTCGGCCGGGTCCATTCTGGGGGGCAGTGAGCCAGACCCCTAGGTCTGCACTTCACTCCTCGTCCCCAGCCAGCTCCAGACTAACCACCCCCTCCAGCCCCTCCTCTCTGCTCAGCTCCTTTCCTGGGCCAGGAGGTCACCTGATCCCTTTGTCTCCAACACCTTCAGTTGGCACCTTTGCAGAGGGGGGGCCCAGGCCATCAGTTGCTAGGAGACAGAGTGCCAGGCATTTAGGTGCACTGGCCCTTTGCTCTGCAGCAATCACACCCCCTTATCCCACCACCTAGATACTTAAGAACTGCCTAGGGGACACTGAGGCACCAACACAGTATTCAGAGCAAACATTAAGAACAGTCCCAGTTCGTCACACTTGGCACCGTCTATTCTGGTCCCGCAAGGGCCGTCGAGTCTGGTCCCTGAAAGCTCCCCGCCAAGAGCAGTGGTTGAGCTCACGATTCCCTCCACGCTGGAGACATTCTCCACGGTGAGGGATCTCATCACAATGACTGAGTCTGTGCTACCTCAACCCCCGGCACTTCCAGTGCTGGTCAGACAGTCTGTGGGCAAGCCTGCCCTGATACAACCACCTTCTATTGGCACCGCAGAACGGCATCGCTCGTGATCGCGATCCTGCTGACATTCCCAGTCCTGTCGCCGATCCCGGTCCCGATGCCGCTCGCAGTCCCGGCACCAATCACCTCTTTGGTACTGGTCATACTCACGGCGCAGATCAGCATCCCGTTCGCCGATCCGGTACTCTCGATACCGATCCAGCTCCCGGCACCACTCCAGGCACTGTGACTCTTGCAGCCGATCCAGACGCTGAGCTTCGAGATCCCGGTCGACTTGCCAGCACCGCTCTGGTCTTAGGTCCCGATCTCGTTCCCGGTACCGATCTCCGGGGCCTCATAAAGCAAAAACAACCAGAGAGGGTTTTTCAGCTCCTCGTTGGCCATCCTGCCACCCATCCGTGTCATCCCAGGCAGACAGTTCCTATACACAGGACCGGGACCCCGATGTGCCCACTAGGATCTTCCAGGAGACACAGGTCCAAGACCAAGGCATCCATCAGTAGTCATTCTGGAAGCTTTGGGCATATCACCAGGCCCAAGGTGTACCTCCAGCCCCATCTCACTCTGTCGCATCAGAGCACCGGGTGCCAGAGGCGACCATCAGCCTCCCTCCTCCTCCCACTACGGAGGAAGTGCCAGCTCCCCCACCAGCGTCTGAGTTACCAAGGGAGCCAGAGGGCGTCCAGGTCCACGAGGCCACACAGGACCCACTTGTCCCTGGCCTTTCATCTTTGTCCTCTCCTGATGAGGCAGTGGCAGGGACATCCTCCACGGGCCCTCCTCCGATTGACCTGAGAGCTCACCAGGATCTCCTGAGATGTGTGGCGCTCAATATGAATCTCCAGGCAGAGGAGGTTCCGGAGATAGAGGACCCAGT
Source organism: Aldabrachelys gigantea (assembly GCA_026122505.1). Lineage (NCBI taxonomy): Eukaryota > Metazoa > Chordata > Testudines > Testudinidae > Aldabrachelys > Aldabrachelys gigantea. Next base: position 148,059,137 of record CM047483.1, read on the forward strand.
GGTGGATATTCTGTCAGCTGACATCCCCACAAGAGTGGCCTTACCATTTATCCAGACGATCCAGGCCAATGCTGATACCATCTGGCTGTCTCCAGCCTCCATTCAACCCGCTGCCAGGGGAGTTGAGTGCAAGTACATGGTGCCCTCCAAGGGGTACGAGTACTTGTACGTCCATCCTCCTCCCTGCTCCCTTGTTGTACAATCCGTCAACGAGAGGGAACGCCATGGCCAGCAAACTATGGTGCCAAAATTGAAGGAGGCTAGGCGTATGGACTTACTGGGCCGTAAGGTGTACTCTGCAGGGGCCCTCCAACTCCGGGTGGCGAATCAGCAAGCCTTGCTTAGCCGCTACAACTACAACACCTGGGCGGCAGTGGGCAAGTTTACGGAGCTAGTTCCCCAGGACTCCTGTCAGGAATTTGCAGCCCCCTTGGAGGAGGGGAAAAAGGTGGCGAGAACTTCCCTCCAGGCCTCGTTGGATGCAGCTGACTCTGCAGCCAGGACTCTGGCCTCGGGAGTCACCATGAGGCGTATTTCATGGCTCCAAGTGTCAGGCCTCCCGCCAGAACTTCAGCATACAATACAGGACCTGCCCTTTGATGGTCGAGGCCTGTTTTCTGAAAAGACAGACCCTAGGCTAAAAAGCCTGAAGGACAACAGGGTCACCATGCGCTCTCTCGGCATGCACACGCCAGTGACTCAGCGCAGGTCTTTCCATCCCCAGCCTCACCGCCCGTACCCTCCGCCTAGACAAAGACAGGACTTTGGTAGAAGGCGGGCTAGGGCCGGCCGTAGATGACAGTCAGGATCCCAAGGGGGCCAAAATCAGGGTCCCTCTAAACCACCTACGGGGCCAAAACCTAACTTTTGAAGTTACGCCCGAGGACGGTGTGCCAGTTACGTTCCAGGATCCTTTCCCTCCTTTTTCCAACCACCTCTCCTTTTTCCTCCCTGTGTGGTCCCTCCTAACTTCAGATCGTTGGGTCCTATGCACGGTGGAACTTGGGTACCACCTCCAGTTTATTTTGCCCCCCACTTCACTCCCCATCCTTGTCCCTCTTCAGGTTCCCCTCTCACAAGCAACTCCGCTTACAAGAGGTGCAGTCGCTCCTTGCCATGGGAGCCATAGAGGAGGTACCAAACGATGAAAGGGGCAAGGGGTTTTACTCCCGCTATTTCCTAATCCCCAAGGCGAAGGGAGGTCTCAGACCTATTCCAGACCTGCGAGAACTCAACAAATTCATGATAAAGTTGAAGTTCCACATGGTATCCCTGTGGACCATCATCCCGTCCTTGGATCCCAGAGACTGGTATGCTGCCCTCAACATGAAGGACACATATTTTCACATTGCCATTTATCCTCTTCACAGGTGGTACCTCTGGTTTGTGGCCAACTGTCAGCATTTCCAGTTTACGGTCCTACCGTTTGGCCTCTCTACAGCCCCAACAGTATTCACAAAGTGCATGGCTGTAATCGCCGCCGCCCTCTGCTGCCGTCGGATACACGTTTTTCCGTATCTGGACGATTGGCTCATCCGAGGGACCTCAGAGTCACAAGTCTCCTATCATGTGGGCATCATCAAAGACCTATTCATTCGTCTAGGCCTGATGATCCACACAGAGAAATCTACTCTGGTTCCCACACAGAGGATAGACTTCACTGGGGCCATTCTGGACTCCAGTCTCACCAGAGCCTGCTTACCTCAGCCTCGGTTTCAGGCAATGGTAACAATTATCCGAGGCCTACAGAACTTCCGGACAACTTCGGCTCACACGTGTCTCGGTCTCCTGGGTCACATGGCTGCCTGCACCTTCGTGACCAAACATGCCAGGCTACACCTCCATCCCCTCCAATCTTGGCTCAACTTGTTATACCACCCAAGCAGAGAAGCCATAGACATGATAGTCACCATTCCCCCAAGCATCATACGCTCCCTCAACTGGTGGCTGACGCCCTCCCTGGTGTGTGCAGGGATGCCGTTCCATCTGCCCCAGCCTTCTATGTCCCTGACAACGGACGCATCATCTCTCGGCTGGGGTGCTCACCTCGGACATCTTCGCACTCAAGGCCTTTGGTCATCTCGTGAGCTGGCCTTGCACATCAATGTCCAAGAGCTGAAAGCAGTCCGCCTTGCGTGGCAGGTGTTTCAACAGCATTTGCAAGGCCTTTGTGTCTCAGTGTTCACAGACAACACAATGGCCATGTATTACATAAACAAGCAGGGAGGGACACAGTCTTCCCCCCTTTGTCAGGAAGCCATCCAACTCTGGGACTTTTGTATAGCCCACTCGATAGACCTGGTAGTGTCCTTCCTCCCAGGTGTTTGGAACACTCTGGCAGATCAACTCAGCAGATCCTTCCTGTCTCACGAGTGGTCGATTCATCTGGAAGTTATTCATTCTGTTTTCCGGAAGTGGGGATTTCCCCGCATAGACCTGTTCGCTTCCCTCAAGAACAGGAAATGCCAGATGTTCTGCCCCTTTCAAGATCTCTCCCCGGGTTCGATCTCGGATGCCTTTCTGATACCGTGGACGGGCAAACTGCTTTATGCCTTTCCACCGTTCCCACTGGTTCACAGGGTTCTGCTAAAGCTCCGCAGAGACGGAGCTCGCTTAATCATGATCGCTCCAGCGTGGCCCAGGCAGCACTGGTACACCATGTTGCTCAATCTGTCGATAGCCAACCCAATTACCCTGCCTCTTCGTCCAGACCTCATAACTCAGGACCACAGCAGACTTCACCACCCAGACCTGCAGTCCCTTCACCTCACCCGTATACTGTGTTTCACAAGGACAAGGTGCAGTTGCGACCACACCCGGTGTTCCTCCCTAAGGTGGTATCGGCCTTTCATGTCAACCAGGATATCTTCCTTCCGGTCTTCTTCCCAAAACCACACTCAACACAAAGGGAGCAACAATTGCATTCCCTAGATGTTCATAGAGTGCTCGCATTTTATATCAAGCGAACAAAACCCTTTCGTAGAACGCCCCAACTCTTCGTCGCGGTGGTGGACCGAATGAAGGGCCTACCTGTCTCCTCCCAGAGGATTTCATCTTGGGTGACGGCCTGCATCCGTACTTGTTATGATTTGGCTCATGTTCCCTCGAGCCGCCTCACTGCACATTCTACCAGGGCCCAGGCTTCATCTGCTGCCTTCCTGGCTCGTGTACCCATCCAGGAGATATGCCGTGCAGCTACCTGGTCTTCGGTACATACCTTTGCCTCTCATTATGCTCTGGTTCAACAGTCCAGAGATGACGCAGCCTTTGGCTCAGCAGTTTTGCATTCTGCAACATCTCACTCCGACCCCACCGCCTAGGTAAGGCTTGGGAATCACCTAATTGGAATGGATATGAGCAAGCACTCGAAGAAGAAAAGACGGTTACTCACCTTTGTAACTGTTGTTCTTCGAGATGTGTTGCTCATATCCATTCCACACCTGCCCTCCTTCCCCTCTGTTGGAGTAGCCGGCAAGAAGGAACTGAAGGGCGGCTGGGTCAGCAGGGGTATATATCCGGCGCCATAACGGCGCCACTCCAGGGGGCGCCCAGCCGACCCACCGAGTGTTGCTAGGGTAAAAATCTTTCGAAGAGCGTGCACGCAGCGCACACACACCTAATTGGAATGGATATGAGCAACACATCTCGAAGAACAACAGTTACAAAGGTGAGTAACTGTCTTCTTTTTTTGCAACAGCATCACACTGTTGACTCATATTTAGCCTGTGGTCCACTATAACCCCTAGATCTCTTTCTGCCATACTCCTTCCTAGACAGTCTCTTCCCATTCTGCATGTGTGAAACTGATTGTTCCTTCCTAAGTGGAGCACTTTGCATTTGTCTTTATTAAACTTCATCCTGTTTACCTCAGACCATTTCTCCAATTTGTCCAGATCATTTTGAATTATGACCCTGTCCTCCAAAGCAGTTGCAATCCCTCCCAGTTTGGTATCATCTGCAAACTTAATAATCATACTTTCTATGCCAATATCTAAGTTGTTGATGAAGATATTGAACAGAGCCGGTCCCAAAACAGACCCCTGCAGAACCCCACTTGTTATACCTTTCCAGCAGGATTGGGAACCATTAATAACTACTCTCTGAGTACGTTTATCCAGCCAGTTATGCAGCCACCTTACAGTAGCCCCATCTAAATTGTATTTGCCTAGTTTATCGATAAAAATATCATGTGAGACCATATCAAATGCCTTACTAAAGTCTAGGTATACCACATCCACCGCTTCTCCCTTATCCGCAAGACTCGTTATCCTATCAAAGAAAGCTATCAGATTGGTTTGACACGATTTGTTCTTTACAAATCCATGCTGGCTATTTCCTATCACCTTACCACCTTCCAAGTGTTTGCAGATGATTTCTTTAATTACTTGCTCCATTATCTTCCTTGGCACAGAAGTTAAACTAACTGGTCTGAAGTTTCCTGGGTTGTTTTTATTTCCCTTTTTATAGATGGACACTATATTTGCCCTTTTCCCATCTTCTGGCCATTTTCAGGCCATGTTCAAAAGGGCAGCTGATTATCTAAAAATTCCTCTTGAAGAAGTACCAGAAGCCCAACATGTATTACTGGACATTTTGCAGACGTCATCATCCAAGATAGCACTGCCAATCCATGGGACCTCCGAAACGTATGGCAAGCTCCAGCCACAGTACCACCTACCTGCAAGAGGACTGACAAAAAGTACTATGGCCCCTCAGAGGGAACAGAATGTTATTCACCCATCCAGCACCCAACTCACTGGGTGGGGAGGCAGCCAGCCAGAGAAGGAAACAACAACACTATAGGTCAGCACCCACTGATAAGGACAGTAAGAGGTTGGACTTATTTGGCTGCAAAGTATATTCTTCCTCTACTCTCCAGTTTAGAGTGGCAAACTATGCGGCACTACTAGCCACATATAACCATAGAAACTATGCAGAATGTTTGGACTTTACTAATGATATCCCTGAGGGAAAAAAAGACCAATTGAAATCACTGGTCTCGGAAGGGCTAATGACAGTGAGGACAGCCCTGCAGGCATCCCTAGATGTAGCAGACACAGCAGCTGGATCTACTGCTACTGCTGTGGTCATCCAATGGGCGTTGTGGTTGAACTCTTCAGAGTTTCCCCGAGAAATACAATCTACAGATGAAGCCCTCCCATTTGATAGTGAGAAGCTCTCTGCAGCCAGCCAAGTGCTGCACACCATGAAAGGTTCATGGGCGACTCTTCGATCCCTAGGCATTCACATACCTGCCACAAAAGGGGACAGAATAGGTATCAGTCATACCAGAGGAACAGATGCTCACCATATCCACAACAACATCAGCAATCATATGAACAACAAAGACAGAGACAGAGACTCCAAAGATGCAGACCTCCACCAGCTGCAGCGCCCCAAGGTTCTTCATCCAAACAGAAAATTTGAATCCTTGGTTGAGGGTCTGAAGGACCTCCCCCACGTCATCCATCTGTTTGGAGACCGTCTACTCCCCTTCTGTCTGAGATGGTCTTCCATCATCATGGACAAATGGGCCCTGTAGTCATACGCCATCCCCTTAGCTTCTATACCCTCCACCCACTCCCCATCCCTCTTCAGGGACCCCTCTCTCGAGCACCTACTGCAACAAGAGGTAGAGCACCTTCCACAACTAAGTGCAGTGGAAGTAGTTCCCACTCAGCACAGGGGAAGGGTTTCTATTCCCACTATTTCCTAACACAGAAGAAAAATGGGAAATGGCGACTTATCCTGGATCTCAGGCAACTGAACAAGTTTGTGAGAAAACAAAAGTTCAAGATGGTCACATTAGGGCCAGTAATACCAGCACTGGAACAGGGGGACTGGTTTTCAGCTCTTGACCTGCACGATGCTTATTTTCAATACACCTTGCTCACAGATTTACCCTAGACATGAACCACTACCAATACAAAGTCTGACCGTTTGACCTATCGATGGCACCTCAAGTCTTTTCCAATATTCTCGCGGTGGCAGCAGCACACCTAAGAAAACAAGGGATAATAATATTCCCGTACCTGGACAACTGCCTTCTGAAGTTGCACACTCAAATAGACGCCATCCAGACTACCGGACAGACAATATACTTCTTCCAGAGTCTAGGCCTACAAATCAACAAGAACAAGTCAACCCTAGACCCCGTCCAACAACTAGAATTTATCAGTGCTTACCTCAACTCAGTGGAACCAAAAGCCTCCCTAGATTCAACACAATATCCAACCTCATATTTGTAGTAATGAGCAGCCTATATATATCAGCCCACATCTGCCTCCAACTTCTAGGTCACATGGCAGTATGCACATTCGTGGTGAAACATACACGATTAAATATGCGATGCCTTCAGGGATGGCTGTGAACCAGCAACAGGCCCCACAAACATGGCCTAAACAGATGATTCACAATGCCACGCAAAGTCAAGGAATCCCTAGAATGGTGGACACAACCCAACAATGTGCGGTCAGGAATCCTGTTTGCACAGGAGGCACCATCCCAAATGCTCACAACAGATGCCTCTCATAGGGTGGAGAGCACACATGCAACAACCCACAATTCAGGGACAGTGGTCCCCCGACAAAACATGGCTACACGTAAATCTGTTGGAACTCTGTGCAGTTCGCAATGCTTGTCTATATTTCCTACCGCTACTAAGGAACCAGAACATAAGAGTAATGACCAACAACACTGCATGCATGTTCTGCATAACCAGACAGGGAGGGGCCCAATCACACTCACTATACACCGAAGCCATGAAATTGTGGAACTGGTGCATCCATCGCAATATCAACATCTCTACCTCTTACCTGCCTCGGATCCCAGAACACCACAGCAGACAATTTCCCCTGATCATGAATGGGAGATGAACAAGGTGATACTAGAGAACATACTCCACCAATGGGGACACCCAGAGGTAGACCTCTTCGCGACAGCCTGAAACTGCAAATGTCTGTGATTCTGCTTGAGAGCAGGTCTGGGAACATGATTGATGGGGGATGCATTCCCAATTTCATGGAACGCATCTCTCCCATATGCATTCCCACCCATACCTCTGTTATCGAAGGTGATACACAAAATAAGGACAGACAAAGTGAGAGTCACCCTGATAGCCCTCATATGGCCAAGACAGACGTGCTATCCCTTTGTAACACGGATGACAGCATGTGCTCCAATCACTCTCCTGCTTCAGACGGACCATCTAACACAACACAAGGGTCAGATTCTCCATCCAAACCTAGAAATACTCCACCTGAAAGTATGGTTCCTCTGTGGTTCACTCAGAATGAATCAGATTGTTCGGAACTAGTAAACCAAGTATTGTTACACAATATGAAATCTACTACTCATATGACTTACCTACAGAAACGGAAGAGATTCACTGCATGATGCAACACCAAATAAATCTTGCCGGTGTCAGCACCTCTTCCACTAATACTAGATTCCAGTCTCAAGTTAAAAAACCCTGGCCTACCCATAAGTTCGACCAAAGTGCACCTCACAGCTATCACCGCCTTTCACCAAAAAATCGATGACACAATATTTGCACATCCAATCACTAAACGATTTCTCAGGGGCATAGAAACAATCTACCCCGAAGTGCATCCACCTACACTATCTTGGGACCTAACCTTAGTTTTAAAAGGTCTCACTAGATCACTATTCGAACCCTTGACGACCTGTTCCCTAGCACATAAAGGTCACATTTTTAATAGCAATCATGTCGGCTCGACCCACCGTTTCTATTTTTTTTAAAGGGCAAAGTCACATACAGGACCCATCCAAAATTCGTTCTTAAGATGATATCGTCCTTCCATGTAAATCGACCAAGACATCTCCCAGCATTCTTCCCCAAACACCATGAGAACGCACATGCAGCTATCATGCACACCCTGGACATTAGATGAGCTTTAGCATTCTGTCTAAACAGAACCAAATCCCCAAAATTCCTCATCTCCACCACGGAACAGTCCAAAGGAAATCCCATAGCCGCGCAGACAGATTCAAAATGGATATCTGGTTATATTCACCTATGTTACCAACTAAAGGGTATACAACCACCAGTGGGAACCACGTCACACTCTACCAGATCAATAGCATCATCAGTAGCATTTCTGCACAATGTCCCTCTCATAGACATATGTAAAGCTGCCACCTGGGCCTCCAAACACACCTTTGTGAAACACTACGCAATTACACAGGGTCCAGAAGCAGACACATGGTTAGGTCTAACAGTGCTATCCTCAATCAACCAACCAACTCTGAAGCCCCTTCTGTCCTAAGGAGGCACTGGTCTACAGGGACAGCACTTGAAGAGAAGGTTAGTCACCTGGTGCAGTAACTGAGGTTCTTCGAGATGTGTGTCCCTGTGGGTGCTCCACTACCTGCCCTCCTCCCCTCTACCTTGGAGTTCGATATAGGACTCTCTGGTAGAGATGGAACTGAGGGGTCATGGTCATGCACACGCTAGAGGAGGTGCTAACGGCACCTTGAGGCAAACACCACACATGCGCAACCCATATGGGCACTGCTACTAAACCTCTCTGAGCAAAGGCGCAGGGATGCACCCCCAGGGACACACATCTCGAAGAACCTCAGAGACAGCACAAGGTGTGTAACCTTCTCTTTCCTTTGCGGAGGCCAGCAGCTCTGTCCCAGGCAGCAGGGCCAGGAGGAGACGGGGCACTTCCAGGCGCTGTGTGGGATGATCTGCGCCGGGAGGAGGCAGCTGTTGCCCTGGATCTTCCTGCACGTTGGGAGCTGATGCTGCGTCGTGATGCCCCATGCTCTGCAGGAGCCGAGGGCACTCTCTGAGTCAGGTCTCAGAATGACCCACCCCGGGAGGCTTGGCCTGGCACCGGGGCTCTTGGGGATGGCAGGCAGTGTTTCTAGACCCAAGTGAGCTGGAGCCCTGAGGGCGAAGGCTCCCCACCGTTAAAATTCTCTTTGGGCTAATTACCCTGGAGCTTCTCCTGGCCCCTCTGCACGGCCTGGCCCTGCCCCACTGGGGAGGAGATGGAGGGAGGTTGGCTGTGACAGGTTGGATCACAGAAACCCGCTTGGGACCTGCCACCCGATCTGCTAAGACTACTTCTACCCCTGCTTTCCCTGCCAGCTCAGGACTCCAGCACCCTGTCTTGCTGAGCCAGACACTCTCGTCTGCTCCGCAGCCCCAGGGTCTGAATTACCTACCCCAAAGCTGCAGGTTTACCTGAAAGCAGCTCACAGAAGTGTTCCTGTCTCCAACACTCAGATGCCCAACTCCCAATGGGATCTAAACTGGAATTAATCTGTTTTACCCTGTATAATGCTTATACAGGGTAAACTGATAAATTATTCACCCTCCATAACATTGATAGAGAGACAAGCACAGCTCCCCCAGGTATTAATACATCTCTGAGTTAATTAATAAGTAAAAAGTGATTTTATTAAATACAGAAAGTAAGATTTAAGTGGTTCCAAGTAGGAACAGACAGAACAAAGTGAATTATCAAATAAAATAAAATAAAACACGCCAGTCTATGTCTAATCCAACTGCATACAGATAAAATCCTCACCAGTTCAAGAATGCTCCCTTTTACAGACTAGTCTCCTGCTAGCCTGGGTCCAGCAATCACTCACCCCCCTCCCCCCGCAGTCACTGTCCTTTGTTCCAGTTTCTTTCAGATATCTTTGGAGGTGGAGAGGCTCCCTTGAAGACAAAATGGAGGGGTTTCCCCTGGGCTTAAATAGACTTTCTCTTGTGGGTGGAGACCCCCTCCTCACTCCTATGCAAAGTCCAGCTCCAAGATGGAGTTATGGAGTCACCTGGGCAAGTCCCATGTCCATGTATGACTCACAGTCTTTACAGGCAGACACCATTGCCCACCTGGTATCTTGAATGTCTCTAGGAAGACTTCTTATGTGGATTGGAGCATTCCAAGATGCATTGTTCCCCAAGTGCTTCCTGATTGGGCACTTAACTTTGCAAATTCCTTTCTCCAGGAACTGACCAAATGTTCTATTAAGGTTATTTACACGCCCAATATTCATAACTTCGAATACAAAAATGACACATGCATACAAATAGGATTAATAGATTCAGTAGATCATAACCTTTACAGAGACATGTTACATGGCATATGTAGCACAGAACACATTCCCGTTATGTCATATATATTCATAAGCATATTTCCATAAAGCCTGATGGGTGGCACCATCACAGTGGCGCTGGCTTTTCCTGGAGCCCGTGTGCCACCAGGGGCTGTGGTTAAGCTCTGGGCAGCTCTGGGCGGTGCTCAGACCAGTGCACCAGACACCACCTGGCCTGGCCGAAGCCTGGGAGATGCTGCAGGGGCACAGAGCCCTGTGTCATGCTGTGCTGCCGTCAGGGCGAGGTGGGGCTGCTGCCATCTTCCCTACCCTGGGTATGGCCTAGTATAACCCCCACTGCAGGGTGAGTGGGCCAGGGGCGTGGGCCCGAGTTAGCCCAGCCTCCCCTGTGACCCAGCACGGGCACGGCCCTGCAGTGGAACCACAGGCAGTGCTAACCCCGGGCCGCGCTCGCTCCCAGGTACCTGTACAAGCTCAAGGACCTGCACGTCAGCTACGAAAACTACCCAGAGGCAGCCTACACCCTGCTGCTGCATGCGCGGCTCCTCAAGGTATGGGGGGGGGGGACCTGCTGCTGCTGCTGCACGCGGGTCCTCAAGGTATGGGGGGGGGGACCTGCTGCTGCTGCTGCACGCGGCTCCTCAAGGTATGGGGGGGGGGGACCTGCTGCTGCTGCTGCATGCGCGGCTCCTCAAGGTGTGGGGGGGACCTGCCGCTGTTGCTGCACGCGGCTCCTCAAGGTATGGGGGGGACCTGCTGCTGCTGTTGCACGCGGCTCCTCAAGGTATGGGGGGGACCTGCTGCTGCATGTGACGATTTGGTTCTGGCGGGACCCAACTGAGAGTGCCAAATCAGGATCAATTGCTCAAACAGGGCAGTCACAGCCCAACGCTGGGGTTTTTCCACCTCTAAGGCAAACCAAATCAGCCAGACAACAGACTTCGGTGTCACCCCTCTGGCTAACCGGAAGTCACATAAGCAATTTCCTTAGACACTCCAGTCTCCCAGTATCACCACCAGTCCCACACGTCCTGGGGATGAATGGTTATGAAAACCAACACCCCAGTAAAAGAAAAAGGTTCTCTCGATCCCAAAGGACCAAGCCCCAGACCCAGGTCAACATACACCTCAGATCTTACCCACAAATCACGCTGTTGCCAATCCTTTAGAATCTAAAATCTAAAGGTTTATTCATAAAAGGAAAAAGATAAAGATGAGAGCTGGAATTGGTTAAATGGAATCAATTACATACAGCAATGGCAAAGTTCTTGGTTCAGGCTTATAGCAGTGATGAAGTTAACTGCAGGTTTAAATCCAGTCTCTGGAGAACATCCCCCGCTGGGATGGGTCATCAGTCCTTTGTGCAGAGCTTCAGATTGTAGCAAAGTCCCTCCAGAGGTAAGAAGCAGGATTGAAGACAAAATGGAGATGAGGCCTTCGCCTTATATAGACTTTTCCAGGTGTAAGAACACTCCTTTGTTCCTACTGTGGAAAGTTACAGCAAAATGGAGTTTGCAGTCACATGGGCCAGTTTCTGCTCACTCCAGTGAGTCACAGGGCGTATCCGCCTTCTCTTGATGGGTCAGTTGTGTAGTTGATGGTCCTTAATGGGCCATCAAGCAGGCTAAGCAGAGCTAACACCAACTTGTCTGGGGTGTCACCCAGAACTGCAGCACCAATTTAAAATACAGACAGTACACAGCCAATATTCATAACTTCAACTACGAAAATGATACAGACATACAGACAGCATAATCATAACCAGTAACCCGTAACCTGGTCTTAGACACCTTATATGACCCCCTTTACATAGGATTTGGTGCCACTACAGAATCTTGGTTGCAACCCATGTTCTATATGGTCCCAGTTTATATCAATAACGTCACACTGCACGCGGCTCCTCAAGGTACGGGGGCGGGACCTGCTGCTGCTGCTGCACGTGGCTCCTTAAGGTATGGGGGGGGGCATGTGCTGCTGCTGCACGCAGCTCCTCAAGGTATGGGGGGGGACCTGCTGCTGCTGCTGCACGTGGCTCCTCAAGGTATGAGGGGGGGAACCTGCTGCTGCTGCTGCACGCGGCTCCTCAAGGTATGGGGGGGAATGGACCTGCTGCTGCTCCCACTGCACGCGGCTCCTCAAGGTATGAGGGGGCGGGACCTGCTGCTGCTGCTGCTGCTGCATGCGGCTCCTCAAGCTATGGAGGGGGGACCTGCTGCTGTTGCTGCACGCGGCTCCTCAAGGTATGAGGGGGGGAACCTGCTGCTGCTGCTGCACGCGGCTCCTCAAGGTATTGGGGGGGGACCTGCTGCTGCTGCCGCTGCATGCTGCTCCTCAAGGTATGGGGGGGGACCTGCTGGTGTATTCGCGGCTCCTCAAGATATGGGGGGGGAAACTTGCTGCTGCTGCCGTTGCACGCAGCTCCTCAAGGTACGGGGGGGGCATGTGCTGCTGCTGCATGCGCAGCTCCTCATGGTACTGGGCCGGAGGGCACCTGCTTCCTCTTCGAGAGGCACATCCCGGCGGCTGCTCCATTGCAGGGGTGCAGGCATGTCTCAAGCCCTTGAGCAGAGAGTCTCAGCTCACAGCATCCGTTCGGCCCCCCGCGTGTGCCCTAGGCCTTCTCATGCCAGACACCGAGGCTATGTGTGAGTACGTGGAAGAACCACCCTCTGTTCCTTCTCAACTGCCTTGGCCAGAGATGGATCCCGGGTGTGCCCCGGCTTCTCTGCATCTCTTGGGCTAGGATGGCATAGTTCAGTGGAGTCAGATTTCGTTAGCTAAGTAGCCAAGAGGTTGGTTTTTCTCCTCGCTTTTCCTGACAGGGCATGCCTGGCTCGCCAGGCTCCTGCTGAGAGGCCATGCCTGGATTGACAGCCAGGCCAAGCATGTCCAATCCGTGTGGGAGCCCCACATCCCCCACAAGTGCAGCTTCTGCCTGCCCTTCAAGGAAGATGAAACTCAGACTGTTCATGATGGAATGTTACCATCGGCCAGCATCCGAGTCAGGTCAGGAGAGCCCCCCGTACGCCTGTCTCCGGACAGACCCACTGCCCATCTGCCTCAGCGCAGGCTTCCCCTAAGAGAGGGAAGGGTTTGGGGGCTTCAGGGAAAGTCTCTAAAAAGAGGAGCATGGACTCTCACCTTGAGCCAGCTCTGAAAAACTCCAGTTCCCCAGCAAGATCCATGCTCTCCGGAGCCTCAGCCTCTTGTTTCAGCACGATTGAATGGAAGGACTCTGCCTCCAGTATGACTGCAGAGTGCTGGAGCTCAAAGGAGACAACTCCTCCGACTGGGCCTCGGTACGCTCTGCCAGCAAGGGCAACCCCAAGCAGTCAAGCTGAGCCTCGCAATCGGTACCTATGGCACCCTCAGCACCGAGCAAGCAACAGCACCAGACCCCATCGACATCGGCGCCAGGACACCCTCCCTCGATGGTACTGTTGGCTTTGTGGCCAGGTCCTTGGCACTGTGTCGCTGCTGGTCCCCACCGCTTGATAACGGATGAACCGGGGTCCCTGTGCCTCATGGTTACCAAGTGCATCTCAGTACCGAGACCCTGATATCTGGGTCACTGTCCCCGGTACCACAGCACTCTCCACTGTTTTCAGCAGTTGCTCCTCCGCTAGATGAGATGGACGAGGATGAAGGAGACTCAGTCTCCTCTGTTTCCTTTCAGGGGCCTCCACCGTATCCCATTCTGGGAGAGTCACAGGGAAGATGGGGCTCTCACCCTAACCCAACCCTGCATCCCCCCACTTCCATATGGGCCCCCAGTGGAAAGACTGGGCCCCCGGACTCTTTTTCAACAACAACCTGCCAGACCACCGGTACCATCTCGTAGGAAGCCCAAGTTCAAGCAGCCCCCACCGCAGGAGATGTTTGAGGACCAGGAAGCCAGGGTGGAAAAGGAGGCCACCCCTCAAACACCTTTCTCATCCTTGTCTCTGAATGAGGAAGTTATGCCTCTGCCACCAGCCATGGCTGATGAAATTACCAGGAATCAAGACCTCCTAAAAGAGGGCAATTGATGCCCTTCAAATTCCACTCAAAGAGGTTAAGGATTTGCAGCTTAAACCTGCCATTTTGTGGATATCCTGCAGTCAGCAACACCCCCCGGGATGGCGTTAGCCATCAATGAGGTGCTCCTGGATCTGGCTACGCAGGTGTGGCACACACCTTCCACTGTCCCACCCACATGTAACCAGGCGGATAAAGTTCTGTTTCCCCCCAAGGATTCTAACTTTTTTTTCTCACATCCTCCTCCTAACTCCCTAGTGGAGGGTGCAGTAAAGGAGCCCGGTAGGCAGCACTTCTCTGAGGACCAGTCTACGCTAGAAGCACTACGTCAGCACAACTGCGCCGCTGCAGCGTGTCTGGTGAAGACGCCCTGTGTCAACTGGAGAGAGCTCCACCTCTGTGAGAAGCCCAGCTACGTTGGCAGGAGAAACTCTCCCACTGATGTAGCATGGTCCTAAGGGCTGGTGTAACTTACATCGCTGGGGGGGGGGGAGAACTTTTACTGAGCCCTGGTCCTGCATCCTCGCAAGAGCAAAGGATTTTACGGTACATTGCTTGTGCCAAAAAGGGATGGAAGGCAGAGACCAATCTTAGATCTCAGACTTCTAGACAAGTTCAGGTGACTCTGGCAGCTCTAGTTGCTTCACTGGAGGAGGGGGATTGGTTTTCAGCTGTTGACCTGCAAGATTCCAGTTTCCATATAGGAATACACCCATCGCACAGGAAATAGCTACGCTCAACCGTAGGCCAGGGTCACTGCCAATACCCAGTGCTTTCCTGCTGCCTTTCCTCAGCCCAGGGTGTTCTCAGAGGTGCTGGCAAGAGTGACTGCTTACCTCCAACAAGAAGCAATCCTAGTCTCCCCAGATTTCAGTGGCTGGCTACGCCTGCCACCCACTGGCCCTCGCTCTGTTCCAGGGGGTGAGTCGGCAGCTGCATATCAAATAGTCCCATATGGCAGATAGTTTACAGGGGTGTATTTGGACTCATTGACAGCCGGGGCCTATCTTCCCTTGGACAGATCTGTGATTTTGTCAGGTCTGGGATGGGCAATCCAGGGCACCTCTGGACCACAATAAGGAACTGTTGTCAGCTCCTGGGGAACGTGGCAGCTTGCACCATTGCATCATTGCCTCCGCTGCTTCCAGGGTTGGCTCAGACTGAGCTGTTCTCCAGTCAGTGCCACCCTGGACAGACAATTGACACCTCCTGTACAAGTGGAGGCCTTCCTTGGCTCGTGGAAGGATCAGCCCAGCGTCTGACTGTGCAGGGATCCCTCTCGGTCACCCAGCCCTGCCTGTGACTTTAACACCAGACACATGCTGTGGGCTGGGGCCCACCTCAGTGCCCTCTGACTCTGGGCAGATGGACAGCTCAGGAAACTGGACTCCACATCAATCTGTTGGAGCTCAGGGCTGTCGAGATCACTGCCCCTGTCAGGGCCATGACAGACAACGCATCTCGTGTGTTCTGTATCAATAAGCAGGGAGGAGCAAGACCCCCTCCCTGTGCGCTGAAGCCGTGAATCTGTGGGACTGGTGCCTGGTTCATCAGTGCTAAATCTCGGCAGTCTACTCCCAGGTATTGGGAACAGCACAGCCCATGTGCTCAGCAGGCAGTTCTCAGGACTACGAATGGGATCCAGACACCCAAGTTCTCCACAGCATATTCCAACCTGTCCTCTGTTCCATTTGTCTGTGATGGTGGCTTTCTTAGTGGCCATCACATCGGCCTGTAGGGTCTGGGAGACTGGTAATTTGGTAGCAGATTCTGTCTTTATGCTGTTCTTCAAGGACAAAGTGTCTTCACATCCACATGCTTAGTTCTTACCTAAGCTTCCGTCCAAGTTCCATCCTGACCAATCTGTTGGTCCACCAGGGTTTTTGCAAAGCCGCATGGTGCTCTGCAGGAAGCCTGTTTTCATAGCCTGGAGGTTAGAAGGGTGCTAGCTTTCTGCTGAGATAGGACCAAGCCAATCTCTTAAGCTCTCCGTCTCCTTTGGGGTAGATTGAAGGGCTCCTCGCTCTCTGCTCAGACTATTGAGATGGCTCTCTGGGGGTATTAGCACTCCCCCAAAGGGTGCTAGCACATTCACCCAGATCACAGGCAACAGCTCCAGCACTACTGCAGAATGTGCCAGTTTCTGAGCTCTGCAGGGCTGCTCTGGGGGCTTCAGTACATTATGCCCTGATTTGTGCTGCCAGATCCGATGCGGCACTCGGTTCTTCTGGGATACCATCAGTCCTGGACTCCAAAGCTCCCTTCTCCCCTGGGGATACTGCTTGAGAGGCCCTTGAAGTGGGATGCTGTGCAGATTGAGAAGTGGGGCGCCCGCTGAGGAGGACCCAGCTGTGCTGCATGTATGGAGACAGAGAATTGGAAGCGGGGGACTGGGAGAAGGGAGCAGTGTTTGGAACCTGCAGTCACTGTCTGGGGTGGGGGCAGTTGGAAGGCTGGTGAACCCAGACGGGGAGGGAGTCAGACAGGTAAGAAAGGCTCACGAAACGGCCTGAGTGGGAACAGACTTTGGCTGCTGATTTGAGGGTCTCTGAGCCGAACCTGGAGCAGAGGGGTCCAGGTTCCTGCCAGCTGCGGAGGGAGTGGCGTGGGCAGTAAATGGGCGGACTGCCTGGGACTGTGGGGAGACCCCCCTGGAAGGGGAGCTGCAGAGTGAGCTGGCCGAGGGCCAAGTCTCCCAGTGGCAGAGCAGCTGCTGGAGTGAGAGAGAGGCTGCAGAGTGGGACAGCAGCAGAGAGACAGGCGGAGCCGCAGGAAGGGGTGTCAGCCTCGCAGAGCTAGTCCCCATTGCAGCCAGCAGGAGTCGCTCTCTGGCAGGGGGCAGAGCGTGTCGTCATACCCCCTATAGTTACTCACTTTTTCTTGGAAACGTGGCCCTGTGGGCACCTCCATCCCCCTCCGTGCCCCCTGTTTGGGGTGTCCCCAAGGGCGTTTGGGTAGGGAAGGAACTGAGAGCAGTTCTCCCACGCACCCCGGTGCAGCCTCTGGGTCTGGCATAAGGAGGCCAAGGGGGCAGGCATGGGCCCAACGGACACTGATCAGCTGAGACTCGCCACCCAAGGGCTCGGGGGTGCCTGTGCCCTGATGTGAAGCCCCTGCTGGGGTGGGCCTGTCAGAGACCCACAGTCACTGCACGAGGTGAGGAACCTCTTCTGCATGGCCAGCTCTTCCAGGTGCGGGGGATGGGAACTCTGCTGCTGCACACGCTGCTCCTTGGGGTACCAGGGGTGGGGACGGGGATCCTGCTGCTGCACACGTTGCTCCTTGGGGTACCGGGGGTGGGGACGGGGATCCTGCTGGGGCACACGCTGCTCCTTGGGGTATGGGGGGGTGGGGACGGGGGTCCTGCTGGGGCACACGCTGCTCCTTGGGGTACCGGGGGTGGGGACGGGGATCCTGCTGGGGCACACGCTGCTCCTTGGGGTACCGGGGGTGGGGACGGGGATCCTGCTGGGGCACACGCTGCTCCTTGGTGTACCGGGGGTGGGGACGGGGATCCTGCTGCTGCACACGCTGCTCCTTGGGGTACCAGAGGTGGAGACGGGGATCCTGCTGGGGCACACGCTGCTCCTTGGGGTATGGGGGGTGGGGACGGGGGTCCTGCTGGGGCACACGCTGCTCCTTGGTGTACCGGGGGTGGGGACGGGGATCCTGCTGCTGCACACGCTGCTCCTTGGGGTACCAGAGGTGGAGACGGGGATCCTGCTGGGGCACACGCTGCTCCTTGGGGTACCAGGGCTGGGGACGGGGATCCTGCTGCTGCACACGCTGCTCCTTGGTGTACCGGGGGTGGGGACGGGGATCCTGCTGCTGCACACGCTGCTCCTTGGGGTACCGGGGGTGGGGACGGGGATCCTGCTGGGGCACACGCTGCTCCTTGGGGTACCGGGGGTAGGGACGGGGATCCTGCTGGGGCGCACGCTGCTCCTTGGGGTACCGGGGGTGGGGATGGGGATCCTGCTGGGGCACACGCTGCTCCTTGGGGTACTGGGGGTGGGGACAGGGGTCCTGCTGCTGCACACGCTGCTCCTTGCGGTACCGGGGGTGGGGACGGGGATCCTGCTGCTGCACACGCTGCTCCTTGGGGGTACCGGGGGTAGGGACGGGGATCCTGCTGGGGCACACGCTGCTCCTTGGGGTACCGGGGGGTGGGGACGGGGATCCTGCTGCTGCACACGCTGTTCCTTGGGGTACCGGGGGTGGGGACGGGGATCCTGCTGCTGCACATGCTGCTCCTTGGGGTATCGGGGGTGGGGACGGGGATCCTGCTGCTGCACACACTGCTCCTTGGGGTACCGGGGGTGGGGACGGGAATCCTGCTGTTGCACACGCTGCTCCTTGGGGTACTGGGGAGTACAGGGATCCTGCTGCTGCACATGTGGCTCCTTGGGGTACTAGGGGGGATGGGAACCCTGCTGCAGCACACGCTGCTCCTTGGGGTACTGGAGGGCGACATGAGGAGCCTGCTGCTGCACACGCTGCTCCTTGGGGTACTGGGGATGGGCACATGGGAACCCTGCTGCAGCACACGCTGCTCCTTGGGGTACTGGGGGGCGACATGAGGACCCTGCTGCAGCACACGCTGCTCTTTGGGGTATGGGGGGTGGGGACGGGAACCCTGCTGCCGCACACGCTGCTTCTTGGGGTACTGGGGGGTACAGGGATCCTGCTGCTGCACATGCAGCTTCTTGGGGTTCTGGGGATGGGGGATCCCTCTGGGTGCTGGGGGGCAGAGTTGGGTACCAGACCCAGAGCTCTGGGTGGGGGAGGTGGGGTACCAGGCCCAGAGTTCCGGGGAGCAGGGAGTCGGGGGTACCAGGCCCAGAGCCCTGGGGGGAGGAGTTGGGGTACCAGAGCCCTGGGGGAGTCTGGGGGAACCCATCTCCTGCTGCTGCATGCCAGGGGCGGGGGCATTGACTGTGTGGCAACGGGGTCTGTGTGCCTCTCCCCAGTGGTCGGACGAGCCGAACACGGCCCCCATGCAGGGCTCCCACAGCCAGAGCCTGCACACCCAGCGCCAGCTGAAGGAGGCACTCTACAACCAGATCATCCACTACTTCGACCAGGGCAAGGTGAGTGCGCGGCTGCGACTCAGGGAGACTCCCCTTCCCGCGGCCTGTACTTCCTTCCCTGCGGCCTGTATCCCCCTCCCACAGCTGTACCCCCCTCCCCATGGCCCCTTTCCCCTTCCCCGAGGGACCTTACTTCCCTTCTCACGGCCCGTACTCCCTGCCCACAGTCGTACCCCCTTCTCCACAGGCCTGTACCCCCCTCTCCATGTCCCCTTTCCCCTTCCCCAAGGGCTCTTACCCCCATTCCCATGGCCCATACTCCCTTGCGACCTGTACCCCTCTCTTCACGGCTGTACCCCCCTCCGTATGTCCCCTTTCCCTTTCCCCAAAGGCCCTTACCCCCTTCCCATGGCCCGTACCCCTCTCCCCATGGCCGTACTCCCGTCCCACAGCCGTATCCCCTTCTCCACGGGCCTGTACCCCCTCCCCATGGCCCATACCCCCTGTCATGGAGTCCCTGGGTGATGCTCTGGAACTGCTCCCCACCAAGCCAGGCAGGACTTTGGGGAGCCTCCTCTCCCTTGGAGCAGATTGACTTCAGGGCAGGAAGCTCACACGGGTTCACCTCCTGGGTCTGATCTTGGAGCATTCAGCATGTGCCCCTCCATGCGCTTCCCACAGCGAGCCCACCCCAGCGGGGTCCTGGGGAAGCCACAGGGTCCTGCACCCCCACTTCGCAGTCAGACGTGACTCTCAGCCAGCCAGTAAAACAGAGGTTTATTCGATGACAGGAACATGGTCTAAAACAGAGCTTGTAGGTACAGCGAACCGGACCCCTCAGCCGGGTCCATTCTGGGGGGCAGTGAGCCAGACCCCCACGTCTGCACTTCACTCCTCATCCCCAACCAGCTCCAGACTGACAACCCCCTCCAGACCCTCCTCTCTGGCCTTTGTCTCTTTCCCGGGCCAGGAAGTCACCTGATCCTTTTGTCTTCAATACCTTTAGCACCCCCTTCCAGGGGGGAAGGGCCTGGCCATTAGTTGCCAGGATACAAAGTGTCGACTATTTATGCACATTGGAGCCTTAAGAAATGCATAGGGGAAACTGAGGCACCCACACAGTATTCAGAGGAAACATTAAGAGCAGTCCCACTTCGTCACGTCCCCTCCCTGTACCACCTCCCCAAGGGCCCCTCCCCATGGCCCGTACCACTTTTCCCACAGCTGTATCCCCTTCTCCACGGGCCTGTACCCCCCCCGTGGCCCATACCCCCTCCCCGCAGCTTGTACCCTTTCCCCCCTCCCCATGGCCCGTACCCTTTCCCCATGGTGTAGCCCCTTCTCCACAGGCCTGTACCTCCCTCCCTGTGGCCCATATCCCCTCTCCGGCACTGGCCCCAGGAGCTCTGATAGTTTCACCAGTTCCCCTCATCCCTTGGGGGTCTGGGCACTGCCCCCTCTGGGCCAGGCCTCCCAGAACATGGGCAGCCGCAGGTAAGCTGGGTCCCAGCTCAGCCCTGGTGCGGGAGCACCTCCTGCAGGAAGC
This sequence comes from Aldabrachelys gigantea, assembly GCA_026122505.1. Lineage (NCBI taxonomy): Eukaryota > Metazoa > Chordata > Testudines > Testudinidae > Aldabrachelys > Aldabrachelys gigantea. Next base: position 148,079,828 of record CM047483.1, read on the forward strand.
TGGTGAGCCTGCAGCAGCTGCCAGCCCATGGCTCTGGTGGGCCCAGTGCAGCTGCAGCCCTGCCTGGGGACAACCTGCATTGCGAGGTCATTCAGTCCCGTCTGGGCCCAGCTGCCCAGACTGTGGCCAGGCAGCTGCCAGCCATGGCCGGGCCTGATCCCTGTGGCAGGGATGCCTGGCCCGCCATGCCACACTCCCACAGCCTGGGCCTGGCTTCTCCAGAGGGGCTCATCACACCCTCTCCCAGGGCTGGTCCCACGGCCCAGCAGGTGCCTCTTGGCCTGGCAGAGCGGGGGCAGAACCTGCCCAGGCAGTGACCCTGCTCCCCAGCAGCGGATCAATGGGTGCCAGAGGCAATGCCCAGAGCAGAGCTCTGAGAAACACCCCCACCCTCCCATGCAGAGCCCCTGACTCTGCCCCCCATCTCCCAGCAGATGTGGGAGGAGGCGATTCACATCTGCAAGGAGCTGGCTGAGCAGTACGAGAGTGAGGTCTTTGAGTACGAAATGCTGAGTGACATCCTGGTGAGTCTGGGGGGCAGGGGGCTGCGCCTCGGAACTGAGTGTGCAAGGGGGGCACCAGGCAGGGACACTGTCAGCTCGCGGGGAGCCCAGAGCTGGGCTAGCCAGGGCTGTGGGTTGGGAGTGAGGGGCACTGGCAGAGCTCGGGCGGGGGGGGGGGGGAGCCCATGGCTGGGTTAAGGGACTGCGGGTCAGGAGTGAGAGGCACCAGCAGAGCTGGGGGGAGCCCAGGGCTGGGCTAGCAGGGGCTGTGGGTCGGGAGTGAGGGGCACCAGCAGGGCTGGGCTAACAGGGGCTGTGGGTTGGGAGTGAGGGGCACTGGCAGGGCTGGGGAGGGGCAGGGCTGGATTGGCAGGGGCTGCGGGTTGGGAGTGAGGGGCACCGGCAGGGCTGCAGGGAGCCCAGGGCTGGGCTGGCAGGGGCTGCGGGTTGGGAGTGAGGGGCACTGGCAGGGCTGGCGGGAGCCCAGGGCTGGGCTGGCAGGGGCTGCGGGTTGGGAGTGAGGGGCACTAGCAGGGCTGCGGGGGGCAGGGCTGGGCTGGCAGGGGCTGCGGGTCAGGAGTGAGGGGCACCGGCAGAGCTGGGGGGCAGGGCTGGGCTGGCAGGGGCTGCGGGTTGGGAGTGAGGGGCACCGGCAGGACTGGGATAGGAGGGGACAGTTCAGGGGAGTTGGCAAAGCCGGTCTCCAATCTGCTCCTCCTGGGTAGAGGATTTGGGTAAAAAAGTCTGAGCGGGGTGGGGCCCCATCCTGTGTCTTGTAGCAGCGGGAGGCAAAGTTCTACGAGAACATCCTGAAGGTGCTGCGGCCCAGTCCAGACTACTTCGCCGTGGGCTACTATGGACAGGGCTTCCCCACGTTCCTGCGGGTAAGAGACCCCCTGGGGCCCATCGCAGCCTGTGACGATGTGGTTCTGGCGGGACCCAACTGAGAGTGCCAAATCAGGATCAATTGCTCAAACAGGGCAGTCACAGCCCAACGCTGGGGTTTTTCCACCTCTAAGGCAAACCAAACCAGCCAGACAAAAGACTTCGGTGTCACCCCTCTGGCTAACCGCAAGTCACACAAGCAATTTCCTTAGACACTTCAGTCTCCCAGTATCACCACCAGTCCCACACGTCCTGGGGATGAATGGTTATGAAAACCAACACCCCAGTAAAAGAAAAAGGTTCTCTCGATCCCAAAGGACCAAGCCCCAGACCCAGGTCAACATACACATCAGGTCTTACCCACAAATCACGCTGTTGCCAATCCTTTAGAATCTAAAATCTAAAGGTTTATTCATAAAAGGAAAAAGATAGAGGTGAGAGCTAGAATTGGTTAAACTGAATCAATTACACACAGTAATGGCAAAGTCCTTAGTTCAGGCTTGTAGCAGTGATGGAGTAAACTGCAGGTTTAAATCCAGTCTCTGGAGAACATCCCCCGCTGGGATGGGTCATCAGTCCTTTGTGCAGAGCTTCAGATTGTAGCAAAGTCCCTCCAGAGGTAAGAAGCAGGACTGAAGACAAAATGGAGATGAGGCCTTCGCCTTATATAGACTTTTCCAGGTGTAAGAACACTCCTTTGTTCCTACTGTGGAAAGTTACAGCAAAATGGAGTTTGCAGTCACATGGGCCAGTTTCTGCTCACTCCAGTGAGTCACAGGGCGTATCCGCCTTCCCTCGATGGGTCAATTGTGTAGTTGATGGTCCTTAATGGGCCATCAAGCAGGCTAAGCAGAGCTGACACCAGCTTGTCTGGGGTGTCACCCAGAACTGCAGCACCAATTTAAAATACAGACAGTATACAGCCAATATTCATAACTTCAACTACAGAAATGATACAGACATACAGACAGCATTATCATAACCAGTAACCCATAACCTTGTCTTAGACACCTTATATGACCCTCTTTACATAGAATTTGGTGCCACTACCGAACCTTGGTTGCAACCCATGTTTTATATGGTCCCAGTTTATATCAATAACGTCACACAGCCAACCACCCGCTGCTCTGCCAGCCCACTGCTGAGCACCAGCATGTGCTCCTGGGCCCCAGGGGCTGGGTCGGTGTCGGCCCCTGTGACAGCCTTGGGCAAGGGCCCCCTGCTGATGGCCGAGCCCTGGAGCCCACCATGCTCCTCTCCCCCGCCACCCCAGGGACCCTCCTCTGGAAAGTGCCCTGGTCACAGCGTGAGACCCTGTGGCCTGGGGACTCTGCCTCGACTTCCCTGAGAGAGATTCCAGCAGGGTCTGACAGTGTGCAGGGCCTGGGGGGAGGGGGAAGGGCTGGGATAGTGGGGGAGGAGCCAGGCCGGGCCCCCCACTCCCTCCCAGTGCCAGGTGACTCCTTCCCCACCTTCACCCCTGGTGGCCCAGGCCGGATTCCCCACTCCCTGCTAGCGCCAGGTGACTCCTCCCCCACGCAGAATGGGCCTGGCTGGCCCCCTATCCCCCACCAGCTGGTATATCTCCCCCACACACATACACACGCTAGGCCAGGCCATTGCAGCAGGGTTGGGCCAGGCAGGCGCGGCCCTCATGGAACAGGAGGACAGGGTCACTGACCTTTCTCCCCACTCCCCAGAACAAGGTGTTCATTTACCGAGGCAAGGAGTACGAGCGCCGGGAAGACTTTGAGATGCGGCTGCTGACTCCCTTCCCCTGTGCCGAGAAGCTGCAGACCACATCCCCGCCGGAGCAGGACGTCACCGACTCACCGGGCCAGTGTATCCTCCCCGTCCCCAGCTCCGTGGCCAAGGCCCAGCTGTCTCGCATCCGAGTGTAACCCACACCCTTCTTGTGTGGGGGGTTCTGGCCCATCTAGTGGCACCCAGATGAGACCACTTACAGAGAGATGATGAGTCTGCCCTACAGCCGGCTGGCTTTTAGCTCGTGCACTAAGCTCCCGAGGTCGCTGGTTCGATCCCGCCTGCCGACCACGGGGATCTGTCGGTGTTACACTGGGCACGGGAGCTGGCAGAGTGTGTCCCCCATCCCAAGCACGCCCCACATAGGCCCTCCCCTCCCCCGAGCGTGCCCCATGTAGGCCCAAGCATGCCCCACCACGGGGCTTCCCTTATGCAGGGGTCTGGCTGGGTGTGGCAGGCAGAGGGGTCCTGGGGGCTTCCCAGCAAGGCTCAGCCTGGAACAGACCTGTGCTCTGGCTGCTCCTTCACTCGGCCCAGATATCCAGTGCTTCACCGTGCAGCCCGTGGAGGAGGCCAGGGACCGATTCAGGGGCAGGAACGTCCCCGAGCAGATTGTCAAGTGAGTGCCCAGGGCCCAGAACCCCCAAGGTGGGCATGCCAGTGCCCCCCACCTGCAGGTCTTGGTGCCAGGAAGGGTGCTCGGGGGGTGAGCCCCGGGCCCCGGGGGCAATTCCCCAGGAGGCCAGGAAGGGTGCTCAGGGGGTGGGGCCCCGGGCCCAGGGAGGCAATTCCCCAGGGGGCCAGGATGGGTGCTTAGGGGGTGGGTCCCCAGGCACAGGGGGGCAATTCCCCAGGGGGCCAGGAAGGGTGCTCGGGGGATGGGTCCCTGGGCCCAGGGGGGCAATTCCCCAGGGGGCCAGGAAGGGTGCTCGGGGGGTGGGTCCCCGGGCCCAGGGGGGCAATTCCCCAGGGGGCCAGTAAGGGTGCTCGGGGGATGAGTCCCCAGGCATGGGGGGGCAATTCCCCAGGGGGCCAGGAAGGGTGCTGGGGTGGGGAGTTGATGCAGGTCCTGGGACACGGTGCAGTACATGGAGGGAGTGCCCCCCCAATGCTGCTCCCCCCACGACGCTGACCCCACCTTCTTCCTGCAGTTTCTATAAAGCCAATAACATCCAGCAGTTCAGCTACTCGCGGCCCTTCAGGAAAGGCCCAAAGGACCCTGACAATGAGTTTGCGGTGAGCCAATTCCTGGGGGAGCCCCATGCTTAGGGGGGAATGGGGGCTGCAGGTGTGTCAGGGTGGGAATGAGCAATGGGAAAGCCCTGTGCTCGGGGGAGGGGGCAAGGGAGCACTGGGGGACACCCTATGCTCGGGGGGGGGTCCTGGGGAGTGGGGGAGGGGCTGTGCTCTGGGGGGACGAGGGAGCATCGAGGGCCCTATGCTCGGGGGAAGGGGCAAGGGAGCATCAGGGGGGCCCTGTGCTCGGGGGGGCCAGGGGGTTCCCAGGTGGGAGGAGCTGTTCAGCTTCCCTCAGCCAAGGCCCATGTGATGACTGAGTTCTGCACCCCCCAGACCATGTGGATCGAGAGAACGACCTACGTGACGGCCTATCCGCTGCCTGGGATCCTGCGCTGGTTTATGGTCACAGCCACCGCCAGGGTGAGGCCCTGGCAAGGGCGGCACTGGGGGAGGTGGGAAGCGGGGGGGTGCCGGGCATCGGGGTGGGGGGATGCCCTCCTACCCACACAGACACTTAGCCCCTCCCACCCCTGCCCTGGCCTTTGTTCTCAGCTGGGGTCTCTGCTCAGCTCTGGCTGGGAGGCCCTGGTGCTGCCATTGACTCTCTGACCCCTGGCGCTCTGAGTGGTTCCTTACTCTTGGCCTGTCCTGAGAGCAAACTGAACCCCCTCCCCCGCCGCCTCGCTGGGAGCTGTGCAAGGTCTGGTGGGGGCACACACCTGGTTCAATCTGGATCCAGTGTCCCAGCTGCCTGGTGAGCCCCAGAGGTAGTGCAGGGAGGTGACTCCAGCCCTGCTGGTGTGGGGTCTAGGGAAGAAATCCTGCCTTGCCCAGGAGTCCCCGGCCACAGGGTGTGGAGGCAGCAGAACCAGGCCTCGGCCTCCCCAACCCTCCTCTCCCTGGGCCTGGAGAGATCCGGCGTGTTGGAGTGCAAACAGGTGACGTGACCTTCGGAGCAGCTTGGACGCAGGCAGCTGAGGTTTGTGGTGGGGTCCCTGTGGGGGATCACAGCCTGCCCAGTGCTGCCTGTTCTCGGGTGGAATTGTGGCCAGCCGGGGGCCCTGGGTGAAAAGGGCCGAGCCCCCCAGCCCTTTGCAGCCACTTAATAGCCTCCCTGCCCCGGCCCAGACCATCATCAGCCCCCTGGAAAATGCCATCGAGACCATGAAGAAAACCAATGAGAAAATCCTGACCGAGATCAACCGGCACCACAGCGAGCCCAGCCTGCCTGTCAATCCACTTTCCATGCTCCTCAATGGCATCGTGGACCCAGCTGTCATGGGGGGCTTCGCCAAGTATGAGACGGTGAGAGCTCTGGGGCGGGTGGGGGCAGGGTGCAGTCCTGCTGCTCTGGAGGGCTGACCCCAAACAAGGAGGCATCACCACCTGCCTCCAGTGAGCTGCTGTCATGCAGGGAGCAGTGTAAAACATCACAGAGTAGTTAATGGTCTATGCAGAGCCCAGGACTGGAGTCCCAGGGGGCTGCGTGTTGGGAGTGAGGAGCATCAGCAGGTGAGACAGGGCTGGGGCGGCAGGTGAGGATTCAGGAGCATCAGCTGAGCTGTAGGGGACAGGGCTGCGGTAGCAGGGGCTGCGAGCCAGGAGTGAGGGGCACTGGCAGAGCTGGGGGGGGCAGAGCTGGGGTAGCAGGGGCTGCGAGTCGAGAGTGAGGGGCACTGGCAGAGCTGGGGGGGCAGGGCTGGGGTAGCAGTGGCTGTGAGCCAGGAGTGAGGGGCACCGGCAGAGATGTGGGGAAGGGAGCACAGATAGGGTTGCCAGGCATCCGCTTTTCCTCTGGAACGCCCGGTCGAAAAGGGACCCTGAGCAGCTCTGAGCAGCACTGCTGACCAGGCCACTGAAAGTCTGGTCGGCAGCACAGCGAGGCTAAGACAGGGAGCTGCCTGGCTCCACGCAGCTCCCTGAAGCAGCCAGCATGTCCAGCTCCTAGGCACAGGGGCAGCCAGGGGTCTCTGCACCCTGAGTCTGAGCTCCCATTGGCCAGGAACTGCAGCCAGTGGGAGCTGCGGGAGCAGTGCCTGCAGGGAGAGACAGTATGTGGAGCCACCTGGCCACCCTGAGCCTGGGAGCCAGAGGGACATGCCAGTTGCTTCCAGGAGCCGCCTGAGGTAAGCGCTGCCTGCTTGGAGCCCACACCCCTAATCCTCTCCCACACCCCAACCCTCCTGTCCCAATCCTGAGCCCCCTCCTGCCCTCTGAACTCCTCAGCCCCAGTTTTGAGCCCCCTCCTGAACCCATAATCCCTCATTTCTGGCCCCACCCTGGAGCATGTACACCCAGCTGAAGTCCTCACCCCCTCCCACACCCCAACCCTCTGCCCCAGCCCGGTGAAAGAGAGTGAGCAGGGTGGGGCCTCGGGGCAGAAGGCAGGGCAAGGGTGACCCATTCCCGTGCTTCACCACCCTCCTAGTGAAAAAGTTTTTCCTAATATCCAACCTAGACCTCCCCCACTGCAACCTGAGACCATTGCTTCTTGTTCTGTCATCTGCCACCACTAGGACTCTGCACTTGTCCTTACATAACACAACATAAGAATGGCCATACCAGGGCAGACCAAAGGTCCATCTAGCCCAGTATCTGTCTACTGACAGTGGCCAATGCCAGGTGCCCCAGAGGGAGTGAACCCAACAGGCAATGATCAAGTGATCTCTCTCCTGCCATCCATCTCCACCCTCTGATGAACAGAGGCTAGGGACACCATTCTTTACCCTTCCTGGCTAATAGCCATTTATGGACTTAGCCACCATGAATTTATCCAGTTCCCTTTTAAACATTGTTATAGTCCCAGCCTTCACAACCTCCTCAGATAAGGAGTTCCACAGGTTGACTGTGCGCTGCGTGAAGAAGAACTTCCTTTTATTTGTTTTAAACCTGCTACCTATTAATTTCATTTGGTGACCCCTAGTTCTTGTATTATGGGAATAAGTAAATAACTTTTCCTTATCCACTTTCTCCACATCACTCATGATTTTATAGACCTCTATCATATCCCCGCTTAGTCTCCTCTTTTCCAAGCTGAAGAGTCCTCGCCTCTTTAATCTTTCCTCGTATGGGACCCTCTCCAAACCCCTAATCATTTTAGTTGCCCTTTTCTGAACCTTTTCTAGTGCCAGTATATCTTTTTTGAGGGGAGAAGACCACATCTGTACGCAGTATTCAAGATGTGGGCGTACCAGTGATTTATATAAGGGCAATAATATATTCTCAGTCTTATTCTCTATCCCCTTTTTAATGATTCCTAACATCCTGTTTGCTTTTTTGACTGCCTCTGCACACTGCGTGGACATCTTGAGAGAACTATCCACGATGACTCCAAGATCTTTTTCCTGACTTGGGATAGCAAAATTAGCCCCCATCATATTGTATGTATAGTTGGGGTTATTTTTTCCAATGTGCATTACTTTACATTTATCCACATGAAATTTCATTTACCATTTTGTTGCCCAATCGCTTAGTTTTGTGAGATCTTTTTGAAGTTCTTCACAGTCTGCTTTGGTCTTAACTATCTTGAGTAGTTTAGTATCCTCTGCAAACTTTGCCACCTCACTGTTTACCCCCTTCTCCAGATCATTTATGAATAAATTGAATAGGATTGGTCCTAGGACTGACCCTTGGGGAACACCACTAGTTACCCCTCTCCATTCTGAGAACTTACCATTTATTCCTACCCTTTGTTCCCTGTCTTTTGACCAGTTTTCAATCCATGAAAGGATCTTCCCCCTTATCCCATAACAGCTTAATTTACATAAGAGCCTTTGGTGAGGGACCTTGTCAAAGGTTTTCTGGAAATCTAAGTACATTATGTCCACTGGATCCCCCTTGTCCACATATTTGTTGACCCCTTCAAAGAACTCTAATAGATTAGTAAGACAGGATTTCCCTTTACAGAAACCATGTTGACTATTGCTCAATAGTTTATGTTTTTCTATGTGTCTGACAATTTTATTCTTAACTATTGTTTCGACTAATTTGCCCGGTACTGACGTTAGACTTACCAGTCTGTAATTGCCAGGATCACTTCTAGAGCCCTTTTTAAATATTGGCATTACATTAGCTAATTTCCAGTCATTGGGTACTGAAGCTGATTTAAAGGACAGGTTACAAACCTTAGCTAATAGTTCTGCAACTTCACATTTGAGTTCTTTCAGAACTCTTGGGTGAATGCCATCTGGTCCCGATGACTTGTTAATGTTGAGTTTATCAATTAATTCCAAAACCTCCTCTAGTGACACTTCAATCTGTGACAGTTCCTCAGATTTGTCACCTACAAAAGCTGGCTCAGGATTGGGAATCTCCCTAACATCCTCAGCTGTGAAGACTGAAGCAAAGAATCCATTTAGTTTCTCCACAATGACTTTATCGTCTTTAAGTGCTTGTAGCAGGGTGGATCCCTGCTCCGGCCCTGAAGGGGTTAAAACAGCCCAGGGAAGTGGCCCGGGGCTGGAGAAAGCAGCCTTGTAGGCTGGGCTGATTGGGGAAGTGGCTGCAGCTGGGGCCACGCCCCAAACTGAACCACAGGCCCTTATAAAAGGGCAGAGAAGCCAGGAGCTAAGGAGTCTCATAGACTCATAGACTCATAGGTCAGAAGGGACCAACGTGATCATCTAGTCTGACCTCCTGCACAGAGCAGGCCACAGAACCCTACCCATCCACTTCTATAAAAACCCCTAACCTATGTCTGAGTTATTGAAGTCCTCAAATTGTGGTTTGAAGACCTCAAGCTGCAGAGAATCCACCAGCAAGTGACCCATGCCCCACGCTGCAGGGGAAGGCGAAAAACCTCCAGAACGTCAGCCAATCTGCCTTGGAGAAAAATTCCTTCCCGACCCCAAATATGGCGATCAGCTAAACCCTGAGCATGTGGGCAAGGCTCCCCAGCCAGCAGTCAGGAAAGAACTCTCTGCAGTAACTCTGATCCCATCCCATCCAACATCCCATCGCAGACCATTGAGCAGACCTATCTGCTGATAATCCAAGGCAATTGCCAAAATTAAACTATCCTATCATATCATCCCTTCCATAAACTTATCAAGCTTAGTCTTAAAGCCAGATATGTCTTTTGCCCCCACTACTCCCCTCGGAAGGCTGTTCCAGAACTTCACTCCTCTAATGGTTAGAAACCTTCGTCCAATTTCAAGCCTGAACTTCCTAGTGTCCAGTTTGTACCCATTCGTCCTTGTGTCTACATTAGTACTGAGCTTAAATAATTCCTCTCCCTCCCTAACGTTAATCCCCCTGATATATTTATATAGAGCAAGCATATCCTCCCGGAGTCTTCTTTTGGTTAGGCTAAACAAGCCAAGCTCTTTGAGTCTCTTTTCATAAGGCAGGTTTTCCATTCCTCGGATCATCCTAGTAGCCCGTCTCTGAACCTGTTCCAGTTTGAATTCATCCTTCTTAAACATGGGAGACCAGAACTGCACACAATATTCCAGGTGGGGTCTCACCAGCGCCTTATACAACGGTACTAACACCTCCTTATCTTTGCTTGAAATACCTCACCTGATGCACCCTAAAACCGCATTTGCTTTTTTAATGGCCATATCGCATTGGCGGCTCACAGTCATCCTGCGATCAACCAATACCCCAAGGTCCTTCTCCTCCTCTGTTGCTTCCAACTGATTCGTCCCCAATGTATATCGAAAATTCTTATTATTAATCCCTAAGTGCATGACCTTGCACTTTTCACTATTAAATTTCATCCTATTACTATTACTCCAGTTTACAAGGTCATCCAGATCTTCCTGTACGGTATCCCGGTCCTTCTCTGTGTTAGCAATACCCCCCAGCTTTGTGTCATCCGCAAACTTTATTAACACATTCCCACTCTTTGTGCCAAGGTCAGTAATAAAAAGGTTAAATAAGATTGGTCCCAAAACTGATCCTTGAGGAACTCCACTAGTAACCTCCTTCCAGCCTGACAGTTCACCCTTCAGTACGACCCACTGGAGTCTCCCCTTTAACCAATTCCTAATCCACCTTTCAATTTTCATATTCATCCCCATCTTTTCCACTTTAACTAACAATTCCCCATGCGGAACCGTGTCAAATGCCTTATTGAAATCAAGGTAAATTAGATCTACTGCATTTCCTTTGTCTAAATAATCTGTCACCTTCTCGAAGAAGGAGATCAGGTTGGTTTGGCACGATCTACCTCTAGTAAAACCGTGTTCTAATTTGTCCCAATTACCATTGACCTCAGTGTCCTTAACTACTTTCTCCTTCAAAATTTTTTCCAAGACCTTACATACTACAGACGTCAAACTAACAGGCCTATAGTTACTCGGATCACTTTTTTTCCCTTTCTTGAAGATGGGAACTACATTAGCAATTCTCCAGTCGTATGGTACAACCCCCGAGTTAACTGATTCATTAAAAATTCTAGCTAATGGGCTTGCAATTTCATGCACCAGTTGGTTTAATATTCTTGGATGGAGATTGTCCAGGCCCTCCGATTTTGTCTCATCAAGCTGTTCAAGTTTGACTTCTACCTCAGATGTGGTAATATCTATCTCCATATCCTCATTCCCATTTAACATCCTTCCCTCATCCCTAAGCTCCTCATTAGCCTTATTAAAGACTGAGGCAAAATACTTATTTAGATATTGGGCCACTCCTAGGTTATCCTTAACCTCCATTCCATCCTCAGTGTTTAGCAGTCCCACTTCTTCTTTCTTTGTTTTCTTCTTATTTATGTGGCTATAGAACCTTTTACTATTGGTTTTAATTCCTTTTGCAAGGTTCAACTCTACACGACTTTTAGCCTTCCTCACTTTATCCCTACATGTTCTGACCTCACTAAGGTAGCTTCCCTTGCTAATCTCACCTTTCTTCCACTCCTTGTAGGCTTTCTGCTTTTTCTTAATCACCTCTCTGAGATGCTTGCTCATCCAGCTCGGTCTACACCTCCTGCCTGTGGTCTTTTTCCCCTTTCTCGGGATGCAGGCTTCCGATAGCTTCTGCAGCTTAGACCTAAAGTAATCCCAGGCCTCCTCCGCATTTAGATCCACAAGTTCTGCAGTCCAATCCACTTCCCTGACTAATTTTCTTAACTCTGTAAAGTTAGCCCGTTTGAAGTCAAAAACCCTAATCCCAGATCTATTTTTGTTTATCCTTCCATCTAGTTTGAACTGAATTAGTACATGATCACTCAAACCAAGGTTGTCCCCTACAACCATTTCTTCTATGAGGTCCTCACTGCTCACCAAAACCAAATCTAAAATGGCATCCCCTCTTGTCGGTTCTTCAACTACTTGGTGAAGAAATCCATCCGCTATCACATCCAGAAAAATCTGAGCCCTATTATTCTTGCAAGCACTTGTCCTCCAGTCTATATCTGGGAAATTGAAGTCTCCCATGATCACACAATTCCCCTTGGTGTTTACTTCACTAAAAACATTAAAGAGGTCTCTATCCATATCCAGATCAGATCCCGGCGGTCTGTAGCACACCCCAAGCGCTATCTCAGGGGAGGCTCTAGTAGCTTTTTTACCCAGTGTGATTTTTGCCCAGACAGACTCTGTCTTATCCATTCCATCACTTCTTATTTCTTTACAGTTCACCTCATCATTGATATACAATGCTACTCCACCACCTTTGCCTTTATTTCTGTCTTTCCTAAACAGCACATAGCCTTCAATACCTGTACTCCAGTCATGACTACTATTCCACCATGTTTCTGTTATCCCTATAATATCTGGTTTCACTTCCTGCACCAGTAGCTCCAGTTCCTCCATTTTGTTACCTAGGCTCCTCGCATTAGTGTACAGACATTTTAACTTTTGGCGTTTGGCTTCACTGACATTCTTTACCCCATTATGCACAGACATTGTACCACCAGCATCACCTGCTAGTCTGATATGTACATTACCCTTCCTCCTTATGTCAATTCTTTGGTCCACGGCCGTATCCCCTCTTACTCTGTTTAGCTCCCTCTCCTGGTTAAATTCTGGCGTGGAGATCTCCTGGACATCTCTCAACCATCTCCCCCAAATTCCTAGTTTAAAGCTCTCTTAATGAGGTCGGCGAGCCTCCATCCTAGAAGTCTATTTCCCTCCTTACTTAAGTGAAGTCCATCCTGAGAGAACAGTCGTCTGTCTGTAAATGCTTCCCAATGTCCGTACATCCCAAAGCCCTCCTTATAGCACCACTGCCTGAGCCATCTGTTAATTTTCATAATCTTGTCAGCCCTTCGTCGCCCTGCTCTAGGAACCGGCAGAATCCCACTGAAGATCACCTGAGCCTCGATTTCCTTGAGCGTCTTCCCCAATCTGGCATAGTCCTCCTTGATACAGTCCAGCGAGTAACTAGCCGTATCATTCGTTCCCACATGAAGGACAATCAACGGATTCTTTCCCACTCCCGCTAGGATCCTTTTCAGCCTCAGGTCCACATCCTGTATCTTAGCGCCAGGCAGACAGCACACCCTTCTGTTCTCCCGATCAGCTCTAGTTACAGGCCTGTCTATTCTTCTCAGTAAGGAGTCTCCAATCACATAGACCTGCCTTTTTCTGGTGACAGTATGATTCCCTGGTCCATCCCCTGCTCCCACTGGCCACAAGTCCCCTCGATTCCTATTGACCCTTACAATCCTCCTGGGGCTCATATTTGGTGTTGCCTCCATTGACTCCTCCCCTCCTTCTGCAGGACTAGCTGCTCTTCTCTTTTTCCTTGCCCTTTCTCCTTCAGCGACCACCTGCTGTGCCCCTTCTTCATTTTCCAACTCTGCAAACCTGTTCCTGAGTTCTATTTCTCCTTCACTGTTTCTTCTTTTCCTCTGCCTGGTTCTCTTAGTCACATGCTTCCACCATCCACTTTCCTCACCCAGCAGCCCCTCCTCAGAATTCTTTGGTCCCGCTTCCATCTGCACATCTGAGCTTATACCTTCGGCCCCCTCCTGTCTGTGTTCCATCATCTCCTCGAACCCCCTTCTAAACTCAACCAGAGTTTCCACCTGCATCTCCAGGCCCCGGATCTCTTCTTCCATCAGCTCTATCAGGCGGCACTTCATGCAGATGTAACCCTTTTCAGGTAACCACTCTAGGATCATGTACCTGCCGCAGCTTCCACATCCAGTCATCCTCATTGTGTCTTTCACTGCTCCCTCTGTATCAGTCATGGCCTTCTCACTTTGTGCCTGGCAATCCAGGCCACACGCCACAACACGGACCTCCTAGGCACTGGGCTCCTGGTGCCCCACTGTCCTCTCTTTTCTCTGGCTTGTTGGTTCCTCTGCCTTGGTCTCCCCTGCAAACTCCCACTGAAACTCCCCTGTTAGCAGCTCTGTTTGCTGGCTCCTGTGCCGCTGCAGCTGTCTGTAGAGGGAGAAGGGCCTGGCTGCCGAAAACCAGAGCAGGTACCTAGGGTAGAGCAGTGCTGGGGAAAGGCAGAGGAGCTGGGGAACTCCTGCCTGGAAAGCCCCAGGCTGTGGTCTAGAATTAGGCCAAGAGGTACTGGGGTTGCAGGGTGCAACCCAGGGGTAGGCCAAGGCAGCAGGTCCAAACCCCTTTGCCGATGATGAGAGACTAATACTGCAGTCTGCCCCAGGGTGTGGGGCTAGCTAATGACTGGGCAGTTGCCAAGACCCTGAGGCAAAGTGGGGATAGAGTGGGAGGTTCCCAGGGAGGGGAAACCCTAAGGAGAAAGGGGTTACTGCCAGGGGGGCAGAACCCCATGTAAAAGGGGCACCGGGGTCCAAGGAGGGACATGGGGCCTGTAGCAGGAACCAAGGTGGATCACCGGCCTGCTGAGGGTGCTCTGAGCTGGAATTTGAGCTAATTCCCGAAGTGACCAGCAGGAAGCGCTGCAGGGTTGAGTCCCGCCCGGTTACAGTGCTCCTTTCGTATTTCGATCATCAAGGGGCCCCACTGCTTCCTGCTTCTGATGTACTTAAAAAACATTTTGTTATTACCTTTGGAGTTTTTGGCTAGCCGTTCTTCAAACTCCTCTTTGGCTTTTCTTATTACACTCTTGCACTTAATTTGTCAGTGTTTATGCTCCTTTCTATATGCCTCACTAGGATTTGACTTCCATTTTTAAAGGAAGTCCTTTTATCTCTCACTGCTTCTTTACATGGTTGTTAAGCCAGGGTGGTTCTTTTTTAGTTCTTTTACTGTGTTTCTTAATTTGGGGTACACACATTGAAGTTGGGCCTCTATTATGGTGTCTTTAAAAAGCGCCCATGCAGCTTGCAGGGATTTCACTTTAGTCACTGTACCTTTTAACTTCTGTTTAACTAACCCCCTCATTTTTGCATAGTTCCCCCTTTTGAAATTAAATGCCACAGTGTTGGGCTGTTGAGATGTTCTTCCTACCACAGGGATGTTGAACGCTATCGTATTATGGTCACTATTTCCAAGCGGTCCTGTTATAGTTACCTCTTGGACCAGTTCCTGCGCTCCACTCAGGATTAAATCTAGAGTTGCCTTTCCCCTTGTGTATTCCCGTACCAGCTGATCCATGAAGCAGTCATTTAAAGTCTCAAGAAATTTCATCTCTGCATTTCGTCCTGAAGTGAAATGTTCCCAGTCAATATGGGGATAATTGAAATCCCCCACTCTTATTGGGTTCTTAATTTTGATAGCCTCTCGAATTTCCCTTAGCATTTCATTATCACTATTACTGTCCTGGTCAGGTGGTCGATAATAGATCCCTAATGTTATATTTTTATTAGAGCATGAAATTTCTATCCATAGTGATTCTATGGAACATGTGGATTCACTTAAGATTTGTTCTTCATTTGAATCTACATTTTCTTTCACATATAGTGCCACTCCCTCCCCCACCCCCTCGCACCACCTGTTCTGTCCTTCCGATATATTTTGTACCCCGGAATGATTGTGTCCCACTGATTGCTCTCAGTCCACCAGGTTTCTGTGATGCCTATTATATCAATATCCTCCTTTATCACGAGGCACTCTAGTTCACCCATCTTATTATTTAGACTTCTAGCATTTGTGTACAAGCACTTTAAAAACTTGTCCCTGTTTGTTTGTCTGCCCTCTTCTGATGTGTCAGATTCTTTTTTATGTTAATGTTTATCATCTGATCTGGCCCTTACATTATCCTCTTCCATCCTCTGTTCCTGACTATAGCCTGGACATTCCCTATCATCAGACTCTCCCCTAAGAGAAGTCTGTGTCCGATCCACATGCTCCTCTGCAGCAGTCGGCTTTCCCCCATCTCCTAGTTTAAAAACTGCTCTACAACCTTTTCAATGTTTAGAGCCAGCAGTCTGGTTCCACTTTGATTTAGGTGGAGCCCATCTTTCCTATATAGGCTCCCTCTATCCCAAAAGTTTCCCCAGTTCCTAATGAACGTAAACCCCTCCTCTCTACACCATCGTCTCATCCACGCATTGAGACTCTGAAGCTCTGCCTGCCTACCTGGCCCTGCGCGTGGAACTGGGAACATTTCTGAGAATGCCACCATAGAGGTCCTGGATTTCAGTCTCTTCCCTAGCAGCCTAAATTTGGCTTCCAGGACATCTCTCCTACCCTTCCCTATGTCATTGGTATCTACATGTACCACGACCACCGGCTCCTCCCCAGCCCTACACATAAGTCTGTCTAGATGCCTCGAGAGATCCTCAACCTTCGCACTAGGATCTCTCGAGGCATCTAGACAGACTTCTGTGTAGTCACCATACGGTTCTCCCAGTCATCACAAACCCAGCTAGCTACATTGAACCTCATCAGGTTTCTTTTGGCCCAATCCTCCAATTTGTCTGGGTCCCTCTGTATCCTATCTCTACACTCCAGGGTATCTACCACTCCTCCCAGCTTAGTGTCATCTGCAGATTTGCTGAGGGTGCAGTCCACGCCGTCCTCCAGATCATTAATAAAGATATTGAACAAAACCCTTGGGGCACTCCACTTGATACTGGCTGCCAACGAGACATGGAGCCATTGATCACTACCCGTTGAGCCCGACAATCTAGTCAGCTTTCTAGCCACCTTATAGTCCATTCATCCAGTCCATACTTTTTATGGCTAGCTGGTGGCTGTGGTTTGGGAGTGAGAGGCAGTGGCAGAGCTTGGGGGTGAGGGCTGGAGTAGCAGGGGCTGCAGGTTGGGAGTGAGGAGCACCGGCAGAGCTGGGGGGGCAGAGAGCAGAGGAGGGAACCCAGGGCTCAGGGTTGGGAGTGAGCCGTTGTGTCTGTGCTCCATGCTCAGCTGCACCCTGCCGGGGGCTGAGGCCATATGCTGAGCCAGGCCGAGGTAGAAGCTGAGGCAGGTTTGCTGTTGCAGGCATTTTTCCAGGAGGCCTACCTGACGGAACACCCCGAGGACCAGGCCAGTATTGAGAAGCTGCAGGACCTGATCGCCTGGCAGGTAGCTCCCCCCTTGCTGCAGGGTTCCCCAGCATCCCAGGGCTTCCTGGGAGTGTTTCTGCCCCAGCCTCCTGCAGCTGCTCCAGGCAGAACTCTGGAGGATCCTTAGAGTTCCCCAAATGGGGGGATCTTCTCCTGAGCCTTTTCACTGGGCAGGCCACTGCCCATTCCGGCACCAGGCAATGACCCCTCAGCCCTGTCAGGCCCGTGTGGGTGCTGCCCAGCCCCCATTGGCCCCCAGCCCTCCACATAGGCACCCTTGTCCCTGTAGCGCCTGGGTTGTGTGAGCCAAGGCCCGTGTCCATCCTGCGGGCGCTGGCACTGGGCCTGTTTCCTGGCAGATTCCGCTCTTGGCAGAGGGGATCCAGATCCACAGCAGGAAGGTGACTGAGGACCTCAGGCCCTTCCACGAGCGCATGGAGCAGTGCTTCGTGCAGCTGCGAGCCAAGGTGGAGAGCCAGTACGGCCTGCGGGAACTGGTGAGTGTCGGCGGGCATGAGGTGGGAGTGGGTGGGGGGGCAGGCAGGGGAGGGGAGAGGGTGCAGGCAGGCGAGGCTGCCTGCAGACAATGGGTGGGGGTTGGGTCGGGGGGCTGCCTGACAGGCAGGGACAGGGTCAGTGGGGCCACCCGGCAGCTTGGGGGCAGGGTCAGTGGGGCCGCCTAGCAGGCGGGGGCAGAGTTCGCGGGGCCACCTCGCAGGGTCAGTGGGGCCGCCTGGCAGGTGGGAGCAGAGTCAGCAGGGCCGCCCGGCAGGCTGGGGGCAGAGTCATAGATTCATAGATTCAAGATTCATAGACTCTAGGACTGGAAGGGACCTTGAGAGGTCATCGAGTCCAGTCCCCTGCCCTCATGGCAGGACCAAATACTCTCTAGACCATCCCTGATAGACATTTATCTAACCTACTCTTAAATATCTCCAGAGATAGAGATTCCACAACCTCCCGAGGCAATTTATTCCAGTGTTTAACCACCCTGACAGTTAGGAACTTTTTCCTAATGTCCAACCTAAATCTCCCTTGCTGCAGTTTAAGCCCATTGCTTCTTGTTCTATCATTCGAGGCTAAGGTGAACAAGTTTTCTCCCTCCTCCTGATGACACCCCTTTAGATACCTGAAAACTGCTATCATGTCCCCTCTCAGTCTTCTCTTTTCCAAACTAAACAAACCCAATTATTTCAGCCTTCCTTCATAGCTCATGTTCTCAAGACCTTTAATCATTCTTGTTGCTCTTCTCTGGACCCTCTCCAATTTCTCCAAATCTTTCTTGAAATGCGGTGCCCAGAACTGGACACAATACTCCAGTTGAGGCCTAACCAGTGCAGAGGAGAGCGGAAGAATGACTTCTCGTGTCTTGCTCACAACACACCTGTTAATGCAGCCCAGAATCACGTTTGCTTTTTTTGCAACAGTATCACACTGTTGGCTCATATTTAGCTTGTGGTCCACTATGACCCCTAGATCTCTTTCTGCCATACTCCTTCCTAGACAGTCTCTTCCCATTCTGCATGTGTGAAACTGATTGTTCCTTCCTAAGTGGAGCACTTTGCATTTGTCTTTATTGAACTTCATCCGGTTTACCTCAGACCATTTTTCCAATTTGTCCAGATCATTTT
Source organism: Aldabrachelys gigantea (assembly GCA_026122505.1). Taxonomy (NCBI): domain Eukaryota; kingdom Metazoa; phylum Chordata; order Testudines; family Testudinidae; genus Aldabrachelys; species Aldabrachelys gigantea. Next base: position 148,098,181 of record CM047483.1, read on the forward strand.
GAATTTTGACCCTGTCCTCCAAAGCAGTTGCAATCCCTCCCAGTTTGGTATCGTCTGCAAACTTAATAAGCGTACTTTCTATGCCAACATCTAAGTCGTGGATGAAGACATTTAACAGGGTCAGCGGGGGCCGCCCGGCAGCCTGGGGGCAGGGTCAGCGGGGCCGCCTGGGAGGGTAGAGGTGCTAAGGATTTGGACGTTGCTGAGAAGCTGAATGGTTTCTCTGTGCCCGAAATCAGCCAGGGTGTGACTTGCTGTGAACCAGTGTGGGGTGGGCTGGGTGCCTGCAGGCCATGAGCTTGAGCCCTGCCCCAGGGAAAGTGCTGGCAGCCAAACACTGAAACCCCTGGATCTCACCCCAAGAGGGGCTCGGCAGCTGCAGAGCAAGATCTTTCGGCGTCTCTACACCTGGCCATCACCCAGCAGCCGCCATTCGAAAGCCCTTGGCAAAGCCTCTCACAGGAGACTGGTGAGGAACCAGTCGCTGTGAGGGGAGGGCGAATCTCTGCCCTGGAGCAGAAGGCTCAGAACAGAGCAGGGATCAATGGTCCATTTCCATCAGAGCAGAGGGGTCACAGCAGGGCCCCAGGGGGCAGACCGGGGTTTCAGATACTTATTAACAAGCTGGAGAAGGGACGTGTGACTCCACAGATGGCACAAAGGTATTGAGGGGAGACGCGCCCAGAGGAGCCTGTGAGGAATTTGAGGGACTGGCAGAGGGAAAAGGCAGCATGCTGGCGGGCACGGCTGGGATTCAGGGTTGAGTAATACGAAGTAACACACATTGGAGGGTTTAATCTGAGCTTGTCATGTGCCTTCTCAGGGCCTAACTTAACAGTGCAGATGCCCCCCGGGTTACACAAACCCGACTTACGCAAATCTGCACTCATGGAAAAAGCTCTGTAAGCTAGAAATAGGAGGATTTGGGGGTTGTTTCTTGTGTAATGGTCAGGTATACGTTTCAGACTTACACAAAATCGCGTTACACACGGCGTTCCGGAGCAGAACACCTGCGTAAGCTGGGGAGCGTCTGTATCCGCTCAGCAAACAGACCCAGCGTTGCTGGGCAGCGCAGTGTGACCTCGACACAACATGCAGCTGATGCCGGAAAAGCAAACGAGCTGCAGGGCAGGCAGGAGAATAATGCAGCAAACTGTCTAATGCTGCCCTGTAGATGGGGTGCGGCCTGTCTGGATGCACTGTGCAGGGCCGGCGCCCTGGTCCTGCAGGGCAGCACAGAGCAGTGCTCCGAGATGGCTGACAAGGGTGATCAAGGACTGAGCAGGCTGTGGGTTGTTCCTTCGAGAGCAGACAGGTGTGGGGGTGGCTTAGGCTAGGGATGGACAAGCGGCAGCAGAGCCTCGTGTTCCCTGTCTCATGGTGCATGGATGTGGAGGGGACAGTCAGTGCAGCTCAGCAGGGAAAATGAAAAAAGTAACCAGTGTTTCGTGTGGCTCTTGGTTAGCCTGTGGAACTCATGGCCACAAGCTGTTGCTGAGGGCCAGAGCTCAGCAGGGTTCAGAGGGACCAGCCCTGTTGGAGAGACCATCCAGAGTGGGCACAGTAAATACCGAATAACCTGAGTGTGGCAGGGCTAGAGCCGTGGGCATGAGCAGGGTAACCTGGCCTCCTTGCGGCAGGGCTGCTGCTGGCCAGTCCAGTCCGGCGCCTTCTCATGCTCCAAGGGGAGCCGGTGGCAGGGTGGGGGGTGATTGCTCCTTCCCTGTTGCTCCTAGTGCCCTGCCCGTGCTGCTCTCCTGGGGCCAGGGTTCCTGGGGCTCTGTCCTCGGCTCCCTTCTTCCTCCACTCCTGCCTTTAGTGGAGTGCCCACGTCCTGCTCCCTGCACCTCTGCTCAGTCTCCCCTGGCCGCAGATCCGTGTCCGCATTGAGCCCCACTCGCCACTCCCCCAGCCCCAGTGAAGCCCCCAACCCCCACTGAGCTCTCTCCGCGGCCCCAGTGCTCCAGTGACCATGCTGCCGGGGGAGAAGGGGAGCTGCCCTGTGGGGACAGGGGCTGGGCTGGGGGAGGGGTCTACAGGCCTGGCTGGAGCTGGGGAGAGACGCTTAGCCCTGGCCCACCCCCCCGGCTCCTTGTGCTCGCAGCCCTTTCTGGAGGAGAGGCGTGGAGGCCGCCCCCACTCCAAGTTGTGGGGTCCGGAGACGGAGCCACCCAGCCGCCCACACCAAGATAGGTGAGTCCTGGAGCCAGGGAGCAGCCTTGCTCTGCCCTCCCCTCTCCTCTCCCCTCAGCCCCTGGCTGCCCCCCTAGCCCCACCCTGCCTCACTGCCCCTCTCCTCCCAGCTCCTGCCCTCCCTCCTCCGCCACCCTCCCCTCTTTCCACTCTACATCGCGGCCACCTGCTCTCCCCCCATCACTGCCCCCCACCCTAGTCTCACAATGCTCCCCTGGGGGTGTCTGCAGCACAGAGCCCCTTCCCTCCAGGAAGTCGGTGTCCTGTGCTCCTGAGCGTCCCCCTGAGGCCGAGGAGCGCAAGAGCGACCGCAGGGAGAATCGCAGCAGCACTTTCTTTGGGTACCGGCGGCAGGAGCAGCGCCAGTCTGTCTTGGAGCCCCCGGAGCCCAAGGTAACGCGGCCCCCCGGAGTGAGCCGCATTCCCCTGCATGGCATCTCCCCAGCCCATGCCCCTGCCGGGTCTGCACCCCTCACACCGTGAGCTGCGTCCTCCCCAGCCTGTGCCTCTCGCTGTGAGCCGTGGTGTCCCCGCTGCCCTGAGCGGGTGCCCTGAAGCCTGCCCCGGTGTGAGCAGCCACTGTGGCCTGGCCTGCTGCACAGTGCCCTGGAGTCTATTCCCAGCTCAGCTGCTGGGTGAGGCCCAGCCCCTCCGTGCCTCAGTTTCCCCATCTGTGAAAGGGGGATAACGAAACAAGCTAAAGGATTCATGTTACTCCCCCATTCAGCTTGTGCCAGGAAGCCCTGCGCCCCAGCGCCGTGTCCCTGTTCCCTGTGGGCTGGCCCCAGCTCAGCCACTGATGCTGGCCCATTAGGTGCCCGGGAGGAGGCTGGCGGCTGCTGCCCTGGGACCTGGAGCCCAGGGCTGGGGACCTGAGCTGATACCCCTTGCTCCCCCAGGAGGAGAAGTGGAGACTCTCCCGGAACATGACTGAGAGCTGCCTGGCCGGTGCTGAGGTAAAACAGTCACCCCTGGAGAGAGATGCCAACGCTGCATCCCCTAGTGCAACAGGTACGGGCGCCCCCATCCCCTGCCCCCCAGCACGACACGTTCGGGCACCCCCTTCCCCTCCCTTCCCCATGTGGCAAGCACTCTGCGAAGGGGGCTGCAGACTGACCATGGAGAGTCTCGGGGAGGGATCCCCTCTGCGTAATCTTCCCTGCCCCCATCAGTGCCGTGGTGAGCCGCTTCCTCCGCTGTGCGACCCCTGATCAACGCTGAGGCCTTGCCGGTGCACCAAGCCTAAGCTGGATGGGGCCCTGCCTGCGTGATGCCTGTTTGTGGGGCACTGGAGCAGCTCTCCCATGAACACTGGCTCTGCTGGGGCCCAGGCACCACTGCGGCTTGTAGGAGCAGTGCCCTGGCCCAGAGCCACCTGGTGCCCAGCACTGTGCTGTAGCTGGGGCTCCTGGCAGGCTGGCCTGCGACCGCAGCTCATGCCGGGCTCCCAGCTCCCATGTCCCAGCATTGGGGGGGTCCATAAGGACACTGGCCGGTCACTCACCATACAGTGCCCGGGGGTCTTTGAGGTGTCCTGGCCATGTGGAGCCCTCTCCCCTCCCTCCCCTGCCGCCCTATAGCTCCGGGATTTGGCCAGGGTGAAGGGCCTGAGGGGCCATTTATGCCTTTGGGTCGGGGGGGTGGGGGAGGACAGGCTGGGCCCCAAGCCCTGTGCTGCTGTCCTACCCGTGGGGCCAACACAAATCAAGGGTGGAATCCATGCGGCCAGACAGTCCGAAACCCAGAGGCTGTACAGGGCGTGGCTGGTCCCTGCCCGGCTCGGCTCTCCCGAGGGCCTGCGGACCCCCTCATGGCCCATATGTGCCCAGCTGCAGAGCTGGCACCGCGAGGGCATGGGGCAGCACCAACTTTGCTCCAGCTGCACATGACAGGGCAGGGCTCAGCGCTGTGTCCTCCTCTCTGTGTGCAGGGGCGTCAGGATCCCCCTGGGGCTTCGCAGGCCGGGTGAAGAGCGCCAGCAAGGCCCCCCCACTGCCCCGCAAAATCAGCTCCAGCGTCTACGAGACCTTCATGGAGCAGAACGCCGCGCCCAACAGTGGGAAGGTACTGGCCATGGCCTGGGCTGCAGGATCTCCCCAGAGCCACATGGGGTGCAGGGTCCAGACCCCCCCACCACTCACTAATGCTTGTTCCTCTTTATTTTAGCAGCTGACAGTGGATGGAAGTAAAGGGCTGAAATCACCACCCCCGCCACCCCCCAAATCCAAGCGTATATCCCAGACCTGAGCTGCCCCACTGCCCGTGATCGGCTCCCTCGCTGTCCCGCTCAGGAGGGTGACTTTGCTGACGAAGGTGTTTGCTGGCTGCTTGGCACTCCCCCTCTCCCCGCTGGCTGAGCCCTGGGCCAGACTCAGTCGTCTTTCCTATGGCAGCCTAAGCATCCCACCACCCCTGCACCCCGGTTCCCATGTGCTTGGAGCTGCAGAAGCCCCAGCCTAGCCCAGCCTCCCTCTCACAGGCAGCACCAGCCTAGATCAGGCCGAGGGCCCGTCTGAGGAACGTGTAAGAAACATTGGAGCCAGCCAATCTGCCCCGGTGAAGGACTGCTCCAGCCCCAGGAGTTAGAGGTGCCACAGCCCTGAAGCTGGGCTCTGGGTCCCCTCCCAGCTCTCTTTTTCCTATTTGTGCTCTGGATAAAGGCCCAGCCCCTAAGCCCTCCTGGGGCAGCGAGTTTCCCAGGCGAATGCAATGCTGCCTGGGGGAAACATTTCCTTTGAATTGCCCCTGTTCGGTTCTACAGCCTGTGGGCATGCTGTGAGGCCGAGAACAGGGGCTGTGCTGCCTGGGTGCTGCGCAGTTAGTATTGGATGGACTCAGTCCACCCACTCAGCAGGAACACTCCCCAGCGGGGCAGCCCCTTGGTACAGGACAGTTTGCCAGGTCCTGACCCCCTAGAGCTGCACTGTCCCGGGGCAGGGCTGGAGGTGGGCAGCCCCTGAGCACCCATTACCTCCTACCCCGAGCTGCTCACAGAGCAGCAGTGAAATAGGCTCCATCAGGGCTGGCGCTTCCATTTAGGCAGCCTAGGCAATCATAGATTATTAGGGTTGGAAGGGACCTCAGGAGATCATCTAGTCCAAGCCCCTGCTCAAAGCAGGACCAATCCCCAACTGGCCCCCCTCAAGGATTGAACTCACAACCCTGGGTTTAGCAGGCCAATGCTCAAACCACTGAGCTATCCCTCTCCCCAACCACGCCTAGGGCGCCAGGATTACTGGGGGGGGGGGGGGCGGGGGGGCAGCAGGGGGCTCCGGTGGACCTGCCGCAGTCATACCTGTGGAGGGTCACCTGCTCCTGCGGCTCCAGTGGAGCTGCCACAGGCATTCCTGCGGATGGTCTGCTGCTCCCATGGCTCCGGTGGACCTCCCGCAGGCACGGCTGCAGCAGCTCCACCAGATCCACGGACCAACACGTGGGACGGTGAAATGGCCGTGCGCCTAGGGTGTTAAAAACACTAGTACCAGTCCTGGGATCCTATCAGCCGCTCCCAAAGGTGCAGTGAGCTGCCTCCAGCACCGCTGGGGCTCCTCTGCAGCAACCGCAGATCAGTTCAGCTAAGGCCGTTTCCCATCGCCTGGTCCCAGCCGGCCTCCCACACTGCGGGCAGCGCCCATGGACTGAGCCCCTCCTGTGTGGGGCAGGAGCCATCCTGCTGCTGCTCTCAGCTGCAGCATGACGTGAGGCAGCCAGACGGGCTTACTGTCCCCACCATGGGCCCTTGGGGTTTGTGTTCTGCCCACGTTCCTTACAGCAGCTCCTTGGCCACCCCCAGCTGCCCAGACCCCACTGCTTGCTAAGCACGTACCCGCCGCACTGCTGGGGGTCGTGTGCCTGGGGCTGCCTCCAGCTGCCTGCCAATAAAGAGACTGAATTCTCCAGGCTGTGCCCAACTCTGACCTCAGGCCAGCAGCGGCGGGGAGGTGGGGGAAAGCATGAAAGCAAAGGCCGAAGGACAAAACAGACTAAAGGGGTGGGGGCTCGTAGGGAGCACTGGAGGGGATGAGGGGGCACTGGAGGCGGCAAGGTAGGCCGGGGTGGGATGCTTTACCCTGGGGGCAGCTCAGGTGAACGAGGCCTGGCTCAGAAAGGCGCTGCATCCTGAGGCCAGCTGGGCAGGGGCACCAGATTCACTGGCATCCCGTCCCCTCCCATGAAGAACAAGTGGGGCTGGGACCACCCCAGGTTCCCTGGGGCAGCCGCCAGGGTGGGGGTGTTCTGCTTCCATACCTGGGCGCAGCATATCCCTACCCAGCCCTTGCAGCCTCCCAGCCAGGGGCTGTTGGCACAGGCAAACCGACATCAACCACCAAGAATCCTGCTATGGCCAGACACCCCCCCCCCCCCCCCCAGGCCAAGTCAGCCCATGGGAGATGCACAGAGGGGAACCCTCAGTGCCACCCCCTGCTGCTCTAACCACTAGACCCCCCACATTGTTCCCAGAACCAGGACTGGAACCCCGGTGTCCTGGCTACCTGCCCTCTTCCCATTGCAGCTGCCTCAAAAGTTTTTTGAGATAGTCAATCAGGCGGGCACCCGTATCTGGGTCCCTGCATCACCAGCTTCATTCGGCTCCTGGGTCACCTGGTAGCCCCCAACTGGGGGGGAATGCTGCACATGCCTGGCCATGGGCCCAGCAGGAGGCTGGCTGGGTGGGGGGGCACAGGGCCTTGGTCCACGGGTCAGCTGCAGCTGCGAGCTGGCCCCAGGCAGATCCCAGCTCAGCCTGGGTGCCCGTGTGCTCACGTCACTGCAGAATGTGCCCCAGGAGTGGGCCTGGGCTGAGCACAGCTGAGCCGCCAGTGCACATCACGGCTGGTCATGGGCAGCGGTGGCTGGGAGGGGTGGGGGTGGGGTGCTGGTCCAGGGGCAATCTGTCAGTGCCCCCCTGCAGGTCCCCTATGTACCCACAGGGACACAGGACACGTCCTATGGCCTGGACACGCACGACCTCCCAGCACCCTGGGGTCACAGCAGCACAGCATCCACCGGGGCAGGGAGAAGAGCGACGGTTTGCAGTGACCCCTCCCCAGCTGTGGTACAGGACCCAGCCCGAACTGGCCCACGGTGGGGGTCCTGTGGGATGTAGCGCAGCCATTGTGGGGCTCTGGCTCTGCTTCAAAGCCCAGGGCTGGATTCTGACCCCCATCCCTGGCCAGAACTTGGGAGTCCTGGCTCCCTGCCCCCTGTTCTAACCACTACACACGTCCCACCCTCCCCACCCTCTTGCTGGGGCTATCACATGGCCATTACAAAGCCTCCCCACCTGTCATTTCTCCACTGCTGGCTGTGCAGACACTCCCCCCCACCGCTTTCTCCTTGCTGGGGCCACCACAAAGCCTCCCCTTCCCATTCCAGCCCTGCACAGCCACCCCAAAAAGGGGGGAGGAACAAGCACCCTGCCTCATCCTGGCCCCCACTCAGCCTGGGCACTTCCCTCCCCCATCTTGGCCATTCTAGGCCTGGATTAAGGCAAACTGGGACCTTAGCCACATCCCTTCCAGAGCAGCAGGCCCCACAGCCAGGCTCAGGAGGCAGCTCTGCTGCCGAGGCCCTGCTGCATGGGGGAGTGGGACTGTGAGTGACAGGTCTAGGGCCCTGCACGGGCAGCACCCCTCCTGCTCCAGGCTCTGAGCGGACTCAGGCAGGCAGCCCTGCATTGGACACATGCATGTTTCCTGATTATCTTTGCAGACACCCCCAGCTGGTTTTTTTAAAGCAGAGCTGGCTGGGACCCATCCTGCTGTGCCCGTATTGTCAGGCCCAGCCCCTCACACCGGCAGTGCAGGGGGCAGGCCTGTGGGGGGAGCATGGCAGTCTCCTTTCTGTCCTAGCACCAAACCCATTCCTGGGCACCAGCCTAAAATCACCTCCCCGCGCACCACATGTCCAAGGGAAAGTCAGTGCCCCTGCCCAGCCCCCTGATGGGCCTGCGTCCCTTTGCAGCTGAGATCACTGACCTACCCTGCAGTGGGAGAACCCCGGCGATCCCATTCAAAGCAGCTCCTCTCCCAGAGGCCAGCTGAGCAGGACTGGGGCTGCTGCAGCAGCAGCGTGGCACTCACCCTGGGGTTTCATTTGCAGCTGCAGGAAGGGGGTATGGCCCACTCACTCCACCCAGAGGATGGAACTAAAGCTCCAAGAACACACATCTATGCTCCTGGGCCTCAGTGGACCCTGCATCAGCCCTCTCTCCCCTGCTCAGGTGCCAGGCAAAGAACAGAGTTTTAAGAGGGTGGAATCTGTCCACTCCCACCACCCCACACCGGGAGCACGAGGGAGGCACCAGGGAGTGCGCTTCTTCGGGCACTGCTTGTCCTCTGCCCACCTGGAGATTCTCCGAAGGGCATGCCATACAGCGATCTTTCTCCAGCTGCTGGGCGTCACCCCCAAATGAGCCTGTCCAGCACCCCCTGGTACCTCTGAGCATCTAACAATGCCAAGTGAGAAGCATGAGCCCAAGCACGGCCGGGGCACATGGGCACTAGAGGACTGAGAACAGGGATAGACACACTTGAAAGCACTGGTGGCTGTAGGCCACAGTTATACAGGGCATGCACTTCTCCAGGGAGCTCCCCGAGCTCAGCTGTGGGGCACACCTGAGGCCCAGACAGCTTTGGGACCGGAACACTGGGCCCCATTGGTTAAAGCTTGGCCTGGAAGAGGAGCCGCTCTCCCCTCCCTTCCCCCTGCCTCCCCAGAGAGGGCCACAGGCTTCCCCCGCCGGAGATCTCAAGCCCTGGGACCTGGCCATAATAGAGTCAGATTTATTTTTTGTGGCTGAGAAGAAACCCCCTTCGCCCAGTTTAACAACAGCCCAAGTGGAGGCAGCTGGCCCAGGCTGATGCGGAGTCCTGTCCCCCATGGGCAGCCCGGTTTCAGCTCTCCAACCCCATGTGGATCACCGGAGGCAGCTCGGGTGTGATGTGGGGAAACACAGGCACTTACTGCCCCACCATGGGCAGCTGAGCACTGCCTGCCTGGGCTGGCACACGCCACGAAGGCCCCGCTGCATCTCAAGCGTACTGGTTCGGAGGCTTTGGGATCCCACTGCAGTGCTGTGAATCATGCAAAATGGCCATGCTGAGGTCACGCTCCCAATGGCCCGAGCCCTGCGCACGCTACAGGCAGGAGGGTGAGGTGCGCCTCAGTGGCTCCCATCACCCCGCGGCATCCCATATTTCTCCGTGTATCTCCTGTGGGGCAGGAAGAGTCCATTAGTCAGGCAGCAGGGGAGTGCGGGAGGGAGTGGATCGTCCCCAGGATGGCAGCTGGAGCAGCCTCCTATTCACATCAGGAACTGGATGCCAGGACTCCTGGGTTCTATTCAGATGGCATCAGACTGAGGGGAGCTGCCTCCCCAGCAACAGCCCAGAGGACCTGGGTTCAGAAACCACCAGACTGGGCCTGGGGGAATAACCCAGTCCCAGCACCATGTAACGGAGGGAGGGGACGGTGCCTCCATGGGGAAGGGTGACCCTCCACGCTCACACCCCCTACGCTCTGCTCTGGGCCCCCTGAAGGTTGGAAGGGACCAGTGGCTTATTGGCTCTGACCTTCTGTAGAGTACAGGCCCCCATTACCCCACCCTCAGCCCCATTACTTGCATCTGACTAAAGCGCAGGGACCAGGCACTTACCCTACAGCACCGTGGTTCCTCAAGATGTGGCCACAACCCTCCTCCCACCCCCTCGCAATCCAAAGCCCAGATGCCTGAGGACTGCGAGAGCAGCAACAGGTCACGAGGAACCACTCCCTGGGGGGTAAGTAACAGGTCTCTGCTTTTCGGCTCCGTGTCAGCATGGATCCCTCTTCGGGTGGCTGGCAAGCAGCACCCTCTCTGCACGATGAGGGTGAGCCAATCGAACAGACGTCAGCTCTGCTCTCCTGAACTTGGCATGTGGCCAGCTGCCTTAGCAAGAGCACAACATTTAACCCAGCTGCCTTGCAGAGTGCAGCAGTCTGGAAGCAGGCAGGTGCTGCTGCTTGATCCCTAGTGGAGTGTGCCTGGCCATCTGGAGGGAAAGCCTCCCTAGGCGGCTGAAAGCAGGTGGCTCTGCATGGTGTGTTCCACTTGGAGATGCTCTGTGATATGGCCACAAAGAGGAACCCTGAAAGGCCTGGACTGTTGGGTAACAGCACAGCTTTTGCAATGTGCAAAGCATGCAGACGACGGGTAGGTAACGGACTGGGTCAGGCGGAATTCTGAGACCACCACAGGGTGGAACCTGGGCACAGTTTCAGCACCACCATGTCCCTATGGAAGAACTCGGAAGGACTCGGCGCTTGCTGACCTTCCAAGCTAAGGCGATAGCCAGACCATCCTGGTAGTCAGGTGGCGGACAGTTAATTCCTAGGCAAAATGTTACAGGTTATTGTGAGGTCTTAGGAGCTTTGACTTTTTTTTTTTTTTAAACAACTGAGCTTATAATTAAGGTAAATTTTTAGGCCCCATTATCACAACCGGTCCCACGTGAGTCAGGTCTCTAACTGGAAGACAAGCATGAAGGAGGCCCCTGGAGGAATTCTGATGCCGTAGGGTGGGAGAAGTCAGAATACGACTGTACCACGGTGTGACGCGCAGATATTGCACCAAAGTGAGAGGTAAAGCAGAATATAGCACAAGATCTTTGGCACAAGAGCTTCTGCTGATTCAACATAACAGGGAGTTGCCCATTTGGAGAATTTCTTCCATTTCGAGGAATAAGCTTTCCTGGTGCAAGTTTTCTTGTTTTGCATAAAAATATCCTGGCAGCAACTGCACCCTGCAAGTTCAGTAGGGCTCGGCCAGCCAGCATCCAGGCCCTCTCAGTGCATCTCCGATCGTGGTTCCGAGCTATTATACTGACACAAGCCAGGAGGAACATTGGGGAAGGGGAGGATGCCGTCCCAGGACATTTGTAACAGGTCAGAGCCAAAACTCTCTTGGCCAGTGTGACGTTATGAGTGTGATATAATATCTCACTGAAAGATGACAGGGCCAGAATTGTTAGAGATCTCAAGGGTAGATGTTTGCTCAGGTCTTGTGATGTAAGCAAACAAGTCTTGTCTATTGCTATAGTTTTAATTCAAAGATCAAAAAAAGAATATTAACATTTATGATATTTAAGTGAAATTGTATTATTGTCTATGTGTCTCTTTGAAGGTTATGAACTGTTTAATGGATAAATTGCCCTGTGCTAATTGCCAGGATGTTTGGAAGGAGAATTAAGCCTATTGTTTTCTCAGGCCGAAAGGCTGCTGGAAATGTATAAGAACCTTGGGACACGATCCTTCTTCATCTCAGATCTGCTTTGGGTTTCAAGAGGGGGAAACCTTAAGCCACAAGGATTGAGATCCCCAGCCCCCTGAATATGGAAATTGGACTATAGCCTATGGACTGTTTCTAAAAGGACTTTTGGCAACTACAAGCTCACCTCTGCTATGCATCTGAACCTCAAGAATTTAATATACATACAGACTTGAATTTATCTTTTAACCAACATTCTCTCTCTCTTCTTTTTAAATAAATTATAGCTTGTGACTATAGTGTATTTTGGGTAAGATTAAGTTATAATTGAACCTGGGTGTGTGGCTGATCCTTTGGGATTGGAAGAACATTTTCTTTTATCTGATGAAGTAAGATTTTCAGAAATCATCATCATATCTGACAGGTGTGTCTGGATGGAGGCCTGAGGCTGGGCACTTTTAAGGGAATTGTGTTGTTTGGACTTCTGAGTAACCAGTGAGGTACTATAGAAGCTATTTTGTGCTGGGTTGGTAAATCTAAGTATTGGAATAACCACCAGCTTCTGGGGTTTGTTTGCCCCATTTGATTTGCAGTTCACCCTGATTGAGTGACCTCAGCGGGCTCCCACGGGCAGCACCGTCACAGCCAGTAAGGGGCTAATGGGATGATTATAGCCATGTCCTGTCTATCTTGTGTCAGAGGAGAAAGGCATCCAGCAGGGAACCTGGGCTCAGGCCTCCCCGGAGCAGAAGTTCAGACCCTTGGTGTTGTGCTCTGTGGCTAAGAAGTGTATGGTGGGAGTCTAGGATGGACTTCTGCAGGGACTGCTCGTGGCTGGCCCCCTGGTTTGCTCAGGAAGTCAGCCAGGCTGTTGCCGACCCCTGGAAGGAGGACAGCCAGTGGGGTCGGCCATGTGGATGGTACTATTCCAGGTCAGTGCTGATCCCTGGAAGGGGGACAGCCAGTGGGGTTGGCCATGTTGATGGTACTATTCCTAGAGCTTGATGGCTTCCGGGACGATCGAGCGCTGCCTAGATGTGCTGTCAGGATTTGCACGGTGGAGTTTGGCAGAACGGGCAGGAACGCTACATAGGCCCTCGGCTCCAGGGCAGTCATGGGTAGGTTCAGGTCATTGTGAGACCACGTGCCTTGCATCTGCGTGTCCCTGACGCATCCATGATAAGAGTTGGCAGGGAGTGGCCAGAGAATGCCAGCCCTCTTCTCACACTCCCCAGGTGAGCTCTCCCAGGATCTGAGGGACTGTGACCAACTCGTTCATGATGTCTGGATGGGGACTACATGGACCTCAGCCACTGCTGTGATGGCCATTGGTGGAGTCTGGCAAGTGGCATCACGTATGTGCATGTCGGCATGTGGCCTGAGAGTCCCAGACACATATGCACTGTCAGTCTTGCCCATAGATCATTTACCTCTGACTGAAGAAACTGGAATCCAACCTCCAGCAGGTAGGCGTGGGCTGATCTGGAATCAGTCGGAGGTCCTGTGAACTCTATTGTCTGCAACAGTCTGAGATATTTCTTTAATTCGCAAGGAGTCCTAGGTGCGAGAACAGGGAAAGGTCGTATTGTAAGGCTGTTCCTGTCTCCCGCTGGGATCTGTCTGTGATCAGCCAGTTGTCCAGGCCTGGACAGAAATGGATTCCCTGTCTCCTTACATATGCTGTGTTTACAGCAAGACCTTTGGTGCACACTCAGCACCGGAGAGTTTGAAGGGCAGAACCTTGCACTGATAATGGTCGGGCCCCACTGTGAATCTGAGGTTCTTCCTGTGGGCTGGGTACACACCCTGCAAATCAAGCACTATGAACCAATCTTGAGCTTGGGGAGAGGTGATGACGGAGGCAGGTGTTACCCATCCTGACCCCAAGACAGTGAATGTGTTCGGTCAGCGTCCTCAGGTCTAGGATTGGAAGACGACCTCCCTTCTCCTTTGGAGTGAGGAAATACCAGGAGTAGAAGCATCTTCCCCCAATCTCTGTTGGGATCTTTGCCATGGCTTCGAGGTGTAGCAACAAGGGTTCTTCCGCTTGTAGCAGGCTCTCATGGAAGAGCAATGGGTGGCCCCACGCAAAGATTTGTAACATCCATTTATCTGATGTGATGGCAGACGATGCCAGGTGGAATGAGGCTAGGTGGCTTCTGAAGGTTGTTTTCTCTAGACTAGGTCCAGCGCAGCTCTCGACTGTCTTGTTGATCCATTGACGTGTGACGGAGCAGGTGTGCTGCCGAGGAAAAAGAAAGTTGGTGCCCATGTTGTATCTTGGGAGCTTCTTGGAACGACACTCCGAGTGTATGGGGTGGCAGGACAGTGAGTGCTGCTGAGGCTGGGGATGCAATGGCCTGTTGAATGGAGGGGTGCAAGCCCCCAGAGAGTGCAAGGTGGCTTTTGAGTCCTTCAGTGAGTGCAGAGGGCTGGCCTCCGTCTCGCTCAGCAGCCTGGAGCCTTCACAGGGTACATCCTCATTCACAACCTGGAGCCACGGTGCACTGTCTGTGGTCACTGTGGTGCCCAATGACCTGGCCATGGTCAGAAGCATTGCCACCAGCTGCTTTACATCCTTGAGTTCTGCTCTGCTGTCCCATGTCAGGAAGTTGTACTTGGCCAGCCAGGCCTGACAGTTAGCCATGCACAGCTGCAGTGAAGCTAGAGTATGAATTCTTCCCAAGCAGCTCGAGACATCTGGGGTCCTTGTGCTTTAGCTCAACCTCAACATCTCTTGCCTAGCAAATATGACAAAGGAGGCTGGGTCAGCTGAGTGTACAAGAACTCAAATCCCACAGAAGCTGGTACCTGGGACTGCGTGTCAACTCACTTCACCATTAGCTTCCCTATGGCCACAGCCCATTAGCTGGGTCCAGCAGTTCCCCGTGTTGGCTGGGAGGGTGATCCTGTTGGACCAGAAGCCAAGAGGGGATCAAACAGCTTGTGAGAGTTCTCCAAGATGCCGAGGGTCTCAGCAACACTCAAGCTCCCGGAACAATTTAAAGTCATCCAGTGCTGAAAACACTGGCGATAACGGGAGAGATCTTCAGTATCACGTTGCTCTGCCCCGGAGCTGGCTGTTCCTCGTATTCACGTGTCAATGGCCTGCTGGTGGGGGGGGGGGGGGGGAGGGCTGCGGGGAGAAGAGATCTTCCTTTTCCTCGATGGTGGAGACTGGCTTCATGCTGGCCATGGTGGGCTGCAGCATACCACAGGGCCAAACCAACATGTCGCAGGAGTACAATCGACTCTCTGGGTGGCTCAGGTGCTTCTCCAGAGCCAGGCTCTATGCTGGCAGGGCTCCATCTCCCCAGCCCTTGATTTCGCATGGGGCTTGGAGGCTTTGCAGTCTGTTCTTCATTTCTGCCTCGCTGCTCAGAGCAGCCCCTCTTGGTCCCTGACTTTGACCCCAGAGGTGCTGGTGCCAGCTCCAACATGGATGCTGAGGCTGGCTTCAATGTCAGTGTTTTGACGAATCCTTCCTCAGCGCTGGGTTCTCAGTGCTCACCTGCAACACTGCCTGAGCCTGCCCAAGATGGTGTGGCTGCTGGAGCTTGTTTCCAGGGGCTCTGACAAGACCTTCATGGACTGTTCCAGAAGGTGGAGTTTCAACCTTGCGTCTCACACCTCCCAGTCTGGCAGAGAAGACCAAGCATAGTGAATATGCAGTTCCCCCAGGTAAGAGAGACAACCACAGCATCCATGCTTCAGGGGAATGAGCCCAGTACAGGATGGACCGGGCTGGAAGCCCACAGGGCAGAGTCCACTATAAGGAGCCTGTATGGGCAGGTCTGACCACTGGAAATCAGTCCGATGGTGGGATCAGTTCATGGCTGACAAACAGTCCACAGAAGCGATTCTGAGGACTTTGGAAATTTTGACAAAGTTTAGCCTGAGCTGATAACTCCTGGCTGCATTTCAGGGCCATGGGCGGTTACGGCTGCCCCACCTTTCATGTATCGTATAGGAGAGCGAGGCAGCAGAGGGCTCATGCCAGTAGGGGCAGACGCCGCTATTCCGAAAAGCCTCCGGTCTGGTGTGCATGAGGAGCATGCTCACCCACTGCGGGATCTATGCTGACACACACTGAAGAACTAGCATGGGCTAAAATGTATGTTCCAGAAAGGCAGACCCAGACGTCTCCCAAGGTTTGGCTCCCACAGGAGTCCTCTTCAGAAACTAGGGCTCTTTGGCCTGCCTATGTGGAATCCTCAGTCAGGGACACCTCCCCGCTTCCCCCAGGAGCCTGGCTTTGTAAGCCCAGTACTCCCAGGGCACAGAAGCCAGAGGTTCAAATCAGCCCAGGTCACACTGCACTCTTGCTCTGCAAGCAAAACAACGTGGTTGTTAGGTCTGGGTGCTCTGACGAGAGTGCTGGGATACATGCTCTAGAAGAACTGGAGAAGCCCTGTTCTATCAATGAGTCAAATTCTCCACAGGGAAAGCCTCTCCCCTCAGCTCTATCTGCACCTGCTTTCCCTCATCCCTGAGAGATGGAAAATCCACCACTGCCTCTGGGAGTCTGTTCCAACGGTTAATCACCCTCATGGGCCTTAGTTCCAATTGGAATAGGTCTGGCTTTGACCTCCAGTGTGGGTCTTGTTCTGCCTCTCTCTGCTAGATTAAAGAGCCTTTAGTCCCCAGGATTTTCTCTCAGTGAAATCAAGTCACCTCTCAGTGTCCTTTTCACTCAGCTAAACAGAATGAGCTTGTAAGTCTCCAGCTGCCAGGTATTTTCTCCACCCGCCAACCGTTTCCCTGGCTCCTTTCTTCATCCTCTCCAGTTTTCCAACACTCTTGTTTAAAATGCTGCTCCAGAGTTGGGGTGGCATTTCAGCACCGGCTGCACCAGTGCCGCGTAGACAGGAGAATCCTCACTCTACTCCTATGCATATTCATGGCTCCTCAGGTTTGCCCTCCCCAAGACCTCATCAGCCCGTTTTGCCACACGCCAGATGCTAATTTTCTAACGAGAATGTGGTGCAGGCACATCACAGGTGCACAGTTACCTTTATCAACCACACTCACAATACCAAAGGATTAAATCCGGCTTGACAAGCCCCATTTGCCATAAAGTCACATGAACTGGCATTAATTATATGCCTACCCTTTAATTTACTGACTGAATACAGCAGGGAGCGGACAGCCCTATGTCCAACCCAGGGAGACGGCCCTATGGGTGCTGACAAACTGGTGACAGCTGCCCCAGAACCACGGAGAGGGTCACACGCTGGAAAAAGAGCCAAATCCAGCCACGTTTTCCTGTCTGCTTTGTGCACAGCTTGGTGCCCCTAGCCACCACCCCTGTGCTGGGAGGCAGGGTTCTGCTGGGCATCAGCACCCTTGCCTGGAGCTGGGCGGAGCAGATACCAGCCCAGGAATGCCAACCACCCTTGCCGTGACCATGGTAGAGGCAGGGGTCCTGAGATGCAGAAGGGACTCACCTCCTGGCGTAGGCATACAGCACATGTTTCCGCTCCTGCAGGGACAAATGCCTCTCCACAGGGGACTTCGCAAAGAGCTTCACAGAGGGCTGGGGGAAGAGAGCATTCAGGGAGCAGCCACACCGCATGGCCAGGCAAGCTGCCAAGTAGCCCAGCTCCCACCTCCTGCACCCACCTTAGCGTGACCTCAGCGCTCACGCCTCTCATGGAGAGCATCAGCACTAGAGGCTGCAGAAGTCTCCAGTCCCATTAGCATCACAGGCCAGAGCTTGGATGGCCACAGCTGAACCAACCATGGTGCCCAGCTCCCTGCACTGCCAGGCCATGAGTTGGGTCTAGCGAGGGAGAGGTAGCCCATCATCCCCGTTCCTGGCCCTGACCTGTCTCCTTCCTTGGCAGTCCCAGCTCTCTCAAACCCACTACCAGCTCTTGGGGGCAGGCCTCAGCGCAGCCCTGAGAGTGCCTGTGGGCCAGCGGGTTCAGCCTCCCCAGGTCCCCCTCTCGATGTCCCACCAGCAGGCACCTTGGAGGAGGATGAAGCTGCAGGGCACTGAGAGCTGGAGGCCGCTGGAGTCTGGGACGTTGACGGAGCAAGCAGGCCAGGCTCCGGATCCTTGTCCTCAGGGAGGAGGGGCACCTGGCCCTCCAGGAGGTTGGCGATGGTAGTGTCCACGCAGTTGGTCTGGGCTGTGGGGACACAGGGGCTTGGTTAGAAGGGGAGCTGCTGCTGAAGCTAAGGGACCTGTGCAGGGGTTCTCCATGTCCCAACAAACCCCATAGCACAGCAGTCCCCAGGCCTCCACGCCGGGTGTTGTGGAGCTCTGTGACAGAAGGAGATGAAGGACAGCAGCCAGCCTCTGCCCCATAGGGTCTGCACGAAAGTCCCAGGTATGCGCTTACCCAGGTCTCTCCTGATGGTTCCCAGAGATACATGTGGGAGCACTTCCTTGACCCGCTGGGCCATCTCTGTGATCCGCACGTCCTCGGGAGCAAGAGGTGCGACACCAGCCAGGCTGGGCGATGCCCTTGGCCTGGCAACCAAGGACTGGCTTGAGGCTGCAGGAGTTAAGAACAGAGGGCATGAACGGGCAGCCCAGAGGAGAGTGCAGGGCCCCAAGCTACACTGGCCAGGGGAGCGATCACCCGCTGGCATCTCTAGCTTCTACAGGTTCTATAAGGGGACCCCCCCACCTCACCAGGTCTGCCCTTATCCCAGTCTGGAGCAGGCAGGCTGGGGTAACGCCCTTTCCCAGGAGTGCCTCCTGCTTCCCCAGGGAGGAGGCTGGCACTGGAGGAGCATGTCCCTTTCCCTCTCCCAAATGTGAAGCTTTGACAGCAGACCAGGCCAGACAGCAAGGCAGAAAGCAGACAGTGGGTGGGGCTCTGACAGAGCCCAGGCACATGCTCTGGAGCAGGGAAGGCAGACACACACCTGAGGCAAAGAGGTGAGGCGGGGTGTGTCTCAGCCTCTTCATATGCTCGGCTTTATCCGCAGCAGTGAGTCGTGTAGAAACCACACCCAGTTCCATGGCCAAGAGCTACAGAAAACACACAGGAGAGAGTCAGCAGAGTCATGCCCAGGGCAACAAGATCCAGGGATCAGTGCGCACGTGAGGCAGCACCACAAATACACGGGCGCACCCAGGTGTAAGGTCTGAGGCCTTTTTCTGCTCCACATTAGGACAGGAGCAAAGAAGCAGAAAGTCACATGCTCCCATTCCATCTAAATTACATTAAAACAATGAATTTTGGAGCAGTTAAGAAGGCGGCGTTCCTGTCCTAATAGCACCATCACCACCAGATAAAGAAACAGATCTTAAGATGTTTAAAGAAAACGTTTGATGCATTCTGCCTGGCAAGGAATCACTTAACAGCTGAGTGATCGTGAAATCCCTACTTTATTGTTATGCCTCTATGATCCCCACTTCTCTACTGTTTATCTCTAGTGTCTATCTGGTTCTTTGTTTCTATCTGTCTCGTGATTAATTTTGCAAGATTTAAATCAACTAAGGTGGTGGTGTATGATTTGTTAAACAATTGTTTCGCAATATGTTAGGACTGGTCAAAGAATTATTTTGTAGTACTTTAGTTTAAAATGATTAGTTAACGCAGAGGTGGGCAACCTACGGCCCGCAGGCCACATCTGGCCTGGCCTCTGAGCTCCTGGCTGGGACACTAGCCCCCGGCCCCTCCCCTGCTGTTCCCCCTGCCCCGCAGCCTCAGCTTACTGCACCGCCCAGGCAGTGCAACTGCAGAGCTGCAGCCTGACCCGGTGCTCTGTGCTGCGCAGTGGCATGGCTGGCTCCCGCCACAGCCACCAGTGCTCCAGGCAGCGCGGTTACGGAGCAGGGGGGGTTGAATAGAGATCAGTGGAGTTCGGGATGGTGGTCGGGGGTGAGGGTGTGGACAGGGGTTGGGGCAGTCAGAGGGCAGGGAACGGGATGTGTGTGTGTGGATGGGTGCAGGGGTCCTGGGTGGCAGTCAGGAAGGAGGGGGGGTTGGATGGGGCAGCAGGGGGCAATCAGGGGCAGGAGTTCCAGGGGCAGTCAGAGAGAAAGGGTGGGTGAATGGTGCAGGGGTCCCGGGGGGTGGGAGCATTCAAGAATGAGAGGAGGGGTTGGGTGGGGTTCCGGGGGCAGTCACAGGGCAGGGGGGGGTTGGATGGGGCATCAGGGGGCAATAAGCAGGGGGGGATAGGGGCAGGGGCCAGGCCACACCTGGCTGTTTGGGGAGGCACAGCCTCCCCTAACCGGCCCTCCATACAATTTCAGAAACCTGATGTGGCCCTCAGGCCAAAAAATTTGCCTGCCCCTGGGTTAAGGTGTAGCTAACCAGGACTCAAGCTTAACTAAATGGGGTCCAAACAGAAATTCTTTGGAACCTAATTCAGATACAGCCCAAGATCAGAGCTGCCAGACCTCAACATCCTGACAACCATCTTGTGCAGAAGCTGGAGTCCCTGGACCAGTGGCTCTCAACCTTTCCACACTACTGTACCCCTTTCAGGAGTTGGATTTGTCTTCTGTACCTCCAAGGTTCACCTCACTTAAAAACTACTTGCCTACAAAATCAGACATTAAAATAAGAAAGTGTCACAGCCCACTGACAGGTTTCAGAGTGGCAGCCATGTTAGTCTGTATCAGCAAAAAGAAGGAGGCATACTTGTGGCACCTTAGAGACTAACACATTTATTTGGGCATAAGCCTTCATGGGCTAAAACCCAGTATGCCTCGTTCTTTTCACAGCACACTATTACTGAAAAATTGCTGACTCATTTTTTCTGTATGAAATTTTAGTTTGTATTACCTTCCCCAGTGCTTTTATGGAAGCTTGTTGTAAAACTAGGCAAATGTTTAGATGAGTTGATGTACCCCTAGAAGACCTGTGTACCCCCAAGGGAACAAGTACCCCTGGTTGAGAACCACTGCCCTGGACAACTTGATCCTGACTGGCCACGAGGAAAAATGTGCATGCCTTATTGGGAGCGATGAGCATTGTATGCTTAGCACGTGTATTCTCTTTTGGTAACTGTAAATAAATAGAGTTTAAGGATATTACTATATTACTGTGTAAGGAGCTTTTTGCTGGTAAAAGGCCCTGCAAACCTGCAGAAGAGTACGCCCTGAGACCTAGGAACTGGGAAAGGGTGTGGGTGCCTACATTAACTAGGCTATGCCTTGAGCCCACAGAAGGATAAAGGTAGGGTGTCCTAGAGTGCGCGAGTAACAGGGAGATTGCCAGTATTTGTGGCACTTTGTTGGCTTTTCGTGCCAGACAGCACCACTCTGCATTTGACAGATTATTAGAAATCCTTGCTACCTCCCTACCAGTGTCATGGGCCAGCTTACTCCGCTGTGGTAAATTCCATTTCTGTACCTTCATTCCCATGAGCCAGCCTGCCCATGTCCAGTGAAGTTAGCTCCCCCTTGAGCTGTGGAAGGGCAAATAAATAGCAGGCCACGAAGGATATGGCAAATTCGGGACTAACAAATACGGGCCCAGGGATACCTCCTCCATCCAGACACACCCTGGAGATGTTCTCTGTCCTCAACTGATCCAGTCCCAAGCCTCCTCTAGGATGCCCTGCAACTGCAGCAGCCCCAGCTCTCCCTCCCCCAGGTCCCTCCTACCTCCTGAACTCGGAGCGCAAACTCCTCATTCGGCTCATCAGCTTGTCTGAAGACAGGCGGCATCCACCTGATGGGAGACAACAGCACTGGGCTGACTGCTCCTGGAGTGGTTGAGAGCCTGGGCCCCATGCCCCTTCCCTGAGTCCACCGTGAAACCGAGCTGCCCAGGCCCAGCAACAGGGCCAAGCCCCAGGGGTAGCAACGCAAATGAGCAGTGTGGCAGAGGAGGAAGGTGGATTGGGAAGGGGGGGTTGCCAGGGGAGGAATTGAGCCCATTTGATTTAGACTCATTAACTGCCAGGAAAAGCGGTGTCAGCGGCCTGTTAATGTGTTCCCAGACCCAAACTGGGAGGAGCCGCTGCCCCAGTGAAGGCACCGAGAACACAGAGGCACCAGGGTCAGACCCAAGGTGTGGGCAGGAAAACTGCAATGTGCAACACAGCCTGGGGGAAAAGGACACAGCCTGCCCCAGGCTCTCTGCTGGGAGAGACTCCACGTGGACCCTTTCCCTGGCCCAGCGAAGGGAAGGAGAGCTCCCCCACAGATCCAGCTCTCCCTCTCTTTGAGGGATTCTCTTTAGCCTGCACTGCCACAGTGAGGAAGAGGAGACAGAGAGAAAGGGCCTAGCAGGTGGCCCTGTTCAGGGAGCAGGGGAGATTTTGCTCACTGATACCCCAAACTGAGCTGTATGCTGTAAGATGGACATGCTGAGCCGCTGTGCCAGCGGAGCGGGGATGGAGAGCTACGCCCTGGGATCCACAGGGAGAGGGGCCCAGCCTGAATTGCTCAAATGAGCGAAGAAGGGGGTGTCAGAAGAAGCCTCCCAGCAGGGAGAGGGATTGACTTGAGGGAAAGGCTGAAAATACAGAGGAGGCAGGAGCTGACAAGGGAAAGACAGCAGAGAAATGTGGGGAAAAGGACCCGGAGAGACCAAGGCACCCCTCACCAGTATTGGATCCCCCTCCCCCTAACAGGAGACGAACCCCTCTCAGGAACCAGGGGCCCAGAAAGAGGCTCCTCCCACACCAGGAACCTGGAAAGGAGAAAAGCAGCGACTCAGCACCTAGCTGGACAGCCTGGGACCCGGACCCAGGGCCACGAGTGGGACACACCAAGGTCTCTCAGCAGGACTGAGTAAGATAAACAAAGCAGGGCCCTGCCCCACCCCCTTCCTCAAAGGAGAGCTAGAGATAGTACCTTACTTGATAAACTGTGAAGGGAATAAAGAAGGTCCAGAGCAGCTCTGTGATCCAGGAGGAGTCGGCCACACTCTGGGGAAGAGAACACAGTGAGACTCCGGCTGGGGACAAAGCCACACACAGCCAGCACACGGACATGCCCAAAGGAAGGGACAGAGCACAGCAAAGACCTGCCCTGAGGCAAATCCAGGCAGGCTGCTTTCTCACCAGGCAGAACTAAGGACTGAGATGATTGGGGATGTGGATTATGACAAGGAGGCATGCATAGGACTAGCACCAACCAATTACATAGATCCAGGGCTTGCCCCACTCCTACCATCAGAGCAGACAGGTGTGTCCCCCTCCCCACTTGTAATTGACAGAACCTGCTTGCAGATGAAAGGCTGGTAATGGCTTCAGGCCTATGGACCATGAACAATTTTCTGGACTCACAGGAAGGCCTACTCTCTTGGCCAGAATCATAGTAAGGAAGCATGTTGGACTCAGTGACCTTGCTCGGATCTGTTTCGGGCACTAGGATGCCTATTACACAGACAATTCATAACTAAAGAACACCTGGACCAGACAAAACTTGAAGATTTTCCAGACCCGTCAAGACCTTGTGAGAGAAATAGGTTGTATGGGAATTCAGACTTTAAACTTATTTTTATTTCTTAAATGGATTTCACTGAGAGATTTTAAAGTTACTTCTCCATCAAGATGAAACTTTCAAAGTGTTTGATTTATGACGTAATTCCTACATATCTACATTATTAAATTGTTGATTGAGAGAGTAATAACAAAATCTGACCAAAAGATGCCCAACTTATTTTTAATGTTGCTAATGGGTGAATGCTGAGTGGCTGGCTGTTACCAGGACTCTTCAGAGACTTTTATAGGATTTTTTGGTCAAATTTTCCATACACTGGTGACAATGTCACCTCAAGATTTTTTCGTTCCGGTAAGACCATGTCATCTTCCTCATCAAGTGGTCCCATGCTGTTTTTTTGATATTTTGGAGAATCAGATTTACAGTCTCTGTGGTACACAAATCACCAAATATTGTGACTTAAGTCATAACAATCAAGAGGCCACATTAGCCAAAGAAAGCCTCTCCCCACACTCAAAGGAGACCCCACTCGCACAAAGTGATGTGCCAGCAGCATCTGTCTGGCTCAGGGACTGCTGCTCCATTACCTTGAGAATTTCCTTTTTCTCTTTGGTTTGTATTAAATGGGAGGTGTCCCAACCTTTACATTCCCCAATTTTAAGCTGTCAAAGGGTGTCTGAGAAATGGTCTTCAGTTTTAAAGTCTCAGACACCCATCAAAGTGTGTCCTACATTCTGAGTTTAGAAGCTCTAAAAAAAAAATTACTGCTAGGTGTGACTTTTGGCACATAAGACTGGCCAAACTTCCGCTCGTTACAGAGTTTTGCTGGAATCTGTTATAAACTCTCTGTTGGAGAGTGGGGTAGGAGTAGTTTAGGACCACAACACAAGAACTGAAAGCCAAGGAAGTAGCTTTGTAACTGGCTCTGAAACTGTGGTTTAAACATTCGATAATTTGGTTTCAGTATTAAAACATTTAACACTCCCAAATTGTACATTTGATTAACTGGTAAAATTCCTTAGTTGGGGTTTATGAACAAATGGACAGCTTCCTCCTCAGGCTTTATAAAGGCGGATTATTTGTTGTATTAATCTGGCGATGTAATTGCAATCCTGTATTGAAAGTACCTAATTGATTTGATAGTTATATTGTTGTTTAATTTGTAGTTCAGTTTAGCAGTATTAATAAAAGCTTAGCTGATATTTTCTGGATTTTGTTCAATAGTTTTAATAACATTTATGAAACAGATACAGAGTCACATTTCTTTCAATCAGCACTACAGGTCTAGACCTTTTGAGGACTGCATGGATAACGGCTGGCCAATTTTAGTTCAAAGGAGCTCCCCTCAATTGGCCTTTGGTTCTCACAGCCTGGCACTGTGTGGCTAGAACTCCTGGAACTTTCCTTGGTTATCCTGACAGCCAGTGACAACCCCTGGATGAAAGAGACTTATGTGGAGTGGGAGGCTTTTCTCCATTACTTCTTAGAGTCTGTCCCTTTGCTTTCCTTAGTTCCTGCTCTAAGTTGTGGGTCTAATGGGTGTCTGAGCAGCCAAGCTGCTCTGATAACACACTTTCCAGATGCGGTCCCTGCCTGCTTAGTAGGCCTCATCTGACCCTGCTGCTGAGAGAGGGAATCTGCACTTGAGAGACTGACCCAGGCCCCAGCTTTCAGCCTGAGCAAATATTCATGGATAAGGGTGTCTTTGCTTGCCCAAGAGGGGGTGCTAGCTCTGGTTCCATGTGACAGCTGTATAACCACCCATCCACCTCTGCCCATTACAGAGCACCTCCTTCCTTTCCCTCAGCCCATCACTTTATTGCTGCCTCTGTTAAATCAGTTTCCCTCTCCTCACACCCCAAGTCACAGCTTTAAGGGAGCTGAAAACGTTATGGTTGCAACCCAGTTAACGGTGTCACTGTCAACATATTAACACCAGCGTCCGAGAGGAGAACTGGGCTGTGCTTCATGTGCAAGCCTAGGCTTCAGCAGCCCTGAACTCAGCCCCGTGTGCCCGGGGGAAGGGTTATGTAGTCCCACAGGGGATAATCGTGCTTCCTGATTTCATGGGGTATTGCGAGAATAAGTGTGTTAAAATTGGCGGGGTGCTGAGATACTAGTGATGGGACCCAGAGAGGAGCCTTACCTAGCAGGTCGATAGATCACAAACGTACCAATATCGCCACTGGAACTTAAGAGGTGTGTGAAAGGCAGAGCCGATGTCAATGAAATTCCCTGGGAGGAAGCAGAATGCCTGCCTCACATGGCCACCAGGAAGTCTGACACGGAAGGAAAGAACCCCAAAGCACAGGAGTAGGCCACAGGGCACAAAGTAACGGCAATAGTAACTCTCTAGCCACGACCCCACTAAGCTATACACACCCATTATGGGCTAGGGCCTCTTTTCCCCACACCTCTAGACTCACCACAGCAATTAAGGGCCTCTGAACTTGCAGAGCCACAGGCTGAATCATGTCCAGGATTGAGAATGGCCAGGAGCTGAAAAGGAAACATCTCAGCGATTAACAAGAGCCACAGAGATGGGCTAAGGCAGTTCTGTCCCCAGGAACATTCCCCACCACCACTACCTGAAGCGAAGAAGGCCAACTCGGCCATTAGTGGCTGCCTCCTCTGGGAACAGCAGCAGAGGTGGGTTCCCCCCATGGGACGAATACACCTTCAGGGAATCCACCAGCTCTGCCCGGCTCCCCACCGCCCCCAGCTCCATGAATCCCCGCGACCAGCAGATGAAACCCGGCGTGCCATTCAGCGCAGGCTGCAAGAGAAGAGCAAGGGCAAATTAGTGACCCCCACCCAGTCTCCCTGCTAAGACTCCAGCCTGCTGGTCGATTTGGGTCCTGACTGCCTGAGAGCCCTTCCCTCCCCAGACACTGCAGCAGCATCAGCAGCCGGGTGTCCTCTGAATGGCCCCCAGCTGTGAATGGGAGGAGAAGGGCCTTGGGTACAAGATTTATCATCCCTCCCCACACCAAGTGTGTCGCCTTTCAGGACTGTGCAAAGTACAAGTCCTCTCAGGGGAGAGTGCTTATTAGGGCTATCAATTAATTGCAGTTAACGCACGCGATTAACTAAAAAAAATAAATAATTGCAATTAAAAAATTCATCATGTTTAATCACACTATTAAACAATAAAATACCGATTGAAATGTATTAAATATTTTGGATGTTTTTCTACATATTCATATATATTCTATTCTGTGTTGTAACTGAAATCAAAATGTATATTATTTTTTATTACAAATATTAGCAGTGTAAAAATGATAAACAAAAGAAATACAGCGCTACCTCGATATAACGCCACTTGATATAACACGTATTTGGTTATAACGCGGTAAAGCAGTGCTCCGGGGGGGATGTGTGTGCGCGCACTCCGGTGGATAAAAGCAAGTTCAATACAATGCGGTGAGATTTTTTGGGTCCCAAGGACAGCGTTATATCGAGGTAGAGGTGTAGTACTTTTCAATTCACCTCATATTGTAGTGCAATCTCTTTGTCATGAAAGTGAAACTTACAAATGTAGATTTTCTTCTTGTTACATAACTGCATTCAAAAACAAAACAGTGTAAAACTTCAGAGCCTACAAGTCCACTCAGTCCCACTTCTTGTTCAGTCAATCGCTAGGACAAATAAGTTTGTTTACATTTTCAGGAAATAATGCTGCCTGCTTCTTATTTACAATGTCACCAGAAAGTGAGAACAGGCATTTGCATGGCACTTTTGTAGCTGGCACCGCAAAGTACTTATGTGCCAGATATGTTAAAAATTGGTATGCCCCTTCATGCTTTGGCCACGATTCCAGAGGATAAGCTTCCATGCTGATGACACTTGTTAAAAAATGTGTTAATTAAATTTGTGACTGAACTCCTGGGGGAAGAACTGTATGTCCCCTGCTCTATTTTTTACCCACATTTCGACATATATTTCACGTTATAGCAGTCTCAGACGATGACCCAGCATGTTGTTCGTTTTAAGAACACTTTCACTGCAGATTTCACAAAACGCAAATGTGAAATTTCTAAAGATAGCTACAACTTAACGTTGCAGTGATGTTCCTGAAAAATACAACTTTAAGTGAAACGATGTTAAGGAAATCCAATTTCCCCATAAAAATTAACGTAAATGGGGGGGGTTAGGTTCCAGGGAAATTTTTTTTGCCATTATGTACATTTTAAAATGGCAATTTAATACAGGTACTGTACTTTAGTTGGGAGGTGCCCTTGGCTCACCCCACACAGGCACAGCCCACTGGCACTGGAGATGAGGCAGGCAAGGAGGCTGAAGGTGCTGTAGGCTGGGAGAAGCATGTTGTGCAGCAGCGGCAGCTTCCCCTACTCCGAAAGCCCCACAGGTGGGGGCTCAACCCTTAGCCCACCCACTCCTCCCTTTCTCCCATCTTTGATCTGCCTCTTCTTCCCCCACACCTCCTCCCCCTTTACTTCCCATGCTGAGTCTTCACTCCTCCCCCCTCCCTTCTAAATGCCACAAGCCAGCTGATTGCCCTGGGCAGGAGGCAAGGAAGGAGGGGGAGTCTGCACACTGACTCCTCGTTCCTCCCCCCTCCCTTGGGCAATCAGCTGGCTTGCGGCATTTAGAATGGAGGGGGAGCCTGTGCACTGAGTCCTCGCTCCTCCCTCCTGCCCCCAAAACACTGCAAGCCAGCTGATTGCCATGGACAGGAGGCAAGGGAGAGAGGGGGGATGCCTCCTGCCCAGGGTAATCAGCTGGCTTGTGGCATGGGGGTAGGGGGGAAGAAAAAGCCTGCACGCCAAATCCTCACTCCTCCCCCCTCCCTTCTGCCCCCAAAACGTGGCAAGCCAGCTGATTGCCGCGGGCAGGAGGGGGAAGGCACTGATCCGCAGGGTCTGCCGACAAGTGGGACACTCTGTGGGGAGCGTAGGGAGGCTGCCAGCTGTGGAGAAAGCAGGAAGTCAAACAACGCAAGAGTGAAGTATTGCACAACTTTAAATGAGCATGTTCCCTAACTGATCAGCAACATAACAACAAAACAATGTTAACCAGGATGACTTAAAGTGAGGAGTTACTGTACAGCACTTGACCCAAGGTTTAAGAATCTGAAGTGCCTTCCAAAATCTGAGAGGGACGAGATGAGGAGCATGCTTTCAGAAGTCTTAAAAGAGCAACACTCCAATGCGGAAACTACAGGCCCCAAACCACCAAAAAAGAAAATCAACCTTCTGGTGGTGGCATCCGATGCAGATGATAAAAACAAACATGCATTGGTCTGCACTGCTTTGGATTGTTATAGAGCAGAACCAGTCATCAGTATTGACGCATGTCTTCTGGAATGGTGGTTGAAGCATGAAGGGACATATGAATCTTTAGCGCATCTGGCACGTAAATATCTTGCAATGCCAGCTACAACAGTGCCATGTGAATGCCTATTCTCACTTTCAGGTGACACAGTAAACAAGTGGCGGGCAGCATTATCTCCTGCAAATGTAAACAAACTTGTTTGAGCGACTCGCTGAACAAGAAGTAGGACTGAGTGGAGTTGCAGGCTCTAAAATTTTACATTGTTTTATTTTTGAGTGCAGTTTTTTTTGTTTTATATAATTCTACATTTGTAAGTTTAACTTTCACGATAAACAAATTGCACTACAGTACTTCTATTAGGTGAACTGAAAAAACACTTTTTTTATAGTGCAAATAATTGTAATAAAAAATAAATATAAAGGGAGCACTATACACTTTGTATTCTGTGTTGTAATTTAAATCAATATATTTGAAAATATAGAAAACATCCAAAAATATGTAAATAAAAGGAATTCTACTGTTAACTGTTATTTTTCATGATTAATTTTTATAATTGCTTGACAATGCTGGTGTTTATTATTTCTATTGTCAGCAGTGTTATTTGGCTAGACCTTCATCACATAGCATCGCTCAGTACTTCCTGGGCAGGTGCAGGCGGCCCTCTGTACTCACAGGAAACAGCCAGCATCCTGGGAAAGCCCCAAACCCAGCTGTGCTTCCGCTCATGTCTATTTAAAGAGCCAGGAAGAGGAGGCAGAGAGGCTACATGCTTGCTTGGGTGGCCCGGTTCTGTGCTCCTCCTTTACTTGAACCAATCACAACGCAACAGCATAACATACAAGCCTAAAGAGAAGCTCAAGGCTTGTTCAATTATCCATTAATAAAGACAGACCCAGGAGCCAGTCCTCAATCCCTGAACAGGTCACTAAGTGCTTCTCCTAGGGGAAAGGCTGAAGGGCGCACGCAGCCCCAGACCCCTGCATGACTCACGGTATTGCACGAGGTCAGTAGGTTGATGACACTGTGGTCGAAGTGCGTCACGTGGTTGGCAATATAAACCCTGACACTGGCATCCCGGAGATGGGGGTCACTTTGCCGCACAAACAGACCCAGCACCGAACACATCACACGCACGATAAACCTAACAACAGGAACAGAGACCCCCCCCAACCCCATTGTGACCAGAACTGGTTTAGATGACCAGTGAATGAAGACGAGACTAGCAAGGGCTATACAGACACTGCAGGATTAGGACTGAGAGGCACCAGAGGTGTGTCATGTGAGGGGGACAGGGTGAATGGGAGGAAGCTCAGGGCTGAGATAGCACGGGCACCAACTATCAGAACTGTGTAGGGAGAGCTCAGCACTGGAATCGTGAGGGAGTGGCTGTGGGTGCACTTGCTGCAGTCTGTCACTTGGGCAAAAGAAACCTGTTGTCAGGCTGCATATATCATGGGGCTCGGGCCCTAGAGTCACCGGCAAAGGAGTCTCCTTGCTCGGGACTGGGGATGAAGGGCCTGGTAAGCACAAAAGGCACCAGGACAGAGCAACCACAATGCCAGCCTGCACACCACATCTAACAGCAAGCCCCAGGGGGCCAGGGAGAGGCAGCTCCAACTCCATGGATAACTGGGGGGCTCCACAGGACCACCTTGCAGACAGGTCAGAGAGGGCTATTTGCTGGATTTTTGGGGTGGGGGACTGACAAGAGACCAAAATCTCCCCGGGCAGTCCCGCACCCACCCTAACCTCCGGAGCAGGCTGTCAGGCAGGGCGCAGCTGACCAGGAATACGTGGATGCCAATGAAGAGGCGCAGAAGGAGCAGACAGAGCCCCACGGGGGCGTAGAGCAGCAGAGCCAGCAGCAGGAAACCATCGCTGGGAAATCTGACAGGGAAAGAGAGCTCAGGTCAGGGTCCAACACCAGCCCCTGGCAACAACCCCCGCCAGCCAGGCCAGCCCCCCGACTCCTCTGCTGGCCAGGCCAGCCCCCCAAGCAAGATACCCTCCCAATGCCTCTGCCGGCCAGGCCAGCACCACCTCCCCCCAAGCGAGACCCCCACACTCCTCTACCAGCCAGGCCAGCCCCTCCCCCCAAGCGAGACCCCCCCGACTCCTCTGCCAGCCAGGCCAGCCCCTCCCTCCAAGCGAGACCCCCCCCCCGACTCCTCTGCCAGCCAGGCCAGCCCCTCCCCCCAAGCGAGACCCCCCCGACTCCTCTGCCAGCCAGGCCAGCCCCTCCCCCCAAGCGAGACCCCCCCCCCCGACTCCTCTGCCAGCCAGGCCAGCCCCTCCCCCCAAGCGAGACCCCCCCCCCGACTCCTCTGCCAGCCAGGCCAGCCCCTCCCCCCAAGCGAGACCCCCCCCCCGACTCCTCTGCCAGCCAGGCCAGCCCCTCCCCCCAAGCGAGACCCCCCCCCCGACTCCTCTGCCAGCCAGGCCAGCCCCTCCCCCCAAGCGAGACCCCCCCGACTCCTCTGCCAGCCAGGCCAGCCCCTCCCCCCAAGCGAGACCCCCCCCCACTCCTCTGCCAGCCAGGCCAGCCCCTCCCCCCAAGCGAGACCCCCCCCCCACTCCTCTGCCAGCCAGGCCAGCCCCTCCCCCCAAGCGAGACCCCCCCGACTCCTCTGCCAGCCAGGCCAGCCCCTCCCCCCAAGCGAGACCCCCCCGACTCCTCTGCCAGCCAGGCCAGCCCCTCCCCCCAAGCGAGACCCCCCCGACTCCTCTGCCAGCCAGGCCAGCCCCTCCCCCCAAGCGAGACCCCCCCACTCCTCTGCCAGCCAGGCCAGCCCCTCCCCCCAAGCGAGACCCCCCCGACTCTTCTGCCAGCCAGGCCAGCCCCTCCCCCCAAGCGAGACCCCCCCACTCATCTGCCAGCCAGGCCAGCCCCTCCCCCCAAGCGAGACCCCCTCCCCGGCCGGCCAGGCCAGGCCAGGCCAGTCCCCCGCAGCCGAGACACCCCGCCCCCCCTCCGGGGCTCTCACCGGTGCGCGTCGAAGAGCCGCTCAGGACCCGACGCCGGAGGCTCCATCCCGGTCCCGAGCCGCCGCTTCAG
The DNA here is from genome assembly GCA_026122505.1 of Aldabrachelys gigantea. NCBI lineage: Eukaryota > Metazoa > Chordata > Testudines > Testudinidae > Aldabrachelys > Aldabrachelys gigantea. The sequence goes on from CM047483.1 coordinate 148,129,336, forward strand.
CGAGGCCCAGGACCCGACGCCATCTTACTCACGCCAGCCGCTCTCCGCGCGGGGCCTTCTGGGAAAGTGAACCTGCGTCCGGCCTGCCCCGCGCGGGACTCCATCTCCCGGCCCGCCCCGCGCCTCGCTCCCGGCATGCCCCGCGCGGGACTCCATCTCCCGGCCCGCCCCGCGCCTCGCTCCCGGCCTGCCCCGCGCGGGACTCCATCTCCCGGCCCGCCCCGCGCCTCGCTCCCGGCATGCCCCGCGCGGGACTCCATCTCCCGGCCTGCCCCGCGCGGCGCGCAGAATGGCGGCGGCCTGGGCGCTGGGTGTGCGAGCGGCCTGGCGGGGCTGTGCCCCGCTGGGGCTGAGGCGGGTTGCGGGGCCGGTCCGGGGTCTGGCGGCCGCTCCCTGCGCGCGCCGCGCGGAGCCCCCGCCGCCCCCCCCCGGACGCCGGGCCCGCTGGGCACTGGCGGGGGCGGGGGCGGGGGCGGGGGCGGGGGCGCTGCTGCTGCTGCTCTGGGGCCGGAGCCGGGACCGGGACCCGCCCGTGCTGCTGCCTCGGGTCCGCGCCGCGGTGCCGGTTCCCCCCGCGCCGTCCCCCGGCTCCGCCCGCGCCGCCTTCAACTTCATCGCCGACGTGGTGGAGAAAACCGCCCCCGCGCTGGTCTACATCGAGATCCTGGGCAGGTACCGAACCGAACCCCCCCCGGTACCGAACCGAACCCCCCCGGTACCGCCCCCGCGCTGGTCTACATCGAGATCCTGGGCAGGTACCGAACCGAACCCCCCCGGTACCGCCCCCGCGCTGGTCTACATCGAGATCCTGGGCAGGTACCGAACCGAAGCCCCCCCGGTACCGAACCGAACCCCACCCCGGTACCGCCCCCGCGCTGGTCTACATCGAGATCCTGGGCAGGTACCGAACCGAACCGAACCCCCCCCGGTACCGCCCCCGCGCTGGTCTACATCGAGATCCTGGGCAGGTACCGAACCGAACCGAACCCCCCCCCGGTACCGCCCCCGCGCTGGTCTACATCGAGATCCTGGGCAGGTACCGAACCGAACCCCCCCCCGGTACCGCCCCCCGCGCTGGTCTATATCGAGATCCTGGGCAGGTACCGAACCGAACCCCCCCTGGGTACCGAACCGAACCCCCCCCCGGTACCGCCCCCCGCGCTGGTCTACATCGAGATCCTGGGTAGGTACCAAACTGAACCGAACCCCCCCGGTACCGCCCCCGCACTGGTCTACATCGAGATCCTGGGCAGGTACCGAACTGAACCGAACCCCCCCGGTACCGAACCGAACCCCCCCTGGTACCGCCCCCGCGCTGGTCTACATCAAGATCCTGGGCAGGTACCGAACTGAACCCCCCCCCCCCCGGAACCGAACCGCCCCTGGTACCGCCCCCCGCGCTGGTCTACATCGAGATCCTGGGCAGATACTGAACCGAGCCCCCTGCCGGGTACTGCACCGAAACACACACACACACACACCCCCGGTACCCGCCCCTGCGCTGGTCTACGTCGAGATCCTGGGCAGGTACTGAACTGAACTCCCCCCTCCCCCCCTGGTACCCGCCCCCGTGCTGGTCTACATCGAGATCCTGGGCAGGTACCGAACCGAACCCCCCCCCGGTACCGCCCCCCCCCCCGGTACCGCCCCCCGCGCTGGTCTACACTGAGATCCTGGGCAGGTACCGAACCGAACCCCCCCCCCCCCCCCCCGGTACCGCCCCCGCGCTGGTCTGTATCGAGATCCTGGGCAGGTACTGAACCGAACCCTCCCCAGTACCAAACCGAACCCCCCCCCCCCCCGATACCGCCCCCGCGCTGATCTGCATCCAGATCCTGGGCAGGTACTGAACCGAACCCCCCCCCCGGTACCGAACCGAACCCCCCCGTACCGCCCCCGCGCTGGTCTACATCCAGATCCTGGGCAGGTACCGACCTGACCCAATTTTCTCTCTCCCCCCGCCCTTCCCCCGGTACTGACCTGATCCCTCCCTGTGGTATCACCCCCACGCTGGTCTACATCGAGATTCTGGGCAGATACTGACACCGCCCTGTCCGATCTTCCCCCCAGTACTGAACCCCCACCCCCCGGTACTGACACATCTGCTCCCCTGCCCCCCCCCTCCCGGTACTGCTCCCGTGCTGCTTTACAGGTACTGACCTGTCACCCCGACACTCCCCCCAGTACCCACCCGTCGTCCTGCCACCAACCCCACCCTGGTACTCACCCTTTCGCCCTGTCCCCCCAGTACCAACAGATCCAGGTACCGACCCATCAGCCTCACTCTCCCTGCCCTGGTACTGATCCATCAACCTCGCTTCCTCCCCCCTCCACTTCTGTACTGACCCATCTAGGTACCAACCCACCAGCCTTGCACTTCTCTGTCCCTGCCATGCCTGCCAACCTCTTGCAGGCCCCCCTCATCCTGTACCAACCTGTCACCCTGGTACTGACTCATTCTTCTGATACTGAGTGTTGGTACTGATCGTTGCCCCTGAGAGAAATCTGGCGCACACTGCATCAAGATCCTGGGCAGGTACCGACCCATTGGCCCTGCCCCTAGAGATTCTACCCGACATCCTCTGGAGAGAGCCTTGGTTTGGAGCTGTGTCTGATTAGTGGAATGGGCCTGGCCCCTGGGCAGGAGCTCGGGTCAGGAAAGAGGTGTGTGTCCTAGCAGAGGGGAGAGGTTGCTGACAGGGAGGAATCCTAGAATATCAGGGTTGGAAGGGACCTCAGGAGGTATCTAGTCCAACCCCCCTCTCAAAGCAGGACCAACCCCCAACTAAATCATCCCAGCCAGGGCTTTGTCAATCCTGACCTTAAAAACCTCTAAGGAAAGAGATTCCACCACGTCCCTAGGGAACCCATTCCAGTGCTTCACCCCCTCCTAGTGAAAAAGTGTTTCCTAATATCCAACCTAAACCTCCCCCACTGCAACTTGAGACCATTGCTCCTTGTTCTGTCATCTACCACCACTGAGAACAGTCTAGATCCATCCTCTTTGGAACCCCCCTTCAGGTAGTTGAAAGCAGCTATCAAATCCCCCTCTCATTCCTCTCTTCTGCAGACTAAACAATCCCAGTTTCCTCAGCCACTTCTCGTAAGTCATGTGCTCTAGCCCCCTAATCATTTTTGTTGTCCTGGACTTTCTCCAATTTGTCTACATCCCTTCTGTAGTGGGGGGACCAAAACTGGATGCATACTCCAGATAAGGCCTCACCAGTGCTGAATAGAGGGGAATGATCACATCCCTTGATCTGCTGGCAATGCCCCTACTTATACAGCCCAATATGCCATTGGCCTTCCTGGCAACCAGGGCACACTGTTGACTCGCATCCAGCTTCTCATGCACTGTAACCCCCAGGTCCTTTTCTGCAGAGCTGCTGCCTAGCCATTCGGTCCCTAGTCTATAACAGTGAATAGGGTTCTTCCGTCCTAAGTGCAGGACTCTGCAGTTGTCCTTGCTGAGTTTCACCAGATTTATTTTGGCCCAATCCTCTAATTTGTCTAGGTCACTCTGGACCCTATCCCTACTCTCTAGCATATCTACCACTCCTCCCAGCTTAGTGTCATCTGCGAACACTAAGGAAGGGGGTCTGTGCCTTGACTAAAGGGGTTGCAGATAACTGAGGTGGGTGCCTTCCCCCACCGGTGCTGATCCTGGCTCTCCCCACAGCTACCTCTGGCTCTTGTCCTGCAGGCATCCCTTCTCAGGCCGGGAGGTGCCCATCTCCAACGGCTCTGGCTTTGTAGTGTCCCCGGATGGCCTCATCGTGACCAATGCCCACGTGGTGGCGAATCGGCGGCGGGTGCGGGTGAAGCTGGCTAGCGGAGAGCTCTACGATGCTGTGGTCCGTCAGGTCGACCAGGTGGCAGATATTGCCACCATCAAAATCAACCCCAAGGTGTGTGGGGAGCCAGGTGCACAGCCAGGGGCTAGCAGCCTTTTCTTCTTGGCCTCATCTGACCAGAGGGCTGGGAGTTCTCAGCCTGCTGCTGCTGCAATGCCCCTGCGATGGCTGCCCACAGGGCATTCCCTGGAGCTGTGCTGACCTGTCTCTCTCTCTCCCCCTAGCAACCTCTGCCCACTCTACCTTTGGGCCGCTCCTCAGAGGTGCGTCAAGGTGAGTTTGTTGTGGCTATGGGCAGCCCTTTTGCTCTGCAGAACACCATCACCTCTGGCATCGTCAGCTCTGCCCAGCGTGGCAGCCAGGAGCTGGGCCTGGCCGATTCCAACATGGAGTACATCCAGACTGACGCCGCCATAGATGTAAGGGGAGTGGGGGGGGCAGTGGGGGGCTGGGGAGGGGAGTGGGTGGGCCTCACTGAAGCCACCATATTGTACATACAGAAGAATTTTGCTGCCGTTTGGGGTTGAGGGGGGAGCTGGGGAAGGGGGCCTGCATGTATGGAGGTTTCGGCGGGTACCTTGTAGGATGAGCTGGAAAGCAGGATGGGGTGCGAGGCAGGAGATCTGGGTTATTTTCCCCAGGGGCTGTGTTCGCTGCCCGTGTTACTGACCACCCCAGGTTCTCCGGGGTTTGTCTCTGCCCCCCAGTGGGAATGTCGCTGCTGGGGTCTGATTCTCCCCCTCTCTCTCCTGCTGCAGTTCGGGAACTCAGGGGGTCCCCTCGTCAACCTGGTAAGTGCTGCCATTTGGGTGTTAGCCATTTCTGGGAGGGAACGTGGTGCCCGTTTGGGCTGGGTTCTCCAGCCCTATCTCATTTGCTCTGTGGAACAGGGGTGTCCACCTCATGCTGCCAGCAGGGAGGGCAGAGATGGGGCAGTTGGGGCCCTTCGTATTCCACTGGGAGCATTGTCTCAGACCCTTGGTGGGATGGGTGAGGCAGCAGCTTGACCCAGGCTGCTCATCTAGGCCCTGTCCACTGCCCAGGGGGCTCTGACCTGAGCGGAGCCACACTCCAAGCCTGGGGATAACTGGACTGGGGCCTGGTACTTATAAGTCACAGAGGAAGGGCTGCATGGCCCCCACAGCCAGTGGAACTTGGTCACCTCTGAGAGAGTATCACCACCTGACCCACCCCCAGCCAAGCGTGTGTTGGGAGCAAATTGGTGAAAGCCTGGATGGTCTGGGCTTGAGCCCTGCTGGGTGCCATGTCCCTCTTCTCCTTGCAAGGAGGCAAACTGGGGGGCAGGAGGGATGGCAGTGGGGCAGGCTGGTGCCCTGCTTGGCTTGCATGGTGACGGTCTTCCGGCAGGACGGTGAGGTGATTGGAGTGAACACAATGAAGGTGACTTCAGGTATCTCCTTCGCCATCCCCTCAGACCGGCTGCGGGAATTCTTGCAGAAGGAGGAGCAGCGCAAGAGTGAGTCAGCTGGTGCAGGAGAGATACAGGCAAAGGGAGAGGAGCAGAGCTGGAAGGCGGGGGGGGGGTGGGATAACAGCACCCACTACAGACTCCTTGCTAGGGCTGTCACTCATCTATCTCTGGCAGAGGACTAGGTCTCAACCTCTTTCCGGCACCTCAGAGTCCAAGGGAAAAGTCTCTGCCTGGAAGGGCCCCTCAAGGCACCATCTCTCTGGGCTGGCCCCAGCACCCCTCCACTGCAGACTGGTTCTCCTCTTCTCAGCTATGGTAGCAGGGGGGGCAGAAGGGATGGAGCCAGGGAGAGGTGCCTGAGCACAGCTGGGTTCTGGAGAAGGGAGCTGGGGCCCACCTGTCTTCTGAGGAAAAGCAGTGCAGTTCTGCTGTTCAGGCTCTAGCAACTGTGCCCCAGCTGCAAAGGGGCCAGGGCTTAGGGGCCAGGGAACTCTCCCACCCTGGTCTGAGGGGACTGAGTGGTAAGAGGCCATGAGTGCCTACCTGCTCCCTGGCGCCTATGTGGGGCAATAGGAAAGAGACACTCAGCCCATGCTGTCTGGATATAACTCCTCTGAGACTTAACTCACCAGTGAAGAGGATGTTAAACAGTGGCTGCTGGGGAGAACCTCTTTCAAAGCAGCAGGCTGGATAACTGGCATCCCAGGGCTCCAAAAGGGCTGCTGGGGCCAACACTGAAATGTTGCATTCAGTTCTGGTGCCCACATTTTAAACAGAACATCAAAAAATTGGAGCTGGTGCAGATTAGTGCCACAGATGGTTTGAGGGCTGGAGAACATGCCCTGCAGTGAGAGATGTAAGTTAAACAAACTGAGCTCCTTATAAAGGCAATAAATACAGGTAACTTGATTAGTGGCTAGGCAACGTGCACAGGGTGCAAATACCAGGCACTAACTGGCTCTTTAATCTAGTGGACACAGGCAGAATAGGAACCAGGGGCTGGAAGTTGAAGCCAGACAAGTTTAGATTAAAAAAAAAATCCTCCCAAGGGAAGTGGTGGATTCTCCATCACTTTTAGTCTGCAAATCCAGACGCGATGCCTTTCTGGATGCCTTTGTTAAACACAAAGTACATCTGGGCAGGCCTGAAGAATTTGTAGAGCGACTAGCAAAAGACTCAAAAACAAACAGCAAAAAAATTAAGTCCATTAGAAGCAGGAAGTCTGCCAAACATTCAGTGGGGCCACTGGTCGAGCAAAATGTTAGAGGAGCACTCAAGGACGATAAAGCCATTGCAGAACAGCTGAATGAACTCTTTGCACTGGTCTGCATGCGAGGGGGATTCCAACATGGAGCCATTCTTTGTAGATGACAAATCTGAGGAACTGTCCCGGATTGAATCCTAGACTATCAGGGCTGGAAGGGACCTCAGCAGGTGTCTAGTCCAACCCCCTGCTCAGAGCAGGACCAATCTCCAGATCCTTAAGTGGCTTCCTCAAGGATTGAGCTCTCAACCCTGGGTTTAGCAGGCCAATGCTCAAACCACTGAGCTATCCCTCCCCAATTGAGGTGTCAATAGGAGGTTTTGAAACAGACTGATCAATTAAACATTAATAAATCACCAGGACCAGATGGGATTGACGCAAGAGTTCTGAATAAATTGAAACACGAAATTGCAAAACTGCTGATTGGGGTATCTAACCTATTGCTTATACCAGCTTCTGTACCAGATGATTGGAGGATTCCCAACGTGATACTAATATTTTAAAAAGGCTCCAGAGGCGATCCTCGAATTACAGGCTGGTAAGCCTAACTTCAGTACCAGGCAAACTGGTTGAAACTGTACTAACAAACAGAATTATCGGATGCAGAGATGAACACAGTTTGTTGGGGAAAAGTCACCAGATTTTGTAAAGGGAAATCATGACTCACCAATCTATTAGAATTCTTTGAGGGGTCAACATGCGGACAAGGGTGATCCAGTGGATATAGTGTCCTTGGACTTTCAGAAAGCCTTTGACAAGGTCCCTTGCCAAAGGCTCTTAAGCAAAGTAAGCTGCCATGGGATAGGAGGGAAGGTGCTTTCACAGATCAGTAACTGGTTAAAAGACAGGAAACAGGGTAGGAATAAATGGTCAGTTTTCAGAATGGAGAGAGGTAATCAGTGGTCCCCAGATTCTGTACTGGGACCCGTGCTGTTCAACATATTTGTAAATGATCTGGAAAGCGGGGGTGAACAGTGAGGTGGAAAGTTTGCAGATGATACAAAATTACCCAAGATAGGGCCAGAGCAGACGGAAGAGTTACAAAGTTAAAATCTCACAAAACTGGGTGGCAACAAAGTGGCAGCTTAAATTCAGTGTTGATAAATCAAAGTGATGCACCTTAGAAAACATCATCCCAACTCTACATATACAATGATGGGGTCTAAATTAGCTGTTACCATTCAAAAAAGAGATCTTGGGAGTCACTGTGGATAATTCTCTGAAAACATCCACTCAATGTGCAGTGGCAGTCAAAAAACTAATGCTGATAGGAGCCATTAGGAAAGGGATAGATAATAAAACAGAAAATATCATAATACCACTATAAAATCCATGGTTTGTCTGCACCCTGAATATTGCATGCAGTTCTGGTTGCCCCATCTCAAAAATAATATATTAGAATTCGAAAAGGTACAGAGAAAGTCAGCATAGGGGTATGGAACAGCTTCCATATGAGAGATTAAAAAGACTGTGACTGTTCATCTTAGAAAAGAGAAGATTGAGAGGGATGTGACAGAGGTCTATAAAACCGTGAATGGTGTGGAGAAGGTGAATAAGGAAGCATTATTTACCTCTTCACATAATGCAGAAACCAGGAGTCACCCAATTAAATTAATTGGCAGCAGGTTTAAAACAAATATAAAGTATTTCCTTCACACAGCACATAGTTAACCTGTGGAACTTGTTGCCACTAGATTTTGTGAAGGCCAAAAGTGTAACAGGGTTCAGAAAAGAGTTAGATAAGTTTCTGGAGGATAAGTCCATCAATGGCTATTAGCCAAGATGGTCAGGGACGCAGCCTTTTGCTCTGGGTGTCCCTAGCCTCTGACTGCCTGAAGCTGGGACTGGATGACAGGGGATGTGTCCCTTGTTAATTGCCCTGTTCTGTTTGTTCCCTTTGAAGCATCTGGCACCAGTCAGTGTCAGAACCCAGGATACTGAGCTAGGCGGATCGTTGGTCTGGTTCAGTAGCCCTTCATGTGTACAAGCTCTTGGGCTCAATGCAGAGGTTACTGACTGAAATTCAGTGGCCTGTGATGTACACAAGGTCAGACTAGATTGATCTGAGGGTCCTTTCTGGCCTTAAACTCTGATTTTGGGTCCCTCTCTGCCTATGAGTTGGCAGGGTGCTCTGGGGATCTACTCAGGGCCTGGACCAGAATCCGGGCTGCACCAGTCTGTATGTAGTGGGTCCGGATGGCAGAGCAGCTGCAGTTAGGATGTTGGCAATGATCTGGGGTGTCCCTGCTCTCCCAGCCCCCAGCTGCTGTTTCTCCACATGATACTTGACCTGTATGGAATGGGGGTATGGGATGGAACTGGCAGGCTGCAGCCTGGGGGTGGAGCGTGGTTTTCTCCTGGGTAAGCAGGTTGAGGAGTGACCCAGCTGCACTGGCCTTGCGCTTTGGAGGGTGAGGGAGGGTGCTCACACAGGTCCCTTCTTGGGCATCCTAGACCTGGTTCCCTTTCCTCTTGCAGGCTCCTGGTTTGGCAGTACGGAGATGAAGCGCCGCTACATTGGGGTGATGATGCTAACGCTGACCCCCAGGTATGTGTCCTGAGTCTGGGGCCAGAAGATGCTTCCAGGGCTTTCCCCGGGGGCCAGAGTGTCTCAGGAAAGCAAGATGGAGAAGGGAGCCTGTCACCCCTCACCCCACCCCCAGAAACCCACGCAGAGAATCACTCTGCATTTGGGAAAGCCCGTGTGGGTCCTACCTCACCCCAGGCCAATTAGTTTACTTGTGCTTGCTGAAGCCTAGGGGAGCATCCCTAGGGGCAGGGCACCCAGCCTTCGCTCTGGCAGATGAGTTCCCTGGGAGATTCAGCCTCCCATCACCCCGTTACACCTCCCCAGTATTTGCCATGCCCCAGCCATCTCTTAGCTGAGCTGGACAGAGAGAGCTATTCTCATCTCTGCCCAACACCAGGTGTCTCTAGATTTACTCTGCCACCATGGTCTTGCACAGCAAATAAGGAGAAGTTGTCATTCTGGAGGAATGCAGATGGTCCATTTGGAGTTATGGGAAATCGCCAGGCAGCAGTAACAGTAGTCAGCTCTTGCGTTCCACGGCAGGTGACCAGGGTTCTGCATTCCCCACGCCCTGCTCTACTGCATGCTCTGGGATGCCATAGGCAGGCAGCCCCTGGCAGTGCTCCAAAGGGTGGCACTGGAATACCTGTGTGCGCCCGCTGAGCCTCAAAGTGTCTTGGCAGGCTGGAGCTTTCAGGCTCAGCTGCATAAGGGACTTTGTGGGTCTCTCACTGCCTGGCTGGCTCAGTCTGTTAGTGGGGTTAGTAGTGCAGTGGTCCAACAAACCAGTGCCGCAGCATGAGCCAGCAGGCGTCTTCCCCCCCAGGGATGGAGACAGGTGCTGTTGCCTTCGCTGTGAGCTCACGCTCTGCTCTTAAGTCCTGCTTCCAGATAGGCCTGAGGATCCCGCTTGGTGCCCTTGATCTTTTTCATCCCCTTCTTGGGGTGCTGGAAGGGGGGATGCCACTTCGTGTCCTTGAATCAGGGGTTAATGGTGGTGGTTGATTTCTTAAACTACATCTGTTGGTGTCCAGGAGATGGGGCTGGTGTGCTGGCAAGTCTGCTTTCCCTTGGGGGAGCCGGGCTGAATCCTGGAGGGGGGCAGGAGACAGTGGCCCAGCTCAGCGTTAGAGAAGCAGCTCCTGAGCAGTAACGAGTGTGGCAGAACTAGAACCTGCCTGCTGCCAGGTCAGGAGGGGACTTTCCTGGGGCAGGTTAACCTGGCCTTTCTATGGCAGGGCAGCGGCTGCTGCTGGCTGTTCTCAGGAATGGGAGATTGGGCTGGGTGCAGGCTGGCTCTGAGCCTGCCTGGCATCTCCCATGTTCTTTTCTGGCTGCCTTGTCCTTGGGGAACTGGTCTGCTGCTGGGTGCCGGGGGCACACAGGGTGGGGCAGGGACTCTGTTTCCTTGTCCCCTCAGTGCGGCTGGGGCGAGGCAGCCTGTCCTGCCTGATCCTACTGTCTCTCCCAGGTCATAGGGTTGGGCAAAGTCCTACCTGGTGGCTTCGTGCTCTGTTCCCCACGAGGAGCTGATTGCCCAGTGAGGCTGCTCCTGCGCTTTCCAGTGCTGGGACACAGTGTCCTGAACCCCTGGCCGGGGCCCTCTGGCTGGGTAAAGTTTCAGTGATGTGCTCTCTCTCTCTGCAGTATCCTGGCCGAGCTGAAGCTGCGAGACTCCAGCTTCCCTGATGTCTCATACGGGGTCCTGATCCACAAGGTGATCATTGGATCCCCAGCCCATCAGTAAGTGCTGCAGGGGGAGGGTCCTGGTGCTAGCTGCTGTGGGGGGTTGGGGCTCAGAACGTGGGGTGCTCACTGTGGACTCTGCCCATCCCCTGCCCCCAGGCAGCCTGCACCAGCAGCCAGTGTGTTCCTGAGGGGGTTAACCCTGTCCGTGCCCGGAGGGCTGCACTCACATCAATACACTGCAGCTTTCCCAAGGGGGCCACAACCCAGAGCCAGCCAACTGTTCTAGGCGGGCCATGCCCCCATCCCCATCTGCCTGGGGCAGGGCTCTGTGGGGAGAGAGGGTCTGCATGCATCAATGTCGGGCCCCAGCATGCTGGTGTCTGCTCTCTTGCCAGGGCAGGCCTGAAGGCGGGTGACGTTGTGCAAGAGATCAATGGGCAAGCGGTGCGGCGTGCTGAGGACATCTACGAGGCTGTGCGGACGCAGAACAGCCTGGCTCTGCTGGTGCGGCGTGGCCATGACATGCTGCTGGTGAATGTCAGCCCTGAGGTCACGGAGTAGAGAGCTGCCCAGCTGGCAGGGGTGCCATGGACTTGGCTTGAAGCACACGAGCCAAGCCAGAGGCTCAGGGTGACAGGCAGGAGGCCCCGTGCTGCCACAAGAGACTCAGGGCCTTTGCAAGAGCCTGAAATGCCCCAGCCAGCGGGGCTGATCCTGGAACTGGCATGTTGGGGGGTGGCTGCTGTCTGCTTCCCTCATCCCCATTAAACCTCTCATGGGGAACCATTGGCTGTGGCTCTTGCTTCCCTCCTGAGGCTGAGGGAGTCGGCATCCCGTGGCAGCTAGGCAGAGCCACTCCTGGTCTGGGCAGCCCCCCACCTGTGGCAGGCTGGGGGCTCTCCTCTTGCAGTCAGTCAGAGCCAGACCAGGGCAGGTGACGGAGCTCTGCCCACGGCATCGTGGAGATGCAGCCCCCACAGCACCTCCAGCCACAGCACCTCCAGCCATCCCCTCGGGGATCATGGTGGGGTTTGTGGTCTGACTCCTGCTCACCCACACAGCATTTCCCTTGTGGGCTGCAGGGGCTCCTGTCATCACATGATTAGGGCCACATGTCGGCTGTTGCATGGGGCCAGCGGGCAGTACTGGGGCTGATGTCTGCCCCAGCACTGCTTGCAGCTGCTGCTGTTTCTGTGGGGGCTAGGGGGAGTTCATGCTCTGGGATTGGCAGGCAGCATTCTGCTCCAATCACTTCCAGTCACTGCATGGGCTCCAGGCCATGGTGAGAGGGGCTGCGGTACTGGGTCTGAACCCAGCCCTGGTCTCTGCCAGGAGGGGGCATGTGTGTCAATCCTGGCCAGCAACTTCCCTTGGGCCTAGGCCTGTCCCTCAGAGCCTCACGCCCAGCTGCCTGAGCACTGGGCTCTGGACTGCATCCTTCCTGGCTCCTCACCCAGGGAGACCTGCCCTGCTCACTCCCTGGGCAGGCTGCTGCTTCCCCCAGGGCCATCAGGGAGGGTGACACAGGCAGTGCTGTGGCAGTGAGGGACTGGCCCCCTGGCCATGCTCCCTTTAGCTGTGGGGCTGAGACTCCCTGCCTGCCTAGTGATGCCACAGGGTTGCCTTGATCTCCTGCATTCACTGGCTGGGGAGCAGGGGCCTGCTTGCCTCTCACGGCTGTGCTGTTGCTGAGCCAGGGGCTGGCTGGGCTGTTTGTTCCCTTCCCTGGGCCCTGCATTCTGGGAACCAGCAGCTCCAAGCTGTTCCCCAATTCCTGGAATTCCCTGCAGCAGGGAAATGCTGGTGGGAGAGTGCTGCTGCCAGCAGGAGCACAGCTGTATGTCTGAGCCCTGGCCCATGGCTGTTTTAATGTATGAAAGGAGCTCAGTGCTGGGTGAGGAGGCAGCGTTGAACTATGGCTCCCTCCCAGCCGGAGGGAAAACAGCCCAGCATAGAAGCCTCCTTTCACAGCTGGCCCTGGCCCCTCGACTGGAATTTGTTCTGCACCAAAGCCCAGCTCGGGAGGAGGGGTGTGCGCTTGCGATGGAACGAGCTGTGTGGCAGCCGTGCCTGAGCTTTTCCCAGAGCTGGGACCCTCCCTGGCAGCTCCCCATCTTACTCTCACCTCCCCTGCAGGGCTGATCTCCACTAGTCTGGTCTGGCTTCTCCCTCAGTGGTGGCACCTGGGCTACCCTGCTCTCCTAGCCCAATCCACTTGCCTCTGATTCTTCCTGCCCCTGAGCTGGCACCTGCTGCTGCTTCTCAGGCTCCCTGCCCTGATTGAGCTGCATTGGGACAAAGGTGCCTAGTCCTGGCTGGAGGCTGCTGGGCTATGCACACCTGAGGCCTTGCCTGGGTGGCTGTCATGCTCTTGCATCTTGTGCCCACCTCCCCCCCTGGCCCTGCAGCTCAGCCTGCCTGCACTTCTGCTGCAGCAAGGCCAGGCTGGGCCATTGCCTCAGTGGGTTAAGCACTGGCCTGCTAAACCCAGGGTTGTGAGTTCAGTCCTTGAGGGGGCCACTTAGGGATCTCAGGCATAAATCAGTACTTGGTCCTGCTAGTGAAGGTAGGGGGTTGGACTTGATGACCTTTCAAGGTCCCTTCCAGTTCTAGGAGACTGGTAATCTCCAATTTTATTTTATTTTTTTTGGTGCATTAGGGGCCCAGTGACAGCCCAATGCACAGGGGGCAGAGGGCTGGCTCTGGGCTCCAGCTGATGCTCCTCATCCAGGGGGAGGGTTCAGCAGCTCCCAGGCTGCTGAGCAGTGTCTGGCTGTGCCAAAGGCAAACTGCCCAAGCCAGGGGCTTGTGCTGGAGCCAGGGTGGGTGTTAGCCCAGGGCAGTTTGTCCCCAGACACAGCCCTTATCACCAGGGGCCAGCTCCAGGCACCGGCCTACCACACCTGTGCTTGGGGTGGCACCTTGGGATGGGGCAGTGCTTGGGGTTTTGGTTTGGCCAGGCAGCGGTGGCGGGTGGGATGATGACTTGGGCAGCGTGATGCTTGGGGGGGCAGGGACTTGAACAATGCAACATGACACTTGGGGGGGCAGGGACTTGGGCAGCATAGCACAGCACTGGGGGGGGCGGGGACTTGGGTGTCATGACACGATGATCAGGAGGGCAGGGTGGTGCTTTTTTTTTTTTTTTTTTTTTTGCCTAGGACAGCAAAAATGTTAGAGCTGGCCCTGCCTATCACCATTCCCTATCACACCCTCCTCCTGCCCCCAAGGTCTGCAGTCTGCCCCCTCCTGTCACACCAGCAAACCCCACTCCCTGGGGACAGGCCCAGCTCTGCCCCCCTGGGCCTAGCTTCCTTTATCTCCTCCCAGCTGCTTTCAGTGGCTCCCCAGGCACACTGGAGCCTGCAGAGCATTGGCCCTCCTGTGACTTGCCCCCTCAGGTTCGGTGGGTGACATTCCCACCCCCCTGGCTGTGGGTTAGTGAGCCCTACCCTACCCTTTGCAGGAGCAGCTGCCCTTGCCTGTCAGGTGCAGGGCAAAGCCATTCTGGCCCTCGCACTGCAGCTGGGCCGCCATCGCCCTGTTCTCTGTGCAGGCACCTATCCCTGCTGGGAGCTGTGGCTACGAGCAGCAGGCCTGTGCTGGCCTGGTTCGTCTCAGGGCCAGGCTCTCCTCTTGGCCAGGCAGGAAGCCCCTGCGCGTAGCCCATGGGAAAAACCAGCCAGCAGCGCTCAGGGAAACAGACCGTCACTTTTATACAGAAAATAAAATGACAACTGAGAGACGGGGCATCCCAGCTGCAGTCGGGGAAGCAGGACCTGGGGCTGTGAGCAGGGCAGCCTGATGTGGGTCGGCTCTAAGTCCATAGACACACAGAAAGGCGTGACAGCCCAGATCCAGCCAGCCCTGCAGGTGGCATGGGCCAAGGGACGCTGCGTAAGGTGCCTGGAGCCAGTGCCAGCTCTTCCATGAGGTTCCTGTGTCCGCTGGGCAGGAGAATGGCTAGGAACCAGGTGGGGCTGGTCAGACCAGGAGTGGAGGGGCAGGATGAGTGTGGGGCAGTGGTGGGAGCAGAGGATGAGGGGCAGGAGTTGGGGACAGAGCTGGAGGGAGCAGATGGCCATCCACACACCTCTCCAACTCTCCCAGGGAGAGGATGTTGCTAGATTTGGCCCAGGCTCTAACCCTGCCCTGCTTGAGGTCATGCTGCACCTCAGCCCCACACCGAGGTGCAGAAGCCCCTCTACTGCCCCATGGTAGAAGTCCACAGTTCTTACTGAGCAGGGCTGGGTGCTGTGGAGCGCAGTGCCCAGAGCCTACCTCCTGTGAGGCCCTGCGCAGCCAGACAAGAAGGTGGTGCCCACATCAGCCCAGGAAAATCCTGCCTGAGATCAGAGATTCCCAAGAACTCCACAGCCAGGCTGGGCCAGAGGCTGTCCCTGGGCACAGAACCCCGCAAGCCAGCCTGCTGCCAGCCCGGGACGTGGCACTGCCCCGGGACAAACGGCTTCCTCCTCGGAGCACCCAGCCATGCGTGGGGGCGGTGGGGGGAGACGGCCTCTCCTGGGAGTGTAGGGGGGGAGAGGGGTCACTATACAATCTGGTTGTTGAGCTGTCCTGGGTACTGTTCAAACCGCTTGTTGGCCTCTTCGCTGAAGGCATCACCTGAAGCACAAGGCAAAACGCAGGTGCCAGTGAGGGCAGAACATCCCCTAACAGCCCCCTGCCCCAGCACTGCCTAGCCTAGCCCGTGAAGCCAGTGCCACCTCCCCCCCACCAGCTCCCCGCCCCCAGCACCACCCTGCCCCACACCTGCAGCCAGTGCCACCTCCCCCAAACCAGCACCCAACCTGCCCCCAGCGCAGCCCTGCCCCATACCCGCAGCCAGTGCCGCCACCTCCAAACCAGCACCCAACCTGCCCCAGTGCAGCTCTGCCCCGTAGCCAGTGCCACCTCCCCCCCACCAGCTCCCTGCCCCCAGCCCCACACCCGCAGCCAGTGCCGCCTCCCCAGTCCCCACCATCCCCCAAAACCTATCCCACCCCCCTGCCACAGCACTCCCCTCCCCCTACAATCCCAAACCTACTCCCCCAACCTACCCCTCACTGCCCTCAGCATCAGCCTGCCCTACCCCGCAGCCAATGCCACCTCCCCTCCCCCCCAAATCTACCCCCTACATCACCCAACGTGCCCAACGCTGGCGCCTCCCCACCCGCCTTCACCACCCCCAATGCTTTCTGCCCCCCTGCCCCCCATTTCTCCGAGGGCTCTGGCACGGCACGATACCGATATGGCAGTTGTGCACCCAGATGCGATGCCCGTCGTATTTGCAGTTGCACTTCATGGCGTTGTTGGTGAAGTCGCTCTCGGCCACCTCGTAGTTGGGGTTAATCACCACCTGCCGGGGCACCAACCTGGGGCTGAGGGACTGCCGGGCACCCACACCCGTGTCCCCTGACTCCATCCCCCCTGCCAGGCCAGGGCTCTGTGTGCCCCCATATCCACCACCCCCTCCCCAGCCAGGGCTCTGTGTGCCCCACTGTCCCTCTCTGGCTAGAATGGCAGCTGCCCCATGCTGAGGCTTTGTCAGCCTGGATTTTAAATACATGGTTAAGAAGCTGGTGATTTAAATGCTAATTCCCTGAATGATGTGAGTTGCTCCCCCATCCCTCCCTCCCCCCCCCCCCCCCCCCCATTCACAGACGGGCCATAGCAGCTCGCCAGCTATGCACAAAGCCCATGGCCTGAGAAAGCTCCGCCTGGTGCACACCCAGCAGCACAGGACACTGGGCCCACATTCCCCACAGGGCCAGGCTCTGCACAGCCTCCCCACTGAGTACAGAGCCAGGCTGCTGGCCACACTGCCCTGGGGAACCCTCCCTGACGGCCTGTGACAGCTGCATTGCAGGGACACTGACCCTGGCAGCCCAAGGTGGTGAGAGTGGGAGACAACTGTCCTGGAGGCCAGGCCTGGACTGTGGAACTCACTGCCACAGGAGAGGATACCACGGCCCCATTGTGCCCCAAACTAAATGCAACCTCAGCTCTAGGACAGCACCTACCAATAAACTCATCCAGCTGAGCCTGGCCCATCTCAGCCCAGACACCACCCCTCCCCTCACACTCGACCCCCGCTCACGCGCACAGCCGCTCCACACACACGACACATATGCTGCAAAGCAAGCTCTGATGGGCTAGGAAGTGGGAGGCAGAGAAGAGGCACCTGCAGCTGAGGCTCCAGGTACCTGACGTACACATGGGGAGGGCGCAGCAGCCTCTGTCCACCCCCCACATACCTGCAGGATGTAGTTGCCAGGCTGGACGTCGGTGATATCGATCCACTGGCAGTCAATGTCGTGCCTGTACAGGTCCCAGCAGCCCACGGTGATGCCCTGCTCTCCGAAGTTCGCGCACTCGTACCGCTTGGCCACGTCTGGAACAGGGTGAGGTCACTTACCCTGGCCCTCCCTCTGCCCCACAGCAAGCCCAGCCTGAGGCAGGCAGCAGCTCCCCACGGGGCAGCCCCAGAGGGAGAGGACACCCTCCCCCCAGTTCTCCCCTCGCTTCCAGCACAACTCGTGGCAGTGCTGAGCCACTGCACCCACCTTCCTGGCACTCTGTGTCCTCCAGGCAGAAGCTGGCCTTGTGGCCCTCGGCCACCTTGGTGCCATTGGGGGTCAAGAGGTCATAGTGGGTGAAGATGTCCATGCTGTGATAGTGCCTGGGAAGAGACACAAACCGAAGGTGCTGCACCCACAGACACACAGTGGGCGGGATGAGAGACAGGACATCCCAGAGATCCCAGTGCTGCAGCGGGGGTGGGCGGAGAGCCCAGAGACATGCACAGGGGGTGGAGTGCGAGCCGGGGGGATGCCTGGGAGGGTGGAGGAGGGAGAACGGCCCAGAGACATGCATGGGGCAGCGTATTGGGAATAGCCTGGAGACATGGCCCTCGGGAAGGGGCAGCCCAGAGAGAGGCATGGAGTGGGACGCGGCGTGTGTGTCCGTCTGTCCCAGAGACGCAGTGGGAGGCAGCCCAGACACATACCCATAGCGGGGCCCCAGTCCTATCCCGTGTGACGTTATTGATATAAACTGGGACCATATAGAACATGGGTTGCAACCAAGATTCTGTAGTGGCACCAAATCTTATGTAAAGGGGGTCATATAAGGTGTCTAAGACCAGGTACGGGTTACTGGTTATGATTATGCTGACTGTATTGAAGCAGGTGGAAGTGAGGGGTAACGCTTGCCACCGCGTGACCGCGAATACGCCTTGTGACTCAGCATGGTGTGCAGAAACTGGCCCATGTGACTGCAAACTCCATTTTGCTGTAACTTTCCACAGTAGGAACAAAGGAGTGTTCCTACACCTGGAAAAGCCTATATAAGGCGAAGGCCTCATCTCCATCTTGTCTTCAATCCTGCTTCTTACCTCTGGAGAGACTTTGCTACAAGCTGAAGCTCTACACAAGGGACTGATGACCCATCCCAGCTGGGGATGTTCTCCAGAGACTTGATTTAAACCTGCAGTTTACTCCATCACTGCTACAAGCCTGAACTAAGAACTTTGCCATTACTGCATGTAATTGATTTCATTTAACCAATTCTAGCTCTCATCTCTATCTTTTTCCTTTTATGAATAAACCTTTAGATTTTAGATTCTAAAGGATTGGCACCAGTGTGATTTGTGGGTAAGATCTGATGTGTATATTGACCTGGGTCTGGGGCTTGGTCCTTTGGGATTGAGAGAACCTTTTTCTTTTACTGGGGTGTTGGTTTTCATAACCATTCATCCCCAGGACGTGTGGGACTGGTGGTGATACTGGGAGACTGGAGTGTCTAAGGAAATTGCTTGTGTGACTTGTGGTGGGCCAGTGGGGTGAAACTGAAGTCATTTTTGTCTGGCTGGTTTGGTTTGCCTAAGAGGTGGAAAAACCCCAGCCTAGGGCTGTGACTGCCCTGTTTGAGCAATTGGTCCTGATTTGGCACTCTCAGTTGGGTCCCGCCAGAACCACATCGTCAGACCCGCCCCGGTGCTTTCTCATGCAGCCCTACACAGACCCCCAGTCCCAGTGACTCCCGCTCCATTGTCATGCAGAATGAGGGAGAGCAAGGAAAAGCCCCCAGAACGGGCAGTCACAGAGGATCCTGCTCCCCCTACATTAGTGCTCACAGCCCCACTGCGTCCCCATGCGAGTTCTGTGCCACTGGAGCCCACAGATCCCCCTCCCTCAACACATCCATAACTTGCCCTACAGCAGCCTCTCCCAGGGTTCCCCGCTCCCATCTCCAAGCCAAGACCCTCCCCTCCCCGCCCTCTCCCATGGCCCTTCCCCTGAGAGCGGAGACTTGCCATGGCTTGGACAGGACAACCCAGGCACCCAGCTGCCCTGCACAGCCTGGAGCTGGGACTTCCTGGGGCTGCTCAAGGGGTCACGCGGTGGCAAGCGTTACCCCTCACTTCCACCTGCTTCAATGACTGCAAGGCTCCCACCACCCCATCCTGAGACACAGGCTGGCCCAGAGACCTGCATGAGGGGGCCCAGCCCCACAACTGCCACTCCCACAGCCTCACAGCACCTCACCCTGTGGCAGACGAGGCAGTGACTGAGCAGCTGGCCAGCAGCCCACGGGCAGGATACCAGCACTGTCTCCCCAGGGTGCAGCATCCCACGCCCCCCAGCCTCCCCCGGGACCCCGCCCAGCCTCCTCCTCCCTTGGACCTCAGCCTCCCCCGGGACCCCGCCCAGCCTCCTCCTCCCTCGGCCTCCCCGGGACCCTGCCCAGCCTCCTCCCACCTGGGACCCTGCCTAGCCTCCTCCCCCCCCTCAGCCTCCACTGGCCCCTGCCCAGCCTTCCCTGGGACCTCAGTCTCCACTGAACCCTGCCCAGCCTCCTCCCCCCTCGGACTCCCCTGGACCCTTCCCAGCCTCCTCCCCCCTGGGACCCTGCCCAGCTTCCTCCCCCCCGGGACCCTGCCTAGCCTCCTCCCCCCCCTCAGCCTCCACTGGCCCCTGCCCAGCCTTCCCTGGGACCTCAGTCTCCACTGAACCCTGCCCAGCCTCCTCCCCCCCTTGGCCTCCCCCAGACCCCACCCAGCCTCCTCCCTGCTCAGACCTCAGCCTCCCCCGGACCCTGCCCAGCTTCCTCCCTGCGCAGCCTTCCCTGGGACCTCAGTCTCCACTGAACCCTGCCCAGCTTCCTCCCCCCTCGGACTCCCCTGGACCCTTCCCAGCCTCCTCCCCACCGGGACCCTGCCCAGCTTCCTCCCCACTTGGCCTCCCCAGACCCCACCCAGCCTCCTCCCCCTTTGGCCTCCCCCAGACTCCACCCAGCCTCCTCCCCCCTCGGACCTCAGCCTCCCCCGGACCCTGCCTAGCCACCTCCCCCCTCAACCTCCCCAAGACCCCGCCCAGCCTCCTCCCACTTTGGACCTCGGCATCCCCCGGACCCTGCCCAGCCTCCTCCCCCTCTCAGCCTGCACTGGCCCCTGTCCAGCCTTCCCTGGGACCTCAGTCTCCACTGAACCCTGCTCAGCCTCCCCCAGACCCTGCCCACCCCCTGTCCCGTCAGACCTCGGCCTCCCCCAGCCCAGTCTAGACCCAGTTGAGCTTCTTTCCAAGCTGGGCCCTGGCCCACGCCCCTGCACATCTGAGCCATGGCGAGCCCCCAGTTTACCTATGGCATTCGTGCCAGACCCAGGAGTGGCGCCCGGCCTTGGGGCGGAAGTCGGCGCGGCCGTTGTTGTGGATCTGGGAGGAGAAGCGCAGCAGGCGGCGGTGCCCGTAGGGCCAGTTGGCATTGCGGGCAGTGCTGGAGAGGCAGTTCTCCTCCGCGGCACAGTAGAGCATATGCAGGGGTCGGTCCTCAATGTAGGCCGTTTCCTGGACCAGCGGGGCGTGCAGCAGCAGGTCCGAGGCAGCTGCGGGGAGAGAGGCCTGCTCAGCGCTGGGGGCAGGAGGATGCGGGGGGCACCTGCTCCTTTCTGGGGGGAGGGGCCTGCTCAGTGCTGGGGGGGACGGACAGAGGAGGTCAAGGCCATATTTGGTTTAGTGCAGGGATGAGCCAATCAGAGCACAGGATGGCTCAGAGCAGTTCTTAGCAAGGGGCTGCCGCCCTGCACAGCTGTTTTTAGCACAGCTGGACCACAGTTCAGTAGCTGCTGCTCTGGCCTGGCAGGGGGTGGAGCTGCCTAAGGGGAGCCAGGGTCTTGCAGCCTCCACCCCTGCTCCTGTCAGCAGGGGGTGGTTAGTGCTGCAGTGGTTGGGAGAGTGGGTCTTGGGGTAGGTTGGGGGGGGGGGGGGCTCTAGGGGTTTGCCCCAGGTTTTACTTGGGGCTCTGCTCCTGGCCCGGTGCTGGGGCTGCCGGCTGCTGCCCGGCCCATCCCCAGGACTCCACTCCTAGCCCCAAACTGGGCAAGGGCACTGGGCATAGGGGATTGTGGGCAGTTTTGGAGGGGGTGCTGTGGTTCTCAACCTGCAGCCCACGTAATACACTGAGAGTTGCTAGTACATGGGGCCAGGGTGACTGAGAGCTCCCCCACCCCTCGCTCACTCTCGGAGCAGATGACCCCAGCGGCGAAGCGGGTGCCCGTCCTCTTGCAGTTGAGGCTGTTTCCGTGGTGATGGCAGTGGCTCAGTGCCATCTCGTGGCCAGCGCACCTCACACCGCTCAGCACCATCTCCGTCACGTTGCTGGCATCCCAGTACCACGTCTCCTGGGAGAGACACCGGGCTGGTCAGAGTCCTGTGTTCCCCCTGCCCCTCTGCACAGCAAGCCAGGCACTGAGCCTCTGGCATGTCCCTCCTGCCCCACACTTGTGTGTGCCATGCCCCCTCGCCACCCCCGGCGAGACCTGTGCATACCTTCCCGCCTGCTGTGTGTTTAACCCCACCAGCAACTCCCAGAGACCAAGCCCCCAAGCATCCCTCCCCTCACTGCCTGGGCCCTGCGAGCAAGCCCTGAGCCAGTCCTGGTGGACGAACCCCTGCCCCCCATACTCCCTGAAGCCTGGGCCCCTCCAGCACCTACCGTCACTGCATGCAAGGAGTAGCCCAGGCCGAGCTGGCGACATGCCACCATGGCTTCCTTGGTGGTCCAGCCCTCACTGCAGACCGTTCCCCACTTACTGCCTCGCTTCACCTCCACGCGGCCCTCGGTTGGGGTTCTTCCTCCTACTATTCGGATCTGTGAAGAAGCCCTGTGGGCCGTGAACATGCAGCCCCACCCCACAGCCAGCCGGCCCTGCGAACCCAGCATGCTGCCTTTGCCGTGCCAGGGTACTAGGGAGGAGTCCTGGGCCCTGCCTGACGCGGTTAGCCAAGCCAGCACTAACACCTACTTGTAAGCCATGGTTAGCGAATCCCAGGCCCAGCTGGCGACAAGCCACCATGGCCTCCAGGGTGCCCCAGCCATCGCCACAGATCAGGCCCCAGGTGGGGCCACCACTGCTCCCAGTGCCCAGCGCCACCTCAACCCGCCCCTCGAAGCGGCTCCGGCCCCCACTCAGGCGAATCTGTGGAGAGAAGGTGACAAGGCCGGGTTAGCTGGGGGGCAGCGGGAGGGGCTGGCAGCAGGGCACAGTTGGGTCCCTGAGGGCTCCACTTGCAAAGCTCCAGGCGTCCCCCATCTCCCCCAGCAGCATTCCATGTAGCCACAAGTACCATGGGGTTGGGGCCTGAACTGGCGCTGGGGAAGGGGCCAGAGGGGAGCCCCTACAGCCTGAACGTTGTATCTCAGAGTGGGTGCACCCTGGGCAGTGCCAGAGGCAGCTCCAGCTCCGGTCCTGTCTGCTCAGGCTGCGAGGCAGTGCCTGCGCAGAGCTGGCCTGCGCAGCCAATCACTTTAAGACTGGAGTTGTATCCCCCACCCCAGCCCTGATCCCCCTGCGGTCCAGACGGCCCCTCCCATCTGCTGATGGTGATTTGCAGTCGCTTCATCTCCAGGGGGCACCAGGTGCCCAATCCGCCACTGGCCAGTGCGGCAGGACTAGGGCAGCCCTGTCCAGCTGCCCGTTCAGGAGCCAATATCCTCGTCCAGGCTGGTGCTGGGGGCCCTGGAGATGGGGAGTGAAATCAGCAGAGACCTGCCGTGTGGGCAGCTCCTTGTTCACAGTGGGAGCGAGCCGAGGGGGGAGCTGCATGCGCCCAGTTTCCCAGTGCCCATCCCCCATGAGCACGCAGGGAGCATGCAGTGCAAAGCAGCAATCTCCTGATGGGTGCTCGGGACTCCCCTCCCCGTGGGCGCAGGTGGGAACGGGCGCCTCAGGGCAGGCTGAGGTTCCCCAACATATCCTCCTCTCCACCCCTGACCTGGGGTGGCACTGCGGGATGCCACACCTGGGGCAGAAGAACGGCTCCAGCCCGGGCTGTGAACTGAACAGACTCTGAGCATGTGGGACACCTCCCATCATCACCGCCCCTGGCCAGCACCAACCCACATGGGAGAGAGAGACGCCTGGGGGCAGGGGCACCACAGAATGGGGAAGCAGAGAGGAAATGGAAGAGGGACTGTGCTGAGGGTTCCTCCCCCTCCCATGACTGCCCCCCAAGTGCCCAGCGCCGAGGGTACGACCAGTCCTCCTGCACCCCAGCCTGGGAATCGTCTCCTTTCAGCCTCACCACGGCAGCACTGGGGTCTCTGCCACGTGTTCTGGATGGTAAAAACCCAGCTGGCACGTGCCCCCCCACCAGGGGACTCTCCCAGCCGGCACACGACACTCCTCCCCCCGCCCGAGCAGGGAGCTACCCCAGCTGGCACATACCTGCCCCCCCACCACCAGGGGACTCTCCCAGCTGGCACACGCCCCCCCCCACCACAGGGGACTCTCCCAACTGGCACACAACAGTCCTCCCCCCGCCTGAGCAGGGAGCTACCCCAGCTGGCACATACCCCCCACCACCACCACCAGGGGACTCTCCCAGATGGCACATGACACCCCCCCGAGCAGGGAGCTACCCCCGGGTCACATGGGTTGCCTGTGAAAGGTGTTAACATGCTGGGTTTCCCATGGGCAGTCAGACAGCTCCGTGCACGTGCTGGGTTTCTGTTTGGGTCCCACGACTCCACCCCACTGCAGTAACAACCAGCTCTGCTGGGCACTAGCACCCTTTTTGTCGCAGGTAAAGCGGGCGCTGCTCCACCTTTACCTGCATCTCAGAGGTGGCATACGAACGGTGCCAGGGCCTCCTTTCCTGCCCCCTCCATGCCCAGGAGCTGTCAGTGTGATGGAGGGACACGAGGGGAAGCTGCTGGCAGAGGGCTGGGCCCTGTGATCCCTGCCAGAGGAGGTGGCCCCCTCTGGGCAGTGACCTGGGATGCTGGCAGAGCAGCAGATCCTGGGCTCCACGGGCTCCACGAGCCTCTAAGCCAGGCCCCCTACCCCAGCCCGCCGGGCTGCCCCCCTGCACAGGGCAGTGCTGACCGTGGTCTCGTAGCCCATGTAGGGGATGTTGCAACGGACCCCGGCATCCTCGGAGTGCTTGCAGTCCTCCGCCGTGATGTTCTTATAGGGGCAGCTCCACAGCGACTTCTCCGAGCCTGTGCACTGCACCTCGTTCATGTGGATGGGCCCCATCCCTGACAGGGAGCAGAGGGGCCAGGGTGATGGGGAGGCAGGCAGCCAGCGCCCCAGGAAATCCCCATACCTACCCCAGTCTCCGGAGCCCTCCCTCCTGCTGGACACATATGGGGGTCTCCTCAGACCTGATGGGTTCCTACGGGGCTGGCGTCAGGCATTTCCCTGGCCCTCCAGGGGCTGGGCTCTCCCTCAGAGGCTGAATTTCTCCCAGCCCTTGCAGCTTGCCTGGCTGGAGTCCCCTTGGAGAGGCTGGCGGAGAGGGGGCAGGGGCAGGGCGCGAGGGCACCCAGACTGCACAGCACTCACTAACTGAGAGCTGGAGCAGCTCAGCAACAGGGCCCACCCCAATGTGAGGAGAGCCCCCTCGAGCCAACATCCATGGGATGGAGAGCCCTCAACCCGCCTTACCTGGTTCTCTCCTCTGCAGAGCAACAGGCTCAGGGGCTCAAGCAGGCGCCCAGAGGGCAGACGTGCCCTGACGGGCTCCCCGGCATGCACTGAATCACTCCCACGTACGCATGGGGCTGCCCCAGAGCTTCTCCCCTCACCACCCCCATCCCAGCTCACCTTGGCCCATGCGTGCTCCCGTCAAAGCCTCCTTGGCACTGCCGAACCCCAGCTCACGGCACACCACGCTGGCTGTCAGCAGGTTCCAGCGGTCATCGCAGATGGTGCCCCACTCACTATTCTTCAGCACCTCAACCCGGCCTTCACCGGCCTTGGCACCGCCCTTCAGCCGGACGCGCTGCTGCGGCGAGAGCATGGGAGACACGTCATGAGACAGCCGACGCTCCTGCACTGCTGCCAGGCCCAGAAGCAAGGGCACCTCAGGGCTCCTGCTGCCCCCACTAGGCCCTGGGAGATAGTCACTGGGCTGGGGCAGCCTCCTGACTGACCCCGGGCACCCCCTATTCCAGCTGCTGGTGTCACTGCCTGATACGCAGTGGGTATGCCCCACGCTGAACCCACGGAGAGCGCTTACCTGGCCTGGCTGCTGCTGCTGCTGCTGCTTCTTCTTCAGGGACCTGCCAGTGGTGAAGAGGGGCCCTGGCATGCAGCTCACCACAGCGGGCATCCCGCCTTTGCAGGCCGCAGTGGCGTTGCCCTTGTAGAATTCAAAGGGGCACATGGAAATGTGCACCTCATTCCCCATGCAGGCCACCGTGTGCAGCCGGTAGCTGAGCTGCTGCCGTTCCAGGTACAACCTGCCAGCAGAGAGCAGAGCGTGAGTGCCTGGCAGGGGGGGAGAGAGGGGCAGCGGGGTGCCAGGAGCCGAGCCCAGCCCAGGGACTCTCGCCATCCATGACCCTAACACCAACCAGCAGGGAAGAGAGAGACTGTCACTCCATGGCCCAGCTCCTTGCAGCACTCCCCCCGGCCCCGGCCAGCAAGGCTCACACTCCTCCTTCACCAGGGAACCCCAGAGTAGGCCACAGGCCTTTGGACTCCAGGAGCCTCTGGTGCCAGGCACCCATTTACCTCTTGGGGACCCCAAAGTCCTCCCTGTGCTTGTGTTTGGGGCGAACTTTGGAGACCAGCCTGGAAAATAGAAAACAACAGTCAAGGAGTTCGGAGCCCAGGTCTGCAACCAACGTCCTGCCTGGCTCTGCCTGCCACTGCCAGCGTGGCAGAGCGGGGCTGCCCAGCTGCCTCCAGGGCCCTGGTCAGATCCAGCCATGGGGGCACCAAATCCACCTGGACAGGGCCCAGGTGCTGCCCATTCCACCAGGCCTCAGGTAGGGCTCACAGCAGGAGGGCAGCTGCTGCCAGTGACAGTTTCTCCCACCTCAAGGCCGGAAATCAGTCACCCACTGCAGTGACTCCATTTCCCAGCTGCCAGCCCATGACAGGTGTGACGTAGCCATGTCCTGTATCACGCCAGCCACCACATCCCACAGGCAGGCACATGCTCCCTGGAACGCAGCACACATGGCACCCGGTGCCCTATGGCCATGGCATGCATGCTGTGTGCTCCCCAGCCTGGCGACCCCTGGGCCTGCACCGCTCGCAACCTCACCCTCTCCCATATAACCCCATAGACAGGCAGGGGCCTGGGCAGGGACCTGGGCAAGGGGCCAGGTAGGCTTCCGGGCTGTCTCTCACAAGGCCCTGCCGGGAGCCCCACTCCTCCTGATGCAGCGTCAGTCAGCCCCCGGCATAGCTTGAGTGCCCGGTGTGTCTGGGGCGGGAAGGAAAGCTGGAATTCAGACTCTACTGCTCGCTCCTGCACTGGCCATAATTCAACCCCCTTGCTCCAAACGGAGCTGTAACGTGCAGTATCGCTGGCACCACCCGTGTAAATACTGCCCCAAACCATGGACTCCAGTCTGTCCTGCGCTACCCCTCTATCCCGTCCAGTGTATCCCCCTCAGCACACCCAGCAGCCAGCCAGCCACCAACCCACACCTGTGCATAGCTATCCTCCCTCCTATCTCTCCCCCTCTGTACACCCAGCCAGCCACCCCCATATGTACCCACCAACCCACACCTGTGCAAAGCTATCCTCGGGACACCATCCCTGTCCATCTTGGCCAACAGCCATTGATGGACCTATCCTCCATGAACTTTTCTAGTTCTTTTTTGAACCCTTGGCCTTCACAACATCCTCTGGCAATGGGTTCCACAGGTTGACTGTGCATTGTGTGAAGAAATACTTCCTTTTGTGTGTTTTAAACCTGCTGCCCATTAATTTCATTTGGTGACCCCTAGTTCTTGTGTTATGAGAAGGAGTAAATAACACAGAGGTGAAAGTAAGCCGGTTCGGTCCAGTATGACATACCGGCAAGGGCCAGTATGCCGTGCTGGACCACACCGGCTTCCACGGGGATTGAAAGGCCTCTGGGCTGCCCGTGGCTGTTGGCAGCCCAGAGCCCTTTGAATCCCAGCTGCGGCTCCAGCTGCCAGGCTGAGGCCGGGATTTAAAGGGCTCAGAGCTCCCCATGGCTGCGGGCAGCCCAGAGCCCTTTGAATCCTGGCCACAGCTCTGGCGGCGGGGCTGGGGCCAGGATTTAAAGGGCTTGGGGCTCCCCTCAGCGGCAGGCATTCTGGGCCCTTTAAATCCCTGCCCCAGCCCCGCAAAGGTCGGGGTTCCCCCAGCGGCAAGAGCCCCAGACCCTTTAATTTGCCCTTGAGCCCCGGGGGGCTCCCAGCTACCTCTTCAGCTGGGAGCCCCTGGTTGATTGAAAGGCCCTGGTTCTCCCAGGCACAGCTGATGCCCCAGGGCCTTTAAATCTTGAGAGGCCACGCCTCTTCCAGATGAGGCCACGCCCCCCTCAGGACTCCAGCAGTACCGGTAAGTGCTGTAAGTTACTTTCACCCCTGAAATAACACTTCCTTATTTACTTTTTCCACACCCGTTATGATTTTATAGCCCTTTATCATGGTCCTACTTCGTTGTCTCTTTTCCAAAATGAAAAGTCCCAGTCTTACTAATCTCTCCTCATACGGAAGCTGTTCCATCTCTTTAATAATTTTTGTTGCCTTTTTCTGAACCTTTTCCAATTCCAATATATCTTTTCGTGATGCAGCAACCACATCTGCATGCAGTATTCAAGATGTAGGTGTCCCATGGATTCATAGAGGCAACATGATATTTTCTGTCTTATTATCTATCCCCTTCTTAATGATTCCCAACATTCTGTTTGCTTATTTGACTGCCGCTGCACGTGGAGTGGATGATTTCAGAGAACTATCCACAATGACTCCAAGATCTTTCTTGAGTGGTAACAGCTAATTTAGACCCCATCATTTTCTATGTATAGTTGGGATTATGTTTTCCCATGTGCGTTACTTTGCATTTATCAACATTGAATTTCATCTGCCATTTTGTTGCTCGGTTTTCCAGTTTTGTGAGATCCTTTTGTAGCTCTTTGCAGTCTGCTTGGGACTTAACTATCTTGAGTAGTTTTGTATCATTGCAAATTTTGACATGTCACGGTTCACCACTTTTCCAAGATCATTTATGAATATGTTGAACAACATTGGTCCTAGTACAGACCCCTGAGGGACATCACTATTTACCTCTCTCCATTCTGAAAACTGACCATTTATTCCTACCCTTTGTTTCCTATCTTTTAAGCAGTTACCAATCCATGAGAGAATCTTCCTTCTTATCCTGTGGCAGCTTACTTTGCTTAAGAACCTTTGGTGAGAAGCCTTGTCAAGGCTTTCTAAAAATCCAGGTAACTATATTCACTGGATCCCCCTTGTCCACATGCTTGTTGACCCCCTCAAAGAATTCTAATAAATTGGTGACGCATGATTTCCCTTTACAAAAAACATGTTGACTCTTCCCCAACAAGTTATGTTCATCTCTGTGTCTGACAATTCTGTTCGTTACTATAGTTTCAACTAGTTTTCCCGGTACTGAAGTCAGGCTTACTGGCCTGTAATTGCTGTGTTTTTTAATTCAGGGTATACATTTAGGTTAAGCCTCTATTATGGTGTCTTTAAAAAGTTTCCATGCAGCTGCAGGGATTTCCCTTTTGGTGCTGTACCTTTGCATTTCTGTTTCACTAACATCCTCATGTTTGTGTAGTGCCCCTTTCTGAAAGTAAATGCTGCCCCTTTGCACAGCTCCCACTATAGCCTCCAGGCTCTGCCGCCACACACAAGCCCGCCAGCCCCATGGCTTAGGCGCAGGCAGAGCCAGGTGGGGAACGGAAGGGACTCTCAGCCAGCCCAGCTGCTCCACTGCCATTTTCTCCAGAAAATGGCCCGTGTCCACCAGCCCTTCCTTCCCCCTCCAGGAGAGAGAGCTCCGCTCCAGGGCCCTAGGCTGACCCCGATGGCCACCGAACCCACTGCTGGGCTGGGTGGGGTGACGACCAACAGTCCCATCTCTGTGGCAATGGCCCCCACATAGGGATCCCCAGCATGTCCCCCTGAGAGGTGCCCTTGCCAGCCAGTGGTGGGCATGGCGCTCCCAGCTCCCAGTACAGGGACCAGATCAGACCCCACCTGGGCATAGCCCCCTCCCTGCCCTGCCCCTTGAGGGGCTGGCTTGGGGACCCTATGCAATGCCAGGCCAAGGAGAAAAAGCCATTTCTCATGGAGGACACAGAACACATGCAGGGGCGGATCAGACCCCAACTAGGCCTCACATCCCATCCATGGCCGAATGAACTTCACCCACTGAAATGCAAAGGACCCAAAGGAGCTGTGCAGCGAGGGGCTCAGCCTGCCGGCCCAAGGCAGCCTTTGAATCCCAGGGTGAAGTTTGTGGCTCCAGCTGGATTCCCAGGGGCCAGCCCAGAATCCAGCCCTGATGGCAGAAGAGACTGGCCCAGGCAGGGGCAGATTCTCCCATCCAGAAAGACTCGGAGCCCCAGACCTGCCGGGGAGACTTGGCCCCAGGATGTGGCCCTGGCCCTACCCTGTTACCTTGCACCTGGCCCTGGCCTCTGGCTCTTTATCTTGGCTGCTTGTTTTAACCGCCTGTAGAAAGGAAACGGTGACCGGCCAGTCAGGGGACAGTGAGGGTCCAGCAGATGCTCAGAGCTACAGCCCGTAAGTCCAGAGACAGCACCAGGACTGGAAACTGCCTGGCAGCCATGGCAGAGCCAGGCTGGGGCCGTCGGCCAGTGTGGGGCCTGGGAGGGCATGAGGAAGGCCTCCTGGTGCTCAGCTCCATGGTGCTGGATCCCTGCAGGGCTGTGCACATACAGCCTCCTGGGCCAGACCCAGCCTCTGCACAGGCTCCAGGCCAGGTCTGAGCACCTCAGGCCACCCAGGCACCACAAGAGCTGGGCAGACGCTTCTGGTGACAAGGGCTGCCCAAGGCTCCCCACGCAGCAGGGCCAGGCTCAGTGTGGCTGCCAAGATGGGAGCACGCTGGGTTCACCGGACACAGGCATGGACTTAGGGTCGCTGCCTCAAAGGCAGGGAATTTGTAACAAGGCCCATGCAGGGTCCCTGCCCTCGCCCAATTCTGAGCCATCAGGTTCCACCTCCATGTCCCACCCAACCGACCAGCTTAGTCACATGGGAGACGACGCCCTCACAGTCACCTGACTTCAGCAGCTGGGGATTTAGGAAAAACACCAAATATCACGACAGTCACAATAGAATCATGAGCGTTGGCAGCACTGACCCAGCTACCACCAGGGCTGCCCCACTGTGCAGCCCCCCAGCCTTACCCCAGCTCCCCCAGGGTTGCCTTGCCATGGGCCTCCTCCAGTCCCCCAGGACTGCCCCCTCCTTGGTGCCCATGCAGGCCCCACGGGGCAGTGCCAGGCCCACCCCGTTGCTGGGGTTCTCCTCCGGCCCCTCACTCACTTGTAGAAGTTCCTGTTGACCTTCTTCTCGGCCGGGAAGCCCATCATACCGCAGACCACACGACTGTTCTTGGGGTTCCAGCCCTCGTCGCAGATCTGCGCCCAGCCCTCCTTGTAGCGCACCTCCACCACGCCCTCTGTCACCGGCAGCCGCTTCCTGGCACCCGAGACCACAGGCCGCAGCCTGAGCTCCTCCACCTGGTTCTGCTCAGCCTGGCGGAGGGAGGGAGAGCCCAGTCAGGGCTGCTGAGCTCCACCGGACAGGTCTCAACAGCCTGCTCAGTGCCAGCCTGGCCAGTCCACCAGGTCCAGCCACAGCCCGCCCGGCCCCGCGCCAGCCGCCCCAGGCCCCTGTCCCCCGCCAAACCCACCCAATCCACCCAGCACCAGTGCCGACCTGCCCAACCCTCCCAGCCCACTCAGTGCCAGCCTGCCCAGTGCCAATGACGGGGACGCAGAGACCGCATCAGGCTCAAGAGAACTCGGGAGATGGAGCCTGAGCAGGAGCGAGAGCTGCGGTGGGGCAGGGCAGCCTCAATGTGTGGGCCCCAGGGAGAGGGGTGGTGGCAGCCCTGCTGTGTGGGGGATGGGAGGGGACTGGCAGCCCTGCTGAGTGGGGCATGGGGACGGGGGACTGGCAGCCCCCCTGCCTGGGGCCCAGACCCCAGGGCTGCAGCTACTCACCTCAATGACGTTGGAGTCCACATAGCCCGAGATGTGCTCGTCCTTGCAGATCACGCCAGCGTCCTCCTCGTGGCTGCAGTCACTGTTTCCCCAACCCCGGGACTTGCAGTCCGCGATGCTCTTCTCACTGCCCCCGCAGTTCACATTGTCCAGCCAGACCCGCCCTGCAGAGGCACCAAACCAGGGAGGGGTCACGGACAGGGCTGGGGCTGGGCCGGAGGGGTGTATATAAGGTGTGGGGGGGGTCTTTGGGACGTATGTGGCAGTGCGGGGCAGGTCAATGCAACTCAAAAAGAAGCCAGAAGAAACGTGAATCTCAGCCCCAAAGGGTGATTTCCCGGGGAGCTCCCGGGACAGGGGGTTGCAGCCTGGGGTTTCCCCACCCACAAAAACCAGAGCAGCCTCCTTAGGAGCCACTGCCCTGGAATCCCAGCCCCCCACAGTACCCAGTCCCACAGCCACGGGCGGGGGGGGGGGGGCACTTCACATGCACTGCCCCCTGCCACTGTGTGTGCAAATCTACAGCAACACACACCCAGCCTCACTCCACGTGCACACACACACCCAGCCCCACTCCGCGCACACAGCCCCCTGGCCCACTGTGCACTGTGGCAGAGCTCTGACCTTGATCCCATGGGTCCTGCACTTCTAGGCGGTTTATACTAGCCTCAGTGGCTCACTGTGACCCTCTACGTAGCCTTCTCTCTCTAGGGCCAGCGTTATTGTCTACTGAGCTCTTTTCATCATAGGCCAGCAAGGAGGTTGGTGAGAGAACTCGCACAGTCTCTGCTGTCCCTGAGGGCTTATTTCAGAACAGTTTAGCCTCCTGTCCTGACAGGGACCTGACTTCCGCTCCTAGGAGATGTTCCTGTAGTGGTGGGTTGGGGGGAACCCAGGCCTGCCCTCTACTCTGGGCTCCGGCCCAAGGACCCTAATGGTAGCAACTGTTAGCAGCCAACCTTTCACTGCCAGAGTTGCTTAGAGTCAGGTGGTCACATTAGCTTAATGGCCTCACCTGACTCTGTGCAGGTTAATTGGAGTCAAGTGTTCTCACTAGCCTGGAGCAGCCCCTGCTCTGGTCAGTCAGGGAACAGAAAACTGTTAATCCAGTGGCCAGCGTATCTGTCTTCTGCTATTCTGCTGTACCCAACTGGCCTGAGTCTACACCTATCCCCACTGCATGTGCACCTAGCAGCACTGCACACACAGCCCCTAAACCCACTGCATGCACACACACACCTAGCCCCACTGCTTGCGCACTCAGCTGCACTGCACATATAGCACACAGCCCCCCTGCACGCACATACACAGCCCCCAGCCCACTGCACATGCACACACACCCGGCCCCACCGCACATGCACACACAGACTCACTGCACACGCATCCAGCCACACTGCATACACATCCAGCCGCACTGCACACACACAGTCCCCAGCCCAACTGCGTGAACACACACATTCAGCCCCACTGCATGCGCATCCAGCCACACTGCCCACACACAAAACCCCACAACTGCACACACACATACACAGCCCCTCCGTGCATGTTCACACACACAGCCCCACTGAGCACATACAGCGCCCAACCCATCATATGCACAAACAGCCCCCAGCCCCACTGCACACACACTCCCCCATAAGCTCAGTGACACACACAGTCCCTCGCTCACACACAGCTCCACCATGCGCACCCCCCAACACACATACAGATTCTGGCCCTGGCAGTCAGGGCCACGCCAGCTACAACCCTCACCAATGCCTTTGCCATATTTGGCACTGTGGGCCCAGCCGGTGGCGGCCACGAAGCCAAGGTGGCGGCACAGCACGTGGGCGTTGGCCAGCGTGAAGTCGTCGTCACAGATGGTGCCCCACTCCTCATTGTAGAAGACCTCGATGCGCCCCTCGTTGTGCTTGCGGGGGTACCCAGCCAGGCGGAACTTCAGTTTGGGGCCCTGGCTCTGCGCTGTGGGCGTGGGCCCGGTGCGCTGGGCAGCACACACCCAGAGCCAGGCGCTGCAGAGCAGGGCCAGCAGTTCCTGCCATGCCCAGGCACTGCTGCTTCTCATGGCTGAGACGGCCTGGAAAAAAAGGAAGACGGGGTCAGATGGGCTCCCACGCTCACAAGCAGGGGCACGGCCCCATGGAACAGCAGAGACTTAGGGCCTTGGGGCACGTCTGCACATATGGTGCCGCATGGCCCGGGGAAGGGCCGGACCCATTGGGCCTCGGGGCCAT
The DNA here is from genome assembly GCA_026122505.1 of Aldabrachelys gigantea. Taxonomy (NCBI): domain Eukaryota; kingdom Metazoa; phylum Chordata; order Testudines; family Testudinidae; genus Aldabrachelys; species Aldabrachelys gigantea. Next base: position 148,162,841 of record CM047483.1, read on the forward strand.
CTGCACGCCCGGCGCTGCGTGGCCTGGGGAAGGGCCGGCCCCATCTGCACGCCCGGCGCTGCATGGCCTGGGGAAGGGCCGGTCCCGTCTGCACGCCCGGCGCTGCATGCCCTGGGGAAGGGCTGGTCCTGTCTGCACGCCCGGTGCTGTGCAGCCAGGGGAAGGGCCGGTCCCGTCTGCAAGCCCGGCGCCGCGTGGCCTGGGGAAGGGCCAGCCCCATCTGCACGCCCAGCACCGCGCAGCCTGGGGAAGAGCCAGCCCCGTCTGCACGCCCGGCGCTGCGTGGCCTGGGGAAGGGCCAGTCCCGTCTGCACGCCCGGCGCTGCACGGCCAGGGGAAAGGCCAGCCCCGTCTGCACGCCCAGCACTGCGTGGCCTAGGGAAGGGCCGGCCCCGTCTGCACGCCCGGCGCTGCACAGCCAGGAGAAGGGCCAGCCCCATCTGCATGCCCGGCGCTGCACGGCCAGAAGAAGGGCCAGCCCCGTGGGGCCTCAGGTCACGCCTGCATGTGCAGCGCCGTGCAGCCTGGGGAAGGGCCGGCCCCTTCAGGTCTCGGGGCACATCTGTACATCTGGCTCTTCTCTGCACCCTCTCCAGTTTTTCAACGTCCCTTTTAAAAGGTGGGCTCCAGAATGGGTGCTATATTCCAAGTACCTGCCTCACCACTCCCATATACAAAGGGGAAATGTCCTTGGCGCTCCTACTCACAACTCCCCTGTTATACACCCAGGCACTGCATTAGCCTTTGCCCAGGTATTGCACCAGGAGCTCATTGCTTTGCTTATCCACTATGACCCCTGTATGAAATCGGATTTGCTTGATGAAAGCTACGTACCCACAAAACTAGGTTGAGTGGCATTAATCATATTCATATTCTGTAATTCTTCATTATCTAACTGAATCCTGGATCTGCTTTTCCATTATTTTCCCCAGGACCGATATCAGGCTAACCAGCCTATCCCGTCTGCCCTTACTGAATATTTGCACATTAGCCCTGTTCCTGACTCCTGGACTTTCCCCAGTATTCCAAAATTTATTAAAAATAAACACCACTTGGTCAGAGATCACCACAGCCAATTCTTTTAGGACTCTTGGGTGCAAGTTATCCAGGCCTGCTGACTTTAAAATGTTTATCCTAACATTCAACTTGATGGCATTTCATCATTTGGATATTACACAATAACTTCAGAAGGCAGCATCTCATCAATAGCAGAATCCTATTGATTTTGATGGCAAGCAGAAAAACAGGAAGGTGGAAATGGGGAGCCCACAGAGCACTGGCATGTCATCAGCAGAACCAGCAGCTTTGGCCACCTCTGTAATTGTCTGCAGATCAAGGAACCAGTTGATGTCACCATTGACACTTTCCAGCATAACCACCACCCGGTCAGCTCTGTCCACCCCACAATGCAGTTTACCGTGTTAGAGAGAAATGGAATAAAAAGGAGGAAAGTTAGGGGTGGCAGAGAGCCCCTGGCATGGGAGGGAGAGGGAACAGGGGGACGCAGAGCCCTGGCACAAGGGAGGAGAGGGGCCCCTGGCACAGGGCAGTTGTTTCTGAGCATAGTGCAGGCATGAGGGGCACAGAGGACACTGAGTGGCAGACTCTGATCAGACAGGGCACGGCTGGCTCCCAAAACCTCAACGGCCAGGTTGGCTTTGCAAGAACAGAACCAAAGCCAGCTGGGAGATTGTTTGTGGGCAGTCAGCAGGGCCGGCCGGGTCGCTGTACATACCCATGGAAGGCATCTGCCCCTTCACCAGGCCAGATCATCACTGTGTCTCGCTGACCCTGCAGGATCAGGACTAAAAATGCCGTCGTTCACCTGCAGCTTGCCAGGACACGCCAGCCCTTGCTGCTGGCCGAAAACTCCGGCACTGACATTCCCTGCATCACAGGCTAGGCTGCTGTGTACACATCAGGCCTGTGCTCGTCCCCAGCCGGCCCCTTTGGTCCAGCTCTCCAAAGCCATTAATGGACTCAGTCTGCTCTGGGCTTCGTGATCGGCATCTTCCCAGCAGCTGGGACCTTGGCAACACAGTCCCAGCGCTGCAGAGCTCACAATCTGAACTGCCCAAGGGGGGAGGGGACACAGAGCACCGGGGCAGCTGGGTTTTGTTGGCTCTCTCTCTTTCTCAGCAGAGGTCAGTTGGGTTTATTGACCTTTTAGAGAGTGGAAGGCAGAGAGACTAGGGCATGTTGGGCCCAAACATTCAAACCTTCCAGCATGAGACCCCAGCCAGCTCAGCCAAAGGGGCTGCCGAAACGGGGGAGCAGAGGCACTAGCTCACTCATCATGGAAATATTGGTGGTGGGGGTGGGTGTCAACACCATGTAAACTCACAGAGGCAAGAGTGGGACCCAGAGGGGCTGCTGAAGCAGCCACTGCAGCACCCAGGATCTGGCCAGGGAACAGATAGGAACCACTGGGACCCCCCCCTTCCCCAGCCTGGAACAATCTCCCCCTTCCCCACCCCAGCTGAGCCTCAGTAGCTCCCCTTTCTCCCCTGTTCACAGCAAACTGTCCTCTGCCTTCCCCCCACTAGCAAGGGCAGAGGTCTGAAAAGAGACAGGAGCAGAAACATAGTCCAGCATGCAGAGACAGCAGATGTTTCAGTTCTGTATTTGGAAAGAAGCAGAGTGAGGTTTCCACATCTTGCAGGGATAACGAAATGCTCGAGTCCATCGGTACCAGGGAGGGTGTTAAACAGCAGCTGCTACAAATAAACAGCTTTGCAATGGCCGAAGCGGATAACTTGCACCCACAGCGTATGAAAAGCATTGGCCCAGGAGCTCTCTGAATCACTAGATATTTTTCAACTTGGCTGGGAACAAAGGAAAATTCTGTGGGACAGAGCTCATGGTGCACCAGAATTTAAAAGGGGTACATGGGGTGACCTGGGTTACTACAGGCCTGATGGCCTGACATTGGTCCAGAATAAAATCATGGCCACGCTGATATGGGAGGCAGCGAGTCAAGAATGAAGATGGCAGCACAAGTGATGCCAGTCACCAGGGGTGTATGGAAAATGGGTCTCGTCAAAAACTTGATATTGTTTTTAATGAGTCCCACGTTGGACTGATAAGAGAAATGTGTTGTCATAACAGACAGACTTCTGGAAGGCATTTGACTTTATCCCATGTGACAATCTGATAAAAAGATCAGCACTACACAAAATCACTGTAGCCCATAGTAAATGGATTAAAATTGGTTACCTGCTAGAGATAAAATGTAACGGTGAATGGAGAAGAGTCACCCAGTGGGGGTGTTTCTGCGGGGGTCTTAACAGGGATCTGTTCTTGACCTGATGCTTTTCGATATCTTTATCCATGATTTGGAAGAAAATATAAAACCATCCAAGGGGTGTTTTCTCTCTCTGGGGAACAGGCTGTAACTCTCACCCCGTCCGAAGGACGTTTACTCTCTGGGTGAATTCAGCAAACCAGCAAGGAGAAACCGGACACACAAATTCTAGTTTTCATAACACCCTCGCTCTGCACCCACCCATTGGCGGCCTGCAGGATTTCCTCCTGAGACCCTCAGCACCTAGGGTGACCAGATGTCCCGATTTTTGGGTCCTTTTCTTATATAGACTCCTATTACCCCCCACCCCCATCCCAATTTTTCACACTTGCTGTCTGGTCACCCTATCAGCACCCCAGGACAGGCCTCTGTCACATGACCTGAAGGAATCATAGACTTCAAGGTCAGAAGGGACCATTACAATCATCTAGGCTGATCTCCTGCACGACGCAGGCCACAGAATCTCACCCACCCACTCCCATATCAAACCTGTGTCTGAGCCATTGAAGTTCTCAAATCATGGTTTAAAGACCTCAAGTGGCAGAGAATCCTCCAGCAAGTGACCCGTGCCCCATGCTGCAGAGGAAGGCGAAAACCCCCCAGGGCTTCTGCCAATCTGCCCTGGAGGAAAATTCCTTCCCGACCCCAAATATGGCGATCAGCTAAACCCTGAGCATGTGGGCAAGACTCACCAGCCAGCACCCAGGAAAGAATTCTCTGTAGTAATTCAGATCTCACCCCATCTAACATCCCATCACAGATCATTGGGCATATTTACCGCTAGTAGTCAAAAAGACCAATTAATTGCCAGAATTAGGCTATCCGATTATAACTATTGATCCCTAGGAGAGCAGCCACAGAGGGGGACGTGACACATTTTGCCAGTCAGTCACACACCTCTGTTAGAGAGCAAGACTCCTGAGCTCTAATCCTGGCTCAGGGAGGGTAGCATTGCCCTGTGGTTAGAGCAGCAGCGGCCAAGTAGTGTGGCCAAGCAGCTGAGAGCTGCCCCCTGGCTTCAGCTCTGCCAAAAGTGCCGCTGTGCAGCGTCTTGGTACCTCATCAGTAAGATGGTCTGAGCTGCAACTGCCCTTGCGCAGGGTCTGAGTCCTCACTCAGTGCAAGGCACTGCACAGAAACATGGACAGCAGCCACACAGGGGCTCCCGGGTCCCAGCCCAGTGCCCCTTGCTGCAGGATATTGGGCGGGAAGTCCCCCGCTCCAGTGCGGCACAGCAGGACAGGCAGCCCCATCACATGACATATGCAGCAGTCCAAACAACCCAGCCCCCCTGAGAACTCTGCTTGGAGCACACCAGGGCAGGGAGGGCACAAGGAAAGAGACGAGGCAAGACCTGAGCACTGGCCAGGGGCTGGATTCTGCAGGGCTGAGAGGATCGGGGATGCCAGGAAGGGGCGCCAGCACTCTGGCACCAGAAGGTTAGATAACCTGAGGAGGGAACAGGCCATGGGAGGCAGCACCTGGACTTTGCACTTCCTGCCTCAATTCAGGGCCCCCTGGCTGTGGAAGGCTCTTCCTCGCACTCAGCCGAGTTCTGTCAAGGCCGGGGGAGAAGAGGGTGTTGCTGAGAGGGGTACGACATGCTGGCTGAGGCAGGGCGCTGGGCTGGTCCCCTCATGAGCGGACAGCTCCAGATACTGGCAGGCAGCACATTTACAATGCAAGGAAACATATTTCACCCAACATGTAATCAGCCTATGGAACTCTCTGCCACAAAGTATTGCTGAGGCCGAGATCTTTTCAGGAGTCGCACAAGGCTCAGGCATTTGCAGGGACAATGGAGCCACGCAGAGTTACACTGGAGAACACCAAAAATTCAGCCAGGCCGTAACCTTCCAAGGTACAAACTGCCCAGCCCGCTCGGCTGGTGCCTCCCACCTGGGGCAGGCTGCTCAGGAGGGGCTGCCGGTGGATGCAGCTGCTAGTGTCAGGAGCTGTCATACAGGAGCCTAGTGTGTGATCCCGCCTGGCCGCTCCTGCGGCTCAGGAACCCGGGTCGCCTACTCCGGCCAGAGACAACGTTTCCTCTGACTGGGGTTGTGTGTGACGGGTCCCCGCCCAGAGCAGGACATTTGATCCACCCCACACCGAGCCAGACGTGCCTGCCTCCCCCGCATGAACGGGCCTCAGAGACTTCGGGGAAAAGGCTCGGAAGGACTGACAGGCTTTACGCAAACAGCAGGGAGGGAGTTAAGACAGCCCAGCTCCCTGCGACTGCTCAGGAAACCTCAGGAATTTACTAACAGCGCCAATGAATGGGCAGGCTGCGTGCAGGGCCCAAGGCCACCTCCTCGCAGGGGAACGGGGCCAGGAGCGGGGGTGGGAAGGGGGTTAACGCTGCCAGCTAGGGGAATGAGAGGCCTTGCAGAATCCAGGGGTAGGGACAAGGATGGGGGCTCAGCAATCCCCCCACACCTCTACGCTGGCCCCTGCTCAGACCCTCCCCACAGCTGTCCCCTTGCCTGGGGGCTCAGGGAGTCTTCCACCCGCACTAGCACTGGGGAGTGTCCCTGGGCAGCTGGGGCCAAGCCCTGCAGAGCTCAGTGTGGACATGGCCTGCTCTGCTCTGCCATCTCTGTTGACAGCGCCCCCGGCCCTCTGCCCTTCCTCTCCCTCACGCGCTCATGCAGGCCATGGCCAAACCCTACCTCCTCTTCCTGTTGTTTGCCTCCCTCGTCCCATCCCCTCCTGCTGGGACACCCCCTCTCCCCACCGTGCTCCCCTTTCCCCCGCACCAAGCCTGTGGCCCTTGGTCCCTGTGGTCAGTGTGCGCTTCTGGAACAGCGGCCTGTCTCGACATCAACCACTGAGCTGCTCGTGCAGGTGTCGCTGTGCCCGGGCAGAGCCAGAGTCTGAGCAGGGATGTGGGCTCCAACCCCTGCTTGGCAGCCCAGCTCCTCATGGCTGGGTTGGCACAGGGCCAGTTAGCACTCAACCTGCTACCCAGACACGCTCATCAACAGTGAGACTGAGCCGGCCTGGAGCTAAGTCAGTGCTGGTCACATTTTCAGAGGCGTGGGAAATGACAATGGGGAGGGGTCCGTTCTACAGAGCTGACTGTGGTGGCTGGTACAGTGGGCGAACAGCATGCACTTTAATACAGTCACAAAGGATGTAGGTCATGCATATGGCAAGGCCACGTCCAGGAATGCAGCAGCACTGGTGCAAACCAACTGAGCGCAAGCTCCCCGTGGGGCACTCTGGTAAGAGAAAGGACATGATCCTGCAATGCAGAGTGAGGAGCAGGGAGGTGGTGTCACCTTTGTATACAGCATTACGAGACCATCACAGGGCACGGCCTCCAGTACCAGTGCCCACGCTCCAGGAGGTATGTGGACCACTAGGTAAGGGATGAGAGAAGAGCTACAGGAACAACGTGAGGTCTGGCAAACCAGCCCTGCAGCAAGACACTGAAGCAGCTCAATCCAAGCGTAGGCTAAGGGGTGAATTGGCCTTGTCTGCAAGTTCAAATCCCAGAGTCCAATTGTTCCCTCCTGAAATGATGCTGCAGAGAGCAGGAAAGTCCCCACTGACTGACCGTTTGGCAGCACTGGTGCTGTGAGCAATGCAGCTTGTGGGGCTGGCAGCTGACCTGGCTGCCAGGACACACTTCCTGCTAATACAGAGTCTGGGGCAGGGATGGAGCCAGGTGCATTGGGGGAACCAGTGGTGGTGACATTCCCGGGTGGCACCAGGAAGAGCTGCGGCCCTACATAGGGCAAAGACAAACTCCGGGGCCCCAGGGCCAGACACAGCTTGGGAAAGGCAGCTGGAGAATCTTTAGGAGCTCTGGCAGTCCTTCTCCAGTGGTCAGGCCCCAGCAGAGCTCTACCTGCGCAGAAGTCCTGCCTACAGTTCGCCGCAGCTGCCCTCCTTCATTCCACGTGTCCACAACGGGTTTGCGGCTCGAGCCAGCCCAACCTCCGCAAGGGGGCCACAGCCGGGTCAGGTGCTCAAACAGTTCTGGTCTCTCCTGCCGATTGGGGGGCCTGGCGGGAAGAGCGACTGACAGCCACGTCTGCGCTCTCCGAGTAACACCAGGGCTGGGGGGCGCCCGTGCTATCTCACCCTCCACGTCCCTTCCCTCTGGGGAGCTGAGCAGAGGTCAGTGCTGCAGCTGGGCCTCTAGGGCAGGCAGTTTGGTAGTGCCAGTGCCAGTCAGAGCCAGGGGCACCATTCTGTCCACTACAGACACGAGTCCGTGTGCATGCGAGGGGTGGGGCTGGCACCAGTCCCTGCGAGCCCCTGGCAAACAGATGCAGTGCAGGGGAGGAAGTGCGGCCAAGGCAATCCTGTGGAAATAGGGTATTTCTGGGGGCTCCCAAGCGTGCGTTGGGGACAGGGCCAAGCCCACAGCCCTGGAACAGGGGAGGACACAAGCCGCTGCCCTGGCATTATCACAGGGATGTCTGGCCACCAGGGTCTAGCCTAGGCAGCAGAGAATCCTGTGGCACCTTATAGACTAACAGACGTTTTGGATCATGAGCTTTCTGCTCCAGGAGCACGTTGCCCAGGGCCCTGCTCTCTGTCTGAGCTCCCCACTGCATACAGAGCCCAGCCTGCTGCCAAGCCCCCAAGGTATCTAGGTTCCCAAGAGATGCCTGTGGTCATGATAACAGCCACATCACCAGGACAATGAACTGGTCGCCCCACAGGGGACAGCTGGGGGCTCATGACAATAGAAGACAGAACTGTCCCAAGAGCCTGCCTTGGCCTCTGGAACTCACTGCCACAGGATATGCTCCAAAGCTCAGCTCTGTGCCTGAGTTCCCTTGCAAGAGCCCCTCGCTCACACATGCTGGCTGAGCCTGGGGTACAGCCCCTTTTCCAGCCCCGCTCACACCAGCACTCCCTCTACAGGTGTGCCAAGCCACCCGGCTGATCCGGGCAAAAATTCCCATCTAGGCACCGGCTGCAGCCCCAGGCAAGTGCAATCGCAGCCCAGGAGCCCGTGACCCATTCCGAGGTGAACAGCTTCCCTGCGCTGTGACAGCTGCAGCAGGTGTGATCAGGTAACAACCATATAGCCCTATGGAACTCAGCCCCATGGAAAGAGCATGGCAGGCAGGGGAGACTGTGGCCCACCAGCTTCAGCCCCACTGGGAGGGAGGGGTCAGGGCCAGTTTTGGCTCTATTGGGGAATGGGGGGGGCAGTCATGGCCCCGCCAGGGCTGGAGGTGTTTCATTAGCAGCTGGTGATGCTGCAGGGAGGCAGGCAGGGCTGAGAGGCCAGTGTTACACACAGCAGCCAAATTGGGGCTTGCTGGGCCAGGGCACAGCCTGGCCCTTTCCATCAGTGGGGGCTGCTCCCATAAACATGGAAGCCCCAGAGCCAGCAGCCTGGATTACTCTCTAAGATACACCTGGCTCCTCTATGCACCCTTTCATTTCCAGAGCTCCAACGAGCTTTCTAAGGGCAGGGGAATGGGAGATAGCACCTGCTCCACAGAGGCAGTGACAGGCAGGACTCATCCGCCATGAGGAGAGAACCCAGGAGTCCTGGCTCCCAGCCCTGCTGCTCTCACCACTAGACCCCCACTCCCCTTTCAGAGCCAGGGATAGAACCCAGGTGTCCTGGCTCCCAGCCCTGCTGCTCTCATCACTAGACCCCACTCCCCTTTCAGAGCCAGGGATAGAACCCAGAAGTCCTGGCTCCCAGCCCTGCTGCTCTCACCACTAGACCCCCACTCCCCTTTCAGAGCCAGGGATAGAACCCAGGAGTCCTGGCTCCCAGCCCTGCTGCTCTCACCACTAGACCATTCCTCCTTGCTTGGTACTGTAACCTCCTCCCCAGCACAAATTCTCTTTCACTCTGGCCCTTGGCTCAGCAGACTATAACATGAGGTGTAGGGCCGGTGCAAGCATTTAGGCGACCTATGCTGTCGCCTAGGGCACTAGGATTTGGGGGGCAGCATTTTCTTTGGCAGTGACCACGGCGGCCGGATCTTTGGCTGCCCCAGCTGCGGCCGGCATTTAGGTGGAGGGAGCCGGGACAGGGGAGTGCAGGGAGGGCCGACTGCAGCAAGTAAGGAGGGCGGCACGCAGGGGAACTCCCTGCCCCAGCTCACCTCTGCCCCGCCTCCTCCCCGAGCATGCCGTGGCTGCTTCACTTCTCCCACCTCCCACGCTTGCGGTGCCTGCCTGGGAGGCGGGAAAAGTGAAGCGGCCATGGCGTGCTCGGGGTGGAGGTGGAGCAGAGGTGAGCTGGGGCGGGGGGGGGGTGTCTCAGGGTGGAGGGTGGGGAGCTGCCACAAAGGGGGCGCCTCAGAGCGGAGCGGGGGAGCTGCCGTGGGGGGGGGGACTCCTCAGGATGGAGGGGGGGAGCTGCCATGGGGGGGGGGGGCTCAGGGTGGGGGCAGGCACAAGGTGGAAGTTTTGCCTAGGGCGCAAAATATCCTTGCACCGGCCCTGACGAGGGGCTGGAGCACAACTCCAGCCTGTGCTGTGAGCTCTGCCCTTCATCTGGAGGCACAGAGCCCAGCAGGCAGAGCTGGGGCCCTCTCGATGAAGCACCCCCCAAGGATGAGAGACCACCAGCCATTCAAGCTGCTGACTTCTGCTCCTTTCCCGAAGCTGCTGCTGCCCCCCCTCGAGGTTGGGGAGTTCAGTGCAACCAGAGTACCTCTGCCCCCTGCAGGCCCCAGTGCCCCCACGGGTACCAGAGTCAGGGAGGAGGGATGCCCAGGGCACGGCAGGTGTGGGGGATGCCAGCACGGCCCTTGGCTGGCTGGGGCAGGTTCTTGGGGTCCGCTTGGGGCTTTGAGAACTGCAACAGGCAGCTTGTTTGCAAAAAATGATCTAGACGGAATGTGCAGACACTTGGACAGCTGCAACCGTCTGCAAACTCCACTGCGAGTTGCTGTCAGCCAGCCCCAGACGGCTGCTGGGCACAGCACTGCCAAGTGCTACCAGGGCACAGGCTGCTCCATTTGGCTTACCCGGCGTAGGGTGACCAGACGGCAAGCATGAAAAATCAGGACAGGGAGTGGGGGGGTAATAGGAGCCTATATAAGAAAAAGACCCAAAAATCAGACTGTCCCTATAAAATAGGGACATCTGCTCACCCTAACCCAGGGACATGGACCCTGCCCCGCTAGCCACCGCTCACCTTACCAAATGCTGCTGCAGCAGAGGTCTGAACCCAACCAGAGGCAGAACTGGGGCTGACTCTCCCCTGGAGGATAAAAGGAGCTCCCCCTCCTCCACACACTCTGTCCTGGGTCCACCCTTCCCTCCCACCCTCATCACACAGGCTCCTCCAGGAGCTGCAGCAAATTCCAGAGTCTGTGGAAATTCTGAGTCCCCTTCGGAGGTTTATAAATTACAGCTCAGCAAACAAGCTGCTGGCGGCCAGGAGCGCTAGGCAGCCAACCCAAGGCACGACAGCTACACAACCGCTGCCCTGCACAACGCCCTCATCTACACCACGCTCAACAAACAGGCCCTTGAGCTGCAAGAACCCTGTGCAGGCCCAGCGGAGCATCCAGCACCCCCAGCAACACAACCACAGCACAGGGTACAGGGCCCTCCTCCCTCACACACACCATAAGTGACCTGAACTGCACAAGCCCAAGTATTACACATCCCTCCCCAGCGCACACCCCCAGCCCCTAGCTACTGTGCAGACAACTCCCGTGCTGCACACACCTCTGGCCGCACACTGTGTCCCCACTGCCCAGCACTCCCCCAACTACACAACGCACACGGCTGCCACACAACCCAACTCCATTCTGGCACACACAGTCCATGGCCCCTCAACACACAACCCCCCCGCCGGGAGCTCGGTGGGCTCCGATACCGCGGCGATGGGCACCAGCACAGGACGGCAGCGCCTGGCTAACGCGGAGCCCGAGCAGCTCCCCCGGCGGGCGTTACCTGGCGCGCCCCTGGCCCGGCCGGGCGGCGCTGCGGGCGAAGGGCTGCGGGGCTGCTCCGCGGGGCCTGCGCTCGCTGCTGGGTGGGGCCAGCTCGGCCCCTCTCCCCGCCCCCGAGCCCTGCGGAGAGCGGCCGCCCGCCCGCCCGCCAGCGCGGGGGCCCCCAGGAGGGACCGGCCCGGCCCGGCCCAGCCGCACCCCCGCCCCCGCCAGGTCCGCACCGCGGCCTCTGGGCGCTGCAGGAACCGGCCTCAAACCCCATCGCTACCGGGAGGGCTCAGGTCGGACCCCGAGGCGAGGGCCGGGCGCGTTGGGGGCCGTCAGCCTCACCGACCCCACCCCGGGCAGGGGCCGGGCGTGTTGGGGTGTCAGCCCCACAGACCCCACCCCGGGCGGGGGCTGGGTGTGTTGGGGGGTCAGCCCCACTCTGGACAAGCCCTGCATATGGAATTCCCCTCTGATGGGGCTGAGGGCTCTGCACTTCTGCTTCCGCTGGAGTTTGACTGTCCCTCATCACTGTAGGGTCCAAGCGCCCCAGTCCTGCCGGGGCCCCTTCACTCCACGAGCATCTGGTAACTGGGGCCCCTCCCAGATGAGGAGGGAGGGCTTAGGCTCCCCACCAGGCCTGGCAGGGGGCACAGAAGTGTCCCCCAGGTGGGGGGTTGCTACCCCCAAGACGCCCCAGTGTGAGCGCTGAGGCCTTTTTCTACAGTTAAGCAACAGCGGCCACAGCAGGGCAGCAGCCCTGCGCTAAGAAGCAGAAAATCACATCTTCACATTCCATGTAATATCTCTTGAGATGTTCCTGTCCTGAGAACACCCAGCGTCACCTTCTCAGGACCCACTATCACTAGCTAAAGAGACAGATCGTCAGAGGTTTAGGGAAAACGTTTGATGCATTTTGTCTGGCAAGGAACCACTTCTCAACAGCTGTGATTGTGAAATCACTACTTCCTTACTGTTTTGTCTTTATGGTCCCCACCAGGGCCGGCTTTAGGAACTGTGGGGCCCAATTCGAATACCCGGCGGCGGTCTGGGTCTTCGGCATCACTTCGGCGGTGTGGGGGTCCTTCACTCAACCCGGCCCCCCCGCTGCCGAAGTGCCACCGAAGACCCTGACCGCCACCAGGTGTATAAAAAAAATTAAAAAGATGCCTCAGGCACGGGGCCTCCGTCCCGGGGAATCAGCCTAAAGCTGGCTCTGGTCCCCACTTCTCTGCAGTTTGTATGGTCTCTCTGGTTCTTTGATTGTTTCTGTCTGTTACATCATTAACTGCAAGATTTGAATCAACTAAGGTGGTGGGTGTGACTGGGCAAAGAAGTGTTTTGTAATGGGCTGGGATGGGTGAAAAACACTCTTTTGTAGGACTTTAGTTTGCAATGACTGGTTACAGTGCAGCTAAGCAGGACTCAAATTTCACTATATCAACTGGGCTCCAAAAGGAGGCTGCCAGACCTCAACATCCTGCCAACTACGTTGTGTAGAAGCTGGGGCCCCAGATGACCTGATCCTGACTGGCCAGCAGGAAAAGTTTGTCTGCCTTATTGGGAGTGGTGTGCATTATCTGCTTAGCGTGCCTATTCTGTTTAGGAAAAGGTTAATAACTAGAAGTTAAGGATATTACTGTGCAGGGCTCTTGCACTGGTAAAAGGCCCTGCAGAAGATGATGCTCTGAGCCCTGGGAACTGGGAAAGGATGCGGATGCCTACATTAACCCATGGAAGGGTAAAGGTGGGGTGCCCTAGAGTGTAACAACAGGGCTCCCAGTGCCCTCGCCCCACTTCTATCCCCTCACCCTAGTTTAAATGCTTCTTCCCCCAGGGGTTTTCTAACGGCTGTACCAGTTTGTCTGGGCGAGCGAGTCTCTTTCTTTTCATTCTGAAAACCCCTGCTCTGTGGCGCTATGTAAGTAACAATGAAACTCACTGTCATTCACTGCAACAGGGTCAATCACAGAAGCAACCAAGAGAGACGGGGTCATGTTCCCAGAGTGCCAGGACCCATTCCTAGCACATGTTGGCCAGTTGCCAAAGCCCTGTGATTCATTAGTAGAACTCAGGGGAGGGAGAGCCCAGGGCTGGGACAGCAGGGGGCTGTGGTGGGTCAGGATTGGGGGCACTGGCAGAGCTGGGGCAGGGATCCCAGGGCTGGGATAGCAGGGGGCTGTGATGGGTCAGGATTGGGGGCACTGGCAGAGCTGGGGCAGGGATCCCAGGGCTGGGACAGCAGGGGGCTGTGGTGGGTCAGGATTGGGGGCACTGGCAGAGCTGGGGCAGGGATCCCAGGGCTGGGGTAACAGGGGGCTGTGGTGTGTCAGGATTGGGGACACCAGCAGAGCTGGGGCAGGGATCCCAGGGCTGGGACAGCAGGGGGCTGTGGTGGGTCAGGATTGGGGGCACTGGCAGAGCTGGGGCAGGGATCCCAGGGCTGGGACAGCAGGGGGATGTGTTGGGTCAGGATTGGGGGCACTGGCAGAGCTGGGGCAGGGATCCCAGGGCTGGGGTAACAGGGGGCTGTGGTGGGTCAGGATTGGGGGCACTGGCAGAGCTGGGGCAGGGATCCCAGGGCTGGGACAGCAGGGGGCTGTAGTGTGTCAAGATTGGGGGCACTGGCAGAGCTGGGGCAGGGATCCCAGGGCTGGGATAGCAGGGGGCTGTGGTGTGTCAGGATTGGGGGCACTGGCAGAGCTGGGGCAGGGATCCCAGGGCTGGGGTAACAGGGGGCTGTGGTGGGTCAGGATTGGGGGCACTGGCAGAGCTGGGGCAGGGATCCCAGGGCTGGGGTAACGGGGCTGTGGTGGGTCAGGATTGGGGGCACTGGCAGAGCTGGGGCAGGGATCCCAGGGCTGGGACAGCAGGGGGCTGTGTTGGGTCAGGATTGGGGGCACTGGCAGAGCTGGGGCAGGGATCCCAGGGCTGGGATAGCAGGGGGCTGTGATGGGTCAGGATTGGGGGCACTGGCAGAGCTGGGGCAGGGATCCCAGGGCTAGGACTGCAGGGGGATGTGGTGGGTCAGGATTGGGGACACCAGCAGAGCTGGGACAGGGATCCCAGGGCTGGGGTAACAGGGGGATGTGTTGGGTCAGGATTGGGGGCACTGGCAGAGCTGGGGCAGGGATCCCAGGGCTGGGACAGCAGGGGGCTGTGTTGGGTCAGGATTGGGGGCACTGGCAGAGCTGGGGCAGGGATCCCAGGGCTGGGATAGCAGGGGGCTGTGGTGGGTCAGGATTGGGGGGTAACAGGGGGCTGCAGATCAGGACTGATGGACAGGATGGGGGACTCTGTCCTGGGAAGCAGTGACTGAAAAGGACTTGGGGATCATGGTGGATAACCAGCTGAACAGGAGCTCCCAGAGTGATGCTGTGGTTAGAAGAGCTGATCTGATCCTGGGACCCAGGGCCAATCTCAGATAGAGGTAGCACAGTTACAACCCATACCTATCGGCTACGGCCTCCCTGGTCTGACCTCGGAGCCTTCACACCGTGCACTTCCCCTTGGTGAGTCCACCTGGACAGGACCCCTGGGGAAGCCAGAGGGCCCTGCACCCCAACTCTGCAGGCTGTGACTCTCAGCTAGTGTGTAGCACAGAAGGTTTATTAGCTGACAGGAATACAGCATGGAACAGAGCTTGTTAGCACAGAAATCAGTAACTTTCAGCCAAGTCTATCTTGGGGGGACCCCGGGCCAGATGCCCTGGACTTCCCCCTCTGAGTCCCAAACAGGAGACTGGCCAGTTTCCAGCAACACAATCTCCAACATACCATTGCCCCTCCTCCTGGTCTTTGTCTCGCTTCCCCAGGCAAAGTGTCACCTGGTCACATCCGCCTCCTGGGTCTCAGGTTACCAAGGGCATCATCCATCACTTATGTCCAGGCAGCTGGAGCCGCCTCACCTATCCCTGAGGGTCTCAGCAAAAGTCACAGACCCTTATTCTCACCACCTAGGCATTGGTGCAATACAGAGGGAAACTGAGGCACACACAGTATTCTTGCAAAACAGTAAGACTCATACAGGCTTGTGTACAACATCATAAGGAGGAAAAACCCACTTCGTCACACCCTCTGAAGCATCTGGTCCCAGCCGCTGCCAGAAGACAGGATGCTGGGCTAGATGGATCATTTGTCTGACCCAGTGCGGCCGTTCTTATGGATCAATCACTACACTCTCGAATGAACTCAGACAGAAAAATGATAAAAGACAAAAACATCCTATCACCCACGGGCAAATACTTTTCACAAAATGACTGCTTCTTGGAGCAGCTAGTCCGGGAACCCACAAGAGGGGAGCAATTCTTGATTTAGTCATAAGTGGAGCACAGAATCTGGTCCAAGAGGTGAATATAGCTGGACTGCTTGGTAATAGTGACTATATCATAATAAAATTTAAGATCCCAGTGGAGGGGGGGAGGGGACACCACAGCAGCCCACAACTGTAGTATTTAATTTCAGAAAGGGGAACTACACAGAAATGAGGAAGTTAAACAGAAATTAAAAGGTACAGCGCCAAAAGTGAAATACCTGCAAGCTACATGGCAATTTTTAAACATAGCCTCTGTTCGTCAGAGGATGGAGATGGATGGCAGGAGAGAGATCACTTGATCATTGCCTGTGAGGCTCACTTCCTCTGGAACACCTGGCATTGGCCACTGGGCTAGATGGACCTTTGGTCTGACCTGGTACGGCCGTTCTTATGTTCTTATACCATAATAGAGGCTCAATTTAAATGTAGACCCCAAATTAAAAAACATAGTAAGAGAACCAAAAAAATGCTACCGTGGCTAAACAACAAAGTAAAAGAAGCAGTGAGAGGCAAAAAGGCATCCTTTAAACATTGTAAGTTTGAATCATAGAATATCAGGGTTGAAAGGGACCTCAGGAGATCATCTAGTCCAACCCCCTGCTCAAAGCAGGACTAATCCCCAAGCAGACTTTTGCCCCAGATCCCTAAATGGCCCCCTCAAGGATTGAGCCCAGAATCCTGGGTTTAGCAGACCAAAGCTCAAACCATTGAGCTATCTGTCCCCCTAGTGAGGAAAATAGAAGCGAACATAAACTGGCAAATGAAGTGTAAAAATATAATTAGGAAGGTCAAAAATGTGAAGAACAGCTAGCCAAAGACTCAAAAAATAACAGCAAAAATATTTTAAAGTACATCAGAAGCAGGAGGCCTGCTAAACAACCCAGTGGGGCCACTAAACAATCGAGATGCTAAAGGAGCAGTCAAGGAAGATAAGGCTGTTGCCAAGAAACTAAATTAATTCTTTCCATTGGTCTTCACGGCTGAGGATGTGAGGGAGATTCCCAAACCTGAGCCATTCTTTTTAGGTGGCAAATCTGAGGAACTGTCCCAAACTGAGGTGTCATTAGAGGAAGTTTTGGAACAAATTGATAAACAAAACAGTAATAAGCCTCAAGGACCAGATGGTATCACCCAAGAGTTCTGGAGGACCCCAAATGTGAAATTGCAGAGCTACTAACTGTAGTTTGTAACCTATCGTTTAAATCAGCTTCTGTACCAGATGACTGGATGATTGCAAATGTGATGCCAATTTTTAAAAAAGGGTCTAGAGGAGATCCCAAAAATTATAGGGTGCTAAACCTAACTTCAATACTGGCAAACTGGTTGAAATTATAGTAAAGAACAGAATTATCAGACACCTAGATAAACACTATTTGTAGGGGGAAGAGACAACATGGTTTTTGTAAAGAGAAATCATGCCTCACCACTTGTCAGAGGATTTTGTGAAGGCCAAGGCTATAACAGGCTTCAGGAAAGAACTAGATAAGTTCATGGAGGATAGGTCCATCAATAGCTATTAGCCAGGATGGACAGAGATGGTCTCCCTAGCCTCTGTTTCTTTCCTGGGTGCTGGCTGGCGAGTCTTGCCCACATGCTCAGGATTTAACTGATCACCATATTTGGGGTCGGGAAGGAATTTTCCTCCAGGGCAGATTGGCAGAGGCCCCGGAGGTTTTTCACCTTCCTCTGCAGCATGGGGCATGGGTCACTTGCTGGAGGATTCTCTGCAGCTTGAGGTCTTCAAACCACGATTTGAGGACTTCAGTAACTCAGACATAGGTTAGGGGTTTGTTACTGAAGTGGATGGGTGAGATTCTGTGGCCTGCATTGTGCAGGAGGTCAGACTAGATGATCATAATGGTCCCTTCTGACCTTAAAGTCTATGAGTCTATGTTTGCCAGAAGATGGGAATGGGTGACAGGGGATGGATGACTTGATGATTCCCTGTTCTGTTCATTCCCTCTGGGACACCTGGCACTGGCCACTGTGAGAAGACAGGATACTGGGCTAGATGGACCTTTGGTCTGACTCAGTAGGGCCATTCTTATGTTCTTATGAGCATGTGAACAAGAAAGACTTTGACAAGGTCCTTCACCATACGCTTTTAAGCAAAGTAAGCTGTCATGGGATAACAAGGACAGTCCTCTCATGGATTGGTAACTGGTTAAAAGATAGGAAACAAAGGGTAGGAATAAATGGTCAGTTTCCAGAATGGAGAGAGGTAAATAGTGGTGCCACCCACGGGTCTGTATTGGGACCAGTGCTGTTCAACATATTCATAAATGACCTGTGTGACGTTATTGCTATAAACTGGGACCATATAGAACATGGGTTGCAACCAAGGTCCTGTAGTGGCACCAGATCTTATGTAAAGGGGGTCATATAAGGTGTCTAAGACCAGGTTATGGGTTACTGGTTATGATTATGCTGTCTGTATGTCTGTATCTTTTTTGTAGTTGAAGTTATGAATATTGGCTGTATACTGTCTGTATTTCGAACTTGTGTTGTGTTACTGGGTAACACCCCAGACAAGTTGGTGTCAGCTCAGCTTAGCCTGCTTGATGGCCCATTAAGGACCATTAGCTACACAACTGACCCATTGAGAAGAGGCGGATACGCCTTGTGACTCAGCAGGGTGCAGAAACTGGCCTATGTGACTGCAGACTCCATTTTGCTGTAACTTTCCACAGTAGGAACAAAGGAGTGTTCTTACACCTGGAAAAGTCTATATAAGGCGAAGGCTTCATCTCCATCTTGTCTTCAGTCCTGCTTCTTACCTCTGGAGGGACTTTGCTACAAGCTGAAGCTCTACACAAGGGACTGAACGACCCATCCCAGCTGGGGATGTATTCCAGAGACTTGATTTGAACCTGCAGTTCATTCCATGACTGCTACAAGCCTGAACCAAGAACTTTGCCATTACTATATGGAATTGATTCCATTTAACCAATTCTAGCTCTCATCTCTATCTTTTTCCTTTTATGAATAAACCTTTAGATTTTAGATTCTAAAGGATTGGCACCAGCGTGATTTGTGGGTAAGATCTGATGTGTATATTGACCTGGGTCTGGGGCTTGGTCCTCTGGGATTGAGAGAACCTTTTTCTTTTACTGGGGTGTTGGTTTTCATAACCATTCATCCCCAGGACGTGTGGGACTGGTGGTGATACTGGGAGACTGGAGTGTCTAAGGAAATTGCTTGTGTGACTTGTGGTTAGCCAGTGGGGTGAAACCGAAGTCATTTTTGTCTGGCTGGTTTGGTTTGCCTTAGAGGTGGAAAAACCCCAGCCTAGGGCTGTGACTGCCCTGTTTGAGCAATTGGTTCTGAATTGGCACTCTCAGTTGGGTCCTGCCAGAACCGCATCTTCACAACCTGGGAAAAGGGTAAACAGTGAGGTGGCAAAATTTGCAGGTGATACTAAACTAGTCAAGATAGTTAAGTCCCAGGCAGACTGTGAAGAGTTAAAAAGGGATCTCACAAAACTGGGTGACTGGGTAACAAAATGGCAGATGAAATTGAATGTTGATAAATGCAAATTAATGCACACTGGAAAACATAATCCCAACTATACATACAAAATGATGGGGTCTAAATTAGCTGTTACCACTCAAGGAAGATCTTGGAGTCATTGTGGATAGTTCTCTGAAAACATCCACTCAATGTGCAGTGGCAGTCAAAAAAGCTAACAGAATGTTGGGAATCATTAAGAAGAGGATAGATAATAAGACAAAATATCATGTTGCCTCTATAAATCCATGGTATGCCCACATCTTGAATACTGTCTGCAGATCTGGTTGCCCCATCTCTGAAAAGATGTATTGGAATTGGAAAAGGTTCAAAAAAGGGCTACACAAATGATTAGGGGTATGGAACAGCTTCCATATGAGGAGAGATTAATAAGACTGGATTAATAAAACAGCATGGACGCACGTCCCTTGGAATGGTGGTTGAAGCATGAAGGGACATATGAATCTTTAGCGCATCTGGCATGTAAATATCTTGTGACGCCGGCTACAACAGTGCCACGAGAACACCTGTTCTCACTTTCAGGTGACCTTGTAAGTAAGAAGCGGGCAGCATTATCTCCTCTCCGCTTCTTACTTCAAACGTGTCTGTCTGAGCAATTGGCTGAACAAGAAGTAGGACAGAGTGCATTTGCAGGCTGTAAGATTTTACATTGTTTTATTTCTGAATGCAGTTTTTTTGTACATAATTCTACATTTGTAAGTTCAACTTTCACGATAAAGAGATTGCACTACAGCACTTGTATTAGGTGAATTGAAAAATACTATTTTCTTTTTCTTTTCTTTTTTTTAAACAGGGAAAATACTTGTAATCAAAAATAAATATAAAGTGAGCACTGTACATCTTGTGTTCTGTGTTGTAATTGAAATCAATATATTGAAAATATAGAAAATATCCCAAATATTGAAATAAATGGTATTCTATTGTTAACAGTGAGATTAATCATGATTCATTTTTTTAATCGCTTGACAGCCCTAATTTGTGTCTTCCATGGGATGATATCTTGAGCTCGCTAGTGATTTTAGCCTCACAACTTCCATGTGGGGCAGATAAAGAATCTAGTAACTATGACCTCGATCCTGCAAACACTGAGTCATTGCCACTGGTTCAGGCCTATCTGGTCCCCATGTATGGACTCCAAAGGGGTAAATCCACTCAAGATTGTGAGGTGCTTAGGTACCTGTCTTAGGTACTTGGCCCTCATTCCCACAGCGGGTACCTGATAGGGAGGAGGGAGAATGAGAAGGGGCTGGTAAGGAGCTAGTCTGCAGCAGCCGGAGATGGAATGATTTAACTGGACTTCACGCACTGGCCCCAGGGGAACTCAAAATATTCAGTTCATTTAAATGAACAGAGTCGTGCTCCTGGGGGATCTTTGCACTAACAACTCGGAGCAACACGAAGGACAAATTCGTCCCAAGTTTCCCTGTTTGTTCTCAAGTATTTTTTTAACCACCGGGCTGTGTCACTTGGACATTTGAGCAGGTTCTGTGCGTGCCCAAGGACGGCGACAAACTAACAGCACCGAGAGCATGGAATGCAGCTGCAAGTTTAATGAGGGCTCGGGGCTTGCTCCTTTGCTAGGAGGGCTCCTGGATCCTGGAAAGTCAGTCCATTGCCTTGGTGGGGATGCCACAGGCACTGCTGCCAAGTTCCAGGGCCGGAGAAGAGGAGGAGTCGCGGGTTATCTCTTTTTCCGGTAGTAGCACGCCATGCGAGTGGTGAACTCTAGGAAGAGAAGACGGAGTGAAGGAGGACCGGGGCCTCTTTCCTCTTCCTGAGTTTATAATTTTAATTGAAACCAGGAAGGGGACAAACCAGGGAAATTAAACCAGGTTGCTGGGAACGATTTTCTCAGCCAAGGGTTTGGCAAGTAGCCTGCTGTGATCTAGATTATCTTCAGCCCCATCCTCTCCCAACACACACAGCTACAACCAACCGCTTCAATACGCTCCGGTCCCCTTACCTCTCTTCTGTCGCCTCCTCCTCTCACGCTTGGCTCGCCTTCTCCTCCCCCCATGTCCCCTTCTTTTGTTTTTCCTGGTAGCAGGTGCGCAGGGGCATCTTGCCATTGTCTGGGGCCTGGGGTGGTATTAAAACTGCAGGGAAAGGACCATCCCTTGTAGGCTTTGCCAGGCCAGTTCTTTTCTGGTGCTGACCCTGAACTCAGAAGAGGCGCTTCAACTGGCCTTTATTTAAAGGGGCAGCTTTGATACGACAATGGCTCCAGCATCCCATTCCATTATGTGGAAATGACCATATAAGGCAGAGACAACCTCTGGGATCTGTAGCCAGCAGAGACAGGGTCAAGGCTCAGATTTTACTTTAGGAAGTGGCCTGGATGAGGTGAGGAATGGGGACTTCACCCTTCTCACAGGTTTTCAAACAAATATCCCTGAGTCTGGCATCTGTGCACAGTGTGTCTGTCTACCTCGGGTATTTATCTGATCCCAGTATTGAAGCGCCTCACAATCTGTAATGTATTTACCCTCACAAGACCCTTGTGAGGCAGGGCCGGGCTACTTGTGTCTGGGGTCAAGAGAGGTGAAGAGCCAGATCTAGAAGGCTTTTAGGCACTAAAGAGGCAGAAAGAGCTTGGGTGAGGTTTCAAAATCCCCCAGGTAAGAACACAAGAACAGCCAGATTGGGTCAGACCAAAGGTCCATCTAGCCCAGTGTCCTGTCTTCCCCCAATGAAGAGACTCTGTCCCCTCTGTTGGCCGGGCCCCTAACCCTGCTGGAGCTCATTGATACCCAGTTTAGGTGCTTTGGAAAGTCCCACGTGATGCCCCTCTGCACATTTAGGCACCTAAACACCTTTGAAAATCTAGCCTTGAGGGTCTGTCTACACTAGGAGACAAAGGCAGAACGAGATCCAGTGGCTGGAAACTGAAGTGAGACAAATTCAGATTAGAAAAAGGCACGAATTTTTAACTGTGAGAGGAATTTCCCAATGGGACTTACCGAGGCAGATGGGGAGTTCTCAGAGTTGTGTTCTAACTCAGACAGAAGTTATGGGCCCGACACCAAAACGACTGAGCGAGGATCATGTCAGTTCCTTCTGGCCTGATGAAATGTTTGTATTTCTAATTTTCAGTCATCAAAATTCAGTAATAACAAAATCCCCCTCTGTCCCCACCCTTCTAGCAAGACATTTAAAACAATAGCATTCATTGTGTGTCAGTGACCCTAAACTTCAGAAGAAATACTTCCAATGCACTTTGCTGGGCATCAGCAGGTGACTGAAGCAAACTAACATAAGGGGGCTCTAGGTAAAGCACTATTTAAAAGAACTTTAATTACTCCGTAATCGCATTATGAAAGGACATAGACGTGGGAAAGAAATGCATTTTTCTTGCCCTCCTGTGAGGTCCCCTGCAAAAACTATGGAAAGGGGCTCAGAGTGCCCATCATGAATGTGTGAAAGGAAAAATGTTGTTGTTACAGGAGATGTCAGTCTGGGAGGCATATGCTGGAGACCACATGCAGCCATTAAAAAAAATCATAGGGAAAATAATTTTCTTACCCAAAAGGGATTGAATCCAACATGGGGTAACTCTTATTTTGTACCTTACTGGGATGGATAAAACTGAACTGATCTTTGGACTGAAAGTTGGTGGTTTTGCCTACGGACCAATGATTATGACCTGATTAAATTTATTATGGGCAAACAGAAGACCAGTGATATCCATATTTGGTGCTTCAAGAGGGCTAATTCCCCAAAGGTGAGGGAAAGTATGAGTGAAATTGATTGGGAGGAAACATTTAGACAAAAAAATGTTAATGAAAATTTGGAGTTGTTTAAGAAGAGTTTACTAAATAGCCAAAAACACACCATTCCACCATATGAAAGAGTACACAATTTTGGTTAAAAGCACATCCTGAGAAAGAAGGGAAATGAAGATAGATAGATAGATAGATTAGATGTTTCTAAAATCTCTCTCTCTCTCTCTCTCTCTATCTAGTGAACAAGATGCAGTGTTGAAAATTGATAAGGAAAGCTAAAGACATTAGGGAAAAATCTATGACTGGCAGGCTAAGAACAGTAAAAAAGAGTTTTTAAGTATATCAGGAACCAGAGAAATACTAAGAATGGTATATGCCAATGACTACTGGAGATGGTAAAATTGTTATAATGATGCAGAAGAGACAAAGGCATTTAACTTAGTACTACATGACATTCTGATTTTAAAAAAAGCCCTATACAAGATACATAAAGCACAAATTAAATGGATTAAGAACAGTCTGCTTGAGAGATCTTGCAAAATAGCTGTCGACGAGGAATCATAATTGAATGAGGATGTTTCTAACAAGCTTTAGGGTCAGTTCTAGGCTTGATGACATTCAATATTTTATCGATGAGCTGGAAGTATATCTAAAATCACTGCTGATCAAATTTGAAGATGACACAGTTTGGTGTGATCTGGATCCCTTGGTAAACTGGACCCATTCCAACAAAATGTGTGGTATTAAAACAGTGGCCAAATGGCAAGGTTATACATGTAGGAAGAAAGAATGCAGTGGATGTAGAAACAGGGGGTGGGGTGGGGAGGGAAGATGGTTATCAGTGTTCATGGCACTGGTGAGACAAATACTAGAATTCTGGTGCCCAAATATTAAAAAGGATTTTGAAATATTGGAGAGGAGGAAGAAGAGAGAGAGAGCGCAAGAGAGAGATTAAAAAAAAAAGAAGAAAACCGAGGGGGCGGAAAAATGCCATACAGTGAGAGACTGAAAGAGCTCTGTTTTTCTGTTTAAGCTCAGAAAAGATAAGAGCAAAATGGGTACTAAAGGGCTCGTTAATCTAGCAGATAAAGGCAAAACAAGAACCAACAGCTGGGAGTTATAGTCAGGCCAAGTGAAATTAGAAATGAGCACAAATGTTTAACCGTGAGGCTGATTGAGCATTAGAACAAACTACCAAAAGGTGTGGTGGGTTCTCCAACTCTTGATGATTTCAAATCAGGACTGCAAGGGATATGGAAATGTTGGATCTACCAGAAAGAAAGGCATCCATTCCCAGGCTGCACCTCCAGAGAAAAGTTGGATGGGAGGAGAGCACAAATCTTTTCAATAAACTATTGAAATCATTCATTTCAGTCGCCTCATTTTGATGTTACCATTTCAACTTGTATATGAATTATATTATAGTTGATAATATAATGTGTCAGTCTTATATAATAAAATATGTATTCAAAGTATGATCTATTAATACAATTCCATTACATTAATATATCTACATTAAAAATTATTGTGATAAATTATAATATAAAAGTCAAAATGATAAAGATGAAACAAAGCACTTCAACTTTATCAAAATAAAATATTGTTTTGATATTTCCATAATGAAATTTCAGAAATTCTTTTTAATGGAAAAAAGACTTTTCATTCAGATTCTGGGCAGAATCTCTATTTTATAGCAGGGGGTCTCAAACTTCATTGCACTGCGACTCTCTTCTGACAGTAAAAATGACAACACGACTCCAGGAGGGGGTGGGGGGCGTGAAGCCTGAGCCTGCCTGAGCCCCACTGCCCTGGAGGAAGGGGGGCGGGGGCTGTCATAAACAGATAGCTAAGGGTTAATGTCTCTTTCACCTGGAAAGGGTTAACAAACAGTGACCTGCAACACCTGACCAGAGGACCAATCAGGAAAGAAGATACTTTCAAATCTCGGGGGAGGGAAGCCTTTGTTTGTGGGTTTTGGGGTTTGCTTTGTTCTCTCTGGGTCCTGAAAGGGACTAGACCTGCAACCAGGTTTCTTGCCAATCTCCCTGCTACAGTCTCTTATACATTCAGAATAGTGAGTATTGAGTAGAAAGGCGGTTATAGTCTTTTGATTGTTTCTGTATTTGCAACTGTGTATCTGGCTGGTAGAGTTTTAATGTGTATTTGGCTGAAAGTATCTTAAATTGTATTTCTGCTAGAGAAAGCTTTTTCTCTATTGTCTGTAAGCTGAAAGACCCTGTAATATTTACCATCTAGATTACAGAGATAACTTGTACTTTTTTTTTCTTTCTTTTATTAAAAGTTTTGCTTTTTAAGACCTGTTTGATTTTTTTTTTTTCTCCTGGTTAAGGCTCAAAGGAACTGAGTCTGTACTTACCAGGGAAGTGGTGGGAGATAGGGGGAAAAGGGGGAATCCCTTTGTTTAGATTCACAGAGCTTGAATCTTTATTGTCTCTGGGTGAGGTGGAAGCCTCTGTTTTAAGATTCAAGGAGTTTGGATCACAGTATCTTCCAGGGTAACCCAGGGAGGGAAAGCCTAGGAGAGGCACTGGTGAGGGAAAGAGTTTACTTTCCTTGTGTTAGGATCCAGGGGGTCTGGAGCTTGGGGGGTCCCCAGGGAAGGTTTTTGGGGGACCAGAGTTTATCAGGTACTCAGAATCCTGATTGGTGGCAGCGTATCAGGTCTAGGTGGCAGCGTATCAGGTCTAAGCTGGTAATTAAGCTTAGAGAACTTCATGCTAGTACCTCATTTTTGGACTCTAAGGTTCAGATTGAGGAAAGTATACTATGACAGGGGCAAAGCCCAAGCCCTACCACCCTGGGTGGGGAAGCCAAAGCAGAAGGCCAAGGGCTCCATTCCCAGCTGGCAGGATGTAGCCTCAGAAATGTAGGCTAAGAGGTGGTGAACCAATTCTAGGAATAAATGGTTGATTTTTATTCTGGCCAGAGATTATGAGTTGGTGCCACAAAGTACCCTGGGAGTACTGAAATTTCAAAGATTGATCTGGTAAAGGTGACTGTGTTTGGGGGAAGAGGGGGTGCAGGTTAATGTTTAGGTTTGTCTGGACCAGAGAAAACATGTCTCAGAATGTGCAGCATTTCATAAAAATGACATAGGGGACATAGAATCATAGACATAATGGGATGGAAAAGAAACCAGAAATGTAACACCATTATACAATCAGTGGAGACAAGAAGGATGCTACAGCAGAATTTTAAAAAAAGAATACTGAAAACATGCCATCTTCAAATCCCAAGAATGCCCCACTCCTGGTGTGCACTCAGTTCTGGATACCCCATAAATAAAAGGGGTTCAGAGATGCCTGTTCAAATGATTAGTGTCTCCCTTCATGAGGAGAAAATACCAGGCACTAATGGGTGTCACTGTTTCAGGGTAACTGCACCTGCATTTCCCCTCCGTGGTCTAACAAGGGCACCCACTTTAGTCTTCCGACTCCTATTTGGCACCTCTCTTGGGTGGAGACCCATGTCTCATACTCTCCTGCCCAGGGATTTGAAAGCAGCACATCCCCATCAAGACAGACTGTGATGTCCTCAGCAAGACAGACTGCCTATAACAGGCCGGCAGCTGCACTTTGCTTTCTCCCTGAGGCCTATGACCAGTGTATTGCCAGCAACACAAGTTCCCACCCAGCTCCTTCTAAGCAAAGCACATCAATTCTTAAGGTAACATTTTCACAGAGAAAGCCTATTAAGACAACAAAAGAACCTACATGCATTCTAGAAAGCTCACCTGAGATCACCCCCAACACAGGCTCTGGTAGGTTTTAGTTTTTCCAAACCACAACTGGCTTTTCCCTGTGGTTACAGATTCCTCTTAGATCCAGAACCAGGGTAGAGACTCGGCAGATCAGTTGTTTCTTTATACAGAAGGGACCAAAGACCTGAGCTGTAACAGGTGATCAGAAGACAATGCACCTCTCCTCAGGGCATAGCTTCAAAAGGCATGGTGGAGGTTGTATAACCAGAGCTGAGGAATTTGCATTACCCTCCCTCTAGGAATTAACCAGGAAACTTACTTAACACTGATTGTTCCAAAAGTCCATCCATCTCTGGCACCTTTTCAGTATAGTCCCAGATCTCCCATCTGTCACATCTTCCCCCTAGAGAGATGGCCCCTAGAGAGATGTAATCTTAATACAATCAGCTCTTTCCAGGACATGGCAGGAAATTGCCATCTGTGTCACAAAGGGCTTTTTCATCTAGTAGAGAAAGGCAGAACACAAATAAATGGCTGGAAGTTAAAGTTGGACAGTCCAATCAGGTTTTAGGCACACGTTTTTAACAGTCCCACTGGAACACACTCCGAAAGGAAACGAGTGAATTCTGCATCTCTGGAGGTCTCCAGTTCCAGCCTTGTAGCCTTTCTGGAACATCCTTTAGCCAGACACACACTACTGGGCTTAGTTTGGGGGTAACTGGGTGAAATTTTCTGGGCTACTGAAGGCCAGGTTAGAGGCTCTAATGGTCCCTTCTAGTTTTAAAATCTATGAATGTAGCAAGATTACTTTGGGAGTCTCTAAGACTGGGGAACTCTCTAACCCCCTGGGGCCCCTGGCATGGATATGCAGTGGTGGGCACCCTATAAACATCTCAGATAGTAGCTGGATCAGAAAGATAGGCCAGCTCTGGTCTAAGAAGACCTGCTATGCCACTTGTTCCAAAGTCAGATCAGTGAAGACTCCCCATGGCCTGCCTTTTCCTTTCACACACCAATCCATAGTAGGTGCTGCTTGTCTCTGCTCCATCACCCAGGACTTCCAAAGTGTGTCCTTTTCCCTGTGACTCTCCTGAATGACAGACAAGATCCGATTCTCTTCTCACACCAACATGAAACAGGAGCAGAACCACCAATGTAAATGGAGTTATCCCAATGCGGGCTGGTAGCTGTGAGAAGAGATCAGGTCTTCCATATATTTTGAGAGCTCTCAACCTAAATCAACATCAAGAGTGTCTCTGAAAAGAAGGGAGGATGCTGGGCCTGATTTCTAATCACAATTGGGCTAAATTTACACAGGAATTACTCGACAAGGTCTGAGTCACATTTTACTGACCCAACAGAATGAGGCCCACAAAGTTTAGTTACTCCTGATTTAAACCAGGGTGTGATCAGATTTTGCCAGGTACCTGCTAAAACTTTGAAAACATTTCTTTACGGTGATAGGGATATGAAACTGTTGTATCTGTCCTAAAGAAAGACATTCACTCCCAAGCTCTGAACCAAGAGAAAAATTGGCAGATCAAGAATATGTTTTTCTAAATAAAGAAGAGAAATAGCATTTGGAAACTAAAGTTGTTTATTTCTATTAATAAAATAAGTAAATAATCATAATTCATGTCCATATTATTGAATTTGTCTTAGTGCTAGAGGAATTCACTGTGGGCCAATGTTGAATGAAAGGAAGAATGCCTGAACAGTCTTCAAAAGAGGGACAGTTTTTTTCCCCCATACCTTAAATAAAAAATATCTTGAAGACTCTCTAAATGGCATTTAAGCCTTTAGGCCTTTTAAAACACCCTATATCCTTAGTGTACATAAACTCGTGGGGAAAACTGTAGGAGGGAACAGCATACACCATGCAATATCATTGCAAGAACTGTTGTGTGTTGAGCTGATTTAGTAATTGGTATCTTGTGTGGGAAAGGAGTTGTCTCCTGGATCCTGAAAGCTCCTGAAGGTCTTTGTGCGGTGCGTCAGTTTGGAAATATCCGGTGTGGGCAGCAAGCAGTGCAAACTGGCCATGGAACGGGTGAAAGGAGTGATGGGCAATGGAATGTGCCATCAGTGGCAGATTAGCCACTGGGCCAGTGGGGTCCGTGGCAATTGGGGTGCTTCTGCAAGGGAGGTGGGCAAGCCCCTGTGCCAGGTGGGCGGAGTGGGGCAAGCTGATTGGACAGGAGAGGTTTAGGTAAAGGAGGCTCTGTGACAAACAGAGACCTGATAAGACAGCGAGACAGTGGGGTATCTTGGGAGCCATCAGACCTCACTGGAACGTGAAAGAAGCTGCTGCCAGATAATCAACAGGAAAAGTTTGAATCTAATAATTAACCCCCAGCAATTTACTAGTCCTGATGCTGTTGCTACCCAATATGACACTGGAGCTAGAAAGCACCGAACTCTTCCTGGTTATTTCACTGCATGACCTGTGTTACAACATGGAAATGCTCAGAGGGTGTTTCTTCCTATTGCTTACTATCCCATACTGGGAATGGCAAAACTCACTTCAAAGCAAAGCAAATACCTATAACCAAGCAAGAATTCAGGTTACATAAGCCCCCTTTCCTTAGTAGCAAAATGCTAATTAGGAAAATTAGTTATAATTAAAAAAATCAGTGCAACTGCCAATGTACATTGTAAAGAACATTATGCCTTAATCCAAAATTGTTAATTTTGCCAATATTATTCTGCTTCTAGCATCTCATTAAAAAGTGAAATTCCCTTCCCCCGCACCCTGCTCTCTGGCAGGAGCACCGGGGGGCGGGGAGGGAGGAGGACAGGGAGAGACTGCAGGAGGAAGGGGTGCACTGCTAACTACGCTCTGGGAACAGTTGTCCTTATTTCCCTTTTTATAGATGGGCACTACATTTACCCTTTTCCAGTCTTCTGGAATCTCTCCCGTCTTCCATGACTTTTCACAGATAGTCACTAATGGCTCAGATATCTCCTCAGTCAGCTCCTTGAGTATTCTAGCATGCATTTCATCAGGCCCTGGTGACTTGAAGACATCTATTTTGTCTAAGTAATTTTTAACTTGTTCTTTCCCTATTTTAGCCTCTGATCCTACCTGATTTTCACTGCCATTCACTATGTTAGATGTCCAATCACCGCCAACCTTCGTGGCGAAAACCAAAACAAAGAAGTCATTAAGCACCTCTGCCATTTCCACATTCTCTCTTTTTTTGATTTTTAGATAATTGAAGAATGACCATCTCCTGGTTAAGCCAGCATGGTTTCTTGCCATACTTCCTATCTTTCCTGCGCAGTGGGATAGTTTGCTCTTGTGCCCTTAATAATGTCTCTTTGAAAAACTGCCAACTGTCTTCAATTGTTTTTCACCTTAGACTTGCATCCCATGGGATCTTACCTACCAACTCCCTGAGTTTGCTAAAGTCGCCTTCTTGAAATCTATTGTCTTTATTTTGCTGTTCTCCCTGCTACCATCCCTTAGAATCATGAACTCTGCCATTTCATGATCTCTTTCCCCCAAGCTGCCTTCCACTTTCAGATTCTCAACGAGTTCCTCCTTATTTATCAAAATCAAACCTAGAACAGCCTCTCCACTAGTAGCTTTCTCCACCTTCTGAAATAAAAACTTGTTGGATAATCTGTGCCCTGTGGTGGTGTTTTCCCAACAGCTGTCTGGGTAGTTGAAGTCCCCCATCACCGCCAAGTCCTGAGCTTCGGATGATTTTGTTAGTTGTTTAAAAAAAGCCTTATCCGCCTCTTCATCCTGGCTAGGTGGTCAGTAGTAGACCCCCTTCCATGACATCACCCTTGGCAATGGTGCACCTGGTGCTGGAATGCTGTGTCCAGTTCTGGTGTCCACAGTTCAACAAGGGGTTGATAAATTGCAGGGCTCAGATAAAAGCCAGAAGAATGATCAAAGGATTGGAAAACATGCTGACGAGTTGACCAAAGTCTATAAGTACCTAGGGAGGAAATAAATATCTGATAATGGGCTCTTTAGCCTAGCAGAGAACTATCGCCAGTGTCTGGAAGTTGATACTAGACAAATTCAGACTGGAATAAGATGTAAATTTTAACCACGAGAGTCATTAACCACCAGAACAATTTCCCAAGGGCTGTGGTGGATTCTCCATCACTGGCAATTTTTAAATCAAGATGGGATGTTTTTGTAAAAGCTGTGCTCTAGTTTAAACCAGAATTAATTCAGGGAAGCACCATGGTCTGGGTTATGCAGGAGGTCAGATTAGAGATCAGTGTGGTCCCTTCTAGCCTTAGACTCTATGAACAGGGCTGGCTTTATGAACGGCAGGGCCCGATTCTAATACCTGGCGGTGGCCCAGTGCTTCAGTGGCACTTCAGTGGTAGGGGGTCTGCTCTGGGTCTTCCACAGCACCAAAGGACCCCTCACTGCCGAAATGCCACCCAAGACCTGAAGCGCCCCTCCCCCCCGCCACCGGGTGAGTAAAAAAAAATTAAAAAATTAAAAAGACACCTAAAGGCACGAGGCCCTCTTAGCGCAGGCGCGGGGCCCTTCCAGGGCATTGGGGGAATCGGCTTAAAGCCAGCCCTGTCTATGAATCTAAACATTTCCCCCTGTTTGTCTTTTCCACATCAATGCATTAAACTCCAGACTTCCCTATCCTCCCCCTGCAATAAAAAAATGAGGGGATGAAACCTTGGTCCCATAGAAGTCAATGGCAAAACTCCCATAGCTGTTAATGAGGCCAGGATTTCAGCTGGGTCTGTTTTCACTCACCTCTTGGCAGTGTCATTATTTCAGGCAGACTGTGCCTGCCTGTTCTAGCTGGCCAATAAGCACAGGACAAGGGCCTGCAGCTCACCAGAAGCATGGATCCAGGGCCGGCGCTTCCATTTAGGGGACTAGAGCACCAGCATTTGGGAGGGCAGCAGACTGCTCCGGTGGACCTCCTTCAGGCGTGCCTGCGGACGGTCCGCTTGTCCCATGGCTCTGGTGGACGTTCCGCAGGCACGTCTGCGGCAGGTCCACTGGAGCTGCGGGACCAGCGGACCGTCCGCAGGAACGCCTGCGGGAGGTCCACCAGAGCTGCGGGACCAGCGAGCTGGCCCTGGGCCTAGGGCGCCAAAAACCCTGGCGCTGCTCCTGCAGGGATCCAGACTACCTCGGGTCCTCGCAGGCCCTCCCAAGGGCTAGCAGGGTCTCCCGTTGGTGCCCTAGTGTATTCTGTCTACAGTTTCACTGCCTGTGGCATCTTTTCGCACTCCCTGTCCTCAATGCCCGTGCTGTGAGGTGGGTTCAGAGAGGTTCTTGTTTGGGAGTCGGGCTCTGACGGGAAAGAGGCCGCCTGATTCTCACCAGGCATGAAGGCAGTGAGGTCACTTGCTGTGGGACTCGTACATCTCCAGAGTACTCCACGCCTTGCAATCATCTGTGAGAGTGCCCGTGCTGCAGGCAGTCTTCGACAGGCAACCCACATTCTGCCCTCCAATCTCCTCCTCCCTGATCACTAACGCTGCGATTCTTTCACCGAGGTTGTGGAAGTCAGAGATCCCACTACCTTCTGTGATTTCCGCAGCGGCTGGTGCGGCTGACTTCAGGGCCAGCGGCTCGATTGCCCAACGACCAGCTGCACCGGCTGCTGCTGAAGCGACCGTGGGCCAGCTGGCTCTGGGGACCACCCAAGCAGCGGCCAGTGCAGCTGGTCCCATGGACTGCCTGAGCAGTGGTCCCAGGAGCTGCCCTGGGGCCAGCCACTCCAGCTGCTGCTCAAGCGGCCCCGGGCAGCTGGCTCTGGGGAGTGCTGCACCCAGTGTGGCTGGTGCCAGGGAGTACCTGAGCAGCAGCGGTCTGGAACCCAGAGGCCAACTGGAGAGCGGTCCCTGGGGGGCAGTCGACTCCCGGCACTGGAGCAGGGCCCTTCCCCCTCAGCAGGCCCCCCCCTCTGCCCCAGAGCAGCGGGGCCCCAGATGTAGAAATTTAGTTGGGGTATTTTTTGTAAAAGTCATGAACAGGTCAGGGACCTTGACTTTTACCAAAATATCTGTGACTATATCTTAGCCTGCCTGATCACGGGGATCAAGGGTAAGGCGTGACACTCAGAGCTACAAGTGTCCACTGCAGGAACACATATTTGACACCAGAGGCAGGTTCAGTCTAGCAGAGGAAGGTCTAATTGACCCCAGGGCTGGAAGTTGAAGCTAGACCCACTCAGACTGGCAATAAGGGGTAAATGTTAGCTGTGAGGGTAACCAGCCACTGGAACCATCGACCCAGGGGCGCAAGTGAGATTCTCCATCACAGGCAAATTTTCAATCCAGACTGGCTGTTTTTCTAAAGGATCTGCTCGAGTTCAAGCAGATACTAATTCAGGGATGTTCTGGCCTCTGTTCTCCAGGAGGTCAGACTAGGTGAGCACAGTGGGTCCTTCTGGCTTTGGAATCTGTGACTTCATGGCCCGTTATCCATAACTCCCCACTGCGGGTTGCTTTTCACCGTGGAATCTGAACAGGACACGTCCAGCTGTAATCACCTAGATTCATAGATTGCAAGGTCAGAAGCGACCACTGTGAACATCTAGTCTGACCCCCTGTACGGCACGGGCCAGAGACCTCCCCCAGATGGTTCCTTTTGATCTACAGTCGAGCTTTTACAAAACAGCCAATCTGGATTTAAAGTTTGCTGGTGACAGAGACTGCCCCGTGCCCCTGGGGACAATTGGTTCACATTTACTTTGGTTCTGCCCTGTGCAGCATCCGGACGGTAGGAAGGAGGGTCCAGTGACCAGGCATTGGGATGGAAGTCAAGGAACTTTTTCTCCTGCCAACTCATCCAACATGCCCCCCCTGCATGCCTGAGAGAGAGAGGAAACCCCTCCCCCTCCATTGCATCAATCTGTGCGTCGTAGGAGCTCCTGTCTCCACTGGGTCATTTGTGACATCAGAACCAGACAACAGGGTCACCAGCTCGCTGTGACTCAGTGACCGAGCTGCCACACTCCCACCTCGCTGGCTGACAGTGGCGGCTGGGAAGCCCCAGGTGAGACGCTGCTTCTGTCCAGCCGGATGAAGGCCTGAGGGCTAGAGCAGGTGCAAGGGAAGTGACATGAGGAAATGCTGAGATGTGAATGTTTGGGCCAAACGGGAGGGGAGGGCCGTTTTCATGACTCTATGCTCTAGCTCATGTGTACTGAGCAGAAGTGCCCGACATGCTTCTGACTGTCTGCACGTGATCAGCTCCCCTTCCTCAATCTGTCACCCCAGGGGCTGCTCATCTGCTTAGGTGGCCCACTCCTTGGGGCAGGGATTGAGTATGCCTCCGTGTTATCACAACACCCAGCACAAGGGAGTATGAGAGGGAGAATGGGAAAGGAGTTAGGACACTAGCAGGGGACTCAGGACAGCTAGATTCTGTTCCTGGCCCTGCCACAGACTCCCGGTGTGATCTTACAGAAGTCACTTAGGGCATGACTACATGGAGACATCTGGGACAATTAATCCAAATTAACTCAAGGTGGTGTGAGGAGAAATGCATCAAAGACGGTGCTGATATGTACCTGGTGTCATAAACAGATAGCTAAGGGTTATTGTCTCTTTCACCTGGAAGGGGTTAACAAACAACACCTGACCAGAGGACCAATCAGGAAACAAGATACTTTCAACTCTCAAGGGAGGGAAGCCTTTGTTTGTGGTTTTTGGGTTTGGCTTTGTTCTCTCTGGGTCCTGGACAGGACTAGAGGTGAAACCAGGTTTCTGCCAATCTCCCGGCTACAGTCTCTTATCTATTCAGAATAGTGAGTAAGTAAAGGCTGTTATAGTCTTTTTAATTGTTTACTGTATTTGCAACTGTGTATCTGGCTGGTGGAGTTTTAATGTGTGTTTGGCTGAAAGTATCTTAAAATGTATTTCTGGTGAAGAAAGTTTTCTTTCTATTGTCTAATAGCTAAAAGACCCTGTAATATTTCATCTTGATTACAGAGACATTTTTTATGTTTTCCTTCTTTTATTAAAGTTTTCCTTTTTTTTAGAATCTAATTGATCTTTTGGTTATCTTGTATAAGACTCCAGGAAAGGGAGTCTGCACTCACCAGGGAATTGGTGGGAGAAAGGAAAGACGGGGGGAGAGGAAATCTGCTCTCTGCGTTTCTTTCTCTCTACGGAAGAAGAGGGGGGAAGGGAAGTGGGTTATTTCCCTTTGTTGTGAGACTCAAGGAATCTGAGTCTTGGGGTCCCCAGGGAAGGTTTTGGGGAGACCGGAGCTAATCAGGGGCTCCACCCAAAGTCGTGATTGGTGGCAGCACTACAGGATCTAAGCTGGTAATTAAGCTTAGAGGCATTCATGCTTGTATCTCATTTTCTGGACTCTAAGGTTCAGATTTGGGAAAGAATACTATGACACCTGGGTACACAGCACACTGGAGTGCTGGTCCTGATCCAGGCCCCGGATGCTGCAGCAATATAAACATTGCATCGTAACGCTATGTGATCAGTGCACAGGGAATGAGCCGTTTGTTCCCCCGTCGCTGCGTAGCCCTCGGCCCAACTCAGTCTTCAAAGGGAGAGCAGGATACCTGAGGAGAGGTGCCAGCAGAAAGGGAAGCGCCAAGCGGGGCCCTGTAACATGCATCCCACCGTCAGAGATCTCCTCCAGGGGCTCAAGAGGGTGCTCTTCTTCCTTGCCTTTCTGATCTATATTGCTGCCCTGGGAGATGCCTTTTATTACTTCCTCATTTTCCTGATGGTCCCTGGCATTGCCTTATATGAACACATGTTACTAGCCTTATACAAACACGTGTTACCAGCCTTGCTGCTTCTCCTCCAAACCCTGGCACAGGTTATAGACGTCTTCTTCCACAATGTACTTCGGGCTCTGGCTGTCTTCCTCATCTCCCTGCCTCCCACTTCTTGCGCTAAAAGCTCATAATGCTGCCTTAGGCCAAAGTCACTTCCCTGCCCCGTGCCTTGGTTTCTCCATCTATCCGAAAGGGATAATAACATTTAGCCACTGCATTTTTGAGGGGGGGGCTTTTGAGGCTCAATTAATTAATTCATATCATTAATGTGCCCTCTAGCTCCTTCAATAGCAGGGCAAAGTACCAGACAGTCCAGTATCTTGCCTCTGCCAGTGGCCAATGCATGGTGCTGCAGAGCACGGTGAACCCAACTCCACCAATGCACTTGGCCAAGTGTGCAAGGATGCAGATGCTGGGTGAAAACCTTCCTGATTCCCTACTGTCTTGGGCCCTGAAGACTGAGCCTGGGCCATGTTTAGCTTGGCGCAAGCTCTGTGTTATCAGGGGTGATAACCTCAGCATCTCGCCCTCTGCCAGAGAGAGAGGGTGCTCCCCACTGGCACTACGGAGATCTGATCCCACCTTCCTGCTTTGTGTCTCTAACAGGGACAGTGCCATGACTCCTCAGAAGCAGCAGCCAATGGCCAGGCCCTGCCGCAGGGTGATCAGGCAGCCCCACTACGCCAGAGGGGTCCTGAGAGACTTGCTCGACGGGTTCAAGATGCTGCTGAGCATCGTTCTCTTCCTGGCATTGTGTGTCTTCATCAGCTACGTGGGCGTCCTCTTCACTGCTCTCCTCATAGCAGCCATGCACGTCTTCTTAAGCAGCCTGCTCCCGTCCGCTCTGCTCGTTGTCCAGTTCCTGCTCTCAGCCCTGCTCCTCCTCTTCTGCCTGCAGTGGCTGAGTGAGATCCTGGCTCAGGAGCCTGCATGGCCCTGCTTCAGCTCAATACAGCATTGAGGCACGGACGTGCCCTGGTGTCTTCATTTCCACGGGGGCTGGGGGCTGTGCGCAGAGAGTTCCTCGTCCCAGCCCTTCTGGCTGGCCCCGGAGTGAGGGGGGTGCGTGTGGAGGGAGAGGCAGTTTGTAGGCTCAGCAGCTGACTCTGGGGAGAGGTTTCTGGGTCAGGGACGCAGGCTGATGAACACTCTTGGTGCTAGGAGCTAAGGGAGCTGTTTCCTGCTAGTTGATTCCTCCTGCGCTCAGAGACATGGGGCTTTGAGATGTTTGGCTTATTTACAAAGAAATACCTGGCTACTGCCAATGTCTGCTCCCAGCTGGGACACCCACAGGGCCCCAGACGTCGACTCACTGCTTGGGTCCCAAAGGGCAGTGTTAGCTTGGCTCCAGCTAGCTTGGGTCCCAGAGCAGTGAACCTGGAGCAAGGCTGCAGCCCACTCAAAGCCTGGGGCTAGCCCATGTGGCCACCTGTGCTGCCATCATCACTCTGGTACCTGTGCCCCCTGGATTTAAGCTAGCTCAAGTAGCTCTCTGTGAGCTGCAAACACGGGAAGGCTGAGAACAGCAAGCAGGGCATAGCCTCAGCTGGAAGAGGTGGGGCAGGAGGCTTGCCTTCCCAACGGGAAGCTTCACCCACTGCCCATGACCACGCCTGGTCAAGAAGATCAGTGGAAGTGTGGAAGTCAACGAACCAAAATTGGTGTGTTGGAAATTAGGCCAAATTTAAGGGCAAACCAGTGAGAGGACGGGATATTCCGCTCACCACGCCCCTTCTGGGGTCCTCCAAAGACTCTTTGAGGGGAAGGAAAGGCAGCTGTGTGGAGAGAGACAGGGAGCGAATGAGCTTCGCCACCCCCACTGTCTCCTGGGTCCCTGGACTTTCTTCCTCCTAATCCTGACAGCTTTCCTGACCAGAGAGAGGGACTCTCACCTCCCAGCTACCAGCCGGGAGTGAGACTTTTCCTGCCCCCA
This sequence comes from Aldabrachelys gigantea, assembly GCA_026122505.1. Lineage (NCBI taxonomy): Eukaryota > Metazoa > Chordata > Testudines > Testudinidae > Aldabrachelys > Aldabrachelys gigantea. The sequence continues at coordinate 148,199,999 of CM047483.1, forward strand.
CCCCTCCAATGTGTCCTTTCCCCTCCTACCTTTTTTCCCTTTCTTTCCCATCTTTCTCTGTTTTCCTCCTGTTTAATGCAGGCCTGGTTTAGCCAGCCAGGACTGTACGCTTTGCAATACGGCTGTGCGCCCCGATCAGAAAGGCAGCTAAAAGCAATGGCCTAAACAGCCCTATGCTGGTACGATTTTGCCAGGTCTCGGGGTGGCTGAGCAGGCCATGGGCTGGGCCTGGGTTTTACCAGCAGCAAGGCTGCAAGTGAGAGCAGGGGCGCCTCCAGGTACCAGCACGCCAAGTGTGTGCCCGGGGCGGCAAGCCACGGGGGGTGCTCTGCCAGTCGCCTCGAGGGCAGCAGGCAGGTTGCCTTTGGTGGCATGCCTGTGGAGGGTCTGCTTGTCCCACGGCTTTGGCGGACCTCCCACAGGTGTGCCGCCAAATCCGTGGGACCAGGGACCTCCTGCAGGCAAGCCGCCAAAGGCACCCTGCCTGCTGTGCTTGGGGCAGCAAAATACCTAGAGCCGCCCCTGAGTGAGAGTCAGCACCAGAGACAGACTCTGCATTTTCTCCCTTTGCTGTTCTTTCCCCTCCCCATTTGTGTGTGTTTGTCTTGTTTTATCTTCTGGGAAATGGGATTGGACTTTAATAACAGCCCAGGAAACCTTGAGCCAGTGCCAAAACTTTGGGGGGATTTGTCTTCCTACCCGCAGCCCCGAGTGGTCTGAGAGGATGCCTGGGGCTGAGGGAAGCAGGCTAAGGTGCTGGCTGGCAGCTCATGTGTGCCCATGATACAGGGAGTACAGAAGCCACTGGTGGAAGGGAGGAGACTGCATGGGGAAAGGGAGATGGATGTATGGGGGGCAGGTGTGGAAGAGGAGAAGGGGGAGCCTGGAGAGAGTGTGAGTGAGGCAGGGAGGGAGATGAGAGGAAGGGATGGACAGGGCTGGTGATGGGTACATGGAGTCCCCGAGCAGTGGGGTGGGAGGTCAGCATTTGCTTCCCACGTGCTGCTGAACTTTGAACCCCAGAGATGTGACTGCAGAGCCATTGGCCATTATCTTTGAAAACTCATGGTGAATGGAGGAGGTCCCGGATGACTGGAAAAATGCTACTGTAGTGCCCATCTTTAAGAAAGGGAAGGAGGAGGATCCGGTGAACTACAGGCCAGTCAGCCTCACCTCAGTCCCTGGAAAAATCATGGAGCAGGTCCTCCAAGAATCAATTCTGAAGCACTTAGAGGAGAGGAAAGTGATCAGGAACAGTCAGCATTGATCCACCAAGGGCAAGTCATGCCTGACTAACCTAATTGCCTTCTATGAGGAGATAACTGGGTCTGTGGATGAGAGGAAAGCAGTGGACGTGTTATTTCTTGACTTTAGCAAAGCTTTTGATACGGTCTCCCACAGTATTCTTGCCAGCAAGTTAAAGTAGTATGGGCTGGATGAATGGACTATAAGGTGGATAGAAAGCTGGCTAGATCGTCGGGCTCAATGGGTAGCGATCAATGGTTCCATGTCTAGTTGGCAGCCGGTATCAGGCAGAGTGCCCCAAGGGTCGGTCCTGGGGCCGTGTACAAGAGTTCGCCGGGGCTCGACCCTCTTCGGGGCGATGGGGAGCCACGCCGGCTCACTACACACTGATGGTTCCAGGGAATTAGTCCGGCCAGGGGGTCTCTCCTGGTAGCCCTTGCTGTTGCCAGCTGAACTGCGGTTAGCCTGGCCCTGACTCAGGGCGGGTCAGCCCCGTTAAGTCTGGGTTCGGGCCCTTAGTCAGGGCTGAGGGACAGTAGTACACAGAATTAAGCCCAGGCCCTAGGTCAGAGCGGGGCAGCAAATGCTGAGTCGGGGCTCAGGCTCCCAGGCAGGGCTGAGCAGCAACAACAGGCTCCAGCCTCCTCAGGCGGGGGAGAGGGTGAGATGCCACGCAGGAGTTGGGTGGTTGGGGGGACGCAGGCCCTCCCACTCCACTGCGCCCCAGCTGGGGCCCTAGCAGCGGCCAAAGATCCGCTGCTTAGTCAGTGGGGATCCTGGCCGCAACACACCGACGTAGGCTCTGGTCGTGCTGCAGCCAGACTGGGGTTGGCTGCCCCCGGGCTACTTCCACACTCCCCTTTGGGGCTTACCTGGGTCCTGGTGTTGGCCTCTGGGGGATCCAGGAACATGGGTTCGTCGGGGCAGGAGTTGGTCGGCAGGCCTGGCAGCTCCTCTGGGTAGTGGGCGCAGGGCAGGTCCGGCAACTCCTCCAGGTAGCGGGCGCGGGGCAGGCCCAGCAGCTCTTCCGGATAGCGGGCACGGGGCAGGTCCGGCAGCATCTCCAGATAGTGGGCAAGGAGCAGGTCCGGCAGCTCCTTCGGGCAGCGGGCACAGGACAGGTCCGGCAGCTCCTCCGGATGGTGGGAGCAGGGCAGGTCCGGCAGCTCTTCCGGGTAGCGGATGCGGGGCAGGCCCAGCCAGTCTGGGCAGCTGCCTCGGGCCGCAGGAGCTTCCCAGTCACGGGCTCCACTAGGGACATTTGCTCTCTCCAGTGGCTGGGCTCCTACTGAGCTCTGAGGGCCAGCCTTTATAGTTCCGGGTCACCGCCTGACCCTCTGAGAGGCGGGCTCAGAGCTCCCTAGCTCTGCCCACTCCGGCCTCCGGATGGGCTCTTCCCCCTCTGGGGTGGTGGGGAGCCACACCGCCTCACTACAGGCCAGTTTTGTTCAGTATCTGTATTAATGATCTGGAGGATGGCATGGACTGCACCCTCAGCAAGTCTGTAGATGACACTAAACTGAGAGGAGTGGTAGATACGCTGGAGGGTAGGGATAGGATACAGAGGGACCTAGACATATTAGAGGATCAAGCCAAAAGAAATCTGATGAGGTTCAACAAGGACAAGTGCAGAGTCCTGCACTTAGGACAGAAGAATCCCATTCACTGTTACAGACTAGGGACCAAATGGCTAGGAAGCAGTTCTGCAGAAAAGGACCTAGGGGATCCAGTGGACGAGAAGCTGGATATGAGTCAACAGTGTGCCCTTGTTGCCAAGAAGACTAACGGCATTTAGGGCTGTGTAAGTAGGGTCATTTCCAGCAGATCGAGAGATGGGATCATTCCCGTCTATTCAACATTGGTGAGGCCTCGTCTGAAGTACTGTGTCAAATTTTGGGCCCACACTACAAGACAGATGTGGAAAAATTGGAAAGAGTCCAGCGGAGGGCAACGAAAATGATTAGGGGGCTGGAGCACATGACTTATGGGGGAGGCTGAGGGAATTGGGATTGTTTAGTATGCAGAAGAGAAGAATGAGGAGGGATTTGATAGCTGCTTTCAACTACCTGAAAGGGGTTTCCAAAGAGGATGGATCTAGACTGTTCTCATTGGTACCACGTGACAGAACAAGGAGTAATGGTCTCAAGTTGCAGTGGGAGAGGTTTAGATTGGATATTAGGACAAACATTTTCACTGGGAGGGTGGTAAAGCACTGGAATGGGTTACCTAGGGAGGTGGTAGAATCTCCTTCCTTAGAGGTTTTTAAGGTCAGGCTTGACAAAGCCCTGGCTGGGATGATTTAGTTGGGAATTGGCCCTGCTTTGAGCAGGGGGTTGGACTAGATGACCTCCTGAAGTCCCTTCCAACCCTGATATTCTATGATTCTATGATCAGCTCTCCTCAACCCTTTCTACCATGGGCTGCCCATCTGCTTAGCCTGGCAGATCTCTGGGGAAGAGACTTTGGCTGCTGTTAGGATATAGATATTCAGGCCTGTCTGCAAAGGCCTATACTTTAAGAATTTAGGTGTACTGTTATCACTTAGCTAGTTACAGATGTATAAAAGAGAGAATCAAAATCACTGTCTCTGTATGGTCACATCCTCACATTCCAAACTAGTCACATTGGGTACGTCTACACTACAGGATTATTCCAATTTTACATAAACCGGTTCTGTAAAACAGATTGTATAAAATCAAGTGCATGCAGCCACACTAAGCACATTAATTCGGCAGTGTGCGTCCATGTACTGAGGCTAGCGTCGATTTCCGGAGCGTTGCACTGTGGGTAGCTATCCTGTAGCTATCCCATAGTTCTCGCAGTCTCCCCCACCCATTGGAATTCTCAGTTGAGATCCCAATGCATGATGGTGCAAAAACAGTGTCACGGGTGATTCTGGGTAAATGTCATCACTCATTCCTTCCTCCGTGAAAGCAACAGCAGACAATCATTTCGCACCCTTTTTCCCTGGATTGCCCTGGCAGACTCTATAGCATGGCAACTATGGAGCTCATTTTGGCTTTTGTCACTGTCACCGTATGTGTACTGGATGCTGCTGATAGAGGAGGTACGGCAGTGCTACACAGCAGCATTCATTTGCCTTTGCAAGGTAGCAGAGATGGTTACCAGTCGTTCTGTACTGTCTGCTGTGCCATTGTAAATTGGCGATGAGATGACGGTTACCAGTCTTTCTGTACCATCTGCTGTGCCATTGTAAATTGGCAACAAGATGACTGTTATCAGTCATTCTGTACTGTCTACTGCTGTCATGGGTGCTCCTGGCTGGCCCTCGCTGAGGTCAGCCGGTGGCACAAAGGCAAAAATGAGAATGACTCCCCGAGTCAATCCCTCCTTTATGGTTTATCTAAAAATAGAGTCAGTCCTGCCTAGAATATGGAGCATGTGTACTAGAGAACAAGTGTATCAGAGAACCAGAGAGCATAGCTGCTCCATGTCAGATCCCACAGAAATGATGAGCTGCATGCCATTCTAGGGGGTGCCCCTGCAACAACCCCACCACTTGCTTCCCTCCTCCCCCAACCTTCCTGGGCTACCGTGGCAGTGTCCCCCCATTTGTGTGATGAAGTAATAAAGAATGCAGGAATAAGAAACACTGAGTTTTTAGTGAGAGAAAATGAGGGGGAGGCAGCCTCCAGCTGCTATGATAGTCCAGGCAGTACAGGATCTTTTCTTTAGACATGAAAGGGGGGGGCTAATGGAACTCAGCCCCCAGTTGCTATGATGAGGACGGTTACCAGCCATTCTGTACCATCTACCGGGAATGACCGGGAGTCATTCCTATTTTTACCCAGGCGCCCCCGGCCAACCTCACCTGAGGCCAGCCAAGAGCACTCACAGGATGATGAGGACAGCTATCAGTCCTTTTGTACAGTACCGTCTGCCACCGGGGAGGGGAGGAGAAAGGATGCTGCTATTCATTGCTGCAGCACCGCGTCTACCAGCAGCATGCAGTAGACATAGAGTGACATATAAAAAGGTCAAGAAACGATTTTTTTCCCTTTTCTTTCACGGGATGGGAGGGGTGGCAAATTGACGTCATATACCTTGAACCACCCAGGAAAATGTTTTTGACCCTTCAGGCATTGGGAGCTCAGCCAAGAATGCAGATGCTTTTTGGAGACTGCGGGGACTGTGGGATAACTGGAGTCCTCAGTACCCCCTCCCTCCCTCCATGAGTGTCCATTTGATTCTTTGGCTTTCTGTTATGCTAGTCACACAGCACTGTGCTGTAGACTTTGTATCATAGCCTGGAGATTTTTTTCAAATGTTTTCTCATTTCGTCTTCTGTAACAGAGCTGTGATAGAACAGATTTGTCTCCCCATACAGCGATCAGATCCAGTATCTCCCATACGGTCCATGCTGGAGCTCTTTTTGGATTTGGGACTGCATCACCACCTGTGCTGATCAGAGCTCCACGCTGGGCAAACAGGAAATGAAATTCAAAAGTTCGCGGGGCTTTTCCCGTCTACCTGGCCAGTGCATCCGAGTTCAGATTGCTGTCCAGAGCAGTCACAATGGTGCACTGATGGATACCACCCGGAGGCCAATACCATCGATTTGCAGCCACACTAACCCTAATCCGATATGGTAATACCGATTTCAGCGCTATTCCTCTCGTCGGGGAGGAGTACAGAAACCAGTTTACAGAGCCCTTTATATCGATATAAAGGTCCTCGTTGTGTGGACGGGTGCAGCGTTAAATCGGTTTAACACTGCTAAAATCGGTTTAAATGCGTAGTATAGACCAGGCCATTGAAATGAGGTGCTATTGGGCTATTAGGAATACAATCCTGTCCTGATATTCCTATCACCTCCGGAGGAAGGGTAGAGCCTAGAAGATGAAAAACAAAACTTAGTTTAATAGCATCCTGTCTGGTAAGAACTCACTTATGGAAAACCCTATGTCTGTATAGATGTAGTTGTGAAATCCTCACTTCTGTATTGTTTTGTATGTTTATTTGCATGGTCTCTGTCTGGTTCTGTAATTGTTTCTGTCTGCTGTTGGGTGTAAACTAATGAAGGTGGTGAAATATAATTGGTTAAATAACCATGTTACAATATGTTAGGATTGGTTAGTTAAATTTCAGTAAAATGATTGGTTAAGGAATAGCTAAGCAAAACTCAGGTTTTACTATATAGTCTGCAGTCAATCAGGAAGGGGGAGGAAAATGGGAACAGGGGCTGGGGATGGAGGAATTAAAATCATGTCTTGCTAAAGGCAGAAATGGGAACATGGGATGGGAACAGGAACAGGGACACAGGCAAGGCTCTGTGGTGTCAGAGCTGGGAAGGGGACACTGAAGAAGGAAACTGGAATCATGCTTGCTGGAAGTTCATCCCAATAAACATCAAATTGTTTACGCCTTTGGACTTCGAGTATTGTTGCTCTCTGTTCATGCGAGAAGGACTAGGGAAGTGAGAGGGTGAAGGAATAAGTCCCCTAACAGCTGCCTCTGCATTGGCCTTGTGCCCAGCACAGCAGGATCCCAGCTCCGATGGCAATAGAACCATGAACTCTTAGTCGCGTCCATGAAAACAGCAGCGTTCTCCCGAGGAACCGTTCGTTTCCCCCATCCCCTGCTCAGGCCTCACCATGGCTTCTTCTCCTTGTGTGCTCACAGGGCGGGCACTGCCTCTGCAGAGAAACCACAACTCGAGCGGACACCAGGCCAGAGGCCCTGAGACATGCATCCTGTCAGAAGAGGCATCCTTCATGGTATCAGGAGCGTGCTGTGCTTCCTTGCTGCTGCAATCATCTTAATCCTCCTGATCCGCATCGGCAGCATCTTTCTCTTCTCCCTCTTCCTGGCCGGGGTCATTTTAGTCAACAAGGTATTACCAGCCATCCTCGTCTGCTTCAAAGCCCTGCTGCCCGTCACAAAAGTCTTGCTCAATAAGCTGTTCTGAGCTCTGGTCATCTTCCTCATTTCCCTGTCTCCACCCATCTTCCTCTACCTCTACGTGCAGAAGATACTGCTGCCCGTTTTTGTTAAGTTGCTTCGGCTTACTTGGTGAGCAGTTCGAACAGCAACTATGTAGTACAGGCACCTGACCTGGCTATACCGTGGTGCCGTCTTTGTCAATCCGACGACACAGGAAGGAGGAGAGGTAAGCGGGTGACGGGTCCGGGCCCTCTGATTACCTCTCCCCGCAGGAATTCCCTTCAGCTCCCGGAGGAACTGGGGGCTGTGTGCTGCTGTGTTCCTAGTGGCTGGGTGTTACTGGGGTCATCAGTGGTCTGCGACAGAGCCAGCGTCCTCTGTTTACATGTCATCAGGTGGGAGAACTGGGTCTAAACTGGTGTGGTCTGCACATTGAGGGGATTGGAAGGGGACATTGGCTTGAACTCTTTGAATTTTACTCTAGGTCTGTGTCTGTCAGGACTGGCCACGGCTGGTCTGCTCGCAGGCCTTAGGTTCAGCCAGGACTGGACGTGTCACATGATTGTGAGTCATTGCTGCCGGTGATCTTACGTGCTCTGTTAAGCTGAGTGTGTAGGAGTTAGATCTGGCAGAAATGCTTACTGTTGGGTGTGGTGCAGGGCTGTGGTACAGTCTGTTCTGCTTAGGGACAGGTCTGCACAGGAGATGGAGGGGTAATTTCTGCTCGGGTAAACATACCAGCGCCAGCTCTAATTGAGCCACTGTGCTACACAACAGACGTGTAGCGACTGCAGCCTGAGCAGTGGAATGGTCCAGCTGCCTGGGGAACACGCCTGGGGTTCCAGAGGAAATTGTGTCGGGGCAGCTGGCCTGCCCCGCTGCTGGGGCTGCTCTGGCTACATTTCTATTTTTAGCATGCTAGTGTGATCCGAGCGAGTGTGGGTTGTGATGCTTCCAATGGTGATGTAAGAGCGTGAGGATCCTAAGGCTGTTAAAACCCAGGGAACAAACTCCTGGTTGGCTGTGAGTTCTACATGTAGATTTCACCAACCAACTGCACCATGTGCAAACTGCTCAGGCACCAAAACAGCTTCAACATGGAGTCACAGCCAGTCCCTTGGGGGTGCTCCGGGCTGTCTCGCCACCCAGCTGAGTGTTGCTCTGTGGACCATTGTCCCTCACACCAAGAGTCACAGCAATGTTCAGCTTATTCGATCCCAAAGGCCCAGTCACTGACCCCAGATCAGTTGTGCTTTAGCTCTCACACCAAAGATCGTTGTAGTCAATCCTGTAATAAACTCTATGAAGATGTGTTAAATAGGGAATGGAGCTGGGGAGTTATTTACAAGGTTAAAGCAGATAACATACACACACAAATGAGGTATAGTCTTAGGTTTCAAATGGTTACAGAGATTTTTATAATAAGTAAGCGTTATGTATCCTTTAGGGCTAGCCCAGGCTAAGCATCGGGGATCTCTTGCTTATGCCTAGAAACCTGGCCCCCAGAGTCCAAGCAACACAGAGATCTTTAGTTCCTTAATGGTCTGGGGGTTTTATCCCCCTCTTTCCGTTTGTCCTGAGCTGCAGATGGGAGGTCTCCACTTGCATGTCTCATCTTCACAGGGTGGAAGGTGGGACAATACGAATCTTTAATCTTTTTGCTGCTGGTTTCTCACTCCAGATGTGAGGAGGTTCCAGTTGTAAAATCCAACCAGAGCCCATCTGGTATGGATGGGTCTCCTCTTTTGGGAGGGGTGTAACAATGTCTGTAGAAGAGTTGCTCTCCCATGTGGTCACAGAGGCTCACACTCCACCTGCATGGAACACAAGTGTTACAGGTGAGATCAATGCAGGCAGCAACTCACAAGCATTCACCAGAGTCCAGACACTAGACACTTCCTGAGAATTCTAATCTTTCTCCTGTCAATGTGAACCCAGATGTGCATTGGTCAGTGTCATAGAATATCAAGGTTGGAAGGGACCTCAAGAGATCATCCAGTCCAACCCTCTGCTCAAAGCAGGACCAATCCCCAAATCCCTAAATGGCCCCCTCAAGGACTGAGCTCACAACCCTGGGTTTAGCAGGTCAATGCTCAAACCACTGAACTATCCCTCCCCCCACAGTGTCGAGCTGAGACATGGGGGCTTTGGCATGACCTGACACCTGGCCTGACAGCATCACATGAGTGCGGAAAATTACACCTCTCACTCCAGTGTAGATGTGCCCTTCATCTCTGTTACGGAGTCTGGGGGTTCCAGCCCTGCACTCCTCTTCCTGGACCCCACAGTGACTTTTATCCAGCCAGTAAAACAGAAGTTTTATTGGACAACAGGAACACAGGTTACAGCAGAGCTTGCAGGCACAGTCAGGACTCCTCCATCCAGTCCTTCTGGGGGTTCAGGGTGCTTGGATCCCAGCTAGGATACCCTGAATTCTGCCCCACAGCCCCAAACCCAAACTGTCCTGCCTTTCCTCCCGCCGGCCGGGTCCTTTTTTTCCCTCCTCCTCCGCCCAGGAGCTCCCCCCTCCCCCTTGCCGGGCTCGGGTTACAGGCTGATCACCTGTCCCTCCCCTAAAGAGATCTCCTGCTTTCCCGTTCCCCACACAGACAGTCCCTACTCCATCACACCGCTCCCCCCTTCGAGACTGAACTGAGCAGGGTCACTCTGCCCAGTGACCTGGGGAAGTTCAGGGCCCCCTCTCCGGGACAACGCGTCCGCTATCAGGTTGGCGCTTCCCTTCACATAGACCACGTCCATGTCATAGTCCTGCAGGAGCAGGCTCCACCTCAGGAGCTTGGCGTTGGCTCCTTTCAGCTGGTGCAGCCAGGTCAGGGGAGAGTGGTCGGTGTACACGATGAAGTGTCGCCCAAAGAGATATGGCTCTAGCTTCTTAAGGGCCCACACCATGGCCAGGCATTCCTTCTCGATGGCCACGTAGTTTTGCTCCCGGAGTAGCAGCTTCTTGCTCAGGTACACAATGGGGTGTCTCTCCCCATTTTCATCCTCCTGCATTAACACTGCCCCCAGTCCCGTGTCTGAGGCGTCGGTGAACACCATAAAGAGTTTGTCAAAATCTGGGTTCGCCAGAACTGGGCCACTGACCAGAGCCTCCTTCAGCGCCCGGAAAGCCTCCTGGCACTGCTCGGTCCAGATTACCTTGTCTGGCTTCCCCTTTTTGCACAGTTCAGTGATGGGGCCGGCTATGGCGCTAAAGTGGGGCACGAACCTTCGATAGTATCCCGCCATCCCAATAAAGGCCTGGACCTGCTTCTTGGTTTGGGGAGCAGGCCAGTCTCTGATCACCTCCACCTTGGCTGGTTCCGGCTTCAGGCAGCTGCTCCCCACCCGATGGCCCAGGTAAGATACTTCAGCCATCCCCACCTTGCACTTCTCAGCCTTTACGGTTAACCCAGCCTCCCGGATTCGATCCAGGACTTGTGTAACCTGGGACACATGGTCCTCCCAGGTCTGGCTGAAGACGCAGATGTCGTCAATATAGGCCACGGCAAAACTCTCCATCCCCCTCAGTAGCTTATCCACCAGGCGCTGGAAGGTGGCTGGCGCTCCCTTGAGGCCGAAGGGCAGCGTCAGAAACTCGTAGAGCCCCAGAGGGGTGATAAAGGCTGATTTCAGCCTGGCATCTGCGTCCAGCGGCACTTGCCAGTAGCCCTTGGTAAGATCCATGGTGGTGAGGTACCGAGCACCTCCCAGCTTGTCTAGGAGCTCATCAGGCCTGGGCATGGGGTAGGCGTCAGATACGGTGATGGCATTGAGCTTTCGATAGTCCACACAGAACCTGATTGACCCATCCTTCTTGGGGCCCAGCACCACTGGCGAGGCCCAAGGGCTGGAAGACTGCTGGATCACACCCAAAGCCAGCATGTCCCTGACCTCTCTTTCCAGATCCTGGGCAGTTTTACCAGTGACCCGAAAAGGGGAGCATCTTATAGGGGGATGTGACCCAGTCTCCACCCTGTGGACAGTCAAATTAGTGTGTCCAGGCTGGTTGGAAAACAGCTGTCGGTATAGATGCAGCACCCCTCTGATCTCAGCATGCTGGGCCAGGGTCAGCTGATCAGAGAGGGGAATCGCCTCCAGGGGGGAACCCGCTTTTGTCCCAGGGAATAGATCCACTAAAGGGTCATCTCCCTGCCCCTCCCAGTGTCCACACACGGCCAACACCACATCCCCCCTGTCATAGTATGGTTTCATCATGTTCACATGGTACACCCGACGGTGATGTGCCCGGTTTGACAGCTCCACCACATAGTTTACCTCATTCAGTTGCTTGATTACCTTGAAGGGTTCTTCCCAGGCGGCCTGGAGTTTGTTTTTCCTCACGGGGATGAGAACCATCACCTGATCCCTGGTGGCAAAGGCCCGGGCCCGGGCCGTGCGGTCATACCAGACCTTCTGCTTCCTCTGGGCTCGGGCCAGATTCTCCCTGGCCAGGCCCATGAGCTCGGCCAGTCTTTCCCGGAAGGTCAGGACATACTCCACCACTGATTCTCCCTCGGGAGTGGCCTTCCCCTCCCATTCATCTCTCATCAGGTCCAGGGGCCCCCTTACTCACCTTCCATACAATAGTTCGAAAGGCGAAAACCCGGTAGACTCCTGGGGTACCTCCCTGTACGCGAACAGCAGGTGAGGTAAGTATTTGTCCCAATCCTGCGGGTGCTGGTTCATAAATGTTTTTAGCATCATCTTCAGCGTCCCGTTGAACCTTTCCACCAGCCCGTTGGACTGGGGGTGATACGCTGAGGCCCAGTTGTGCTGGACCCCACATTTCTGCCATAAGGACCGGAGCAGGGTCGACATGAAGTTGGACGCCTGATCCGTTAAGACCTCCTTGGGGAACCCCACCCGGCTGAAAATTGTCAGCAGCGCATCTGCCACTGCGTCTGCTTCAATAGAGGACAAGGCCACCGCCTCGGGGTAGCGAGTGGCAAAATCCACCACTACCAGGATGTATTTTTTCCCTGACCGGGTCATCTTGCTGAGAGGTCCCACTATGTCCATGGCCACCTTCTGGAAAGGTTCTTCTATGATGGGTAAAGGCCTCAAGGCTGCTTTCCCCTTGTCCCGGGCCTTCCCCACCCTCTGGCAGGGGTCACAGGATTGGCAGTACTGTCGGACATGGGTAAAGACCCCAGGCCAGTAAAAGTTCTGCAGCAGCCTCTGCCTGGTACGCCGGATTCCCTGGTGTCCTGCGAGAGGGATGTCATGGGACAGGTACAGCAGCTTGTGGCGAAACTTCTGGGGAACCACCAGCTGCCTCCTGATCCCCCATGACTCTACCTCCCCTGGGGGAGCCCATTCTCGGTACAGGAACCCCTTCTCCCACAGGAACCTCTCCTTGCAACCTCTCCTCAGGGTCTGTTCCGCACTAAGGTCAGCCCGGTCCCTGGGCTTTCACAAGGAGGGATCTTTCTGCAACTCCGCCTGGAACTCAGCAGCTGGGACAGGGATGGGGACCAGCTCTCTCTTGCTGGCTGGGTCTGAGGCCACAGCCTCTCTGAGCCGTGCCCCTGGGCGCTCCCCGCCCCCCAGGTTAGGGTCCTGCACCTTGGGCAGAGTACCTTCCCCGTGGTCGGGGTGCAGTGCCCTTTGCCGACTCTGACTACAAGTCACGACCAGGGCACTCTGAGTGCTACTAGGCCAGTCCTCAAGATCCCCTCCCATTAACACGTCTGTGGGCAAATATGGGTGTACCCCCACGTCCTTGGGGCCCTCCTTGGCCTCCCACTTCAGATGTACTCTTGCCACGGGCACCTTGAATGGGGTCCCGCCCATGCCCATCAGGGTCAGGTAGGTGTCGGGCACCATCCGATCTGCGTCCACCACCTCGGGCCGGGCAAGCGTCACCTCTGCACCCGTGTCCCAGTACCCAGTGACCTCCCTCCCATCTACCTCCAGGGAAACAATGCACTCTTTCCGGAGGGGCAGCCCCGCGCTCACCCGGTAAACTAAGAATCCGGAGGCTGGAGCTTCCAGCCCCCCAGAGGAGCTGACCTGGGGACCTCCTCCCTCCTTCACAGGTGGTATGTTGCCAGCCCCCCTTTCCCGGGAATGTAGCCCGTCTTCCGACTGGGTTTTTACCCAGTCCACCCTCTGCGGGTTGGGTCTGCTTGGTCTGTCCTTGAGCTTGGGGCACTGGGCCCGTATGTGGCCTCGTTGGCCACACTGATAGCAGCCCATGTCTCGTGGGTCCCCTTGAGTGGGTCGGAGGGACCTGACACTGGATGTTCCCCTTTTGGGGGGGTTCTCCATAGGGCCCCACTGGGAGGTCCTATGATGACTCTCTCTCTGCGTTGAGGCAGGCCTGCTCCTTCGAGACTCCTCCCTGCCATCCCCTGCCCGACTGTCCACAAATTGGTTGGCAAGTTGGCCTGCGTGCTGCGTGTTCTCCGGCTTCTGGTCCCTCAACCACAGCCTCAGGTCAGACGGGCACTGCTCATACAGGTGCTCCAGTATGAATAGGTCAACCAGGTCCTCTTTAGTTTGGGCCCCAGCTGTCCACTTGTGGGCATACCCCTGGGCCTGGTTGACCAGTTGTAGGTATGTGATCTCACGGGTTTTACGCTGACTCCGGAACCTCTTCCGGTACATCTCAGGAGTCAGCCCAAACTCGTGGAGCAGGGCCTGTTTGAACAGTTCGTAGTCCCCTGCCTCCGTCCCTTTCAGTCAGCTGTACACCTCCACGGCCGTGGAGTCCAGTAAGGGGGTGAGAAATGAGATCCTGTCTGCAGGGTCAACCTTGTACAGCTCGCAGGCATTCTCAAAGGCGGTCAGGAAGGTATCTATGTCCTCCCCCTCCTTACACCGGGGCAGCAAGCGCTTATCAAAGTTCGTTGTAGGCTTGGGTCCCCCCTCACTCACCGCAGCTGGGGCCTCACGGCTCCTCAGCCGGGCCAGCTCCAGCTCATGTTTACGCTGGTTCTCCTCATGCTTACGCTGGTTCACCTTCTCCTCCAGCTCTTGCCTCTTTAACTCGAGCTCCTCCCGTCTCAACTTCCTTTCCTCTTCCACCCACAGCTGCTCCACAGATGTCGAGCGTCGCCGGGGGGATCCCCTGCTGGGGGGTGAGCTTCGCTGCCAGGATCCCCTGCTGGCCGGGGGGGTCACGGTGCCCTCGGTATTGCCTGGGCTCCTCCCCGCCCTTCCCCTAGGCCTGGGGGGGCGTGTCTCGGGAAGCCCCCGTCCGCCGGCTGACCACTCCCAGCGGGGACAGACACTGGTGACTGCACTGCATCTGCCAGGCTGCTTCCCTCAGAGACAGGGCTCCGGTCTCCCTCCTCCAGCCGGGCAATCAGCTGGTCCTTGGTCAGCCTCCCTGTGCGCAGCCCCCTCTGCTTGCACAGCTCCAGCAGGTCACACTTGCGCAGCCTGGCGTACATCTTCCTGCTGGCCACTCACAGGTCGGGGTGCTTGCCGCTCCCCACGGTTTCCAGGGGACCCCTAGTGCACCAGCCCTTCTTGAGATCACCACCTCTCTGCCAGGGTCGAGCTGCAGACTCCTCCGCCCCGGGACCACTGGCTGCAATCCCCCGGGGGACCCTGTTACTGCAAAGTCCTTCTCACTGGGCACACACTCCCAGGGGTTAATCACCCTTTCGTTTTACTGCTCCCCAGTCACTTACTGCAGGAAGCGCCGTCCACGGGGTGCAGTATCTCCCGCCGCTGCCACCAGTTGTTATGGAGTCTGGGGATTCCAGCCCTGCACCCCTCTTCCTGGACCCCACAGTGACTTTTATCCAGCCAGTAAAACAGAAGTTTTATTGGACAACAGGAACACAGGTTACAGCAGAGCTTGCAGGCACAGTCAGGACTCCTCCATCCAGTCCTTCTGGGGGTTCAGGGTGCTTGGATCCCAGCTAGGATACCCTGAATTCCGCCGCACAGCCCCAAACCCAAACTGTCCTGCCTTTCCTCCCCGCCGGCCGGGGTCCCTTGTTCCCTTCTCCTCCGCCCAGGAGCTCCCCCCTCCCCCTTGCCGGGCTCGGGTTACAGGCTGATCACCTGTCCCTCCCCTAAAGAGATCCCCTGCTTTCCCGTTCCCCACACAGACAGTCCCTACTCCATCACAGTCTCTCACTCTGGGGCTGTTACAGGAGTGGGCAGGTGAGGGTCTGTGGCCTGTGACGCGCAGGAGGTCAGAGAGGTGAGCACGATGGTCCCTTCTGGCCGGAAAATCTTATCGGTCTAGGATTTTCTTCTTGCTGGAACTGCTGCCTACAGGTTCTCTGGGAGAGATCCAGCGACAGGTACATGGTGCCCCAAACACAGGAGGTCTGGGAGCCGAAGTTACTCTGATGGGAGGTCTAGGATGCGGAGTTCCTTCTGAGGCCAGGCCTGTGCCCCTTGCTAGCTGCCTGTGTGGGACACTGACAGTCTGGTCGGTGTGGGCTGGCCTGTCTGGGGTCTCCCCGCACTTTGCTTTCTGTGTTATCTGCTGCCCTTTGCTCTTTCCTGGGTCCATTTTTCAGGGCTAGATTGAGCCAGGGCCTGAGCTGCACAGACCTCTGGCAGCCCTGGCAGGCACGGTGCCCTCGAGCGACTCCTTGGAGTCACGATTCCTCCCTGTGCTGTTGGGCTGGTCCATTCCTTTATGGCTTGGAATCGGTGCCTTAGAGGGGAAGAAATCCAAGGGCTGCTGTGTGCCCCGGAGTACAGCAGCAACTGCCAAGCTGGCATCCAGCCCACGAGCCCCACACTCCCCTTGTGACTTCACAAGCAGGCAGCGGAGCCACCACCTTGCTGGGTTGCAGGCCCAGGAATCTGCATAGCTGGCCCCATTTCCGTAGTACGTGAGCACCTCACTGGCTTTAGGGTATGTCTCTACCCAGCGCCTGGGAGGCAGGGCAGGGATGACTGGCCCAAGGTCACACAGGGAGACTGGGCAGAGCAGGGAACAGAACCGGGGGTTTCCCTGGAACCATCTTTTTTCCGAAACCTCCAGATGCTGAACGGTATTGGGCTGTGGAGGAACCTCCCTGGGGAAAAGGGTGAGACTTTAAACCCAGCCTGGACCAGAGCCCAGGAACAATGCTGCACTGGCCCCTGGGAGCTGGCTGGAGGGGACTGAGCCAGTGTTCCCCACCTCTTACTGTTATGCCCATATGCAGCCTGCCTGGGACCCTGGGACTTTCAGGCTAGAATCTCATGCTCTTCTGCACATTCTCTAGCTTGTTACTCCTCATTTGGATCCTGTGAGTCCTGTGGCAGGCCCTGCCGTGCGTGCAGGAGACTGGGCCAGGCGACCTATCGTTTCCCTTCACAGCCCCCACTGCTCCGATTCTGTGACCTGCGTGTGGAACATGGCACTGCTCAGCGTGAAGGAGGAGCTCAGCATCTGGCCCTTAGGATGCAGAAGTACAAGGACACTTGTGACCCCCTCCCCTGTACCACATGTCACTCAACCACTCCGATTATCAGCTCTTTGGGGCAGGGATCGTGTCTGTAACTCACTCAGCCCAGGTTCGAATCAGATCCTTTGGGCATGAATGCAATACACACATCAGATCATCTGAAATTATCCATGGCCCTGAAACCAGCTGTTTTCTCCCCAGCTGATCAGACCGATCAGTACTTACTCCTGGTTCCCCTGTACTCCTCCGTCTGCCTGTATCTGTCCTCAGCTTGTGAGCTCTCTGGGGCAGTGACTGTTAGTTTTGTTTGTGCACACTCAGTGCAAGCGGGATCTGGCTCATGACTGGTGCTCCTAAGTGCTAGAGAGATGGTTAATTTCTCTCTCTCACTGCTTAGGTCTCACACCAGCTCAGGCTTCCTGTCTCCTTCACAGCCTGGGTGTGATAGCCAAAGAGACATTGCAGCCAACAGCCAGCTGTGACTGAGCATCAAGTGAGAGGCCCTGCGACATGCAGCCAGTCCTCAGAGGTCACCTTTCTGCTCTCAGAAGGCTGCTGGCATTCCTTGCCCTAGATCTGTGTTAAGATCTCATTCTCCGCATTTCCTTCATCTTTCTAATGCTCCTCTTGCTCCGAGGAGTCGTCTTCTCCCAGCAGGTGTTCCCAGCCATGCTCATCTTCTGCCAAACCCTGATGCCATGTGTCAAAGTAATGGCCAATCATGTGTTCCCAGCGCTGGTCATCTTCCTGGCCTCCCTGTCCCTCCCTGTGTTCCTCTTCTTCTGCTTCAAGCTCATTCTGCTGCCCTTCTCCTTCAAGCTGTCCCAGCTTGTTTTCCTAGCACCTTGAATGGCTCCCGCTCAATAGAGCCGTCCGGCGCTCACATGTCCTGGTGTAACCCTTTTCCTTGGACATGTCGTGCACAGTGGGCGTGTGGGGAGTGAGAGAGATGGCTGCATCTCTCGTTTGATTGTCCCATCCCAAGAAGTGCTAAGGGACTGATTGTTATGAACAGAGAATTTGGAATCATCTCCCAAGAGAAGGGGTTGAACCCCCCCAGTTCTGGAAATTTTTAAAACCAAGCTGGACACAACACTGGAACGTATCCCAGGATGGTGTTTGTCCTCTTAGCTAGAGCATGGGAACCCGGAACTCCAGTTCACCTGGTTATTTACTGTGGTACCCGAGCCCTGTTCAGAATTGCTGCTCTCCAGGCTACAATCCCCCATCTTGTAAGTGTGACCTACAGTCTTTCCCCCCTTACAACGGGCTGGGTTAAAACACTTTGATCAAATGGGCTCACCTGACCAAGTGACCCATGTCGGTCTGCATAGCTGACCTGTCCTTATCGTTATTTTCTTCCAGGTCCTTGATAAATATATTGACTAGCACGGGGTTGAGAACAGATCCCTGCAGCCCCCCCCGAGAAACACCCTCATCGGCCCAGGGCCCTAGGCTAGACCTTGAGAGAGCCAGGGTCAGTTCTCAGCTCTATCCCGGCCTTCCTTGGGGACCTCGTGTAAGTCTATGGGCTCAGTTCCCACCTGCCCAACGAGGATAGCACCTATCTGCCGCATGGGGGTTGGGCAAGAAATGTAACAGATTGGTGGGTGCTCGGATCAGTGACCAGGCCCTATAAGTACCTGTGACCTCTAGGGGCTCTGGAGTTTTGGGTTTCGCTCTTGTGAAAAGTGAGAGGAGTCTGGTACTCTCATAGGCACAACCCAGCTTTTATGGAGCACCTACTCCAAAAGTCATCACCCTCCGTGCTGTAGCCCACAGTGCTACGTGTGACATTAATACTCAGTTCATTGGTCTCATATGTTCAGTGCAACAACTAGAGTTATTTCTTCTGCGTATTGGGCAAAGATTTTGGAGTTTTTCCCATCTCTGGTCATTTCCATCACTAGTGCGATTTGATGGCCGGCCATGATCCCACGTTTCCCTTATGTGGTCATTTCAATAGACAGGGGTTTTTGGTGGCCGTGCATGGTCAAAACGTCAGGGTTCTCTATATGGTCACTTCAGCTGAGAGACCCCATGCAGAACACAGTAGGGTCCCTCAAAGGTGAGTGACACACGGATCCGCCTCTTCATATACAGGTCAGAATGGCCAGTTAAGCTCAGAGACTCCGGCGCTCTCACTGTAGACAAATTGCCTCTCTCCACTGAGAAGGGCAGTGGGGGGTGCGCCAGGGTCTGAGAGCTTGGAAGCTAAAACCATGCCAGGAAATGGCAAGCATGCGCTGCAGCTGCAGTTCACAGGGGTATGGTGAGGCCGGGGAGTGGGAGGAATGAAGGCGATGAGGAAGGACGATGTCATTTCTTCTCGGATGTCTGTCCCAGCCCCAGGCTGTTTCATGATCCAAACACACGCCAAAGCCAAATGAACAGATTGCTACAAACCAGGCTATATTGCTTGGGCAGGGTTTTCATACGAGCCCTCCAAAAGACATAGGTGCTGAGGAAGTTCTGTTCAAGTTGCACATACAGAATAGGCCCAAGGCTTAAATAAACATTTTCAAAATGAAGCTGTGATCCAGGGGGTCTCTACTCACTGGCACCTCCTCCTGGCTGTGCTGGGGATTGGCTGTGCCAGATCAACATCCCTTCCAGCCGTTACACTCTGCCACCCTCTCAGCCTGCGGCCCCTTTCTGGCTCCATGAACCACAGCCTCCCTTTCGTGACTCCAGCCAGCTCACTGTGTGGGTCCCACTCAAAGTCCCTGCTCACCAGTGATCCCAGATAGCCCTCCCATTGACTTCCCCAGGTGCTGCTCCCTCAGTGGCTGACAGGGGAACCCGGGCCCACCCTCTGCTCCAGGTTCCAGCTCAGGGTCCCTTCAAACAGCAGCCAAGGTTTGGTTCCCTTCCACACCCTACTGCCTTTCCCTGGGCCTCTTCCTTACCTCCTGGCCTTCCCCACGCCTCTAGGGCTGCTCCCTCCCTCTAGGGGTAACCATGGGCTACTTGTCTCTATAGCCCCCAACACACCTCCCTCCTCCCAGGGAGTGATGCCAGCTACCTCCCTGCAGCCTTTTGGCTTCCAGTTTCCTGTCTTGATAGATGCCCCTCTTGTACCCACAGAGCTGAGCTTCCCCTAATCAGGACTTTCCTCCCAGTTTAATTCTCTCCCATTGATGCCTAATTGGCTGATTGGCCCAGTTCAGCTTTTGCAGGGCCAGCATGGGGAGCACACCTCATCCCAGGGCGTGTCACAGCTGTTACCTGAAGAGGTCACAGATTTAACTGGTGAAAACGTTTTTGAAGACAAGCAATTTCCCCATTTATAACTGGTTTGGCAAGTCATTCACCACAGTGCAGTGTGCACTGCTATCCCTGCTGCCTCTCGGAACAATCGTCAGCCAGAAGAGTCACTGGAACATCATGTATTGTAGTTTCCTCTGTAGCCCCTACTGTCAGCTAAGTGGGTTGGTTATACGGCTCACCCTTGTGATCGGGGAAAGCCATTTGTCCCTGGGAAACCTTCCCCTGGGGTAGCACGTGCCTTAGTCAGCAGGCCTGGAGGCAGTGGAGCTCAATCTGCCAGTGGTGGAAGGGCTGTGTCCATTCCCCTGTAAATCTTCATCCCAAAATCAGACGGGTCCCTGTGGTTTTGCTTGTTCTCGAGGCCCATTAGTGGCTGGGGCAAAGAGGAGGAGGATTAGTGGGACAGGAGCATGGCTGACGTGCTGGGGTGTTCCTACCTGCTGCTGATGAACAGCTGGTGTAAGAGTCCCAGGATCTAGAAAGCAGCCAGGCAAGATTCAAGATTCCAGAAAAAGGGACATTACCCCTTGGCTAATCTCAACGTTGTTCCCAATCCATCTCGCTTGGATTTCATTAACAGTAAATTCCATGGAGCAGAGCCCATCTCTATCCATATTTTCAGTGCTACTAACAAATGAGTAATAAATACAATCATTGGGCTTCATTAGAAGACACAAATCTTGACTAAATTTGATAAAGGTATTTGTCATTTCCAAGGTAGGCCTGTCCCAATGGGGGTCCGCATTCAGTCTCTGCTGTCAGAGAAGCATGTTCCTTATTATATATTTATGAACTGTCCGGCTGGCTGATGTCCTTGGCTGGGTCACTGAGAAACAGAGGACACACCCTAGGGAACCGTGCTGAGTTTTAATGGAAGGGAGAGGAGAGGGGACTCCATCAGCATTTTCCTGTCACGTCCCAGTCCCCCCTGCACCAGGAGTCTCCTTCCCCTCAGCCCCTCTGCAGGCGATGCTGGGGGAAAGAAGCTAGAGCCAGACCCTTCATTTTCTCTGCCCCCAAGGGTGCCTGGAGTTGCTTCAGGATGCCAAGAAGGGACCCAAGGCCAAGAACGAATCTGGAGCACGGTCCCCTTAAAGGCCCAGGGTGACCATGGAACCAGGAAAAGAATAACTTGACTCAAGCCTAGCTCATTCCCAGAGCACACAGGGGTGTAATCAGGAAGGCCAAAACACAATTGGAGTTGCAGCTAGCAAGGGATGTGAAAGGTAACAAGAAGAGTTTCTACAGGTATGTTACCAACAAGAAAAAGGTCAGGGAAAATGTGGGATCCTTAATGAGTGGGGGAGGCAACGTAGTGACATATGATGTGGAAAAAGCTGAAGTACTCAATGCTTTTTTTGCCTCAGTCTTCACAGACAAGGTCAGCTCCCAGACTGCTGCACTGGGCAGCACAGCATGGGGAGGAGGTGACCAGCCCTCAGTGGAGAAAGAACAGGTTAAGGACTGTTTAGAAAAGCTGGACGTGCACAAGTCCATGGGTCCAGATCTAATGCATCCGAGAGTGCTGAGGGAGTTGGCTGATCTGATTGCAGAGCCATTGGCCATTATCTTTGAAAATCGTGGTGATCAGAGGAGGTCCCAGACGAGTGGAAAAAGGCAAATCTAGGGCCCATATTTAAAAAAAGGAGGAAGGAGAATCTGGGGAACTACAGACCGGTCAGCCTAACCTGAGTCCCCAGCAAAATCGTGGAGCAGGTCCTCAAGGAATCCATTTTGAAGCACTTGGAGGAGAGGAAGGTGATCAGGAACAGTCAACATGGATTCACCAAGGGCACGTCATGCCTGACCAACCTGATTGCCTTCTATGATGAGATAACTGGCTCTGTGGATATGGGGAAAGCGATAGATGTGATATAGCTTGACTTTAGCAAAGCTTTTGATACGGTCTCCCACAGTATTCTTGCCAGCAAGTTAAAGTATGGGCTGGATGGATGGACTATAAGGTGGATAGAAAGCTGGCTAGATCGTTGGGCTCAACGGGTAGTGATCAATGGCTCAATGTTTAGTTGGCAGCTGGTTTCAAGCGGAGTGCTCCAAGGGTTGGTCCTGGGGCCAGTTTCGTTCAATATCTTCATTAATGATCTGGAGGATGGCGTGGACTGCACCCTCAGCAAGTTTCCAGATGACACTAAGATGGGGATGTGACAGGTTCAATCACAGAATCCCCCTTGGGAGCTGCCACCCGATGTGCCAAGACTACTTCTGTCCCTGCTTTCCCTGCCAGCTCAGGATTCTAGCACCCTGTCTTGCTGAGCCAGACACTCTCGTCTGCTCCAACACAGACCCAGAGTCTGAATTACCTGCCCCAAAGCTGCAGGTTTACCTGAAAGCAGCTCAGAGAAGTGCTCCTGTCTTTAACACTCAGGGCTTGGTTACACTTGGAGGTGTGCAGCACTGGGCGTTACAGCTGTCTTCGTACAGCTGTGTAGGGACAGCGCTGCAGTGTGGCCACACTGACAGCTACCAGCACTGCAGTGTGGCCACATTTGCAGCATTTGCAGCGCTGTTGGGAGTGATGTATTTTGGGCAGCTATCCCACAGAGTACCTCATCCCATTTTGGCACCGTGGGTTGTGGGAAGGGGACGGAAGGGTGCGGGTCATTCCGCTTCCTGTCCCAACGCCCTGTGGTGCAACGCTTCACATCCCATCAGTCACTGGTTTTCTGTCCACGTTTGACGCCATTGTGAGTCTCCCAACATTTTCTGTGCAGCGTGATTTCTGTGGGAAATGGAGCCCGAGCTGCTGAGGACTTTGCTGATGAGTGTCGCCAGCACATCACGTTTGGTAGTTGAGCTATTCCTTCAGCTCCAAAGTGACAGTGAGGAGTCCGACGATGATATCGAGTCGCCTGACATGTGTGACACTAAATTGCTTGTGGCAGTAACGGAAATGCTCAGCACCGTGGAACGCCGCATTTGGGCTCGGGAAACAAGCAGTGAGTGGGGGGAATCACATTGTCATGGAAGTCTGGGATGACGAGCAGTGGCTGCAGAACTTTCAGATGAGAAAAGCCACTTTCATGGGACTGTGTGAGGAGCTCGCCCCCATCCTGCAGCGCAAGGACACGAGATTGAGAGCTGCCCTGCCAGTGGAGAAGCGGGTGCCTATTGCAATCTGGACGATGGCAACTCCAGACAGCTACCGATCGGTCGCGAACCAGTTTGGAGTGGGAAAGACGACCGTTGGAATCATGGTGATGCAAGTTTGCAGGGCCATTAATCGCATCCTGCTAAGAACCGTGACTCTGGGGAACGTGCAGGACATTGTGGATGGCTTTGCACAAATGGGTTTTCCTAACTGTGGAGGGGCGATAGATGGGACACATATTCCTATTCTAGCACCACACCACCTAGCATCCGAGTACATTAATTGGAAGGGGTATTTCTCTATGGTTCTCCAGGCACTTGTGGATCACCGTGGGCGTTTCATTGACATTTACACAGGCTGGCCTGGAAAGGTGCATGATGCACGCATCTTTCGGAACGGTGGCCTGTTCAGGAAGATGCAGGCCGGGACTTTTTTCGCAGACTGGAAGATCACAGTAGGGGACGTTGAAAGGCCCATTGTGATCCTTGGAGACCCCGCTTACCCGTTAATGCCTTGGCTCGTGAAACTGTATACCGGGAAGCTTGACAGGAGCAAGGACCGGTTCAACTACAGGCTGAGCTGGTGCCGAATGACTGTGGAGTGTGCTTTCGGCCATTTAAAGGGCCTCTGGAGATCTCTTTATGGGAAGCTAGACTTGGGGGAAAGCAGCATCCCTGCCATTATATCTGCGTGCTGTACCCTCCAATATAGTTGTGAAGGGAAGGGTGAAAGATTCAGTCAGGCATGGACCTCTGCGGTTCAACGCCTGGAGGCTGAATTTGCACAGCCAGAGAGCAGGACTACTAGAGAGGCCCAGCACAGGGCTACAAGGATTAGGGATGCCTTGAGGGAGGAATTTGAGGCTGAAAGCCAACAGTAATGTTTGGTGCCTTGCATGGGAGTGAAGTGCAGTGGTTCCAATGATTTGAAGTGCCTGTTTTTTCCTTGGGGTACGGTATCTTTCACTTTCTGCAATAATAAAAACTGTTTTAAAAGCCAAGAAATCATTTATTGAAAAGAAAGTAAGTAAAAGGGCAGGGGGGTGAGGTGGAGAACTGTACAGTCAGAGGTTTGAATATGTCCTGCCTGGAGTGCTGTGCAATGACTGCTGCACTTCAGGATGAAAATGCTGCATGGTGATGGGGGCTGAGTGCAGAGGGTAAGGGTCATAGTTCTCAGGGCTGGTAGGTGAACGTACAGGTGTTGGGGGCAGCTGGTGGTGGTAAGAACCTGGATGCTGGAGAAGGGGGTTTTGAGCTGACATTGGGGCACAAGGGAGAGAGCTTTGGGACAGGGTTGGGGGGGGCAGTGGCACGGTAGTGCTCTGCCTGCATGGCTACAAGTGACTGGTCTGTTCGACACGCCAGGAGGCTTATCAGCTGCTTCGTGCTTTTCTTCTTAGCCAATTCCTTTCTCCTGCTTTCTCTTTCCTTCCAGTGCTGCATTTTTTCTCTCCAGTCCTGCAGCTTCTTACTCTCTCTGGCAGACTGAGTCATAACTGCTTTCACCATATCTTCTTTGCTTTTTCGTGGCTTTCTCCTCAGGTTTTGTAGCTTTTCAGCAGTCTCTGATACAGCCAGTTGAGTAGTAGCAGTAGTCAAGGACACTGTTATCAGCAAAAAGACAAAAATTGAAACATTTGTAACCCTTCTGCCCCTCTGAGTTGGCAGCAACAAGGGCCGGGTTCAGTATCCAGGGGCTCCGTTTCAGTAACACAATGCATAACCGGCTCGAGCCCTCACCCAGTGACCTGGGACACTTACATATCACACCCTCCTTGGCGCCTCTAGGAGGCAATACTTCCCCTCTCGCAAGCACGGAGTCTGAGTGTAGCAAAACCTTTTTAATAAAGGAAGGAATCAATGCGGCATCCCTTTGGAGAAACACCACAAACAGAGTTATAACACAAACCATAAACAAAAACCCACACCCCAAGTACATTTGGCAATGTCCTTTTCCCCTTAGGGTCTTAAGTCCAATCACTCCAAAGTCCAACAACCCAAAAGTTTCTGGTCAATGCCACCCCAGAATTCAAGAGTCTATCTGTAGAGGTCCCTCCCCCCAGCCTGGGTGAAAGAGGCACCTTATGTGGTCCAGGGCCAACTGCCCTGCATCTCCGTGGGATTTGCTTCCGCCTTCTCCATGAACTGCTCCGCCTTACCAGCTGCTCTACTCTGCTCCTCCAGCCGTCCTCACAAACTGCTCCGCTCCACCAGCTGCCCCGTGAGCTGCTCCAGTTGTCCCTGCAAACTGCTCGGCTCCGCTCGCTCTGTGGGCCGCTCCACCTGTCCCACAGCTACTCCGCTCTGCCAGCCGCTCCACTCCACCAGCTGTCCTGTGATCTGCTCCAGCCATCCCCACAAACTGCTCTACTCTGCCAGCTGCTCTGTTCCACAGTGTAGCTTCAGGCTCCCCCACTAGTTAGCACAGCACTCAGTGCTCCCAGCTCAGTAATTTCAGCTCTTTTGTGATTTCAGCTCTTAGTGATCTCAGCACATAGTAGGGGGGCCCCAGTGCTAGTGCACCGTTAGCCCAAAGTGAGTTCAGCTCAGTAACCTGTATCTAGATTCTTAAGGGAATAAAAAAAAAATCAACTCTGACATTCTACAGTGGAGAGAGGAGGGGTGGAACTGGTGCTTCTGGCTCCCCAGGAAGACTGCACCACCAGTCACAGATACCTGTCCCCACCCTCTCTCAATTCAGTGGGTTTTGGAACCCATGTCCCTTGTCTAGCAAGTACCACCCAACTGAGGTTGAGTCATTTCTGTCACAAAGCAGTCCCACAGCTCCCCATTCACACAATCATGGTGACAAACTTTTTTTTCCTCCTGCCCCAATAACAAAGAAATTGGAGATCCCAGAGCTGTTAAAATCACCATCCCAAGCTGCTGTGGGCTTATGCTAAGTTGAGGGTGGATACCAATGCAAATCCGTCCACACCTTTTGAGATTCTTGACTTTCTTTCCACACGCCCTACAATTCACCACCAGATGTCAGGATACAGCTCATCCTGACTCTGCTTACACATTTAACAGAGAGGTAGCATTGTGTATAATCACAGTGAAGGAGTTTACAGTGTCATTTTAGCATACGTTCCAGAAACCAAACACAGCACAGAGAGCCCACAGCAGCAAAGACATGGTGAGTAAGGGGGAATGAGTGCAGGAGTTAATTAATCCTGGAAGCCATCTCGCTGCCGCGGCTCACCTGGGAAGGGGAACTGATTGGTTCAGGGCTGCACTGGGGTTTCTGTGCGTTGGGGAAAGCAGAGAGATGCGGAGGGACCTGCACTGAACACTATCTCTACATTTTCCACAGGAGTTAATCCTGGAAGCCATCTCACTGCTGCGGGTTACCTGGGAAGCAAGGGAGGGTCTTCTACAGCAATGCGGATTCTGCCTTGGCCCCTATGCAGCTTGCCTGTGTGCAGCAACGGTCCCCCCACCCCTCGCGGCACAGTGGCGCGGATGCATTAGCCTGACTGGGACAAGGACCACAGTGGCTCTCCCTATAAACTTGAGCAAGCGCATTGCCCACGCTCTGGCAGAAACTTTTGAAGAGATTACCGAGATCATAATCTTTACAGAGATATGTTACATGGCATATGTAGTATAAATCACATTCTAGTCATGTTATATATATACATTCATATGCATATTTCCATAAAGCCTTATGGCACCTACCGTCATGGGGGGGGAGGTAGATACGCTGGAGAGTAGAGATAGGATATAAGGGGACCTAGACAAATTAGAGGATTGGGCCAAAAGAAATCTGATGAGGTTCAACAAGGACAAGTACAGAGTCCTTCAGTTAGGACGGAAGAATTCCAGGCACTGCTGCAGGCTGGGGTCCAACTGGCTAAGCAGCAGTTCTGCAGGAAAGGACCTGGGGATTACAGTAGATGAGAAGTTAGGTATGAGTCAGCAGTGTACCCTTGTTGCCAAGAAGGCCAATGGCATATTGGCCTGTATTAGAAGGAGCACTGCCAGCAGATCAAAGGAAGTGAAGATTCCCCTCTATTCAGCACTTGTGAGGCCACATCTGGAGTACTGTGTCCAGTTTAGGGCCCCCCACTACAGAAAGGATGTGGAAAAATTGGAAAGAGTTCAGTGGAGGGCAATGAAAATTATTAGGGGGCTGGGGCACATGACATATGAGGAGATGCTGAGGGAACTGGGCTTATTTAGTCTGCAGAAGAGTGAGGTGGGATTTGATAGCAGCCTTCAGTTACCTGAAGGGGGGTTCCAAAAAGGGATGGAGCTTGGCTGTTCTCAATAGTACCAGATGACAGAACAAGGAGTAATGGTCTCAAGTTGCAGTGGGAGAGGTCTAGGTTGGATATTAGGAAACACTATTTCACTAGGAGCGTGGTGAAGCACTGGAATGGATTCCCTAGGGAGGTGGTGGAATCTCCCTCCTTAGAGGTTTTTAAGGTCAGGCCTGACAAAGCCCTGACGGGGATGATTTAGTTGGGAATTGGTCCTGCTTTGAGAAGGGGGTTGGACTAGATACCTCCTGAGGTCCCAGCCCTGATATTCTATGATTCTATGATTCCCTGCTCTGACTCTGCCTCCTCAAGGGGAACACTCCCTACCCACAGCCCCTGCACAGCAGATCCTACAGCCCACCTATGCCCGGGGTCAGGAAGCTGGGGTCAGAGGTTACTGGTTAAATACGAGGGCCCCAAAGTGGTCTCTAATTTTGGGGTGTCCAACTTTAGTCTCCTAAGAACTGATCTGCAGAAGTGCTTGGCACTTCGCTCTCCAGTTGAAATCAGAGCCTGGAGACACCCAACGTTACAGACACTTTTAAAAGTTTAGGCCTCAGCACTGAGACCTGGTGAGTGTTAAAGTTAGTTTCATGTTCATGTATGATCATTGCCATATATGGAAGATGCTAATTCAAACCCATTGTGATGCACAAGAGTCCAACTTGTCAGTCTCTCTAACAACAGACCAGCTGTGATTCACTTCCCCAGCTCGGTCAGATCATCATCTAATGTAACAGGCCGACGGGTTCACCCAGTGGCTCTACCTCCCACTGAGTCTGAAAAGGGACAATGTCCATATACATACGTGACATCAGCTCATGCAGGCGAAGGCAGCCTCAGAGAAGAGCCAGGCCTAGCAGGAGGAGGAGACTCAGGAGGAGGAGAAGGAGATGCACGAGGAGAGGTGAAGTTCCTGTTTGAAGTTACTGCAAATGAACTGGGGAAAGGTGGATATTTTGCAGATGCTGAATAAGAGCCCCTGGAGCAGGGTTCTGCCCAGGAGTATTCAGGCTGGCCTCTACTCATCCCCTTCTCTCGTCTCTCCCCAGGCAGACGCTCTTACCACTACCGGAGGAGTATGGTTTTCTGAAGCCATAGCTATGTCCACTCCTCCTGCACCTGAGAACAAGCAGCCACCCCATCACAAAACCAAACCAAAGGGAGAACTGGGCAACCTGGCAAAACCCAAGAGAACCGGCAGCAGGAGCTGCTGATCAATGAATCATCTCAATGCAAAAGGCATTTAACTCTTCAGTCATTGCTGCATTTCCTGCTATTGTCTTTCCCACCTCTTTGAGTACTGGGCCTACCCTGTCCTTGGTCTTCCTCACAGAACCATAGGGCTAGAAGGGACAGCAGAGTTCATCTAGTTGAAATCCCTGCCAAGATGCAGGATTTGTTGTGTCTAAACCAGGGCTCAGCAACCTTTCAGAAGTGGCATGCCAAGTCTTCATTTATTCACTGTAATTTAAGGTTTTGCATGCCAGTAATACATTTTAATGTTTTTAGAAGATTTTTTTTTTTTCATAGACTCTAGGACTGGAAGGGACCTCGAGAGGTCATTGAGTCCAGTCCCCTGCCCTCATGGCAGGACCAAATACTCTCTAGACCATCCCTGATAGACATTTATCTAACCTACTCTTAAATATCTCCAGAGATGGAGATTCCACAACCTCCCTAGGCAATTTATTCCAGTGTTTAACTACCCTGACAGTTAGGAACTTTTTCCTAATGTCCAACCTAAATCTCCCTTGCTGCAGTTTAAGCCCATTGCTTCTTGTTCTATCATTAGAGGCTAAGGTGAACAAGTTTTCTCCCTCCTCCTGATGACACCCTTTTAGATACCTGAAAACTGCTATCATGTCCCCTCTCAGTCTTCTCTTTTCCAAACTAAATAAACCCAATTCTTTCAGCCTTCCTTCATAGCTCATGTTCTCAAGACCTTTAATCATTCTTGTTGCTCTTCTCTGGACCCTCTCCAATTTCTCCACATCTTTCTTGAAATGCGGTGCCCAGAACTGGACACAATACTCCAGTTGAGGCCTAACCAGCACAGAGTAGAGCGGAAGAATGACTTCTCATGTCTTGTTTACAACACACCTGTTAATGCAGCCCAGAATCACGTTTGCTTTTTTTGCAACAGTATCACACTGTTGGCTCATATTTAGCTTGTGGTCCACTATGACCCCTAGATCTCTTTCTGCCATACTCCTTCCTAAACAGTCTGTATGTGTGAAACTGATTGTTCCTTCCTAAGTGGAGCACTTTGCATTTGTCTTTATTGAACTTCATCCGGTTTACCTCAGACCATTTCTCCAATTTGTCCAGATCATTTTGAATTTTGACCCTGTCCTCCAAAGCAGTTGCAATCCCTCCCAGTTTGGTATCGTCTGCAAACTTAATAAGCGTACTTTCTATGCCAACATCTAAGTCGTTGATGAAGATATTGAACAGAGCCGGTCCCAAAACAGACCCCTGCGGAACCCCACTTGTTATACCTTTCCAGAAGGATTGGGAGCCATTAATAACCACTCTCTGAGTACGGTTATCCAGCCAGTTATGCACCCACCTTATAGTAGCCCCATCTAAATTGTATTTGCCTAGTTTATCAATAAGAATATCATGCGAGACCGTACCAAATGCCTTACTAAAGTCTAGGTATACCACATCCACCGCTTCTCCCTTATCCACAAGACTCGTTATCCTATCAAAGAAAGCGATCAGATTGGTTTGACATGATTTGTTCTTTACAAATCCATGCTGGCTATTCCCTATCACCTTACCACCTTCCAAGTGTTTGCAGATGATTTCTTTAATTACTTGCTCCATTATCTTCCCTGGCACAGAAGTTAAACTAACTGGTCTGTAGTTTCCTGGGTTGTTTTTATTTCCCTTTTTATAGATGAGCACTATATTTGCCCTTTTCCAGTCTTCTGGAATCTCTCCCGTCTCCCATGACTTTCCAAAGATAATAGCTAGAGGCTCAGATACCTCCTCTATTAACTCCTTGAGTATTCTAGGATGCATTTCTTCAGGCCCGAGTGACTTGCAGGCATCTATCTTTTCTAAGTGATTTTTAACTTGCTCTTTTTTTATTTTATCTTCTAATCCTACCCCCTTCCTATAAGCATTCACTATGTTAGACATTCCTTCAGACTTCTCAGTGAAGACTGAAACGAAAAAGTCATTAAGCATCTCTGCCATTTCCAAGCTTCCTGTTACTGTTCCTCCCTCCTCACTGAGCAGTGAGCCTACCCTGTCCTTGTCTTCCTCTTGCTTCTAATGTATTGATAAAAAGTCTTCTTGTTTCCCTTTATTCCCATAGCTAGTTTGAGCTCATTTTGTGCCTTTGCCTTTCTAATTTTGCCCCTGCATTCCTGTGTTATTTGCCTATATTCATCCTTTGTAATCTGACCTAGTTTCCATTTTTTATATGACTCCTTTTTATTTTGTAGGTCATGCGAGATCTCGTGGTAGAGCCAAGGTGGTCTTTTGCCACATTTTCTATCTTTCCTACCCATTGGAATAGCTTGCTTTTGGGCCCTTAATAGTGTCCCTTTGAAAAACTGCCAACTCTCCTCAGTTGTTTTTTCCCTCAGTCTTGATTCCCATGGGACCTTACCTATCAGGTCTCTCTCTATAAGTCTATATTATATAATTAAACTATTGTTGTATGTAAAGAACATAAGAATGGCCAGACTGGGTCAGACCAAAGGTCCATCCAGCCCAGTATCCTGTCTGCTGACAGTGGCCAATGCCAGGTGCCCCAGAGGGAGTGAACCTAACAGGCAATGATCAAGTGATCTCTCTTCTGCCGTCTATCACCACCCTCTGACAAACGTAAAGTAAATAAGATTTTTAAAATGTTTAAAAATCTTCATTTAAAATTAAATTAAAATGCAGATCTTATCAGTTTAGTGTGATCCTTGCCCTTGCTTTTCCTTGCTGATTTTTCCAATGGCTGGCACGTATTTGGATACTTTAAGCTGCACACAGGCTTCTGAGTGATCAATTGTTAAGCAGCTCTGAGAGGGACAGACAGATTTCATATGTGAAAATACCTGTTCATTATTATTGCCCTTATATGAATCCATGGTACGCCCACATCTCGAATACTGTGTACAGATGTGGTCTCCTCTTCTCAAAAAAGATATACTGGCACTAGAAAAGGTTCAGAAAAGGGCAACTAAAATGATTAGGGGTTTGGAGAGAGTCCCATATGAGCAAAGATTAAAGAGGCTAGGCCTCTTCAGCTTGGAAAAGAGGAGACTAAGGGGAGATATGATAGAGGTCTATAAAATCATGAGTGATGTGGAGAAAGTGGATAAGGAAAAGTTATTTACTTGTTCCCATAATCCAAGAGCTAGGGGTCACCAAATGAAATTAATGGGCAGCAGGTTTAAAACAAATAAAAGGAAGTTCTTCTTCACGCAGCACACAGTCAACTTGTGGAACTCCTTGCCTGAGGAGGTTGTGAAGGCTGGAACTACAACAGGGTTTAAAAGGGAACTGGATAAATTCATGGTGGTTAAGTCCATTAATGGCTATTAGCCAGGATGGGTAAAGAATGGTGTCCCTGGCCTCTGTTCATCAGAGGATGGAGATGGATGGCAGGAGAGAGATCACTTGATCATTGCCTGTTAGCTTCACTCCCTCTGGGGCACCTGGCTTTGGCCACTGTTGGTAGACAGATACTGGGCTGGATGGACCTTTGGTCTGACCCGGTATGGCCGTTCTTATGTTCTTATGTATGTGGATCCGAATGCTGAAAGCATTGCCAATGCAATTTTCTTCAAACAGTTCAATTCCCCTGGCAGGGACGTCCAGCAGGTCAGAAGAGAGGCCCCAGGATCTCTCTCGGTAGCTTCAAGGGCACTCCACAGATCTCCAAACTTTGATGCCCACAATTCTGAGCTTTTTAATGGAATGAGCTGCATTGTGAAATCCTCAACCGCCAGCCACTGAAATACAGACAAATCCAAGTCACTTTCATTGAACTTTTCAGGGTTAATTAGAAAAGAAAGCATTGGGCCAAATCACT
The DNA here is from genome assembly GCA_026122505.1 of Aldabrachelys gigantea. Taxonomy (NCBI): domain Eukaryota; kingdom Metazoa; phylum Chordata; order Testudines; family Testudinidae; genus Aldabrachelys; species Aldabrachelys gigantea. Next base: position 148,232,209 of record CM047483.1, read on the forward strand.
GGAAATCTTGAAATCTGTCAGAAAATTCTGATTCCAGTTCTAGCTTGTACATTCCAATCTCATCGACACTGACAGTGCAATGTGTCGATAGCTCTTTTATGTGTTGGAAGTAGCGGAAAGTCGAAGTTCGAATATTCCGAGAAAAAACTGCTAGTTTTACAACAAATGCTTTCCAGGCTTCATAAAGATCCAGAACTGTTTGCCCTGCACCCTGGAGACAGAGGTTAAGTTCATTTAGGTGAGCGGTGATGTCAGAAACATGAACTTACACAGCCATCTGTCTTCATCCAGTTTGGGGTAGTTTTGTGCTTTTTCCGACAAAAAGGCCTTGCTTACATCAAAACAGTTTATAAAGTGCACCAAAACCTTGCCACGACTTAGCCACCAAATGTTGCTGTGAAGTGGGATGTCATTATTAACACCGTCCATCTCTTCTAGCAGTGCTTGAAACTGTCCGTGAGTCAAAGCAGATCGAGCAACAAGGAAATTCACAATTCGCACCATTGTATTCATCACATTATTAAGCTCTGAATTTTAGCAAATGGGTTTTCTTAATGGATGATACAGTGAAATTTGACTGTTGGGCAGCCAATTTGATCTTCAAGTAACTTTACAAATCCCTTCTGTTTTCCAACCAGGGCAGGAACACCATCTGTTGTCACACAAAATATTTTTCTGATGTCAACTCCTCATTCTTCAAAATGGTTACAAAACGTCTCACTATATTTTCCCCCTTTGTTGCGCCATGCTAGGTTGATCTGATGTCCCAATTTTATAGGGACAGTCCCGATTTTTGGGTCTTTTTCTTATATAGGCTCTATCCGCCCCCCAATCCCGATTTTTCACATTTGCTGTCTGGTCATCCTATGCCATGCAGGGGTTTTAGGCAACAAAGTTCCTCTTGGATTTCATTGGAAGCACAATATCTTGCAACAGCTGCCAAATGCGGAATGTCGTTTATATCCACGCACCCAACAACTGCAATGCTAAACACTGCTGTGTCTTTTAATGCAGTCGTCTACTTTTCGTTAACGTTTTCTGCAATTTCGCTTATGCATCTCTCAACTGTTCTGGCAGAGACAGGCAGTTCTTTTATTCTAGATAGGATCGTAACTTTATTTGGCAAATCATTGAACAAAACCAAGAAACCTACTGAGAAAAACTTCTTTTATATATTTCCCATCTGTAAACAGCTTTCCGTTTTTTGCAGTGCACTGTGCAATCTTGTAACTTCCTTCTATAGCTTGATTTTTATTTACACTTAAGCATTTAAAAACATTGCTTTGCTTCTTATATCCTGCTTCTGCCTTTTTGATCGATTCAGTCTTGTCTGCTTTGTCAAGAAAGATTTTCTCATGCTCCGTTTCAAAATGTCATCGAACACTTGATGTGTGACAAACAACACTTTTGCAACAGAAAGCACAAACAGCATGGTTCCTCTTTTGAATAAATCCAGATGTGTCTGTCCAAGAAGGCTGAAATGAACTGACCTCTAATTTTGCTTTCTTAGGAGCTGACATTTTGTCAAATGTTCCCCTCAACTCACAGCAGGAAAAAAGATCACAACGGATGGCATGCATGTGGTAAACATTTTTCCCAAATCTGGACTTTAGCGTACAAAATCTGGGTGCTTACTGTGAACCTCCCCCAAGCTTGTACCCAGCTTGGATCTATCTCGCTGCCACCAGATAAGATTATGGCTCTTATCAGCCCGGGTTCCCCAAATACTCCTTGGGGGACCCCCTCTCTGGCCTCCCCAACTTCCCCTGGAAAGACCACCCCCCCAAGACTCAGAAGCCTGAATCCACGGGCAAGGGAATTATCTCCCCTCCCTTCCCCGCTCTCTGAACAGCCTGAGGGAATGATGCAATCTCCTTTACCTTACAATACCAAGAAAGTCCTGTCTCCTTTCTCTCTAAAGAGACAGCTTCAAACACAGGGAAACCAAAGGGATTCTTTCTCTCTTTCCCCGTAGCCTGTTCCCGCCCTGGGGACAGTAAGAAACTAACCCACAGCCTGGGCTTTTCCCTTTCCCCTTTGCCTCAGTAGGAAAGAACTTCCACAACTTTAAAAAGAAAACTTTATATAAAAAGAAAGAAAATACAGAACAATAATACTGCATTAAAGATCAATACAGGCTCTTCCTTATAAGAAAATATGAATAACCAGTCTGATTTAAAAAATAGCCAATTTAAAACAGTCTAGCAAATCAACACACAGTAAATACAAAGCAAAGCACATCACAGCCGATTTACTTTGTTTCCTTTTGTACTCACAGACTTTTAGTAGAATATTAGAAAGAAGATTGGAGTTAGAGAGAAGCTTGTTTTCCCATAGCTGAGGAAAACACAAAGACCCCGAGTTCCTTTCCCTCCCAGACTTTTAAAAAAATCCAGGTCTCTGATTGGTCCTCTGGTCAGGTGTTTGGTTCCCCCTTTCCAGGTAAAAGAAACTTAACCCTTACCTATCTACTTATGACAATGCACAACGTCAAACCCAGTGCGCTATTCCATGGGGCGTGGTATAAGCAGCAAATCGGGACCTAAAAATATCCCAGTGGTGCTGGAACAATTTTTAAGGTGGGGGTGCTGAGCTGTGCCCCCTCTTGCCACTGTCTGCATCCCTCACTGCCCCAGACTGGGGCCAGTGGGCCACAGCTGGGGGTAGCTGCAGAGCACCAGGCCAGGGCTAGGAGCAGAGACCTGGGCCAGTGGCCGGTATGCCAGGCCAGCAGCGGGCTGAGTGGGACTGGCAGTCAGGACCCCGGCTGGCAGGGGGCCGGCAGATGGAACCCCAGGCTGGCAGCAGAGTGCCACTGAAAATCAGCTCGTGTGGCACCTTTGGCATGCATACCATAGGTTGCTGACCCCTGGTCTAAACCATCCCAGACAGGTGGCTATCAAGCCTCCTTTGGAAAACCTCCAGCGAAGGAGCTTCCATGACTTCCCTAGGCAGCCTGTTCAATTGTCTACTGTTCTTACAGTGAGGAAGTTTTTCCTGAGATTTAATCTAAATCTGCTGTGCTGTAGTTTAACCCCATCACCTCTTGTCCTGCCCTCTGTGGCAAGAGAGAACAACTTTTCTCTATCTTTTTTATGGCAGCCTTCCAAGTATTCATGTTCGACCTTAATCTCCTCTTTTCCAAACTAAACATACCCACTTCCTTGAGCCTTTGCTCATTCTATCCCTTTGTTCATCTTTGTCACTTGCCTCTGGATCCCGTCCAGTTTCTCTACATCCTTTCTATATGTTAGTGACCAAAACTGGACACAGTCCTCCAGCTGAGGCCTAACCAGTGCCAGTCCCCTCCCATGCTATAATGTAAAATAACACCGGGCCCAGAACAGATCTCTGGAGCCCCACTTGAGACCTCCTTCCCATCTGACATCATTCCATTGAGTCATTCTTTGCAGTTGTTTAAACAACTTATCCACTTGAGCCCCTTGAGATCAGGAAGAGCAACACACAAATATTCAACTGCCAAACATTAACAAGTCTCCACCGAGTGTGAGCAGATTCCTGAGATTGGGAGACCCCCCTTGGCCAAACGTCAAGCCTTGAGCCAAAGCATGGAGGTCCTAGAACTTCGCTTAAATGGATTATGGGTGTTTTAAGATCAGCAAAACAGCATTTTCTCCTAACCGTGTTATCTGGAGTGGCTGAACTGCATTCGCTGAAACTTTTAACTTAAAAAAGGGCAGGTCCCCCACATGGAGAATTCCTGCCCAAGCAGCAACCTTTTGGCAAAATTCTGAACACAGCTGGGTATAACACTGCAAAGTCTGTGTATAAGTGTGTGTGCATGCGTGTGTCAGCTCTGTATATACTGCCCGTGTGCATGTGTGTGCATGCAGAGTGCTGCCAGCGCTGTGTATAGTGTGTGCACATGTGTATGCAGACACTGCCATCTGTACATATCATGTGTGTGTGCGCGCATGCGGGGCGTGACAGTGCACTGCTGAGTATAGTGTATGCGTGCACATGCGGGGAGCCACCAGCTCTGTCTGGTGCATGGACCAAGTGTTAGGCACTCCCGGGGTCAGTTCGTGCCCTGCCCAGACTGCTGTGTGATTTGGGCAAGCAGTATTATTAGCTCTCCACATCTGCAGGAGGAGCAGGTGGGGGGCTGGGGAAGAAAGGGGGATGCAGAATTGTGGGGGAGTGATGTGGGACTGCTGGGCCCCAAAATCTCATGATTTGGTGGGGGGCTGGTGGTTGTAGAGATGGACCAGTCCTTGAGTCTCACTCCCCATGCATTCAGTGAGGCTGTAGCACTGCCCTGCCTGCCAGGGGCCCGGGAAGGTAAATGCATTAGGTGTGGTGAGGCACTCAGACGCCAGATAAGTGTGTCAGGCAGCTGGACGTGTGTGCACGGTACAGGCAGCTGGTGCCCTGCTGGTGGTGGTATGTTCTTGTCACACCGAATGGTGTTACTCACTAGTAAATCCAACAAATGATCGGCAAAGGACATTAAGGGAGCGGAGGGGGCACTGCCCCAGGCAGTCAGTACTGGCCCCAGTGCGGCACTAGGGGGTGCTGTGCTGCAGGGAGCAGGCTGGGAGCTCAGTAGGGGGCACTGCCCCAGGCCATCAGTGCTGGCCCCAATGGGGCACTAGGGGGCGCTGTGCTGCAGGGAGCAGACTGGGAGCTCAGTAGGGGGCACTGCCCCAGGCAGTCAGTGCTGGCCCCAGTGCGGCACTAGGGGGTGCAGTGCTGCAGAGAGCAGACTGGGAGCTCAGTAGGGGGCACTGCCCCAGGCAGTCAGTGCTGGCCCCAATGCGGCACTAGGGGGTGCTGTGCTGCAGAGAGCAGACTGGGAGCTCAGTAGGGGGCACTGCCCCAGGCAGTCAGTGCTGGCCCCAGTGCGGCACTAGGGGGTGCTGTGCTGCAGAGAGCAGACTGGGAGCTCAGTAGGGGGCACTGCCCCAGGCAGTCAGTGCTGGCCCCAATGCGGCACTAGGGGGTGCTGTGCTGCAGGGAGCAGACTGGGAGCTCAGTAGGGGGCACTGCCCCAGGCAGTCAGTGCTGGCCCCAGTGCGGCACTAGGGGGTGCTGTGCTGCAGGGAGCAGACTGGGAGCTCAGTAGGGGGCACTGCCCCAGGCAGTCAGTGCTGGCCCCAGTGCGGCACTAGGGGGCGCTGTGCTGCAGGGAGCAGACTGGGAGCTCAGTAGGGGGCGCTGCCCCAGGCAGTCAGTGCTGGCCCCAATGCGGCACTAGGGGGCGCTGTGCTGCAGGGAGCAGGCTGGGAGCTCAGTAGGGGGTGCTGCCCCAGGCCATCAGTGCTGGCCCCAATGCGGCACTAGGGGGCGCTGTGGTGCAAGGGAGTGGGCTGGGAGCTCAGTAGGGGGCACTGCCCCAGGCAGTCAGTGCTGGCCCCAGTGCGGCACTAGGGAGCGCTGTGCTGCAGGGAGCAGGGTGGAGGCTCAGTAGGGGGCACTGCCCCAGGCAGTCAGTGCTGGCCCCAATGCCCCAGTGTGGCACTAGGGGGCGCTGTGCTGCAGGGAATAGGGTGGAGGCTCAGTAGGGGGCGCTCCCTCAGGCAGTCAGTGTTGGCCCCATTGCGGTGCTAGGGGCAGGTGCCGCTGGCAGGGCCGGATTAAGGCAGGGGCTGTAGGGGCTGCAGCCCGGAGCCCTGGCTCAGGGGGATCCCCACAAAAATAAATCACAGGCAGTGTCTCTGGGGCACTCAGGCTGCCTGCCGTAGCCCTATGCGGCAGCCAGCTGCTGGAACATCTCTGCAGCCCCTGGCGAGGTGGGGGATGCGGTTCTGCGCACTGCCCCCACCCCCAGCACTGTTTCTGCAACACTTGCGGGTAGTACACGGAGACATGCTGCCCCATCCCCCCAGGGAAGCACAGAGACGTGCCAGCAGCCAGCCACTTCCAGGAGCCCTGAGCCCTGCTACTCCACCAGCTGGGGAGCTACCTGTGGTAAGCGTCTCCCGACTAGATCCAGTACCTTGCAGCCCCTCCTGCACCCCAACCCCCTGCCCCAGCCCCCTCCTGCACCAAACTCCCTCCTGGACTCTGCATCCCCTCCTGAACCCCAACCCCCCGCCCCAGGTCAGAATCCTCCTCCTGCAACTCAATCCGCTGCCCCAGCCCCCTCCTGCACCAAACTCCCTCCCGGACTCTGCATCCCCTCCTGAACCCCAACCCCCTGCCCCAGGTCAGAATCCCGCTCCTGCACCTCAATCCCCTGCCCCAGCCTCCTCCTGCACCAAATTCCCTCCCAGGAAACAGACTTGTATACAGGGCCCCACAAAATCTAATAGCCCTGGGCCCACAGAAGAGTTAATCTGGCCTTGGCCACTGGAAGTGCCTGTCTCATGAGATGTAAAATCTGAGGGTTCTTGTCATTCACGGTTCAAGTGATCCAGGGGCCTTCCCCCACCTGCCCCCACGGACGAGTCAGGGTGTTACCCGGCCCCATTGCAACACAAGGAACAATATGTGATAGACGGGTGCCAGCTGCTGCCCTGGGTGAGCAGGGGCTGGCGTGCAAGGCTGGGCACCAGAATCCATGGATGAACAGGGGTGCAGTGAAGGCTGGGATGGTGGTGGCCCCATCCGGGTCTGCATTTGGTTTTCCCTTCCCCTGGCTTTTTGCTATTGTCTTCTCTCTGAGGGGTTGTGTGGGGGCACGGGGGAGCGGGCTTCCCTCAGGGGTTCTATGGGGCTGTCGGGGGGAGGGGGCTCCCCTCTGGGGGGGGGTGTGGAGGTACAGGGGAGTAAGCTCCCCTCTGAGGGGTTGTATGAGGGTGTGGGGGGAAAGGGGCCCCCCTCTGGGGGGGTTGTGTGGAGGTACGGGGGAGTGAGCTCCCCTCTGAGGGGTTGTATGAGGGTGTGAGGGGGCTCCACTCTGGGGGGTTGTGTGGAGGCACAGGGGAGCGGGCTCCCCTCAAGGGTTGTATAGGGGTGTGGGGGGAAGGGGGCTCCCCTCTGGGGGGTTGTGTGGAGGCATGGAGGGAGTGAGCTCCCCTCTGAGGAGTTGAATGGGGTGGGGGGGAGGAGGCTGCCCTGTGGGGGGTGGTGTGGGGGTGCAGGAGGAAGGGGGCTCCCCTCTGGGGAGTGGTGTGGGGGGAGGGGGGAGCAGGTCCCCCTCTGAGGGGTGGTGTGGGGCAGGCTCCCCTCTGGGGGGTGGTGTGGGGGTTCAGGGAGAAGGGGGCTCCTCTCTGAATGGTTATATGGGGGTGCAGGGGGAGCAGACTCCCCTCAGGGGTGGTGTGGGGGTTCAGGGGGAGCAGGCTCCCCTCAGGATGGTTGTGTGGAGGCACAGGGAGAGCAGGCCCCACTCTGGGGGGTGGTGTGGGGGGAGGGAGGAGTGGGCTACCCTCTGGGTGGGTGGTGTGGAGGGATGGGGGAACGGGCTGCCCTCTGGATGGTTATGTGGGGGTGAGGGGGAGCAGGCTCCCCTCTAGGGGGTGGTGTGGGGGTGCAGGGGGAGTGGACTCCCCTCTGGGGGGTGGTGTGGGGGCGCAGGGGGAGCAGGATCCCCCCGGGGGGATGGGGGGAGGGGCTGCTGCCCACAAGGGGTGGGGGTCTAGCTGAGACTGGCGCCTTGGTCGCTACCTGGGGCCCTGGGTGCGACAGGCAGGAGGCTCGGGGCTGGGCCTGCAGCTACAAGACCAGCCATGCACTAGCAGGCCAGAGAGATGCACCAGCACATCGGCAGGAGCTACTTCCCTGCCACCTTCCACAGAGGCAGCCCAGCTTCTCTTCCAGTGCCCACAGGCTGGCAGCAGCTCTGCATGCCCCTGGGTGCTGCATCTGCACCAGCCCCCCAGCCGCGAGAAGGAGGAGCCGCGTGCCACACCCCAGCACGGGGACCCTGGTCTGGGGGATGAGATTGGGAGAGCTCGAGCTCCCCTCCCTACAGCCTGTGCCATGTCCCTGTAGCAGCCACAGGCTGGTCATGGCTCCCTGCAGCCCGCTGGGTCCATCCTGGGACCCCGTAACCTCTAGGTAGAGCTTGGGGTCTCTCCAAGGTCTAACGCGCAGCGCCACCTCCTGGCTGCCCAGTATATTACAGTTCAGCACTCCAGGGGAATGGGGTGCGGCTGCTGCTTGGGGCTCCATGGGCAGGGGGGCATGTCTGCATTGAGGGTCGCTGGGGATGGTGGTATCTCTGGGCTCCAGCAGACATCTGACGGGGGAGTGAGCAGACCATTAATTCACTGACTACAAGAACTGGAGTTTATAAAGCTGCCAGTGTAAATCAGGACCCATCCAACATTCGGCAGGAAAGGCCTGGAAGTGGCTTGACAAGGAGGTATATGGATGGATGTCTGTGACTTTAACAACCGAGCCCCTAAGGAGGGCTGCGGTTATTGGCTTGTACAAGCCTTTTGTGCGTTGAGGCAGGACCCTCCAGAGCGACCTCTGGCTGCAAGGGAGTGTGTAGGTGGCAGCCACCGGGTGATAGGTGGTGTATGGGAGGAGCAGAGACCCCTCTCCCACCCAGGAGGGAGTTGTGATGATCAAGGGAAAGAGACATGGAGGCAGTGGTCTGACCACTGGCTGAGCTGTAGCAGGGGATCTAGCAGCCCCTGCAGCGTCAGCAGGCAGCGCAGTGCCCAGCAGCGATGGCCAGGAGATCCCTGGTGCCAGCAGGAGGAAACACCTCCAGTATCAGATGTGGGAGACCTGGACACGGAAGAGCAGGGTGCCCACTGGGCAGTGGCAGCAGTGGGGTGGGCTTGGGAAAGACAGTACAAGGGCAGTGGGGAGGTGGATAGTTCCCCCTAGGTGTCTTCAGTGGTGAGCAGTGGGGCATGCCAGCAGGGGCTGCTGCCTTAAGAACTGTGAGCATATAAAGAGAAAAGGAGAGGAGCAAGGGGGCAGGTTGAGCATCCTCCAAGGGGCACACAACATGTGGCTGATAGTCAGAGCTGTTGGCTCCCCCTTCACCCATGGCTTGGAACTGTGGGCATCGCCCTGCTGCCATGGGCAGGGGAGCTGCAGGGAGCCCCTTCTGTGGTGGTACTGGGGAGCTGCGGGGGTCCGTAGCAGGGAGGTGTCGGGATTGATGAGCTGCAGGGGTCCCCCTGCCACCCACAAAGGCAGGGAGCTGTGGGGTACCCCCCTGCCCACAGCGGCTAAGAGCTGTGGCGTATCTTCACTGCCTTAGGTGGCAGGGGTACCTCACAGCTCCCTGTTACTGCAGGAGGTGATGGGACCCTGCAGCTCCCAGCCACCCAAAGTCACGGAGGTTTTTGGAAGTCACAGATTCCATGACTTTCATGACCTCCATGACAAAATCGTAGCCTTATTTATAATTCAAAGGCTTTAACTGTTTTTCCTTTTCTGTATCTGAAATAAAAGGTTCAAAGGATGTTTAACGGGGTGTTTGCCCTGGGACTAAGCAGGCTGAGATCTTGGTGTAGCAAACACTGAACTTGTTTAATGTCGGACAGTGATGGAGTCATATTAACACCACTGACTCTTTGGGCCCCTACAGTCCATCTCAATTATTACAACAGAAGGCAGGACATGTTATACAGAGTTATCCTAATGAGGTCCAGGGCCTTGCAAAAGAGGAGGTGTAAAAAGGGAACGCTGCACCCAATGGAGCGAGAATTCAAGGAGGGAGCAGTTGCTTGCATGCTTGAGGAAACGTTAGCCCCTCAGGCAAGAGCCAGAAGCAGGGGGGTGGTGATGGACACCGCAGCTCCTCCTGCTAGCGAGCACACTGCTATTGGGGCATGAGAAAAGGACACTGAGCCAAGGAGATTTGGCCCTGGAGGACATGCCTGAAGGGTGAACATGGCTAGGGACTGGCAGGACGGGACTGCTGGTTGTGGAAAGGGGCTAATCACGGTATTGACAGGAGAGGACCTTAGTGTCTTGCTTGCCTTGAAGGAGAAGTACCATCAGGAACTTGGTATTTTGAAGGAGGACAAGCAGCAGGTCCTACAAGAAAGAGATGAGCTAGACAAATGCAAGGGGGCTTGGAGTGGCAAATTGAAATGCTGGTGGACGAGTGGCATGGGCTTCTCTCCCAGTAGAGGAGATGGAGGTTGCCAGCCCAGTTGCTTTTAGGGTTTAACTAGCCAGAGATATAGTCATTGGAAAAACAGACCAAGGGGTGACAGAAGAAATAATGACCGTAGAATGTGCCCTGGCACTGGGCAAGGGTCTAAGGGTTTGGATAGGTGGGTGTGTTTCAGGGTGACTTGCCCCTCATGGACAAGAGCTCTGGGGGTCAGCCAACCCTGATTCCTGGGGAGGCACAGCTGAGCAGGAATCAGCTGATTCCCCTCGAAGAGCAGCAGGAAGAAGCCATGCTGCTGGCCCTGCAGTGAGACTGCTCAGGGAGAGCAGAGGCTGCTGGGACAAGTAGGCCCAGCAAGGAACTCTGACACTTGGGGAGGGAGACTTCAGGCAGAAGAGGCTGGGGGTGACCAGAGACAGAGGTATATGGCTGGGCTTGAGAACTGCACTTGGAATGTTTATTAATTAATAAACCAAAATCCATACAGGGCTGCTGTTAAGGGACTTGTAAAAGCCTTTTGTGAGTCACTGAGGAGGGGAAACTGAGGCAGGCCACTTGCAGCATGGCCTCTGACTTCATGGGGGCACTTAGGTGTCACCAGGTCAGCCTCCAACTAAGTCAAATGCCCTACAAAAATGTTCAGAGTAGCTGTGTTCCTCCAGGGTATAAGCATGACAAGGGGGGGAGGTGATGTTTATTGGACCAGCTGCGGCTAGTGGGAGAAAAGCTCTGGAGCCACACGGCCCTGAATCAGAGCTCTGTGTAGCACTTGAACACTCCTCTCTCCCCGCAGCAGAAGTTGTTCCAATACAAATGTAAATGTGTGTGACTCTCCGCTGCAGCGTCTCCTGCTGGTCATCTCAGGGAATTAGGTCTTTTCCAGCCTGGGCGCCCTCTGCAGGCCAGTGTCCCACTTTTCCTGCTCCCCACCCCCCAGTGTCCCTTTACCCTGGGGCTGCTCCCTGGCAATACCCCCACCAGTCTCTATGGGCCTTCCCTTGATGGGGAGCCCCCAACCCTCTAATCCCCACCTTGCCTCAGTCTGGGCTACTGCCAGTCATCACCCAGCCCCCACTTCCTGGGGCAGACTGCAGTGTAAAAGCCACTGATCCTAGGGAAGGGGGTCAGACCTGCTACCTTCCTCTGCCTCCCATACATGTATGGGCCTTGGACCAGGTCCTGGAGCTCCTCTGGCTCTCCCTGGCCCACTTCACTCCCAGTACCCTTTCTGCAGGCAACCTGGCCCTGCTGTCTCCCAGCCTCACAGGCTTTTTATAAGGGCCAGCTGGGGCCCACGTTAAGACCACCTGTGACGAACGGGGACTGTTCTTAATGTTTGCTCTGAATACTGTGTTGGTGCCTCAGTGTCCCCTATGCAGTTCTTAAGTATCTAGGTGGTGGGATAAGGGGGTGTGATTGCTACAGAGGAAGGGGCCAGTGCACCTAAATGCCTGGCACTCTGTCTCCTAGCAACTGATGGCCTGGGCCCGTCCTCTGCAAAGGTGCCAACTGAAGGTGTTGGAGACAAAGGGATCAGGTGACCTCCTGGCCCAGGAAAGGAGCTGAGCAGAGAGGAGGGGCTGGAGGGGGTGGTTAGTCTGGAGCTTGCCGGGGACGAGGAGTGAAGGGCAGACCTAGGGGTCTGGCTCACTGCCCCCCAGAATGGACCCGGCCGAGGGGTCTGGTTCGCTATATCTACAAGCTCTGTTTTAGACCCTGTTCCTGTCATCGAATAAACCTCTGTTTTGCTGGCTAAGAGTCACGTCTGACTGCAAAGTGGGGGTGCAGAACCCTGTGGCTTCCCCAGGACCCTGCCTGGGTGGGCTCGCTGTGGGAAGCCCATGGAGGGGCAGAGGATGCTGAATGCTCCAAGGAGAGACCCAGGAGGTGAAGCCGTGTGAGCGTCTTGCCCTGAACAAGTCTGCTCCAAGGGAGAGGAGGCTCCCCAGAGTCCTGACTGGCTTAGTGGGGAGCTGTTCCAGAGCATCGCCCGGGGACTCCGTGACACCACCCCACTACAAAAATCTATTCCCTCACTCACCTTGTCTCTCTTACAGAAATGTGACAGCTGAGCAGGCAGCTTCATCAACCAAATGTGCTCTGACCCCAAACTTACACCCAGCTTGAGTGACAAGCCTTAATTACAATCAACATCCTTGTATGGAAACTAACTCCGCAGCCGCCCTTTCATTCTTCACACATTGGATCCCCTAGCTAGAGGGACCATATTTCTCAGGACACCACGCAGGGCTGGCCTGCGGCCTCCTCGCAATTCCTGCCTGAGGCTGGGGTCGCTGGGTCCCTGCTTGCCCCCCACATCCACGTGAGACTGTCGCTGGGACTCTGCCTGACCCCACATCAGTCCTGCCTCTCCCCCCCCCCGAGGGGCTGGCATCGCCACTGCCCCCCTGCCCACCCCCACCCCGCAAAAGTGGTCATTCGTCTGTTTGCTCTTGTCAATTGGTCACGCTGGCAGGAGCAAATGGGACAAACGCCCACTTTTGCGAAAAAAGTTGGGACAGGGCTTAAAAAAGGGACAGTCTCAGCCAAATCTGGACATGTGGTCACCCTACCTAGCTGCTGTTCCATGATTTTACCCAGATTTGAAGACAAGCGAACTGGCCTGTAGTTTCTTTTCGAAAAGGCCTCAGCACAGTAGCCTCAGCACACGCTCGGAGCAGGAACATCCCCAAAGCTCCCCCCCCCCATACATGTATCTGGAGCTTCTTCCTGGGGAAAATAAACTTTTTAAAATGTAAGTTTAATAACATTTACCAGTAACTCCCCTTCCCGTAGTCTAGTTCTGAGCCCGGCCCCCCTGCAGGCCGCTAGGGGCTTTGCTCAGACACGAGGCACTAACCCGGGACAGTGACCAGAGCGTCCCACGGGGCTTTCTCTGCCCTGGCTGTAGTGTCTGCCAATAGCAGCATCTCCCGCTGGCTATCCCGTCCCACCCCAGTTACACCCTGGGTCACTCCCTGTCCCCCCCTCTTGGGGCAGGCCCTGCCCCTTCACTCCCCCATCCTCCTTGGTCACCCCCCACCCCCTTCCCCCCTCCTGGGGCAGGCCCTGCCCCTTCACTCCCCCATCCTCCTCAGTCACCCCCCACCCCCCTCCTGGGGCAGGCCCTGCCCCTTCACTCCCCCATCCTCCTCGGTCACCCCCCACCCCCCTCCTGGGGCAGGCCCTGCCCCTTCACTCCCCCATCCTCCTCAGTCACCCCCCTCCTGGGGCAGGCCCTGCCCCTTCACTCCCCCATCCTCCTCAGTCACCCCCCATCCCCCTCCTGGGGCAGGCCCTGCCCCTTCACTCCCCCATCCTCCTCAGTCACCCCCCTCCTGGGGCAGGCCCTGCCCCTTCACTCCCCCATCCTCCTCAGTCACCCCCCACCCCCCCTCCTGGGGCAGGCCCTGCCCCTTCACTCCCCCATCCTCCTCAGTCACCCCCCTCCTGGGGCAGGCCCTGCCCCTTCACTCCCCCATCCTCCTCGGTCACCCCCCCTCCTGGGGCAGGCCCTGCCCCTTCACTCCCCCATCCTCCTCAGTCACCCCCCACCCCCCTCCTGGGGCAGGCCCTGCCCCTTCACTCCCCCATCCTCCTCGGTCACCCCTCCTGGGGCAGGCCCTGCCCCTTCACGCCCCCGTCACCCCCCTCCTGGGGATGGCCCCGCCCCTTTCCACATAGCCCCGCCTCGGGTAGGCCCCGCCCCTTCCACAGAGCCCTGCCCCCGTCACACCCCGGGTCACTCCGCCCCCTGCCGGGCACAGGCCCCGTGGCCCCGCCCCGCCCAGGCAGAGCAGCAGGAAGCCGCGGCCGGAGCGTGCGGGGTCCGGGCCGCCCGATGGACTCCGCGGCCAAGGAGGGGCGGCTCTACGTGCAGCAGGGCCACAAGTTCGGGGCCAAGGTCAGGGGGCTCGGCGGCGCCGCGCGGGGGTCGCTCCGGGGGGCTCGGGGCGCCGCGCGGGAGGGGGGGTCGCTCCGGGCAGGGCCGGGGGGCTCGGGGCGCCGCGCGGGGGGGGGGTCGCTCCGGGGGGGTCGCTCCTGGGGGCCGCGGGGGGGGGGTCGCTCCCGGCAGGGCCGGGGGGCTCCGGGCGCCGCGCGGGGGGGGGGGGGTCGCTCCGGGCGCCGCGCGGGGGGGGGTCGCTCAGGGCAGGGCCGGGGGGCTCGGGGCGCCGCGCGGGGGGGGGGTCGCTCCTGGGGGCCGCGGGGGGGGGTCGCTCCCGGCAGGGCCGGGGGGCTCCGGGCGCCGCGCGGGGGGGGAGTCGCTCCGGACAGGGCCGGGGGACTCGGGACGCCGCGCGGGGGGGAGGGGTCGCTCCGGACAGGGCCGGGGGGCTCGGGGCGCCGCGCGGGGGGGGGGGTCGCTCCGGGCTCTGGGGCCGGGAGGGGGTCCCCCCCGGCGCTGGGGGTAGAACCCAGGAGTCCGGGCTCGAGTTCTCAGGCTGTCCCCCTCCCCCCCCCTTCAGCTGCTCCCGCCAGAGCCTGGGGGCCGCGTGCGGAGCGGCCCCGCTGTGGGGCGAAGGGGGGGCTCCCGTTCCTCGGCGGGGCTGGGATGCAACCAGGCCGGGGTCTGTAGGGAGACCTGGGCATGGAGCTCGATGGCTCTCCAGGTAGAAGGGAAAAGGATGTGACTCCCTGCCCCCACCTCAGGGTCACCCTTGGTACCTGCTGGGCCCTAGACACCTGCCTGTGTGACCCCCACTCTCCCCTAGGGCCAGACACCTGCCTCAGCAGCCCCACACCTTCCTGGGGCTGCTAGCCCTTCTGCTCCCCGGAGGTTCCCCTCTGCCTGGAGAAAGTGTAACAAGTCCTTGTTTAGCAAGCATGTGGCCCAAGGGGATCCGGTGGATACAGTGCACTTAAATTTTCAGAAAGCCTTTGACAGGGGCTCTCATGGGTTGGTAACTGGCTAAAAGATAGGAAACAAAGGGTAGGAATAAATGGTCAGTTTTCAGAATGGAGAGAGGTGAATAGTGGTGTTCCCCAGGGGTCTGTTCTGGGCTCAGTCCTATTCAACGTATTCATAAATGATCTGGAGAAAGGGGTAAACAGTGAGGTGGCAAAATTATTAAAGATAGTTAAGACCCAGCAAACTGTGAAGAGCTTCAAAACGATCTCTCAAAACTGGGTGACTGGGCAACAAAATGGCAGATGAAATGTAATGTTGATAAATGCAAAGTAATGCACGTTGGAAAACAAATCCCATCTATACACATAAAATGGCAGGGTCTAAATTAGCTGTTACCACTCAAGAAAGAGATCTTGGAGTTATTGTGGATAGTTCTCTGAAAACATCCACTCAGTGTGCAGAGGCATCAAAAAAAAAGAACAGAATACTGGGAATAATTAAGAAAGAATATATAATAGGACAGAAAATATCATGTTGCCTCTATCCAAATTCATGGTACTCCCACATCTTGAATACTGCGTGCAGATGTGGTTGCACCATCTCAAAAAAGATATATTGGAATTGGAAAACGTTCGAAAAAGGGCAGCAAAAATGATTAGGGGTATGGAATGGTTTCTGTGTGAGGAGAGATTAGTAGGACTGGGACTTTTCAGCTTGGAAAAGAGATGACTAAGGGGAGATATGATTTAGGTCTATAAAATCATGACTGGTGTAGAGAAAGTAGATAAGAAAGAGTTGTTTACTACTCATAACGCAAGAACTAGGGGGTCACCAAATTAATTTAAATAGATATCAGGTTTAAAACAAATAAAAGGAAGTATTTCTTCACACAATGCACAGTCAACCTGTGGAACCCATTGCCAGAGGATGTTGTGAAGGCCAAGACTATAATAGGGTTCAAAAAAGAACTGGATGAGTTCGTGGAGGGTAGGTCCATCAGTGGTTATTAGCCAGGATGGGCAGGGATTGTGTCCCTGGCCTCTGTTTGCCAGAAGCTGGGAATGGGTGACAGGGGATGGATCACTTGATGATTCCCTGTTCTCTTCATTCCCTCTGGGGCACCTGGCACTGGCCACTGTCAGAAGTCAGGATACTGGGCTAGATGGACCTTTGGTCTGATGCAATAGGGCAGGGGTGGCCAACTTGAGCCTGTGAAGGAGCCAGAACTTAGCAATGTACATTGCTAAAGAGCCACAGTAATACATCAGCAGCTCCCCCGCTCCCAGCGCCTCCTGCCAACCGCAGCCCTGCCCCCTCCTTCCCTTCCCACATGTCCTGATCAGCTGTTTCTGTTTCATGGGGGTGCAGGAGGCTGGGGTGAGGGGAGGAGCCAGGGCACTGCAGGCTCAAAGGAGGGGCGGGAAGGGCTGAAGTGGGGGCAGAGCCAGGGGTTGAGCAGTGAGCATCCCCCGGCACACTGGAAAGTTGGCACCTGTAGCTCCAACCCCAGAGTCAGTGCCTATACAAGGAGCTGCGTGTTAACTTCTGAAGAGCCACATGTGGCTCCGGAGCCACAGGTTGGCCATCCCTGCAGTAGGGCCATTCTTATGTTCTTATATTGTCCATGCCTATCACCCAGTTACACAGTTTAGCCTGCAGGCCCCGTCTTGACCGTCTAGCCAGGTGCTCATGTGATGAGCGTCCTGCGATCGCTCTGTGATGTCTGTCCCCGTCTCATCTCCCTACACAGGGCAGTGCTATTCCCTCACTGGGATCTTGAGGTGTTAGGCCAGAGCCCAAGTCATGTCTGCTCGGGGGGTGGTCATCCTGGGTGTCCTAGTGGCTCGTCTGAGCTGGGGTGGCTCTGGTGGGGTGGGGGTTGCTACGGTGATAGTTTCGGCAGGTTGTACTGGTGCTGTGGCTGTGCTGAGCCTGTGTGAGATCCCAACAGCACTGAGCTTGGCTTGCAGATCTGCAGAGGCCATGCTCATGACAGGACGAAAACCCCTCCTGCCCTTCCACACATCCTGGTCTAGATGGCAGAGACAGCGGCTACCTGTTCTGCCTGGTAGCATCTCCTCTCTGCTGTGTGTTTCTGGTAACACTGCCCTTGCTGCACTCCCGTCCAGGCTGCCAGCTCAGTAGTGTTGGCGCCTTTTCAGCCATGCGAGGGGCTCTGGCATGCATACTGGATGTACTGACCTACCAGGCAAGGCAGGGCTGGTTTCGTGTCTCTGGAAATCTGTTGCTCCTATCCCTGTGTTCCTGATGTTAGCATGCCACTGTCTTGGGCTGATACTTTTCTGTGCCATTGAACTTCACAGCATGACCCAAGGGTTTCTGCAGCAACCTTGGTGAGTCTCTCGGCTTGAACAGATGGCAGGTGCCCGTGGCATTGTGGGAGGTGGGTAGAGTGCAGTCTCACACCAAATATCCAGCATCCTTGTGGGCTGTGACCTCCTGGATGCACCAAGGGAACTCGTATTGGGCCAGTGTGGTTGGCAGCATGAGGCCTGGTGTAGCTCTGCCCTGCTCATCACATTGTCCTGCACTCTGCCAGTCATGCGAGCTCAGGCCCTGTCCCCATGTCCGCTGTCTCTGTGCCGCCCCATAGATGGAGTGGCTGGTTTGCCGCGTCCTCTCTCTATTGCTCCTGGGATTGTGGGCTGTCAGGAATAAAGGCAGCCCTTCCCCTGTCCTGTGCACCACTCAGCAATTAGTGGTGGACTTAACAATTTAAAATAAAAAGGGAGTGCGAGTGTTAAGTACACCAGAAGCAGGAAGCCTGTCCAGTCACTGGGGCCACTGAACGATCGAGGTGCTACAGGTTTTAGAGTAGCAGCCGTGTTAGTCTATAGCCGCAAAAAGAACAGGCGTACTTGTGTCACCTAGAGACTAACACATTTATTTATGCTCAGATAAATTTGTTAGTCTCTAAGGTGCCACAGGTACTCTTGTTCTTTTTTCGAGGTGCTACAGGAGCACTCAATTGAGACAAGGCCATTGTGGAGAAGCTAAATGAATTCTTTGCTTTGATCTTTGCTGCAGAAGATTTGGGGAAGAGCCTCACACCTGAGCCATTCTTGTTTGGTGACAAATCTGAGGAACTGTCCAAGACTGAGGTGTCATTAGAGAAAGTTTTGGAAAAAATTGATGAATTAGTAATAAGTCAGCAGGACCAGATGGTATTCACCCAAGAACTCAAATGTGAAATTGCAGAAGTAACAACTGTGGTGTATAACCTATTGCTTAAATCAGCTTCTGGATGATAGCTAATGTGACACCAATTTTTAGAAAAGGATCCCCGATGTGATCCCAGCAATTAGAGGCTGGTAAGGTTCAGTACCAGGCAAATTATGAAACTATAGTGAAGAACAGAATTATGGGGGACACAGATAATGACATTATTTTGGGGAAGATTCAACATTTCTTTTGTATAGGGAAATCGTGTCTCACCAATTTATTAGAAATTCCTTGAGGGAGTCAACAAGCATGTTGATAAGCATGATCCAGTGGATATAGACTCTCAGAAAGCCTCGGACAGGGTCCTTCACCAAAGTCTCTTAGCCAAAATAGAGAGTCCTGGGATAAGAAGGATGGTCCTCTTATGGATCAGTAACTGGTTAAAAGACAGGAATCAAAGGGCAGGAATACATGGTCAGTTTTCAGAATGGAGAGAGGTAAATAGTGGTGTCCCTGGGGTCTGTACTGGGACCAGTGCTGTTCAGCATATTCATAAATGATCCGGAAAAAGGGGTAAATAGCAAGGTGGCAAAACTGCTCAAGAGAGTTAAGCCCAAAGCTGACTGGGACGAGTTACAGAGGGATCTCACAAAACTGGGTAACTGTGCAATACAATGGCAGATGAAATTCAGTGTTGATAAATGGAAAGTAATGCACCTTGGAAAACATCTCAATGATATATAACAAGTGAGGGGGTCTAAATTAGCTATTACTACTTAAGAAAGAGATCTTGGAGTCATTGTGGATAGTTCTCTGAAAACATCCGCTCAATGTGCAGCGGCAGTCAAAAAAGTGAACAATGTTAGGAACATTAGGAAAGAGATATTTTCTGTCTTATTAGCTATCATAATGCCTCTCTATAAAGCCATGACATGCCCACACCTTAAATATTGCATGTAGTTCTGGTTGCCCCATCTCAAAAAAGATATATTGGAACTGGAAAAAGTAGAGAGAAGGGCCACAAAAATTATTAGGGTTATGGAACAGCTTCCATATGAGGAGAGAGGAAAAAGACTGGGACTGTTCAGCTTGGAAAAGAGATGATTGGGAGGTGGGGGGGATATGATAGAAGTCATCAGTTATGTGGAGAACATGAATAGGGAACATGTGAATCAGGAAATTAATAGGCAGTAGGTTTAAAACATAAGAAAGTACTTCTTCACACAACACGTAGTGAACCTGTGGAACTTGTTGGCAGCTGCCAGGGGATGTTGAAGGCCAAAACTGTAACTGCGTTCAAAAAAATAATTAGAGAAGTTTGTGGAGGATGGGCCATCAGTGGCTATTAGCCCAGATGGTCGGGGATGCAAACCCGTGCTCTGGGTAAGCCTCTCACTGCCAAAAGCTGGGACTGGATGACGGGATGGATCGTTCGACAGTTGCCCTGTTTTGTTCACTCCTTCTGAAGCATCTGGCACTGGCCACTGTCAGAGACAAGATATGGGGCTAGGTGGACTGTTAGTCTGACTCAATATTGCCGTTCTTATGTAGTGATCTCCGACTACGAACCCAGAGCCCTCCCCTCTTGCCCTGGGCTGCATAGGAGCACGAATCAGTAGATCCAGTTGGTTTTGTGCCCTGCCCTTGAAGGGCAATAAACTCTGGCTCCATAGGAGCAAAGGAGTGCAGGTTGTAGCAATGGGGGATCCCCCCTCAAGAACGTTCTGCCTATCTGACACCCCCATCTGTTGCAGAGGCTGTTGTAGGGGCTGTTGGCTCAAGCGTCTCAGTTGCTGGGGCAGATACCATGGGGGGCAGGGCCTGTCCGAGGCAGCAGGAGCCAGCCCCGGGATGCAGGAGTCTGGGGCCTGGGACCTGAGGTGCAACAGGAGACCACAGCCTGTGATATAACTGGCTCCCCAGCCCAGGACACATCTCTATGTGCTGAGATCGTGCAGCAGCTGCCCCAGCCCCCTTGTCCCTCCCCAGCCTAGTCTGAAGCTGTGACTATGCGTGGTGCTGATGGGGGCTCTGGCGGCTTATGTGGGTTTCATTCTCCCCTGCCCCTCCTCCGGCTCTCACGCTGGGTGCCTGATGATTTGGGGAAGTTTGGCAGGAAGCAAGTGAGGACACAGATACTTCCTCTTCCTGTCCTGAGAGTCAGCAGCAGGGATAGGAGGGGGCAGGGAGTGTGGGATGTGTGACACAATGAGCCAGAGAAGCCTTGAGATCCTGCCCCATCTGCAGGCTGGGGCTGGGGGCATGACTGGGAGCTCCTGTGCAGGGAGGACTGTGGAACACGGTTCCCTGGGGTGTGTTCCTCCTTGCCCCAATGTGGGGTTGGTTGGGGGGCTGGAGCTCCTTCTCCGTGGGTCAGTTAGAGGCTAGGAAGGGTCAGGATCAGGGTGGCCCTCTGGAGAGAGGGGAAGTGCTGACCATCCCCAAAGGTCCAGGGCCAGTGCAGCTGGTGCCACTCTGCCAACCTCCTGGAGGCTGCTGTGCTGTGCTGTGTGGACCGGGTAGGGAGCGTGTCCAGGAAAGAGCTGGGGTGCATGACCCAGGCCGGGCACACCATGGCACTGCTGGAATTGGGGCCCTTCTCGCTGAGCAGGCTGGGTCTGTGTGGTGGGCAGATCTGCAACGGGGGAGCTGGATCCAGCAGGCCAAGTTCCTGCTGAGCCTCCCAGGCCGCACTCAGCTCCTGCGTGCACCAACCAGAGTTCCTGCTGGCTTGGACCTGGCAAACCCAGCGCACACAGTCCGAGCCCGAGCATAAGCACTGCTACTTGCCATGCGTGGAGAGAGATTCCTTCTTCGCTCAACTCTGCGAGGATAGTTCCCCCCCCCGTCCAGCATCCCGCCTGCCCCTCCTCCATCGCCCCAGTCCAGCGCCCCTCCTCCATTGCCCCAGTCTAGTGCCCTGCCTGCCCCTCCCCCATTGCCCTGGTCCAGTGCCCCTCCCCCATCGCCCCGGTCCAGCACTCTGCCTGCCCCTCCTCCATCCCCCTAATCCAGCATCCCTCCCCCATAGCCTTGGTCCGAAGCCCCACCTGCCCCTCCCCCATTGTCCCGGTCCAGCACCCTGCCTGCCCCTCCTCCATCCCCCTAATCCAGCATCCCTCCCCCATTGCCCTGGTCCAGCGCCCCTCCCCCATTGCCCCAGTCCAGCACCCCACCTGCCCCTCTCCAGTTGCTCCAGTCCAGCACCCTGCCTGCCCCTCCCCTATCGCTTCAGTCCAGCTCTTGTGCCTTTATCTGATCTCTCTGAAGAAGCCTCTCCAGAGCTGAGGCCTCCGGCACCTGCTCCATGCAGGTCCATGGCTGGTCATTTTGGGGACCAGCTGGTGGGGCTGGGGAAATGCTGCTGCCTGCAGTTCCTGGCAGCCAGGAGGAGTGTGTGTCAGCCCGTGGCTCCCTGTCCCTGCCAGCTCAGAGGGCCTTGGGATTGAATCCTGCTGTGCTCCACATGGACCTCAGGTTCTGCTTCAGGCTGGAATCTCCTCATGACTTGAGTGTGAGCTGCTCTCCCAGCCAGACCTGCACGAAGAGTGAGGGAGTCCTTACCCCATACAGACGGGTTACAGACCTTTGTGTCTGGGTGTGGGGGGCAGAGGCCATTGTGCTGACCATGCTATGCTGCCTTTGCAGAGATGGAAGAAGAACTGGTTTGTGCTGTACCCAGCCAGCCAACACGGGGTTGCCCGCCTGGAGTTCTTTGACTGCAAGGACCCAGGGGCCCCAGCTGAGAAACTCAGCACCAAGCGGCTGGACAAGAAGATCATCCGCCTGGCAGACTGTGTCAGCGTGGCGTCCGTGCCGGAGAGCGGCCCCAAGGACAGCACAGCTGTTTTCCGCCTGGAGACCAGCGACAGAAGCTACCTGTTTGCTGCAGAGAAGGAGCAGAGTGTGGAGTGGGTGAAGAAGCTGTGTGAGATCGCCTTTTCAGTGAGTACTGCCAGGCGAGGGGGGCTGGGACATTCCCCTCTGCTCCAATTCGTGCGTGGGGGGGGGGGGGCGGTCCTGCTGCTCAAACCTCTTTTCTGGGAGCACACCCATTGTCCACCCATAAGGGCTATATGCCATGATGGGGACCTTCCCAGCCCATGCTCCCACTCCCAGGAGAGGGGACCCTCAACGTCTGCTGCCCCACGTCCATGAGGACCAGACCTGTGCTGCCTCTGGCCACAGTCATGTAAGCCTGGTGGCACGGGTGCCGGATGCCATCCTGTTGTGAGTGGTGTCCAAGGAGTGCCTGCTGGGGGAGACCCAGGGCCTTCTGTGACAATGCGGTTCTGGCGGGACCCAACTGAGAGTGCCAATTCAGGACCAATTGCTCAAACAGGGCAGTCACAGCCCAAGGCTGGGGTTTTTCCACCTCTAAGGCAAACCAAACCAGCCAGACAAAAAGGACTTTGGTGTCACCCACTGGCTAACCACAAGTCACACACGCAATTTCCTTAGACCCTCCAGTCTCCCGGTATCATCACCAGTCCCGCTCGTCCTGGGGATGAACAGTTATGAAAACCAACACCCCGAAAAAGAAAACAGTTCTCTCAATCCCAAAGAATCAAGCCCCAGACCCAGGTCAATATACACATCAGATCTTACCCACAAATCACACTGTTGCCAATCCTTTAGAATCTAAAATGTAAAGGTTTATTCATAAAGGGAAAAAGATAGAGATGAGAGCTAGAATTGGTTAAATGGAATCAATTACATACAGTGATGGCAAAGTTCTTAGTTGTAGCAGTGATGGAGTAAACTGCAGGTTCAAATCAAGGCTCTGGAACATCTCCAGCTGGGATGGGTCATCAGTCCCTTGTGTAGAGCTTCAGCTTGTAGCAAACTCCCTCCAGAGGTAAGAAGCAGGATTGAAGACAAGATGGAGAAGAGGCATCAGCCTTATATAGGCTCTTCCAGGTGTAAGAACACTTCTTTGTTCTTACTGTGGAAAATTACAGCAAAATGGAGTCTGCAGTCACATGGGCAAGTTCCTGCACACCCTGCTGAGTTACAAGGCGTATCTGCCTTCTCTGTGGGTCAGTTGTGTAGCTGATGGTCCTTAATGGGCTATCAAGCAGGCTAGGCAGAGCTAACACCAACTTGTCTGGGGTGTCTCCCAGAATTACAGCACAAAGTTGCAGTACAGACAGTATAGAGCCAATATTCATAACTTCAACTACAAAATGATACAGACATACAGACAGCATAATCATAACCAGCAACCCATAACCTGGTCTTAGACACCTTATATGACCCCCTTTACATAAGATTTGGTGCCACTACAGGACCTTGGTTGTAAACCATGTTCTATATGGTCCCAGTTTATATCAATAACATCACACCTTCTGAGGGGTTTCCTCTCTGATCTCCCCATCCCTAGTGGCTGGTAGTAGCAGAGACCTTGCTGTGCTGGGGAGGGAGCCAGGAGTGTTTTGGGGTGTGGGTCACTGGGGAGCCCTGTGTACCAAGGAACATCATGCTGGGATAGATGATCCTCCCTGTGTTGGGGATGCGCAAGCGAGATGCCCGTTCCATGGAGGTTTGGGCTAAGCTGCCCATCTGGATGTCCCCTCTGTACCCTGTGCCGTGCGGCCCCCCGGTGCCTGAAGCTCTGCCAGGCTCCATCTTCTGCTCCCCCTTCAATCTCTTTAGCCCACGGCTGCAGCCAGAAATAGTCTCTAGTGCCAAGCCAAGGCTGCAGCGTGGCATTTACAGCAGCATCCCCACTGCACCCTGCCTCGTCCTTGAAGAAATGGAAGCCGAGGCCCCAGGCTGAAGTGACTCCCTGACCTCTCCCTGTAGGCCAGCAAAACAAACGTTTCCACTGCCTGCCTGGACAGCCATAACTGTGCCCTGAACACTGGCAGCTGCTCCTCTGTCCCCTGGGTGGGCTCTCAGGGTGTGTCCTCAGATGTCAGG
The DNA here is from genome assembly GCA_026122505.1 of Aldabrachelys gigantea. Taxonomy (NCBI): domain Eukaryota; kingdom Metazoa; phylum Chordata; order Testudines; family Testudinidae; genus Aldabrachelys; species Aldabrachelys gigantea. Next base: position 148,256,157 of record CM047483.1, read on the forward strand.
CCTTGTGTTGTCACTTCTCCTGGGGTGAAATTTGGCAGGTCTCCCACTCTTATGCACACTACTGCAGCGCAAGGCCTGGTCTATTAATTCTGCTTATCCAGTAGGTTGGCTGGGGGGAGCACCTGCGGCTCTCCCTTCGGGGATCTGTGACCAGCAGTGAATACCGAGACCAGACAGCCTGCTTAGGAAGAGAACATTAGAGAACAAGGGGGGTTAAAACAACAATCTGCATGTGTGCATCTTGTCTAAATCCTGCCCATCTTGTAATGCTGAGCTAGACAGGCCTAGGGTCTCCAGACAGCTCATGAGGTCCTCGTCTCCCTCTCGTTCCCCCCAGCACCCATCTTCCCTCCCTGCCAGAGAGGGAAACACCCTTTTTAAACCCTGCTGCAGCCCTTGTGTGTTTGTCTGGGTTCCCAGCTTTGGCCCTTCTGGACAAAACCAGCTTGAGGTTGGGCGGGATGGAGGAAAAACCTTCAAAGCTAATGGGTTGGGTATTGTCCCTTAACAGCCATCAAGTGAGAGGTAGTTTATCCTGAGCCGTTCTTCTTCCTCACTGCCAGCTGTGCTTACAGTGCCCCATTTAACTACAGTCATATTCCAGTAGCCTGCTTATCAATTATCGCAGAGCAGTGCTACTTCACCCCGGTACTCCATTCACACAGGGATTTGCGGTCACTTCTGGGTTAAGGAGCTGCATTCTGGGAAGCAGTGACTCTGAAAAAGGTTTAGGGGTCAGTGTGAACAAGCACAGAACATGAGTTCCCAGTGCGCTGCTGTGGCCAACCAGCTGATGGGATCTGTGGATGTGAAAGAGGGGAGCAGGGAGACAGCACTGGAGAGGCCAGTGTGGGAACACGGTGTCAGTTCTGACATTCACGTATTAAAAAGAAGCTTGAAAAACTGGACAGGTTACAGAGAAGAGCCACAAAAATTATTTGAGGGCTCGAGAAAATGCCTCTCCATGAGAGATTTAAGCTAAACAAGTTAAGCTCATCAAGTCTTTCACTGCAAGGCATGTTTTGACATCCAGATTGGAGGCCTTTCTAGAGGATGATTTGGCCAAGCACAAGTGACTGGGCTCAGCAGAAGGCTGGGTAACTGGGTGATGTGTAATGGCCAGTGATACACAGGAGGTCAGACGTGATGATCTAATGGGCCCATCTGGCCTTTGTCCCCGAGAATCAAGCCCTAGGAGTGATATTGATCCACAGACACTACAGCAGCTTGGCCCCCAGGAATATTAAACACTTGGTGGTCTAATCCCATGTGCCACGACCTAGAGCAGTAGTGTTCAGCACACACACGGAGCCTGGCTTATGCAGTTAGTCACCTGTGCATTACTGTTAACACTGGAACAAACTGTCCCCCTTAGTGCAGTCCCTGTGCCTGTCACCATGGTGCGCAGGGTTTCTCCAGAGCAGGGACCTCTGTGCTTGTGGGGTGACAACCACAGCCTTGCCCCTGTGCAAACCCCTGACAAGAGACCTTGCTGCAAAATGGGGCTCTCCCACTGCCACTAGCATGTGAGCTGCACTTTCAGTTCTCCATATGTTGAATTAGAAACGCTCGCTTCCCCTCTGAGCGGCAGGGACTGTTTACAGTGGTGCTGGGAATGTCTCTCTGCGCGGGCAGGAACTGGGCAATGTCAGGGTGTTTGTGAGCCCGCCTGGGGTTTCCATTTCTCACTTGTGTTGGGGTCCCTTGTGCTGAGCCACAGGGAGTGAACTCAGCTTGCCCTGAATAGAGTCCCTCAGGAGACCACCTCAACACGTTGCTCCCGAGCCTGCACTTGCATTTGGCCTTGGGGAAGAGAAGCCAGTGCCCAGGGTTGTGCTGGGCTCTGCTGGAGAGTGGTGACAGGCACTAGTACAGTGGACACCATCTCCTCCAGCTGGTTCACTCAGGCAGCTCGGCACCCCCTCGGGGCGGCTGTGTCAGAAGCCGAAGAGAGGTGCAGTCATGTTGGATCTCGCCTGTATCCAAAGCCAGGAGGTCACGTTTTAGTGCCACCAGTGTTGCTGCTGTATCCGATGGAAGCCTGGCCTGTGCTGGCAGACGGCCCGCTGGAGCCAGGCTGTCAGCACTGTGGAATGCGCTGGGACATGGCCGGGGAAAGATTCTTTGTTACTCGTTTGGCTCATGATCTGGGTCACACATGATACTCAAACCTGCTGCATGGCCGGGTCTCTGCAAGCGTTCTGCGAGGAGCAGCCTCTTCCATCCCACTCTGCTTCCAATCAGCCTCGGCCCAGATTCCTCCTCTTTGCTGCTACTTGTGTGGGATGGGAGGCTGGGTGTATGGAAAAGCTCTAGTCCTTCAGGACCAGGCTGGGGGCTTTGAGGTAAACCAGGATGTGTGGTGGGACTGGAGTAGTGAGGCCGGTTGTGAGGTGAACCATGTGCGGGAGCGGGGCTGGCTGCAAGGCAGCCGATGAGGGGCAGAGTGGGCTGGCTGCGAGGCATCTGATGGGGGGTCGAGTGGAGCAGCTGTGAAACGGTCTGTGGGGGACGGGGCTGGTTGTGAGGTGGCCTATGGGGGAGAAGGAAGGGTGGCTGTGAGGAGGCCAGTGAGCAGGAAGAGGGGACGGGCTGTGAGGCAGTCTGTGGAGTGGCGAGGTGGAGCTGGCCATGAGGCAACTCCTGGGGTGGGGAATGGGGCCAGCTGTCAGGCGGACCGTGTGGGGGCAAGAGAGCTGGCTGAGGTGACCCATGGTGAGGGGCTGGCTGTGAGGTTGCCTGTAGGGGGCAGGGGGGCCCGGCCATCAGGTGGCCCATGGGGAGAGGAGGGTGAGCTGGCTGTGAGGCGGCCCATGGGGGCAGAGTGGGCCAGCTGTGAGGTGGCCTGTAGGGGGCAAGGGGGGGCCTGTGAGGTGAGCCACGGGATTGGGAGGGGGAGACTTGTTGTGAGGCAGTCCCGGGGAGGGAGGGGAGACTGGCAGGGGGCTGGCTGTGAGGTGAACCATGGGGTGGGGGGGGGGACTGGTTGTGAGGTGTCCCAGGGGGAGCGGGGGTCTGGCTGTAAGGCGGCCCATGGGGTATGGATGGGGGGCTGGCTGTGAGATGGGGCAGAGAGGGCTGAGGAGGGCCGGTAAGGTGGCTCTTGGGGGGTGGGGCGTGGGGGGAGGGCTGTGAGGCAGCCTGTGGGAGGGGAGGGAGGACCTGTGAGGTGATCCGTGGGGTCGGGAGCAGGGGGACTGGATGTGAGGCAGCCCATGGGGGGAGAGAGGGGGTTAGCTGTGAGGCGGCCCGTGGGGTACGGATGGGGGGCTGGCTGTGAGGCAGCCTGTGGGGGGTTGGGCGGCTGGCTGTGAGATGGACCAGGGAGGGCCAGTCATAAGGTGGCTCTTGGGGGGCACTGGCTGTGAGGCAGCCCATAGGGGGCAGATTGGGCTGGCTGTGAGGTGGCCCATGGGGTGGGGAGTGGGGCTGGCTGTGAGGCAGCCTGTTGGGGGCAGGGGAAGCATCTGTGAGGTGGCCCATGGGGGAGCAGGGGGACCAGCTGCAAGGCAGCCTGTGGTGGGCAGTGGGGATGGCTGTGAGGTGGTCCATGGGGGCTAGGGGGACTAGCTGGGAGTATGATTCTGGGTGCTGATGCCTCTCTTGCTTTGCAGGGGAACTCCACCAATGGAGCCCGGCCTGGGTGCAGCAAGGAGTCTGACGCGGGGGCGCCAGCCCTGGAGATGGCAGTGAACTCGATTTACTACTCGCGGGAAGAAGGTAGGGCCTGTCCTGCCCTTGGCTGCTCCCCTGGCGTCCTGGGTTTGTTTCCAGCATGGGCCTGCAGGGGAGCCTGCAGCCCTCGCCGCCTGGCATGAAGCTGCCCTGTGGAGTCTCGTCCTTCAGGCAGGTGCCGTGACCTGTCTCACTGGGCTGCGTCTGGAGCTGGGATGCCTCCCTCCTCCCTGCAGTGCTTCACCCTGACCTGCACTCCTCGTAGCGGGCCCGTGTCGCTGGCCTGCCCCCATCTCTGTCCTGGGGGCTGGGTGTCGCTCCCTCCCCCCTTGGGGGCGGTGCATTTTCTGGTTTCCCCACTCTCCCCTTGGTGCAGGGGAAAGTGGGGCAGGGCTTGGATTCCTTGTCTTCACCCCGTACTGTCCGTGGTCCTGGCGGTGTCCCTGGTTTCCCTGTCCTGTCCTTGGGAGTTGGGGGTGCTGGCTTTTCTGCCCCGCCCCGTCCCTGTGAGTGACTGGCTTTCTCGGCAGTGAACGCTTTCTGGGTGACGGTGCAGAGGACGGAGGCGGCGGAGCGGTGTGCGCTGCATGGGTCCTACATGCTCAAAGCCGAGCAAGACAGCTTGATCCTCAAGGAGCCCTGGACACAAGAAACTCTCTACACCTGGCCTTACAGGCTGCTCAGGAGATATGGCCGAGACAAGGTGGGTGGGGCAGGATCTGGGGTGAGCGCCCGGGCTCCAGCTGACTTAATACCATCCCCTTAGCAAAAGGATGTTCTACTCCCCAGCCCACAAGCTGTCTGGCACTAAAGGGTTGTTAAACTGAAGTGCCGAGGCCTGACCTGGTGCGGCACTCCATGTGCAGCCTGACAGCAGCGGCCAAGGTGCCTGGTTAACATTTGCTGAGGGTTGGTTGTGCTGGGCGGGGTTCCTTCCTCCAGAGGCCCATGCTGTGACTGTCCCTGCCCCTCATCCTTCTCCCACCTGGCTGTGGCGACTGTGGAGTTTCTGGGTCCATCATGCTGCTGTCCCCGTGCTTCACGCAGCTCCTGGCTCTGTGTCCTCGGCCCTGCTCGCCCAGAACGGGTGGGGAGGAAGTGGTTGCCTGAGAGAAGCTGCTTATAGAACTTGTGATGTAGCCTGTAGCTGAAGTGTGCTGCTGCTGTTTCCACCAGATCAGCCAGAAGCGAACTGGAGACTGAGTGTGTCTGCTGAGTGGAGACACTGTGCGGAAGCACCTGAGCAGCTTCTCCTCCAAGCCTGAGAGACGCTGGGCATGAGCCAGAGGGCCAGGCTGGGGGACAGAAATGGCATAGCATGAGTGTGGTCGGGGGAAATAGACTGATTTCAAACTGCAAAATCTCATTCAGCAGATGCCCCATGTCCTGCCTCTACCCAGGCCCCCCTGCAGGGGATCAGCTCTCGGTGTGGTACTGAAATGGTGCCGCTCTCATGGCATGCTGGCTTGCTAGGGGATGCACCGAGGTGGCCCAGACTGTAGTGGTGCTGCAGAGAGGGAGCAGGGGTGGAGGGATCTGTGATGGGTTCCCCACGGAGTGGCACCTGGAACTGGGATACCACTGAGCCCCTCGATCCACCAGCCTGGGCTCACTTTACAGTGTCTATGTACTGCAGCTGCTTCAGCTAAGGAACTGCCCAGCTGCTCAAGTGCACTCCCCCCTCTGGAGCGTAAACCCAAAATGACACCGTCTTGCGCTGCACAGAGATCTGTACAGCCCAAACTCATGAAATCCGCCCCCTTCCTCAATGTGGAGAAGGATATGCAACAGGCTTCTGCCAAGGTTATGACTCCCACACACTGATTTTAGAAGACAAAGGAAAAATAAGTTTATTAACTACAAAAGGTAGATGTTAAGTGATTATAAGGGATAGCACACACATCAAAGCAGATTACCTAGCAAATAAACAAAACGCACAAACTAAGCTTAATATACTAAAGAGATTGCATATGAGTAGCAAATTCTCACCCTAAAAGATGATTCAAGCAGCCTACAGAGATTCTTAAGGGGCAGTGGCACTCGCTTACAGATTAAAAACCCCAGGTATTCCTTTCACAGGCTAAAAATCCCTCTACCCTGTGTCCACACTCTTCCCCCCCCACCCCCAGTTCAGTCTTTGTTCGTTTGTTCGAAGAGTCTCTTTGAGGCGGGGATCAGTGAAGAATCGTGATGATGTCACTTCCCTGCCTTAAATAGCTTTTGCATATGGCGGGAATCCTTTGTCTCAAAGCTTGATTCCCACGCCAGTCCGTGGAAATACACTGATATTCCAAGATGGAGTCCAGCACCAGGTGACCTGGTTACATGTCCCTATAGTGCCACAGCAGCCATTGCTCAGAGGCCATTTGTAGCCTCAGGAAGACACAACTCTCTCTCTCTCTCTCCCCCCCACCCCCGGAAATAAACTCCTTCTAAGGCCTATTGTTCTCCCACATTGTTCATTAACGTGAATGGGCCTTTTCCAACCAGCCATCTAGATTGACAGTCTTGCCTAGTGGGTATTCCTCATGTGTAAACGCATTTGTAATATATGCATAGACAATATTCCTAACTTCAGATACAAAAATGGTACATCCATAGAAATAGGATAATCATATTCAGTAAATCATACTCTTTTAAATATCTCACATGACCTATCTTGCATAAAATGCATCAGAATTATGCTATAATCTATCATAATATCACTATGAAGAATATGGAGTTTAGTGTCACAAGGTCCACTCAGGAGACTTCATGGCTAAGGCCCTGTGTGAACCACGATTTCACAGACTGCAGGGAAGTTGTGAGATTAGCCAGTTCGGGAATTTTGCCAGCAGCAGGGAGACGGAACAGGGATTCCCACATCTGCCTCTGCACTGTTGGAAAATTCATAGTATTGAGCTAATTTAGCTGCTTGGGGGGTTTGCTTCCTCACTGGCTGTTAGAAGATAGGGGACAGGGTTGACAATGCAGAGCAGTTACGAGCCCCGGCCTGCCCCATAGAGCCCCCTGGCAGATGCAAGGAAGACACTGCAGTGCTTGCTGGCAAGGGTGGATCTGCTGCTTGGAGTACAAGCAGGTATGAGGGGGCCCTGCCCCAGTGAGAGGATCAGGGCGGGAGGCATAGATCTTATTCTCACTCCAATCCCCTGCTGGGGCAGGGCTCTATGGTCTCAGCTCCTCACCAGCTGGCACTGCGGTGTCTCTCCTGTGTGTGCTGGGGGCTGCTGCGGGTTGAGCTGGCTAATAATTGTACATTGTCAGCATGTTGGACAGACAGGAAGTAGCAGTAGCCTGGGCCAGAGCTCAGTGTGGAGCCAACCAGACGGTGCCCCCAGCTAGGCTGGGCAGCTGGCTCCATGCAGACAGACACACACACACCCTTTTGCCCCCCTCCCCCTTACTCCCCAGGGTAGGACCAGCCTGCCATCTCACCCCTTTCTGGGATGGCATCAGCTCACTAACCCCCCCACGAGCAACCATGGCCTCAGCAGGGAGATGGAAACTGGGATACATTCTTCTCCCTCCTTGCTGCTGGAAGAATTGCATGCATCTCCCATGAAATTCAAACTCCTGGGATGCTACCGTAAATCTAGAGGGTGGGGAGGAAGAGAGAGAGAGCGATTTACATAGAGCCTGATTCATGATTCCTGCATGCTGTGGTCTCTTAGGGGCACCAGGGAAGGGGTGAGTTGGAAGATGGATTTGAGGCAGGGGTGGCTTGGCAGCTGGGGGTGGAGAGGAGCTGGTGTGTAGGTGGAAGCCAGGAATTGTGCCCACAGGCCGTTGTGAGGGGAGAAGATGCCAGGAGTCATGCTGCAGTTGTTCCTGCACCCAGGTCTCCTAAACTGACATCAGCTCCATCTGTTTCTTATCTGTGGCTGCATCCCATCGGCAACAGACTCAACTCCAGGGCCCAATGAATCCCCTCCAGGGCTGCCCCCTCTCTGTGCCCAGATCCTGCTACCCAACACCTGTGGTGCTGCTACTTATGGGAATCAAGCACAGAGCATGCTCCGTGCTGCAGCCCCGGCCCTGCTGACTTGCCCAGGCTGCCAGCCCTATAGGCAGGGGCCTTGCACTCTTCTCTGTGTGATGGCTGAGCCCCAGCGAGAGCAAATGCCAGTTCACCTGCCCCTAGAGCCTGGGCTGAGGTTCAGGAATGGAGTGTGAGTCCAGGGGGAGGATGCCAGAGCTGAGAGATCTGCCCTGCTCTGTCCCTTGGCTCAAGTGCCCGCAGCCGTGGGCTCAGGGCTGCTGGAAGGCTCTTAGGGGCTGGTTGGGACACTGACCCTCTACCTCTCCCTGGCAGGTGATGTTCTCCTTCGAAGCTGGCAGGCGCTGCGAGTCTGGGCCTGGGAACTTCACATTTGAGACCAAGCAGGGGAATGAGATCTTCCGGTTAGTGGAGGCCTCCATTCGGGAGCAGAAAGCCCAGGTAGAGGAGAACAGACAGAGCTGCGACTCCCTGGACTTGGACTGCCCCAGCGTGGTGCTGATCCGCAACGCTCTGGCTGACTCGCTGAGCCTGGAGCTGCCTGCCGAGGGGGATGGCCCAATGGTGCCCAAAGCTGGGCTGGCAGCAAAGCTCAGTGCTGCTCCGGAGGAGAGGGACACCATAGCCCTGCTGAAGGCTCGCACTCTCCCAGAGCCCCCAGTGCCACCCAAGCCTGCTCACCCCAGTACGCCCCCACGCTCCCCACTGCCCAAGGTACCCAGGGCCGTGCTCCCTTCCGAGGACCCAGCCAGCTTGTACTCAGAGCCCATGGATGCAGTGAAGGGCGTCCGAGCCAGGCTGGACCCGCTCTACTCAGACCCCATCGACAGCAAGCCTGGAGGTGGAGCCATGGGTCATGGCCCTGCCCAGGAGGAGGCGAAGCTCAGGAAACCTGGCTGTCTGTACTCAGGCCTGTATGACCAGGTCCAGCCAGCAGGGAACAGCCAAGCCAAGAGGCGGCTGAGATGCAGGGAGCACATCTATGATGAGCCTGAGGGGCGGGCCCCACACCCAGTGCCTGCCAACACGTCTATCTACGATGAGGCACGGCCAACAGGTGAGGCCTGGCGCACGCAGGGCATCGAAGATGAGGGCGGGTATGAGTACCCCTACAATCCCAGAACTGACGACTACTCCGTGCCTGCCTTCCAGCACAAAGCCGGGCCCAAAGGTCCCAAGCCCATCCCTGCCCCCAAGCCCCAATCTGTGTTCATTCCCAAAGGCGCTGAGAGGAACCCAGAGCCCAGCAAATGGCGTGTGAACCTAGCTCCCGACAAACCAGGTGTCAGATCTGGCTCGAACAACAACAACAACAACAACGAGGTGCTGTACAGCCAGGTGCTGAAGCCCCTGCAGGTGCCAGGGCAGGAGCTATCTGTGGATGAGAATGTTCTAATGCCCATCTACGAAGACCTGGGAGAGATTTAACCTCCTGTGCTGCAGCCCCTACTGTGCATCTTCCTCTGGGAGGGGCCATGGGGCCCAGAATCCAGCAGGAGCCATGCAGGGTGCTGTCCTCTCTGGGTCCCTGCAGGATGGGCCCGGGGACTGTGCTGGGCTGCCTGTCACCCTCTGTCCTGTGAGCTAGCTGGTGACTGCTCCTCCTCCTGTGCCAAGCAGGAGGTTGGGTGATTCCCAGGAGACTTTCCCTGGAGGATGCTATGATTGGTGATGGGGAGAGACGTTTGACTGTAGTACCTATGTGCCAGGATTGGCTCCTTTACCACGTAACACTTTGACAGGGGAGGATGGGGCTGTCATCTCTAGGGCACCCATCACCATGATATCTGGGCATGATAACCCTGGGATCATGCGATTCCTGGGCACGTGGCTCCACTGGGGCCTTTTGCTGCTGAAATGCTCCTCCACTCCCTTTGGACTGTCTCAGTGGCCCACAGCGATAGCAGGCTGTGCACCCTGGCACCCATCCCAAAATATTTTTCTAAAAATTTTATTTTGATATTAAAATCTTAAATTTTAAAACTGAAGAATCTGTATGTGTGGCATGTTTGAGGCGGTGCTGTGTCACATGCCTGTTCTTGGGGAGGGAAGAGATGCCATGTCAGGCTCCCAGGGGTGCTGTACCCCTGGGCGAAGGAAAGAGGCCAGATTTCTGCTGGGACATTGTGAGTGGCACATACATGCTCATTCGCATGTGCTAGTCCATGAAGTCTTATCATAGAATCATAGACTTTAAGGTCAGGAAGGACCATTATGATCATCTAGTCTGACCTCCTGCACAATGCAGGCCACAGAATCTCACCCACCCGCTCCCGTATCAAACCCCTAACCTGTGTCTGAGCCATTTAAGTCCTCAAATCATGGTTTAAAGACTTCAAGGTGCAGAGAACCTTCCAGCGAGTGACCTGTGCCCCACGCTGCAGAGGAAGACGAAAAACCCCCAGGGCTTCTGCCAATCTGCCCTGGAGGAAAATTCCTTCCTGACCCCAAATATGGCGATCAGCTAAACCCTGAGCATGTGGGCAAGACTCACCAACCAGCACCCAGGAAAGAATTACCTGTAGTAACTCAGATCCCACCCCATCTAACATTCCATCACAAGCCATTGGGCATATTCACCACTAGTAGACAAAGACAAATTAATTGCCAAAATTAGGCTATCTCATTATACCATCCCCTCCATAAATTTATCAAGTTTAGTCTTGAAGCCAGCTATGTCTTTTGCCCCCACTATTCCCCTTGGAAGGCTGTTCCAGAACTTCATTCTTCTGATGGTTTGAAACCTTCCCATCTAATTTCAAGTCTAAACTTTCTGATGGCCAGTTTATATCCATTTGTTCTTGTGTCCACATTGGTACTGAGCTTAAATAATTCCTCTCCCTCCCTGGTATTTATCCCTCTGATATATTTATAGAGAGCAATCATATCTCCCCCCAGCTGTTTTTTGGTTAGGCTAAACAAGCCAAGCTCTTCAAGTCTCCATAAGACAGGTTTTCCATTCCTCAGATCATCCTAGCAGCCCTTCTCTGTAACTGTTCCAGTTTGAATTCATCCTTCTTAAACATGGGAGACCAGAACTGCACACAATATTCCAGATGAGGTCTCATCCGTGCCTTGTATAACGGTACTAACACCTCCTTATCTCTACTGGGAATACCTCGCCTGATGCATCCCAAACCCGCATTAGCCTTTTTCATGTCCATATCACATTGGCAGCTCATAGTCATCCTGTGATCAACCAATACTCCGAGGTCCTTCTCCTCCTCTGTTACTTCCAACTGATGCATCCCCAGCTTATAACAATAGTTCTTGTTATTAATCCCTAAATGCATGACCTTGCACTTTTCACTATTAAATTTCTTCCTATTACTATTACTCCAGTTTACAAGGTCATCCAGATCTTCCTGTATGATATCCTGGTCCTTCTCTGTGTTAGCAATACCCCCCAGCTTTGTGTCATCCGCAAACTTTATTAGCACATTCCCGCTCTTTGTGCCAAGGTTAGTAATAAAAAGATTAAATAAGATTGGTCCCAAAACCGATCTCTGAGGAACTCTGATAGTAACCTCCCTCCAGCCTGACAGTTCACCCTTCAGTACGACCCGTTGTAGTCTCCCCTTTAACCAGTTCCTTATCCACCTCTCATATTGATCCCCATCTTTTCCAATTTAGCTAATAATTCCCCATGTGGAACCGTATCAAATGCCTTACTGAAATCGAGGTGAATTAGATCTACTGCGTTTTCTTTGTCTAAAAAATCTGTTACCTTCTCAAAGAAAGAGATCAGGTTGGTTTGGTATGATCTACCTTTTGTAAAATCATGTTGTATTTTGTCCCAATTACCAGTGACCTCAATGTCCTTAACTACTTTCTCCTTCAAAATTTTTTCCAAGACCTTGCGTACTACAGATGTCAAACTGACAGGCCTGTAGTTGCCTGGATCGCTTTTTCCCCTTTCTTAAAGATAGGAACTATGTTAGCAATTCTCCAGTCATACGGTACAACCCTGAGTTTAGAGATTCATTAAAAATTCTTGCTAATGGGCTTGCAATTTCATGTGCCAGTTCCTTTAATATTCTTGGATGAAGATTATCTGGGCACCCCAATTTAGTCCCATTAAGCTGTTTGAGTTTAGCTTCTACCTCGGATGTGGTAATATCTACCTCCATATCCTCATTCCCGTTTGTCATCCTACCATTATCCCTAAGCTCCTCATTAAAGACTGAGGCAAGCGTAGATTATCCTTAACCTCCATTCCATCTTCAATGTTTAGCGGTCCCACTTCTACTTTCTTTGTTTTCTTCTTTATATGGCTATAGAACCTTTTACTATTGGTTTTAATTCCCTTTGCAAGGTCCAACTCTACATGACTTTTGGCCTTTCTCACTTTATCCCTACATGTTCTGGCCTCACTAAGGTAGCTTTCCTTGCTAATCCCTCCTATTTTCCACTCCTTGTAGGCTTTCTGCTTTTTCTTAATCAGCTCTCTGAGATGCTTGCTCGTCCAGCTTGGTCTTATTAAAGCAACAGCTGCACTGAAGAGGAGCAAATATTGGCTCCATCTTCACAAAAGGTACTGGGGGATCCTGGGAGTTAGAGCTGTTGGACTTCTAGCAGGGGAAGGTGGTTGAAATGATAATGAAATAGAATTATAAAATTCTAATTTAGACTTTCAAAAGGCCCTTGGCAAAGCCTCTCTCAGGAGGCTGGTGAGGAACCAGTCGCTGTGAGGGGAGGGCGAATCTCTGCCCTGGAGCAGAAGGCTCAGAACAGAGCAGGGATCAATGGTCCATTTCCATCAGAGCAGAGGGGTCACAGCAGGGTCCCAGGGGGCAGACCGGGGTTTCAGATACTTATTAACAAGCTGGAGAAGGGACGTGTGACTCCGCAGATGGGACAAAGGTATTGAGGGGAGCCGCGCCCAGAGGAGCCTGTGAGGAATTTGAGGGACTGGCAGAGGGAAAAGGCAGCATGCTGGCGGGCACGGCTGGGATTCAGGGTTGATTAATACGAAGTAATACACATTGGAGGGTTTAATCTGAACTTGTCATGTGCCTTCTCAGGGCCTAACTTAACAGTATCCGCTCAGGAAACGGACCCGCTCAGGAAACGGGCAGCACAGTTTGACCTTGACATAACGTGTGGCTGATTCCAAGACAGCTGATTGGCTGTATAAGGGGTGGGGTGGCGAATAGTACAAGTTAGGTCCTGCTCTGCACTCCTATGGAGCGTGTGCTTTGGTGGAGCTGTGCAGCAGCTGGGCACAGCGTGGGCTGATGAGAAAGCAGTGGGGGAAGCCACTGGACTCTGCTGAGTGACAGAGACAGCTGGCCCTTTTCCCTGTGCTCTTTGTTACAGCAGGGACCTGCGGTACTTTGGACAGGTCCCATCTTCGTTATGAGAGAATGATTCAAAGCTTGGGGCGGGTGGTAAATAATGGAGTGGACAGGTGACTGGGACAGCAAGCTGGCTCACTTGGTAAGCTGGGCGCAAGCAAACACTGTATTTTAATCTGGCTAAATGTAAATGTGTACATCTAGGAACAAAGAATGCAGGCCATACGTACAGGATGGGGGACTCTATCCTGGGAACCAGTGACTCTGAAAAAGATTTGGGGTCATGGTCGATAATCAGCTGACCATAACCTCCCAGTGCGGCGCTGTGGCCAGAAGAGCTAATGTGAGCCTGGAATGCATAAACGGGAGCAGAGAGGTTATTTTACCTCGGTATTTACACTGATGGGACCGCTGCTGTGATATTGTGTGCAGTTCTGATGTCACAGTTCAAGAAGGCTGTTGATAAGTTGGAGAGGGTTCAAAGAAGAGTCATGAGAATGATTAAAGGATTGGAACACCTTTCTCACAGTGAAAAACTCCAGGAACTCGATCTATTTAGCTTAACAAAGAGAAGTTTAAGGGGTAACTTGACTGCAGTCTATAAGTATCTACACAGGGAATAAATATTTAATAATCGACTCTTCTATCTAGCAGAGAGATGTATAATGCAGTCCAATGGCTGGAAGTTGAAGTTAGACAAATTCAGCCTGGCAATGAGGTGTAATTTTACAGTGAGGGTATTTAACTATGGAAACAATTTACCAAGGGGAGCTGGATTCTCCATCACTAACAATTTTTACCTTGAGACTGGCTGTTTTTCTAAAAGATCTGCTCTAGGTATTATTTTGGGTCAGGTCTCTGGCCTGTTATACAGGAGATCAGACTAGATCAGGGATTCTCAGAGTGGGGGTCGTGAACTGTCAACCTCCACCCCAAACCCCACCTTGCCTCCAGCATTTATAATGGTGTTAAATATATAAAAAAGTGTTTTTAATTTAATGGGGGGGGGGTCACACTAAGAGGCTTGCTGTGTGAAAGGGGTCACCCATAGAAAAGTTTGAGAGTCACTGGACTAGATTGTAATGGTCCCTTCTGACCTTAAAGTCTCTGACTCTATAACAGTGGCAGGAGTGTTCCTCTGCAGATTTTTCCATGAGGTCTCAGTGCGAGGAGGCATTGGTTTCCCTTTGTATGGTTGTAAGAGCTGCTTCTGTCTTTGCAATCAGGAGATCTCTGCTTAACTCCGAGCCTGGGAGAAAGGTTCTGGGTTGCATATATGTAGTCTGGTTTCCTGTCTTCTATTTAAAGCTACTTCAGCCCTAGTTAAAATTAAAATATGGTAGGAAGTGGCTTCTGCCTCCTCCCCCTTCAACTAATTTCTGCTCAGTCTGTGGGAGAAATAACTTTTTTGGCATCTTTGGAACAGGTTATCAGCCTGTTAGAAATTTGCAGCTCAGTGGTGCAGTTGTTCAGGTGGCCAGCAGCCATGATTCTCTCTGAACATGTGGTCTGGGTGCTTTGCAGAGAGAAAGAGGACACTGTCCCTGCACCAAGGAACTTAGATGCTGAATGTAGCCAGCTGCTTTACTTGAGGAATGTGTCTCGGAGTGTAAGGGGGAGGAGGGGCTAACACCAGAGTGAGATTTGTTTTTATTTCTGCAGCAGAAATGACCTGGAGCTGGCAGCTCCTCCACTCACTTTCCTCATGTCTCAGAATCAGATGAGTAGCCAGGTACCAGATGCTTTCTCAGAAGCCTCAACTGTGGGCAGCCTGGATGCACTCAGACTTTGTCCTAGCACATCAAACTTTCTAATACTTCCTTATCTGTGTTACGGTAGCACCCAGCCTCCACAACTGACTGCAGTTGTCTCTCCAGGGGCCCATGACCTTCACAGTAGCACTGCACCTGCTTCCCCTTGTGCTTAGGGCTAGAGCTGGGTCTAGCGAAGCAAGTCAGAGCTAGACTGAGATGCTGCTGATAGCATGAGGGTTGCTAACTTTCTACTTGCACAAAAGTGAATACGCTTGCCCTGCCCCTTTTCTGAGGCCCTGCCCTCGCTCACTCCACACACCCCACCCTCCCTCACTCATTTTCACTGGGCGGGCTCAGGGGTTGGGGTGCAGGAGGGGATGAAGGCTCTGGCTGGGAGTGTGGACTCTGGGGTGGGGCCAGGGATAAGGAATTGGGGGTGTAGGAGGGAGCTCTGGGCTGGGGATGGAGCCGAGGGGTTTAGAGTATGGGAGGGGGCTCTGGGTGGAAGTGTAGGGGGATAAGGGCTGTGGCTGGGGGTGCGGACTCTGGGATGAGGGATTTGGGGTACAGGAGGGGGCTGTGGGCTGGGGCTCCAGGGTTCGGAGTGCAGGAGGGGGATCAGGGCTGGAGCAGAGGGGCGGGGGAGGGGTCCAGCTGGGGGTGCAGGCTCTGGGATGGGGCTAAGGGGTTTGAGGTGAAGGAGGATGTTTCAGGCTGGGACTGAGGGTTTCAGAGGGTTGGAGGAAGATCAGGGCTGGGGCAGGGGGTTGGGGTGCAGGCTCCAGACAGCACTTACCTCAAGAACCTCCCAGAAGCGGCGGCATGTCCCCCATCTGGCTCCTACAAGGAGGAGTGGCCAGGCGGCTTGGCGCGCTGTCCCATCCACAGATGCTGCCCCAGCAGCTCCTATTGGCTGCAGTTCCTGGCCAAGGGGAGCTGCGAAGCCAGCGCTTGGGGGAGGGCAGTGGGTGGAGCCCCCTGACTGCCTCTATGCGTAGGAGTTGGAGAGGGGGCATGCTGCTGTTTCTGGGAGCTACGCAGAGCCACAGCAGCCAGGGAGCCTGCTTTGTCCAGTTGTGCCACCAGCCAGACTTTTAACGGGCCAGTCAGCAGGGTCCCTTTTTGACCCGTAAAAAAACCAGACATCTGGCAACCCTAGATAGCATCGAACCTAAATCCTTCTTACTCCCTGTGGGAAGAACAGCATCAGGGTGAGGAAGACGGTCGTTGGCGAGATCACTGTAGCTCCCAGCTTGACGGGAGTAGCATTGTGGCTACACAAGTGCAATGGGCCCTGCCTTTGGTGGTGCCCTTCTGCAGGGAGACACTGCTTTGTCTCGGCATGCCTTTACTGGGGGTTGGCAGCATGCCTGAAGGGACCACTGGACAGCTGGTTGCATCTTCCCCCTCCTCCAATGGGTGTCCTCAGCTCCTAGGATGGGGTGAGCAAACTTTTTGGCCTGAGGGTCACATCGGGGTTGCGAAACTGTATGGAGGGTTGTGCCTTCCTAAACAGCCCGGCCCCCACCCCTATCCGCCCTCTCCCACTTCCTGCCCTCTGCCCCCCTCAGAACTCCTGACCCATCCAACCCCCCCGCTCCTTGTCCCCTGACTGCCCCAACCCCTATCCACACCTCCACCCCCTGACAGGCCCCCCGGGACTCCCACGCTGGCATTTTTACACCCCTCACACTCACTACATGGGCTGTCACATGGTCTGCCCTGAGCAGGCAGAGTCTAGCACATAAGCTGGTGCCTGGGCTTCAGCCCTGTAGCACCCAAGAGGGGCTGAGAGCTGCAGAGAGCCAGAGAGGAGCTGATACCTGCCACAAAGTGCCGCAGCAAAGTGAGCTGAAGGGGGAGGGTCACAGCAACACAGGATTTGAAGGGCGGGGAGCTGCTGTTGGAGGACATGCCCCACCTCATGTTCGGAAGGGAGCAACAGTGAGATCCTCACCATGGTTTTTGGTTGGGGGGCACAGCTTCTTGCAGCCAGTGCCATCCAGCACCGGCAGGAGGACCAGGCCTGATCTTTGCTGTATTTAGCTTTAGGCCATTAAAAGGTCAAACCCTTGCCTCAGTAACACACTCATTTCCAGCTGAGCCTGAGCCAGGGTGAGACTGGCGGCTTGGTGCTTGCCGAGGGACTGGACCGGCTGCTTCTCTGATAGGACCGCTCGGGTTAATGGCAATTCCGTCAGAGATGCCCTGGCCTTGCAGCATCTGCTGTTCCCCAGCCTGGCATGTGGCGGGAGGGAGACAGAGGCCAGCAAGGCCCACTACTTGGCTGACACCTGCCTCAGAGCTATACAGGCTCTGCAGCACACCCTAGTGTTCTCAGCGCTCCCTGCTGCCTGAGGCCCACTGTGCATGGCGCTGCACAGACCCTGCTGCCCCCACTTGGTGCCGTCTGGCGAGGGAGCAAGGTAGGGTGACCAGACGTTTCGATAAAATTGGGACTGTCCTGATTTTTAGGTGTTTGTCTTGCGTCCCGATCGATGTTTGGTCGGGATGCAATTTGTCCCGGTATTTCGCACTCCTGGTTTTGTTTTGTTTTGTTCCACTGGAGGGACTCTGCTCCCCTCCCCCCCCCCCCCCCCCCCCGCCAGCGGGATTCTGGTTTTTTTTTTTTCTCTCTGCCAGTGGGACTCCGTGCTCTTATTTTTTGCTGTGCGGCAGGACTCTGCTTTTTTTTTTTTTTTGCTTTTTTCCCCCCTCTGCTGGCAGGACTCTGTTTTCTCTCTCTCTCTCTCTCTCTCTCTGCCAGTGGGACTCCGTGTTTTGTTTTGTTTTTTTTTTGCTCTGCCGATGGGACTTCCCTCCCGCCCCCCTGCATATGTCCCGATATTTTCTTCATCCCATTTGGTCACCCTAGAGCAAGGACAAGGGTAGGAATGCTCTATAAGGTGCGAATTATCCACTGCAGGCAATGTAGGTGTCATCATGCTAAATCATTTTATTGTTGAACCATAAAAGTGTGGAGGCTCAGACTTGCTCTGGCCTGTACACAGCGCTCTGACTGCTCCTGGGTGTTCAGACGGGCATGCAAGGAACCCCAGTGATGCCCTAATTGGAAACTACCCTAAAGCCCAATAAACACAAAGCTCTGGCCAACTCTGTGCTAGGCCAGGGAGTTACTCTCTCCCCAGCATCTGCTTTTGCAGGGAACTGCTAATTGGCACCTGAGCTGAAATTCTGGTGGACCTAGCCCCTAGTTGTGTACTGGGAAGAAGGTGTCAGGGAAATCCTACACCATCCCTTTGGCCCCATAGCCAGAATTCTGTGCAGGGAGCTGACCACCGGTAAGCTGTGGTTCCATCACTGTTCATCTGCAGCCCAGCCCCAGTGGACTCAGAGGGGCACAGAGAGAAGAATCTTTCCCAGCTGGAGTGGCCTGGGAGCAGGGGTTCTAGCCCAGGGCACTGCCAGTCTCTGCTGCTGACTCCTGGGGACTGTGGTGTAAGACATGGGGATCATGGCACTGTGTTGAGTAATCTGCAATTGGCTGTGTGCCACTGGGGGGAGGTGTGGGGCTGTCCTGGGACTCAGGGGACCTCAGATAAAACTTGTAACCCAGCTCAAGGAGCCTGCTCGGGCAGGGCTACAGCTGCTCGGCATTGCAGCTTGTGCAGGGAGTAGCCCCCAAGCTGCCTCTGGCTAGCACCTCTGCATGTGCCAAGGTCCTTGCATGGAGGCCTGTGGTCACCGCTCGCCCCAAGATTCTTCCCCGCATTAGCATGCAAATCCTGGTCCTTGGGCTTCGGGATTATGCCAGCATGTATATGCTTGTTCTCAGAACCCATCCAATGAGGCTACGTGATGTGCTGTACTGACATGAATGGGAGGTGCGGTGTGGGGTAGCAATGGGTGTCATGGCAAGAGAGGGGCCCGTGGGGAGCAGGCTCCCTGGGGACTGTCTCAGCAACTAACAAAACTGTAGAACAACAAGAAACTGAACGGTGGGAAGCGACTTTCACAGCAAGGCCAAGCAGGCCCAGCACTTGCCTGACCTTGTCCTGTGCTGGCACATGTGGTACTTGGCAAGCATTGGGGCCAGCAACAGGCTGAGCTGTGAGTGCCTAGTGATATGAACGTGTGCGTGGGGGCCTGCTGTGCGTGTGCGCCAGGGTAGGATGGCGTGTGTGTGTGTGTGGGGGGGTGTCTCACAACACTTGGGCTTGTAATAGAGAAAGGCCCTTGTCATTACATGCTCCCCAGGAATTCACTGTCTTCATCAGAGAAGAGAGGGAGCTCACAGGCGTCCTTCCTTGCAGCAGATGATCGGAATGCTTTGGGCGGCGGGGGAGCCAGAGGAAGGGGAGCTACCGTGGCCTTGGCTTTGCTCAGGTGCTGTAATGCAGGAACACACAGTGAGTACTGTCTCCGGCGGGCTCAGGGCAGGGGTTCTCAGACTGGGGGTCGGGACCTCTCAGGGGATTGTGAGATTATTACATGGGGGTTGTGAGCTGTCAGCCTCCACCCCACATCCTGCTTTGCCTCCAGCATTTATAATGGTGTTAAATATATTAAAAAGTGTTTTTAATTTATAAGAGGGGTCGCACTCATAGGGCCGCCCAGAGGATTCAGGGGGCCTGGGGTCTTCCTGCCGCCGAATTGCCACCGAAGAACCAGCACTTTGGCAGCAGGTCCCGGGGTGGAAGGACGCCCCCCGCCACAGGTCCTTGGGGCACTTCGGTGGCGGGTCCTGGGGTGGAAGGACCGCCCCACCACGGGTCTTCGGGGCACTTCGGCAGCGGGTTCTGGAGTGGAAGGACCCCCCTGCTGCCAAACTGCCGCCAAAGACCCAGAGCGGAAGAAGCTCTGGGGACCTGGGCCCCATGAGTGTTTTCCGGGGGCCCCGGAGCGAGTTAAGGACCCCGCTCCAGGGGCCCTGAAAAACTCTCATGGGGGCCCCTGTGGGGCCCGGGGCAAATTGCCCCACTTGCCCCCCCCCCCCCCACTCTGGGCAGCCTTGCACACTCAGAGGCTTGCTCAGTGAAAGGGATCAGCAGTACAAAAGTTTGAGAACTACTGGCGGAGGGGAAGCTGCCACACCCCTTAGTCACAAGCTATTGTGAGCATGTGCTTAGTGCACCTGTGAGAGCTGACTGAGGGGCCCGCATATCATCCCAGAGCAGCAGGCGGCCTTGCACGTATCTTCTGCCTGTTTCCACCTCCCTCCCACCATCATGTCTGCTCAGAGCCTTCAGCACCTCGGCTGCTTGGTCAGTGCTCAGGCAGAGTAGGGTTTCTCCAAGCCAACCAGTGGGCAAGAGCTGTACCTGTCTGGAGTGATGCCGCTCTCCTGGGTGATGCTCCTTGGGCTGGGCCTGCTGCCGGTACTGGGGTCTGGAGAACTCGCTCACCAGGTATTTGTAGAGGTTGCTTTTCACATGGAGGGGGTTGTATCTAGGTTCTACTTCCAGACTGTTCAAGGCGCTCTGTTCAGAGAGAAGTGACACACAGGTCCCAGCTGGTAGCATGTGCGTGCCCAGCATCCAGCTTCCTGCTCTGAGGTGGCAGAAAATGGATGTGAGGATTTGTACCTTCCTTCCCTGCTTGAATGACGTGCACTCCTTCCAGTCATTCTGGGCAGAGAGGGACCCAACAGGTCCACCACAGTAGCTGATGGAAATTGTGCAGGTCCTGATCCTTATCTGGGCCTTCCCTCGCCCCACATGGATAGCAGCTTGTACTTAGCATAAGCCAGATGTCACTTCTCCTGTGAGCGTGTGTCTCTGCCTTTGGGCCTGGTAACCATGCCTGCGGTCCCTGAGCAAGCATGAAACACAGGCAATAGTGTAGCTAGCGGAGTGCAGAGGAAGCAGCCGCTTCCCCTCAGCACATTTTTCAAAAGCGGCGCCTTAATTAGGGGTTACCATGGCACCAGCAGGCACCCCGATAATAAAGAATCCCCAGGCGAGGCCGGCGGTGGGCATGAGCGATTCCAGTGAGGTCAGCGGCGGGCGAGCCAGAGAGCGAGGTGTCTGGGAGGCAGCTGCTGGAGCTCTGGGTCCCTGTGCGGCGCGGCTCAGCTCGATGGTGGGAGCAGGGAAGCTGCTGTGGCGGCAGCTCAAGACATTCCAGCACTAGGCAGAGTGCTAGCGGCTTCGTGGCCTGGAGGGGCTGCAGCAGGGTGCCCGGCTTGGAGTGTGGGAGAAGAAAGTGAGGGATGGGAGGAGGTGCTGCTGCTCCAGCAATCTGGGCAGTGGGGTGCAAAGTGCCCCCTGAACAGCGCCACCCACATGGGGCCTGGCCCCGGTACTGGAACAGGGCTCCCAGCACTGGAGGGCGGGGATCTGGTCCTTTCTGTAGGGGGCCGCTCTAAGGTCTCCTCTCTCTCAACCTTCCTACCGGCTCTGGCGCCTTCTTGCCTCCATCATCATGGCCACCCCATGCTGGCTTGATCCCGATCGGGCCACTACCCTCCCATCCCGTCCGGTGGAAGCACTTCCGCTTCCCTGCGGAGGGACAGGGGAGAGGCTCAGAGTACTTGTGTTGGCACATGATCCAGGAGGGAAGGCGGCAGCGGGGACACCGAGGTGCATGTGCAGCAGGGGAAGGGGAACATAGTGACACTATCCGGAGTGCAGGCGCAGTTGGGGCCGATCCGTACCTCTTACTCCACAGTGGCCGGGTGGAGGAAGGTGAGGCTGCAGTGGCAGCACGTGCCGGGTGCAAGATTGGCCATTGGAGGCTGTGGCGCAGCATTTAAAATGAGTGGAGGGGGACTCGATCAGGCCTGCACAGTTTGGAGTGCTTCAGGCTCCTAGGCTGCGTTCTGAGGGGCGCTTCCCGGGCATAGGAAGCAGCTGCAAGCACCGCATCAGGCTGGGGCCTCTCCCACATGGAAGCTGGGTGGAGCAGATCGAGCCCCACCTGTGAGGGTGTGGAGGGGTCGGTGGCGTGCCGGGAGAGCCCATTGGAGAAGGGGGAATAATGGCAGGGACTGGGAGACGTGCCTGTTGTCAGCTCTTGGTGCGCTCTGCTGGGGGACCTGTCCCGCATTCCTGCCACCGGGCTACGTCTGCTGTGACCCATTCACTCTTCACCTGCCTGTGCTATGTGATGAATACTGGACAGGAGGTTTACGCAGGGCCCCTCACCAAGGCGTCCTGCCTCAGAGAGCCCCCAGCCTGAATGAGGGAAACACAGGGGCTAACCTGACCAGCAAGGAGAATTACAGTGAATAATATACGCTAGCCAGCCGTGGTAGCGCTGCTGGAGCTGCGAGTTGAGCGCAGCATAGCAGGCGGCGAGGAGTAGATAGCTGGCCGGGCAGTAATGCTCAAGAGCAAGGCCTGGGGTAGGCTTGAAACAGGTTGGCCTAGCTACCTCCCGGACCAAGCCCCTCCGAGGGGGTACACAGCATGGCCGCAGCGTGGCCGGAGGAGCCAGCAGGGGGGGCATGGAGTGGCCAGAGGAGGAGCCAAGGGGGAGCACCATTTTTATGTTTGCTCTCCCTGCACTTAGAACCTGGCTACACCACTGCACACAGGAGTTCAGACACAGGCCTCTCAGTCTGTCACTCCTCACATGCACACACAGGTGTTCAGGCACAGGCATCTCCAGCTGTCTCCCCTCACACGTGTGTTTCAGACACTGGCCCCTCTGGCTCCCCTCACACGAGGGTGTTTCAGACACTGGGCTCTCCAGCTCCCCTCACACGAGGGTGTTTCAGACACTGGGCTCTCCGGCTCCCCTCGCACACGCGTGTTTCAGACACTAGGGTTGCCACTTGCCAACTTTCTATTTGCACAAAACTGAACACCCTTGACCTCTGAGGCCCCGCCCATGCCCTGCCCCTTCTCTGAGGCCCTGCCCCTGCTCACTCTATCCCCCTCTCCCTCTGTTGCTCACTCTCCCCACCTTCACTCACTTGCTCATTTTCATCAGGGGGTTGGGGTGTGGGAGAGGGTGAGGGCTCCGGCTGGGGGTAAGGGCTTTGGGGTGGGGCCAGGGATAAGGGGTTTGGGTGCAGGAGAGGGCTCTGGGGTGAAGTGTGGAGCCAAGAGGTTTGGAGTATGGGAGGGGGCTCTGGGCTGAAGCAGGGGGTTGGGGTGTGGGAGGATATATGGGCTCTGGACTGGGGGTGTGAGTTCTGGGTTGGGGCCAGAAATAAAGGGCCCAGGGTGTGGAACGGAACTCTGGGCTGGGGCACGGGGTTGGGATGCAGGGGAGTCAGGGCTCCAGCTGGGGGTACAGGCTGTGATGTGGGGCTGGAGATGAAGGATTTGAGGTGCAGGAGGGGGCTCTGGGCTGTGGCTGAGGGATTCCAAGCATGGGAGGGGGCATAGGGCTGGAGAAGGGGGTTAAGGTTTGAGTAGGGTGAGGACTCTATCTGAGGGGTGCAGATGCTGGGTGGGGCTCGGGATGAGGGGTATGGGGTGCAGAGGGTGCTCCGGGCAGGAACCAAGGGATTCAGAGGGCAGGAGCATGATCAGAGCTGGGACAGGGGTTTAGGATATGGGGGTGGGGATGAGAACTCCAGATGGGGGTGTGGGCTCTGGGGTGGGGCTGAGGTGAGGAGTTTGGGATGCAGGAGGGTGCACTGAGTTGGGATCGAGGAGTGCGGGAGGGGAATCAGGGCAGGGGTGTTGGGATGTGGGGGAGGGCGGGCTCAGGGGTACAGGCTCCAGCTGATGCTTATCTCAAGTAGCCCCTGGAAGCAGCGGTATGTCCCCCTTCCGCCTCCTACATGGAGGTGCGGACAGGCGACTCCACGCACTGCCCCATCCATAGGCGCTGCCCCTGCAGCTCCCATTGGCCATGGGGGAACATGCTGGAGGCTTGCCAGGAGCCACGCTGAGGCTAGCAGGGAGCCGCCAACTGGACAGTCAACTGCTTTTTGACCGGGTGTTTTGGTTGAAAACCAGTCTCCTGGTCACTCTGTCAGACACAAGCCTTTCTGGATCCCTCGCACACGGATATTCAGACACTGACCTCTCCAGCTTTCCTCTCATACGAGTGGTCAGGCAAAGACCTCTCCTGCTCCCCTCACATACAGGTGTTCAGACACTGTCCTCTCCTTCTCTCTGCCCTCACACATGGGTGTGCAGATGCAGGCCTCTCTGGCTGTCTCCCCTCATGCACGCAGGTGTTCAGGCACAGGCCTCTCTGTCTATCTCCCCTTACTCACGGATGTTCAGATACAGGCTGCTATGGCTCCTCTCATGCAGGCAGGTGTTCAGACAGAGGCCTCTCTGGCTCCCCTCATGCACACAGGTATTCAGACACAGGCCTCTCCATCTCCACTCAGAGTGGCGTTCAGACACAAGCCTCTCTGGCTCCAAACACGCATGGGTGTTCAGACAAAGACCTCTCTGGCTCCCCTCACAGACAGGTGTTCAGACACAGGTCTCTCCGTCTGTCTCCTCTCATACACGGGTCTTCACAGTTTTCAGAAAGGGATTCTCCACTGGTCTGGAAAAGTTCTGCTGCTCAGACCGGCTGCCTTTCTAAATCCTGCTGAGGGCCCTGGATGCTCCTAGCTGCAACTAACCAAAACATTAGATAACCATTTCCTCCTTCGCTCACCTGCCAGGCCACAAGAGCAGGGGCCTGGGTTTCCCAGCTATTCTATGCACCTGAAGCAGAGCAGGAATACAAGCAAAGCTTTGCTTCCAGACATGTATTAGGAAAATGCAAGAGCCTGAACCCATGAGGGGAGGAAGAGTATGGGGGGAATGACTTATTTATGCTAATCCTATTCATGTCAATAGGCCTGCACCTGCAATGCAAGTGAGAGGGTGTGAGGACCTTGCACTCCAAGCCAATAGAGGGATAGGGCCCCCCCCAGCACGTCTTGCACATAGGTGACATGTCTGTGTCTGGATGTACCATTCCCTGCTAGTCAGCTGGTATCCTGTACTTGCAGAACCTCCACTGCCTCGTTATCTAAACTTGTGTGCAGCCATTCGTCACTTGCCTCTATGGTGCTGAGTGCTGTCTCTGGAAGGTCAGCAGGGAGGGCTGGGACGTTGCATGGCAGCAGGAGTTCTCTGACTGCAATGGCTTTGACGAGCAGCGTGAAGGAGTCAGAGGGGATGATGACATAGTAGGAATTCACGGTGATGCTCCAGCTTGGACTCACAGTTTGTGGCTCACGTTTGGCCAGAAGCATCCAGTCCCTCTTCTAAAATCAAAAGCCAGAAGTAATTCTATCAGTGAAACCAGGGCAGGGTTGGCAGCTTCCCTCAGCACCAGCTCATTGCAGGGGCTGAGGGGCTCTGTAGCAGAGTCGGATGGATCTGTGTCAGATTATGAACTCCATTTTGTGTTAGGTGCTGAACTCAAGTCTAAAGTTGCCTGGGTGCGACTTATTGCATTGCTTTCGAGACACTGCCCTTTCTGGAAGGGGCTTGCCATTGCCTTGAAGGACTATCACAGAGAAGCCAACAAGGCTACAGTCTGGAGCCACTGATGACTCTGTTGCTCATCTGCAGCCCAACCCCTAAGAACCAATGAAACATTGGTACAGGTGGGCCAAGTACTTGGGAAGAGGCTGGAGCATCCCCATGGTTCACATGGCAATGGAACAGGCTATGTAAGAGGGGGTTCTGCTCTGGGCAGGGGGGCTGGCCATCACCACAGGTAAGAAGGGGGAAAGGAGAGAGAGGGCAGATGGGATGAACTCCAGACTCAGGGGTGAGCTGAGAGCAAGAGAAGGAGTGTCTCAGGACTGTTTTGTTTCCAAAGATCTGTAACTCTTGAGGACTTTCAGAGTAAAGTTTCTGTGGTCAAGAAATCCCTTTATTAAGCCTGTGTTCCTCGTTTTCCTGCCGTGCTATTTCTGCAGGGGTTAAAATAGAAGCCCAGCATCACCACATCCTGAGTGACGCTCCAGGGAAGTGCGTGTAAGCAAGTGGGAGGGTTTGGCTGGTTCCCGACGCTGTTTTAATGGTCTAGGGCGAGTGGGCAGTGGTGCCCCATGTCCCAAAGGAGGGTCTCGGACAAGAGAGGTCTGAGCCCAGGAATGTGCAGTACAGTCCCAGAGCTAGTAACAGAGGTTAGACTCTGTCCTGACCCAATTGGTTTAGAAGCATGTGGGACCAAGTGATTGTGTCCACCCACTACCTGGTGACCATACAGAGTGGTATCGGGCCAGGTTGTAATAGGCTCCATCACCCAGACTGACTGTTGAAAATAGCCCTGCAGTTGAATTGTATAGCAACTGGATCGGAGAGACCCTGCTCCCCAGGCTGGGATCCAGAAAAGACGGTTACTCACCATTGTAACTGTTGTTCTTCCAGATGTGTTGCTCATATCCATTCCAATTAAGTGTGCGCGCGCTGCGTGCACGTTCGTCGGAAGATTTTTACCCTAGCAACACCCGGCGGGTTGGCTGGGCGACCCCTGGCATGGCGCCGCTACGGCACCGAATATATACCCCTGCCGATCCATCCGCTCCTCAGTTCCTTCTTGCCGGCTACTCCGACAGTGGGGAAGGAGGGCGGGTGTGGAATGGATATGAGCAACACATCTCGAAGAACAACAGTTACAATGGTGAGTAACTGTCTTTTCTTCTTCGAGCGCTTGCTCATATCCATTCCAAATAGGTGAATCCCAAGCCTTAACTAGGCGGTGGGGTCGGAGTGAGAAACTGCAGAGTGCAAGACTGCCAAGCCAAAGGCTGCATCGTCTCTGGATTGTTGTACCAGGGCATAATGGGAAGTAAACGTGTGTACCGAAGACCATGTAGCCGCTCGACATATCTCCTGGATAGGCACTCGAGCTAGGAAGGCGGCCGACGAGGCCTGGGCTCTAGTCGAATGTGCGGTAACGTGGCCCGGAGAGGCATGAGCGAGGTCATAGCAAGCCCGGATGTATGCCGTCACCCAGGACGAAATCCTCTGGGAAGAGACGGGCTGTCCTTTCATCCGATCCGCCACCGCAACAAAGAGTTGGGGCGTTTTACGGAAGGACCTCGTGCGGTCAATGTAGAAGGCTAGTGCCCTACAGACGTCCAGCGAGTGCAACTGTTGCTCCCTACGTGATGCTTGGGGAAGAAGACCCGAAGGAATATGTCCTGGTTAAGGTGAAAGGACTAAACCACCTTGGGGAGGAACGCCGGATGCGGGCGTAGCTGCACCTTGTCCTTGTGGAATATCGTGTAAGGCAGGTCCACCATTAGAGCCCGAAGCTCCGAGACTCTCCTAGCCGATGTAATGGCTACAAGGAACGCCGTTTTCCATGATAAATAAAGGAGTGAGCAGGTCACCAAGGGCTCGAATGGGGGGGCCGTAAGTCTTGTCAAAACCAAATTGAGGTCCCGGGCAGGGGCGGGGCGTTGCACCAGGGGAAAAAGGCGTTCCAGCCCCTTGAGGAACCTCGAGACCATAGGGTGGGAGAAAACGGAGTAAGCACCTTCCCCGGGGGGAAGGTAGAGATAGCCGCTAGGTGTACTCGCAAAGATGATAGCGCGAGGCCCTGCTGCTTGAGATGCAAGAGGTAATCTAATATCGTGGGGATGGGAACCCCGGTAGGTGCTGAATTCTGCCCCTGACACCAACAAGAGAACCATTTCCACTTGGCCAAGTATGTAGCTTGAGTGGAGGGTTTTCTGCTGCCCAGGAGTACCTCCTGCACTGGGGTAGAGCAGCGTAACTCCGATTGAGTTAACCAAGCAGGAGCCACGCCGTAAAATGGAGGGATTGCAGGTCTGGGTGGAGAAGCCTGCCGTGGTCCTGCGTTATCAGGTCCTGGTAGAGGGGCAGGGGAATCGGGTTGGCTATCAAGTGGTCCAGCAACGTGGTGTACCAGTGTTGCCGGGGCCACGCAGGGGCAATCAGAATCAGATGAGCCCTGTCCCTGTGAAGTTTCACGAGAACCTTGTGCACCAACGGAAAGGGTGGGAAGGCGTTAAGCAGGTGGTTCGACCAAGACATTAGAAAGGCGTCGGATATCGAGCCCGGGGCGAGGCCCTGGAAGGAGCAGAACCTCTGACACTTCCGGTTGCTGCGGGAGGCGAAGAGGTCTATGCGGGGAAAACTCCACTTCTGGAAGATGGAATGAACTACGTCCGGGCGAAGTGACCACTCGTGGGCGAGAAATGACCTGCTGAGCTGGTCTGCTAGAGTGTTCTGGACTCCCGGAAGGAAGGACGCCACTAGGTCTATAGAGCGGGCTATACAAAATTCCCACAGATGGATCGCCTCCTGACAGAGGGGGAGAGAACGAGTCCCTTCCTGCTTGTTTATGTAGTGCATCGCGGTGGTGTTGTCCGTGAGCACTAGAACGCAGCGGTCCTGCAGATGATGAAGGAAGGCCTGGCAGGCAAGGTGGACTGCTCGTAGCTCCCGAATGTTTATGTGGAACGTCAGCTCCTGGACAGGCCAAAGGCCTTGCGTGCGACAATGGCCTATGTGAGCTCCCCAGCCAAGAGACGACGCATCTGTTGTTAGGGATACAAACGGTTGTCTCGGGTGGAACGGAATGCCTCCGCACACCAGGGAAGGTGTTAGCCACCAGCTGAGGGAGCCTAAGACACTCTGAGGAACCGTGACGACCATGTCTATGGCATCCCTGTGTGGGCGGTAAATGGAGGCCAGCCAGACTTGAAGGGGACGAAGGCGAAGTTTGGCGTGCTTGGTCACGAAAGTGCACGCAGCCATATGGCCGAGGAGGCTGAGGCAGGCACGGGCCGAGGTCGTCGTGAAGGTCTGAAGGCTTTCTATGGCAGCGACTATTGTCCGAAACCGGGATAGCGGGAGGTAGGCTGTTGCGAGCGTGGAGTCTAGAACGGCTCCAATGAATTCGATTCTTTGAGTGGGCACTAGAGTGGACTTGCCTATATTGACCATCAGGCCCAATCGCTCGAATAGGTCCATGACAATGGCAACATGTCTGGAGACCTGAGCCTCTGAGGTCCCGCGGATAAGCCAGTCGTCTAGGTAGGGGAAGACGCAGATGCGCCGACGACGGAGGAAGGCGACCACTACAGCCATGCACTTTGAAGACGCATGGGGCAGTGGAGAGGCCGAACGGGAGGACCGTAAATTGGTAGTGTTGACGATGCACCATAAACCGTAGGTACCGTCTGTGTGGAGGGTAAATGGAGATATGAAAGTATGCATCCTTCATGTCGGGAGCAGCGTACCAGTCTCCCGGATCCAGGGATGGGATGATGGTCCCCAGGGACACCATGCGGAACTTCAACTTCTTTAGGAAGGCGTTGAGACCGCGGAGGTCCAGGATGGGTCGGAGACCTCCTTTTGTCTTGGGGATTAAGAAGTATCGGGAGTAAAACCCCTTGCCCCTGAACTCCTCCGGTACCTCCTCTATAGCTCCGATTTCGAGGAGCGTGCGGATCTCCTGCCAGAGGAGTTGCTCGTGAGAGGGGTCCCTGAAGAGGGACGGGGAGGGCGGGAGGGAGGGAAGGGGTGAAATAAACTGGAGATGGTATCCAAACTCCACTGTGCGTAGGACCCAACGATCTGAGGTCAATTGGGCCCAAGCAGGGAGGAAGGAGGAAAGACGGTTGGAAAACTGGAGAGGATTCCGGGAAAGGACTGGTGCTCTGCTCTCGGGCACACCTTCAAAAGTTTTGCTTTGGTCCCACTGATGGTTTGGCGGGACTATTATTTTGGCCTCCTTGAGAACCCGACTGCCGTCTGCAGTTCCCGTGACCACGCCTCCTACTAAAGTCTTGTCGAGGCCGGGGCGGGGGGTAAGGGCGCTGTGGTTGGGCCCGGAAGGACCTGCGTTGGGTCTGCGGGGTATGCATCCCAAGGGAACGCATGATAATGAGATTGTCCTTGAGACTCTGGAGTCTAGGGTCCGTTTTCTCTGAGAAAAGGCCCTGGTCCTCGAACGGAAGGTCCTGAAAACGAGGTTACTTACCTTTGTAACTGTTGTTCTTCGAGATGTGTTGCTCATATCCATTCCATTTAGGTGTGTGCGCGCCGCGTGCACAGCCGTCGGAGAAACTTTTACCCTAGCAACACTGGTCGGGTTGGCCAGGCGCCCCCCAGAGTGGCGCCAGTAGCTTGCCTATAAATAGCCCGGCCGACCCGGCCACCCTTCAGTTCCTTCTTGCCGGCTACTCCGACAGTGGGGAAGGAGGGTGGGTATGGAATGGATATGAGCAACACATCTCGAAGAACAACAGTTACAAAGGTAAGTAACCTCGTTTTCTTCTTCGAGTGATTGCTCATATGCATTCCATTTAGGTGACTCCCAAGCCTTACCTAGGCGGAGGGGTCGGAGTGAGACGCGGCAGCCTGGAGCACAGCGGCCCCAAAGGCCGCGTCGTCTCGAGACTGTTGGACCAACGCGTAGTGCGTGGTGAAAGTGTGGACCGATGACCAGGTCGCCGCACGACAGATTTCCTGGATGGGCACGTGCGCCAGGAAGGCTGCTGAGGAAGCGTGAGCCCTGGTGGAATGCGCAGTAAGGCGTCCAAGGGGAACCTGAGCTTGGGCGTAGCACGTGCGGATACAGGCCGTGACCCAGGAGGAGATTCTCTGGGAGGAGATCGGCAGACCTTTCATTCGCTCTGCTACCGCCACAAAGAGCTGCGGAGACCTACGGAAGGGCTTGGTCCTATCCAGATAAAAGGCCAAGGCTCTGCGCACGTCCAAGGTGTGAAGCTGCTGTTCCCTCCGGGAAGCATGCGGCTTCGGGAAGAAAACTGGGAGAAAGATGTCCTGGGAAGTGTGAAAGGCAGACACCACCTTAGGGAGGAATGCAGGATGAGGCCGCAGCTGCACTTTGTCTTTGTGAAAGACAGTGTACGGTGGATCGACCGTGAGGGCTCTGAGCTCGGAGACACGGCGCGCAGAGGTGATTGCGACCAGAAAAGCCGTCTTCCACGACAGGTAGAGGAGCGGACAAGTTGCCAGCGGTTCAAAGGGCGGCAACATAAGTTTGTGGAGAACCAAGTTGAGGTCCCAGGAAGGGGCCGGGTGACGAGTGGGAGGATAAACCCGGTCCAGACCCTTCAGGAAGCGGGAGACTACCGGGTGAGAGAAGACCGAGCACCCATCCTGTCCCGGGTGGAAGGTGGATATCGCCGCGAGGTGCACCTTAAGGGAGGAAGTCGCCAGGCCTTCCTGCTTAAGGTGCCAGAGGTAGTCTAGGACGCTCGGAATTGATGCCTGTAAAGAGGAAACGCCATGGGATACAGCCCAAGCGGTGAAGCGCCTCCATTTAGCCATATACGTACGGCGGGTGGAAGGTTTCCTACTATGTAGGAGAATGCGCTGTACAGGATCGGAACAACGGAGTTCCTTGGCACTCAGCCATGGAGGAGCCACGCCGTGAGGTGGAGGGACCGCAGGTTTGGGTGGCGAAGTCTCCCGTGGTCCTGCGTGATGAGGTCCGGGACAGTGGGAAGGGGAATCGGAGCGGCTACTGACAGGTCCAGCAGAGCGGTGTACCAGGCTTGCCTGGGCCACTCCGGCGCTATCAGAATGAGATGCGCCCTGTCCCTGCGAACCTTGAGCAAGACCCTCTGTATGAGAGGAAACGGAGGAAAGGCGTAAAGCAGGCGGTGGCTCCAAGGCAGGAGAAACGCGTCTGTTACCGACCCGGGGGAGAGGCCGTGGAATGAGCAGAACTCCTGGCACTTCCTGTTCGAGTGGGACGCGAAGAGGTCTACAAGGGGAGATCCCCACCTCTGGAAAACAGAGTAAATGACGTCCGGTCTGATCGACCACTCGTGGCAGAGGAAGGACCGGCTCAGCCGATCCGCCAGGGTGTTCCGGACTCCGGGGAGGAAGGATGCTATGAGGTCTATCCGGAGGGCTATACAGAAGTCCCAGAGTTGAATGGCTTCTTGACACAGGGGAGACGAGCGAGTCCCCCCCTGCCTGTTGATATAGCACATGGCCGTCGTGTTGTCCGTAAATACCGACACACAACGACCCTGAAGATGTTGCTGGAACGTCTGACAAGCGAGACGAACAGCCCTGAGCTCCCGGACGTTGATGTGAAGGGTTAGCTCGTCGGCAGACCAACGGCCCTGGGTCCGAAAGCGGCCTAGGTGGGCCCCCCAGCCAAGGGATGACGCGTCTGTTGTCAGGGTGAGTGAAGGTTGCTGCGGGTGAAAGGGCATCCCCGCGCAAACCTGAGACGGGTTCAGCCACCAATCGAGGGAGCGTAAGGGACCCGGAGGGATGGTGACCAAGACGTCCATGGAGTCCCTGCTGGGACGGAAGACGGAGTGAAGCCACGTCTGGAAGGGCCACATGCGGAGCCTGGCATATTTGGTGACGTAGGTGCATGCGGCCATATGTCCCAGTAGAACGAGGCAGTTGCGAGCTGAGGTCAGACGAGCCGCTTGCAAGTGCCGGACGAGGGTGGAGAGTGCCAGGAAACACGCTTGAGGCAGGAAGGCCCTGGCCTGGGAGGAGTCCAATGTTGCTCCTATGAAGTCCAGTCTCTGCGTTGGGGTGAGAGTGGACTTCTCCGCATTGAGGCGGATTCCCAAACGGGCGAAGAGGTGCACGACCACTGAGACGTGGCGACTGACCTGGGCGTGCGAGATGCCCTTGATGAGCCAATCGTCCAGGTATGGGAAGACGTGTATATGCTGCTTGCGAAGATGCACAGCGACGACCGCCATGCATTTCGTAAAAACTCTCGGGGCTGCAGATAGGCCGAAGGGGAGGACAGCAAACTGGAAATGGTGCTGTCGGATCGTAAACCGCAGGTACTTCCTGTGCGCCGGGAAAATGGCTATGTGGAAGTACGCGTCCTTCATGTCGAGGGCGGCGTACCAGTCTCCAGGATCCAAGGCCGGGATGATGGTTCCCAGGGAGACCATCCGGAACTTCAACTTGCGCAACCACTTGTTGAGCCCGCGGAGGTCCAGGATAGGACGGAGGCCTCCCTTGGATTTCGGAATAAGGAAATAGCGGGAGTAGTAACCCTTCCCTCTCTCCGGCAGTGGAACTTCCTCTATAGCTCCTGCAGTGAGTAGAGACTGAGCCAGAGGATTTGCTCGTGAGAGGGGTCCCTGAAGAGGGACCGGGAAGGGGGGCGGAAGGGCGGGGATGAAGCAAACTGGAGGTGGTATCCGTGCTTCACCGTGCGCAGCAACCATTGATCTGAGGTGATTTGTGACCACGCCGGGAGGAAGTAGGAGAGGCGGTTGGAAAAGGGAGGAAAAGGATCCTGTAGCGAGTCTGGTACACCGTCCCCGGGCGTACCTTCAAAAGCCGCTCTTGGCCCCCGACGTAGATTTAGCGGGGCCTTGAGATCGGCCCGTGTGGGGGCCAGACTGGCGACGTCGCCCACTCCTTGGTCGCTTGCGGGTGAAGTCCTGCCTGCTGCGAGGCGGGAAGTAGGAGCGGCGGGTCTGGGGTTTAAAGGGTCTCCGTTGAGCCACTGGGGTGTGCATCCCAAGTGACCTTAAGGTGACCCTGCCGTCTTTCAGGCCTTGGAGATGAGGGTCCGTTTTATCAGAAAACAAGCCCCTGCCCTCAAAGGGCAAGTCCTGCAATGTGTTCTGCAGTATGGGCGGCAAGGTGGAGGCCTGAAGCCAGGAAATTCGTCGCAGCATAATTCCTGAGGCGACCGTCCTAGCGGCCGAGTCGGCCGCGTTGAGGGCAGCTTGGAGGGAGGTCCTGCCGATCTTTTTGCCTTCCTCCACAAATGCTGCGAACTCCTGGCGCGAGTCCGGGGGCAGCAACTCCGAAAATCGGGCAAGGTCTGAGCAGGTGTCGAACGCGTAACGGCCTAGGAGGGCCTGCTGATTGGCCACGCGGAGTTGTAAGGCACCTGCCGAATAGACCTTACGGCCCAGGAGGTCCATGCGCCTAGCCTCTTTAATTTTGGCGCCGGCGCCTGTTGGCCATGGCGCTCTCTCTCGTTTACTGATTGGACGACTAACGAGTTGGGGGGCGGGTGGACATAAAGATGTTCGTAACCCCTGGAAGGCACCATATATCTCCGTTCCACCCCTTTCGCCGTGGGAGGGATGGATGCTGGAGACCGCCACAAGGTTTCGGCCGTTGCCCGTATGGTCTTTATGAACGGGAGGGCAATGCGTGTAGGTGCGTCGGCAGCCAGGATAGTGACCACCGGATCGTCAACCTCCGCCACTTCCTCCACTGGGAGGTCTATATTAAGGGCCACCCGGCGAAGGAGCTCTTGGTGGGCTCGCAAATCAATCGGTGGTGGCCCCAAGGAAGAAGAGCCCACCACTGCCTCGTCTGGTGAAGAGGAAGAAGAGATGCCCTGAGCAAGAGGGTCCTGAACTACACTCCTCTCCCGAGGCTCTTGCTGGAAGAGCTCTGGAGAGTGCAGAGGAGGTATGGACTGGTCCTCTGCATCCTGCGGCGGAGGGCGGGATATGGTACTCTCTGGCGCTCGACGCTCTGGAGCAGGTGCAGGGGCCAGGACCAAGGGGGCACCCTGGGTTGGTTGGTAAGCCCAGGGTACCCACATAGGCCACTGCCGCTGTGTGGGGTCGTGGGGGCGGCTCTCCTGAAAGAGTCCTGCGTCCACGTCGCGGTCCCGGCTATAGCTGCTAGCTCCCCTGGAGGAAGCAGACTCCTGACCAGACGAGCACAGAGGAGCCGCAAAGGTGGGCATCGACGTGCCAATCGGCCTGGTAATAGTGAGTCATGAGGAGCGGTGACGGTACCGGGAGCCGGACCGGGACCTGCGCCCAGCTCGGTGCTGGGAGGTCGACCGGGACCTCGAGCCTCGACGGCGATATCTGCTCCGAGAATGCCTGCCCGCATGGCGGTGCCGGGAGCTCGACCTGTGCCGCGAATAACGGGACGGGGAGCGAGTTCCAGACCGGCGGCGTGGTGACCGGTGCCGGGATGGTGACCGGTGCCGCGGTGGGGAGCGGTGCCGTGGAGGGGAGCGGTGCCGCGGAGGGGAGCGGTGCCGGGACGGTGACCGGTGCCTCGGAGAGCGGTGTCGCGATGGAGAGCGGTGCCATGGAGAACGGTACCGCGATTGTGAGCAGTGCCGTGAAGGGCAGCGGAGAGGGGAGCGGGATTTGGAGCGGGTGTCCGGAGCAGCGGCAGAGGGAGGCCGAGTAAAAGGCGGTTTGCCCTTAGAGAGGCTCACACGGACTGGTGGCACCGTAGGTACCTGAGGTGCCGGCTCCGTCATCGCAATCAGCTCTTTAGCCGCTGAGAATGCCTCTGGCGTGGAAGGCAACACTAGCTCTACCGCGGCCGGTGCCGGGGAGCTCATCGGCGCCGGACTCGACGGCCCGCGCGGGGCTGGAGTCGACGGGGCCGGGACTGATGGCGCCGCTACCGGGGCCGGGGCCGGGCGGTCTGCCTCAGGAGCAGTCAGAGTCTGCTGGGCGGCTGAAGAAGAGTCCTGCTGCGGCTTAGCTGACGCCGAGCTCGGAGAGGGGGAGCGGCGTGAAGTTGCCTTCGGCGGTGCAGGCCGCCGGCACCGAGGAGCCTTAGCGGTACCGGGCTTGGACGGCGCCGGGGGAGCGGATTCAACCGCTTGCTGGCTCGTACTCGGAGCTGGGGTCAGTGCCGCTTCCAGGAGGAGCTGCCGCAGTCTAAAGTTCCGCTCCTTCTGGGTACGCGGCTTAAATGCCTTGCAGATGGGGCACTTAGATGTTAAGTGTGACTCCCCGAGGCATTTCAGGCAGGAGTCGTGTGGATCTCCCGTCGGCATCGGCCTATTACAGGCCGAACACTGTTTGAAACCCGGCGAGCCAGGCATGGCTTCGGTGCCGGGCGCGGGGTCGGGGAAGAGCCCCAGGCCCCGCGGAAACAACTAACGAATACACTAAAGACACTAAACTGATTAAGTATGTAAAAAAAAAAAAAACGATTAACAAAACAAAGAACAGCGATAGCTAGGGAAGAATGTGGAGGTCAGGTAACTGCACTCCACTGTTCCAACGACCGACACGGGCGGTAAGAAGGAACTGAAGGGTGGCCGGGTCGGCCGGGCTATTTATAGGCGCGCTACTGGCGCCACTCTGGGGGGCGCCTGGCCGACCCGACCAGTGTTGCTAGGGTAAAAGTTTCTCCGACGGCTGTGCACGCGGCGCGCACACACCTAAATGGAATGCATATGAGCAATCACTCGAAGAAGAATAATATGTTGCAGCTCGGGGGGTAGACCCGAGACCTGCAACCACAATATTCTCTGCATCATAATCCCGGAGGCTACGGTTCTAGTCGCCGAGTCAGCAGCGTCGAGAGAGGCCTGTAGGGAAGTCCGAGCTACTTTCTTCCCTTCCTCCAGGAGGCTGTGAAATTCTGGCCAGGAGTCCTGTGGGATCAGTTCAGCGAACTTACCCATCGACTGCTAGGTGTTATAATTGTACCTGCTGAGGAGGGCCTGCTGGTTAGCTACCCGCAGTTGAAGGCCCCCTGCGGAGTAGACCTTACGCCCCAGCAGATCCATCCATCTAGCCTCCCGCGATTTTGGGGCAGGGGCTTGTTGGCCATGGCGCGCGCTCTCATTTACAGATTGCATGACCAGAGAGCATGGAGGAGGATGGGTATATAGATATTCATACCCTTTAGAGGGTACCATATATTTTATTTCCACGCCTCTGGCCGTAGGAGGGATAGATGCTGGAGACTGCCAAATAATGTCTGCTTTGGCTTGGATAGACCAAATAAATGGCAGAGCCACGCGAGTCGGGGCATCTGCGGATAATATGTCTACGACTGGGTCCTCCACCTCCGGGACCTCCTCCACCTGCAGCATCATGATATTTAACGCAACTCGCCAGAGAAGATCCTGGTGGGCTCGGAGGTCAATCGGGGGCAGGCCTGATGCTGTCGTACCGGCTACTGCCTCATCTGGCGAGGAGGATGATGACAGGCCCGGGACGAGTGGCTCGTGTTGAGGCTCCTGTTCCAGGGGATCATCGGAATCCAGGAGGACCTGAGGGTCCTGCGTCAAAGCCAAAACGACCGTATCTGCTGGAGGAGGTCGGCTAATAGTGGCCTCCCGTGCACGATGGTCTGATGGGGCAGACCAAGATGTAACTGTGGGTTCGCCCTGGGCCTGGTGATATGCCCAGGGCGTCCAGAATGACCACTGCGGAGCTTGTTCTGTGCTCTGGGCCTCCGGGAGGACACGCTTCTGTGGGTCCAAATCCCCATAGACAGAGCTGTCAGCGCGGGAAGACTCCGATGGGTGTCATGATGGCCATGGTGGAGCCAAGAGTCCGTGAGAGGGACCCCTGTGAGTGGGGTACCGGACATCGTGCCGCTTCGGAGAACGGTACCGGGAGTCGTACCGGTGCCGAGAGGGAGACCGGGACCTGCGACCAGCGTGGTGCCGGGAGGTCGACCGGGATCGAGAAGCTCAGTGGTAAGAGCGACTACGGCAGGAGCGGTGCTGGGAGCTGGACCACCATGCGGAGTATCTGTCCGGAGACTGAGACCTGGAGTGGTGCCACGAGTGCGACCTGTACCGAGAAGGGGATCGGTACCGGGACTGCGAGCGGCGCCCGGATCTGGACCAGTGATGAGATCGGGAACGGCGCCAGGATCTCGATCTCGAACAGTGCCTGCCGGCAGCTTCAGTGGAGGGTGGCCTGACCAGAGCAGGTTTTCTCATTGATGTAAGAACCCGCACCGGCAGTGCCGGGGGTTGAGGCAGGGTGGGCTCTGTTAGAGCAATAAGTTCCCTCGCCGTCGAGAAGGTCTCTGGCGTAGTGGGAACGAGAAGCTCAACCGAGGCATGTGCCAGGGAACTGTCGCGCACCGGACTCAACGGCTCTTGCATGGCCGGAATCAACGGTGCCGATACCGCCGGTGCCGCGGCAGGTGTTGGTGCTAGGTGACTCGGCTGTGGTTGGCGCTCAGACCGCGGTGGAAGAGTTGTAGCCACGGGAGCTTTAGCCTGCTTGGCCCGCGGGGAGAGGGAGCGGTGCCGGGCTGCCTTCTGTGCCGGAGATGGCTGGTGCCGGGGTGTTCTGATGGTGCCGGCGCTCTCCGGTGCCGATGAAGCACTCCTCCCCAGTGCGGGCTGCGCGGCACTCGGTGCTGAGGCTGGAGGAGTGAGGGCCGCCTCCATTAGGAGCTGTTTTAAATTAGAGTCTCGCTCCTTTTTTGTCCGCGGTTTGAATGATTTACAAATGCGGCACTTATCAGTCAGATGAGATTCCCCCAGGCACTTCAGGCAGGGGTCGTGGGGGTCTCCCGTTGGCATCGGCCGGCGGCAGGCCGAGCACTGCTTGAAGCCCGGTGAGCCCTGCATGGGCCCAGGCCCCGGGAGAGGGGAAGAGGCTAATCCCCCAACCCTGTAAACTATATACACTAAGTACGTTAACAAAACTAATAAAGAATAAGTACAACTATAAAACTATATACACAGAAAGTACAAGAACGGGTGAAGAGCTAGGTAAGTGTAGAAAGGCTAAGCCACGCTCCACTGTTCCAACGACCGACACGGGCGGTAAGAAGGAACTGAGGAGCGGACGGGTCGGCAGGGGTATATATTCGGTGCTGTAGCGGCGCCACGCCAGGGGGCGCCCAGCTGACCCGCCGGGTGTTGCTAGGGTAAAAATCTTCCGATGAACATGCACGCGGCACGCACACACCTAATAGGAATGGATATGAGCAAGCACTCGAAGAAGAACTCTGCTTTTTACTGCTTCATTCATAGATTCCAAGGCCAGAGGAGATAACTTTCAACATGTAGTCTGACTTCCTGCATAGCACAGACCAAAGGATTTCCCTGAATTAATTCCTGGGTGAACTAGGCAGATCTTTTAGAAAAACATCCAAGCTGGATTGAAAGTTTCCAGTGAAGGAGAATCTACTGCAGCCATTGGTAAGCTGGTAATGGGCAATGGGATGGATCCCTTGATAATTACCTGTTCTGCTCAGGGGCAGTGAATTGTATGGGTCCATGGTGCCCGAGCTCCAGCAAATTCAGGGTGTAGGGGCCCGGCTCCACCAATGTTCGGGGTCAGGTCTCTCCCTCAGCCCCACCTGCTGCCCCTGCACACACCCCCAGAGCGTCTCTGCCTGCACTGGGCAGTGGGCTGCTGCCCCCTGCAGTTCCACGCTGCACTCCCTTGCCAACTATTGACGGCTGCAAAGGAGTGGTGCTGCGGGCAGGCTGAGGCGGCGGCTGCACCTGTGGAGGGAGGAAGTGCATGGCAGCCCCCCGCTTGGCAGGCGACTCCGAGGGGAGGGGGAGGCTTATCCTGGCTGGACCTCCTGAGCAGCAGCCTGGTGGGGCTTGGGTGAGTATCATGCTGGGGGGACCAGGGAGGGCCCCCTCCCCGGAGCTCGTTGCTGCCAGCAGGGAGAGGGCTGGGGGGAGTCCTCTCTGGCCCCCCACCCCAGCCCTGGAGCAGCCTGCCTGCTGCACCCCAAAATCATTCCCGGCCCAGCCCCACGCCCTGCACCCCCTCCCATATTCAACCCTCTGTCCCAGCCCAGAGCCTGTACCTAGCACCCCAAACCTCTTCCCGAACCCCCTCCTACACCCCAACCCCCTGTCCCAGCCCAAAGCCCGCACCTAGCACTCAAACTCCTTCCCAGAGCCTACACCCCTCCTGCACCCAAACTCTCTCCCACAGCCTGCATCCCAAACCCCTCCTGCACCCAAACTCCCTCCCAGAGCCTTAGGCAGCTGTGTGTGTGTGTGTGTGTTGGGGGGCAGGACTTGGACCCATTCTGGGCACCACCAAAAATTATACAAACCTGCCCCCCCTGGTTCTGTCCATTACCTCTGAAACACCTGGCATTGGCCACTGTTGGGAGACATGATACTGGGCTAGGTGGACCTTTGGTCTGACCCAGTCTGGCTGTTCTTATGTTCCAGTGATTAATTGAGAACATAGGAGTGAAAGGGACCCCCTGGGGCACTGAAGTCAGGAAGCCACATCATACAGTCTGCTTTATAAACTTATCAAGATCCATCTTAAAACCAGTTTGGTTTCTTGTCCCCACTACTCCTACTGGGAGATGGTTCCAGAACCTCCCTCCTCTGAGGATTAAAAATCTTCTAATTTCCATCCCAAATTTACTCTCAGCCAGTCTATCCCCATTTATTCTTTGCTAACACTGTCCTTTAGCTTCAATAGCTCTTTTCCCTCTCTGCAGTTAAGCCTCTAATGGATTTATAGAGAGCAGGCATTTTCCTTCTCAGGCTTCATTTTGCTAGACTGTACAAGGCAAGCTGTTTTAGTCTTCTCTCACAAAACAGCCCACAATTCCCCTACACGTCCTACTAGCTCTTCTCTGCACATGCTGCAGTTTGATTTAGTCTTTTTGAACATGCATGACCAGAACTGTACACAATATTCTGGATGAGGTTTTTACCAGTGCTTTGTACAATGGGATTAATGTTTCCCCATCTCTACTGGAAATACCTCACCTCATACATCTTAGGATTTCCCTTTGCCTTTTTTAATGGCTGCATCACATTGGTGGCTTATAGTCATCTTAAAGAATATAACGTAAGAACATAGAACATAAGAACAGGCATACTGGGTCAGACCAAAGGTCCATCCAGCCCAGTATCCTGTCTACTGACAGTGGCCAATGCCAGGTGCCCCAGAGGTGGTGAACCAAACAGGTAATGATCAAGTGATCTCTCTCCTGCCATCCATCTCTTATGATTGACTAATGCACCTAAGTCTTTCTCCTCCTTTGTTATTTCCACCTGATCAGTCCCCATCTTATAGCAGAAATTCCTACTAGTCCCTAAGTGCAGCATGACTTCACAGTTTGTATTATTACATTTAATCCCATTACTATTACTCCAGTTCTCAAGGTCATCCATTTCTTCCTAAATGATATTCCAGTCCTCCTCTGCATTGACAATGCCTCCCAACTTTGTGTCATCATCAAAGTTCACTAGGCATAGTGGATAGGGGGAAGCAGAAGATGCGATAGGTCTTCATTTCAGTGAGGCTTTTGACACAGTCCTCATGACATTCTCATAAGCAAACCAGGGAAATGTGGTTTAGATGAATTACTATAGGATGTGTGCACAACTAATTGAAAGACCATACCCCAAGAGCAGTTGTTAGTGGTTTGCTGTCAAACAGGAAGGCTGTATCTAGTGGGTTCCCACAGGGGTCAGTCCTGGGTCCAGTACTATTCAATATGGGATGCATAAATAGCGGAATCGTGAGTAGGAGTAGCGAGGTTATTTTACCTCAGTATATGGCACTGATGCAACCACTGATGTAATATTGTTTTCCAGTTCTGGTGTCCACAATTGAAGAAGGATGTTGATAAATGAGAGAAGGTTCAGAGAAGAGCCACAAGAGTAATGAAAGGATTAGAAAACATTCTTTGTAGTGATAGACTCAAGGAGCTCAATCTATTTAGCTTAACAAAGAGCAGGTTAAGGAGTGATTTGATCACAGTCTACAAGTATCTACATAGGGAACAAATATTTAATAATGGGCTCTTAAACCTAGAAGACACAGGTATGACATGATTCAATGGCTGAAAGTTGAAGCTAGACAAATTCAGACTGGAACTGAGGTGTAAATTTTTAATGGTGAGAGTAATTAACCACTGGAACAATTTACCAAGGATTGTGGTGGATTCTCCCCCATCTTTTCCATCAAGATTGGATGTTTTTCTAAAAGATTTGCTCTAGGAATTATTTTGAGGAAGGTCTATGGCCTGAGTTATACAGGAGATCAGCCTAGATGACCACAATGGTACCTTCTGGCCTTAAAACCTATGAAAAGTGATGTTAACAGGTATCACTTTTCACAGCAGACTTACCCAGCCCAGGAAATCCTGGGGACAAATTAAGCCCTGGATGGGGGTGTCAGGGGAGGTAGTGGGGGCCAGAGGCAATGGGAGGGGATAGTGGGAGGCTAGGGGAGGCAGCAAAGGGCTGGAGCTTGAAGTCCTGTGGACAGAGCCTTCTGTCCTGCCACCCCAGAAGCCCAAAGCTTGAGCCCCACCACCCATGGGAAGGTGGGGAACTCACCTGCTACCGGCTCCTCCAGTGTTGTGCCCCAGATGTCTCCAGAGGGTGGGCAGGGCCCAACCCCTGCTGGTGGCCCCAGCAACTAACACCAAGCGGGTGCATCCAGGAGCAAGAGGGATGGGGAGGTGTCTCTACTTTGTCCCTCCACCCCCACAATCACCCCCCAGGAGGCTGTGGCCACAAGAAAAGTTCCTGGTGGTCACATGCGGCCACGGTATCTGCAGTTGAGAAATGCTGGTCTAGGGTTACTCGGTCCTATGTTTGTACAATGGGCTAGATTTGATGACTTCTGTACGTCCCTTCCAGCCCTATATTTCTATGGTTCATTAGTACACTCCTGCCTATTGTACCAATCTCATTAATAAAAATATTACATCAGCTTCGGTCCCAAGTCCACTCCTTGAGGAACTCCACTAGTAATGTCCCTCCAGCCTGTGATCATTTCCCTTTCTGCCAGCTTCTTGCCCACCTTATCATTCCTGTACTCGTTACCGTCTTCTCTACCTTAACTAATAATTTCTCATGTGGCACTATATCAAATGGTTTTCTGAAATTCAGATAAATTAGATCTACGGCTTTTATCTTGTCTAAGAAATCAGTTATCTTATCAAAGAAAGATATCAGGTTAGTCTGGCATGATCTAGCTGCATTTCATCCTATTTTCCATCTACCTTCATGTCTTTAAATATTCTTTCCTTCAAAATTTGTTCTAAAACCTTGCATACTATTGAGGTCACAATAATAGGTGCCTGGATCACTTTCCCCCCCTTTCTTAAATTACACTCCGTTAAAAATGTGTGTCTCATTTCAAGTCTGGATTTGTCATCTTCAGCTTCCAGCCATTGGTCCTTGTGATATCTGTGTCTGCTAGGCTGCAGAGCCCTCTCTCTCTCTGGCCATCTGCTGTAGAATAGCTCCAGTGCGTCTGCTGGAACAACTCACAGGCACAGCTGTGGACTAAACACAGAAGCTGCAGGTCCTTGGGACAGCTGTCCTGGAGCAGGCTGGACTCTTTCCCCCCAGACTGATGCCTGCCTTTGCCCCAGTCACAGATCCCATGCAGACCGCAGCTTGCTTGCACTCACCAGCAAGCTGTGACACAGAGCATGGAAGTTGTGCTGGTTCATCTCCAGCTCATCCCAATCCAGCTGCCAACAACTCGTAGGTTTAATGATGAAGGGAAGCCCAAACAGCGCTGACTCACAAACCCCTTCAGCCTTCAGAGCCCTGCAAAAACAAAGGGCAACCTGGTGAAGACTGTCTGTGTTCAACCCATAGCAAAAGAAACTGACTGTTAAACACTTACTCCCGGGGTGTGATGGTGGTGCAGGGTCTGGGATCCCACCCATGCCTGGTGCCAGTGCCCTAAAGACATACTGGTGTGTGTGTGTGTGTGTGTGTGGTGTGTGTGTGTGTGTGGAGAATCCAACCCATACCCGGTGCCAATGGCCTAAACATTCACTGGAGGTGGGGGTATCCAACCCACACCCAGTGCCAGTGATTTAAACACTCACCTTCCTGGAGGGGACCCAACCCATACCCAGTGCTCTAAATACACACTGCTGGGGGTCGGTGGGGGACTTCAACCCCCAGCCCTTGGTACCAGCAGCCATACCACCATCTGCCGTGATCCTGCCATCCTGCTGGGTCTGCTCACTAGTTTGCTGGGAGAGCTCAGAGTAAAGCTGAACTGCTGCACGAAGGCAGGGTTTGCTATTCTGTCTGGTCAGCACAGAATCAAGTACCTCACACTATGTGACTGATAGTGCCCTCTTTTGTATGAGCTATAAATACTAATCACTCATGTGTCTCAGTCACATCCCAGCTCAGGCAATGACATTCTTTCCTAAACAATTTCAGCTGGATCATGATTCTCCTTCACTTTCCATCCTAAACTCTGATGTTGTGTGCTGTTAAACAGCTGCTGTATCTCACCCCAGAGGTTGCTGCTTTTTAGTGGTGTCTGAAATGTTCCCTCTGTAGCCTCATGGGTGGTTGGAAAGGGTTGTTTAGTCAGTATGTGTAAGTGCTTTGAACATGTACAGTTGTATACATGTTCTAAGTATTTTTTCATGAATCTTTGGTCTAATCACAAATTTATACAAAGGTGACTGGGAGGGACTGTAAAATCATTGCATACAAAGCTGTTCATTAATTAAATAAAATCCCTTCTATGCACAAGCCACAGAAAAGAACGTGTCTCTATTACTATCATTATTAATTATTATTACTGGAACAACTGCCTGATGGGAAGGAGAAGTGTAAGTTTGACTTGGAGGCCTGAGAAAAATAGCACTGCCTCATTCAGATATTTGTAGCTTTCCCATCACCATGTCACACAGGCACTGGACTGTACAGGACCAAACTGTATGTGGGACCAGCTACTAACTCATTTGCAACAGGGGCTGGGGGCCGTGATTCCGCCCTGGCAAGCCTGACAAAGTATTTTTCCTGCTGTTGTACCTGGTGGTGGAATAACTGCCTCAAGTATCTGCTTGTCTGGTGTCCTCCTATGCTAACTGCTAATTTTCTCTTTGCAGAATGATGTCACGGCATCGTCATTTGCTAAGCTCCAGTCACTAGGGGGAGCTCTGGCTCTCAAAAAGCATTTGGCTTCAGCCTGTTCAGTCCGTAACCTAAGAGTGCGTGACAAGATTGCTCATAACGTGACTCCATCTTTTCAATGCAGGTAAATGAACAGTGTGAGTTGAACTCCGGAGAGGGAGGGAGAAGTCAGAGATGGGCCACCTGGCGACACT
The DNA here is from genome assembly GCA_026122505.1 of Aldabrachelys gigantea. Lineage (NCBI taxonomy): Eukaryota > Metazoa > Chordata > Testudines > Testudinidae > Aldabrachelys > Aldabrachelys gigantea. Next base: position 148,300,507 of record CM047483.1, read on the forward strand.
GCTTTGTACAAACAGCCCATCCTCCTGTTGTTTCTTGCATCTCTTTCCTTCTGTGGGTTTTTGTCTCACAAGATTGGACATACTGGGCAACTTCCTTGCCCATCCCCTCCCAGTAGAAGGACTTCCCCAACCTGTCTTTGGTTCTGTTCACCCCAGCATGACCACTGGGATGATCGTGGGCTAAGCTTAAGAGCTTCCCCCTGTACTTAGTCGGAACCACCAACCGTTTGTGCGGCTGCCATTCTTCCTGGTGTCCACCAGAAAGAAGTTCCTTGTATAAAAGTCCTTGGTCTATAACAAAGCGGGATCGGTTAGAAGGGCTGAGAGGCGGTGGGTTGCTCCGTGCCGCCGCCCAAGCTTTCTGAAGGCTGACATCCGCTTCCTGCTCAGTCTGGAACTGTTCCCTTGAAGCCGGGGACACCAGTTCTTTCTCAGACTGGGGACTTGGGCTTGGTCCCTCTGGAAGTGACGGAGGTGAAGGAGTTGTTTCTGTAGCTGGTGTACCGCTGTCCGCTGGTGCACCTGGTGGTATTTCAGGCTCTGGCTGAGCCTCTTCGGTATGGTTGTGTGGTGCTTCGGCCAGTTCAGGCTCGTTGGTCCCTTCTGGCAGTGGGGTTGAAGATGTGGTTGCACTTGCTGGTGCTGATTGCTGTTCCAGTTCCGGGCCTGGGACTGGAGGTGTTGTGGCTGGTTCAGCCGTTGGCATGGGATCTGGGTCCACTACCTCGGTCTGGGTCTCTGGTAACACAGACAGGTTCTCTGTGGACGGCTCAGGAACAGGAATGGGTCTGGAAGCTTGCCTGGTGTGGCTGCGTGTAACCATTCCCACTCTCTTGGACTGCTTTACTTGGTTGGCCAAGTCTTCCCCCAGTAGCATGGGGATGGAATAATTGTCATAAACTGCAAAAGTCCACCTTCCTGACCAGCCTTTGTACTGGACAGGCAGTTCAGCGGTAGGCAAGACCACAGCTTGTGACATGAAGGGGTAAATGGTCACTTTGGCCCTTGGGTTGATGAGTTTGGGATCGACGAAGGATTGGTGGATAGCTGACACTTGTGCTCCCGTGTCTCTCCACGCGGTAACCTTCTTTCCACCCACCTTCAAATGTTCCCTTCGCTCCAAGGGGATTTGAGAGGTATCTGGGCCTGGGGATCTTGGTTGTGCTGGTGGTGTAATGACTTGCACCCGGGTGGGGTTTGTTGGGCAGTTGGCCTTTGGGCAGTTGGCCTTGATGTGTCCCGTTTCATTACACTTATAGCATCTGTCAGATAATGTGTTACCGGGTTGAAGTAAGTTACTGAGGACTGGCGAGGTGGAAGGATAGGATGTCTGTGGCTGTCCTTGGGTTGTAGCTGAGGTTTTGGGTTGCCCTCGGTTGTAGGGTTTATTGTCGGTGTGGCCCCTGGGGTTTTCACTCCCCTTTACCGTAGCTTTTTTGCTTTCTGCCACCTCCATCCATCTGGCTCCAATCTCTCCCGCCTTGGTGAGATCGTCGGGGTCTTCATCGAGGATGTACCGTGTGATGTCCTCCGGAACACCATCCAAGAACTGCTCCATTAGCAGGAGGTGGCGCAACGCTTCAAAAGTGTGAGCAATCTGGGTTCCTGATATCCAGGTGTCCCAATGCTTCTCCACGTAGTAGGCATGGTCGGGAAATGACCCCTCTGGTTTCCACTTTTGGGTTCTGAAGCGCCGACGGGCGTGATCCGGGGTTATTCCCATTCTGTATCTGGCCTTGGTTAAAAACAGTGTATAATCGTTCATTTGTGTCCTTGGCATTTTAGCCGCCACGTCCGCTAAAGGTCCACTGAGGAGTGGCCTGAGCTCTAGCATGTACCGGTCTTCAGGGATGTCGTACCCTATGCAGACCCTTTCGAAATTTTCTAAGAAGGTTTCCGGGTCATCACCTGTCTTGAAGTGGGGAAATTTTCTTTGTGGTGGAACAGCAACTGGTGCCGGAGGGTTAGGAATGGGTGGAGCCTGTTGCCTAGTTTGCTCCATCTCTAAGGCCTGCTCGTGGGCCTCTCTCTGTAGTTGCAGCTGTCGTTGGAAGGCTACCTCTTCTTCTTGTTGTTTTCTTTCGTGATCTGCTTTTTTGGCTTCTTGTTCTCTTTTGTGTGCTGCATCCAGGGCATCTTGTTCGGCCTTAATTAGTTCGAGTTGTCTTCTATGTTTATTTTCGTTGTCTATGGCTTGTTGCCGGGTTCTTTCCTTTTTCTGCTCTTCTTTGGAACTCATGGTACCTGTTTTGTTGTGTTGTGGTGCCCTCTCCTGGTTGTTGTCTGAATTGCCGACTTTCTGTCTCAGGAGATTTGCCTAGCAACTGATGTGTCTTGCTCTGGCTTTGTTTGATTGGCTAGTTAACCAAACAAAAGCCACTGTATTTACCTGTGTGCGTTTGCTGGAATTCCCTCTCAAAGGGGTGCTATTGTTTAAGCAACGACCCTTAATGGGCCTCTTAATGGCCCTGCTAAAAATGCGAACTGCCAAAAGCAGGCAGAAAAACTTTCTATCTGGCTGCTTTAAAACCAACCCCTTCTCTCTGCTAATCCCTAGCAGAAAAAAGGAAAATTAATGTAGCGTGTGGCTTCTGGATTCATAATTCCCAATCCGCTGCCTCCATGTAGTAAACTCTTTTTCCCAAATCTGGACTTTAGCGTACAAAATCTGGGTGCTTACTGTGAACCTTCCCCAAGCTGTACCCAGCTTGGATCTTTCTCGCTGCCACCAGCCAGGAATTTACAGGGCCTGACCCCCTTTCCCTCTCTCTGTTCTCCCCAACCCTTCCCTGGGGGGGGGGACCCCAAACCCCAAATCCCTTGGATTCTTAAAACCAGGAGAAATAACCCCTTTCCCCCTCCCTCCCAGGTTTGCCTCTTTGTCTAGCCTGCGAGTACCGAGAAAACCTGTTTCTCTGCTTCCCAAGAGATAATTGTTCTATCACCTTGGGACAATAGGAACACAAAAGACCAACAGCTGGCTTTGCCTTCCCCCTAGCCTGTCACCCCGAGGTAAACAGACTAAACACAGAAATCTCTATCCCTTTGCCTCACTAGGAAAGAACTTCCACAACTTTAAAAAAAAACTTTATATAAAAAGAAAGAAAATACAGAACAATAATACTGCATTAAAGATCAATACAGGCTCTTGCTTATAAGAAAATATGAATAACCAGTCTGATTTAAAAAATAGCCAATTTAAAACAGTCCAGCAAATCAACACACAGTAAATACAAATCAAAGCACATCACAGCCGATTACTTTGTTTCCTTTTGTACTCACAGACTTTTAGTAGAATTTAGAAAGAAGATTGGAGTTAGAGAGAAATTTGTTTACTCACAGCCGAGGAAAACAAAAAAAGACCCCGAGTTCCTTTCCCTCCCAGACTTTTAAAAAAATCCAGGTCTCTGATTGGTCCTCTGGTCAGGTGTTTGGTTCCCCCTTTCCAGGTAAAAGAAACTTAACCCTTACCTATCTACTTATGACAGTCTCCCTGCTTGTCTCCTGAGGTTCAGTTTTCCCATGCCATGTGCGACAGGACAAGCTGTCACTGGGAAGTGAGGAAAAGGCCTCTGAAGAACAAATCAGAGCTCAATAGTAATCTACACTCCTACTCCCTATTTATGATGTAGAACCCAGAGCTCCCCTTTCCTCAGTACCACAAAGTACCACCAGGTGTCAGGGAATGGGAGTAGATCTCGGGCAGTATTGCCTCTTACCTGAAGGCTGGATTCAGGGCATGGAGCACAGTAGGAGCGAGCCATGTGAGGCTCCTGTCAGAGTGGGGGAAGGGAGGGCCTGGCTGTCTCCCTTCATGGCAAAGCCTGCTAGGAGATGGGAGGAGTCTGAGGACTTTAAAATACAAACCCCTCACTTGGGCAAGGACAGGGAAGACAGCAGGGAGAAGGAGGTGAGGGGGCATGCCTGAGTGTGGTACTGGGAGGCAGGATCTGTGGGAAGTGCAGGTAGGGTCTTGGACAGCCTCATCTCTCTGGGCTTTAACTACTGCTGGATTGTGGCTGTGCTTGGGATTTCTGTTGTTCTGGAAGCTGGGCTATGTGCTACCTGGCATGTCTTGTGGTGCAATGAACACTTTGGTTTTTAGAACACCACCCAGTGACAGTGCAGAAGCATCCTGATACTGCTGTGCATGGTGTCATGCTGTGCGGCTGGTTGCATCCCAGGGAGAGGATTGTTCCATTCACTTAATCTGTGGGAGGTTTCAGAGTGGTAGCCATCTTAGTCTGTATCAGCAAAAACAACGAGGAGTACTTGTGGCACCTTAGAGACTAACACATTTATTTGGGCATAAGCTTGTGTGCCCAAATAAATGTGTTAGTCTCTAAAGTGCCACAGGTCCTCGTTGTTTTTAATCTGTGGGGTTTCTCATTAACAGTGTCTGTCAGCAGGTTGCTGAAGGATGGACCATCACTGCTCTGTGACCTTGCTTCAGCACTGAGCAGATGTGATAGTCAGCAGAAGGCAGCTAGTAGGATGGTGTTCCCAGATAGATATGCAGAGATACAATCTGGTAATCTCAGGACCTGTTTCTTGCTTTCAGAACTCTACTCATCATACTCCTGCCGAGTGACACGCTAATGAGGTTTCAGTGTAACATTAATTCCCCAATAGCTGACATGCTGTGGTGTGCATAAAGGTGAGAAACTAAACAAACTCTTGCATGGTGACAGATTTCAGAGTGGTAGCCGTGTTAAATCTGTATCAGCAAAAACAAGGACTCCTCGTTGTTTAAACAACCTCTGCACCTCTTGCAGAAAGGGCTTGTGCATTACGTACTTTATGACTCTGAGTTTATACAGTGTTGTAGCTGGAGAGGCTGCCATCTGGTATGGTGTGTTGACATCATCTGTTCTTACTGTGACATCAGCTGCCCCAGGAAGCAGAGCTGGGCTAAGCAGTCTCTCCTGAATATCACATTTCACGCATGCTACAAAGAGATTTGGCAAAGATGACTGGAAATATAACAACTAATAACATAATATTGTTTACTGACAGGCAACTACACAGGGAACAATGAAACCGAAGTATGGGACACAAGGACAACACTGTCTAGCTAATGAATGATCCCTGCTCCCTCACAAGATAGGTAAAAATAATTACCCCCATTTTAAACAGAGAAGACATTTTTAGGCATGTGCAGAAATGATTTCCTGAAAATGGATGGACTGCTGAGTCAGCTCAATAAAAGGCACAGTGTGCCAGCTGCAGAGCTCAGATTAGAACTCAGGAGCACTTGGCTCCTCATCCCAGGAGCAGACCACAAAGCAGTGTCACCTCTCTAGTCAGTCTCTCTTCATAAGTCATTCACACAGAAGGGGGAAACAAAGAGCAAGACCTTGTCCTGCTTGAGATATTAATAAAATGGTTGTTGGTGATAGGACAGGGAAGCTCTAGCTAAAAAGAAAGGAAATCCTCTGAACAGCTGTAGGAAAGTGAAGCTGAGGCAGTGTCCTAGCTTCATAATGGGGTCTCAGCCCACTCTTTCCCTTAAGAGTCTTCTGTTTGTTGTTTCCCCCTTCAGCTCTGAAGAGTGATAGCTACTTAATCTCTGTGAAATCCCATCACTAGGGTGACATCTGCTCCGTGTCCAAAGGGATCTTGCTTATCTAATGGCTGTAGGTAGCATCTTTTCTCTTCTGGGGTTGCAACTAACCTCACACTATGCAGAGGTGAGGAAACTCTTGGCTTTAGTTCCCTTCTTAGGGCTTGGTGACACTTGAAAAGCTACGGTGGCACAGCTGTGCTGCCAAGAGGTGATAGCTACAATTCTTGCGTCTATCTAGCACTGTCTACACTGGGATTAGTTTGGTTTCGACATAGTTAAGATGACCTAATTTTCTAGTGTAGACCAGGCCTTAGCTCCAACAAGGCAGTGTATTAAGTGTGAGATTCAAAATGAGCAAAGGAGCAAAATCCATTTTTCACAAACAATCAGAATAAGTGCCAGCTCCTGCCTGTAAATACAGCTTTGGAGGTCAGTGCCCTCCTAAATGAAAGGACAAAAATAAACTTCTGAAACATCCATTCTAAAGGAAATGCGCAAGAGAGCGTGCCATATACTTTGTGTCTGGTTTGGACCTGGTCAGATAAGAGCTGTCTTTGCAATGCCTGTGGAGGGTAGAAGTGTGCTCCTGCTGCTATGGCAATAGTATGCTGTGAATTTAAAAAAATGGCCCTGTATCACACAGGCATTGACAGGAGGAGAGGTAGGGCCACCTGCTCAGAGATTCCAGTGGCAATGCAGGTGTGACCCTATAGTTAATAACTACCTGGGGGAAAGCACCTAGTTCTGCTGCATTTAGGAAGAATTCAGATTTCCAGTCTTCTAATGATCACACACACACAGTTACTCACCTTCTTGTAACTGTTGTTCTTTGAGAGGTGTTGTTCACGTCCATTCCAATTAGGTGTGTATGCACCGCATGCATGGTTGTCAGAAACTTCTTCCCTTAGCAGCTCCCTTTGGGTCGGCTTTGGAGCCCTCTGGAGTGGCATCCTCATGACACTCAATATATGACCCTGCCAACCCGACCCCCCTTCGGTTCCTTCTTGCCAGCTACTCCGACAGAGGGGAAGGAGGCTGGGTTTGGAATGGACATGAACAACACATCTTGAAGAACAACAGTTATCAGAAGGCGAGTAACTATCTTTTCTTCAAGTGATTGTTCACATAGATTCCAATCAGGTGATTCCCAAGCTCTCCCACAGGGGTGGCTTCGGAGTTAAGGAATAAGTGACTGGAGCACTGCTCTACCGAGAGCTGCATCATCTCTAGCATGCTGTGTGATGGCATAGTGGGTGGCAAAGGTATGCACCGAGGACCATGCAGCTGCTCTGCAGATCTCATGGATGGGCACCTGGGCCAGGAAAACGGTGGAAGAGGCCTGAGCCCTTGTCGAGCTGGCTGTTATAGCTGGGGCTGGAACCTTGGCAAGGTCATAGCAGGTACAGATATAGTCTGTAATCCAGGAAGAGATGCGCTGTGAGGAGACCGGAAGTCCCTTCATCCAGTCACCCACCACTACAGACAGCTGATTTGACTTCCTGAAAGGCTTTGTGCGCTCAATGTAGAACGCTAATGCCCTCCGCACATCTAATGAGTGGAATCTCTGCTCCTGTGCATTAGCATTTGGCTTGGGGTAGAAAAATGTCCTGGCTGTGGTGGAATTGGGATATCACCTTGGGGAGAAAAACTGGGTGTGGCCTGAGTTGTACCTTATCCTTGTGGAAGACTGTGTAGGGAGGGTCAGAGGTTAATGCTTTTAGCTCAGATACCCTCCTGGCCGATGTGATGGCAACCAGAAAGGCTACCTTCCACGAGAGATACAGAAGGGAACATGTAGTGAGCAGCTTGAATGGGGCTCCCATAAGCCTAGCTAGGACCAGACTGAGGTCCCACGTCAGTACCGGTGGGCAAGACTGAGGGTATAAGTGTTCCAGGCCCTTAAGGAAAGGGCCTGTCATAGGATTGGTGAAGATTGAATGCCCCTACCCTCTGGAGCAGAATGCTGAAATGGCATCAAGGTGCACCTTGATAGACAATCCAGCCAGGCCTTGCTGCTTCAGGTGTAGGAGGTAGTCCAGGATGAATGGTATAGATGCCTGGAGTGGAGATACTCGATTGAGCACCAGCACGAAAACCATTTCCATTTGGCCAGGTAGGTGGCCCTACTACCAAGGAGCACCTCCCTCACCGATTCCATGCACTGGAGCGCCCTTCATTTAACCATGAAGCTTCCAGGCCATGAGGTGCAAGGACTGGAGGTCTGGGTGAAGCAGGCGGCTGTGGTCCTGTGTAATCAGATTGGACAGGGGGGGCAGCACAATGGGGGTGCTGACTGACAGCTCCGGAAGTGTGGGGTACCAATGTTGGTGTGGCCATGCCGGAGTGAGCAGAATTACCTCTGCCTTGTCCCTGCGGATCTTGAGGAGAACTGTGTGGATGAGTGGTATTGGAGGGAAGGCATACAGTAGTGTGTGTCCCACAGTGCATCATGAATGCATCTGAGATTGATCCCAGGCTGTGTGTTTGGAAGAAGCAAAACGCTGGACACTTCCTGTTGCTCCTGGTGGCAAATAGGTCTGCCTGGGGAAACCCCCACCTGTGGAAGATGGAGTGGATGATGTCCATCTGGATAGACCACTTGTGACTGCAGAACGACCTGCTGAGGTGGTCTGCAAGCTCATTGTATGCTCCCAGGAGATAGGATGCTCCAGATGAATGGAGTGGGCTACACAAAACTCCCACAGGTGAAGAGCCTCCTGACAGAGAGGGGCAGGGCGGGCTCCTCCCTGCTTGTTTATGTAAAACATGGCAGTGGTGTTGTCGGTCAGCACCACCACACAGTGACCTTGGAATATTGTATGGAAGGTCTGGCAGGCTAGTCTTACCGCTCTGAGCTCCTTTATATTGATGTGGAGCAGGATTTCAGACTGCGACCACATGCCCTGAGTCTATAAGTGTCCTAGGTGTGCCCCCCAACCGAGGTCTGACACATCCATTACTAAGGTGATGGATGCTTGAGGGGTGATGAATGGGGGACTCCTTCGCAGACCATGCAAGGGTCCAACCAACATCCTAGGGTGTCTAGGACTCGTGACGGTACTGTTACTACAGAGTCTAGACTGTTCCGACCCAGGTGATAAGCTGTAGCGAGCCACGCCTGGAATAGTCTGAGCCTCATCCTGGCATGCCTCACCACGTAGGTGCATGCTGCCATGTGTCCCAAGAGGTGGGCATGTCCTCGTGATGGTGGTGGGGTATTGTCTGAGCATCTGGATGATGTGTGACAGTGTTTGGAATCTGGGTTGTGGCAGGATGGCTCTTGCCTGAACCGAGTCCAGTACAGCCCCAGTGAATTCTAGTCACTGGGTAGATGACGGCATTGATTTGTCTACATTGAGGAAGGGACCCAGGCTCTGGAAGGTCTCTCTGACTAACTGGACGTGGGACTCCACCTGCTCCCTGGAGCACCCTCACAGAAGCCAATTGTCTAAGTAGGAGTACGCTTGCATCTGTCTCTTTCAGAGAAAGGCTGCGACAACTGACATACACTTGATGAAGACCTGGGGGGCTGTCGATAACCTGAATGGGAGCACCATGGACTGATGATGTATGCGGTTGACAATGAACCTCAGGAAGCATCTGTGAGGTGGCCAGATCGCTATGTGGAAGTATGCACCTTTCATGTCGAGGGCAGTGTACTAGTCCCCCAGATCCAGGGAAGGGATAATTGTGCTCAGGGAGACCATATGGAACTTGAACTTTACCATGAACTCACTGAGTCCTCGCAGGTCTAAGATGGTTCTGAGACCCCCCCCTTTGCCTTGGGAATTAGGAAATAACAGGAATAGAATCCCTTGCCCTTTAGCTCCTGAGGAACCTCCTCCACTGCTCCTGTGGCAAGGAGCACCTGCACCTCCTGGATAAGGAGTTGCTCGTGAGAGGGGTCCCTGAAGAGGGACAGGGAAGGGGGATGGGAGGGTGGGGAGGAGTAGAATTGGAGAGAATATCTCACTTTTACTGTGCGAAGAGCCCAGCAGTCTGATGTTATATGGGACCATGCATGGTAGAAGTGGGATAGACAGTTCAAAAAATGGGGGGAAGGATCTGTAATCATGGCTGGTACACCGTCCTCTGGTGTCCCTTCAAAACCCTTGCTTGCGTCCCAACGATGGCTTGGTCGGGCTCTGCCCTTGGTCTGAGGGAGGGTTGGAAGGCCAATGCCTGGAATTCCTGCCCCTCTGGCAGTAAGTATCCTGCCTCAGGTGGGGTTGGTATTGTCTCTGCTGTTGCACAGGCTGAGGCTTTCTCTGGGTACCAGGTGTGTGCATCCCCAGAGATTTCATCATTGCCCTGGAATTCTTAAGGCTGTGAAGCCTTGAATCTATCTGATCCGAAAACAGCCCCCTCCATCAGAGGGAAGGTCCTGCAGGGTCTGCTGAACTTTGGGGGAAGCCCGGATGCTTGGAGCCAAGCTGTTCTCCTTGTGACCATCCCCGAAGTGATGGTATATGCCGCAGAGTCAGCCGAGTCAAGTGAGGCCTGCAGGGATGTCCTGGCAACTGCCTTCCCCTCCTCAACCAGAGCTGAGAACTCAGCCTTTGACTCAGTGGGCAGTAACTCCTTATTTTGACATGGAGTCCCACAAGTTAAAATGATACCTGCTGAGGATAGCTTGCTGGTTAGCTATCCTCAGCTGTAGAGACCCTGCGGCATAAATTTTTCTGCCAAAGAAGTCCATCCATTTGGCCTTTTTGGCCTTAGGAGCTGGTGCTTGTTGTCCCTGCTGCTTCTTCTCATTCACTGTAGAGACCACAAGGGAGCAAGGGTGTGGGTGGGAGAACAAAAATTCATAACCCTAAGAGGGAACAAAGTATTTTCTTTCCATATCTCTGGCGGTCAGTGGAATGGAGTCTGGAGTCTGCCACAAAGCACTATAATTGTTGCCAATAGTCTTAATTATTGGCAACACCACTCTGGAAGGGCCTTCCGATGTAAGAATGTCCACTACCGGGTTCTCTGGCTCAATGACTTCCTCCACCTGTAGGCCCATATTACAGGCAATGCGGCAGAGTAGGTTCTGGTGGGCCCTGTGATTGATGGGCGGAGGACCTGAAGTTGACACTCTGGCCACCGCTTCATCAGGCGAAGATGAAGAGGCCAGTGGAGGTACACGGTCATCATGGCCCACCATGTGCCAAGTGGTTCAATGTGGTTTGACGGGACCTTGGATGTGGACGGATCTGGTGCCGGTTCTGATGTGTTCTCTGTAGTATGCGGGGGTGGTCTGGATAGAACCACCTCTGTGCTAAGAGGGATGGTTCTGTCCACCAGTGACCATGCCTGGTGATGCCCCGGTGCAACCGATTTAGAAACCCTGGAAGGGGTGCCCTGGGCCTGATGGTAAGCCCAGGGGGTCCAGAAGGGCCATTGTGCAGCAGGTGGCCATTGAGATTGCCAGGATGAAGGAGCATGTCTCCCGTGCTTGTCCGACCTGTGCCTACTATGCTGTGAGTAGCAGGAGCCGTCCTCAGAATCTGAGGGCGACGACCACAGTGGTTCTGAGGATCCCTGCACTGGCGATTGGTGCCGAGAGGAGGAAGTTGGAGATCGGTGCCACGACAACTAGGTAGATGAACCGTGCCAGCTTTCCCGTGACTTAGACCGGTGCTGGGGAGCCAGTTCTATGTTCCAGTGCCGTATCATGGTGCCAGCTGATGAAGGGCAATTGTGACTTGTGCTGATTCCCTGGTGCCAGAGATCCCGAGTGATGTGCTCCCTGAATCTTACTGTCATGTACGGGGACTGATGCCAGGCGTGAAGTAGACCATGAATGGTGCCGATCTGGAGAGGAAGATGGCCTCAGCATTGCTGGTTTGCCTCGAAAGTATATGGGATGGAGGTGGCTTCCAACTCCTGCACCAAGTCGAGCTCTGCTGGAGAGTCACTGGATGCCAGACTTAATGGTGCCGACTGGATCGCCAGAGTCGACAGCATGGGGTCTTGCTGTTTGGAAGTTAAGTCCGTCCCCTGGGGCATCTCCCCAGATGGTCTTGCTCTCTGAGGAGAGCGTCCTCTGTCGGCCTTCTTATGGCGCTTAAGGGGCACTGGGGATGTCCACCGGTGCTGAGGCGCTGCACGGTGCTGCGGTGCTGGGGCACCAGGGATATCGACCGCTGCTGGGGCGCCACACGGGTGCTGCAGTGCCGGGGATCTTTGGTACCGAAGGTCTCTAGCACCAGAGTTCTTTCTCGGTACTGGTTCGCGGACCGACGCCAGGGTGCTCCGCACTGAGCTTGGGCCCAGGGCTTGGCGGCTGGGTGCTCCAGGACAGAGTGCAACTCCCATTAGTAGTTGTTTCAAACAGAAGTCATGTTCCTTCCCAGTTCTAGGCCTGAAAGCCTTGCAGCGCTTGGACTGGTGCACCTCCCCTAGACACCTCAAGCACGAGTTGTGAGGGTCACTGATGGGCATAGGTTTCTTGTATAGATCACAAGATTTAAATCCTTGGGCCTGAGGCATGCCCTGGAGCCCGAGATGAGGGGAAAATGATCCACTCACCATCTGTACTACTAACAATAACTAAAACAAGAAAATAAAGAAAATTTTTAAAGAACTAAGAATGGCTAAGGGAAGACTTGAAGGCAAGCAAGCCAATGCAGTTCCAACACCACCACAGACGTTAAGAAGGAACTGAAAGGGGGTCGGGTTGGCAGGGTCATATATTGAGCGCCATGAGGGGGCCGCTCCAGGGAGCAACTAAGGGAAGAAGTTTCCGCAACTATGCACGCGGCGTGAGCACACCTAATTGGAATCGACGTGAACAATCAGTCGAAGAAGAACCTCTTGAGGGTGGGTGGTGGATATTAAGGGGAGGGCTGCCCATGGTGTTGTGGATGGCATTGAGAGACTGAAGTGAAACCAGTAAGGAAAATAGCGTTTTCCTTACTGACTTGACTTTGTACTCCCACTAATACGTAACTTCTGGTAGCTCCAAATTTCAACCATCTGACAATTACTTCAGTACTATATGAACAGATTGAACCATTTTATAAGAGGACCCCTAGCTATGTGGTGCTGTGGCCCCCACTAAGCATAATATATCAGCACAGGAAGTGTTATTTCTATCACTGTCAAACATAAATCATCTATAAAATCATGAAAGGCGTGGAAAAAGTGAATGGTGAAGGGTTATTTACCCTTCCCCACAATACAAGAACTAGGGGTCACCTGATAAAATTAATAAGCAGCAAGTTAAACACAAACAAAAGGAAGTACTTCTTCACACAATGCATGGTCAACCTGAGGAACTTGTTGCCATGGAATAGTCTAGATAATACCTAGTCCTGCCATGAGTTCATGGGACTGGAATAGATGACCTCTCGTGGTGCCTTCCAGTCCTATGATTCTATGATGTTGTGAAGGCCAAAAGTATAGCTGGGTTCAAAAAAAGAACTAGATAAATTCACAGAGGAGAGGTTCATCAGTGGCTACTAGTCAGGATGGTCAGAGATGCAGCACCATGCTCAGGGTGACCCTAAACCTCTGACTGCCAGAAGCCAGGAAGGGAAGACGGGTGCATCCTTCCAAGTGCCCTGTTCTGTACACTCTCCTTGAAGGTCTGGTATTGCCCATTGTCAGAAGACAGGGTCCTGGGCTAGATGGACCATTGGTCTGACCCAGTCTGGCCGTTCTTACTTTTTTAAAAACCAGTGGAACCAACTTGGGTCACATTTTCTAAAATATTTCCTCATGAGGATGTCTGATTCTCTGCTACACTGAGGCTCCTTTACACTGTTATAAGGGACATTTTGGGCTGCCAAGGTGGTGTAAATGCACATTCATGTCAAGGTACCTCTATGGTGCTAGAATGTAAAAGAGTCTGGTGTAACTGAGAATCAGACCTGAGATGCTTCAGTCCCAATGGAGATGCCTGATGATGGCACCTGAAAATGAGGCATTCTAAATCAATTGCCTTTTTCAGCCTCAACTATGGTATTAGCTGCAGCCAACAATAGAATGCTTGACTCTGTCACTTTGCTGAATGGTGACTGTGCCCCAGGCCTGCATGATCTGTGGGCCAGTGAGAGTCAGCGGGCCACAGCTGAGAGGGAGAGAAGATGAAATACTTAGACTTGTCCTGGGGGCAGTGAAGTGGCGGAAGTCTCCTGGAGGAAGGAGGAGATGGAGCTGCTCTCTGTCTGTGCTATGATCATGAAGCCAGGTTTTAAAGAAAGTCTCCAAGCTGACAACGTCATTTTCTATGGTCTGAAGGTCAATGTCCATCCCCAGGATCGCGCTGTCTGTAAAAGGAGAGAATCATAGAAATTTAGGGCTGGAAGGAACCATCCCCCTGCGCTGGAGGCAGGACCAAGTATACCTACACCGCCCCAGACAGATGTTTGTCGAAATTATGCTAGGACCGTCCCCAAGGCTCTCCCAGTTGGGAAGAGGCCTCAGAACCATACGAGCCATCTGTGGCCACTCTGAGCAGGTGTGTTGGTGTCTCAATGGCTCATATACTTTCCTTACTCCTGGTTTGTTTGTACTTAAATGGCACCTTCCATCAAAGGTTCTCAATCCTCTCAAGCCATCTGTTTGTTTAGCCTCCTGGTCTCCTGGGGAGGGGACATTCCCTCCATTAGACAGAGAGGCTTGCTGAGGAGTGGGGGCTACGGGGTGTAACTGAGGAGCAAATGTGGCCCACTTATTTTAGTTTACTGGTTCTCTGTACCCCAAGTGATGCAGCTCACCATCAGCTTTAAACCAGAATATCTGAGCACATCTTGGCCATTTTAGCATCCCCACTGGGGAGCTTCAGGAGACAACAGCCTTGCACTCCTAGAGTGGGGCTCCACTCACCCCTCTTTTCCTCATGAATGAGCAGTGGCTCCTGCTCAGAAGGGTTACCCTGCCCAGCACCTCTTCACATGCCCCACTTGCACTCAACCCACTCCTCTTCACTTGCCACAATGGCTTCAGTACCAGCTTCTCTTTCTTGCAGGGAAGCCCAATAGCTGCAGCAAGAGGAGTCCATGGCTGAACACAAGGAGTGCTCCCCTAGGCCATGCTGCTTATGCACATGTATGCCTCTACGCTTCTGGTTACAAGGGCCTTCACCACACCAGCCTGGGATATTTTACATGGCAAAAAAACAGTGTTCAGGGCAAAGGTAAAAACACATGCAGGTAGTAAGTTCATGGGATAGAAGTGGGAGTTTTAAAGTAGACCCTGGCTCAGCCTCACAACTCCTAAGGAGAGTAGGTATCATTGCCCCGTTTTACAGATGGGGAAACTGAGGCAGAAAGTTGCAAAGGGTTTTATAGAGTCAATGACAGAGCTGAAATTAGAACTTAGGTCTTCCTGACTAATACTGGTCTCAGTCCTCCTATACTGCCCATCAATGGTAGTTTCAAGCCAGGCAGTATTTGTCCCATAACTGCTTGGTTGAAATCACCGTTAGACAGTTAGCATGCATGCAGTCTCAATCTGCCCTCTTTATAAGAAGGGATAATCTGATACTTGGATTCAATAGAGAAATGCGCAGAATTCTGAACTCCGAGAGACAGTTCTTCAATTGTGCCTCAAACTAAATGGTTAGACTAAATACTGTACACATTCCACTCATCAGCATGGAAAATCTACAGGAACTGCAGCAGCATGTATGGCAGAGCCTGAGATATACTTGCTTCCAGCACGGAGCACTATCCAGGGAGCTGCTTGACTCAACTCCAGCAAAGTCAGACACCAAGGATTTCTCTGGTGGCACAACACAAGGCTGCTCTCACTGCCCTGGCTCACCATGGCAGGGTGGATAAAAATCAATGATTTTAAAAAAATAAAAAATGAGATTTTTTTGATAAGTTTTGTCCCCAAAAAGCATTTTATCTAAAGATATTTTTAATTGAGACATTATAGCTCAAAGATATCTCAACATGGAATAGGAATTATAAATTCTAATTCTATAGTATGAGACAATATATTCATGTAATGTTTAAGAAAGTTTTGTAAATGAGTTCCAATAGTTAATGGATTAGGGACCCAATTTTATGGCGTTCCAGGGGCTTCTGAATATATTATTTAGGTTAATCTTTCTTTCTACCCAATGGGACTCAGTGCTCAGTCTAGAAGACACCATCAGAGATGCTTAGTTTTGCACTTCTTAAACTGTATGGATTTCTCTCTCCAGAGATAACATGCTTGTTAACAGCAAAAATGTTTTAAAATAAATATAGAGGTGAGAAATAACAGACCTTAACCCTATTGTCCCTCTGCCAATTTGTGTACACAGAGTCAATCCCTTACCTCTCTCTAAAAGTGCAAAGTTTCAAAAAGTTCAATGAATAGAAGATTGTTGGGGGCGGAATAGATCTGGACAAGGAGAAAGAAGTCTGCAGATTCATAGACTCTAGGACTCGAAGGGACCTCAAGAGGTCATTGAGTCCAGTCCCCTGCCCTCATGGCAGGACTAAATACTCTCTAGACCATCCCTGATAGACATTTATCTAACCTACTCTTAAATATCTCCAGAGATAGAGATTCTACAACCTCCCTAGGCAATTTATTCCAGTGTTTAACTACCCTGACAGTTAGGAACTTTTTCCTAATGTCCAACCTAAATCTCCCTTGCTGCAGTTTAAGCCCATTGCTTCTTGTTTTTAACTTGCTCTTTTTTTATTTTATCTTCTAAACCTACCCCCTTCCTATAAGCATTCACTATATTAGACATTCCTTCAGACTTCTCAGTGAAGACCAAAGCAAAGAAGTCATTAAGCATCTCTGCCATTTCCAAGTTTCCTGTTACTGTTCCTCCCTCCTCACTGAGCAGTGGGCCTACCCTGTCTTTGGTCTTCCTCTTGCTTCTAATGTATTAATAAAAAGTCGTCTTGTTTCCCTTTATTCTCATAGCTAGTTTGAGCTCATTTTGTGCCTTTGCCTTTCTAATCTTGCCCCTGCATTCCTGTGTTATTTGCCTATATTCATCCTTTGTAATCTGACCTAGTTTCCATTTTTTATATGACTCCTTTTTATTTTGTAGGTCATGCAAGATCTCATGGTTAAGCCAAGGTGGTCTTTTGCCACATTTTCTATCTTTCCTACCCATCGGAATAGCTTGCTTTTGGGCCCTTAATAGTGTCCCTTTGAAAAACTGCCAACTCTCCTCAGTTGTTTTTCCCCTCAGTCTTGATTCCCATGGGACTTTACCTATCAGCTCTCTGAGCTTACCAAAATCCGCCTTCCTGAAATCCATGGTTTCTATTTTGCTGTACTCCCTTCTACGCTTCCATAGAATTGCAAACTCTATGATTTCATGATCACTTTCACCCAAGCTTCCTTCTACTTTCAAATTCTCAACGAGTTCCTCCCTAATTGTTAAAATCAAGTCTAGAACAGCTTCCCCCCTAGTAAAAGCAGCAGAGAATCCTGTGGCATCTTATAGACTAACAGACGTTTTGGAGCATGAGATTTCGTGAGTGAATACCCACTTCGTCGGATGCATGTAGTGGAAATTTCCAGGGGCAAGTATATATATGCTAGCAAGCAAGCTAGAGATAACGAGGTTAGTTCAATCAGGGAGGATGAGGCCCTGTTCCAGCAGCTGAGGTGTGAAAACCAAGAGAGGAGAAACTGCTTCTGTAGTTGGCAAGCCATTCACAGTTTTTGTTCAGTCCTGAGGTGATGGTGTCAAATTTGCAGATGAACTGAAGCTCAGCAGTTTCTCTTTGAAGTCTGGTCCTGAAGTTTTTTTTGCTGCAGGATGGCCACCTTAAGGTCTGCTATAGTGTGGCCAGGGAGGTTGAAGTGTTCTCCTACAGGTTTTTGTATATTGCCATTCCTAATATCTGATTTGTGTCCATTTATCCTTTTCCGTAGAGTTTGTTCAGTTTGGCCGATGTACATAGCAGAGGGGCATTGCTGGCATATGATGGCATATATTACATTGGTGGATGTGCAGGTGAATGAACCAGTGATGGTATGGCTGATCTGGTTAGGTCCTGTAATGGTGTCGCTGGTGTAGATACGTGGACAGAGTTGGCATCGAAGTTTGTTGCATGGATTGGTTCCTGAGCTAGAGTTACTATGGTGCGGTGTGCAGTTGCTGGTGAGAATACGTTTCAGGTTGGCAGGTTGTCTGTGGGCGAGGATTGGCCTGCCACCCAAGGCCTGTGAAAGTGTGGGATCATTGTCCAGGATGGGTTGTAGATCCCTGATGATGCGTTGGAGGGGTTTTAGCTGGGGGCTATATGTGATGGCCAGTGGAGTCCTGTTGGTTTCTTTCTTGGGTTTGTCTTGCAGTAGGAGGCTTCTGGGTACACGTCTGGCTCTGTTAATCTGTTTCCTTATTTCCTCATGCGGGTATTGTAGTTTTGAGAATGCTTGGTGGAGATTTTGCATCTGCTCTAACCCCTCAGACAGAGACCAACACCTACAAAATCCCTTACCACACTGCCTGGAGCCACTCGGCCGGGGCCAGGACTGGCGGCATGGGGCCCAAGCCGGGCTGGGCTGGGCCAGGTTCACTCGGCCAGGACCGGCGCTGCGGGCCCCGACTCCCCGGGCCGGGCCGGAGCCGCTCGGCTGGGACCGGCACCGCGGGCCCTGGGCCGGGCCGGAGCCGCTCAGCTGGGACCGGCACCGCGGGGCCTGGGCCGGGCCGGAGCCGCTCGGCTGGGACCGGCACCGCGGGGCCTGGGCCGGGCCTGGGCCGGGCCGGAGATGTTCGGCTGGGACCGGCACCGCGGGGCCTGGGCCGGGCCTGGGCCGTTCGGCTGGGACCGGCACCGCGGGGCCTGGGCCGGGCCTGGGCCGTTCGGCTGGGACCGGCACCGCGGGGCCTGGGCCGGGCCTGGGCCGTTCGGCTGGGACCGGCACCGCGGGGCCTGGGCCGGGCCGGAGCCGCTCGGCTGGGACCGGCACCGCGGGGCCTGGGCCGGGCCTGGGCCGGGCCGGAGATGTTCGGCTAGGACCGGCACCATGGGGCCTGGGCCGGGCCTGAGCCGAGCCGGAGCCGCTCGGCTAGGACCGGCACCATGGGGCCTGGGCCGAGCCGGAGCTGCTCGGCTGGGACCGGCACCGCGGGGCCTGGGCTGGGCCTGGGCCAGGTCGGAGACGTTCGGCTGGGACCGGCACCGCGGGGCCTGGGCCGGGCCAGAGCCGCTCGGCTGGGACCGGCACCGCGGGGCCTGGGCCGGGCCTGGGCCAGGCCGGAGACGTTCGGCTGAGACTGGCACCGTGGGGCCTGGGCCGGGCCGGAGCTGCTTGGCTGGGACCGGCACCGTGGGGCCTGGGCCGGGCCGGAGCCGCTCGGCTGGGACCAGCACCGCGGGGCCTGGGCTGGGCCTGGGCCGGGCCGGAGACGTTTGGCGGGGACCGGCACCGTGGGGCCTGGGCCGAGCCAGAGACGTTCGGCTGGGACCGGCACCGCGGGGCCTGGGTCGGGCCGGAGCCGCTCGGCTGGGACCGGCACCGCGGGGCCTGGGTCGGGCCGGAGCCGCTCGGCTGGGACCGGCACCGCGGGGCCTGGGCCAGGCCGGGCCAGGCCGGGCCGGAGACGTTCGGCTGGGACCGGCACTGTGGGGCCTGGGCCGGGCCGGGCTGGAGCCGCTCGGCTGGGACCGGCTCCACGGGACCTGTGCTTGGGCTTGGGCTTGGGCTTGGGCTTGGGCTTGGCCCGGGCTGGGCCAGGCCAGGCCGGAGCTGCTAGGCTGGGACCGGCACCGCGGGGCCTGGGCCGGGCCTGGCCGGGCCGGAGCTGTGGGGTGCTTGGCCAGGACCGAGCTGGGGCGCTCGGCCGAAGCCAGACTGGGTCATGCCATTCCTCCCTGGAGCCCTCCTCACACACACACCCTGTCCCAGCTTACCTGCCTGCTGCTTGTTTCAGGCTTCCCGTGAACATCTTATTCGCGGGAAGCAGGGAACGGGGAGGAAAAGGAGGGCAGAGCTTCATGGGAGGAGGGGGACATGAGCTGAAGCCGGGGACTGGGTGGACAGCTGCCTGAGCTTTTGTTAAATTTAAAAGCTCTTTTAGAACTGGTTGTCCTGGAACAACGGGTTCTATAAGGGCTTCTAAATTTAACAACCGGTTCCTGCAAACCGGTGGGAACCGGCTCCAGCTTACTGGTCCTGCACTTTCTGGCAGTTTGCTTGCCTCAAAGATTCACCCTGTGGGTGGGGAAACAGCCCAGAGACCTTCCCCTCTGGTAGAAGCCACAGTCCAGGTCAATTCCTCCTGTGTCTGATCAGGAGTGGGGAGGTTTGGGGGGAACCCAGGCCCACCCTCTACTCTAGGTTCCAGCCCAGGGCCCTGTGGACTGCAGCTGTCTAGAGTGTCTCCTGATACAGTTGCGCGGCAGCTTCAACTCCCTGGGCTACTAACCCATGGCCTCCTCCCAATACCTTCTTTGTCCTCACCACCGGACCTTCCTCCTGATATCTGATAATGCTTGTTCTTCTCAGTCCTCCAGCAGGATGCCTACTAACTCTCAGCTTGCACACTTCTTGCTCCCAGTTCCTTGCACACACTTCCTCTCCTCTGGCTCTCTTTGGCCTGACTGGAGTGAGCCCTTTTATAGCATCAGAGGGGCCTTAATCAGAGTCAGGTGCTTAACAGCCTCACTTGACTCTTAGCAGGTTAATTGGAGTCAGGTGTTCTCATTAGCCTGGGGCAGCCCCTGATCTGGTCACTCAGGGAACAGAAAACTGCTTATCCAGTGGCCAGTATATCTCCCTTCTACTACTCTGCTGTTCCTCCCTTGACGCCTTTGAGGAGCAGTGGGCGCCATCAGGTTCCCTTCATTTAGCCCTATGACCTCACTCCCGATCCTGGTTTTCTCATTGGTTGTCCCACGTATTTATTTGGTATCACAGACCTGTGGATCCTCCCCCTTAGGTTGGTAGGGAGGTCCTTTAGTAGTGGTCGGGCTTTGTGCGCCCACTTCCTGGATACCAACAGGACTACTCTGCTGTTCCCAACTGGCCTGGGTCTATCACAGTATGTATATATATCTTTTTACTATATGTTTCATTCTATACCTCTGATGAAGTGGGCTGTAGCCCACAAAAACTTATGCTCAAATAAATGTGTTAGTCTCTAAGGTGCCACAAGTACTCCTGTTCTGTTTGAGCAGCATATTCCAGAAGTCTTGAGGTCTTTGAGGGTAGCCTTCATTGATTTGAGATCTACCATACCATTATCTTACTAGAAGGGAAAACCTATAATGGCAGCAGGCCGTAAAAGAGACCCAGTTTGGGAACATTTTAAT
The DNA here is from genome assembly GCA_026122505.1 of Aldabrachelys gigantea. Lineage (NCBI taxonomy): Eukaryota > Metazoa > Chordata > Testudines > Testudinidae > Aldabrachelys > Aldabrachelys gigantea. The sequence goes on from CM047483.1 coordinate 148,321,294, forward strand.
GAAGTTCTTTTACCTGTGGGTAAGACAGGCATAGGGGGTAGGTCTCTGCTCTGAAGAGCTCACAATTAAGGGGTGGAATTGAAGGATAAGTGAGCGGTGTCACAAGCATGCCCAACAGGCCAGCTGCTCCTTTAGGAAACCTGGATATCAGGTATCCCAAGCCTCTGTTTGCCAGAAGCTGGGAATGAGCGACAGGGGATGGATCACTTGATGATTACCTGTTCTGTTCATTCCCTCTGGGGCACCTGGCACTGGCTGCTGTTGGAGGACAGGATTCTGGGCTAGATGGACAATTGGTCTGACCCAGTATGGCCATTTTTATGTTGAAGGGTAAAGAGCTGATGATGCTTCTCTCATAGCCCTGCCTGAGATGGTGGGAAATACATCGTTCCCTCCACAAAGAGACTCCAGGCACCTGGCCCTAGCAAGTGCTTCATTTTGCGTCGGAAGGATACAGAGCATGTAATCTTGGTGAAAACACATGAGCTGTGCCTTGAGGAGTAGAGCACTGTTGACTGTGTGAGTTCCTTTCCTAGGAGTACCCTGCACACAGTGTTGCAGGAATGACAGCTCCTCCCCAAGAAGCATAGCACTGGTGAATACTGCAGCTTCTCTCCAAGGAATGCTGAGCACACAGGTTAATGGCAAGCATGTGGACTCCTCCTTGATGGAAATTAGTGCCAGAGTGTGTGTGAACTCCTTCTTAAGGCATGCTAAGAAGGAAAGGGCCAGGGAAGTATCTGGGCTCCTTGCTGGAGAGTACCCTGTATGCACAGCATTGCTGGGTGAGTCAGCTTCATGGCCACCATGCTGCCAGTTGTATTCTCTCCTCTCTGAATAATTCAGAGCTGGTGAATGCACCATTTTATGCTGGAGGAATGATTAGTGTTTGGAGCATTGGCTAACATATCATGCGTTCTGAAATATAGACTTGAGACAACTTAGCTCTTCAGCAGACAAAGCACTGGGGAATGCACGAGCTTCTCTCTGATAAATGGCACGCGTGACGCTGCATGTGTGCAATTGGGGAATGTTGTCACTCCTCTCTCAATAAACATGAATTGCCTTTCTCATCTCTAGTAGCAATGCGGCTGCCTATGTACTGTAATCGTGTTGGCAAAACATATGGGATTAGTGAAAGGAAACTCAACATTGTATCTTACTAGAAAGAAATGGGCCAGCTGGCCATACCTCAGTGTGGTAACTGTAGTGAAATGCTGCTAATTACATTCTTAAAGAACAATTACCTGCACAGAGCCATTTCCGGTTCATCTATCTGTAAAGCATAAATTTATATTGCATTTCCCTGGCTCACACAGAGAGAGATGATGGTTCTCCACACTCATGAAGAATTTATTAGCTCTGTAGCTTCTACATTGGCTATTTCTATGAAAAATGCACAGATGGATGAAGCACCTTTCTGGGACATAACTATTTACTCCGTGTCCATTAGCAAATGGTTTGGTAATGCTCAGTAAAGGTTCCACAAGAGCTACATTAAGGTCCCAAGACAGGGAAAACTCCTGAATGGAGGGGATGGGCACGAACCAGTCCTTCTAGGGTATGTCTACGTTGCAGCTGAGAGGTGAGATTCCCAGTGCAAGTAGACAGACTCCTGCTAGTCTCACTCAAGCTAGCACCCTGAAAATAGCAGCATGGACATTAAAGCATGGGCAGAGTCTCAGGCTACCTGCCCAAGTCAAAGCCTGGCCAACCTTCTGGGTCCAGGCTCAGGTGGCTACCCTAGGGTGACCAGATGTCCCGATTTTGTAGGGATGGTCCTGATATTTGGGGCTTTTTTTTATATGGGTTCCTATTACCCCCTGCCCCTTGTCTCGATTTTTCACACTTGCTATCTGGTCACCGTAGGCTAGCCTGAACTGCTGCCTGTGCTGTTTTTGCGCACTAGTGAGAAGTTGTCTACCCATGCTGGGAATAACATTTCCCCGCTGCAGTGTAGACATACTCTTAGAAATTCTGAAACAGTGGAATGAGAGAACACTGTATGAGTCTGAATCAGATGCTGATATGGCAACTAAATGGACCCTGAGAGAGCCAATGGGAAGGCCTTAAAAGTTGAGCTGGAGGAGATAATCCAGAATCTTGAAAACAGAAGCTTGTAATAGGCTGAAACCTTGGTTTGAAGCTCAGATGGAAAAATCAGAGGTTACGAAGTGAATGAAGCTGATGTCCTTGTCTCATTTGTTGCAGAAGTTGGAATAGGCATAGAGAATGAGGCAGGGGATGGTATGAGACATGATAGTCTCAGGGTTAAGGCAACTGAATGCCATCCTGGAAAACTGGATTCTATCCCTGCCTCTGCCCCAGAGTTCCTATGTAATGTTGGGCAAGTCACTTAAGCCAGAACGCTCATATGGCCACTAACAGTGTTTTCTCATTTTCTGGCTCCACAGTGTGAGATACAAGGGGCCAGGTTTTTAGAAGGGCTGAGCACTCACAACTGCAATGGAATTCAATTTGAGCTGTGTTTTGAATATATGAAGTGTAATTAAATGCAAAATACAATGAACAATCAGGCCTCGGGTCTCAGTTTGGCACCCAGAATTAGCAGACTCCTTTGATAGTTTTGACTTTAAATGTGTGGCTCCATTCCCCAGCTGTAAAATGGGGATAATGCCACCACCTAAGACTGATATGGCACCCCACCCGATCCCAGCCAGCTGGGAAAAGGGGAAGGAGAAGATGACGACGACGACCTAATCTCACAGGGGTATTGTGAAGCTAAATTCTTGAATATTTGTGAAGCACATGGGCCTGGATGCACAAACAGAGTTAGATGTTGACACAGACCAAAACAGTGCTTAGTTTTTAGGCACCTAGAAAAATACTGTGATTCACAAAGTTTGAGTTTGGTGCTGAGGCTCCTATCCAACACATGGGGAGAGAGAGAGGCACCCTAGAGTGCAATTCACAGAAGCCAGTAGGCTAGCCAGGGAGATGGTGTCCAGAGGCGGGGGTGTTAAGCACTACTCCACTCATGGAGATAGGTGGCTCCCTGCAGCCTTGACTTAGGTGCCTATCTATGCTAGGAATTCTCAGGTGTGAGCCCTCTCCTGCGTTAGGTGCCTATGGCACCTGAGGTGGAGAAGGGATTTGAACAGGGATTTGTCACATTTCAGGGGAGTGCTCAAATCATGGGGCTACGGGATAGTCTGATGTGAGGACTCCCTCAGTCTCCTGTTTGAAGCTGTTGCACTGATTTAATCCTGAGGTCAAGTGTACCAAATGGCACCAGCACAATCAGACAAGGTAGATGACCCTGCTCTGCCCAGCCTGAGACATAGGTGCTGACTCTATGGATGCTTGGGGCTGGAGCACCCACCACAGCCCCACAATCAGCTCCTCCCCACTCCCCCCGCCACCCATTGCGGATCAGCTGTTCAGCGGCAGGCAGGAGGTGCTGGGGGAGAGGGTGGAACAAGGGCAGGAAGAGGTGGGCTGGGGCAGAGTGGGGTGGGAAGAGGCATTCGCTGGGCATGCTTTATTGAAACTAACCTGAAGGTGAGGCTTCACTGGGGAGGAAGAGTCCTCAAACATTTAAAGGGACAGGATGTCACACCAAAGTCTCTGTTCCAACCCCCAAACCTTGTTTAACGCTTTTTAATGTTGGAGAGTGACAGGGTCATATTAACACTTTTGATCTTTGGGCCCTTTATTCCAGCTACATTAATACAACAGGGCTCAAGCATACACTTTTATCAAGAACGTTAATCCACTCCTTTGTTCAGCAGTCCCGGTTTCTCCTATCAAGAGCCACCTGCTAACATTGCTCCCTCGCTGACTGACCTCTGTATTCTTCAGCCACGCAGAAGCTTCCCCTCTGTACAGGTAGTAGACACTTTCAGTGAACACATCAGTTTTGGAACTGTATGGCTCAAGCCCTTCTAAAATTCATTTATTTCAACTCAGTTTATGGTTCTTCCAACTCCTGGCTATATTAAATATTTCAGTGTAATGATACCCCGAATTGTGGGACCTTTATCCTCCTCTTTATTCTTCATTCCCAGCTGTACTGGTAATGGTTAGTAGAGGGAGCTGGGGTGTTTTTTATCTGCTCAGGGTGTATTACCATCACGATGAGCATTCTCCCTAAGGCCTCCTTTTTCAAACAGTGCAGACCCTTGAATAGCTACCCCATTGAAAGGGAAGATCACTTTAGGACAGACAACTTTTGAGAACCCTGGGAGAAGAGGGGATGGTAAACAGTGAGCTTGGCTTTCTAAGTGCTTGGTTGTATAATTTAGCAGCTCTGGGATGAGCAGTATGTGATTTGGTCAACACTGGCATAGTGAGGTGGGGCTGAATGAGTGCAGTCAAGGGCACAGATTGTTGCCTGTGGCAAAATGTGTTCAGTATATGCTGTGCTGCAGCCCAGGTTTGTGAGAGCAGGCAGAGTACAAACCTTTGCTATTGACAAATGCTGCTCACATAAATCCAGTAATTTCCTCAGGCCTTGGGAAGGCGAATTTAACTGAAACATCAGCTGCTAACTGGAGATATGAAAGAGTTTGTCAGACCAAATACCTAAATGAGAGAGTGCAATTAATTTGGCCTTCCATTTCATAAGCTTTTGTCACCAAGTTCAGCGGTGGTGCAGGATTTCTCTAGCTGAATATAACTCTTTGAATTGCTTGGTTAGAGAGTTGCTTGTACCCATTCATTATGAAAGCAGGAAGCTACAAACAGGAATGAATAGGGATTTCTGGTTCTGCAATTTCTTATTGTTGTTGCTTCAATTTCCATTGCTGAGAATGCCCCTAGAGATTAGGAGGAAGTGTGCTTTAGCAGTACTGCAGCCAGCCAAAATAACATTTAGCCCCTGAGGCTCTAGTAACTCCTTTGGTTCCACCCAGTAAGTTGTGTTATGTGCCCCGGTTGGCAGAAAATCTGGGACTAGTGCAAGTCACACACAACCCCCTTTGCCGAGAGACCAGGAGCCAGTTAGTGTTGCCCAGAAGATGGGAGGGCAGTTGGAGAGGTAGTATGGATGACAGCACCCAAGAAATGCACTAATTCAGCACATCCTCTGATCAAGCTTTGAAGTTGAGTCTCCAAGAGAACCCAGGCCATGAATTAAAGCTGCCCACCCTCTGTGGAGCTTCCTGGGGAATGCAGTGGTACAAAACTTGCCTGCCCTTCCTTAAAAGTCTCTGTTGGTTCAGCAACATCCCACCTGTGAGGTTTGTTATATGCTACTGAGGAGCAGCCACTCTCACATTAAAAGGACATCTGGTGATTGTATTGCTCTCCAAATGCATAACCACATTGTACTCCCTCTCTGCACTTACCATCACTGCTGACTTCTTCCTCAGCATGTATGTGCCACTCCACATCCGCTGACTCCAGCAAGTCTCCTTGTGAGATCTCTATGATCTGCAGTTTCCGCAGACTCACCAGGTCTATCTCTCTTAACCCTGTTTCCAGTTGTTTCACCACGTCTTTGCCTGGCTGACTAGTCAAAACTGTAATCTGAAACAGAAGGCACAGATCTAATGCAGTAGCTACCTCCAACTGCCAGAGATATCACACCCAGCTGCTGTTTAGCAGAATACAGTAGCTAGGGAAAGCCCCTCTAGTGGTCCATCTAGAACCCCTGCCCCCATGCAGTGCAGGGAGCCCAAAGAGGGCCATGTGACACCATGGCAGGGTGTGGTGCAGGGATCGCTATCATTAAGTGCTGATGTAACCTTGCTTTGCAAAATGGCACTGTTGCAAGTTCTTGTGATTTGATTGTGAGTCGGTGAGAGACGATCTATTTCATCAACTCCTGAAGTCAGGTGATTACATGAATATCTCTTTCACTTAAAAAAAAAAAAATCCAGTCCTCATGGTTGTGGAGAAAAGCTTGAAAATGTTATGTGAGTGTACTCGGAAGACACAAAAATAGAGAAGATATATAGAAAGAGCTCAACATGTATTACTTTAAAAGGATTTTTAAGGCAATTGGTTTTCATGGAGCCTGACTCATGATTTTGGAATGGCTGGAGTTGTCAGTACTGAAATGGTTTCTATATTAAGTTATTGTCCCTTTGTGATGGGGTATGCAAACCCCAAACTGAGCCAGACAAGGTTGAAAGGACAGTACGCAGCCCAGGGAGCCTGCCAAGCGTGCTTCAGCTGGAGACAGGGTTGAAAAGGGAGCAGCCCAGCTCAGAAGGGAGGCTGGGAAGAGGACAGACCTACCCTGAAGGCTCCTGACAAAGGGGCTGGAGAAGCCTTCTTGGGGGAACAGGACTCTATGCTGATCTGGGTTAGAGGCTGATGGTTTGGTTTCTTTTGCCTCATCTGGGACCAGAAGCTGAGAGGAGGAAGGAAGCAGTGGTAGGAAGTGATCCAGGGAGGGTAACTCAGAGGGTCCCCTCAGAGCCCAAATGCTGCTGATCCTTGTAGGGCCCTGGATTGGAGCCTGGTGGAGTCGGTGAGCCTGGGCTTCCCTACCCTGCCTCCCACCACTGGGTGGGCACTAACCACGAGGCTGCCTAGCCCACCAAGGACCCTATGGGAGTAGGAGTTCTGTTGGAGGAGAAGGTATTTGTAGGCATTTCTATTTGTATGTGTGGAGGCTGGTAGGAGCAGCGTGCTGGGAGAGAAGTTGAGTCCTGATTAGGGAGTGGGGCTTTTCTGACTAGGGGTCCTATAAAGGTAGCCAGCCAGTTAGGCAGCAGCACAGACAGCGGCAGTCGCACAGGAGTCAGCAAACAGCTGTAAACAGGGGAGTTTGGGAGTTTGCAAGGGGAGTTTGAGGGGAAGACTAAGAGAGCCAGGCTAGTTAAGGGAGTGTGTAGTGGTCTGGTAGTGTTTTGGTGCTCATTGGAGGTTTGTGTTGCTGTGGGTGGTGGTGTTTGTTTCTCAGACTGACAGGACTTAGGTGGGAAGGCTATGACAGATGCAGAGGCAGCAGTGATAGTGACCCAAACAGTGGAAGACACAATGAAGATGACTGGATGTGGAAGCTGCGGCATATACATGATCCTGGAGTGGGTACCTGAAAAGAGTTTTGTCTGCATGAAGTGCCACCTGATAGAGCTGATGGAAGAAAAGATCTAAGGATTGGAGATGCAGGTGGAAACTCTGGTTGAATTTAGAAGGGGGTTCAAGTGGATGATGGAGTAAAGACATGAGAAGGCTGAAGGGAAAAGCTCAAACTTGCAAACAGAAGCAGGACCAAAGAACTCTGAGGGGAGACTGCTGGGTGAGGAAAGTGGACGGTGGAAGCATGTGACTAAGAGAACCAGGCAGAGGAAAAGATGGGCCAGTGAAGGAGAAATAGAGCTCAGGAACAGGTTTGCAGAGTTGGAAAATGAAGAAGGGGCACAGCAGGTAGTCGCTAAAGGTGAGAGGGCAAGGAAGAAGAGAAGAGCTGCTAGTCCTATAGGAAGAGGGGAAGCGTCAATGGAGATAACAACACCAAATATAAGCCCCAGGAGGATACGGGATGGGTTGCGGAGGATTGCAAGGGACAATAGGAATCGAGAGGACTTGCAGCCAGTGCGAGCAGGGGATAGACCGGAGAATCACTCTGACACCAGGAAAAGGCAGGTCTACGTGATTGGGGACTCCTTACTGAGAAGAATAGACAGGCCTGTAACTAGAGCTGATCCAGAGAACAGAAGGGTGTGCTGTCTGCCTGGTGCTAAGATACGGGATGTGGACGTGAGGCTGAAAAGGATCCTAACGGGAGTGGGAAAGAATCCGCTGATTGTCCTTCAGGTGGAAATGAATGATACGGCTAGATTCTTGCTGGAACGTATCAAGGGAGACTATGCCAGACTGGGGAAGACGCTTAAAGAAATCGAGGCTCAGGTGATCTTCAGTGGGATTCTGCTTGTTCCTAGAGAAGGGCAATAAAGATGTGATAAGATTATGATGATCAACAGATGGCTCAGGCAATGGTGCTATAAGGAGGGCTTTGGGATGTATGGCCATAGAGAAGAATTCATGGACAGAGGACTGTTCTCTCGGGATGGACTTCACCTGAGTATAGAGGGAAATAGATTTCTAGGATGGAGGCTGGCACAATTGATTAAGAGAGCTTTAAACTAGGAATTTGGGGGAGATAGCTGGGAGATGTCCAGGTAATCTCCACGCCAGATTTTAACATTGAGAGGGAAAAAAACGCAGTAAGAAAGTATACAGTCGTGGGTAGGAGAGAGCACATAAGGAGGAAGGGTAGTGTAGATACCAGTCTAATAGGTGATAGTGGTGATAGAATGTCTGTGCCTAATTGGGTAAAGAATGTGAGAGAAGCCAAACAGCAAAAATTAAGACATTTGTAAACTAATGTGAGGAGCCTAGGTAACAGAATGGAGGAACTAGAGCTATTGGTGCAGGAAGTGAAACCAGATATTATAGGAATAACAGAAACATGGTGGAATAGTAGTCATGATGGAATTAAAACCAATAGTAAATGGTTCTATAGCCATATAAATAAGAAGAAAACAAACAAAGAAGTGGGACTGCTAAACACTGAGGCTGGAGTGGAGATTAAGGATAATTTAGGCATGGCTCAATAGCTAAACAAATACTTTGCCTCAGTCTTTAATGAAGCTAATGAGGAACTTAGGGATAATGGTAGGATGACAAATGGGAATGAAGATATGGAGGTAGATATTACGATATCCGAGGTAGATGCCAAACTCGAACAGCTTAATGGGACTAAATCAGGGGGCCCAGATAATCTTCATCCAAGAATATTAAAGGAACTGGCACATGAAATTGCAAGCCCATTAGCAAGAATTTTTAATGAATCTCTAAAATCAGGGGTTATACCATATAACTGGAGAATTGCTAACATAGTTCCTATTTTTAAGAAAGGAGAAAAAAAAGTGATCCGGGTAACTATAGGCCTGTTAGTTTGACATCTGTAGTATGCAAGGTCTTGGAAAAAATTTTGAAGGAGAAAGTAGTTAAGGACATTGAGGTCACTGGTATTTGGGACAAAATACAACATGGTTTTACAAAAGGTAGATCGTGCCAAACCAATCTGATCTCCTTCTTTGAGAAGGTAACAGACTTTTTAGACAAAGAAAACGCAATGTATCTAATTTACCTCGATTTTGGTAAGGCATTTGATATGGTTCCACAAGGGGAATTATTAGCTAAATTGGAGAAGATGGGAATCAATATGAAAACTGAAAGGTGCATAAGGAACTGGTTAAAGGGGAGAATACAATGGGTCATACTGAAAGGTGAACTGACAGGCTGGAAGGAGGTTACTATTGGAGTTCCTCAGGGATCGGTTTTGGGACCAGTCTTATTTAATCTTTTTATTACTGACCTTGGCACAAAAAGTGGGAATGTGCTAATAAAGTTTGAGGATAACATGAAGCTGGGAGGCATTGCCAAAACAGTGAGGGACAAGGCTATCCTACAGGAAGATCCAGATGACCTTGTAAACGGGAGTAATAATAATACAATAAATATTTAATAGTGAAAAGTGCAAGGTCATGCATTAATAACAAGAATTTTTGTTATAAACTGGGGACGTATCAGTTGGAAGTAACAGAGGAGGAGAAGGACCTCGGAGTATTGGTTGATCACAGGATGACTATGAGCTGCCAATGTGATATGGACATGAAAAAGGCTAATGCGGGTTTGGGATGCATCAGGCGAGGTATTCCCAGTAGAGATAAGGAGGTGTTAGTACTGTAATACAAGGCACGGGTGAGACCTCATCTGGAATATTGTGTGCAGTTCTGGTCTCCCATGTTTAAGAAGGATGAATTCAAACTGGAACAGGTACAGAGAAGGGCTGCTAGGATGATCTGAGGAATGGAAAACCTGTCTTATGAAGACTTGAAGAGCTTGGCTTGTTTAGCTTAACCAAAAGACAGCTGGGGGGAGATATGATTGCTCTCTATAAATATATCAGAGGGATAAATACCAGGGAGGGAGAGGAATTATTTAAGCTCAGTACCAATGTGGACACAAGAACAAATGGATATAAACTGGCCATCAGGAAGTTTAGACTTGAAATTAGATGAAGGTTTCAAACCATCAGAGGAGTGAGGTTCTGGAACAGCCTTCCAGGGGAAGTAGTGGGGGCAAAAGACATATCTGGCTTCAAGACTAAGCTTGATAAGTTTATGGAAGGGATGGTATAATGGGATAGCCTAATTTTGGCAATTAATTGATCTTTGACTATTAGCGGTAAATATGCCCAATGACTTGTGATGGGACACTAGATGGGGTGGGATCTGAGTTACTACAAAGAATTCTTTCCTGGATGTCTGGCTGGTGAGTTTTGCCCACATGCTCAGGGCCTAGCTGATCACCATATTTGGGGTCGGGAAGGAATTTTCCTCCAAGGCAGATTGGCAGAGGCCCTGGGGAGTTTTCGCCTTCCTCTGCAGAGGGGGGCATGGATCACCTCCTGGAGGATTCTCTGCACCTTGAAGTGTTTAAACCACAAGTTGAGGACTTCAGTAGCTCAGACATAGGTCAGGGGTGTGTTGCAGGAGTGGGTGGGTGAGATTCTGTGGCCTGTTGTGCAGAAGGTCAGACTAGAAGATCCTAATGGTCTCTTCTGACCTTAAAGACTATGAGTCTATTACACCCTTTAAGTGAAGCTGCTTCCTAGGAATGGGGAGGAGTTCAGAGAGGTTCCATGGCATTTAGGGGCAGCACGTCAACTGTCAGTAAGGAGCAGTTGCCAGGAGCTCTTGGGTAAGAGCTGGGTTGATTTACCCCTCTGCCCTTTGTTCCAGCTGCTGCTTCTGCTGTCCAGAGGAGACAGATGGGTAAAGGCCAGTGCTGTGCTCCCAGAACATGAGCAAAGGATTCCTCAAATGCTTTCTGGCAGGAGGCTAGTCAGGGAGCAGCTCCCCTCTGGTGAGTGGGCCATGTCCAGTTGATGACTGAGTCCTGTGATGGGGTGTCCACCCCACACTCACTCTAAAGTGGTTAATGGCAGCCAGGTGGGCCAATTCATCTATTAGGGTGAGAGGAAAGCCCTAATTAGGGGAAGCTCACCTGTGTGAGAACAGGCAGGGCTTCTATAAAGCTACAGAGCTGATAGCAGGAAAGGGGCTGCAGGGAAGGAGTCTGCTGTCACTTCCTGGGAGAAGGGAGGTGTGTTTGGGGGCTCTAGAGAGAAGTAGCCTGTGGTTGCTCCCTGGGAGGAGGGAGTAGAGTGGCTGAAAAACCCTAGATAGGGGGTAGGAAGCAGCCCAGCAGCTAAGTTGGAGACTGAACAGATCTTGGCTGCATGTTGTAGGGTCCCTGGGCTGGAACCCAGGAACAAACCATCCTGATGTGCAGAAAGAATAGTAAATATGGCAGGCAACCAGCTTAGCTTAACAGAAATATTCGTTGAGCTTAAACACAAAAAGTAAGTTTACAAGAAGTGGAAGCTTGGACAGATGACTAGGGAGGAGTATAAACATATTGCTTGACCATGCAGGGGTGTAATCAGGAAGGCCAAAGCACAATTAGAGTTGCAGCTAGCAAGGGATGTGAAGGGTAACAAGGAGGATTTCCACAGGTATGTTAGCAACAAGAAAAAGGTCAGGGAAAGTATGGGACCCTTACTGAATGGGGAATGCAACCTAGTGACACTGGACAGCATAGTATGAGGAGGAGGTGAGCAGCCCTCAGTAGCGAAAGAACAGATTGAGGACTGTTTAGAAAAGCTGGACATGCACAAGTCCATGGGTCCAGATCTAATGCATCCAAGGTTGCTGAGGAAGTTGGCTGATGTGACTGAAGAGCCATTGGCCATTATCTTTGAAAACTTATGGCAATTGGGGGAGGTCCCAGACCATTGGAAAAAGGTAGATATAGTGCCCATCTTTTAAAAAAGAGAAGGAGACTCCAGGGAACTACAGACCGGTCAGCCTCACCTCAGTCCCTGGAAAAATCATGGTGCAGGTCCTAAAGGAATCCACTTTGAAGGACTTGGAGGAGAGGAAGGTGATCAGGAACAGTCAACATGGATTCACCCAGGGCAAGTCATGCCTGACCAGTCTGATTGATTGCCTTCTATGATGAGATAACTGGCTCTGTGGATATGGGGAAAGTGGTGGACGTGATAAACCTTGACTTTAACAAAGCTTTTGATATGGTCTCCCACAGTATTCTTGCCAGCAAGTTAAAAAAGTATGGATTAGATGAATGGACTATAAGGTGGATAGAAAGCTGGCTAGATCATTGGGCTCAACATGTAGTGATCAATGGCTTGATGTCTAGTTGGCAGCCGGTATCAAAGGGGTTGGTTCTGGGGCCGGTTTTGTTCAATATTTTCATTAATGATCTGGATCATGGGATGGATTGCACCCTCAGCAAGTTTGTGGATGACACTAAGATGGGGGGAGAGGTAGATATGCTGGAAGGTAGGGATAGGGTCCAGAGTGTCCTAAACAAATTAGAGGATTGAGCCAAAAGAAATCTGATGAGGTTCAACAAGGACAAGTGCAGAGTCCTGCACTTAGGATGGAAGAATCCCATGCACTGCTATAGGCTGGGGACCAACTGGCTAAGCGGCTGTTCTGCAGAAAAGGGCCTGGTGATTACACTGGACGAAAAACTGGATATGAGTCAACAGTGTGCCCTTATTGCCAAGAAGGCTAAGGGCTGCATTAGGAGGAGCATTACCAGCAGATCGAGGGAAGAGATTATTCCCCTCTGTTCGGCACTGGTGAGGCCACATCTAGAGTACTGTGTCCAGTTTTGGCCCTCCCCACTACAGAAAGGATATGGACAAATTGGAGAGAGTCCAGCGGAGGGCAACAAAAATGATTAGGTGGCTGGGGCACATGACTTACAAGGAGAGTCTGAGGGAACTGGGCTTATTTAGTCTGCAGAAGAGAAGAGTGAGGTGGGATTTGATAGCACCCTTCGCCTACCTGAAGGGGAGTTCCAAAGAGGATGGAACCAAACTGTTCTCAGTGGTGACAGATGGCAGAACAAGAAGCAATGGTCTCAAGTTGCAGTGGGGGAAGTCTAGGTTGGATATTAGAAAACACTATTTTACTAGGAGGGTGGCGAAGCACTGGAATCGGTTACCTAGGGAGGTGGTGGAATCTCCTTCTTTAGAGGTTTTTAAGGCCTGGCTTGACAAATCCATGGTTGGGATGATTTAGTTGAGGTTGATCCTGCTTTGAGCAGGGGGTTGGACTTGATGGCCTCCTGAGGTCTCTTCCAACCCTAACCTTTTATGATTCTATGAACCCGCAGTAGACGATGGGCCTGTGTTCCCCAACCAGCCACTGAAGGAGTGGTACCTGAGGCAGTGAATGGGAAGACTACTGAAGGAAACACTTTGATATACCCTGGAAGGAGAAATGCTGAGTGACCTGGCCAGAAGGCTGAGTCATGAAGAGGATGCTGTGGGTCCTGGGATGAGAGAGGAGATGCAGACCTGAAAGAGAGAAGGCGTAATGGCATGTGACCATGGGAACGGGTGTTGGCCTTGAGAGCTAATCCCTATAGTGAGCAGGAGGAGGTGCCAGCCAAGCAGTGAGTGGTGCACCCCATCACAAGTCCCCTTTGTTTCTCAGTGGGCAGTCCTCCTCTAGCAAATAGCGATTCTCTCCTGCCTCCTTCTCCCTCCCCCATGTACCCCCAAAGGATTATGGACATATCTGGATGGATTTTTGTGAGGATTCAAAGTCCATCCCTCTGGCCCCAGTCTTATCTCACTATTTGAGATCCATGCTCCAACCCATGGAGATGCTAGAGCTGTTCCAGTAAATGGTAGAAAATTTTGTTGCCATTGGCAAAACTACCTGTTTTTCACTAGCCTTGATCTTGGAAACAGATTAATTGTTTTTGCCCTTATGGTTGAAAAATAATAATAAAAAAAAACAATCTGAGCCAGAGCTGAAACCTAGTCTATTTCAGCCTAAACAGTTAGTTTGCCAGACTGAGACAAAATTAAAGGTTAGGTTACAATGGAAGGTATATATGCAACTGTAACCCACATACCTCCTGAGTGTGATGTTCTATCCCCTCTAGTGGCACCGAGGTCACTTAGAGATGAATGAATCTGCTCTACAGGCTTAGCTAAGAGGCAGCTGGCTTTTAGCTCATGCAGTAGAGCAGTGGCTCTCAAATTTTTTTACTGGTGACCCCTTTCACATAGCAAGCCTCTGAGTATGACCCCCCCCTTATAAATTAAAATGACTTTTTAATATTTTTAACACGATTATAAATGCTGGAGGCAAAGCGGGGTTTGGAGTGGAGGCTGACAGCTCACAACACCCCATGTAATAACCTCACGACCCCCTGAAGGGTCCTGACCCCCAGTTTGAGAACCCCTGCAATAGAGGCTCCTGCATTTAGCTCTCAAGGTCCCAGGTTCAATCCCACCCCCTAACAACCAGGGTTTGTCAGCATTACACAACCTTAATATAGGCATCGCTGCTATTGACCTCTAAAAATACAAGCTTAACTTTTCAAGTGAATAGTGATTTTTGGGTGTTAACTTGAGATACCTTAAAAATAGAGGGCTCTGTAATCTAGTAGAAAAAGGCAGTACAAGATCAAATCCCTAGAAGCTGAAGCTAGGAAAATTCAGAGTAGAAATAAAGTTGAATTGAACAATGAGGGGAATTAACTATTAGAACGATTTTTGTTGGGGTCTGGTGGATTCCTCATCACATGAGGTGTTTAAACCAACCCTGGATATCTTTCTAAATGTGGGTTTGAAGCAGGAATCACTTGGTGAAATCAAGTCCATGGTCTGTTATGCAGGAAGTCAGATAAGAGATCCTTTCTGGTTTTATAATCTCTGAATTTATGAAAAAGAACCTGATTTTCAGAAGTACTGAGCACCTGATCTCTGAAAATTAGGTCTTTTTCAGATGTCTCAAGTTGGGCATTCCAAAACTGAGCCACAGTCAATAATTACTTTTGGAAACTTAGGCCACCATCCTTTCCAGTCTTATACACATGGATAGCCTTTTGTGCTACGGTGTATACCAGAAAAACAGAAACCAGAAATCCTCTGTGAAAATTGCACAGTAATGTGTGCTTGCACAACACATTTATGGACTAATTTTAACAAACCAGAGGAACAGGAAAAATCTAATGGAATATATGCCACCTACACCTGTAGATCATTTAATATTGTAGTTAACTATCCCATTCCCTCAGCTGCAGCAATGGAAGATTGTGCTGTGCATGTATTTGCAGTTAAATTAATTAGAGATGGTAATTGTATCATCCCCTGAATTACACCTACTCTATATTGCCCTCCAACACTGAAATAAACACCCCAAATCAGAATCACAATGGTCAGAAATTAAAACCCATCACTTATTCCCCTCCTCCCTGCCAAATCCCTTTATCATCTCATCACCAAATGGGGGTGGGTGGGAAAATAGGAGGGGGAAGAAAGCAAAATTATGTAAGAATGAAAAACAACCTACACATCTGCATCTAAGGATAGAAAAAAAATGTATATTATATGGCATTATTAGAGAAATAATATTTACAATGCCATTATATAAATTAATGGGATAGCCTCTGCTTGGATCATGTGTTCAGTTCTGGTGACTGCATCTCAAAAAGACTATAACAGAAATAGAACGGATTCAGAGATGGGAGATTACGTTTAGATGCGTCAACAATCTTCCATATAGTGAGAGAGTGAAAAGACTGGGGCTGTTTACTTTAGAGAGGCAATGAATAAGAGGGGACACAAAAGATGCAAAATGGCAGATGGTCTGTGTTTGGGTGCATGGGACAAGGGTTCCTACGGAAGTCTCAAGCTGCTGCTGAGAGAATTAAATGCTGACTATAAAGTTTCTGTTTTCCAAATACTGATCCTATTTGCTTTTTGTACTGAAGATTGATTTAAAGATTGTGCTAAGATAATGATCTTTTTGTAGGCTTTTCCTGTTCTTTGCTATTGTGCCAACTAATCCCACAATAAAATGCCTTTCCATTTGAATTGATGTTTTAATGAATTGTGAACATACTTTAAGCCACAACTAGGATCTTTGCACAAATGTCCCATTGACATTAGTGGAAATTCCATCCAGGGAATATAGGCAGAACATGATCCTAGAATGTAAATGTAGGCGGCAAGGAAGTCATATAAAAAAGTATCTTGTATGCAGATACACACAGTGTGTTTCACTATGATCTCATAAGAAATAAAATCAACTTTAAATAATATCCAGTCTTGGATGCCTGGAGATTAACAATGTACAAAATGGGAAGTTAAAATAATCAGCTAATGCTTGTCATCAAATTGTCTTCCCTCTTACAGCTAGGGCCATATTCCATGAGTGATTTGAATCTGTATGTGACATGAGATCTTGGGCATCCTGCAGAGCAAGCTATGGGGTTCCTCTTTTTTGGAATTGTTTAATGCTACTTACTTCCTCTCATGATGCTTAGCTACCACATACTCCAAAACGTCTGTTAGTCTATAAGGTTCCACAGGACTCTTTGCTGCTTTTTACAGGTCTAGACTAACACGGCTACCCCTCTGATACTTAGCTACCACAGTGACTGACACCTGAAATATACGAATGGACTGCACTTGATGGTTATTACTATCTCCCCAGAACTCTACTTACCTCAACAGAACTGTTCACTGAGCCTCTTGCTAGCATATGTCTGGTGTACTGTTTAAACTGCTGGAGCCCATCCTGCACAGCCTGCATCACTCTGTCTCCCTTTTGTTGGAAAGAGCCTTCTCTTGGTAAGGAACGAAGTTCTGAAATGCAGGTCTGAAGCCGAGGAAAGCTCCCTTTTACTTGCTGCAAAACAGTATTCAATTAAATTAAAGAGAGGACATTTAAAATCCAATAACAATTATTTTTCACACAATGCAGTTTGGTTATAGAACACATTGCCCCAAGATTATGGGGTTCAAAAAGGATTGGACAGTGATATGGATCACAAGAGTATCCAAAGTTGTTATTGTAAAGATTTTTAAAAGAACAAGAGTTTTGAGAGGACTATAAACCCTCTTGCTTCAGGACATGAGTCAATTAGGGGCTGAGAGGAAGTTTTTTGTTTGTTTTTTCCCCTGTGGGCAGGTTATTCCATGGCTAACTGACTGCTGTAGAATTTCCTGAACCTTCCTTGGAGCAGCTGGTAGTGGCTACTGCAGTAAACAGAATGGTGGACTAGATAGACCACTTGTCTAAATCAGTCTGTTGATCCATATAGCTCCAGAGGCACAAATCACTAGTGCAGCTGCATCCCACTACAACTGCTTGTGTTTTGGCGCACGTACAGGTGATATATAAGGATATGATGCTTAGTTACCACGATGATAGGCATTTTATACGTTGTGTGTATCCATTCAGGGTGGTGGGTAAACCATGGGTTCGAGGAGCTAGCGCCCAGCCCAGCCCACCCCTAACACCCTCTTCTCCCCTGAAGCCTACAGCCCCCTACCCCCACAGCCCCAGGTTGCCCAAGTGTCCCCAGCCCCATAGCGCCTGGCGCATGGCTTCCTGGAAGAGGAGCAGCCTGCCTGGGTTGGGGCCAATTAGCTGCAGGAGGCAGCCTTGGGGAAGGACCATGCAAGCCTCTTTGGGGAGGCACAGCCTTCCCCAGCCTATTATATGTGCCGCCTATGTTCAAGGGTATCTAACATATGTACCGAATTGTGACCTTTTCCTCATGTAGACAGAGGTTAACAACTTTTGCCTAGATATAGCTGGTTGAGGTCAATTGTAGTAGGGAGTCCTAGAGTTTGTGGAATGTCTAGATTAGCATTTACAAAGATGTCAAACTACAATAGGAACAAATTCTCTACCATAGACATACCTAGTAAGTGAATTGTAGTAAAATCTAGCCCATACTATGTCTAAATTGCTGCTAAATGTACATTAAACTCCTAGACTCACTTTTGAATTTGGCCTTCAGTCTCCGTTAGCCCATGGAACCAAATAGGAATCTGTTTTGGAAGCCACTGTGGAGTCAGGGACAATCACAGAATCATAGGACTGGAAGGGACCTCAAGAGATCATCTAGTCCTGTCCCTTGCACTCATGGCAGGACTGAGTAGTATCTAGAACAATAATAAAGTGTTTCTCCAGCTTTCTGAAGCTAAAGACCATTAACGTTAAATGTAGGGCTAGATTCTGATGCTATTCAAGCACTTTGAGGAGAGGAAAGTGATCAGGAACAGTCACATGGATTCACCAAGGGCAAGTCATGCCAGACTAACCTAATTGCCTTCTATGAGGAGATAACTGGCTCTGTGGATCAGGGGAAAGCAGTGGACATGTTATTCCTTGACTTTAGAAAAGCTTTTGATACAGTCTCCCACAGTATTCTTGCCAGCAAATTAAAAAGTATGGGCTGGATGAATGGACTATAAGGTGGATAGAAAGCTGGCTAGATCATCGGGATCAATGGGTAGTGATCAATGGCTCCATGTCTGGTTGCAGCCAGTATCAAGTGGAGTGCCCCAAGGGTTGGTCCTGGGGCTGGTTTTCTTCAATATCTTTATTAATGATCTGGAGGATGGCGTGGACTGCACCCTCAGCAAGTTTGCAGATGACACTAAGCTGGGAGGAGTGGTAGATACCCTGGAGCATAGGGATAGGATACAGAGGGACCCAGAGAAATTAGAAGGTTGGGCCAAAAAGGAATCTGATGAGGTTCAACAAGGACAAGTGCAGAATCCTGCACTTAGGACAGAAGAATCCCATTCACTGTTACAGACTAGGGACTGAGTGGCGAGGCAGCAGTTCTGCAGAAAAGGACCTAGGGGTTACAGTGGACGAGAAGCTAGATATGGGTCAACAGTGTGCCCTTGTTGCCAAGAAAGCTAACAGCATTTTGGACTGTATAAGTAGGGGCATTGCCAGCAGATCAAGGGATGTGATCATTCCCTTGTATTTGGCATTGGTAAGGCCTCATCTGGAGTACTGTGTCCAGTTTTGGGTCCCACACTACAAGGAGGATGTGGAAAAATTGGAAAGAGTCCAGCGGAGGGCAACAAAAATGATTAGGGGGCTGGAGCACATGACTTATGAGGAGAGGCTGAGGGAACTGGGACTGTTTAGTCTGCAGAAGAGAAGAGTAAGGGGGGATTTGATAGCTGCTTTCAACTACCTGAAAGGAGGTTTCAGAGAGGTTGGATCTAGACTGTTCTCAGTGGTACCTGATGACAGAACAAGGAGTAATGGTCTCAAGTTGCAGTAGGGGAGGTTGAGGTTGGATATTAGGAAAAACTTTTTCACTAGGAGGTTGGTGAAGCACTTGGATGGGTTACCTAGGGAGGTGGTGGTATCTCCTTCCTTAGAGATTTTTAAGGTCAGGCTTGACAAAGCCCTGGTTGTGATGATTTAAATGGGGATTGGTCCTTCTTTGAGCAGGGGGTTGGACTAGATGACCTCCTGAGGTCCCTTCAAACCCTGATATTCTATAATTCTATGATACCCAATGTGAGTATGCGTACTTCCACTTTTTCATGTTCTCTGTATGTATAAATATCTCCTGTCTGTGTGTTCCATTCTATGCATCTGAAGAAGTGAGCTGTAGCTCACGAAAGCTTATGCTGAAATAAATTTGTTAGTCTCTAAGGTGCCACAATTACTCTTGTTCTTAATGTGAGTAATTGTACTCACTACTCAATCTGGGGAGTCTCCACTAATGTCAGTGGGGTCCTTGAGTATGATGCTGCTCAGTATCGGTAAGTATCAGACTCTGGACCTAAATAACACTTCAAATTTTGGCAGAAAAAATTCATTCTTCCCAGATCAACTGGGTGTTTACTATAGACACATTTTAGAGATCCAGGAATTTGGAGAGTCCCAGTAAGCCTCTGCAGGCCCTAGTTTGAGTTAGAAATTATTTTTTTGAGCCTCTGCTTTGTTAAAAGCTAGGTGAAAGCTTTATGCGCTCACTCCAAAGACCTTCTCTTGTAAAGTAAATTATGTTAAACTGCAATTAATGTTCTAGGGGCTTCAATCTGTAACGTTGTCCAGCTTTGAGTTAGTGGGCCCAGACTAGTAAATACCTAGAATGAACACTGGATTAGTTCCTAATCCCAAAGCTCCAAATCAAACAAAATACCATTGTATTTGTTCCCAGTCTTCTGTTGTTCTTATTGGGAGACTTGAGTCTTTGACCTGCTTGGCATAATCATTTTCTAATTGGATTAAAGACATTTATGAATGCACAATTCCACATTTAGGTCCACAATATCATGTTTAAAGGGAACCCTTTCCCAACACAATACTTGTTTTCTAAATAAAGGAAGCAGCACTAATGGAAAGCATTAGTGTATTCCCCTAACTGTAGGGGAGGAGAGCTAAATGAGGCAGAGGCAGTAAAAAGAACCTGGAAGCCAACTCTCTGCAAGTTAGATGAGAAGTTAGAACGTAAGAATGGTCATACTGGTTCAGACCAATGGTCCATCTAGCCCACTATCTTGTCTCTGACAGTGGCCGATGCCAGATGCTTCAGAGGGAATGAACAGAACAGGGTAGTTCTGAGTGATCCATCCCCTGTTGTCCAATCTCAGCTTCTGGCAGTTGGTGATTTAAAGATACAAGGTTGTGTCCCTGTCTATCCTGGCTAATAGCCATTAATGGACCTAAACTCCATGAACTTATCTAATTATTTTGTGACCCAGTTATACTTTTGCCATTCACAACATCCTCTGGTAATGAGGTCCACAGAGTGTGCGTTGTGTGGAAAAAGTAGTTTTGTTTGTGTTAAACTGGCTGCCTATTAATTTCATAGGATGACCCCTAGTTCTTGTGTTATATGAGCAGTAAATAACACTTACTTTCTCTATCATATTCCCTCCCCATCCCCCCTTACATTTTTTCTAAAATGAACTGTCCCAGTCTTTTTAATCTCTCTTTACATGGAACTCCTCCATACCCCTAATCACTTTTTTTGCCCTTCTCTGCACCTTTTTCAATTCTAATATATCTTTTCTGAGATGAGGCAACAGAACTGTATGAAGTATTCAAGGTTGGGGCATACAATGGATTTATATAGTGGAATTATGGTATTTTCTGTTTTATCTATCCATTTCCTAATGATTCCTAACTTTCTGTTAGCTTGTTTTGACTGCCTGTTGAAGGTTGAGCAGATGTTTTCATGGAGGATAGGTCCATCAATAGCTATTAGCCAGGATGGGCAGGGATGGTGTCCCTAGCCTCTGTTTGCCAGAAGTTAGGAATGGGTGACAAGGAATGGATCACTTGATGATTCCCTGTTCTGTTAATTCCCTCTGGGGCATCTAGCATTGGCCACTGTTGGACGACAGGATACTGGGCTAGATGGGCCTTTGGTCTGACCTGATATGGCCGTTCTTATGTTCTTAACTATCCACGGTGACTCCAAAATCCTTCCTGAGGGCTAACAGCTAATTTATAACCCATCATTTTGTATGTATAGTAGGGATTATGTTTTCCAATGTGCATTACTTTGCACTTATCAACACTAAATTTCACCAGCCATTTTGTTGCCCAGTCATTCAGTGTAGTGAGATCCCTATGTAAGTCTTGCATTCAGCTTTGGCCTTAACTATCTTGAGTAGTTTTGTCTCACTGAGAAATTGTGCCAACTCACTGTTCTCCCCCTTTCCCAGATCATTTATGAATATGTTGAACAGCTCTGGTCCCAGTACAGATGCTTGGAGGACCCTGCTATTTACCTCTCTCCATTCTGAAAACTGACCGTTTATTCCTGTCCTTTGTTTCCTTTCTTTTAACCAGTTACTGATCTCCCCTTTTAGCCCATGGCAGCTCACTCTGCTTAAGAGACTTTGGTGTGGGACCTTATCAAAGGCTTTCTGAAAGTCCAAGTACACTATGTCCACTGAATCACCCTTGTCCACATGCTTGTTGACACCCTCAGATAATTCCAATAGATTAGTGAGGCATGATTATCATTTACAAAACCATGCTGGCTCTTCCCTAACATACCATCTTTATCTATCTGTCTGATAATTCTGCTGTTTAATCTAGTTTCAGCCAATTTACCTGGTACTGAAGTCAGGCTTACCGACCTGTAATTGCCAGGATCGACTTTGGAGTCTTTTTAAAAAATGTGCACTACATTAGCTACCCTCTAGTCATCTGGTACAGAAGCTGATTTGAATTGTAGCTTACATATGACAGTTACTAGTTCTGCACTTTCATATTTGAGTTCCTTACGAACTCTTGGGTTAATACTATCTGGTCCTGGTGACTTATTACTGTTTAATTGATTAATTCAGGGATAGGCAACCTATGGGACGCGTGCTGAAGGCAGCACACGAGCTGATTTTCAGTGGCACTCATGCTGCCTGGGTCCCAGCCACTGGTCTGGGGGGCTCTGCCTTTTAATTTAATTTTAAATGAAGCTTCTTAAACATTTTAAAAACCTTATTTACTTTAACTAAACTATTGTTGTATGTATCTATTATAGACCTATAGAAAGAGACCTTCTAAACATGTTAAAATGTATGACTGGCACGCAAAACCTCAAATGAGATGAATAAATGAAGACTCGGCACAGCACTTCTGAAAGGTTGCTAACCTCTGGATTAATTTATTCCAAAACCTCTTCAACTGAAGCTTCAATCTGGGACAGTTCCTCAGATTTGTCACCTAAACAAAAAGCAGCTTGGATGTGGGGATCTCATCTTTCCTACATCCTCTGCAGTGAAGACTGATGCAAATAATTCATTTAGCCATAGGCACCAACTTCTGCTGGTGCCAGTGGGTGCTCGACCCCGCTCTGCACCCAGCCCTGCCTTGACTCCACCCCTGCCCTGCCCCTTCCTGCCCTACCCCCATTCTAACCCATTCCCCGAAGTTCCTGCCCCAACTCCACCCCCTCCCTGCCCCATTGGACTCCTTCTCCAAATCCCCACCCCATCTCTTCCCTGCCTTCTCCCCTGAGCATGCCATGTTCCCTCTCCTCCCCGCTCCCTCCTGGCGCTTGTTACACTGTGAAACAGCTGTTTTGTGGCACGCTGGGAGCTAGGGGGAGAAGCTGGGACGCAGTGCGCTCAGGGATGGAGGCGGAGGTGAGGTGTGGCAGGGGGGCAGAGAGGGGAGCTTGGCTGCCAGTGGTGCAGATCACCCACTAATTTTTCCCCAGGGGTGCTCCGGCCCCGGAGTATCCATGGAGTTGGTGCCTATGCATTTAGCTCAGAGATGGGCAAACTTTTTGGCCCGAGGGCCACATCTTGGTATGGAAATTGTATGGTGGGCCATGAATGCTCACAAAATTGGGGTTGGTGTGCAGGAGGGGGTGAGGGCTCTGGCTGGGGGTGTGGGCTCTGGAGTGGGGCCAGAAATGAGGAGTTTAGGGTGAATGAGAGGACTCTGGGCTGGGGCAGGGAGTAGGGGTGTGGATAGGAGGGCTCCAGCTGGAGGTGCGGGCTCTGGGGTGAGGCTGAGAATGAGGGATTTGGGGTGTAGGAAAGTGCTCCAGGCTGGAACTAAGGCATTAGAGGGCAGGAGGGGGATCAGGGCTGTGGAAGGGGGTTGAGGCATGGGGGGAGTGGGGGCTCTGGCTGGGAGTGCAGGCTCGTGGGTGGGGATAGAAATGAGTTCAGGGTGTGGGAGTAGGCTCTGGGTTGGGGCAGGAGGTTGGGATGCAGGAGGAGGTCAGGGGTGCAGGCTCCAGGCAGCACTTACCTGAAGCAGTTCCTAGAAGCAACGGCATGTCCCCCTTCCAGCTCCTACGCAGAGGCATGACCAGCTTGCTCTGTGTGCTGCCTCGTCCACAGGCACCACCCCTGCAGCCAGAGGTGAAAGTAAGCCGGTATGCCTAGGTATGGCATACTGGCAAGAGCCAGTGTGCTGTACCAGGGTGGCCCAGCTTCCCCAGGCAGCAATTTAAAGGGCCTGGGCTTCCAGCAGTGGCTGGAGCCCCAGGCCCTTTAAATTGCCACCAGAGCCCCTCTGCTGGAGCCCTGGGGTAGCAGCAGCGAGGCTCCAGGGGTTGGTTGGAGCTCCCGCTGCCTCTACTGCCCTGGGCCATTTAACTAGCCGTGGGAGCCCCACTGCCCCTACCCAGGGCTCTGGGGGCTATTTAAAGGGCTGAGGCAGTAGAAGCAGGGGAGTCCTGGGCCCTTTAAATAGCCTCCAGAGCCCTGGAGTAGTGGTGGGGCTCCAGGGGTTATTTCAAGGGCCTGGGGCTCCCACTGCCTCTACAACCCGGCATTTTAAATAGCTGCCGGAGCCCCACCGTGGCTGCTACCCCAGGGCTCCAGCGGCTAGTTAAAGGGCCCAGGGCAGTAGAGGCGGGGGAGACTTGGTCCCTTTAAATAGCCCCTGGATCCCTGCTGCTGGAGCCCTGGGGTAGCAGCGGCAGCCAGGGGCTCCGGCAGCAGTTTAAAGGGCCCGGGGTGGTAGCAGCGGCCAAGCCCTGGGCCCTTTAAACTGCTGCCAGAGCCCCTGGCTGCCACTGCTACGCCGGCGGGGGAGGGGGAGGGCACTTGGTACAGGGTGGGCCAGGGCTAGCTCTGACCCCCCCACCCCTTCTGTCTGAGGCCCCACCCCTTCTGGGGGCCAAATCGGCCCCAACCCAGCCCCGTACCAGTAAGTCCCTATGTCTACTTTCCCATTAGCCACAGTTCCTGCGGGGGTGGTGCTTGTGGGGGGGGAAGCACATGGAGCCCCCTGGCTTCCCCTAAATGTAGGAGGCGAATGGGGGGACATGCTGGTTCTTCCGGGAGCCTTGGCACATGTGTGCATTCGGCCTCTGACCCCGCGCCCCGACTGGAGCGTGGGAGGAGGGCAAGCCCCAGGCCCAGCTCCCAGGTAGGAGCTGGTTTAAACCAGCTGGAGGGCTGGATGTGGCCCCTGGGCTGTAGTTTACTCACCCCTGATTTAGCTTCTCTGCAACATCCTTGTTTTCCTTGAGTGCCCCGTTAGCACCTTAATTGTACTGTAGCCCCAGGGCTTGTTTGACAGGCTTCCTGCTTCTGATGTACTTTAAAAAAAATATATTGCTAGTTTTTGGGTCTTTAACTAGTTGCTCTTCAGATTGTTTTTTGGCCTGCCTAATTATACTCCTGAGTTGCCAGCATTTCACCCTCTTGACTGTTCCTTTTAATTTCCATTTAAAGAGTTTCCTCACTTTTGTGTAGTTCCCCTTTTGAAGTTAAATGCTACTGTGGTGAATTTCTCTGGCATTTCCCCACTACAACGATGTTAAATTTAATTTCAGTATGGTAGTTTTCTGAGGAATTCAGCTGTATTCACCTCTTGGACCAGATTCTAGTTTGCTCGGTCTGTTACTATTTTTCTTTAATTATTATCTTGATTCCCTGCTACTTGCTGCCAGGACTGTCCTTTTCAGGCACTAGGTCTCTAATTACATTTGGTTTATAAAATAACATGATGGGGACAGCAGAAGCCAATGGAGCTCATTCCCTAAATTGGGTGGGGTGGGCCCGAGGGGTGCACGTAACTTAGCTAGAGCACACCAGTGAGGCATGACTTGACAGTAAGGTGAAATGGATGTCATGCTTTAGCTCTGTTGCAATCTGGAAATGATACACTGTGTAATAACTAGGTGTAATTAACAGAGAATGCTCACATTCTAGAGATGCAGTCCCGTGAGAACAGGCTTGCGTGTACTCATTTAAAGTCAGTAGACAGTGTCTTAAACCAAGTTTGTCCTGAGTTGCAGGCAGCATGGGCGACGGGTGAACCCCCCCTTCAGGGAGGCTAGCTCACTGGCCCCACCCTTTTTGCCCAAGGCACTGCCCCCCGCACACCGGAGCCCCAAGACCCCTCCACCTATGACCAGAGAAGACCAAAGGACCCTCATCCAGGCTGGAGGAGCCCTGGTATTCCCCTCCCGCAAGCGCTGGCTCAACCCCAGCTCCTGGCCAAGCCCCTGGCCCCCTAACTGCCAGGCCAGTCCCAGTGCTTGGCTGAGCCACTGGCCCCCATGGGCCTACCCACCCCAGTGCTACCCTGGCTGCTGGCAGGCTCGAGCTCCAGGCTACTGGAGCTGAGTCCCAGCCGGCTTCAGGGTAGAGGGTGGAGGCCTCCTGGCAAGAACTTGGTCGGGGCCACGGCCTAGCCTTTAATACCCACCGCCCATGGCAAGCAGCAAGTTTACTTGAACTAACATGCTTTCAGAGGAAAGTGACTCAATGGCGTCAGTGCATGTGTGGCTACTGAGCTGTATCAGAGTATAGCAATATTGTATAGGCATCTACTGGTGTAGGCAGAAAACAGATGGACTTGGCTGCCTTTTGCTGAAGTTCTGAGTAACATATAGCTGGACAGAGCACCAGACAATACCAAAACAGTCCAGATGAGACTGAATACAAACACTATTGCTGCAGTGCCTAGAGCCTCCAGTAAAGATAAAGGCATCATGGTGTTCTGCAGACCCAGGGTAGGTTTTGGTCCCTGCCCTGAAGAGCTTACTGTTTTTATTAACTACACTAATAGGTAAGTGCCCATCCAGTGCTCTGGGTATCCTTTTAGTAACTATTTTAAGAGTAGATGTAACAAATTACTATGACAATTGAGGGAAGGTGGAAGGAAGACTAGGGTAACTGTAATACATTAACAGGTGCAGTTTTGTATGATAACATCATGCACAGGTGGCTTTGCAGAAGCATTGTGGCTTTTTTCAGAGCGATAAATAATCATAGAATCATAGGACTGGAAGGTACCTCAAAAGGTCATCTAGTCTAGCCCCCTGCATTCATGGCAGGACTAAGCATTATCTAGACCATCCCTGACAGGTGTTTGTCTAACTTATTCTTAAATATCTCCAGTGAGGGAGATTCCACAACCTCCCTAGGCAATTTGTCCCAGTGCTTAACCACTCTCACAGTTAGGAAGTTTTTTTCTAATGTCCAACCTAAACTTCCCTTGCTGCAATTTAAGCCCATTGCTTCTTGTCCTATCCTTAGTGGCTAAGAAGAAAATTTTTCTCCTTCCTTGTAACAACCTTTTATGTACTTGAAAACTGTTATAATGTCCCCTCTCAGTCTTCTCTTTTCCAGACTAAACAAACCCAATTTTTTCAATTTTCCCTCATTGGTTACGTTTTCTAGACCTGTAATCGTTTTTGTTGCTCTTCTCTGGACTTTCTCCAATTTGTCCACCTCTTTCCTGACATGTGGCACCCAGAACTGGACACCACACTCCAGTTGACGCCTAATCAGCACAGAATAGAGCGGAAGAATTACTTCTCGTGTCTTGCTTACAACACTCCTGCTAATACATCCCAGAATGATGTTCGCTTTTTTTGCAACAATGTTACACTGTTGACTCATATTTAGCTTGTGATCCACTATGACCCCCCAGACCCCTTTCGGCAGTACTCCTTCCTAGGCAGTCATTTCCCATTTTGTTTGCGTACAACTGATTGTTTCTTCCTAAGTGGAGTACTTTGCATTTGTCCTTATTGAGTAATCACTGACTGCCCCTCAATTTAGCCACAATTAGTATCTGTATTACAGTAGCACCCAGAGTTCCCTATCAGGATTTTAACAGAAGTAATGTATATTATGGTAGCACCAAAGGTTGCAGTTGAGCCTGGGGTCCCAATGTTCTGTGTGCTGCACAGAAACATCAGAGCACACAGTCTCTGCCCTGAGGAGTTCGCAGTGTAACTAGACGAGACAGACAAACCATTATAGACAGATGATAGATACACAAAATGTCAAAGAGCCATGTCTGGTTTTGTTTTACTTTAATTTCACTTCTGATTTTCCTCCAACTATCTTACCCAACCCTCACACCCTGTCCCAGTGTCATTTTAATGTGCTCCTTTCCCATTCTGCCCACTCCAGACAGTTGTATTTTGTTGTTTACCCTCCCTGTTATATATTGGTATTGTGTGTTCTCTCTTCCCTGCATCTCTCTATCATGTCAGTTGCACCCCAATACCTCTCTCCTTTGTGCTGTGACAGTGCTGCTGATGGCAGAGACTCTGAAGGTGTCCCTAATCCACTGCTCCTGTCTCATGCGGGTATTGTAGTTTTGAGAATGCTTGGTGGAGATTTTGTAGGCGCACGAGGAAATTAGGAAACAGATCAACAGAGCCAGACGTGTACCCAGAAGCCTCCTACTGCAAGACAAACCCAAGAAAGAAACCAACAGGACTCCACTGGCCATCATATACAGCCCCCAGCTAAAACCCCTCCAACGCATCATCAGGGATCTACAACCCATCCTGGACAATGATCCCACACTTTCACAGGCCTTGGGTGGCAGGCCAATCCTTGCCCACAGACAACCTGCCAAGCTGAAACGTATTCTCACCAGCAACTGCACACCGTACCATAGTAACTCTAGCTCAGGAACCAATCCATGCAACAAACCTCGATGCCAACTCTGCCCACATATCTACACCAGCGACACCATCACAGGACCTAACCAGATCAGTCATACCATCACCGGTTCATTCACCTGCACGTCCACCAATGTAATATATGCCATCATATGCCAGCAATGCCCCTCTGCTATGTACATCGGCCAAACTGGACAGTCTCTACGGAAAAGAATAAATGGACACAAATCAGATATCAGGAATGGCAATATACAAAAACCTGTAGGCGAGCACGTCAACCTCCCTGGCCACACTATAGCAGACCTTAAGGTGGCCATCCTGCAGCAAAAAAACTTCAGGACCAGACTTCAAAGAGAAACTGCTGAGCTTCAGTTCATCTGCAAATTTGACACCATCAGCTCAGGACTAAACAAAGACTGTGAATGGCTTGCCAATTACAGAACCAGTTTCTCCTCCCTTGGTTTTCACACCTCAACTGCTAGAACAGGGCCTCATCCTCCCTGATTGAACTAACCTCGTCATCTCTAGCTTGCTTGCTAGCATATATATACCTGCCCCTGGAAATTTCCACTACTTGCGTCTAATGAAGTGGGTATTCACCCACGAAAGCTCACGCTCCAAAACGTCTGTTAGTCTATAAGGTGCCACAGGATTCTCTGCTGCTTTTACCTGACCCTGAGACACTCAGGTTGTTTACTGACCCGACTTGAACCAGATCCCTGTAGCTGGGGTCCGTTGGGTTGCAAGGCTCTACCGGTGATCCCTGGCAGATTAGCTGTGGGGGCACTGTTAGCTGGCACAGTTTAGAGCAGTGCTTCAGCTGACCTGGTTCTCTACAGAGCAAATGAAAAAGCAAATTCCCTGCCCAGTGGGCTTGCCATCAAACTTCAGATGTGATGCACAGAGTAGGATTACCCAACTGTCAGCAGGAGATGGGGAGACGGATAAGGATTACAGCAGTAAACTACATGAGGACTCAGTTATGGCATATGCACATCTCAGGGGTTCCAAGCCACTTTGCCTTCTTCTGTCAAATCCCCTGTTAAGATTCACTTCTTCCATGAAATCCATAAGAAGTAATTCAGAGGATGATTAAGTTTTTTACATATAATAACTTTGTAGACAGGGTCTGAATGAGCTCTCCCCTGACATCAGTGATGAGCTGGGGGAAAAGAACTGGACTTAAGAACTAGACCATATTTGCACACAAACACCTACACTACCTATTCAGCAGACAGCTGCATTGCTAATGTGATGGATTTTGGCCAGTGGTGAGTTACAAATCACATTAGTATTGAATGGAGGGGTAATGAAATGTTGTTATCCTTATTGTACTAGTAAAGGGCAGCAGAAATGGGCTTAGCCTGTCCTGATAAAGGGGTTCACCCTCACTTACTAAGCAGGGAAGGGAGACCAAATCCCAGTGGAAAAAGGGACAAGTGTTTATACCTGGTGGTGTGTGCTCTGCCTAAGAGTCCTAGACACTATTTAACTCTCCCCCTCTCCACTGTTTAAAGGCAGAGCTGATTAGAATCAATTGAGTCATTTGTTTTCTCAGGTCATCACTAGACCTGAAACTGCTGATAACCAGGTCTAAGGGTACGTCCAGACTACCCACTGTATCGGCGGGTAGCGATCAATTTATCGGGGATTGATATATCGTGTCTTGTGAGATGCGATATATCGATCCCCAAATGCACTCACCGTCGACTCCGGAACTCCACCAGAGTAAGCAGCAGTAGCGGAGTCGACAGGGAGCCGCGGCCATCGATCCCGCGCTGTGAGGATAGGAGGTAAATTGGAATAAGGTACATCGACTTCAGCTACGGAATTCCCGTAGCTGAAGTTGCGTATCTTGCATCGACACCCCCCCTCCAGTGTAGACCAGGCCCAAGTGCTAAGCCTAGTGTGGGGCAGTGTTTCAGTGGAACCTCACAGCAGTCTCTTTCACTAATTGCTGAAATCACTGAAAACTGGGTTAAGGGGTAGGACCTAAAGTGGTGGCAGTAGAGAGGCAGGTGGTGGCAGAGAAAGTGACGGTACTGTGGCCAATGGCCATGGAGTGAACAATGGTGCAGCAGCAATGCAGAGTGAAAGGCTGCAACACCTTCCCCCGAGTCCCTCCAGGGTGGGAGGTGAACTCCCATGAACACACCTCTGAATTCTGGGTCTTCGCTGACCAAGGACAGCAACTGGGAGTGGGGTGCAGTAAAGGGGGAGGGCAGTGGCATGTTAAAGGAACATTTGTTTGTAAGGCTCATGCCCCAAGATGAAAAATGAAGGCAAAGGCCACTGCATGGGTGTTTGCCTTATGACTGCATGTTTTTGAATGTGGTTGTGGTGTTTTCCCAAACTAATACTTGGTTCCCTTTCCCTTTTAATAAAACTTCGTTTGTTATACACAGACGCAATGCTTGCGAGAGGGGAAGCATTGCCTCTTAGAGGCGCCAAGGCTGGTGTGAACTTTTCCCAGATGACTGGGCTGGCTCTGTGTAGTAGTGTTAAGAGGAGCCCCTAAATATTGAACCCAGACCTTGCTGCAGCCAACTTCATCTGGCCACTAGGCCCTCTCCTTTCAAATCCCTCCTTTAAGATTCACTTCCATGAAACCCATAAAAAGTGATTCAGAGGATGATTAACTTATTTACATATAATACCTTCTAATTAATCATAATTGTCTATGCTAAACTGCATGTATCTGTTACAGCCTTTAAAATCCTAAGTCTGTAAGATCCCTTGTTTCACACTCACCACAAAGGGAAGGAGGCACTCGTGCTGGTTCTGTACCACATATAAGCTCAGCAATGGGATGCGACAGGGACCTGCCAAACTGCATGCTAGACAGAAGAAGTTTTCCAGGGCTTCACAAAGTTTAGAACATGTGTTGGCCCAAAAGGGTGGCTTGACATCCACAATGAGGATTTGTGGAAGCTGCCATGAGTGTGCAGTGGCATAAGCTTTGCCAGCAGTGTACCCTCTCCTTGTTTCTGAAAGTGTTTTTCTGGAATTCATGGCATCCGAACAGGAAACAGCACACCAGCTGTCCAATCATCCATCTGCCTCTGAGAAGGAAAAACAGAAAACAGGAATGAGTGAGACTGTTATCCTGAGATACGGTGCTAAATCCAGCCTGAACTCAGCCTAGGGTATGGCAGGGCAATAATATCAGTGCATCTAGAGAGAGATGAAAATCAAATGATTTAGCCTCGAAAATGCAGCTAATTCTTCTGGGGAACTACAGCCTGATGCCCAGTTCCTTAGTGGGAGGGGGTAGCCTGGGGAGTAAGATGTAGCAACGAGACCTGAGTTTAAAATATGATACAGCAACAACAAAAAGACATTGCAAGTTGGGACTGCATATGTCTAAGCCTTCCATTGTGGACAGGGAGGAAGAAGTCTTGTACTTCAGAGCTTGAGCCAATCCTTTAGAGCTCAAGATGAGACCTAATAGTTATGTAAAGGGCAGCTTATTCCACATCAGCCTTCAGCAGAGTTTCAGGCCAGTCTCTGAAGCATCTGGCTCTGGTCAGTCAGAGACAGGATACAGGACAAGATGGACTGCTGAGCTGATCCTGTATGGCAATTCCTATGTTCCCCTGGGCCCTTCTCTGTACAGCCCTGGTGCAACCGCAACTGGAATAACATTTGGTTCTGGGCACCACGTTACCAGATATTGACAAACTGGATCAGCTCAACAGTCCATCTAGTCCTGTACCCTCATCTGTAAAATAAGAACAATGCTACTTACCTCCTTTGTAGAGCACTTTGAGATCTATGGATGTAAAATGCTATGTATGAGCCAGGTATTATTATTAAGAAAACTGTAGCATTGCTAAGTGGTAACTAAGGGGAGGGGAGGGGTAGGAGACCAGTGTACAGTACAGGAATTGAGAATGAAAGTAATCAATAACCAATTTAGAGTCATTCAAGGGGGTACAACAGGAGTAAAGGGTTGAATTGAAGAAAAGGAAATTTTAGGCTCAGTATTTTTCTATATTGAAAGAGGGGAACAACTTTGGTAACATGAGGAATTGTCTCCCAAAGAAAGGGGTTGAGGCATTTAAAGATAGATTGGACAAAGTCTTGAAAAGTGTATAGTAAAAAACAGTTCTGCTCTGGTCCATGGAAGATGGAATAGATAACCCAAAAGGGCTTCCATCTCTGATGCCTACATTCCTAGACTCCAGTTTTTCACATGTATCTTCCAGACCACTTATGATGTTATCCTTTAACTTACTGCAACTTGCATGGTGTTTCAAGTTAGAGAGACAGTGGGTTTTTTGCATGATAGCTTGAACAACAGACACTTGAAGGAGAAAAATGGGAATATAAACCCACTTAAAATATGTTTTACTCACTAAATTTGTGTTAATTTATAACATCCTTAATTGTAGTAGCTGATGCCCCTATTACAGGTCTTGTATTCAAAGGGCCAAATCTTGAAAACCTCACTCTCACAAGACACCTAATGACACGAGTAGGTATTTTGCCTCTGTAAAGGTCAGTTTTTGACCTCACAGGGAGACCTTTGTGTACATGGGGAGACCCACACTACAAAGTGGGGCTCATCCAGTTCTGTGACACTGTTCTCCTTTTCCCAGGGACCATGCAAAGGTATTTCTGAGGCTGTAAGGGTCAGTGTGAGTGGGGAGTAGTGAAATGGCAGGTGGAATAAGAGGGAGTGGAGGGCTGGGGGCAGGAAGTGTGTGCCATAAGTTAACACAGCTACAGGCCCAGAGTAAACACTCCAGGGCTTGGCTTAAAAGCAGAAAATTCATTTAGGATCCTGCGCAGTTCTTAAATTATTCCTGCTCAGTTCCTCCCCTGCCCCCATTTCCTCTCCACACACAAATCTTAGGCATAAGGGCTAGCACCTTCCTGTTAAAAACAAAAACCTTTTCCTTCCTTCATCAGGAACACAAAGGTGCTGTCTAAAATCTCCTTTTACCTCACTAAATGTAAGTGTTTTTGCTCAAACCAAGCAATGCAACTTCTAGGATATTGAAGTTGTTTAAGATATTTTGCTAATAGCAACAATAGAAAAGTATTCAGATGTCCTTGTGCTCAGACAAGTGATTGTATAATATACCATTCAACTGTACATATCTATTCCCTATGAGCCAGAATCTGATCCGTTACAGTTGTGTAAATGCACATTAGTTCCAGTGAAATAACTAAGTTATGATGGATTTACTGAGGTGTGATGTTGGTCAGAATCTGTCCCTGTTTGCATTCTGTAATAGTTCTTAGTTTTCTGATCAATTCTGCTGAGTCATGTACTTTTTAAAGATTCCTTAAGGAGATATGCTAGTAACTTACAGGCACCAATGGAACTAACCAGATTTCCTTCAGTTATGAACTGACCAGTCAACCATACAGCTCATTTGGAAACAGGCAGCAGCAGAGACCAAAAAAAAAAGCAAATATAGTACAGTACTGTATTAAACGTAAACTAATAAAAAAAAAAAAAAAAAGGAAAAGCAGCATTAATCTTCTGCATAGTAAAGTTTCAAAGCTGTATTAAATTAATTAAGTTAATATTCAGTTATAAACTTTTGAAAGAACAACTGTAACATTTTGTTCAGAGTTACAAACTGTTTCAGAGTTACAAACAACCTCCATTCCCACAATGTTCCTAACACTGAGGTTTTACTGTAATGTCAACAAAACTGCTATATTCAGATTCTGGGATCTTTGTCAGTGTTAACAAGGCAGAAAGAGAACAACTTGACTTTCAGTTGCCAGACTATGATTTCAGGGCTGGTGGCAGGTACAAATATCTTGCTTTGACTTACAACCTGATCTTATTTCATATGAAAATACAGAATACCCAGGTTGCTCTCCCAAAGGCTTTCCTAGATCTTTGATTGAAATGACTTCCCCACCTATTCTGAGGACCATCTTTGGTTGTCATTCTTTTGTTTTGGGAAGAGGCTCCTCTACACCCCCTCCTCCCAATTCTCTCCTTTACCAGGAGGCAAAACCTAGCTGATGCAGTCAAAAATCCAAAAAAGGAATTTTATCTTGTGCTGGTTTCAGAGAGAAACTGAGGTGAATGAAGTGTTGAAAGGTACATAGATTTCATGAATTTGAATGAGACTGTCTTTCTTGATGCTTTCTGTATTATGCTTATTTTAAGTGTCTTCAAGAAAATAGATCACTCACTAGCTGTATGCTCTTGTGTCAACTGCAGGAATTAAACTTGTTTCTTAATCCTGGTGTAATCTTAAACAACCTGCACTTTACATTATCCATATGTCTCAAACACTTTGTTGTGTGTATTATTTAATGCACAAAGCAGGGTACCTCCCCCTTTCATATGTTTATCTTAAATACCATTAGCTGTGAAAATGTTAGTATTACTAAATACTATATAGCCCTCTAATTAGATAATGCAGTATAATTAGATCCTCGCTAAGCAGCAGGTGATCTGTTAGAAGCTGACATAAGTGATTACAGAAGAGCTCAATATTTATGAGAGCCAACTGTCAGTTCAAATAGCCAATGTGATGCATGTTTATTGCTTGACATAATGGGACAGTTAACTGTCAGAACTAGCTGCTAATGGTAGCATGGGTTTTGCCCAAAGTAACCAGAGAGCATATTGTCAGAGCTAGGAATAACATCTTAACAGAGCACATGGGCAGTGATTTCTGGTAACATTCTGAACAACTATCAGAGGGGTAGCCGTGTTAGTCTGGATCTGTAAAAGCAGCAAAGAATTGTGTGGCACCTTATAGACTAACCGCATCTGCTCTAACCCCTCAGACAGAGGCCAGCACCTACAAAATCTCCATCAAGCATTCTCAAAACTACAATACCCACACGAGGAAATAAGGAAACAGATCAACAGCGCCAGACATGTACCCAGAAGCCTCCTACTGCAGGACAAACCCAAGAAAGAAACCAGCAGGACTCCACTGGCCATCACATACAGTCTTATAGACTCGTAGGTCAGAATGGACCAATATGATCATCTAGTCTGACCTCCTGCACAAAGCAGGCCACAGAACCCTACCCATCCACTTTTATAACAACCCCTAACCCATGACTGAGTTATTGAAGTCCTCAAAATTGTGGTTTGAAGACCTCAAGCTGCAGAGAATCCACCAGCAAGTGACCCATGCCCCACACTGCAGAGGAAGGCGAAAAACCTCCAGGGCCCCTGCCAATCCACCCTGGAGGAAAATTCCTTCCCAACCCCAAATATGGCGATCAGCTAAACCCTGAGCATGTGGGCAAGACTCACCAGCCAGCACCCAGGAAAGAATTCTCTGCAGTAACTCAGATCCCATCCCATCCAACATCCCCTCACAGACCATTAAGCAGACTTATCTGCTGATAATCCAAGATCAGTTGCCTAAATTAAACTATCCCATCATATCATCCCCTCCATATACTTATCAAGCTTAGTCTTAAAGCCAGATAAGTCTTTTGCCCCCACTACTTCCCTCGGAAGGCTGTTCCAGAACTTCACTCCCCTAATGGTTAGAAACCTTCGTCTAATTTCAAGTCTAAACTTCCTAATATCCAGTTTGTACCCATTTGTCCTTGTGCCTACATTAGTACTAAGCTTAAATAATTCCTCTCCCTCCCTAATGTTAATCTCCCTGATATATTTATATAGAGCAAGCATATCCCCCCAGAGCCTTCTTTTGGCTAGGCTAAACAAGCCAAGCTCTTTGAGTCTCCTTTCATAAGGCAGGTTTTCCATTCCTCGGATCATCCTAGTAGCCTGTCTCTGAACCTGTTCCAGTTTGAATTTATCCTTCTTAAACATGGGACACCAGAACTGCACACAATATTCCAGGTGGGGTCTCACCAGCGCCTTATATAACGGTACTAACACCTCCTTATCCTTGCTGGAAAAACCTCGCCTGATGCATCCTAAAAACCGCATTTGCTTTTTTAACGGCCATGTCGCATTGGCGGCTCATAGACATCCTGCTATCAACCAATACCCCAAGGTCCTTCTCCTCCTCTGTTGCTTCCAACTGATGCGTCCCCAATGTATATCTAAAATTCTTATTATTAATCCCTAAGTGCATGACCTTGCACTTTTCACTATTATATTTCATCCTATTACTATTACTCCAGTTTACAAGGTGGTCCAGATCTTCCTGTATAGTATCCCGGTCCTTCTCTGTGTTAGCAATACCCCCCAGCTTTGTGTCATCCTCAAACATTATTAGCACATTCCTGCTCTTTGTGCCAAGGTCAGTAATAAAAAGGTTAAATAAGATTGGTCCCAAAACCGATCCTTGAGGGACTCCACTAGTAACCTCCTTCCAGCCTGACAGTTCACCCCTCAGTACGACCCGCTGGAGTCTCCCCTTTAACCAGTTCCTTATCCACCTTACAACTTTCATATTCATCCCCATTTTTTCCAATTTAACTAACAGTTCCCCATGTGGAACCGTGTCAAATGCCTTACTGAAATCGAGGTAAATTAGATCTACCGCATTTCCTTTGTCTAAGTAATCTGTCACCTTCTCAAAGAAGGAGATCAGGTTGGTTTGGCACGATCTACCTTTAGTAAATCCATGTTGCAATTCGTCCCAATTACCATTGACCTCAATGTCCTTAACTACTTTCTCCTTTAAAATTTTTTCCAAGACCTTACATACTACAGACGTCAAGCTAACAGGCCTATAGTTACCTGGATCACTTTTTTTCCCCCTTTCTTAAAAATAGGAACTACGTTAGCAATTCTCCAGTCGTACGGTACAACCCCTGAGTTTACCGATTGATTAAAAATTCTCGCTAACGGGCTCGCAATTTCATGCGCCAGTTCCTTTAATATTCTTGGATGGAGATTGTCCGGGCCCTCCAATTTTGTCCCATTAAGCTGTTCAAGTTTGGCCTCTACCTCAGATGAGGTAATATCCACCTCCATATCCTCATTCCCGTTTATCATCCCTCCATCATCCCTAAACTCCTCACTAGTCTTATTAAAGACTGAGGCAAAGTACTTATTTAGATATTGGGCCATGCCTAGGTTATCCTTAACCTCCATTCCATCCTCAGTGTATAGCGGTCCCACTTCTTCTTTCTTTGTTTTCTTCTTATTTATGTGGCTGTAGAACCTTTTACTATTGGTTTTAATTCCCTTTACAAGGTCCAGTTCTACATGGCTTTTAGCCTTCCTCACTTTATCCCTACATGTTCTGACCTCACTAAGGTAGCTTCCCTTGCTAATCCCGCCTTTCTTCCACTCCCTGTAAGCTTTCTGCTTTTTCCTAATCACCTCTCTGAGATGCTTGCTCATCCAGCTTGGCCTACAACTCCTGCCCATGGTTTTTTCCCCCTTTCTTGGGATGCAGGCTTCCGACAGTTTCTGCAGCTTCAACATAAAGTAATTCCAGGCCTCCTCTGCATTTAAATCCACAAGTTCCTCCGTCCAATCCACTTCCCTAACTAATTTTCTTAACTCTTTAAAATTAGCCCTTGAGAAGTCAAAAACCCTAATCCCAGATCTGCGTTTGTTTATCCTTCCATCTAGTTTGAACTGAATCAGCTCATGATCACTCGAACCAAGGTTGTCCCCTACCACCATTTCTTCTACGAGGTCCTCACTGCTCACCAAAACCAAATCTAAAATGGCATCCCTTCTTGTCGGTACTTCAACTACTTGGTGAAGAAATCCATCCGCTATCACATCCAGAAAAATCTGACCCCTATTATTCTTGCAAGCACTTGTCCTCCAGTCTATATCTGGGAAGTTGAAGTCTCCCATGATCACACATTTCCCCTTAGTGTTTACTTCATTAATGACATTAAAGAGGTCTCTATCCATATCCAAATCAGATCCCGGCGGTCTGTAGCACACCCCAAGCACTATCTCAGGGAAGGCTCTAGTAGCTTTTTTACCCAGTGTGATTTTTGCCCAGACAGACTGTCTTATCCATTCCATTACTTTTTATTTCATTACAGTTAACCTCATCATTGATGTACAATACTACTCCACCACCTTTGCCTTTCTTCCTGTCTTTTCTAAACAGCACATAGCCCTCAATACCTGTACTCCAGTCATGAGTACTATTCCACCAGGTTTCTGTTATCCCTATAATATCTGGTTTCACTTCCTGCACCAGTAGCTCCAGTTCCTCCATCTTGTTACCTAGGCTCCTCGCATTAGTGTACAGACATTTTAATTTTTGGCGTCAGTGACATTCTTTACCCCATTGTGCACAGACATTCTACCACCAGCATCACCTGTTAGTCTAGTTTCTACACCGCTTTTCTTCCTTGGGTCAATTCTTCGGTCCACAAGCGTATCCCCTCTCACTTTGTTTACTTCCCTCTCCAGGTTAAATTCTGGCGTGGAGATCTCCTGGACATCTCCCAACCATCTCCCCCAACTTCCTAGTTTAAAGCTCTCTTAATGAGGTCGATGAGCCTCCATCCTAGAAGTCTATTTCTCTCCTTACTTAGGTGAAGTCCATCCCAAGAGAACAGTTGTCTATCCGTAAATGCTTCCCAATGACCGTACATCCCAAAGCCCTCCTTATAGCACCACTGCCTGAGCCATCTGTTAATTGTCCCCAGCTAAGACCCCTCCAATGCATCATCAGGGATCTACAACCCATCCTGGACAATGATCCCACACTTTCACAGGCCTTGGGTGGCAGGCCAGTCCTCGCCCACAGACAACCTGAAACATATTCTCACCAGTAACTGCACCATAGTAACTCTAGCTCAGGAACCAATCCATGCAACAAACCTCGATGCCAACTCTACCCACATATCTACACCAGCGACACCATCACAGGACCTAACCAGATCAGCCACACCATCACGGTTCATTCACCTGCACATCCACCAATGTAATATACGCCATCATATGCCAGCAATGCCCCTCTGCTATGTACATCGGCCAAACTGGACAGTCTCTACGGAAAAGGATAAATGGACACAAATCAGATATCAGGAATGGCAATATACAAAAACCTGTAGGAGAGCACTTCAACCTCCCTGGCCACACTATAGCAGACCTTAAGGTGGCCATCCTGCAGCAAAAAAACTTCAGGACCAGACTTCAAAGAGAAACTGCTGAGCTTCAATTCATCTGCAAATTTGACACGATCACCTCAGGACTGAACAAAAACTGTGAATGGCTTGCCAGCTACAGAACCAGTTTCTCCTCCCTTGGTTTTCACACCTCAACTGCTAGAACAGGGCCTCATCCTCCCTGATTGAACTAACCTCATTATCTCTAGCTTGCTTGCTAGCATATATATACCTGCCCCTGGAAATTTCCACTACCTGCATCTGACGAAGTGGGTATTCACCCATGAAAGCTCATGCTCCAAAACGTCTGTTAGGCTATAAGGTGCCACAGGATTCTCTGCTACTTTTACAGATCCAGACTAACATGGCTACCCCTCTGATACTTGACACTTATAAACAATAGAATATCAATTGAAATTAAATATTTTGGATGTTTTTCTACATTTTCAATATTGATTTCAATGACAACATGGAACACAAAGTGCGCACTTTATATTATTATTTTTATTACAAATATGTGCACTGTAAAAATGATAAACAAAAGAAATAGTAAAAACGACGAGGAGTCTTTGTGGCACCTTAGAGACTAACATGCTTCAACCACCATCGACCTTCATGCTTCGACCACCATTCCACAGGACATGCTTTGCTTCCATGCTGATGATGCTTGTTAAAAAAATAATGTGTCAATTAAATTTGTGACTGTAGTCCTTGGGGGAGAACTGTATGTCTCCTGCTCTGTTCTACCTGCATTCTGCATATATTTCATGTTATAGCAGTCTCTGATGACAACCCAGTGCATGTTCCTTTTAAGGACACTTTCACAGCAGATTTGACAAAACGCAAAAAAGACACCAATGTGAGATTTCTAAAAATAGCTACAGCACTTGACCCAAGGTTTAAGAATCTGAAGAGCCTTCCAAAATCTGAGAGGGACAAGGTGTGGAGATGCTTTCAGAAGTCTTAAAGGAGCAACGCTGTGGTGTGGAAACTACAGAACCCAAACCACCAAAAAATAACCCACCTTCTGAGTGGAATCTGACTTAGATGATGAAAATAAACATGTGTCAGTCCGCACTGCTTTGGAAAGTTATCAAGCAGAACCCATCATCAGCATGGAAACATGTCCTCTGGAATGATGGTTGAAGCATGAAGGGACATATGGATCTTTAGGCCATCTGGCATGTAAATATCTTGCAATGCCAGCTACAGTAGTGCCATGCAAACGCCTGTTCTCACTTTAAGGTGACTTTGTAAACAAGAAGCAGGCAGCATTATCTCCTGCAAATTGTAACCAACCTTGTTTGTCTGAGTGATTGACTGACCAAAAAGTAGGACTGAGTGGACTAGTAGGCTCTAAAGTTTTACATTGTTTTATTTTTGAATGCAAGTTTTTTGTACATAATTCTACATTTGTAAGTTCAACTTTCATGATAAAGTGATTGTATTACAGTACTTGTATGAGGTTAATTGAAAAATACAATTTATTTGTTTTTTACAGTGCAAATATTTGTAATAAAAATAAATATAAAGTGAGCATTGTACACTTTGTATTCTGTGTTGTAATTGAAATTAATATATTTGAAAATGTAGTAAACATCCAAAAATATTTAAAATAAATTGTATTCTATTGTTTAATAGCATGATTAATCAGGATTAATTTCTTTAATTGCTTGACAGCCCTAATATAGATATAATATAAAATAAGCTAAAATGCATGTATGCTAATTAACATCTTGCCCTGTTGCAACTGCTCCGTCATCAGTGCTCCCCATTTTATCATTCTTTGCCGTGTTCTGTTTCATTTGGATTGTAAGTTTGCAGGGCAGGGACTTGGCTTTTCACTTGTCTGTAAAGCTCTGAGCACACCCTTCCAGGTAAGCACTGCCCGGAGCCTGCTCTAATTAAAAGCTGTTTCCATCCAGTGGATGTTTTTTATCCCCTTTATCATATGAGTTTGGTGGGTCTCAGGTCCAGCTTCCAGAGCAGAAGCCACCCCGTGTTGCACTGTGTTGGGTCCTCCTGCAGCAGGAACCAAAATAAATTTATTCACTGTAAATTTGCAAATGTTGACAAGACAGTAATGGTTACACCTACTTTGGGAGCAGGCAGGGGAACACAACTCAGCAGACAGATGAAAAATTATGCCTTAATTTTTGGGAAAAAAAACGAACCCTCATGATTTTTGGGGGGTTGACGTTTAAAAAAACTTTTGGGAGTCGCAATACTGTGAGTTTTATAAAACTCTGAATTGATTAGAATCTACTGGATCAAAATCCCTTCTGCTCATGGAAATGGAGAGAACCATCCATATGTATAAAATATACAGAGCAAGTTAATCACTACAATATTAATTGACCTGTACTGCACCTAAAGGCTTAAATGCACCTCAGTGTAC
This sequence comes from Aldabrachelys gigantea, assembly GCA_026122505.1. Taxonomy (NCBI): domain Eukaryota; kingdom Metazoa; phylum Chordata; order Testudines; family Testudinidae; genus Aldabrachelys; species Aldabrachelys gigantea. Next base: position 148,362,917 of record CM047483.1, read on the forward strand.
TGAGCATCTGCGGTGGCCTGAGAATCTTAATGTCCTGATTGCCTTACTGCCTGGTGTTTCCATTTTCAGCCTTAAATATCACATTAATACATGGGTTTGCATTTGCTATTTTGTTTTTTAAAAAAAGGAGAAAAGCTTCAGAAAGCAGTACTGCATCAGTGGGGACTGTCTGGGTATTACAGGTCTGCCCAGAGGATTCAGGGGGCCTAGGGCAAAGCAATTTTGGGAGCCCCTTCCATAAAAAAAATTGCAATACTATACAATACTATATTCTCATGGGAGCCCCTGCGGGGCCCAGTGCAAATTGCCCCATTTGCTCCTCCACCACAGGCGGCCCTTGGAAAAATAAACTTTCTGCATCTCAGCACAAACCCAGTTTTGAGAAAACTTCTTTACAAGGTATCACTGGTTCTCAGAATCAGCTAATGCTAAAAGGCACTAAATCTCATTAAAAGGTTTGGACAATTATTTTCCGTCAAAACTTTTTCTGGATTGAAAACTAGGGGTTTTTAAAAAGCAGGAAAAAAATCACGGACAATGTCTGTTTTCCTTCAAAATTTGTTGTGATTTTTTTAATTGAAAAGCTGAAATTAGTCTGCCAAAACCTGAATATGGTTTGGGGTTTCAGAAGTGTGTGGCCAAATATTTGCTGCTTGCTGTGTTTGATTGTTTAAAGAAACAATAAAAAATTCTGCTTAAAAAAAAATTCAAAAAACTTTTGAACCACCTCAGCTTGTGACCAAACACCTGAGCCCATCCAGTCAGAGATTTTTCCAGGTTTCTGATACTCTGTTGGCTTCCTTGACTCATAAGTGTCTCCATAACTTTGGGTTCATTTAGGTTAGAACATAAGAACAGCCATACTGGGTCAAACCGAAGGTCCATCCAGCCCCGTATCCTGTCTACCAACAATGGCCAATGCCAAGTGCCCCAGAGGGAGTAAACCTAACAGGTAATGATCAAGTGATCTCTCTCCTGCAATCCATCTCCACCCTCTGACAAACAGAGGCTAGGGACACCATTCCTTATCCATCCTGGCTAATAGCCATTAATGGACTTAACCTCCATGCATTTATCTGTTTCCTAGAGACTGGATCCATAGGGTCCCTCACAAACTGGAAATGGTTACTGTGGGTTTGTCTTTAGTATAGCTTATGTACATATTCCATGAACTGAGCATTTGAGCTTGTTCCAGAATCTGGGATGAGCCTATGTTGTGAAAACTGAAATGCTCAAAATAGCACATGCACGTGAATGGACACGGGGCTAACATTAAATTAACCCAGGGGTTCTCAAACTGGGGGTCAGAACCCCTCAGGGGGTCACAAGGTTATTATTGGGGGTTGCAAACTGTCAGCCTCCACCTCAAACCCCGCTTTGCCTCCAGCATTTATAACCCCTCTGAGGCCTCAGGGAATGCCGGGGGGGGGGAGGGGTCTCCTTTGGTGGGGTTGGGAAGGATATTGCTCTTCTCATGTGATCCCTCCCCCAGTGGCTAATTTTAAATGAAGCTACCCTCCCCTGACATGAATCCTATGGCATTGAAATTAAATATAGACTATAATTTGGCATTTGAGAAGTGAAAGAGATGGTAGCCCTTATGGAAAAGCTAACAGCTTGGCTCTTCTGCAAGCTTCAAACTGCTGAATGAGCTTTAGGGTAGGGAAGGCTGTGCCTTCCAAACAGCCTGGCCCTGCCCCCTATCCAACCCCCACGCACTCCCTGCCCCCCAGCTTCCCCCCTCAGAATCCCTGACCCATCCTGCTCCTTGTCTCCTCACCATCCCCCACAGACACCCCCCCCCTTGCTCCCTGTCCTCTAACTGCCCTGACCCCTATCCAACCCCCACTGAATCCTGACAGACCCTCGGAAAGCCCACAATCCAACTCCCCTGTTCCCTGTCCCCTGACCGCCCCCCCCAACCTCTGCTGACTCCCTGCCCCTTATCCCACCCCCTCGGGCCCCCCCCTCACCTGGAGCCTCAGCGCATCCAGGAGTGTCCCTGGACAGCTGCAGCATGGCTCCGGCGGGGCCTGAGCTCCTCCCTGCTCAGAGCCGCATGGTAAGGGGACAGGGCTGCGAGCTATAGGCCAAGCGGAGGGAACTGAGCTCAGCCTGGAGCTTGCAGCCCTGCCCCCTTACCACAGGGCTCTGAGCGGGGCAGAGCTCAGGCCCCGCCAGAGCCACACCGCAGCGCTGTTCAGGGACGCTGCTGGATGCGCCGAGGCTCTGGGAGAGGGGCCGGGGAGGGAGCCTCAGCCATTCTCGTGGGGGGCCCCTCCAGAGCCCAGGGCTGGGGGAAAATTGCCCCACTTGTCCCCCCCTCTGGGTGGCCCTGAGGTGTTAAACTCAGAGCAGAATGCTGCAGCACATCATACAAGCCTGCAGCAGACAAGCCCTAGCACAGAAGTGACACAAAGGTTTGCGCTGCACAGTTAAACACATTTTTAAAGTGTCCATACTACTGTGATGATTGACACCCTCTCCTGATCGAGAGCAGTGCCTTCCCTGGGCTCAATCCACACTGGGTGTTTTCTAATTAGTGCTCAGCTGGTTTGAAGTCAGCTGGAGAGAATTTGCTGATTAACAACCAGTCTGTTTCTCTTCGTCCACACACTGGGAACTAGCAGAAGGGAGCGTTTCCCTCAATTTTATTCTCCAGACAGGGAGCGATTGTGAGTTTGGTCTGAGGCAGCGAGAAAGGCAGCCATGACAAGAGCCTGTGGGGTAACACAGCCTGCAGCAGTGCCCTGGATCCCCCGGTAACCTAGCCAGGGCCGTGCCCAGAGCCTGCAGGACTGACCTAGCCTGCGGCTGCTGTGACAGAAACCTGCGGGGTTAACCTGGTCTCAAAATGGTGCTGTGACCCTGTGGGGCAAACTTGCCTGTGGCAGCCATGATTGGAGCCCGTGGGGGAACCCAGCCCACAGTATTTCCCCAACCCGGCCGATGGGGCCTGCAGGGCAGGCGTGACCAGGGCCCCACGGCAGGCGTGGCCGGCGCGAGCGTGGAACGGATCCGTCCCTGCTGGCAGCGCCAGCTGCTCTGGCTCCAGGAGAGGGCCAGCGGCTGCCTGAGCGCGGCCTGGCCCAGGTCCAGCTGTGATCCCACGTGGCTGTGAGGCTCCCAGATGTTTACCTCAGGCTGTGGCGGCGTACGGCCCGGCCACCCACCCGCCTCTGCCTCCCCTGGGGGCTGCGGAGGGTGGGACCACAGCGGCGCAATCCCCACCTCACGCTGTGAAACCCCCTGGCGGGGCCCATGGAACATTCCAGCAGCCTCCTGCCCCTGGCTGTGCTCGGCCCAGGACAGCCCTGCCCCAGGGAGACTGATATAGTGGGGGGGGAGGGGGCAGTTTATAGCCTTTCTAGATGCTCCTCCCTTCCCCCATCACTGACATCCTGCAGGGGTGGCCACCACACAGCCCTGATGGGGTTAGGTGGCCACATGGGCCAGTTAAAGGCCCAGGCTTCACCTGGAGAAGAAGCCCCAAGAGCAAGTCTTAATTAGCCATGATGTGCAGCTGGACAGGGAACGGATGGGCCTGTCTACAGCCCAGGTGCTGAGAGCTGCAGGGGACTGGGGGAGAGACGGCAGGGTAGGAAGCAGCCCAGGGATGCAGTGGTAAGGTTCAGGGCTGTGCAGACCGTGGCTGCTTGTTGTAAGGTCTTTGGGCTGGGTTCCCTGCTAGCCATTAAGAGACAGTGAAAGCGAAGGCGGCCTGGGAGAGTCGGTCTGGAGAGACTTTGATACACCCAACCCCCCCCGAGAAGGGGACAACTACAGTGACCTGGCTGGAGGAGGCAGTCAAGTCCCAAGAAAGCAAGACTGAGAAAGATGGAGTGAGCTACCGCATGAAGGGGTGTCAGACTGGAAGAACTAATCCCCAGACATGGCCAGGAGGAGGTGCTCCAGCAGTGAGTAGAGTACCCTGTGGACCTCCCTACACACATTCCTCCTCACTCCATGGGCTGTGCTCATCACAGTCAGGGTGAGTAAATTGTGGGGGTTGTATAACCACTCTAAACAGTCCTGCCTCCCTGCAACAAATACACTGACACACCTCCCACATGCATCCAACCTCCCCTCTCTCTGTGGGCTGCACTTACCCGTGAGTCCTTCATGCTGAGGCAGGGAAGGTAAATGGGAAGAATAGGTTTGTACCTCCCCTAAACACAGTGCTGCCAGTATCTGCAGTGTACAAATGTATGAGGTGGCAGCGGTAACCAGTGGGGCTGAATGGGGGAAAGAGCCTGTCAGACACCCCTGTGTATAAATTGTGTATAAAATAAAACTGTGTTAGTAGGGGGGATTTCAGTCTGGAGGCACGTGCTGGGGGTGTCACGCTGCCACTAGTAAAATGTCCTTGGAATTAAAAAAAAAAAAAAGTTAAAAAAAGTATAGATGATATCCTTCTAACACAAAAAGTATTAGACTTGGCTTGGGGCAATTCTATATTAGACTTCATTCTGACCAAATTAAGTTTGTTACATGCAACAGAAGATGGGCCACACCTGTATTATATACATGGTGCTTTAAAAGAGTCACTTTCTCAAAGCTGAAACAATTAGGGGCAAAATTGATGGTTTTGTTTTAATTTTTTCCTGCCAATGTGAATTATAAGTGAGAGTTGTTTAAGGAAACTTTACTAGCTGCCAGACCCTGCCTTCCCTCCCCACAATTCTATAATTACAAAAGAAGGCATCATTGATTAAGAAGGGAAATAAAAGCATATATATATATATATATATATATATATATATATATATATATATATATAATTTCTTACAAAGGGAAAAATGGGGAAATAGATAGCAATGACTGTAAATTAGCAGTTACAAAATGCAGATAATAGATAAGAGAAGGTAAATATATCAGTGACAAATGCAGAGACAGTAGGGTTAAAGACAACATGGCTGTTTTTTAAAATATATGATGAATACATGAAATCCTAGCAATGGTGTAGGTATGTTACTAGATAGGGATGTAAAAATTGCCAAGAATGATGCAGAGAAAACAGAAGTGTTCAATAAATATTTCTTTCCTGTCTTTTTGGAAAGAAACATAAGAATGGCCATACGGGGTCAGACGAAAGGTCCATCTAGCCCATTGTCCTGTTTTCCAACAGTGGCCAATGCCTGGTGCCCCAGAGGGAATGAACAGAACAGGTAATCATCGTGATCCATCCCCTGTCGCTCATTCCCAGCTTCTGGCAAAGAGGTTAGGGACACCATTCCTGCCCATCCTGGCTAATAGCCATTGATGGACTTATCCTCCATTAATTTATCTAGTTCTTTCTTTAACCCTGTTATAGTCTTGGCCTTCACAACATCCTCTGGCAAGAAGTTCCACAGGTTGACTGTGTGTTGTGTGAAAAAATACTTCCTTTTGTTTGTTTTAAACCTTCTGCGTATTAATTTCATTTGGTGACGCCTAGTTCTTGTGTTATGAGAGAGAGTAAATAACACTTGCTTATTTACTTGCTCCACACCAGTCATAATTTTATAGACCTCTATCAGATCCCTCCTTAGTCATCTCTTTTCCAAGCTGAAAAGTCCCAGTCTTATTAATTTCTCCTCATACGGAAACCATTCCATTCCCCTCATAATTTTTGTTGCCCTTTTCTGAACCTTTTCCGATTCCAATATATCTTTTTAGAGATAGGGCGACCAGATCTGCACCCAGTATTCAAGATGTGGGCATACTATGAATGTATACAGAGGCAATATGATATTTTTTGTCTTATTATCTATCCATTTCCTAATGATTTCCAACATTCTGTTTGCTTTTTTGACTGCCACTTGCACATTGAGTGGATGTTTTCAGAGAACTATCCACAATGATTCCAAGATCTTTCTTTCTTGAATGGTAATAGCTAATTTAGACCATCTCATTTTATATGTATAGTTGGGATTATGTTTTCCAGTGTGCATTAATTTGCATTTATATACATTTAATTTCATCTGCCATTTTGTTGCCCAGTCACTCAGTTTTAAGAGATCCTTTTGTACTTCGGAGTCTGCCTGGGACTTAACTATCTTGAGTAGTTTTGTATCATCTGCGAATTTTGCCACCTCACTGTTCACCCTTTTTCCAGGTCATTTATGAATATGCTGAACAGTACTGGTCCCCATACAGACCCGTGGGGGACACCACAAGTTACCTCTCTCCATTCAAAACTGACCATTTATTCCTACCCTTTGTTTCCTATCTTTTAACCAGTTACCAGTCTATAAGAGAACTATCCATGTTATCTCAAGACAGCTTACTTTGCTTAAGAGCCTTTGGTGAGGGACCTTGTCAAAGGCTTTCTGAAAATCTAAGTACACTATATCCACTGGATCACCCTTGTCCACATGCTTGTTGACCCCCTGTGATGTTACTGACTGTAGTCGGGCGTGACCGGGGCTCAACCCTCCTACACGGGGGCAGGGTTGGAGAGGAGCCACGCCGGCTCACCACAGTCCGTCGGCCTGGGGCCCGTCCCTTGCTGGGGTGCTGAGGAGGCCGACAACAGTTAGTAGGAGGCTCCGGCCCTGTCAGTCGGGCTGGGCACAAAGCCAGGAGTCTATATAAGCCCAGACCCTTGGACAGGGCGGGGCAACACATACAGTTAGGCTAAGACCTTGCAGCAGGGCTGAGCGGTAAGGCAACCACTGTAGATGGTCTCCTCAGGCAAAGGGAGGGGGAGTCTGCCACCCTTAAAGGGGTGGCAGGGGGAACGCAGGCCCTCCCACTCCACTGCGCTCCAGCCCGGGGCCCTAGCAGCGGTCAATGCTGCTGACGGTCAGTGGGGGATCCTGACCGAAACACACTGACATGGGCTCAGGCAAGTCTGCAGCCAGATGGGAGTCGGCTGCCCCAGGCCACTTCCAACCTCCCCCTCCCTGGGTACCTGCCCTTCGCCAGTGTCATCTGGGGGGTCCCAAATCATGGGTTCCTCAGCAGGCTCGGTGGCGGGAGGTCTGGTCCACTCCTCAGGGTACCAGGGCTCGGGCAGTCCGGTCCAGTCCTCAGGGTACCGGGGCTCGGGCGGTCCGGTCCAGTCCAGTCCTCCACAGGCCGAGCGGCAGAGGGCTCAGCTGGCCTCTCTGTGTACTGGCCCCAGGGGAGGTCAGGCCAGTACCCCTCCGGATACCGGGCACGGGGTAAGCCAGGCCCAGCTGGGCCTCAGCATCTGCCTTCTCTGGCAGCCTCCTCATAACTGAGGGCTGGGGCCTGGCTTTTATACTTCCTGTCCCGCCCCTTGACTTCCTGGGGGCGGGGACAGGCGGAGTGGGCCTTGAACTTCTGGTCCCACCCCTTGACTTCCAGGGGGCGGGGATAGGCGGCCGGGCCTCCGCCCGGGGCCGCAGTTTTTCTGGCCTGTTCCCTTCAGGAGCGTGGGGGAGGGGGGCCCCCTCGCTACACTGACATAAACTGCAACCGCTGTTATATATTTGCAGCAAATATTGTACAAAGGTTGTTGTGTGAGGTGTCTATGAAAAGGTTATGATTTGCTGATTATGATTATGCTGTCTGTATGTGTGTATTATTTTTGTATTTGAAGTTATGAATATGGCCTATGTATTTGTATCTCAATGTGTTTAATTCTACATAGCATTAGTGAAGCATGTGGTCAGCTTCTTGAGAAAAGAATTTGCAAATTAAGTGCCCAGTCAAGAAACACTTAACTGACAATGGACCTGGAGAGACTCCAATCCACATAAGAAGTCTTCCTGGGAACATTCAAAATAGCATGTGAGCAATGTCTGCTGCCTGTAAAGAACTGAGTCTTGCATGAACATGTGACTTGCCCATGTGACTCCAAACTCCATTTTGCTGTAATTTTCCACAGTAAGAAAAAAGAGGTGTCCTTACACCTGGAAGAGACTATAAAAGGCAGCTACCTCATCTCCATCTTGTCTTCAGTCCTTCTTCTTACATCTGGAGGAACCTTGCTGCAAACTGAAGCTTTGAACAAAGGACTGAATGACCCATCCAAGCTGTGGATGTTCCAAAGACTTGATTTGAACCTGAGGCTTATTCCATCACTGCTGTAAGCCTGAACCAAGAACTTTGGCATTACTCTATGTAATTGATTCTACTTAACCAATTTATCTATACCTTTTCCTTTTACGAATAAACCTTTAGATTTCAGATTCTAAAGATCTAATTTGTATATTGTTCTGGGTCTGGGGCTTGGTCCTTTGGGATCAGGAGAATCTTTTTTCTTTTACTGGAATATTGGTTTTCATAACCATTCATCCCCAGGACGAGTGGCACTGGTGGTGATACTGGGAAACTGGAGCATCTAAGGGAATCGCTTGTGTGACTTGTGGTTAGCCAGTGGGGTAAAACCAAAGTCTTCTCTGATTGGCTGGTTTAGTTTGCCTTGGTGTGCAAAGGAACCCTAGCCTTGGGCTGTAACTGCCCTGCTCTAAGCAATTTGTCCTGAATTGGCATTCTCAGAAGTGGCTCACCAAAGGTAGCATTGTTACATCCCCTCAAAGAAATCTAGTAGATTGGTGAGGCATGATTTCTTTTTACAAAAACCATGTTGACTCTTCCCCAACAAGTTATGTTCATCTATGTGTCTGACAATTTTCTTCTTTACTATAGTTTCAGCCAGTTTGCCTGGTACTGAAGTCAAGCTTACTGGCCTGTAATTGCCGTGATCACCTCTGGAGCCCTTTTTAAAAATTGGCGTCACGTTACCTATCCTCCAGTCATTTGGTACAGAAACTGATTTAAATGATAGGTTACAGACTACAGTTAATAGTTCTGCAGTTTCACATTTGAGCCCTTTCAGAACTCTTGGATAAATACCATCTGGTCCTGGTGACTTATTACTGTTTAGTTTATCAATTTGATCAATACATGATGATGTATTTGTATCTTATAGTGATAATTATATTCTTTCTATTCTAACATCTAGGTAGGATGTTAAACAGCAATTTCTAAAGGACCAAATAATTTGTATCCAGAGTATTAAAAGAGTTGGCCAAGTAGCTGCCTGAACCATTGGTTTGTGGGGTTTTTTGTTTGTTTGTAAACAAACCTTGTAATACTGGAGAAGTTCTAGAAGACTAGAAAAAAAATTGTGCCAATATTTTAAAAAGGTAAATAGAATGATCCAGATCACTATAAGCTGGTTAGCTTGACATAGATTCTGGGCAAAATGATGGAAACACACCATGCAGACAGTAAAGAATTAAAGGACAGCAGCATAAATAATACCCAACATGAATTTCTGGAAAAAAGTTCTTGGCAAAAAAAGTGAGCTCTTTCTGATAAGATTGCAGGTTTGACTGATAATTATTTTGACATAATATGCTTAGACTTCTGTATGGCATTTGACTTAGGGCTTATCTTTATGTACAGTGCTGGCTTGCTGTAGCGCTTTAGTGATGACGCTCCTACACTAAAGGGAGAGCTTCTCCCATTGGCATAGGTACTCCACCTCCCTGAGAGCCAGAAGCTACATAAGCAAGAGATGCTCTCCCATTGACAGCGCTGTATATGGGGTGGGGAGGTTTAGGTCGGTAGAACTACATTGCTATGGGATGTGGATTTCACACCCCTGAGTGATATAGTTATACTGATATAAGTCTGTAGTCTAAACCTGGTCATAGTACCACCCAAGTTTTCGATTAAAACCTAGTAGTGTACAAAATCAGTCTGGCACATTTTAAAAACTAGCTATTAGTCTCAAAAAGTAATTGTAAATGGGGAATCATCATTCAGTGGGTGTGTTTCTAGCGGGGTCCTCCAGGGCTCTCTTTTTGGCACAATGTTTTTTAATAACTTTATCAATGATCTGGAAGGAAATGTAAAATCTATTGCAGATGACATAAAAAATGGTGGTTTAGTAAATTATGTTGGAACAGGTCAGTTGTTATACAGAGTGATCTGGATCACTAAGTAAATGGGGCTCCTTGAAATGCACGTTGTTCAATATAGCCAAATACAACATCATAAATCTAGGAACAAAGAGTGCAGGTCACAGTTGCTGGATGGGGAGCGGGGGTTGTATTTTGGAAAGCAGTTACTGAGAAAAGGACTTAAGGTCATGGTAGAAACCAACTGAAGATGAGCTCCCAGTGGGATGGAGTGACTAAGAGAGCTAACTTGATCTTTGGATGTAGTGGTAATACTAATGAGATTATTATTGGATAATGTGTGCATTTGTGGACACACTAGTGAAAAAGTTTTCCCTAATATTCAACCTAAACCTCCCCCACTGCAACTTGAGACCATTGCTCCTTGTTCTGTCATCTGCTGCTACTGAGAACTGTCTAGAGCCGTCCTCTTTGGAACCCTCTTTCAGTTAGTTGAAAGCAGCTATCAAGTCCCCCCTTATTCTTCTCTTCTGCAGACTAAATAATCCCAGTTCCCTCAGCCTCTCCTCATAAATCATGTGCTCCAGCCCCCTAATTATTTTTGTTGCCCTTCACTGGACTCCTTCCAAGTTTTTCACATCCTTCTTATAGTGTGGGGCAGAAAACTGAACACACTACTCCAGATGAGGCCTCACCAATGCTGAATAGACGGGAATGATCATGTCCCTTGTTCTGCTGGCAATGCTTCTACTCACACAGCCCAAAATGCTGTTAGCCTTCTTGGCAACAAGGGCACTCTGTTGACTCATATCCAGCTTCTCATCCACTGTAACCCCTAGGTCCTTTTCTGCAGAACTGCTTCCTATCCATTCGGTCCCTAGTCTGTAGCAGTGCATGGGATTCTTCCATCCTAAATGCAGGACTCTTAAAAGGATGTTGACAAATTGTCAGTGGTTCAGTAAAGAGCTATAAGAATGCCTCAAGGTCTGGAAACCATGCCTGGTAGTGCAAGACTAAAGCTCGATCAATTTAGTTTATCCAGGAGAAAGTTAATGTGTCACTTAATTATGGTCAGTAAGTATCTAGAAGGGGAGAATATTTCTGATAGCTCTTTAATCTAATGGAATATGAATCAATGACTGGAAGCTGAAGCTGAACGAATTCATACTGGAAATAAGGTTCACATTTTAACAGTGACAGTAACATTGGAACAATTTGTCTAAGGATGTGTTGGATCTTCCATCACTTGGAGTCTTTAAGGGCCAGATCCACAAAGTGATTTAGGCATCTAATTGCCAGTTTAGGACCTACATCCAACATTTAGCTTCTCAAAACCCACACTCAGGTGTCTCCTAACCCTATGGGTTCCTAAATCCTTATGCTACCAAGCAGCTTGGCCCCTAAGCCTCAATAAGATCCTTAAGCAAAGTGTTCTCTGCTATCCACCTGCAGGGCCCAAGCTGGTAGGCCTGCTCAGAGGTCACCTACCGGACTGGGCCCCATACAAAACATAAGAGAGGTGGTGCTCCCTCTTATACCTAGTGTTTAGTGCACTCAATATCCAGAGAATTTAGGAGACCCTGAGTCAAATCTTCACGCTGCCTGATTCAGAGCAGGGAGTGTGAACCCAGATCTTTCATTTCCTAGATTAGTGCCCTTACCATCAGACTGTAGGGGTAAGTCATTCTCAAGCTTCCTGTTAAAGATGTTCCAAATTGTATGAAACATTTAGATATTCATTGGAGCAGGGACTGGAATTTGAGTCTTCTCGTGCCCTGAGCACTGGGCTATAGTCATTTTCACTCTCTGGCCCAGTGAATATTTAGGTATTTAATCAAAGTGGAGAGACCCACTTGTTGTCTGGTGATTAGGGTACTCATGTGGGAGACTGCCAGCTCAGAGTAGGGACCGGAAGCCCAAAATAGAGATGTGAACCCATGTTCCCCACATCCCAGGGGAGTGCATTAACCCCTTGGGTTGGGAACTTGGGCATGAGGGAGTGGTGGCCCCACCACCATTTTGTGCGAAAGGGCTGATCTGACTTGGGTGCCTAACTCCAGGAGGAAGTTCACAGCTATGAATCCAGAGTGGAGGGAGGCGGCTCCCACCAGCCCAGAGGGAGGTACCTAATTCCCTTTGAAAGGAAGGATTTAGGCCACACCCCTCTCCTCAGCATTTCCAATGGCAAGAGTAGGCAGCTCTCTGCCCAGTTTTCTGGCTTTTATGAATCCTAATCTTATGTGCCTAACTCTCCCCTGCATGGTATAGGAAGCTTGGGGCTCTGGATTCCACTAGGTGGCAGGGTGCCTACACAGCAACTCTAGGGTTGCCAACCCTCCTGAATTGGCCAGGAGTCTATCAGAATCGGCATAGATCTCTGAGTGACCATTGAAAGCAAACCAGGAAATTTTAATAGGCTGCTAAAAGTCTGGTCGGCAGTGCAGCGGGGCTAAGGCAGGTTCCCTGCCTTTCCTGGCTCTGGGCTGCTCCCAGAAGTGGCTGGCATGTCTGGCTCCTAGGTGGAGGGGCAGCCACAGGGTTGCTGCATGCTTCTCCTGCCCTGCGCGCTGACTCAAGTTCCCATTGGCCAGGAACCAATGGGAGCTGCGGGGGGAAGTGCCTGCATGCAGGGGCAGCATGTGGAGCCACCCCTGAGCTTAGGAGCCGGAGGGACAAGCTGGTCACTTCCAGGAGCTGCCCAAGGTAAGCGCCGCCCGGCCAGAGCCTGCACCTCAACCCTCTGCCCCAGCTGAGAGCTCCTTCCCAAACTCCGAATCCCTTGGCCCTAGCGCAGATGCCCCTCCTGCACCCCAAACCTTTCATCACTAGCCCCACTCCAGAGCCCCCACTTGGAGCCTTCATCTCCTCCTGCACCCCAACCCCTGCCTTAGCCCAGAGCCCCCTCCCACCACCTGAACCTGTTGGAGTGAGTGGGGGGCAGTGCCTTGGAGAAGGGACCTGGCAGGGCCATGGCCGCTGGGAGGGGGCGAGGCAGAGTGTTCAGTTTTGTGCAAGTAGAAAGTTGGCAACCTTAAACACTGCATCTATGTCTACACTGCCCTGCAGTGAATAGCAGTGTGCATCAATCAGAGTGCAGTGCTGCAGCTCTCCCATGTGGATGATGTGGCGCAGACTCCAAGGTTCCTAGCTGGCAATAATGTAGTCCTGTTTGAAGAGGAGTATGTTAATAAAAGGTGGAATCTTTACTATGTGCCTATAGTGTTCACAGGGGGAGTTACTGTGCAGCATGGTTGTGTGCACTGCTATTCACACTCCCACAGTCTGAACTTCATGGTAGCATAGACAAGCCCTAAGTCTCAGGCCCCTTGCTGGATCTAATTGTAAATCTAGATTGGATGTCTTCTATTTAAAAACAAAAAACATTGCTCTATTTCAACTACAAAATAGGGAGTTGATGCAGACATTACTAGGTGAGATTCTATGGTCTGTGTTATGCAAGAGTTCAGATTAGATTATTGTAATGATCTTTTCTGCTTTTAAGGTCTGTGAAGTGCTTTCCTACCTAGACTCTTCCCAAACATCTCCTGAGTGCGTCAGGGATGGGAAGCATGCTTGCCCATGGGAATTTTTTATTTGCCTCATGCTTCTACTAGCTTAGAGTGCCATGCCAATTGCACCATCTTTTCCTCATTTAGGACAGACATTAATTTTTCTGAAGATTTCTTGTTTCAGTTCCCAACTACCAGATCCTTTCCTGAGTGTTCTTCCTATGGATCCAAACTCATATTGCTCTGCCTGTTCATTATAAGGCTCCAGCTCTCCACAAAACCCTGCTCATTCACTGGACTGAACTTCCTTTTCTTTTTTGTACTAATTGAGTGTGACAACAGGAAGGAGTCAAAGACTAGGTTACAATTCTTCCAACACTCAGCAAGGAACTCCAACAGAATAAGGAAAATACTCAGTGTTATAACTAGAGCTACTCTGTCCCACTGCTTCATTGCAGAGGTTTTTCTTAGACCCTTCCCCAGTCTCCTCTTGCATGCCTTCCTACTACCAAATGAAAGAAGCATTTTAAGGATCAATTCCAGAAAGCTTTTGAAGATCTAACATTGTTGCTGACCACTCATCAGGTTTTGAAATGAAGCTTAGACTGTCCCCCTGGCATCTGTCAGTAATCTTGGAAAGCCAATGTGACAGCCAAGAAAGGTAAAGGTCTGTTGCTGCTGTCTTTAATCCACCCACACTTTTATCAGTCTTTGACCTAGATTCTCCCATTCTAGAGAATACTCTCCACTGCTTTTACAGATCCAGACTAACACGGCTACCCCTCTGATACTCAAGCTGTTTAAAATTTCATTCACTTGCTTAAGATGCACGGCTGCTTCCTCTCCTCTTAGTTATGCTTCTCTCCAGTTTTCCCATTTATAAACACTTATGCATAAAAATGAGGTTCTGACTGTGGTGCAGTGCCTAATGGGCTAGCAGAAATGAGGGACACCCCTTTTGCTATCAGTGCTGGGAATGAGCAGATTAGGAGCAGTGAAGCAGCCAAGATAAGGCACCAGGCAAGTGGAGCAAAATCCATGCTGGTGTAGCTCCAAAAGCTTCAGCAGAACTTACATCAGAGAGGAATTTTGCTCTGTAGCACCAGTTCTGTCCTTCAGGCCAGTGTAACCCACTAGTCAGTATGTGTTGCCTGATCCACAGAGAATGCAAGTCTGTCTCTTTAGCTCAGGCTGTGGAGAGTCATGCTTTTAGAGATGAAGGTCACCATTTTAATCTGTGGTGTCACACCAGGATCACCACTGAAAACCGGCAGCGCTTCAGAGAATGTTAGAGTGTGCACTCTTCCAGTTAAGTTAGTGTCCCACTCCAGTCTCACATGGCTCCCATATGTTCTAGTCCAGGCTTACTCTGTAGCCAGATGCCCCAGGATCTCTTCCATCCCACTTTGTCTTAAAATTACCCTAAGTTTCTGGGTTGCTTCTTCAGCATTTTAGACTTTTTTTTCTTTCAAAGAAATTCCTAAATCAAAATCATTGTAATTTGATTGAATTTGGGAATGTGCTGTGAGCACCAGGACAAAAGAAAATAGGGCCCCTTGCTAATTCTCTGTGCCATGTGGGAAGCAGGGAGCACTGGAGTCACATGATCATGGTAGTTAAGCAGGAAAAGATCTGCCTGATTAAGCCTGTCCTTAGTTAGGTCAGGAAAGACACTGAAATTCTAGTGTAATAAAGGAATACATGTTAAAAGAGAAAAATCTGTAAGTCTGTGAATTACCCAGTGCTGAGGACAGTAAATTGACAGACAGGCCTCCTGAGGCCTATTTCCAGCTTTTGTGCTGACTCTGTGTGGCCTTACCCAGCTGACTTCAGGTGCCTCAGTTTTCCCATTTGTAAATGGCAGTAACATTTACCCCTCTTCCCTCAGGAATTCTGGGAGGGTAATTAATGTTTAAAGTATTTCAAAATCTTTAGATGAAAGAATCGATAGCTATATGCCAGCCTCTGCCCATCATAATCTCTGTCTTTTTTCATGGCTCCTTTGTGCTCCTAATGCTCCCCAGTGCTAGCAGGCAGGGCCCCTACCTTCTCCTAATTCAGTCCATACTTAGGATTCGTTTCTCCTGCCAGTAGTGTACATGCATAAACTAAATGCCCTCATTGTTGCACTGCTGCCACACCTGTCCATCCTCACCCCTCACCTCTATGGCTATAAAAACTGATACAGAATTGTTACCTCCACTCTCTGACTTATGTCTAAAATGTAGATTGTAAACTCCTAAGGGCAGGGAACTCGTCTTTATTCTGGAAAGGGCTGGACAGTGGTGGGTGATGTCAGGATAATAGAAATCTACACTCAATTCATAGATTCTAGGACTGGAAGGGACCTTGAGAGATCATCGAGTCCAGTCCCCTGCCCTCATGGCAGGACCAAATACTGTCTAGACCATCCCTGATAGACATTTATCTAACCTACTCTTAAATATCTCCAGAGATGGAGATTCCACAAGCTCCCTAGGCAATTTATTCCAGTGTTTAACCACCTTGACAGTTAGGAACTTTTTCCTAATGTCCAACCTAAACCTCCCTTGCTGCAGTTTAAACCCATTGCTTCTTGTTCTATCCTTAGAGGCTAAGGTGAACAAGTTTTCTCCCTCCTCCTGATGACACCTTTTTAGATACCTGAAAACTGCTATCATGTCCCCTCTTGGTCTTCTCTTTTCCAAACTAAACAAACCCAATTCTTTCAGCCTTCCTTCATAGGTCATGTTCTCAAGACCTTTAATCATTCTTGTTGCTTCTCTCTGGACCCTCTCCAATTTCTCCTCATCTTTCTTGAAATGCAGTGCCCAGAACTGGACACGATACTCCACTTGAGGCCTAACCAGCGCAGAGTAGAGCGGAAGAATGACTCATAGGTCAGAAGGGACAAATATGATCATCTAGTCTGACCTCCTGCACAAAGCAGGCCACAGAACCCTACCCATCCACTTCTATAACAAACCCCTAACCTATGTCTGAGTTATTGAAGTCCTCAACTTGTGGTTTGAAGACCTCAAGCTGCAGAGAATCCACCAGCAAGTGACCCATGCCCCACGTTGCAGAGGAAGGCAAAAAACCTCCAGGGCCTCTGCCAATCTGCCCTGGAGGAAAATTCCTTCCCGACCCCAAATATGGCAATCAGCTAAACCCTGAGCATGTGGGCAAGACTCACCAGCCAGCACTCAGGAAAGAATTCTCTGCAGTAACTCAGGTCCCATCCCATCCAACATCCCATCACAGACCATTGGGCAGACTTATCTGCTGATAGTCAAAGATCAATTGCCAGAATTAAACTATCCTATCATACCATCCCTTCCATAAACTTATCAAGCTTAGTCTTAAAGCCAGATATGTCTTTTGCCCCCACTACTCCCCTTCGAAGGCTGTTCCAGAACTTCACTCCTCTAATGGTTAGAAACCTTCGTCTAATTTCAAGTCTAAACTTCCTAATGTCCAGTTTGTACCCATTTGTTCTTGTGTCTACATTGGTACTAAGCTTAAATAATTCCTCTCCCTCCCTAATGTTAATCCCGCTGATATATTTATAAAGAGCAAGCATATCCCCCCGCAGCCTTCTTTTGGCTAGGCTAAACAAACCAAGCTCTTTGAGCCTCCTTTCATAAGGCAGGTTTTCCATTCCTCGGATCATCCTAGTAGCCCATCTCTGAACCTGTTCCAGTTTGAATTCATCCTTCTTAAACATGGGAGACCAGAACTGCACACAGTATTCCAGGTGGGGTCTCACCAGCGCCTTATATAACAGTACTAACACCTCCTTATCTTTGCTGGAAATACCTCGCCTGATGCATCCTAAAACTACATTTGCTTTTTCAACGGCCATATCGCATTGGCGGCTCATAGTCATCCTGTGATCAAC
This sequence comes from Aldabrachelys gigantea, assembly GCA_026122505.1. NCBI lineage: Eukaryota > Metazoa > Chordata > Testudines > Testudinidae > Aldabrachelys > Aldabrachelys gigantea. Next base: position 148,380,127 of record CM047483.1, read on the forward strand.
CAATACTCCGAGGTCCTTCTCCTCCTCTGTTGCTTCCAACTGATGCGTCCCCAATGTATATCTAAAATTCTTATTATTAATCCCTAAGTGCATGACCTTGCACTTTTCACTATTAAATTTCATCCTATTACTATTACTCCAGTTTACAAGGTCATCCAGATCTTCCTGTATGATATCCCGGTCCTTCTCTGTGTTAGCAATACCCCCCAGCTTTGTGTCATCCACAGACTTTATTAGCACATTCCCGCTCTTTGTGCCAAGGTCAGTAATAAAAAGGTTAAATAAGATTGGTCCCAAAACTGATCCTTGAGGAACTCCACTAGTAACCTCCTTCCAGCCTGACAGTTCACCCCTCAGTACGACCCGTTGGAGTCTCCCCTTTAACCAGTTCTTTATCCACCTTACAGTTTTCATCCCCATCTTTTCCAATTTAACTAATAATTCCCCATGTGGAACCGTGTCAAATGCCTTACTGAAATCAAGGTAGATTAGATCTACTGCATTTCCTTTGCCTAAATAATCTGTCACCTTCTCAAAGAAGGAGATCAGGTTGGTTTGGCACGATCTACGTTTAGTAAAACCATGTTGTAATTTGTCCCAATTACCATTGACCTCAGTTTCCTTAACTAGTTTCTCCTTCAAAATTTTTTCCAAGACCTTATATACTACAGATGTCAAACTAACAGGCCTATAGTTACTCCAATCACCTTTTTTCCCTTTCTTGAAGATAGGAACTATGTTAGCAATTCTCCAGTCATACGGTACAACCCCAGAGTTTACCGATTGATTAAAAATTCTTGCTAATGGGCTTGCAATTTCATGCACCAGTTCCTTTAATATTCTTGGATGAAGATTGTCTGGACCCTCCGATTTTTGTCCCATTAAGCTGTTCAAGTTTGGCTTCTACCTCAGATGTGGTAATATCTACCTCCATATCCTCATTGCCGTTTGTCATCCTTCCATCATCCCTAAGCTCCTCATTAGCCTTATTAAAGACTGAGGCAAAGTACTTATTTAGATATTGGGCCATGCCTAGGTTATCCTTAACCTCCATTCCATCCTCAGTGTTTAGCAGTCCCACTTCTTCTTTCTTTGTTTTCTTCTTATTTATATGGCTATAGAACCTTTTACTATTGGTTTTAATTCCCTTTGCAAGGTCCAACTCTACATGGCTTTTAGCCTTCCTCACTTTATCCCTACATGTTCTGACCTCACTAAGGTGGCTTCCCTTGCTAATCCCACCTTTCTTCCACTCCGTGTAGGCTTTCTGCTTTTTCTTAATCACCTCTTTGAGATGCTTGCTCATCCAGCTTGGTCTACAACTCCTGCCTATAGTTTTTTTCCCCTTTCTTGGGATGCAGGCTTCTGATAGTTTCTGCAGCTGTGACTTAAAGTAATTCCAGGCCTCCTCCGCATTTAGATCCATAAGTTCTCCAGTCCAATCCACTTCCCTAACTAATTTCCTTAATTCTTTAAAGTTAGCCCTTGAGAAGTCAAAAACCCTAGTCTCAGATCTATATTTGTTTATCCTTCCATCTAGTTTGAACTGAATTAGCTCATGATCACTCGAACCAAGGTTGTCCCCTACAACCATTTCTTCTATGAGGTCTTCACTGCTCACCAAAACCAAATCTAAAATGGCATCCCGTCTTGTTGGTTCTTCAACTACCTGGTGAAGAAATCCATCTGCTATCACATCCAGAAAAATCCGAGCCCTATTATTCTTGCTAGCACTTGTCCTCCAGTCTATATCTGGGAAGTTAAAGACTTCTTGCGTCTTGCTCACAACACACCTGTTAACGCATCCCAGAATCACATTTGCTTTTTTTGCAACAGCATCATACTGTTGATTCATATTTAGCGTGTGGTCCACTATAACCCCTAGATCCTTTTCTGCCTTCTCTTTCCTAGAGAGTCTCTTCCCCTTCTGTATGTGTGAAACTGATTGTTCCTTCCTGCACTTTACATTTGTCTTTGTTAAACTTCATCTTGTTTACCTCAGACCATTTCTCCAATTTGTCCAGATCATTTTGAATTATGACTCTATCCTCCAAAGCGGTTGCAATCCCTCCCAGTTTGGTATCTTCTGCAAACTTAATAAGCGTACTTTCTATGCCAATATCTAAGTCGCTGATGAAGATATTTAACAGAGACTGTCCCAAAACAGACCCCTGTGGAACCGTACTTGTTATACCTTTCCAGCAGGATTGGGAACCACTAATAACTACTCTCTGAGTACGGTTATCCAGCCAGTTATGCACCCACCTTATAGTAGCCCCATCTAAGTTGTATTTGCCTAGTTTATTGATAAGAATATCATGCGAGACCATATCAAATGCCTTACTAAAGTCTAGGTATACCACATCCACCGCTTCTCCCTTTTCCACAAGGCTCATTATCCTATCAAAGAAAGCTATCAGATTGGTTTGACATGATTTGTTCTTTAAAAAACCATGCTGGCTATTCCCTATCACCTTATCACCTTCCAAGCGTTTGCAGATGATTTCCTTAACTACTTGCTCCATTATCTTCCCTGTCACAGAAGTTAAACTAACTGTTCTGTAGTTTCCTGGGTTGTTTTTATTTCCCTTTTTATAGATGGGCACTATATCTGCCATTTTCCAGTCTTCTGGAGTCTCTTCTGTCTCCCATGATATTCCAAAGATAATAGCTAGAGGCCCTGATACCTCCTCTATTAGCTCCTTGAGTATTCTAGGATGCATTTCATCAGGCCCTGGTGACTTGCAGGCATCTAACTTTTCTAAGTGATTTTTAACTTTTTTTTTTTTTTTTTTTTTTTTTTATCTTCTAAACCTACCCCATTCCCATTAGCATTAACTATGTTACGCATTCCTTCAGACTTCTCGGTGAAGACCGAAACAAAGAAGTCATTGAGCATCTCTGCCATTTCCAAGTTTCCTGTTACTGTTTCTCCTTCCTCACTGAGCAGTGGGCCTACCCTGTCCTTGGTCTTCCTCTTGCTTCAATATTATTAACAGAACCACAAACAATGTTTCATTGGGTTTTATTACAATATTGTAAAGAAAAAATTCGGACACACAAACATTTTTTCCTGTTGTCAGAATGGCAGAATTAGTAGCTGTAATGTATTGGGAGGGCTGCGGTTATGTGTGCCTTAGTTCCATGCTATTTGGCTCTCATTGCCACTAGCATGGAGCTACCACGATGACAATAAGGATACTGCTCCCCACTCCACCTCGTTCTTGTCACTTTTCATAACTCCACAACAGGAACTTCAGGTGGAAATCTTTAAAGGATTTTTTTTAAATAAATCAAACATTTATTAAGAGAATCCTGGCTGATATGAAACGTGGTTAATAAAGAATTAAAGAGGGTGTTGTGATTTGGGGATCTGTCTGTGCAACTTATGAATTCTGGCTGATATTGTGAAATTACCATGAAATTGCTGCATCATGGAAAGCTTCTAATGTTTATCCACCTTGAGCTGAAATGGCTCGTGTCACATCTCTGCCAATGCACAGTCAACCTGTGGAATTAGTTGCCAGGAATTAGTGAAGGCCAAAACTATAACAGGGTTCAAAAAAGAACTAGATAGGTTCATGGAGGATGGGTCCATCAATGGCTATTAGCCAGGATGATTAGGGATGCAGCAGCATGCTCTGGGTGTCCCTGCCCTCTCTTTGCCAGGAGCTGGGATGTACAACAGGGGAGAGATCACTCAATGATTGTCTGCTCTGTTCATTCCCACTGAAGTACCTGGCGTTGGGGAGCTTCCGAAGACAGGAAACTGGGCTAGATAGACCTTTGGTCTGACCCAGTATGGCAGTTATGTTCTTAAACTAGGGACAATGGCTGATCATTAAAGCTGATTAGCACCTGAATAGATCTTACCTACGAAGAATAGATGAGTAACTGCAGCCCAGGGGAAATCAGCTCTCTCCAAACTCCTTGCAAGAGGAGGGGGTTTGGAGAAGTGGAAAGTTACCAAAACAAAAAACAAAAAAAGCCAGGTGTTCGGAGGAATCATAGAAACAGGGAAAGACCCACAGGGAGACACAAGAAGTTTGGGCAGGAGGGAGGGAGGAAGGGAGTTCATAGACAGACAAGATAAAGGGAGAAGACTCCCTGTTTCAGCACACAAGGGATGCACTGCAATAAAAGGCCACTGGACAGATACTAACCCCAGCTCAAAGAATGCTCCGAGCAGGGAAATGTGTGTAGGATTTATTATTTTTTGTGTGGATCTGTATCTTTCTCTTGTGATTAAGTAAAGAGTAACAGCATTGTAGAACTCTGTGCAAAGTGCCAGTGTGTGTTTATGTGCTACACCTGCCTCCTGACAGACTGTAACCCACAAGGTTCACACCTTCAGTGGGATTCTGGAAGATGGTGTGTTTTAAGATACGGGGGAAGTCTTAGGAGTCCACACTAGTTCCAGGAGCTAGGCAGCTGGGCTGCTTGATCACAGTTGTCAGGAGGGGGTGCTAGACAGAGGGCCTGCACTGTGTGTGTGCCTAGGGACCCCAAGACTGGGACAGTGCCTGAGGCGCCAGACATTAGATTCCTTCAAAGAAGTCTGGTTAGTGGCCAAGAGCAGGAACTTGACCAGACCTGTGACAGGAGACCAAAATAATTATTGCCAATCAATATGGGTTTATGGAAAAAAGATCTTGTCAAACTGACTTTTTTTAAAAGCAGCAAAGAATCCTGTGGCACCTTATAGACTAACATGTTTTGGAGCATGAGCTTTCGTGGGTGAATACCAACTTCTTCGGATGCATGTAGTGGAAATTTCCAGGGGCAGGTATATATATTCAAGCAAGAAGCAAGCTAGAGATAACGAGGTTAGCTCAATCAGGGAGGATGAGGCCCTGTTCTAGCAGTTGAGGTGTGAAAATCACGGGAAGAGAAACTGGTTTTGTAGTTGGCAAGCCATTCACAGTCTTTGTTTAATCCTGAGCTGATGGTGTCAAATTTGCAGATGAACTGAATTTCAGCAGTTTCAACCGCATCTGCTCTAACCCCTCAGACAAAGACCAACACCTACAAAATCTCCACCAAGCATTCTCAAAACTACAATACCCGCACGAGGAAATAAGGAAACAGATCAACAGAGCCAGACATGTACCCAGAAGCCTCCTACTGCAAGACAAACCCAAGAAAGAAACCAACAGGACTCCACTGGCCATCACATACAGTCCCCAGCTAAAACCCCTCCAACACATCATCAAGGATCTACAACCCATCCTGGACAATGATCCCACACTTTCACAGGCCTTGGGTGGCAGGCCAGTCCTCGCCCACGGACAATCTGCCAACCTGAAACATATTCTCACCAGTAACTGCACACCGCATCATAGTAACTCTAGCTCAGGAACCAATCCATGCAACAAACCTCGATGCCAACTCTGCCCACATATCTACACCAGCGACATCATCACAGGACCTAACCAGATCAGCCACACCATCACCGGTTCATTCACCTGCACATCCACCAATATAATATATGTCATCATCTGCCAGCAATGCCTCTCTGCTTTGTACGTCAGCCAAACTGGACAGTCTCTATGGAAAAGGATAAATGGACACAAATCAGATATTAGGAATGGCAATATACAAAACCTGTAAGAGAACACTTCAACCTCCCTGGCCCCACAACAGCAGATCTTAAGGTGGCCATCCTGCAGCAAAAAACTTCAGGACCAGACTTCAAAGAGAAACTGCTGAGCTTCAGTTCATCTGCAAATTTGACACCATCAGCTCAGGATTAAACAAAGACTGTGAATGGCTTGCCAACTACAAAACCAGTTTCTCCTCCCTTGGTTTTCACACCTCAACTGCTAGAACAGGGCCTCATCTTCCCTGATTGAACTAACCTCGTTATCTCTAGCTTGCTTCTTGCTTGCATATATATACCTGCCCCTGGAAATTTCCACTACATGCATCCAACGAAGTGGGTATTCACCCACGAAAGCTCATGCTCCAAAACGTGTTAGTCTATAAAGTGCCACAGGATTCTTTGCTGCTTTTACAGATCCAGACTAACATGGCTACCCCTCTGATACTTGACTTTTTTATGAGATTACAAGTTTAGATGATAAAGGTAAGTAAGAACATAAGAATGGCCGTACTGGATCAGACCTTTGGACAAAGGGCCATTGCAGTCCTTGGATGTATAAACAGAAGAATATCCAGTAAGACTAGGAAAGTTGTACTACCTCTGTATTTGGCACCAGGGCGACCACTACTGGAATACTGTGTCCAGTTCTGTGTGTGCAGTTCAAGAAGGGTGTTTGAAATATTGGAGAGGGTTCAGAGAAAAGCCATGAAAATAATTAAAATATTTGAAAACATGTCTTTGCCTTCAAGTATTTGTCCACCCGAATCCCTGTGCTAAGTGCTCAGAATGGTTTTGGCCTTTACTGTCTGTTGAGACTGGGTACATGCCCTGCACATCCTCTCCTCTTGTGACACAGACATGCCCAGGCAGGTACATTACACCTATGTCCAACCACCCTCCTAATATTTCACCGAAGGGGGTCGTGTGGGATCTCGACCAAAAGCCAAGAACTAGCTAGTGATCATGATCATTGTGGGATATTTGTACAGGAAATGGTTTTTAGAGTTTTATGTAACATGCACTATTGGGTTCCAAAACAGCTGGATGTGAAACTTGTCACCTGAGGTGGGAGGGGTCTCAGATGACTCAGCCGACACAGAACAATTTACATCAGTTGACTCAGCCCAGCCCTGTGTTTACAGACTGGAGCAGTTGTGAGGCTGGAGCACTGATCAAGATAAAAGAACCACAAGGAAAGACTCTGAATGGGGACTGAGCTGGAGTTAATGAAATGTCTGGATTATGAAATAATACGACAGTCTGGGACTGTATAAAAGAAGGAAAAAGGGCACACACTGTTGTCCATTAAGGAGAAGATACTCTGCCAGTGGGAGTGTCTCACTGAAAGTGGATTGAAGTTCCCTGGACTAGACAAGCACTTCATGGACTGACCACTGGCCGAGAAATATCTTAGGAAAATAACTTGTTAAAAATATAGGCTATAGCTTGCCTGTTATTTTATTATTTTACCTGTAACCTTATATTACAAATAAGAAAATCCTTATACTTGTTTTTATTTAACTCTTAAATTTGAGTTTTGTAAAATCTCAATTTGGTTTTACTATGGACATGCTAAGTGTCTTGTGACAGACTGAAGTGAAGCCAGTAAACTGGGGTGTGTGGCTTCCATAGAGGCAGTGGATTGGTGTAGGTTCCAGGTGGCCAGACGACAAGGGACTAAGCTCTCAGGTGCAACAAGGTGGAGTGTGTAAATTGCTAGCCTGTAGAGGGAAAGAGCAGGGTTTGTGGTAGCCTGGAGAGGAACGCCTGCAGCTGGTAGCTTTAGGAGGATGCCTTTTGCCCAGTGGGCACTGACAAGACTCCCTCACACCGTAAGCGGTAGTAGCAATTCACCCTAGATACCTCAGTTAACCCCAGGAGTGTGCACAAGGGGTCAAGCAGGGATACCCCCTCCTAATAACCATCAGGGGCCCAGAACTCCTCCAGCCTTGGGGTTGCGGGAGGTGAGCTCACAGCTCCTCTGGCCCTGGTGCTGCAGCAGACGCACAGAATGTGCCCCTCCAAAAGCGGTCAAATTTTTATTCCTGTGCATGCTCCTGTTACCCTGAAGAGTGTCACATGAACACCCTCCTCCCCAGCGTGGGCATAAAGGTGGAGCAGCTGCACCTGCCACTCAACTTCTCTTTATTGCCTATGGCAGCGAGACAGAGCTACACAGTGTCTGACTACTCCCCTGTAGCTTGATTAGCATATTTCAGAGGTTTAGGAATTAGTGATTGGTTAGTTTCTTGTGGTCCTGGTGTTTGAGCTTCATTTGGCCCACGGGCAAAAAGAGGACTTTTGTTTTTAAGTCTCAACTTGGTACTGAGGCACTCCTCTGATGGCTGAGTATGTCTACACTATGAAATTAGGTTGATTTTATAAAAGTCGATTTTTAGAAATCAATTTTATACAGTTGATTGCGTATGTCTACACTAAGCGCATTAAGTTGGTGGAGTGTGTCCTAACTACCATGGCTATCATCGACTTACAGAGCAGTGCCCTATGGGTAGCTATCCCACAGTTCCTGCAGTCTCTGCCATCCACTAGAATTCTGGATTAAACTTCCAATGCCTGATGGGGCAAAAACATTGTTGCGGTTGGTTTTGGGTACACATCATCAGTTGCCCCTCCATGAAAGCAATGGAAGACAATCATTTCGCGCCTTTTTTTCCTGGGTTACCCATGCAGACGCCATACCATGGCAAGCATGGAGCCCACTCAGCTCACTGTCATTGCTGCTGTTGTGGGCAAGTCTACTGTGGGGGCTGCTGTGATCCAAGTAGCCAATGCAATCATTGACATTCTGTTATCAAGGGTAATGACTCTGGGAAATGTGCAGGCCTTTTTAGATTTTAGGTGCATCATACTCCTGTCCTTTGTTGCTGGTGAAGAAGTCTTGCAGCCATACATTCCAGTCTGGTCGGTGCTGTAACACCCCATAGCATTTCCATGGTTGACACATGCAACAGCTCCAGGGCTCTTGCTCTTTTTCCTTGGCCGAGGTACCTTGCCCTACTCGGACCTCCAAGCATTCAACACAGAAGCAACTGCAGCAGCTGGCATTGCTACACAGCAGTAGCTCTTTGCCTTCGCAGCAGACAGTGGAGTAGGACTGCTAACTGTTGTCATCCACAGCTTCCACTGCAACTCTGCTCTTCTGCTCCCCAGCAATGAGCTCGGGGATCCGTACTGGTCCTCCTGAGTGCTGCTGGCAGCAGATGTTGCAGTAGTATCATCCACCACTTCTGCTGCAACTCTGCTCTCCTACTCCCCAGTGACAAGCTTGGGGGATCCGTTTATGAAGCCTGGACATTAGTAAGAAGCAGTTCAACTATAGGCTGAGCAAGTGCAGAATGGTGGTAGAATGTGCCTTTGGACGTTTAAAAGCTCACTGGTGTTGTTGGTCAGATCTCAGTGCAATCAATATTCCCATTGTTATTGCTGCTTGCTATGCACTCCATAATATCTGTGAGAGTAAGGGGGAGACATTTATGGTGAGGTGGAAAGTTGAGGCAAATTACTTGGCATCCGATTTTGAGCAGTCAGACACCAGGGAAATTAGAAGAGCACAGCAAGGTGTGCTGTGCATCAGAGAGGCTTTGAAAACCATTTTCATGACTGGCCAGGCTTTGGTGTGACTGTTGTGTGTTTTTCCTTGATGCTAACCCGCCCCCTTTGTTGATTTTAATTCCCTGTAAGCCAAACACCCTCCCTCCTTCAAAATAAAGTAACTATTGTTTTGAAACCATGCATTCTTTCTTTATTAATTAAAAAAAAATGAGATAACGGACAAGGTAGCCCGGGTGGGGTGGGGGAGGATGGAAGGACAAGGCCACATTGCTTATGTAGCCACACTTAAAAATCAAACTGCTTGAATGACAGCCTTCTGTTGCTTGGGCCATCCTCTGGAGTGGAGTGACTGGGTGCCTGGAGCCTCCCACCCCAGCGTTCTTGGGCATCTGGGTGAGGAGGCCTGTGGGAAGGAGGGTAGGTGGTTATACAGTGGATGCAGCAGGGGTCTGTGCTCTTGTTGGCTTTCCTGCAGCTCCAACAGATGCTTCATCATGTCCGTTTGCTCCACCATTAGCCTCAGCATCGCGTCCTGCCTCTGCTCTTTCCGCTCACTTAATTCTTTCCTGGCCTCTGCCACTGAATGCTTCCATGCATTAAGCTGTGCCCTACCAGTGCAGGAGGACTGCATGAGCTTGGAAAACATGTCATCGCGAGTGCATTTTTTTCCCGCCTTCTAATCTGCTATAACCTCAGGGACCGAGATGATGGGGGGAGTGTAGAAACATTCTACGCTCTATGATTCTGGGGGGACTGCATGGTTACCTGTGCTGCTGAGTTTACCACGCTGACCAAACCTGACACCACTAGAGTAACCCTCACCCCATGGAGTTGAAACAATTCCTAGCCCACAACCTAGAACATTCATAAATGTAATACATATAACTTCAAAGATATTGCAATATCTGTTACAACTTCAGGATCTCATCTAGTTCATTGTCCCCACACTGAGGCAAGATTAAATATATCATTCTAGACCGTTCCCAACAAATGCCTATATGTCACATCCTAGACAAATGTTCAGTTTGTAGAGCTTTTCCCAAGTGCACGAAACAAGCCTGTGATAATCATCTGAAATTACTGTTGTTTGAAAAATTCATGAGTGCTTCTGATTCTGAGGCCCCTCCTTGAAGCAGTTATATGTTCTTCTAAAGGCAGTTTTAATTAGTGCCTCTGTTATCCCAGGTGCGAGGGTTTCTTCTGGCACTAAGGGCTAGATTCACAAAGGGGCTTAGGCACCTAACTCCCAGAATCAGCACCAATGATATTCACAAAACCCTGCTCAGCTGCTGCAGAACATAAGATAAGAGCTAAGGCATTCATATATACCCCAATCCCCAAAGCTAGTTGATTCAGGGCCACTCACCATCACAGATCACAAAGGATGTTCAAGCAGTTCACCATCTATTCTCCCAGCTAGGCCTGGGGATCAATCACAAAATGTCTGCTCTAACCTCAATCAAGAGTTTCTAGGAGCAACATTGGACTCCATGTTGCATAGACTGCATCTTCCTCAAGGAAGGCTTTTTACAATGTAACATCATGCTTTCATTCTCAGCCAAGGACTCCCAGAGTCTGCCTCAGCTTGCTGGGACACATGGTGGCACTCCATATGCAAGATTATATGATGCAATAGCAAAAAAAAAAATATAGCACTCTAGGGTATATTAACAGCCATGATGAATATAAGACATGGGGGGCGGGGTGTCAAATAAGGTGTCTAGGACAAGGGTATGGTTATTATGCTATCTGTATGCATGTATCATTTTTTTATTTAAAGTTATAAGTACTGGCTCTGTACTGTCTGTATTTCAAACTTGTGCTCTGCTTCTGGGTGACACCTCAGACCATTTGGTGTTAACTCTGCCTAGCCTGCTTGATGGCTCATAAAGGACCACCAGCTATACAACTGATCCACTGAGAGAAGGCAGATAAATCTTATGACTCAGCAAGGCATGCAGGGACATGCCTATGGAGAGAACTCTAAGGTTTTTCTATGCCATGTGCTGGAGAGTTTGTTTTTGAAACAAAGAAAGCAGAGGCCACATGTCAAGAGACTATAAAAGGCTGCTGCATCTCCTCCATCTTGTCTTCAATCCTGCTTCTGGCCTCTGGAGAAACCTTGCTACAAACTGAAGTGCTGAACAAAGGACTGAATGACCCATCCTAGCTGTGGATGTACTCCAGAGACTTGATTTGAACCTGCAGTTTATTCCATCACAGCTACAAGCCTGAATCAAGAACTTTGCCATTATTGTATGTAATTGATTCCATTTAACCAATTTTAGCTCTCATCTATATTTCTTTCTTTTATGAATAAACCTTTAGATTTTAGATTATAAAGAATTGGCAACAGTGTGATTTGTGGGTAAGATCTGATGTGTATATTGACCTGGGTCTGGGGCTTGGTCCTTTGGGATCGAGAGAATCTTTTCTTTTACTGGGGTATTGGTTTTCATAACCATTCATCCCCATAACGAGTGGCACTGGTGGTGATACTGGGAAACTGGAGTGTATAAGGGAATTGCTTGTATGACTTATGGTTAGCTGGTGGTGTAAAACCAAAGTCCTCTCTGTCTGGTCAGTTTGGTGTGCTTTAGAAGTAGAGAAACTCCAGCCTTGGGCTATAACTGCCCTGAATTGATACTCTCAGTTGTGTCCCACCAGAGGCAGCATCGTTACAGTGCCACTTCTGAGCAAACTGGTAGCATACGCTATGAGATCTCAAGCAGTTTCTGCAGCTTGTTTGGCCCAAGTACCTACAGCAGACATGTGTAGATCTGCAGCTTGGGCATTGATGCATGTCTTTACAACATCCTCTCTCAGCATTCCACAGGAGAAGCTAAGTTTGGAAGTGTGGTTTTACAATGTTAAGGTAAACTCCCAAACCCACTTCCAGACTGAACTGCTTAGGGAGTCACCTGAAGTGGAATGGACATATGCAATCACTCAAAGAAGAAAAGTGATCACTGTCCTGTTCTGTAACTGGTCTGTGAGCTGTTTTGCACATGTCCATTCCTTGACCCACCCTCCTTCCCTTTATATCAGAGTCTGTCTGGCAAGAAGGAACTAAGGAGTAGATGGGGTGGCTCTGCTCTTTATACAATCATGCAGTACAGAGAGACTGCTGAGGGTGCATGGGTACTACTTAAAGAAAAATCTCTGACTCTGGTGCACCGGGCACACGCACACCTGAAGTGGAATGGACTTATACAACATATCTTGAAGAACAACAGTTTTATAGACAAAGTTAGTAACTGTTTTTTATCATGTCACCATCAGCTGGTGGCTAGGCTGAGCCTAATTTGCCTTAAAGGGCAGGGCCAGCTTTAGGAAGTGTGGGGTCCAATTCGAACAGTTTTGATAGGGCCCCGGCAGGAATGAATAAAAAACACACATGTAAAAAAATACATGGGTCTTGCACTCAGTGGGCGGTGCTCCGAGTCTTCGGCAGCACTTTGGCGGCAGGTCCTTCACTCACTCCAGGTCTTCGGTGGCACTGAAGGACCCACTGCTGAAGTGCCACCGAAGACCCGGAGTGCCACCAGGTGAGTAAAAATTAAAAAGGCACCTATAGCCAGGGAAGAGATTCTCACTGGGCACAGGGCCCTCTTAGGCGTGGGGCCCGATTCAGGGGAATTGGTGGAATAGGCCTAAAGCCGGCCCTGTTAAAGGGCCACGCCGCATGTGACAGTAACTAACCATTCTTTATAGTGAGGAATTCAAGGAGCTCAGTCTATTTAGCTCAGCGAAGAGAAGGTTAAGGGGTGACTTAATCACAGTGTAGAGGTAACTACAGATGGGGAACTGAGGCCCAGAAAGACATAGGCTTGGGTCCACAAAGATATTAAGGTGCCTGTTTCCCATGTTTAAGTAGCAATGCAATCTCTTGGTCGGCTGCCCCCTAGTCCTGAAGGTGCCTAAATGTGGTGCCAAAATTTCCAGTGTAAAAGTTCCTCTAGTGCCTATGTTTCTGCCTCTGCCTTGCTCAAGAAATCTGGACACTTATTTCCTGCCTAAGCCCCACAGTGATCTATGATCAGGGGAGAGACAGGCACTTCTCTGCCTATCTTATCGGGTAAGCATGCTTAGAAGCCGCTCTCTGGATCAGATCCCACTCAAAATATGGAGGAGTTGCCCACCTTAGAACTTTTTGCCCAGTTGCTAGAGGACTCAACTGGGATGTGGGAGACCTACATTCAGTTCCCCTTGGAGCCTGAGGAAAGAAAGGATTGGAACAGGGGCATCTCCCATGCCCCTCAGCAATGTGCTTCAACCATTGAGCTCTGGGGTATTCCCATATGGGTCATCCTCAGCCTCTCCTCTTGAGGATATATATATATATATAAAATTGGAGATATACACCTATCTCCTAGAACTAAGAGGGACCTTGAAAGGTCATTGAGTCCAGCCCTCTGCCTTTGCTAGCAGGACTAAGTACTGATTTTTGCCCCAGATTCCTGGGTGGCCCCCTCAAGGATTGAGCTTACAACCCCAGGTTTAGCAGGCCAATGCTCAAACTGCTGAGCTAGCCCTTCCCCCTCCTCCATAAGGAATAATTTCATAGAAGTATCAGGGTTGGAAGGGACCTCAGGCAGTCATATAGTCCAATCCCCTGCTCAAAGGAGGACCAACCCCAACTAAACCCCCAGGTGCCCCCTCAAGGATTGAGCTCACAACCCTGGGTTTAAGCAGGCCAATACTCAAACCACTGAGCTATCCCACCCATTGTGGATAACTATTAGAATCATTAAAGCAGGGGCACTGTCCCCTGGGTCTCCCATCTCTCAGGTGGGACCCGCCTGAACCCTCATGCTAGAAAGTCATTCTTGTGCTCTCTTGGTGTCTCAGTGACTAAGTCGGTGGTGGGCAACCTGTGAGCCATCAGGGTAATCCGCTGGCAGGCCATGAGACAGCGTTTACGTCCCTGCGGCCCACCAGTTCCCACAGCTCCCATTAGCCGAGAACAGTGAACGGCAGGCACTGGGAGCTGCGGGTGGCCGTGCCTGAGGACAATCAACATAAACTCTGTCTCGTGCCTGCCAGCGGATTACCCTGACGGGCCGCAAGTTGCCCACCACTGCTCTAAATATTTATCCACCTTGGAACAGCTTCAACAGGAGATACTGAGGAAGCCCCACATCAGAATATCTCATAGCTCGATAGTTAGAGCGCTCCCCTGGGAGCTGTGGGAGACCCCCTTCAAGGTGAAGTGGCCTGTGAACACCCCTCCAATCATGGGGGGGGTGTCACAAACAGATAGCTAAGGGTTAATATTTCTTTTACTTGTAAAGGGTTAACAAAGGGAACCAAACACTTGACAAGAGGACCAATCAGGAAACCGGATTTTTCAAAGCTTAAGGGAGGGAATTTGTGGGTGTTTCTTGGTCTTGGGTCTTTGTCTGTTCTGTGCTCTCTCAGCTATGAGAGGATCTATTTCCAGTCCTTCTAATCTTCTGTTTCCCAGTTGTAAGTACAAAGGTAGCAAAAATATAGTCTTTTAAATTGTTTTGCTGTATTTGCATCTGTGTATCTGGCTGCTGGAGTCTTTATGTGTATTTGGCTATAAGTACTTTAAATTGTATTGTTTTTGGATAAGGCTGTTTATTCCTTTTCTATTGTTTATTCATTTTCTATAAGCTGAAAACCCTGTATCTTACCATCTAGATTACAGAGAACTGTTATTCTATTCTATTCTTTCTTTTTTTATTAAAAGTTTTGCTTTTTAAGGCCTGTTGATTTTTTTTTCTAGTTGACCCACCAGGAAATTGGTGGGAGAAAGGAAAGACGGGGGAAGGGAAAAACTGCTCTCTGTGTTTACCTCTCCTAGTGTCCCAGGGCGGGAAGAAGCTAAGGGGGAAGAGAGAGAGAATCTTTTCTGTTTCCTTGTCTTTGGGTTTGTCTCTTTGTGGAAGAGAGGAGACATGCTTCTTGGTATTGTGATGTAAAGAGGTTGCATCAGTAACTCTCAGGTTAGCCCAGAGAGGAAATTCTGGATGGGAGAGAGGTGGGGGGAATGGTTTATTTCCCTTTGTTAGGAGACTCAGGGCATCTGAGTCTTGGGGTCCCACAGGGAAGTTTTGGGGGACCCAAGTGTACCAGGCACTGAAATTCATGGTTGGTTGCAGCCTATCAGATCTAAGCTGGTAATTAAGCTTAGAGGGTTCATGCTAGCTTCTCAGGTTATGAACGCTAAGGTTCAAATCTGGGTAGGAAGCTATGACAGGGGGAAGGAAGGAAGAGGGAAGGCAGCTACGGGGGGTGGGTGGGAATTTTTCGTGGGTTACAAATTGTTGTCATAACCCGAAGAAGTGGTTTTTTTACTCATGCAAGCTTATACCCAAATAAATCTATGCCACTGGACTCCTTGTTATTTTTGTAATAACCTCCTAACACCCTCCCCCCCACCCTTTCCCGCTGCCTTCCCTGGCCAACCTTCCTTTAACACCCTCCACTCGGGGGTGGGGGAGGGACGAGCCACTTCACCTTGAATGGTGTCTTGAACTGTTTAGTGTAGTCTGTTCTATGTTACATTGACTGTGACACTCCAAGGCCATGTCTAGGCTACCACCTATGTTGGTAAAATGTATGTTAATAATAACTGGAGCTACACCTATCTCCTGGAACTAGAAGGGACCTTGAAAGTCATCGAGTCCAGCCCCCTGCCTTCACTAGCAGAACCAAGTACTGATTTTTGCCCCAGATCCCTAATTGACCCCCTCAAGGGTTGAGCTCACAACCCTGGGTTTAGCAGACCAATGCTGAAACCACTGAGCTATCCCTCATCCCATATTCCACCCTACTGAGCGACATGTCTTCACCACTTGTGCTGTATCAGTGCAGCACTGTATCTGTAGACATGGCCTTAGTGTTTCCCAGACTGCAGCAAAGCTCTGTATGGCTCAAAAGCATGTCTCTTTCACCAACAGAAGTTAGTTCAATAAAAGATATTACCTCACCCACCTTATCTCCCTGCTATCGTGTGCCTAATAGGGCTAAAACAACATTGCCCAAGCTCCCAGAGACTTCCTGCTGGTGGAGCAAGAAATTCAGCTGTGAGAGTGAGAGTGTGTGTGTGTGTGTGTGTGTGGAGATACTTCTAGGCTAGCGGAGGAGAGATGGAGGAGGAGGGTAGCATACGTGGAAGGGGGGTAGGGGATATGTGGGGACTTGGTTCATTGGGTACAAAAGGCTGTGGGGGAGGGGGATGTGTGGGGAGCACAGGGAAAGAGGGTGCAGAAGGCTGTGGGGGAGAGGTGTGGGGAGCAGAGCGAGAGGGGTGCAGGGGGAGGGGGATGTGTGGGGAGCATGGGGAGAGGAGTGCAGCAGGCTGTGGGGGAGAGGTGTGGGGAGCAGAGGGAGAGGGGGAGGTGTGGGGAGCAGAGGGAGAGGGGGTGCAGAAGGCTGTGGGGGAGAGGTGTGGGGAGCAGAGGGACAGGGGGTGGAGGGGGACGTGTGGGGAGCAGAGTGAGAGGGGGTGCAGAAGGCTGCGGGGGAGAGGTGTGGGGAGCAGGGGGAGAGGTGTGGGGGGCAGGGGGAGGGGGATGTGTGGGGAGCACGGGGATAGGGGTGCAGCAGGCTGCGAGGGAGAGGTGTGGGGAGCAGAGGAAGAGGGGTGCAGAGGGAGGGGATGTGTGGGGAGCAGGGGTATGTATGGCGTGCAGGGGGAGAGGGGTGCAGCAGGCTGTGGGGGGGATGTGTGGGGAGCAGAGGGAGAGGGTGCAGAAGGCTGTGGGGGAGAGGTGTGGGGAGCAGAGGGAGAGGGGGTGGAGGAGGATGTGTGGGGAGCAGAGGGAGAGGGGGTGGAGAAGGCTGCAGAGGAGAGGTGTGGGGAGCAGAGGGAGAGGGGCTGCAAGGGGGGGGTGCAGCAGGCTGCGGGGGAGAGGTATGGGGGGCAGAGGGAGAGGGGTGCAGAAGGAGGGGGATGTGTGGGGAGCACGGGGAGAGGGGGTGGAGGGGGATGTGTGGGGAGCAGAGGAAGAGGGGGTGCAGAGGGAGGGGGATGTGTGGGGAGCAGGGGGAGAGGGGTGCAGAAGGCTGCGGGGGAGAGGTGTGGGGAGCAGAGGCAGAGGGGGTGGAGGGGGATGTGTGGGGAGCAGAGGGAGAGGGGGTGCAGAAGGCTGCAGAGGAGAGGTGTGGGGAGCAGAGGGAGAGGGGCTGCAGGGGGAGGAGGGTGCAGCAGGCTGCGGGGGAGAGGCGTGGGGAGCAGAGGCAGAGGGGGTGGAGGGGGATGTGTGGGGAGCAGAGGGAGAGGCGGTGCAGAAGGCTGCAGAGGAGAGGTGTGGGGAGCAGACGGAGAGGGGCTGCAGGGGGAGGGGGTGCAGCAGGCTGCGGGGCAGAGGTGTGGGGAGCAGAGGGAGAGGGGTGCAGAGGGAGAGGGGGTGCAGAAGGC
Source organism: Aldabrachelys gigantea (assembly GCA_026122505.1). Taxonomy (NCBI): domain Eukaryota; kingdom Metazoa; phylum Chordata; order Testudines; family Testudinidae; genus Aldabrachelys; species Aldabrachelys gigantea. The sequence goes on from CM047483.1 coordinate 148,397,694, forward strand.
TGCAGGGGAGAAGTGTGGGGAGGAGAGGGAGAGGGGGTGCAGAGGGAGGGGGATGTGTGGGGAGCAGAGGGAGAAGGGGTGCAGGGGGGAAAGGGGTGCAGAAGGCTGCGGGGGAGAGGTGTGGGGAGCAGAGGCAGAGGGGGTGGAGGGGAATGTGTGGGGAGCAGAGGGAGAGGGGGTGCAGAAGGCTGCAGAGGAGAGGTGTGGGGAGCAGAGGGAGAGGGGGTGGAGGGGAATGTGTGGGGAGCAGAGGCAGAGGGGGTGGAGGGGAATGTGTGGGGAGCAGAGGGAGAGGGGGTGCAGAAGGCTGCAGAGGAGAGGTGTGGGGAGCAGAGGGAGAGGAGGTGCAGCAGGCTGTGGGGGAGAGGTGTGGGGAGCAGAGGGAGGGGGATGTGTCGGGAGCAGGGGGAGAGGGGGTGCAGAAGGCTGCAGAGGAGAGGTGTGGGGAGCAGAGGGAGAGGGGCTGCAGGGGGAGGGGGGTGCAGCAGGCTGCGGGGGAGAGGTGTGGGGAGCAGAGGGAGAGGGGGTGGAGGGGGATGTGTGGGGTGCAGAGGGAGAGGGGGTGCAGCAGGCTGTGGGGGAGAGGTGTGGGGAGCAGAGGGAGAGGGGTGCAGAGGGAGGGGGATGTGTGGGGAGCACGGGGAGAGGGGGTGGAGGGGGATGTGTGGGGAGCAGAGGGAGAGGGGATGCAGAAGGCTGCGGGGGAGAGGTGTGGGGAGCAGAGGGAGAGGGGGTGCAGAGGGAGGGGGATGTGTGGGGAGCAGGGGAAGAGGGGTGCAGAAGGCTGCGGGGGAGAGGTGTGGGGAGCAGAGGCAGAGGGGGTGGAGGGGGATGTGTGGGGAGCAGAGGGAGAGGGGGTGCAGAAGGCTGCAGAGGAGAGGTGTAGGGAGCAGAGGGAGAGGGGCTGCAGGGGGAGGGGGTGCAGCAGGCTGCGGGGGAGAGGTGTAAGGAGCACAGGGAGAGGGGTGCAGAGAGAGGGGGATGTGTGGGGAGCACGGGGAGAGGGGGTGGAGGGGGATGTGTGGGGAGCAGAAGGAGAGGGGTGCAGAAGGCTGCAGAGGAGAGGTGTGGGGAGCAGAGGGAGAGGGGGTGCAGAGGGAGGGGGATGTGTGGGGAGCAGAAGGAGAGGGGGTGCAGGGGGAGAGGGGTGCAGAAGGCTGCGGGGGAGAGGTGTGGGGAGCAGAGGGAGAGAGGCTGCAGGGGGAGGGGGGGTGCAGCAGGCTGCGGGGGAGAGGTGTGGGGAGCAGAGGGAGAGGGGGTGCAGCAGGCTGTGGGGGAGAGGTGTGGGGAGCAGAGGGAGGGGGATGTGTCGGGAGCAGGGGGAGAGGGGGTGCAGAAGGCTGCAGAGGAGAGGTGTGGGGAGCAGAGGGAGAGGGGGTGCAGAGGGAGGGGGATGTGGGGGGTGCAGAGGGAGAGGGGGTGCAGCAGGCTGCGGGGGAGAGGTGTGGGGAGCAGAGGGAGAGGGGGTGGAGGGGGATGTGTGGGGTGCAGAGGGAGAGGGGGTGCAGCAGGCTGCGGGGGAGAGGTGTGGGGAGCAGAGGGAGAGGGGGTGGAGGGGGATGTGTGGGGTGCAGAGGGGGTGCAGCAGGCTGTGGGGGAGAGGTGTGGGGAGCAGAGGGAGGGGGATGTGTGGGGAGCAGGGGGAGAGGGGGTGCAGGGGAGGGGGATGTGTGGGGAGCAGAGGGAGAGGGGGTGCAGAGGGAGGGGGATGTGTGGGGAGCAGGGGAAGAGGGGTGCAGAAGGCTGCGGGGGAGAGGTGTGGGGAGCAGAGGCAGAGGGGGTGGAGGGGGATGTGTGGGGAGCAGAGGGAGAGGGGGTGCAGAAGGCTGCAGAGGAGAGGTGTAGGGAGCAGAGGGAGAGGGGCTGCAGGGGGAGGAGGTGCAGCAGGCTGCGGGGGAGAGGTGTAAGGAGCACAGGGAGAGGGGTGCAGAGAGAGGGGGATGTGTGGGGAGCACGGGGAGAGGGGGTGGAGGGGGATGTGTGGGGAGCAGAAGGAGAGGGGTGCAGAAGGCTGCAGAGGAGAGGTGTGGGGAGCAGAGGGAGAGGGGGTGCAGAGGGAGGGGGATGTGTGGGGAGCAGAAGGAGAGGGGGTGCAGGGGGAGAGGGGTGCAGAAGGCTGCGGGGGAGAGGTGTGGGGAGCAGAGGGAGAGAGGCTGCAGGGGGAGGGGGGTGCAGCAGGCTGCGGGGGAGAGGTGTGGGGAGCAGAGGGAGAGGGGGTGCAGCAGGCTGTGGGGGAGAGGTGTGGGGAGCAGAGGGAGGGGGATGTGTCGGGAGCAGGGGGAGAGGGGGTGCAGAAGGCTGCAGAGGAGAGGTGTGGGGAGCAGAGGGAGAGGGGGTGCAGAGGGAGGGGGATGTGTGGGGTGCAGAGGGAGAGGGGGTGCAGCAGGCTGCGGGGGAGAGGTGTGGGGAGCAGAGGGAGAGCGGGTGGAGGGGGATGTGTGGGGTGCAGAGGGAGAGGGGGTGCAGCAGGCTGCGGGGGAGAGGTGTGGGGAGCAGAGGGAGAGGGGGTGGAGAGGGATGTGTGGGGAGCAGAGGGAGAGGGGGTGGAGGGGGATGTGTGGGGTGCAGAGGGGGTGCAGCAGGCTGTGGGGGAGAGGTGTGGGGAGCAGAGGGAGGGGGATGTGTGGGGAGCAGGGGGAGAGGGGGTGCAGGGGAGGGGGATGTGTGGGGAGCAGAGGGAGAGGGGGTGCAGGGGGAGAGGGGTGCAGAAGTCTGCGGGGGAGAGGTGTGGGGAGCAGAGAGAGAGGGGCTGCAGGGGAAGGGGGGTGCAGCAGGCTGCGGGGGAGAGGTGTGGGGAGCAGAGGGAGAGGGGGTGCAGCAGGCTGTGGGGGAGAGGTGTGGGGAGCAGAGGGAGAGGGGGTGCAGCAGGCTGTGGGGGAGAGGTGTGGGGAGCAGAGGGAGGGGGATGTGTGGGGAGCAGAGGGAGAGGGGGTGCAGGGGGAGAGGGGTGCAGAAGGCTGCGGGGGAGAGGTGTGGGGAGCAGAGGGAGAGGGGCTGCAGGGGGAGGGGGGTGCAGCAGGCTGCGGGGGAGAGGTGTGGGGAGCAGAGGGAGAGGGGGTGGAGGGGGATGTGTGGGGTGCAGAGGGAGAGGGGGTGCAGCAGGCTGTGGGGGAGAGGTGTGGGGAGCAGAGGGAGGGGGATGTGTCGGGAGCAGGGGGAGAGGGGGTGCAGAAGGCTGCAGAGGAGAGGTGTGGGGAGCAGAGGGAGAGGGGGTGGAGGGGGATGTGTGGGGTGCAGAGGGGGTGCAGCAGGCTGTGGGGGAGAGGTGTGGGGAGCAGAGGGAGGGGGATGTGTGGGGAGCAGGGGGAGAGGGGGTGCAGGGGGAGAGGGGTGCAGAAGGCTGCGGGGGAGAGGTGTGGGGAGCAGAGGGAGAGGGGCTGCAGGGGGAGGGGGGTGCAGCAGGCTGCGAGGGAGAGGTGTGGGGAGCAGAGGGAGAGGGGGTGGAGGGGGATGTGTGGGGTGCAGAGGGAGAGGGGGTGCAGCAGGCTGTGGGGGAGAGGTGTGGGGAGCAGAGGGAGGGGGATGTGTCGGGAGCAGGGGGAGAGGGGGTGCAGAAGGCTGCAGAGGAGAGGTGTGGGGAGCAGAGGGAGAGGGGGTGGAGGGGGATGTGTGGGGTGCAGAGGGAGAGGGGGTGCAGCAGGCTGCGGGGGTGAGGTGTGGGGAGCAGAGGGAGGGGGTGGAGGGGGATGTGTGGGGTGCAGAGGGAGAGGGGGTGCAGCAGGCTGCGGGGGAGAGGTGTGGGGAGCAGAGGGAGAGGGGGTGGAGGGGGATATGTGGGGTGCAGAGGGGGTGCAGCAGGCTGTGGGGGAGAGGTGTGGGGAGCAGAGGGAGAGGGGTGGAGGGGGATGTGTGGGGTGCAGAGGGAGAGGGGGTGCAGCAGGCTGTGGGGGAGAGGTGTGGGGAGCAGAGGGAGGGGGATGTGTGGGGAGCAGGGGGAGAGGGGGGTGCAGGGGGAGAGGGGTGCAGAAGGCTGCGGGGGAGAGGTGTGGGGAGCAGAGGGAGAGGGGCTGCAGGGGGAGGGGGGTGCAGCAGGCTGCGGGGGAGAGGTGTGGGGAGCAGAGGGAGAGGGGGTGGAGGGGGATGTGTGGGGTGCAGAGGGGGTGCAGCAGGCTGTGGGGGAGAGGTGTGGGGAGCAGAGGGAGGGGGATGTGTGGGGAGCAGGGGGAGAGGGGGTGCAGGGGGAGAGGGATGCAGAAGGCTGCGGGGGAGAGGTGTGGGGAGCAGAGGGAGACGGGCTGCAGGGGGAGGGGGGTGCAGCAGGCTGCGGGGGAGAGGTGTGGGGAGCAGAGGGAGAGGGGGGTGCAGCAGGCTGTGGGGGAGAGGTGTGGGGAGCAGAGGGAGGGGGATGTGTGGGGAGCAGGGGGAGAGGGGGTGCAGGGAGCAGGGGGAGAGGGGGTGCAGGGGAGGGGGATGTGTGGGGAGCAGAGGGAGAGGGGGTGCAGGGGGAGAGGGGTGCAGAAGGCTGCGGGGGAGAGGTGTGGGGAGCAGAGGGAGAGGGGCTGCAGGGGGAGGGGGGTGCAGCAGGCTGCGGGGGAGAGGTGTGGGGAGCAGAGGGAGAGGGGGTGGAGGGGGATGTGTGGGGTGCAGAGGGAGAGGGGGTGCAGCAGGCTGTGGGGGAGAGGTGTGGGGAGCAGAGGGAGGGGGATGTGTCGGGAGCAGGGGGAGAGGGGGTGCAGAAGGCTGCAGAGGAGAGGTGTGGGGAGCAGAGGGAGAGGGGGTGGAGGGGGATGTGTGGGGTGCAGAGGGGGTGCAGCAGGCTGTGGGGGAGAGGTGTGGGGAGCAGAGGGAGAGGGGTGCAGAGGGAGGGGGATGTGTGGGGAGCAGAGGGAGAGGGGGTGGAGGGGGATGTGTGGGGTGCAGCAGGCTGCGGGGGAGAGGTGTGGGGAGCAGAGGGAGAGGGGTGCAGAGGGAGGGGGATGTGTGGGGAGCAGAGGGAGAGGGGGTGGAGGGGGATGTGTGGGGTGCAGCAGGCTGTGGGGGAGAGGTGTGGGGAGCAGAGGGAGGGGGAGGTGTGGGTAGCAGGGGGAGAGGGGGTGCAGCAGGCTGTGGGGGAGAGGTGTGGGGAGCAGAGCGAGGCGGATGTGTGGGGAGCAGAGGGAGAGGGGGGTGGAGGGGGATGTGTGGGGTGCAGGAGGCTGCGGAGGAGAGGTGTGGGGAGCAGAGGGAGAGGGGGTGGAGGGGGATGTGTGGGGTGCAGAGGGGGTGCAGCAGGCTGTGGGGGAGAGGTGTGGGGAGCAGGGGGAGAGGGGGTGCAGGGGAGGGGGGTGGAGCGCGGCCCCTAGGAGGCGGGGCCGGCGTCCGGTCTCAGGTCTGGCCCCCGCCCCACGTGTTCATCCCCGGAAGGGAAGTTGGCGCCGCCCCGGAGTTACCTGCTCGCGGGAGCGCTACCCGCGGTGACGTCACGGTGGCACCTGGGGGCGGGGGTGGGGCCGGGGAGGCTGCAGCGGCCGCCGGAAGCCAGCGGGAGCCGAACATGGGGCCCGGGCTGGGGCTGCGGCTCCTGCTGCTGCTGGTGCCCGCGGCGCTGGGGGCTGCTGCGCGCTCCGTCGTGCCCCGGACAGCGAGACCCTTCCCGGGTAAGGGCGGGCGGTGCCGGCTGGGGGGCCCATCTCCCCTGGCTGGGCCGAGGTCCCCATTTCCCCGCCCCCGACTCCCATCTCCCCGTGCCCCGAACAGCGAGACCCTTCCCGGGTAAGGGCGCGGGGCGGGGGTATCTCCCTAGGCTGCGGCGGGGGTCCCCCATCTTACCGGGTCCTGGCTGAGGGTGGGGGCATCTCCTCGTCCCCGGCTGGGGGCCCCATTTCCCTTGGGTGGGGAGGGGATCCCCCCACTCCCATCTCCCCGAGCCCCGGCTGGGAGCCCCCATCTCCCCGTGCCCCGAACAGCGAGACCCTTCCCGGGTAAGGGCGCGGGGGCGGGGGGTATCTCCCTAGGCTGCGGCGGGGGTCCCCCATCTTACCGGGTCCTGGCTGAGGGTGGGGGGCATCTCCTCGTCCCCGGCTGGGGGCCCCATTTCCCTTGGGTGGGGAGGGGATCCCCCCACTCCCATCTCCCCGAGCCCCGGCTGGGAGCCCCCATCTCCCCGTGCCCCGAACAGCGAGACCCTTCCCGGGTAAGGGCGCGGGGGCGGGGGGTATCTCCCTAGGCTGCGGCGGGGGTCCCCCATCTTACCGGGTCCTGGCTGAGGGTGGGGGCATCTCCTCGTCCCCGACTGGGGGCCCCATTTCCCTTGGGTGGGGAGGGGATCCCCCCACTCCCATCTCCCCGAGCCCCGGCTGGGGGCCCCCATCTCCCCGAGCCCCGGACAGCGAGACCCTTCCCAGGTAAGGGCGGGCGGTGCCGCCCCCCCATCTCCTACGGCTCGGGGGGGCATTTTCCCGCCCTCCATCTCCCCGGGCCGGGGGGGGTCCTATCGCCCTGGCGCGCCGGGTGCTGCCGCCCGAAACCGAGGAGCCTGCAGGCCGCCCGGGTGTGGCTGCCTCCTGCGGGGGGCTGAGCAGGGCTGCAGGGGCGCACCTGGCGGGCAGCCCCGGGCACTGCGGGAAGGGACCGAGTAGCGGCTCCTGGGCACCGGTCCCCAGCCTCGCCCATCAGCCCTGGGCACTCGCTGGATGAGGTCACCAGCAATGCAGAGCCCCCAGCCTGCGGGTTGGCTCCTGGCAGCCGCCGGGCCGGTTTTACCAATAAGATGCAGCAAGCGCTACTCTGAGCTGGGTCCCCTGCCTCCGGCCCGGCTCGCTGTGCTGTGCCGCTAGCTGAGGGGCTGCCTAGGGTCCTGCCTCCCCTCCCATTGCTGATCAGGTTGTATCCCGGTGAGCTGCGCATGCATAACTGCATTTTGTACGGCGCCCAATCGATTTTTACCTTCTCCTTTGAAAAAGGACATTATGTTTTAGAACGATATTAAAAGAACATGATCTAGGTTGAAAATGAAGCACTCACAAGTGAGAGCCCTGATTTGGCCCCTGTGTGCCTATACATTGTGACACAGTCTTTAAATGATCACACATTATTATTTCACAGGACCCCTGACACATTCAGTGAGGGAGCATAAGGGGGCAAATTCAGGCTGGGCAGGTAAACAAATCTGGTATTTCTGACTTTTGAATGCTTCACTTTCCAACCTTACTGTTGTTTTAATGTAGCTTTTAAAATAAAACTACCTAGCCTTTTTTAAGGAACAGGAGAAAAAAATCCTAATTCAGCCACCTGGCTAATCAACAATGTTAGAACCGTTAGAGGCACAGCACCTTTCTGTTGTTTGAGCGAATGGAGTAACTGAAACCAGCAGCAGGTTGTCATCCTCTCTGTGGCCCAGCTAATAGAGGGAGACAAGGCACAGATTCTTGGCAGTGGGTTTCACAGCTATTTGGCAACAGCAGAAGAACCTTGAGATTCTGGAGTTCTGGCTTCTGTTCCTGGTTCTGAGGGGAGTGTGCTCTAGTGGTTACCAACCCACCCTGTCCTCATCCTTTTAAATTTATTCAAGTCTTGTTACAGTGGTGACTACAGTTTATACTATTCATAATACTCCTGGCTGTGTTTCTTGCTCCACTTGTGTTTAGCAGTGATTTTTTTTTTCTTGATTTGGGTGGATAACAGGGAGGAATGATCTGTCACCCTTTATCATCTATGGTAGTGGCACTCAACCTTTCCAGACTACTGTATCCCTTTCAGAAGTTTGATTTGTCTTGCATATCCCAAGTTTCACCTCACTTAATAACTACTCACTTACAAAATCAGGCATAAAAATACAAAAATGTCACAGCCCACTATTAGTGAAAACTTGCTCACTTTCTTATTTTTACCATATCATTATAAAATAAAGCAATGAAGTACAATATTTGTATTCACATTGTAGTGTATAGAGCAGTATAAAAAACTCATTGAATGAAATTTTAATTTGTACTGATGTCGCTAGTGCTTTTTATGTAACCTGTTATAAAACTAGGCAAATCTCTAGATGAGTTGATGTACTCCCTGCAAGACCTCTGTGTACCCCCAGGGGTACACGTACCCCTGGTTGAGAACCACTGACCTACAGGTTCCTCAGAGGCTGAAATAAATGCACATCCGTTGCTGGTGGTCCCTTAGCCCTTGTCTTTGCTAGGAAAAAGAATGTGTTCTTACTTTGCTACCTAATGTGGTAACTAAAAGGGGCAAAACTGCCAATGGAGACAAGGCAGTTGTAGCTTTAACATGAGTTATTAGCAGATCAAGGAAGTCCTAGGTTCTCCCATAGTCTTTATCTTAACCTTCTAACACGCTTGAAAGGTGCAATCTGCCTTGGCTTCCCCGGGAAGTTACTATGTATTAAAGCAGCAGAGAATCCTGTGGCACCTTATAGACTAACAGACGTTTTGGAGCATGAGCTTTCGTGGGTGAATACCCACTTCGTCAGATGCAGCTTGTGTTATGTATTAAGTAACACAAACAGAAACACACTTTTCTATCCCAATCATAGGAGTATGTCTTTGGTAGGAAATTTGGAGACTTCTGTTTGTCCATATAAATGCATTGCGTTAATGGAAGTAAATAAGCTATGCTAATTGGCTTATTATTGTTGCCATTTCCTGTAGCTTTCATTATATCATCTTAACTCTCTCTTTTGTCCATGTGATCTACATTAACTCTGCAATCTAAGTAGTACGCCCTTCAGAAGAGTGATCTCGTCAGAACCTGTTATGTTTGTAGAGGGCCTGGCACAGCAGGGCTGGGGCTCTGTATGCTCCAGCCATACATATTTTACTACTGGTGTGTGGAAATGATTTCTGAGCTGAACAGTTTCACGTGTGTAGCAGTGATGGGATATGGCTCCCCTTTTATAGCAGTCTTTTGTCCATGGCTTAAATTGACAGTATTTGGTCCTGTCATGAGGGCAGGGGACTGGATTTGATGACCTCTCGAGGTCGCTTCCAGTCCTAGAATCTATGATTAACTTATTGCATAGTATCAGGTTATATAATTATTGTAGAAATACCAGCCCTGCAGTAAGACTCAGGGACCAGGATCCTACTTAAGCTGCTGCCTCACTTGCCTGATGCTGGTTTTAGAATATTGATTTTTTTTTTTTTTTTTTTTTTTTGTGCAAAGCCCATTGTTTGCTTGGCCCCATTCTTTCTGATGAATATCTGTGCAAAGTGATTTATACTTCTAGAGGGAGGGTTGTAAATGCATTAGCTAGCTGAAGGTGAAAGCATGTAGCTGAATCAGACCCTGTGAAATGGAAATGGTGGTAGAGGTAATAGCTTTTATTGGGCATACACAGGAGTTCAGATATAAAAGTAATCCAGGCCAGGGCACAAATCCAGTTATGTCAAATGTTTCCTGATTGTTACTGATTAGATTGAGTGGAGAATAAAGTGTCCTACGTTGCTTCATTGTAGCTCGAGCTAATTTTTTAAATATTTGAAATGATAAAATATGGTTACATGGGAAGATTTACTTACAGGAATGCCTGTGTGTCTGAAGGCACTGAGCCAAGGAAGTTGAAATCCCACCTTTTAAAACTCCCTTTTAAATGCTGCTTCTGCATGGAGGCGAGCAAGAATAAATCCACATAAAATGGCATTTTTGTCTTCTATGGGGAGGAGCTGATGTGGGTGTGCTTGCTAAAAGTATTGCCTCTGTCTCCAGCAGGACTAAAGGCTCGGGCCCAATGGGCTAAGGCAGTGGCATAGGCACCGGCTTTCTAATTTCCCTAGGGTGCCCAACCCTCTGTCCCAGGCCCTTCCCCCACTTCACCCTTTCCCTCAAGGCCCCACTCCTGCTCTGCCTCTTTCTGCCCCTTCCCTGAGCACTCCCCATGCCCACTCATCCCCCTACCCCAGTGCCTCCTGCATGCCATTGAACAGCTGATCTGCAGTGGGCAGGAAGCACTGGAGGGAAGGGGGGGAGAGCTGATCAGCAGGGCCGCTGGTGGGTGCTGAGCACCCACTATTTTTTTTCCGTGATGCTCCAGCCCCAGAGCACCCATGGAGGCGACGCCTATGGGCAATGGAATGGGAAAAGCAATCTGTGGCATCCTTGCTTCCCCTTAAATGCATCTCAGTAACAACCTGTAACTAGAAAAGCAAACCAGTCCTGTACGTTTGTGTGGTTAGAATGTGTTCCATGGGATAGCCTCTCTTTGAGGCTCCATCTAGTGTCTACAGAACGTTCTGGCGCATCCAGAAAGGACAATGCAGAAATCTTGCTGTTGACTGAACTGCCCAATCATCAGCTCACTCTGTTAAGGCAAGTATCAGAGGGGTAGTCGTGTTAGTCTGGATCTGTAAAAGCAGCAGAGAATCCTGTGGCACCTTATAGACTAACAGACGTTTTGGAGCGTGAGCTTTCGTGGATGAATACCCACTTCGTCAGACGCAGGTAGTGGAAATTTCCAGGGGCAGGTATATATATGCTAGCAAGCAAGCTAGAGATAATGAGGTTAGTTCAATTAGGGAGGATGAGGTGGATTCTCAAAACTACAAGCATTCTCAAAACTACAATAGCCGCACGAGGAAATTAGGAAACAGATCAACAGAGCCAGACGTGTACCCAGAAGCCTCCTACTGCAAGACAAACCCAAGAAAGAAACCAACAGGACTCCACTGGCCATCACATAAGCCCCCAGCTAAAACCCCTCCAACGCATCATCAGGGATCTACAACCCATCCTGGACAATGATCCCACACTTTCACGGGTCTTGGGTGGCAGGCCAATCCTTGCCCACAGACAACCTGCCAAGCTGAAACGTATTCTCACCAGCAACTGCACACCGTACCATAGTAACTCTAGCTCAGGAACCAATCCATGCAACAAACGTCGATGCCAACTCTGCCCACATATCTACACCAGCGACACCATCACAGGACCTAACCAGATCAGCCATACCATCACCGGTTCTTTCACCTGCACGTCCACCAATGTAATATACGCCATCATATGCCAGCAATGCCCCTCTGCTATGTACATCGGCCAGACTGGACAGTCTCTACGGAAAAGGATAAATGGACACAAATCAGATATCAGGAATGGCAATATACAAAAACCTGTAGGAGAGCACTTCAACCTCCCTGGCCACACTATAGCAGACCTTAAGGTGGCCATCCTGCAGCAAAAAAACTTCAGGACCAGACTTCAAAGAGAAACTGCTGAGCTTCAATTCATCTGCAAATTTGACACCATCAGCTCAGGACTAAACAAAGACTGTGAATGGCTTGCCAATTACAGAACCAGTTTCTCCTCCCTTGGTTTTCCATACCTCTACTGCTAGAACAGGGCCTCATCCTCCCTGATTGAACTAACCTCGTTATCGCTAGCTTGCTTGCCAGCATATATATACCTGCCCCTGGAAATTTCCACTACCTGCGTCTGACGAAGTGAGTATTCACCCACAAAAGCTCACGCTCCAAAATGTCTGTTAATCTATAAGGTGCCACAGGATTCTCTGTTAAGGCAGAGTCCCTTCCTTGTGAACTGATGCATAAGTAGCATCTGCTACCCCTATGAGGATGGATCATAGTTAAATCCTTCTGATTTGTCACCTCACTGGTGGCTGAGGTTGTAACCCTTAACTAAACGCTGCTGCTCTCATCCAGCACTGCCTGAACTCGTCAGCATGCTTTCCCCCAGACTAGCCGTAAGGTGTTGAGCTGGAAATCTCTCCATGAGATCTGAGACAAGTAACATAAGAGGGTAGATCTGGCAAGGACCTCCTGGGTCATTGAGTCCAGTCCCCTGCTGTCACAGGCAACCACGTCAGATTACGCTGTTCATAAATTTATCAAGTTCCATCTTAAAAAGAGTTGGATTGTTTGCCCTGACCCACCCTATTGGGAAGCTGTCCCAGAACTTCCCTTCTCTGATGGTAAGAAACCATCTCCAAATGTTCATCCTAAATTTACTCTTGCGCCAACACTGTCCTTCGGCTTCAATAGCTCTTCTCCCTCCCTTGTGTTTACCTCTTGATATATTTATAGAGAGCAATCGGATCCCCCTCACAGCCTTCATTTTGCCTGGCTGAACAAGTCAAGCGTTTTTAGTCTCTCCTTATAGGATAGGTTCTTCATTACTCTTGTCACTGGAGAGCAAAGCAGTCTCAGAATGGGTTCTGTGCACTAGGTAGAGTGGGGGACCCCCTCTGAGTCTGGTACTAACTGCCAGCCACGGAGGGTTGGGAGGGAGCAGGTAGACTGACATCTCAGTTGTTTTCCAGTCTCAGTGTTTTTTAAAAGCTTCAGCTGTTATGAAAGAAACCTTCAAAACATGAATCAAATGAAACTGATATAATGACATCCTCCTGAGTCTGCAGAGAGCCTGAAACAGTAGTTTATAAGTGTGAGCTGCCCCAAACTGGCCTTTTCCTTCTTTCAGTTCCACTTTGCATTGGGGCTGGTCTCTGCTGAACTTTAATCTTTAACACTGTTGGGGCAGATGTTTACTAGGGAAATGATGTATTCTTACTGTATCAGTGAACACGTGGTAACTAACGAGTACAGTTCTAGTGAAGACAAGGCCGTTTGTAGTTTCACATTTTAGCAGGTTGAAGTTACGGCTATGGGAACACCTAGAGTTTACCTTGGCTACCTTGCATGTTAAAACTCCAGCTGTCTTGTCTTCACTGGGACTTTGCCATGTGTTGGCTAACAAAGATAAGAGTGCACCTTCTTGTCTAGTGACAGCAAGACTAATGTGTCAGCAGGATGCTGTACAGACTCTTCAGGTTATTGTAGTTCTCACACTGTCCCTGCTTACCTGGCCTCTGGCCCAGAACTAACCATTCTTAAACCCTGGCTTGGACTAGCTCTCAGTAGCTTACTCTCCTGACCACCTTGCCTCTCCCTGTCCTCCCCTTAATTTCTTCTCATGGGACTTGATCTCCTTAGGGCCTGCTCCTGCTCCCATTGAAGTAAGTAGGAACTTTCTTAGATATTAAGACAGCCCTTGTGTTTTTCTCTTCTCTTATAACTCGGCTCTGCCATTCCTGGAGTCTGCAGGTCATCCTTAGTCCTTTTTGTGCTGGAAGCTTTGTCCTGGGGGGGAGGGGGAGGTCCTGGGTTGGTTTCAGTCCTTGTTAGTGAGGAGGAGAGGCTTTCAGAGAAGGCAAAGTTCACACCGGGACCCCAAAACATGGCTTTGGCGCCTTCTGCTTTCTTTTGGAAACGAGTTGCCTTGCAAGGATGTGCTGAACTCCTCATGCTCGTTCTGTCAGTAGTTGCGCTCACTGGTAACATTGCCATCTCAGACAGCCCTGTACACTCTGGTCATGCTGGTCTCTGTAGTGTGCTCCCTGCCCTCCCACTATCTCCTTTTTTAATCACTGTGGACAACATGCCCATCCTGCCTATGACTCAGGCTCGTAGCTTGGGTATCACCTTTGACCTGGGCCCCTCTCTAGGTCCTCAGACCCATGGTAGGTCTACAACTTGCAGGTTCTTTCTGCATAATGTTTCCTATGATATGGCCTCTCCGATCCATTCATGCAGCTAAAGCTCTCATCCAGGATCCCTCTGTTCTCTTGTGCTCCTCCTCCTTGGTATCCATCTCTCTACTCTGGCCTGAGATTGTAAACTCTTTTGGGCAGCGACCCTTTCTCTTTATTCTGCATTTGTACAGTGCCTAGTGCAGTGGGACCTTGGCCCAGAACTAGGGCCTCTAGGTGTTGTGGCAATGCAAATAACTTATCTCCACTGGAAGCAAAGTCACACTGGTTTTCCTGGGGCTGAATTGATAATGAATAACCTGATTGGGCCCAGCCCTTGTCTCTTTCTGTTAGTCAGTACAAAGGAATGACATTCTGAACAAAGATTTTGAGGCATCCGAGGTGTTGCAGGGACTGAGCTGCATAGTGGCAGGGGGAGGTGTGGGCTCAAGACTGAGGGGAGTGGCTGGGAGGATGGAGAAGGGAAAGAGTAGACAGCTCCTCCACTCCGGAGTAGGGTGACCAGATAGCGAGTGCGAAAAATTGGGATGGGTGGGGGTAATAGGATCCTATATAAGACATAGCCCCTAATATTTGGGTCTCTGGTCACCCTCCTCCAGGGTAAGGGGAGTCCTGCTCTGAGCAGATGGCTAGGGGCTGCATATCTGTCTGTCTGCATTCCAGGCTAAACTTTCAAATGGAATCAACCTTCCCCTGTTTTGAGGGGGCTTCCCTTCCAAGTTAGTTGGGAGCTGCATTAAAGCCAGCATGACTTACTGCGTTGAGCAGTCTCCCGGGGATGCTTGGCTCTGTGTCCTGGGGCTGGCAGCTCTGCTTTGAAGAGTCTAGGATGCTTGGCAGAACCCAGGTATCAGGTTCACACCCCCATCTCCTGCACCAGAACATGGTGGAGAGTCTATGGTTGGTTTGAGAACCCGGCCTCTGGTGAAGGGCATGTGCAGGTCTTGCCTCCCAGAATCCTGTTCTCAAATCTGCACAGATCATAGCAAAGGAAGGTCCTTCCTTGCCCTGCAAAGTCAACATGAAGTGAGCAAGCAGACCCATTGGTTGGGTGGAGGTGGTGTCTGTTACCTGGCTGAGTCTAGCTAACCCCTCCTTATCTGCAGCATGAAAAGGGTGTGAGAAAGGGAGGGTGTGGGTGGCCCTTCATTGTGTTCCCTCTCCTCTAATCTCCTGCTGTCTGACTTGGCCAGCAATACACCAGCTGAGGAGAGATTACAGTATGTGCAGTGTCTGGCATGCAAGCAGACTCTTTCCGGCAGCAGCAGATGTGCTTTAATTGGCTAACCAAAACTTCATTTGGCATCAGTGGAGGACGCTGGTGCTCAGGTGGGGCTCTACACAGCCCCATCCTCTGCCCTCCTCATGCTAGGTTCATAGCTTTCAAGGCCAGAAGGGGCTGTTACAATAATTTAGTCTGAGCTGTATAACACAGGCCAGAGAAACACACCAGCGGTTCTTGCATCCAGCCCATGACTTCTGGTTGAGCTAAAGTCTCCTTTAGAAAGAGACCTCTAAGATTGATTTTAAAGACCTTATGGGACAGAGAATCCACCACAACCGAAAGTAACTTGTTCCAACGGTAATTACCCTCACTGGTGAAAAGGTGTATTTCTAGTCTAAATTTGTCCAGCTTCAGCTTCCAGTCATTGGATTTTATTTCTGCCTCTTTTATGTTAGATTAGAGAGCCGTCTGTTCTGGGAGAAAGGGTTCTTGTGAGCAGAGCTTGGCACAACAGCCCAGTCCGAGGCCTGCCCCCAGCAGGTGGTAATGGTTCAGTGGAAGCTGGGCATGTGGGAGCCCTGTCAGCTGGGGCCATAGAAGGGAGAGGGCATATCTTTCCTTGCCCTTCATAGGGGGTGGGTGGTGGTGGAGATAAAGTGAATTGAGTGGGCATTGCTGACCGGAGCTGCCAGGGCCCCTTTTCAGCTGGGGATTCCAGTCGAAAACTGAACGCCTGGCAACCCTAGCATAGATACAGTGTCTGTTTCAGAGTTAATTTGTGCCTGGGACAGCCCATTACTCTAAGCTATTATCCCACATTGGCTGCACACTCGGGTGGGTGTGGCTGCATTGATTACACTTGATTTATTTTCTGTCTTCACAACCCATAAGAGTTTGTATTCTGTACCCGGGTTCTGCAACTATAGCTCATACAGTGCAATAGCATTAGCCAGCTCCCACCTCTGAGATGTCACTGCACTGAACACACTCGGGCACACAGCTGAAAAGCACTCTCTCAAATTCCAAAATTCCTAAAATTGTTTCTTTCCACAAAGCTGCAAACTAGGTGAGTTATGCCGTAAACGTGAACGGTGGGAACCCAAGGGGAATGAGGCTGTGTAGCCACGGGAGAGAGGCTGCTACCGCTGTATATGAGGCTTGGTTGGAGGGGCTTGTCCCATATATCTGGTCCCCGGAGTATCCCTGTAGTGCTGCGTATATGACTAAGCTAGCGCTCTGCATCCATCTAGGTCACTTACTAGGTCTGGATTAGGTCTCCACGGTTTTATGCTTTGGAGACTTGGAGTTGTGAAACAGCTGGAGCAACGGCTGCTAATCCCTAATCCCTGCCGCTCAGGCCATGTCTCATCTCTGCAGTGCCACTGGTGTGCAGGCAGCCCAGTCCCTGCCTGCTGAGCCACTGTCTGAAAATAAACCTTCCTGGTCTGACCTCTGCTCTAAGTGGCAACAGGCTCTCTGGGGAGCCCCAGCCAGGCACAGGAGAACCTCTGTTAAATGAGAAGAGGAGCAATGGAAGTGGTCTCCTGTTGTGATCTGCCAAACTATAGCAAAAACAATGAGGAGTTCTATGCCACCTTAAAGATCTGGAGAGCAGGTCTGCTGATGGAGGTCTCTAGGGGGAAGTGGGAATGAGGGGAGGTTTAGGGCTGGTTCTGGCCCCAGAGAGAGACATTCAGAGGGAAGTAAAACACAGGCTGCCTGTAACCTGCTGGGGGCAGGCCTCGGACTGGGCTGTTGTGTGGTGCACTGGCACAGCTCAGACTGTTTGCTTATTCTATAGAAGCTCAGCGTTCATGTTTCTGAAAGAGGAAGGGTTGGTCTGTCAGTTCTGCTTTCGCTATTGCTAAGGCTACGATATACTCACAGGTGCTGTTAGTAAAAGTCACGGGCAAGAAACAAAAAGTCATTAAATCTTGGGTGCTAAGGGGCGGTGCTCCAGTGGTCGCGGATGCTCTGGGAGTGGGAAGGGGGGACCTGGGGCCCAGTTGCTGCTGCTCGGAGGGGAAATGGGAGTGGGGGGGCGCATGACGCGGGGTCCTGCTGCTGTGGAGGGGGTGTGTGTGTGTGATCCTAGCCCTGCTGCTCCTGCTGCGAGCGGGGTGCGTGACCTGGGGCCGTGCCGCAGCTGCTCCTGCTGTGAGCTGAGGGTGGGCGATCCGGGGGGGCGCTGCTGCTGCTCCTCCTACATCACTGCAGCGTTAGGACTAACTGTCTGGCGGACAGCTGCAGCCACTGCAGAAGTTAGAAAGGTCCCAGAAAATCATGAAATTTGTGACCTCTGTATCAGAGGTGTAGCTGTGTTAGTCTGGTTCTGTAAAAGCAGCAAAGAATCCTGTGGCACCTTATAGACTAACAAACATATTGGAACATAAGCTTTCGTGGGTGAATACCCACTTTGTTGGATGCATGTAGTGGAAATTTCCGGAGGCAGGTATATATATGCAAGCAAGAATCAGGGTAGAGATAACGAAGTTAGCTCAATCAGGGAGGATGAGGCCCTGTTCTAGCAGTTGAGATGTGAAAACCAAGGGAGGAGAAACTGCTTTTGTGACCTCTGTGAAAGACTCACAGCCTTAGCCATTGCTGGGAGAAAATCGGTACCTCACGCTATGCAGCTGGGTGTGAACACAGTTATGCTGGTGGAAAACTCATCAGATGAGGCTCTGCTGGTGTAAACATCTTTAAACGCTCATAACTGCATCTGTTCAAGGGACTACCCAGTGGTTCTCAAACTGTGGGTTGGGACCATAAAGTGGGTCGCGACTTTGTTTTAACAGGGTTGCCAGAACTGGCTTAGACTTGCCGAAGCTTGAGGGTGGCAGGGCTCAGGTTACAGGCTCCCTGTCTGGGGCTGAAATCCTTGGGCTTCAGCACAGGGCTTCCTTGCCTGGGGCAGTGGGACTTGGCTTTGGCCCCTACCTGGGGTGGTGGGGTGTACTATGCTGCGTGGCCTGGCCTGAGGGCTTTGCTGTGGGCCTCGCCCTGTGGAAGATGGTGAGAGAGGCAAGCTTTCAAGCCACACAGAGCTCTTCCTCAGGTCTGGGAAATGTACTCAGAGTGCAACAGCTAAACAGAAGGTGGAGCAGATCATTTAACATAGGTAGTTAGTGCATTTCAAGGGACCATTCACATGTAGTGGCCTGTTCACACCCCTCCAGTCATGGAGAGCAAGGCAACTGGGGGAGGTTGTTGCAAAATGCCAGAAATCAGGGTCAATGTTCAGTCTGTGATTTTTAGCGTCTAGCGAAGTAATGAATGTAAGTGCCCAGGCTCATCTTTTGAAAGTGTTGTACAGGCTTCCTTTGAGGATGAGGCCTGAGAGGTCAGATACAAAATGATCGCTTTGTGATCTAGGGGTTACAGAAAGGGATCTGGGGGTTATAGTAGACCACAAGCTAAATATGAGTCAACAGAGTGATGCTGTTCCAAAAAAAGCCAATGTGATTCTGGGATGCATTAACAGGTGTGTTGTGAGCAAGACACAAGAAGTCATTCTTCCGCTCTACTCTGCGCTGGTTAGGCCTCAACTGGAGTATTGTGTCCAGTTCTGGGTGACACATGTCAGGAAAGATATGGAGAAATTGGAGAGGGTCCAGAGAAGAGCAACAAGAATGATTAAAGGTCTAGAGAACATAACCTACGAAGGAAGGCTGAAATAATTGGGTTTATTTAGTTTGGAAAAGAGAAGACTGAGAGGGGACATGATAGCAGTTTTCAGGTATCTAAAAGGGTGTCATAAAAAGGAGAGAGAAAACTTGTTCACCTTAGCCTCTAAGGATAGAACAAGAAGCAATGGGCTTAAACTGCAGCAAGGGAGATTTAGGTTGGACATTAGGAAAAAGTTCCTAACCGTCAGGGTGGTTAAACACTGGAATAAATTCGCCTAGGGAGGTTGTGGAATCTCCATCTCTGGAGATATTTAAGAGTAGGTTAGATAAATGTCTATCTGGGATGGTCTAGACATTATTTGGCCCTGCCATGAGGGCAGGGGACTGGACTCGATGACCTTTCGAGGTCCCTTCCAGTCCTAGAATCTATGAATCTATGAAAAAGTGTTCACTTGGTTTGCTAAGCAATGCCAGTGCCTCTCAGCCATCTCCTTGGCTGAGGCCCAGCCCCAGATTGGCCCACAAGTGGTTCACTTAAGCCATGGGGTCTGCTATGAGGCTGGATCTCCTCTGTTCCCCCTCCTCCACCCTGACATTGGGGTCTGGAAGCTGTTCCAGGGGTTAGTTCTCAGTGCCCAGGACTGTTGATTTTGTACACAGGGGTGGGGCCTTCCTCTGCAAACAGGGTGAAAGGAAAGTGAGTGAATCTGGGTGTGGGCAGAGTTGCTGGGCCCATTGCTGAGATAGAGCAGGCTCTCTCCCTGTGGTTGCGTGAGATGGCTCCTGCTGCTGTCTGAACACTGACAGTGACTCTCCCACTCCAGCCAGGCAGAGGCTATGTGTGCATGGGGCTCAGACCTGCTGACCTGGCACCATGTTGGGCCTCAGACCCTCTGCTATGGTGAGATCTCCATCCATTGTGGCTTGTGTGGGACAGTGGAAAAACAATGTCCCATTGGACGTGTTCCAATGCCAATGTGGAAATGTCAGAACAAATATCCTCCCTGGAGTTGATGATGGAACAAATGGGACAAAAGGGTAGCTGATGTCCTGATCTGATCTTAAAAACCTGTTCAGCAAAGGCAGGGGAGATGGACAATTGGGAAGCAAGGAACACCTTGACTATGTATCCCTTTCCCTGGCATTGCATGCATAATCCCATTGCTGTAGCTGTTTCTGGATTCCCCATGCACAGGCCTGGGGTAGCAGGACACGGGCACTGAGAACAGTTCCTGTGTCCAGGTCTCCCTGACACCCTGCACTCTGGTCTAGGTCTCTCCATCTCAGAGGGCTCCCAGCTTGGAGGTTGGGGGTGGAGGTCTCCCTCTCTTCCCCCTTGTATCCTGCATTCTGCGTTGGGCTCCTCAGACTGTAGGGAGCTCCAAGAAGAGCCACAGAAATGACCGGAGGCTCGAAGGAAAGATTTAAAGATCTTGGCTAAGCAATGGATGGAGTGGGGAAGAGTCTCTCTCTTCCTGTGCCACAAACTCCCCCGTACAACCTCCCATCTGGCCATCTGCTCTCCTCCCTGACTGGCAGTGCTCCCTGTGTTAGCTGGCTCACAGGCGTTCCTTTTCTGTCTTGCTATCAAGGAAGGGGAGCGGTTGCCGCAGGACCGGTCATGGGGCATCAGGTCAGACTGGTGATTCCTAGTGATGGATGCAGGCCGGGTGCCTGTGCTGAGAATGTCCGCTCCATCAGCTCCTGTTGATCACTGGATTGTGGGGGGGAGCGGTGACCTTTGGTTCTGTTCCT
The DNA here is from genome assembly GCA_026122505.1 of Aldabrachelys gigantea. Taxonomy (NCBI): domain Eukaryota; kingdom Metazoa; phylum Chordata; order Testudines; family Testudinidae; genus Aldabrachelys; species Aldabrachelys gigantea. The sequence continues at coordinate 148,417,729 of CM047483.1, forward strand.
TTCTGTCCAGGAGGGGCACTAGACGCAGCTTGAAGTGACTGCTTGTCTCCACTGAGGGCACTCATGGGGCTCCCTCCATCTTGTCCCCAGTCCAGTTCACTGCAAGTGTCAATGAAAAGGCATAGGCTGCTGCTGTCTTGTCTTCTGTTCACTGCAGGGGGGATGGGGGGGACCTCGGCTGGGTGTCTGAGCCTGAGGCATGGGTGACAGGAGCTGGGTGAGGCTCTGTCCAGGGCAGACAGGTGTCCACCATTCTCCTCTCGCTCTTGCTGGATCCCCAGCTGCCTTGCTGGTGGCTGGAACAGCACTTCCTCCTGTCTGCACAGAGAGCTGAGGTCTCTTCTCCCCTAAAATCTGTTGGGAAGCTGGAGCTGGTGACCTGCATGCTGAGCAGTGCTGTGTGCACAAACACCTTGCACCCATGTGCTGGCAGCTGCCCTGGTGGCATGTGTGAACCTGTTTCTACCAGGTGATGCTGCTGCTCTTGTGGTTAGTGGACAGAGGCTGGGGCTGGAGTGGGAGAAAGGGGGTGCTGACAAGTTGTTCTCTGTGGGATCCCTTGGCTCTAGAGTTTGATTCCAACTCCTCTGCTGCCCCTAGTCAGCAATAGCCTGGACTGACTGATCTCAGGGTGTGCTGCCTGTGGCTTGCACCTTGGCTGTGACTGGAATAGCTGTAGTTACATGGGGCAGGGGAGGTTGCTGGCTGGTTGTGTGTTTAAACCTTCAGTCAAAGCCTCGTCTGAGGGAGAGGCTTTGTATTTGTCTGTAAGATCCGTGTCTAGTTGGCAGCCGGTTTCAAGCGGAGTGCCCTGAGGGCCGGTCCTGGGGCTGGTTTTGTTCAATATCATCATTAATGATCGGGAGGATGGCGTGGACTGCACTCTCAGCAAGTTTGCAGCTGACACTAAATTGGGAGGAGTGGTAGATATGCTGGAGGATAGGGATAGGATACAGAGGGACCTAGACAAATTAGGGTATTGAGACAAAAGAAACCTGATGAGGTTCAACAAGGACAAGAGCAGAGTCCTGCACTTAGGACGGAAGAATCCCATTCACTGCTACAGACTAGGGACCGAATGGCTATGCAGCAGTTCTGCGGAAAAGGACCTAGGGGTTACAGTGAACGGGAAGCTGGATATTAGTCGACAGTGTGCCCTTATTGCCAAGAAGGCTAACGGCATTTGGGGCTGTATAAGTAGGGGCATTGCCAGAAGATCGAGGAACGTGATCATTCCCTCTATTGGACATTTTGGTGAGGCCTCATCTGGAGTACTGTGTCCAGTTTTGGACCCCATACAACAAGGAGGATGTGTAAAAATTGGAAAGAGTCCAGTGGAGGGCAACAAAAATGATTAGGGGGTTGGAGCACGTGACTTACGAGGAGAGGCTGAGGGAACTGGGATTGTTTAGTCTGCAGAAGAGAAGAATGAGGGGGGATTTGATCGCTGCTTTCAACTACCTGAAAGGGGGTTCCAAAGAAGATGGCTCTAGACTGTTCTCAGCGGTGGCAGATGACAGAACAAGGAGCAATGGTCTCAAGTTGCAGTGGGGGAGGTTTAGGTTGGATATTAGGAAAAACTTTTTCACTACGAGGGTGGTGAATCACTGGAATGGGTTCCCTAGGTAGGTGGTAGAATCTTCTTTCTTTGAGGTTTTTAAGGTCAGGCTTGACAAAGCCCTGGTTGTGATGCTTTAATGGGGGGTTGGTCCTTCTTTGAGCAGGGGGTTGGACTAGATGACCTCCTGAGGTCCCTTCCAACCCTGATATTCTATGATTTCATGATTCTGTGAACAGCTGGGAGTCACAAACGCTGCCTCTGGTGGGAAGGGAAGGATCAGAAGATCCAGGAGATAGCTACACCAGCAAGGGAAAGTGAAGGTGAACAATGGGAACTTTCTAACTGGCAAGATTTACCCAGGGGAAGCGGAGGCACTCTGGGGCTGTGTGGAGGTGTCTGGTGCACACAGGATGCATGCTGAGAAAACTGTCTCCTTTCGGTTTTCATGGTTGCAGATGTGGCACAGCATACGAGGGAAATGGCCCTCTGTCAGAAATCCCAAGCTCATGGTGCTGCTGAGGAAGAGAAGCTGGTCTCTTGGTTTCAGTGGAATAATCAGAGGGCATCTAATTCCCCCCACCTCCCCCTGCACATGGTATCCACTCCAATGGAAATCCTGCCTCAGGGAGGAGAGCCAAGGGTTTTTTCAAGTTACAGTAGCTCTTGACAGGTTTCAGAGTAGCAGCCATGTTAGTCTGCATCTGTAAAAAGAACAGGAGTCCTTGTGGCACCTCAGAGACTAACAAATTTATTTGAGCATAAGCTTTCGTGGGCTACAGCCCACTTCATCAGATGCATAGAATGGAACATATAGAAGAGTATATATGTACATACAGAGAAGATGCCATACCAGTTCTAAGAGGCTAATTAATTAAGATGACCTGTTAGCAGGAAAAAAAGGCTTCTTGTGGTGATAATCAAGATGGTCAATTACAGACAGTTGATAAGAGGTGTAAGGATAGTTACATGGAAAAAGATTCAAGTAGTGTAATGACTCAGCCATTCCCAGTCTGTATTCAAGCCAGAGTTAATGGTAGCGCTTGAGTCTGCAGTGGACGGTGACTCCATCCTGGGGTGCTGAAGCCCAGAGTGGAGTGAGAATAGTGTGCTTTACTTCCCCCTCTCCCTCGGGGTGGCTTCTCTCAGTCAGACACAGAGTGCAAAGTAACCATGCAGGCTCCAGCCCGGATTCTGCCGCTGGCTGAGGGTCCTGGAGACTGGGTCACAGCAGGAGCATACAGCAAGGATGGGGAAGTGGGGGAGAAAAGTCCCTCTTGTACCTGGCCAGCCTCAGGAAGGCATGGGGGACTTGCTCTGAAAAGGAGTGCTGTCCCGGTTGCACAAAGGAATTGACTTGTTGCTGCCTGCAGATCCTGGCCTGGCATAGCCTTGGTTTGACTGCTAGTGTGGAAGGAGCAGAAGTATTTCACCCTGACCCAGGAAGGGCACTTGGCCTCTCAGTTCTGCCAGTCACGGGTGCACATTCCCTGGGTCTGAGCCATGCTGGCGCTTTCTGCTCATGCCCTGTCCTGCTGGCTGCAGTGACCCAAGAGCGTCAGTACCAGCCTCAGTGCAGAGTCCACAGTGGCTGTGAGTTCTGCACTTAGATTTTACCAGCCATTTAGCAATTGTAAACTCCCCAGGCACTTAACAGCCTATCCACAGAGTCACAGATGGTCCCCTTGGGTGCTCCAACCTGTCTTTCCACCCAAGTGCATGTGTCTGTGAGAGGTGGTCCCTTGCACCATGAGTTACAGCAATATTCAGGTCTTCCTGATCCCAAAGGACCAGTCCCTTAACAGAGATCGATTGTTCCAAACCAAAGACAACACTTGTAGTTTATTACAGGATTGGCTGCAAGAAGATTTATTAAAAAGGAAATGAGTTATTTACAGTGTTAAATCAGGTGAGCGTGTGTGCACACACAAATGAGTTACAAGCTTACCTTTCAAAAGGTAATATGGGCTTCTATAATAGGCAAGATCTATGTGTTCTTTAGGGCTAACCCAGGCTGAACAGCTGGGGATCCCTTGTTTATTTCTAGGAAACCTGGCCCCTCTGAGTCTAAGCAGCACAGAGATATAGTTTCTTCTTGTCAGGGGTTTTTATCCTCTTTCTTCCTTCCATTCTGAGCTGCTAACTTGGTTGAGGGGGGGAATCTGCTTGCATGACTCATCTTCAAGGGGGAGAACAACAAATGTCTTTTGTCCTCTTTGGCATCCCACAATAGTCTGTCTGGCAATGAACCTTCCGTGTTGGGCAGGATGTTACATCTTCTGCTGGAGGTGAGCACTTCATACCAGTTCATGTGTCTGGTGAGTTACACAGTCACGGAGGCTCAGTACAACTGCTCAGCTATTACCATACAGCATGGGATACAGATGCTGAGAGTAAGATTAATGCCGACAGCAGCTCGCCAGCATCCCATAAAGTCTAAACACATTCTTAGAATCGTAACGCCTATTTTAACAATAGTAGCACACTGGTGAGCCAGGCTGATTCCAGCCATATATCTGTCAGTGCCCTAGTGAGGCACAGGGACTTTGGCACGATCTGGCACCTGGGTGGCCAGCATCATGTGTTCCATCCCTGGTAACCTTAGCCCTGCTGAGATGTGTTGTAGATACTGATGAGAGTTTACACCCACGGTGCATCTCAGCTGGGTTGGTGTTTCTGTGGCTTCTCCCCACTTCTCCCTTCCCAGGTACAGACTAGCACGACCCAGGGCATCAGTCAGGAGATCATCTTGCCATCTGAGCTTATGAGTGGGGTTCTGACCAGTAAGCGTGGAGCTGGCAGTGCTGCCCCAGAGCAGAATAAAACAGGAAGGCAAAGAGGCAGATCTGACTTTTCTGAGCACCAGCTTTGCTGTCTGCACAGAACTGTCTTGCCCTGTTGGATGCTGGCAGGACCATTGCCAGCGGTGCCCCAAATTGAATGAGAATTATGTGCTAACCCTGCTGGAGGCATGTGAGGTGAGAGCCCAAGAGAAGAGGGATGATTTTGTATGGGGCTAGGCCCATTAACAGCGTGAGGGGACTTGTTCTGGGGCAGCCTGTTATGTGCATGGATTGAGGCCTTGGCAGGGGGTCAGGCTGTAATGGGGAGGGTGCCTGGGACACTTCTTGGGGCTATCCAAGCTGTCCTGCGTGAATCAGTACAACCTCCTTACAGCATGAGAGCGCCTCATATGTGCCCACTGGGGAAGGCCCCCCCAGCTGCTTCTCTGGGCTTCCAACTTCTGCTTTTTCGCCTTGCAGGTGAGCAATTTACACACCCTTTGTTACCGTCAAGTGCTCAGGCCCTTGTCTTTTGGACACCTGCAGCATACACAGATCTGCTGTCTCTGTGGAAACAGTGCACCCCCCGGGGGCCCCCCACTCACCACTCTCCTTCCCAGAAGGCTCTACAGTAAAGCCAAACCGATGTTTGTTTCACGGATCCTGAGACTGCGATTCAGATAAAAGCAAGTCTAATGTGCATTTCTCAAATGTAGTCACCAGCAGATTTTTTTGTGGCTGGAGCAGTCTCAAAGCATGGGCGGAGATTGTGGGGCCAAAGCAGCGGCACCTCCCTGCAGCACCCAGCTGTTCTCCTGATGAGCTGTTTCCAAGGGCAGTGAGATGGACAGCCTTGCTGTTTGTGCTGGTGCCACCAGTGGGGATGGGTGTGCTGTACCGCACGGCCTCCTGGGGGCTTCGGGCAGGGCCTCTGGAGACACCTGGGGCCGGTGTGTGCGGAGCCGGAGGTGGCACTTGTCAGTGGAGGCAGCTGCAGTGTTCAGTCACTGGGGCACCTCCCCCGCTCCTGCCTGGCCAGGGCACTGGGAATCCCCCGGCAGCCAGTAAGTTCCTGACCCACCTTCCCCGGGGTGGGCTCTCGCTGAAGGGCTGCGGGAGGCAGGGACAGAGAGACAGATTTGTCAGAGAGGCCACCAGCAACAGTTGCTGGCTGCACTCTAAGGCCACCAAAAATTTGTTGAGAATCCTTTTCTCTAGCATAGATTTATTAACAAGTTACTCTAATAAGATATTGCTCTCCCCTACTCACACTGTGGTGTGTGGCTGACAGTGGCTGCACAAACGAGTCTGTCCTGGAGGGCCTCCCTTTGCGTGTGAGTTGGTGGCTGTGCTTGAATTTCTTCCCTGTGGTGACAAGTTACAGTGTCATTCACAGCTCACTGAAGTCACAACAGCCCAACACTGTGGCATTTAACTTCAAAAGGGGGAACTATGCAAAAATGAGGGGGTTAGTTAAACAGAAGTTAAGAGGTACAGTGACTAAAGTGAAATTCCTGCAAGCTGCATGGGTGCTTTTTAAAGACACCATAATAGAGGCCCAACTTCAGTGTGTGTACCCCAAATTAAGAAACACAGAGGGTCCCATATGAGGAAAGATTAAAGAGGCTAGGACTCTTCAGCTTGGAAAAGAGGTGACTAAGGGGGGATATGATAGAGGTATATAAAATCATGAGTGATGTGGAGAAAGTGGATAAAGAAAAGTTCTTGTATTATGGGAATAAGTAAATAACTAGGGGTCACCAAATGAAATTAATAGGCAGCAGGTTTAAAACAAATAAAAGGAAATTCTTCTTAAATGTATACCACAAATTAAGAAACACAGTAAAAGAACTAAAAAAGAGCCACCCTGGCTTAACGACCATGTAAAAGAAGCCGCAACAGATAAAAAGACTTCCTTTAAAAAGTGGAAGTCAAATCCTACTGAGGCAAATAGAAGGGAGCATAAACACTGCCAAATTAAGTGCAAGAGTGTAATAAGAAAAGCCAAAGAGGAGTTTGAAGGACGGCTAGCCAAAAACTCCAAAGGTAATAACAAAATGTTTTTTACGTACATCAGAAGCAGGAAGCCTGCTAAACAACCAGTGGGGCCCCTTGATGATCAAGATACAAAAGGAGTGCTTAAAGACGATAAAGTCGTTGCGGAGAAACTAAATGGATTCTTTGCTTCAGTCTTCACGGCTGAGGATGTTAGGGAGATTCCCAAACCTGAGCTGGCTTTTGTAGGTGACAAATCTGAGGAACTGTCACAGATTGAAGTGTCACTAGAGGAGATTTTGGAATTAATTGATAAACTCAACATTAACAAGTCACCGGGACCAGATGGCATTCACCCAAGAGTTCTGAAAGAACTCAAATGTGAAGTTGCAGGACTATTAACTAAGGTTTGTAACCTGTCCTTTTAAATCGGTTTCAGTACCCAATGACTGGAAGTTAGCTAATGTAACACCAATATTTAAAAAGGGCTCTAGAGGTGATCCCGGCAATTACAGACCAGGAAGTCTATCATCAGTACCTGGCAAATTAGTTGAAACAATAGTTAAGAATAAAATTGTCAGGCACATAGAAAAACATGAACTGTTGAGCAATAGTCAACGTGGTTTCTGTAAAGGGAAATCATGCCTTACTAACCTATTAGAGTTCTTTGAAAGGGTCAACAAACATGTGGACAAGGGGGATCCAGTGGACATAGTGTACTTAGATTTCCAGAAAGCCATTGACAAGATTCCTTCACCAGAAGCTGTTACGAAAATTAAGCTGTCATGGGATAAAAGGGAAGGTCCTTTCATCGTTTGAGAACTGGTTAAAAGACAGGGAACAAAGGGTAGGAATTAATGGTAAATTCTCATAATGGAGAGGGGTAACTAGTGGTGTTCCCCAAGGGTCAGTCCTAGGACCAATCCTATTCAATTTATTCATAAATGATCTGGAGAAAGGGGTAAACAGTGAGGGGGCAAAGTTTGCAGACGATACTAAACTGCTCAAGATAGTTAAGACCAAAGCAGACTGTGAAGAACTTCAAAAAGATCTCACAAAGCTAAGTGATTGGGCAACAAAATGGCAAATGAAATTTCATGTGGATAAATGTAAGGCAATGCACATTGGAAAAAATAACCCCAACTGTACATACAATATGATGGGGACTAATTTAACTACAATGAATCAGGAAAAAGATCTTGGAGTCATCGTGGATAGTTCTCTGAAGATTTCCATGCAGTGCGCAGAGGCAGTCAAAAAAGCAAACAAGATGTTAGGAATCATTAAAAAGGGGATAGAGAATAAGACTGAGAATATATTATTGCCCTTATATAAATCGATGGTACGTCCACATCTCGAATACTGTGTACAGATGTGGTCTCCTCACCTCAAAAAAGAAATACTGACACTAGAAAAGGTTCAGAAAAGGGCAATTAAAATGATTAGGGTTTGGAGAGGGTCCCATATGAGGAAAGATTAGAGGCTAGGACTCTTCAGCTCGGAAAAGAGGAGACTAAGGGGGGATATGATAGAGGTCTATAAAATCATGAGTGATGTGGAGAAAGTGGATAAGGAAAAATTATTTACTTTTTCCCCTAATACAAGAACTAGGGGTCATCAAATGAAATTAATAGGCAATAGGTTTAAAACAAATAAAAGGAAGTTCTTCAAGCAGCGCACAGTCAACCTGTGGAACTCCTTACTTGAGAAGGTTGTGAAGGCTGGGACTATAACAGCGTTTAAAAGGGAACTGGATAAATTCATGGTGGTTAAGTCCATAAATGGTTATTAGCCAGGATGGGTAAGGAATGGTGTCCCTAGCCTCTGTTTGTCAGAGGATGGAGTTGGATGGCAGGAGAGAGGCCTGCTAAACCCAAGGTTGTGAGTTCAATCTTTGAGGGGGCTACTTAGGGATCAAGGGCAAAATCAATACTTGGTCCTGCTAGTGAAGGCAGGGGGCTGGACTCGATGACCTTTCAGGGTCCTTTCCAGTTCTGAGATAGGTATATCTCCAATTTAAAAAAAAAAAAGAAGAAGAAAAAAAAAAGAGATCGCTTGATAATTGCCTGTTAGGTTCACTCCCTCTGGGGCACCTGGCATTGGCCACTGTTGGTAGACAGATACTGGGCTAGATGGACCTTTGGTCTGACCCTGTATGGCCATTCTTATGTTGTAAGGCGCTGCGAAGAGATGAGATAGTACAGGCCAGACTGTAGTGTTTGTGGGGCTCCTCTTCCTGCCTCCAATCTTTCTGAGAGCTTTCTGCTTTGCAGTGTCTGAACCTATCAGTACAAATGTGCTGGGCTGGGGCCAGCACTCCCTCACAGCAGCCCGGAGAGGGTGGCGGGTTCGTTTTGATGAGGAGGCATTATTTTTCATTTGCATTACTGTAGCACGTTGGAGCCCTGCTCATAGACAATGATCCCGATTCACTAGGGCTGTACAAACACATTATAACGGCCATACTGGGTCAGACCAAGGTCCATCTAGCCTAGTATCCTGTCTGCCGACAGGCCAATGCCAAGTACCCCAGAGGGGGTGAACAGAACAGGTAATGATCAAGTGATCCAGCCCCTGTTGCCCATTTCCCAGCTTCTGGCAAACAGAGGTTAGGGACACCATTCCTGCCCATCCTGGCTAATAGCCATTGATGGACCTATCCTCCATGAATGTATCTAGTTCTTTTTTGAACCCTGTTATGATCTTGGCCTTCACAACATCCTCTGGCAAAGAGTTCCACGGGTTAACTGTGTGTTGTGTAAAAAATAAAAAAAAAAAATAAAAAAAAAATACTTCCTTTTGTTTGTTTTAAACCTGCTACGTATTAATTTCATTTGGTGACCCCCAGTTCTTTTGTTATGAGAGAGAGAGAGTAAATAACACTTCCTTATTTACTTTTTCCACACCAGTCATGATTTTGTAGACCTCTATCGTATCATCATCATAATAATATTAATAATAATAATTATCCCCACATAGTCGTCTCTGTTCCAAGCTGAAAAGTCCCAGCCTTATTAATCTCTCCTCATATGGCAGCTGTTCCTTATCCCTAATCATTTTTGTTGCCCTTTTCTGAACCTTTTCCAGTTCCAATATATCTTTTTTGACATGCGGTGACCACATCTGCATGCTATATTCAAGATGTGGGCTACCATGGATTTATACAGCGGCAATATATTTTCTTTCATATCTTTCTCAATTATTCCTGACATTCTGTTCATTTTTTTGACTGCTGCTGCACACTGCGTGGATGTTTTCAGAGAACTATTCACAACAACCCCAAGATCAGATTTCAACAGAAAGATGGTCCTTTCTTTGTCAGTGTAATACTTTGTGGACCCCTTGCCTGGCTGCAAGGGACAGGGGAGGGGATGGCAGCAGCTCACCAAGAGAAGGCTGTTACGCTTGCTCTTCTTCCCTGGAGACCAGATGGCTGTGAAATTTGGAACTTCTTTACAAACCTTCTTTATAAAACCTGCCCTCCATGGTACCTACATGTGATACCCAGGAACAAGCTCATCAGCTCTCAGAAAGCTGTGGAGTGATCTGGAAAGCAGGGCCCTTGGCCAGCTGATTGATGAGCTCTGATGATGCCCTGAGTGTCTTGTTTATTGGCTGAGTGTCTTTATTGGCTCTGTGGATGCTTCTCTGAGGAGGCCTCCCTCTATAGATGCTCCTGCAGTTAAATGTCATTCTTAAGCTCTCCCCAGGCTCCAGTACACTGTCCCTGGCCAGGCAGAAACCCTACCCTTTCTTCCCATCACCCCAACCTTGTCTGTCTGTCTGAAACGGCTTTTCTGCCATGCTGTGCCTTCGGGCTTGTAGTGTGATGTTGCACTCCATATGCTTTATGGAAATATGCTTATGAATATGACATAACTGGAATATGCTTTATGCTAAAAACCCCTTATGTTGTTAGAAAGCTTATTATCTACTGAGTGTGTTCATCTTATTTGTATGCATGTATTATTCTTGTGTCTGAAGCTAGAAATATGAGTATAACTCTGAGGTCCTATTGTAATTATGCAACGTGTGGGCCATTAATGGTGGCTTAGAATCTAGATGGCTCCCATTGACTAGGACAATTGGTTGTGAACGGGTTTATTTACCTGCAAGCCTTCCTGTGTACATGTGGGCCAGCCTGTGGGTAATGAAAAATGATGTCTCTCAGGGACATGTGACCATGTCACATGGTGCTGGAATCCATCTTAAATCTGATACTTTTCCATTTAGAAGGAGGATGGAGACTCAGAGAGACAAGATTCCTGCCTTATGCTAAAGCTATAAAAGGGGGTGGAGCAGGACAAAGAGGTGCCAATCATGAGAGAGCCCCTGCTTAACACCTAAGATGTCTGCTGGAACTAATATGGGCTGCACTGGGGAAAGGACTGGGTCCAGACGAGGAAGGTGTCTGTGAAAGAAGCTTATTGGAACATCTCTGAGAGTGAGATATTACCTGTAATCAGTTTCTTAATGTATTAGGCTTAGATTTGTGTGTTTTTGCTTTATTTTGCTTGGTAACTTACTTTGTTCTGTGTGTTATTGTCTGGGCTTTGGAGTGGAGCCCGGTGCTGGAGTGAGGAGCATCTCCGAGGCAATGGAGCTGCAGGTTTTTGCCTGGAGCTGGAGCAGAGTCGGAGCATAGCTCCAAAGCCCTGGTTATTATTTGCAACCACTTAAATCCTTCTTTTTATACTTAATAAAATCGCTTTCATTTATTAATCAACCCAAAGTAAGTGATTTAATACCTGAGGGAGCAAACAGCTGTGCATATCTCTGTCAGTGTTATAGAGGACAGACAATCTGAGTTTACCCTGTATGAGCTTTATACAGAATAAAACGGATTTATTTGGGGTTTGGATCCCATTGGGAACTGGGTATCTGCGTGCTGGAGATAAGTGACCTGCTGAGTAGTTTCTAGTTAGTCTGCAGCTTTGGAGGCGCGGCCCAGACACTGGGTCTATATTGCAACAGGCTAGCATGTCTGACTCAACAAGGCAGGGTTCTGGAAGTCCCAAGCTGGAAAACGGGCTCAGAGGTAATTTCAGCACCTCAGGTGATAGTCCCAGGCAGAAACCCTACCCTTCCTTCTCTGCTGTCCCTCCCCCATACCTTGGCTGTCTGTCTGAAATGGCTCTGGTCTGCCATGCTGTGCCTTGGGACTTGTACCATCTTGGTACTGTTGGGATGTGGGTGGGACTAGCTTACCTGTGGCTGTGTCCATACAGAGCTTTCCCTTCCCAGTATTTCACTAGGATCAGTGCAGCTCCCCAGGTGGGTGGACTGGAAGGAAATGGATCAACAACTTGCAAGTAAAGTTTGCAGATGACAGAGATTGCTGTGCTGGTAAATAAGGGTAGGTTCTGTAAACTGGACAAAACACAGCAAGTTTTAATAAAACCAAAGGCAAGATTATACCTGTGGGAATGAAGAATGTGAGTCACATTTACAGGCCAGGGTGCTATATCCTGGAAAGCAGTGACTCTGCAAGGGACGAAAGAGTCACAGTGGAAACCAGGTGAACATAATCTCCCACTGTGGTGTATAAGCAGAGGAATATTGACTAGGAGTAGGGAGGAGTTATCCTTTTATACAGCGTAAGTGAGAATGTTACTGGATTCTGTGTCCAGTTCTGGTGTCAGCACATCCAAAAAGACGCTGAAAAACTAGAAAGGCCTCAAGAGCTACAAGAACGATTTGAGGTCTGGGAAACCTGCCTTACAGCACAGACATAGAATTATAGAAGATCAGAGTTGGAAGGGACCTCAGGAGGTATCTAGTCCAACCCCCTGCTCAAAGCAGGACCAATCCCCAACTAAATCATCCCAGCCAGGGCTTTGTCAAGCCTGACCTTAAAAACCTCTAAAGAAGGAGATTCCACCACCTCCCTAGGCAACCCATTCCAGTGATTCACCACTCTTCTAGTGAAAAAGTTTTTCCTAATATCAAGCCTAAACCTAGCCCAGTGCAACTTGAGACCATTACTCCTTGTTCTGTCATCTGGTACCACTGAGAACAGTCTAGATCCATCCTTTTTGGATCCCTTTCAGGTAGTTGAAAGCAGCTATCAAATCCCCCCTCGTTCTTCTCTTCTGCAGACCAAATAATCTCAGTTCCCTCAGCCTCTCCTCATAAGTCATGTGCTCCAGCCCCCTAATCATTTTTGTTGCCCTCCGCTGGACTCTTTCCAATTTTTCCACATCCTTGTAGTGTGGGGCCCAAAACTGGACACAGTACTCCAAACGAGGCCTCACCAATGTCAAATAGAGGGGAATGATCACGTCCCTCGATCTGCTGGCAATGCCTCTACTTATACAGCCCCAAATGCCGTTAGCCTTTTAGGCAACAAGGGCACGCCGTTGGCTCATATCCAGCTTCTCGTCCACTGTAACCTCTAAGTCCTTTTCTGCAGAACTGCTGTCTAGCCATTCGGTCCCTAGTCTGTAGCAGTGCATGGGATTCTTCCATTTGGCCCAATCCTCTAATTTGTCTAGGTCCCTCTGTATCCTGTCCCTACCCTCCAACGTATCTACCACTCCTCCCAGTTTAGTGTCATCTGCAAAGTTGCTGAGAGTGCAGTCCACGCCATCCTCTAGATCATTAATGACGATATTGAATAAAACCGGCCCCAGGACGGACCCTTGGGGCACTCCACTTGATACCAGCTGCCAACTAGACATGGAGTCATTGATCACTACCTATTGAGCCCAACGATCTAGCCAGCTTTCTGTGCACCTTACAGTCCAATCATTCAGCCCATACTTCTTTAACTTGCTGGCAAGAATACTGACAAAAGGAGCTCAAGCTATGTAGCTTGTCGAAGAGAAGGTGGAGAGGTGACTAGATCAGTCTACAACAGGGGTGGGCAAACTTTTTGGCAAACTGTATGGAGGGCTGGGTAGGGAAATCTGTGCCTCTCCAAACAGCCTGGCCCCTGACTGCCCCCCTCAGGACCTCTGACCCATCCAACCCCTCTGCTCCTTGTCCCCTGACCGCCCCCTCCCGGGACTCCCTGCCCCCAACCATCCCCAGCCAACCCCTCCCCCCTGCTCCCTGACTGCCCCGACCCCTTTCGATACCCCCATCCCCAACAGGCCCCTGGGACTCCCATGCCTAGCCAACTCCTCCCCTGAACCTCCACCCATCCAACCGCCCCCTGCTCCATGTCCCCTGATTGCCCCCCAGGACCCCCGCTCCCTTACCATGCTGGATCCGGCCACACTGCCCGGCAGGAACGGCAGGCCAGAGCGCTGGCGGCATGGCAGTGTGGTTGCGGGGAACGGGGGACAAGGGGGAGGGGCTGGGGCTGGCTAATCCCCGACTGAGAGCTCATGGTCTGGGCAGGACAGTCCCGCAGGCCATAGTTTGCCTACCTCTGGTCTACAAGGACTTGCATGAGGGGAATATGGTAGAGGGCTTTTGAATCCATAGATGCTGACTCCAGGGCTGGACCACCCACAGAAAAAAAATGGTGGGTACTCAGCACCCACTGGTAGCCAACGCCTCCCATCTGCCCACTGCACTACCGATCAACTCCTCCCCTTCCCTCCCTGTGCTTTTCACCAGCTCCGATCAGCTGTTTCATGGGTCTGAAATCCTGAATCTGAAAGTTTTCGGATTCCCAACGTAGTGCTAACTAGCACAAGCCGCTTGTCTGAGGAGACCAACAATTCACTAGCTTGGAGCAGTTTTTCCCCATGCACTTAGCAGCCTGGTAGCAGTCAAAGCTGCATGATTCATCCCCTTCCCACACAGCTCTGGCTTTGCATTTCTGGACTCCCTTTCTGCCTCTGATAACCCATCATTTGACACTCCCATCTCTTGAGAGGGGGATGGGGCCATGTTTCCTTTGTGTCTGAGATGGAGCTAGGCTTGTTCCAGGTGCTTGGATCAGCCCACAGGGTGAGATAAGGGCTGAGAGGTCCCTGTCAACCCCATGAAGGGAATTGCGGGAGCCTGCCAGAGGGATGAGAGTTTCTTCCTAGTCCACCCAGTTAACTGCTGCTGAACCCTTGATCCGAATGCAGGCTGCTGATTTCCCACAGAAAGTCTGTGCTGCTGATGTTGGTGGGGAGGGGAGGAGTGGGGTCGAGGGGACTGTGCACGCTTCTCTGCTGAGAACTGCCTGTGCAGAACCCTGCTTCTGGGACGTGCGCCCAGTGCTGCGAGCGACATCCCTGTAGCAGGTGGTGGAGCTGGGGCTCTTAGCATGGTGAGCATTCAGTGCAGGGGTACGTGAGCATTGCGGCTTCCCTTGGAGGCATTAATAGTGGGAGTGCTTAGAACAGGATCAGGCCCCATTGTGCTGGGTTCTACTGCAGGTGTGACTGAGGACAGTCTCTGACCCAGGAACTACCATCCACAGGACAGATGGACAAATGATCCACCTGGGGTGGGAAGCTGAGAATGATCAAATGAGGAGGGTTCATTCAGCAGAAGGCGGCGTCATGTCACTTGCCTAACAAATGTACTTTGTTTATAGTCTAAATGTTTAGTTTGAGGTCAAGACTTGGGTGACAGCCAGCAGTGCTGTGCTGACTCGGCCAGTGTGGGTGCTACATGGAGCAATACTGGACTGACCTGCAGCCATCTGGGGAAGAGCTTTCTGGAGCTCGAAAGCTTCCCTTCACCCACCTCGTGTCTCTGCAGTGACTAGGCAGGTCAGCATCAATGGTTGAATTCCGGTCCCTGTCTCCCCCCTTGAATTTAAGCTCTGACGAGTCTGGGTCTAGTTTAATAACACAGATGAGACTTGGAGAGGGTCAGAGACCAGTTCTGTCCCCCCTCTAGCCCTCCAGTCCCTGGGCCTCTTCTCTCTGGCTTGTAGGAGAAAAATCTGTCCTGTCCCAGTATTGCAGAGTCACCTCAAGCATGGTCTTTGGCTCAATGTCAGCTTTTCCTGAGTGCCCTGCAGGCTCTGGAGCAGTTCTTTCCTGTCTCCCAGAGCAGAACAGTCTAGGCAGAAATAGTCACTTGTTGCATTTGCAGCTCCAGCTTGGATAGCTAGGTAAGGCATCCATGTAGAAGGGCTGGAATGGCCTCTCCTCGGGACTCGTGGAAATCACAGGAAAATCCTTTATCATTCACTTCTGCTGCATGCTGCCTTTGTATGCTACCCTTACTCTCTCTTTGGAAATCGTCTTGTGAGAAGCTCTCTCTGCAAAGCTGGGATTTGCATAGTGTCCCTCAGCTTATCAGTTCCCTGATTGCCCAGGACAGGAGAAAGGCTTCTGTCCCATATTGGGCTGAGGGGAGCAAAGGCATTGCTGCAAAATCACATTCCCTATAATGACCTTGGCATCCATAAACTCTTCATTCAATCCACAAGGTTGGCTTTCTCCACCAAGCATATAGATCCTGTGGTGCTCAAACTCTGCGAACCAGGAGCCTTTCTCTTGCCAGAGTAGAACGTCTGCAGGCTGTATCTTCCTTGTGGAGTTTGCAGATGCTCCAGGAGCAAATTTTCTTGCTTGCAGGCTCCATTAACAAAGCTGGTGAAGCCTATAAATGCCAAAACAATCACTTCAATGCAAGAAGTTTGTAGGCTCTTCAAGTCTATTAGATCTGTATTTGTCTCTTTTAAAATGACTCTATTAACAGCTACAGTAGCCAAGAGAGGGCAGGGTTTTTAGTCCAACTCTCAGGCTATACCTGATTCCAAGAATAAATTAACATTTTGGATAAAAATTCAGTAACCCTGCCTTCCCAATCGAGGTGTGTGGCCTTGAAGTCAACATGCTCAGAGATCTCCCAGAGGCCCTGAAGCAAAGCGAGGGAGTACCGGAACAGATGGGTCAGAGGTTTATGGTAAAACACAAATGAGAGTGACTTTCTCAGGCTGCTTTATACACCATAAAGAATCAAAAACTGGCCCAGTCCCAATGTCAGCTTACAAGGAATGGAAGATGTTGGGGGGGATCAGCAGGAAAGTTACCTCTTGAAGGTCAGGAAGTGGAGGGCTAGAGTGAGAACTACCAAAAGCCAAGTGGAGATGGACCTTGCAAAGGAGATTAAAACCAACAGTAGAAAGTTCTATAGTTGTATACATAAAAAGAAAACAAGGAAAGAAGTGGGACTGCTAAGCACTGAGGATGGGATGGAGATAAAAGACAATCTAGGCATGGCCCAACACCTAAACAAACACTTTACCTTGGTTTTTAATAAGGGTAATGAAGAGCCTCAGGTTACTGGCAGAGTGGCTAATAGGAATGAGGATATGGAGGTAGAAATTACCACAGCTGAGGTGGAAGTCAACAGCTAATCGGACAACTAGGGTGGGAGGGCTGGATAATCTTCATTCAAGAATATTAAAGGAACTGGCACATAAAAAATCCTTGCAATTTTATGAATCTGTAAACTCGGGTTGTACCCTGTGGCTGAAGAGCTGCTAATATAGTTCCTGTTTTTTAAGAAAAGGGAAAAAATGTGATCCAAGAAACCACAGGCCTGTTAGTTTTATCTCAATTGTATTCAAGGTCTTGGAACAAATTTTGAAAGAGAAAGTTGTAAGGACATAGAGGTAAATGGTCATTGAGATAAAATACAACATGGTTTTACAAAAGGTAGATCATGCCAAACCACCCTGATCATCTTCTATGACAAGATAACTAATTTTTTAGACAAAGGAAACGCAGTAGATCTAATCCATCTGGATTTCAGTAAAGCATTTGATACAATATCACATGGAAATCATTAGTTAAATTGGAGAAGATGGTGGTTAATATGAGAACTGAAAGGAAGATAAGGATCTGGTTAAAGGGGAGACTACGAGTCATGCTGAAAGGTGAACTGTCAGGCTGGAGGGAGGTTACTAGAGGAGTTCTACAGGGGGTCAGTCTTGGGACCAGTCACGTTTAACATTTTTTATTAATGACCTTAGCACAAAAAGTGGGAGTGTGCAAATAAAAATTGTGGATGACACAAAGTTGGGAGGTGTTGCCAATATGGAGGAGGACCAGAATATAATACAAGAAGATCTGGACAACTTTGTAAACTAGCGTAATAGAAATGGGATGAAATTTAATTATGTAAAGTGCAAGGTCATGTACTTCGGAAGTAACAACAAGAATTTTTTCTATAAGCTGGGGACTTATCAGTTGGAAGTGATGGAGGAGGAAAAAGATCTGGGCTTATTGGTTGATCACAGGATGATAAGCCATCAATGTGATGCGGTTGTGAAAAAGGTTAATGCAGTCCTAGGATGTATCAGGTGAGGTATTTCCAGTAGAGACCAGGAAATGTTACTGCCATTATACAAGACACTGGTGAGACCTCATCTGAAATACTGTGTCCAGTTCTGGTCTCCCATGTTTAAGAAAGATGAATTTAAACTAGAACAGATGCAGAGAAGGGCTACTGGGATGCTTTGAGGAATGGAAAATCTACCTTACAAGAGGAGACTCAAAGAGCTTGGCTTGTTTAGCATAACCAAAATAAGGCTAAGGGGAGATCTGATTGCTCTCTATAAGTATATCAGAGGGATACATACCAGGGAGGGAGAAGAGTTATTTAAGTTCCATGCCAGTGTGGACACAAGAACAAATGGTTATAAACGGACTGTCAACAAGGTTAGGTTTGAAATTAGAGGAAGATTTCTAACCATCACAGGAGTAAATTTGTGGAGCAGCCTCCAAAGGAGAGCAGTGGGGGCAAAAATCCTAATGGTCTTAAAGACTGAGCTTGGTACATTTATAGAAGGGATGCTTAGATGAGGTTGCCTATGATGGCATGTGGCCCATTGGTGACTGCTAGCTGCAAATATCTCCAGTGGCTGGTGATGGGACACTAGATGGGGAGAGCTCTAAGTTACTACAGAGAATTCTTTCCCAGGTGTCTGGCTGCTGGGTCTTGCTTACACGCTCAGGGTCTAACTGATCACCATTCTGGGATCGGGAAGGAATTTTCCCCTGGGTCAGACTGGCAGAGACCCTGAGGGTTTTTCACCCTCTGCAGCATGGAGCACAGGTCACTTGCTGATTTAAACTAGTGTAAATGGTGGATTCTCTGTAACTTGAAGTCTTTAAATAATTATTTGAGGACGTCAGTAACTCAGCCAGAGGTTATGGTTTTATTACAGGAGTGGGTGGGTGCGGTTCTGTGGCCTGCAATGTGCAGCATGTCCGACTAGATGAACATGATGGTCCGTTCTGACCTTGGGGTCTCTGAGTCTGAATCTCCAACACTTTAGCAGGCACACATTCACACATACTTGTGTCTGCGGCTTTTGATAGTAATGTGTCAAGTTCAAAGGCAGGGTGCTCGTCCACAGTGCACTGATATCTCATCTTAACCTCGAGTCTATTGTTAGATGTGAATAACAGGATATGCCATGTGGTTCAATCTGTGATCAGCTGGACTGTTGAGTGGGGGAGCGAGAAGGTTATTGTTTTTTATTTTTTACTGATTTTGTGACTTTACCTGGAATTCAGATATTTTAAACTGATGCATGATCTTGACTGATTTACTAAGCTGTGGGCTGAATGAGTGAGAATGCACTTTAAAACCAGTTTCCCATCCACAACACAATACACTTGCAAGTTTGCTTTTCTCTTAGGCTCTGATTTTATTAGTGTTCTTAAAAGTCAGTCACTCTACCCCTTGGGAGCACTTGGACTTGCTACAGTAACACAGATGTTAATCTGTTACCGTTTTGTAATATAACTCTCCCAGTGCAGCTTCATACAGGTTACATCTAAAGTGCTTCCACCAAATGCAAGGGAAGGAGCTATTTCCAGCAGCAGGTTGTGGTGAGAAGGAGACCCCCGAGGCACATGGTGATTGGTGAAGGAGGAAGCTGCGGAGCTGACTATTATGCTTGTAGTCATGGGACAGAAGAGGCTGGTTCAAGCAGAGGTACTTGATGCTCTCACATCTCAGCGTGTTGAGGCAGAGCTGGCATTTGGGGCCCACAACCCCTGACTATTGTGGACATTCTGCATGTCAGAACTAGCAACCTGTCCATGCCTTTCTCTTGCCACACAAAGCCATGTAACTGGTGCACCTGCCAGTCTTCACTTGCAACTCTTCCATTTCCTCTGAACTGCAGGGAGCCTGGCCCCTGAGCCAAATGCTGGTGCTGCCATTCCTGGAATGTTTCTAACTTGTGAACTTTGCCATGTACAAGGGCTTCTCATTCCTCTTCACCCAGGACAAAGGCTGCAGTGTGTTCTCAAGGCAAACAGGGCAGGCAGAGGGGGCTAAGGCGTGATACTGCCTGGAGGAGGCCACAACAAGGGCTCTTTGTGAAGACAGGCTAGGCTGGTGCAATCTGGCCTTTGCACATCTGGGCCTTTAAAAACAATTACAGGAACAGCTTAAAAAGCTTCTTGTGTCTTTGAGCTGGCACTGGGCTTGATCTCTGTCCTGACGACTAGGGGAGCCTGCATCTTGCATTCAGAGAGGACCCTGTGAGCAGAGAGGCTGGTGACCTCCCTGTAGGAATGGGGGAGAGAGAAGGCTGTGAAAACAGCTGTTCCCAGTGCGCCTCGTTCTAGTGGCTCTGGCACTTAACTATGGCATCTCCTCTGATAGGCAGGTGTCTGATATGGGAAGGCATTGGTGCCTGCTTTCTGTGTCTTGGGCCAGGCCTTGGGGCAGTGGGAGTCTGATCAGAGATCTGAGGAAGGAAACTACAGAGCTGTTGCTAGGCTGGAGTGTCATAGATGTGCCCATGATACTTAGCTCTGTTTGCCACTCTCAGGGGTTTTAGATACAGTTTAACTGGAGGGTGATGGCCTGGCAGTACCACCTACTCTGAGTGCACCCAGCGAAGTGCTGTTCCATCTGTGTAGGCAAGTCATCCTTCCTTGTGATCAGTGGGGACAAAGGCTGCTGGGGGATCTTCTCAATGTGCATCCCTTTTCCTCGTCCTGTGTGGAAAGATCCATTATCTCCATCCCAAATGAGGTCTGAAACTATCCTGCTAGGACTAGCAGGTCTGCAATCCAAGGACAGCTGGAGTGGCCCCATCACAGCCATGTGCTTGCCCTTTCCACGCACCAGCCTGTCTCAAAAAGCGTCTTAAGGAGAAAGTTAATGTTCTTAACCTCTGAGGATAGAACAAGAAGCAATGGGCTTATATTGCAGCAAGGCAAGTTTAGGTTGGACATTAGGAAAAACTTCCTGTCAGGGTGGTTAAGCACAGGAATAAATTGCCTAGGGAGGCTGTGGAATCTCCATCATTGGGAATTTTAAGAGCTGGTTGAACAAACCCCTGTCAGGGATGGTCTAAATAATACTTAGTCCTGCCTTGAGTGCAGGGGACTGGACTAGATGACCTCTCGAGATCCCTTCCAGTCCTATGATTCTGTAATGATTTTATGCAATCAGATCTTCTCCCTGTGTAGATGCTCGCAGACAGTGAGCAAGCCGCCTCTTAGTCTTCTCCTTAAACTGAGCTTTAAAGATTGAGGTTGTTTAGTCTCTTGCTGAAAGGCAGGTTTTCCAGACCTCGAATCAGTCTTCATAGTTTTTCTATGGTGTCCCTAGCCTCTGTTTGACAGAAACTGGGAATGGGCGACGAGGCATTTGCCGCTGTCAGAAGACAGGATAATGGGCAAGATGGACCTTTGGTCTGATCCAGTATGGCCGTTTTTATGTCGTCCAGTTTGTTCACATCCTCTTTGATGTGTGGACACAGGAAGAGGGCACAGTATCCAGCAATGATCTCATTAATGCTGTATGTAATAGTTATTCCACATTCCTGTTCTCCTACTTGCTGTTCCCATTTTGACAGCTGAGAATCTCATTAATCCTTTTAACTACAGGATTGCACTGAGAGCTCATCTTCACTTGGCTTCCACCATGATCCCCGGGTCCTTTACTCTGCTGCTGCTGTTGTAGGATGTAGTCCCCACCCTAGAAGACTGTCCCACACTCTTTGTACGTACACCTCTACCCCGATATAACACGAATTCGGATGTAGCATGTAAAGCAGCACTCTGCGGGAGTGGGGCTGCGTGCTCCGGCTGATCAAAGCAAGTTCTATATAACGCAGTTTCAGCTATAACGCGGTAAGATTTTTTTTGTCTCCCGAGGACAGCATTATATCTGGGTAGAGGTATAGGAGTATTAAAACTCATTTGAATGAGCCCAGGTTACCGTGTGATTTAGAATCACTCTTCAGAAATTACCTGTCACTATTTACCGCTCCTCCAGTTTTTGTCATCTGCAGATTTTACTAGAAAGGATTGTATTTTATTTTCCTAGGCAACTGATGGCTCTTGAATGACACTGGGCCAAGTATAGATCCCTGTGGGACCCCACTGGAAACGCTGTGATAGGATGATACCTTTGAGATGTCTAAGCAGTTTTTAATCCACTTCTAATATGGGCTATATTGATTTTTGTATACTGCTAATTTTATAATCAGAATATCATGGAGGACTAGGCCAAATGCCTTGCAGAACCCTAAATACACTGTCTATACAGTGAACTTTATCGACTAAAGTTGTAATCACCCTTAAAAATGACAGTTTGTATGACAAGACCTATTTTCCCTAAAACTATCCCAAGTTGCATTAATACCACTGCAACCTTTTAATTCTTCACTCATTGCATCTCACATCAGCCTTGCCGTGATTTTACCTGGACTGTCATCAGGCTAACTGAACTGCAGTTTCCAGGGTCATCCCTTTTACCCTTTATGCGTACTTGCAGAACATCTGGAACTTCCCTGTGTTTCAAGGGTTATTAAAAATAAATGTCTAATGCTTCAGAGAGCTCATCTGCCAGTTATTTTAGTACTGTGGGTGTAAGTTATTCTTGTCCTGCAGACTTAAACATTTTTCACTTCAGTAGCTGCTGTTTAACATCCTGTCTGGTTACGGTTAGAATAGAAAATACAGAGGTTAGAGGTTTATTTCAGGAGTAGGTGGGCGAGGTTCTGAGACTTACAGGAGGTCAGACTGGATGATCATGATGGTCGCTTAACGTCTGAGTCTACTGTTAGAATGGGAACTATTTCATTATCTTTGTAAGATATGAATATAACATCCAGCTTCCATGTTCCTACCCTCAGGAGTCTTCAGTAGTAACTTAACCAGTCCCAACCCTTTCTCAGAGATTAATAGATTTTAAAGCCAGAATGGTGACCAATATGAAAATGAGTCTGATCTGCATAATCCACACAAAAGAAATGCACTGAGTAAATTTGGCATAAAGAATTGTCTTTTAGAAAGAGATCAGCCTTAATTTCAAGTGATGGAGAATCCACCACCTTCCTACGTACATTTGTTCCAATGGTTAAACCCCCTCACTGTTGAAAACGTGCATTATTTTAAGTCTGAATTTGCATAGCTTCAGCTTCCAGCCATTGGATCTTGTTCTGCAGTTTTCTGTGAGATCAGAGCCCCCTACTATCAAAGCAGAACACTTGACAGGACAGTCTTGAAAGACACCTATTTTCATGTTTTTGATCTGTCTCACTGACTCCTCCACTGGCGTATACAAAGGGGGGTCTCTACCCGCTAACACTGACCCATTGTGTCCTTTCTATAGCAACAAGTTTTCACCAAATATCTGACTGTCAGAGCTATTTTTCTCAGATGTCAGGTGTCTTGGGCCTGTATCTAGACTTGAGCCTTGAGGAAATGCATACATTGTTCCAGTCCTGGGAACTTTGTATAAAACAAGGATAGTTCACTTTCATCCCTGCACTAACAGCAGGGACATTAGACTTGCAAAGTTTTCTGAAAAAGGATGAGTTTGTTGTGCTGCTAGCTGGATGACTCCTTTCACCTGGCTACATCTGTGGCCTGTGTGGGACAGGCATCTCCCTTTTCTACACTGAGCACCTGCAACACTGGGGCTCAGGACATTTAAGATGCTTCTCTGTTAAAGGGGAAGGAAGAACATAACTGTCAGGCTGTTCCTTTCTCCCCTGCTCTGCTCAGTAGCTACCCCAGATAGGGGCTGAGGTGCTCCTTTAGGATGGTTGAACTCTGCAGTGGATGAGGCTCAACATCAGTGCACTGAAGCTGAGAGCTGTTTGTCCGACCTGCCAGACTTCCTCCCTCTATCATATGCAAACTTGACGTACTTCTGGCAGGCCACAGAGGGTGCACTACACCAAGTGCCAAGGAGCAGTCTGCTCTAGCCAACTGTGGCAGGGAGTTTTCCTGTTCAGAGCACAGTGTCCACCACTGGGTCGCTCTGATGTCTCAGATGTTCAAGAAGGCAATATTGGGACAGGTATTTACACTCAACAGCACAAGTGCGCTATCAAGAGCTCTTGACTTGCTTTGGCTGTTGTCAGGGGATAAATTCCACCAGGCACAATGCCAGTTGTTGCCAGTTCTGCTCCAGCAGTGAACAAGATCCAAGTCACTGACTTTTCTTTCTCCCTCTGGCCTGGGGTCAGGAGTTCAGTGTGTTCCCTCTGATTCCACTCAGTGGGGAAGTCTTTCTCCAGAAGTCTGTCAGGATGAAAACCAAGATTTCCTGAAGGAGGTAAGGATGGCCTTCTGGGTAAGATTTTAGCCTGGAACTCTGGAGAACTGAGTTCAGTTCCTGTTTCTGCCACATACTTCCTGTGTAACCTTCGGCAAATCACTTAATTTTGGTGCCTTAGTTCAGGCCCAGTTCTAGAGATGGGCAAGCAGAGTGACTGCCCTGGGTGCCAAATTCCAGGAGGCTCTGTACTGTTCAGTTTTTGCTCTGCTGATTGGCCAGGGTGTGTATTTGCTTGGCCACTGGGACTGGGAAACACTGGCATGAAAACATTTTTCACCCTACCCAGGAAAATGGCTAGGATGCTCCTGCTTTGGTCCCCATCTGTAAAGTGGAAATGGTTCTTCCTTGTCACCATTAGTGAGCCATTAGTGACAGTGAGACACTCAACCATGATGGTGATGGCCACGTAAGTATCTGAGAACTGCAATCAGTAGCCCAGACTGGGTCTTGGCAGTTTTGTTGTCTGACACTCAGGCTCTGATTTTGATATCACTGCCTTGCTTTCTCACATACTGGCTCTCTGGTCCTGGGGTTGCAAAGATGCTCCACCCACCCAGTCCAAAGTTTCTCAAGTCACTAAATTGGCTCCTGGGTAGCTAGGACATTTGGGTGAGGGAGTTCTGCTGAGGTCTGACAGATTTTATGGGAAGCAGGAGACTTTGATCAGACGAACCTACTCTAATTTGAAGTGATTCCCCCATCTGAGCAGCTCAAAAAGGAGTGGACCTGAGAAGATTCTTTGCTTTAAACTTGGACTATGTAGGATATGTGGAACAGCCTCCTGCTGCAAGACAAGTCCAAGAAAGAAATCAGCAGAACTCCACTGGCTATCACCTACAGTCCTCAGCTTAAACCTCTCCAATGCATCACCAGGGATCTACAACCCATCCTGGACAACGATCCCTCGCTTTCATGGACTTTGGGAGGCAGGCCAGTCCTCGCCCACAGACAACCTGCCAACCTGAAGCATATTCTCACCAGTAACTGCACACTGCACCATAGTAACTCTAACTCAGGAACTAATCCATGCAACAAACCTCTGTGCCAACTCTGCCCACATATCTACACCAGCGACACCATCACAGGACCTAACCAGATCAGCTACATCATCACCGGTTCATTCACTTGCACGTCCAACAATGCTATATACGCCATCATCTGCCAGCAATGCCCCTCTGCTATGTATATTGGCCAAACTGGACAGTCCCTACGTAAAAGGATAAATGGACACAAATCAGATATTAGGAATGGCAATATACAAAAACTTGTAGGAGAACACTTCAACCTTCCTGGCCACACAATAGCAGATTTTAAGGTAGCCATTCTACAGCAAAAAAACCTTCAGGACCAGACTTCAAAGGGAAACTGCTGAGCTTCAGTTCATCTGCAAATTTGACACCATCAGCTCAGGATTAAACAAAGACTGTGAATGGCTAGCCAACTACAAAAGCAGTTTCTCCTCCCTTGGTTTTCACACCTCAACTGCTAGAAGAGGGCCTTATCCTCTCTGATTGAACTAACCTCATTATCTCTAGACTGATTCTGGGCTGCATGTTTATACCTGCCTCTGGAAATTTCCATTACATGTGTCTGATGAAGTGGGTATTCACTCATGAAAGCTCATGCTCCAGTACGTCTGTTAGTCTATAAGGTGCCACAGGACTCTTTCTTGCTTTATACCAATGATAGGAGACTGTGTTGCAAGCAAGAGGATTTGGATATTCTCACTGAGAAGAAATTTGTATAGTTGACATTACTGAAACCTGGTGGGATGAGTCAAATGATTGGAATGTTAAAGTCACTGGTTATAATCTGTTTAGGAAGGAAAGAGGGAACAAAAGGAGTGGTGGTGGGGGGTAGAAATCTGCATTTGACACTTACTACTTCTATCATCAATAGCTAAGTGCAGAATCTTGAATGCATATGGATCAATATGCTAGCTAATGAAGCCCAGGAGGGGGTGCTCATAGGTGTCTGTTAAACCACTAAATCAAGTAAGCTACTTCTTAAGCACCTGTATGTAATGTGTGGAAAGTTAAAAATATGATGTTATGGAGGGTTCCTGTTTGGAAGATGCATGTTAGAGGTCTCATGCAGCCTGTAGCAAAACGTCATGAGTTTCTAAAAATTAGAAATGATTTTTTAAATATAAAGTCTTGCACTGAGCATGAGAACTTTCTATTTTGGACTTTATGATGGATAAAGATTAATAAATCACTGAATTAGTAGTTACCTAGGGGCCAGTGATTATGATCTGATTGTTTAATATGGAAAACAGGAGAGTCCTAATCAGTATTTAGAAAAATGTGAATGAAAATTGGGAGTTTTTGGCCATCTAATAAACTTCTTTCAAAAAGCCACAATTCCACAATCAAGACGAAAACTTAGGCTAAAAGCCCATCCTGGTGCAATGCCCATGTGAAGGCAGCAATTTGAAAAAAGCAATATATAATAAATGGAAAAAGTGAGAAATAGCAAATTATATAAACTAGGAGTTCTGAAGTGTCGAAAACTAATCAGGGAAGCTAAAGACAACAGGGAAAAACTTATGGTTGGCAGAGCTAAGAACAATGAGGATTTTTAAAAAGTATAATAGGAACAAAAAGTCGTAGCAAAATAGTGTGATGGGTTTGGTCACAGAGACCCCCTTGGGACTCACCTGATGTGATGAGACTACCTCTGAGCCTGTTTCCTCTGCCAGTTTGGGCCTCCAGAACCCTGTCTTGTTGATCCAGATACGCTAATCTGCTGCAATACAGACCCAGGTCTGACCACGTCCCCAAAGCTGCAGACTTAACTGAAAACGGCTTTAGCAAATGCTTCTGTCTCTAGCACCCAGCCACTCAGCTTCCAATGGGATTCAAACCCCGAATAAATCTGTTTTACTCTGTATAAAGCTTATACAGGGTAAACGCATAAATTGTCCCCCCTCTATAACACTGATAGAGAGACATGCACAGCTATTTGCTCCCCCAGGATTTAATTACTTACTTTGGGTTAATTAATAAGCAAAAGTGATTTTATTAAGTATAAAAAGTAGGATTTAAGTGGTTCCAAGTAATAACAGACAGAACAAAGTAAGTTACCAAGCAAAATAAAACAAAACATGCAAGTCTAAGCCTGATACAGTAGGAAAGTGAATACAGGTAAATCTCACCCTCAGAGAGATCCTCAGAGAAAGCTTCTTTCACAGATTAGACTTCTTCCTAGTCTGGGCCCAATCCTTTTCAGACCAACGTTGTGGTTTATGGGTGCATCAATCACTCACACCCCCTTAGTTATAGTCCTGTCCCAGTTTCTTTCAGTCATCTCTTTGGGGGTAGAGAGGCCATCTCTTGAGCCAGTTGAAAACAAAATGGAGGGTCTTCCAGGGCCTTTTATATTCTCTCTCGGGTGGGTGGAAATCCCTTTGTTCTTCTGTGCAAAGTCACAGCAACAAGATGGAATTTGTAGCCATCTGGGCAAGTCACGTGTCCATGAAAGATTCAGCTTTTTGCAGGCCGATGCCATTGTTTATATGTTAGTTTGAATGTTCCCAGGAAAGCTCAGATGTGGATTGGCATCTCCCAAAGTCCATTGTCAGTTAAGTGTTTCTTGGTAGGACTATTCTCAGTAAGTGCCCATTCTCAGGAAGTTGACCAAATGCTTCACTGAGGCTACTTAGTATCAAATACGTTGAGATACAAGTACATAGCCAATATTCATAACTTCAAATACAAAAATGATTCAGAGACACAGACAGCATCATCATAACCAGCAAATTGCAACCTTTCCATAGACAGCTTACTTGACCTCCTTTGTACAAGATTTGGTGCAACAATAGGACCTTGGTTGCAACAATGATCTATATGGTCACAGTTCATGTCAATAACGTCACAAATGGTATTGTTAATTATGCTGCAGAAAAGGCAGAAGTGTCCAATACATATTTCTGTTCTGTCATTGGAAAGAAGCAGGATGATGATCTCATATTACATAAAGATGACAAAGTACTTTCCAGTCCATTAGTAACTGAGGATGTTAAACATCATCTGCTAGGGATAAACACATTAAACTAACCTGCCAGGGTAACTTATATCCCAAAGTCTTTTTGTTTTAAGTGACTGAGTAAAACTTGGAATACAAGGAGAATCCCAGAAGGTTGGAAGAGTGCTCTTGTGCTGATATTCCAAATGGGCAAGTGGGGAGACCCCTGTAACTATAAGCCAGTTAGCCTGACATTACTCTGGCCAAAAAATGGATAAGCTGCTATGAGATGCTCTCAGTAGAGAATTAGAGGGTGGTAGCATTATTAATACCAATTAGTATGAGTTTATGGAAAATAAGTCTTGTTGTAGATGTAATATGACCACAAGAAAGGAACCTGCTGCTTTGGCACCATTTCCCGTTCTGAAATAGAGTTGGTGTGATCCTACAGTGCTGTTTTGAGGCAGGAGCCTAGGGGAGGAAAGGTTCTAGTGGCTGAGAGGGAGAGAAGAAAATAAGCTGAAACGGGTATATATTGGTGATAGATCCAATATCAGTGCAACACCAGCTCCTGAAGAATCAGGGTGGGGCATGAAAGTTGCCTCCTGGAACAAATTTGAACCCATGGCCTTCCACACAAGAAGACTTTGAATTGAGCCACAAGGATAAAAGTTCATCAAAGGGTAGGTCTGAAAACATCTAAGCAATCTAGAGATGCTGGATGCTGTTTTCCTTTAAAGTTTCTCACCCATTATAATGGCATGTAATTTAAACAAGCACTTCAGAAGTCAACTAATTAGCCCTCAGAGGCATCCTTCCGGAGTTCAGGAAGGATTGGTGCCCTCCTTTCTTTGCAGTAATGCTACAAGACTGTAGTTCCAGCTGGAACCATGGAGACCGTGTCTGCAGTTTTAGAGAAAGCCGGAGGCTTCCTTGCTGGGGTGTGGGGAGGCAGGGGACTGTCAAGAGCATATTTCGAGCCAATGAAAAGAAGAGCAGACCTTTTAAACGCAGACCTGGTGAGCAGAGAAGAACTTATTACATGGTAAGCTCTGGGGCAGAGAGTGCAAGAAGCTAGACCAGAGGAAAGCGTGAAAGGGGAGACAGGAGAGGCTTATCTCAAGTACAGTTCATGGGCAAACCATCCATCTGGATACATATCCCTCAGCACTGAGGGAAGCGTAGAGTGACAGCAGGTGCACCAGCTGGCATGTGGTTTGCATTTGTTTGGATCTGACCGTGTCATGGATATGATCCTAATCTATCATCTG
Source organism: Aldabrachelys gigantea (assembly GCA_026122505.1). Classification (NCBI taxonomy): domain Eukaryota; kingdom Metazoa; phylum Chordata; order Testudines; family Testudinidae; genus Aldabrachelys; species Aldabrachelys gigantea. The sequence continues at coordinate 148,446,753 of CM047483.1, forward strand.
CATGGGGATCTGAAGAATCACCCTTTCGTTCCTATCACACATTTACGAATGGGAAAGGACTGGACATTTTCAGGTTTCAGAGTAGCAGCCGTGTTATCTGTATTTGCAAAAAGAACAGGAGTACTTGTAGCACCTTAGAGACTAACAAATTTATTTCAGCATGAGCTTTCATGAGCTACAGCTCACTTCTTCGGATGCATAGAATGGAACACAGAGACAGGAGATATTTATACATACAGAGAACATGAAAAGGGGGAAGTATGCATACCAACAGGAAGAGTCTAATCAACTGAGATGCGCTGTGGACTCAGGGAGTGCTATCACCCTTATATCGGGTAAGCTGGTAAAAAGTAGCCAGCTGCTACAAGCCAAACGCGTAGCAGTGACATGCGTGCATGGGGCCGTGAGTCATTACCCCACCATCCCAGTGGAGATAGAAGTTCAGGGGAACCCCACTGAGATGACAGTGGGCGTAGTTCCTAAACTCCCATATCCTGTAGTCATTGGGAGGGACTATCCAAGGTTTGATAATTTACTCCCCCCAGAGAGGCTGGAGGGAGATGGGGACCTGTCGGCAGCGACTCATCGTTGGAGGAATGTCAACCCCCAATGTTTTCAGAGTTTTCTCAGGATCTATTCTCAGCCCCCCAAAAGGCCTGGAAGACAAAAAAGGAAAAAGAGGCCGCAAAGGCCTTGGGAACCCGGATCCTGAACCAGGGCCAGAAGACCGCGCTAGTAGGCAGATAGACACGAGCAGCCATCCGAGAAACTACCAACACGGAAGGTGAGCCGGAGGCTGGCCTCAGCCATGATGGTGATGAGCCATTGGAAGAAACAGAAGCTGGCCCCTGGGAGCTCAGGCAGGTTAGTCCTGGAAGAGAGACTTCCGGGAGGGACCAGGCAGAGGACCCTAGATATGATAACATCAGGAAAGAGGTGGCTGAGATAGATGGGACACCAGTGGAGGGAAAGGTCTGGGGTCCAGGACCCTACTTTATAGTGAAGAAAGATCTCCTGTACCGTGTGGTGCAAATGCCGGAGCAGGAGATACATCAACTTCTGGTGCCACAAAAGCATCAAAAAGCCATATTGAGCCTCGGCCACAGTCATCTGTTTGGAGGACACCTAGGGGTAGAGAAAACCCAGGCCAGGATCCTGCGAAGGTTCTTCTGGCCAGGAGTACATGAAGATGTCAGGCGATACTGCACCTCTTGTCCAGAGTGTCAGCTACATAGCCCTCGCCCACACTTTCGGGCCCCTTTGATACCTCTTCCAATAATAGAGGTACCATTTGAACGCATAGCCATGGATGTGATTGGGCCCCTGGAGAAGACAGCTCGGGGTCACCAACATGTTCTGGTTGTACTAGACTATGCAACCCGGTATCCAGAAGCCATTCCCCTACGTAACACAGCTTCCAAGACAATAGCTAAGGAGCTAATACAGATCTTTTTACGGGTTGGGCTACCCAAGGAGATACTGACTGATCAAGGGACACCTTTCGTGTCCAAGTTAATGAAAGATCTCTATTCATTGCTCCATGTACAAGCCCTACGGACCTCTGTATACCACCCACAAACAGACGGCCTTGTGGAAAGTTTCAATAAGACCCTCAAGGCCATGATCAGGAAAGTGGTGAGCCGGGATGGGAAAGACTGGGATACCCTATTGCCTTACCTCATGTTTGCCATCCGGGAAGTCCCACAGGCCTCCACAGGTTTCTCTCCATTCGAACTACTATATGGGCACCATCCCCGGGGCATATTGGATATAGCCAGAGAAACCTGGGAAGAGGAGCCAAATCCCGGAAGGAACATAGTTGAGCAGGTACTACAGATGAGGGATCGGATAGCTCGAGTTACACCCATTGTACGGGAATACTTGGAGAAAGCACAGGAGACCCAATGAACCCATTATAACCACTAAGCAAAGCTTCGGTTCCAACCAGGGGATCGAGTAATGGTCCTGGTGCTCACAGCCGAAAGCAAGCTGTTGGCCCAATGGCAGGGACCCTATGAAGTGACTGAAGCCATGCTTAGTCACCCAGGAGACCCTTCCCAGAAGGATAACTTACACGAGAAAGTGAGGATATCACCCAACTTGACGCCAAATCAAAAGGTTGAGGCAGCCGACATGATTAATCACAATCGAGATGTGTTCTCTACAAAACCGGGGCGGACGACTGAGACCTATCACCATATCCGCACGATCCCCGGAGCCAAGGTAACACTGAGACCCGACCGAATCCCAGCAGCCAAAAGAGAGGAGATCAGGGCTGAAGTAAAGAAAATGTTAGAATTAGGCATTATTGAAGAATCCTACAGTCAGTGGTGCAGTCCAATAGCAGAATGGTACCTGATGGTACCATGAGATTCTGTAATGACTTTCATCGACTGAATGAAGTATCCCAATTTGATGCGTACCCCATACCACGCATCGACGAACTGGTTGACCGACTGGGTAGTGCCCAATTCTTGACTACACTGGGTCTGACAAAAGGGTATTGGCAGATTCCCCTGACCAAAGAAGCTAAAGAAAAGACAGCGTTCTCCACCCCAGATGGGCTATTCCAGTACACAGTCCTCACTTTTGGGCTACATGGGGCCCCAGCTACATTCCAGCGCCTCATGGATAAGCTGCTGCACCCCCATACTAGTTATGCAGCCGCATACCTAGATGATGTCATCATCCATACTCCAGACTGGGGAACCTACTTGGAGAAAGTTGAGGCCGTACTACGCACCTTAAGGTGGGCTGGCCTCACCGCTAATCCCTCTAAATGTGCCATAGGACTGGCAGAGGCTAAGTACCTGGGATATATTATAGGAAGGGGTATAGTGAAGCCCCAAACTAATAAGCTAGAGGCGATTCAAAACTGGCCCCGGCCGACCCGAAAGAAGCAGGTCCGTGCGTTCCTGGGTGTGGTAGGCTACTACCGACGTTTTATTCCACACTTCGCCAGTAGGGCAAGTCCTCTAACGGACCTGGTGAAGGCCCGAGGTCCAGACATGGTGAAGTGGATCGACGCAGCAGAGAGGGCATTCATAGACCTTCGGACAGCTCTCTGTAATGACCCCATCCTCATAGCCCCAGACTTTACCAAGGAATTTATTTTGCAAACAGATGCTTCTGAGGTGGGGTTGGGGGCGGTTCTGTCACAAATGATTGGAGAAGAAGAACACCTGATCGTCTACCTAAGCAGAAAGCTGCTCCCAAGAGAACAAAAGTATGCAGTAGTCGAGAGAGAATGCCTTGCTGTCAAATGGGCCATGGAGACGCTGCGTTATTACCTCTTAGGCCGGCGATTTACTCTTGTGACTGACCATGCACCCCTTCAGTGGATGCAGAGAAATAAGGAAAAGAATGCAAGGGTCACCAGGTGGTTCTTGTCCCTCCAACCATTCCAGTTCCGCATACGGCACAGGGCTGGATGCCACCACTGCAACGCTGATGGTCTTTCACGAGCATACTGCCTGGCATCCCAAGTTGCCCAACCCTATGGTGTTGAGCAGAGTGTGGGGATATGTGATGGGGCAAGGCCAGATGGCTACAGTAAAGTACTGAGAAACAGGTATGTTAGCCCCAGGCTAAACAAATCCCTAGTACCCTGGTAACCAAATGGCAGTTGCTCCAGGTTAATCAAGGCACCTGGAGCCAATTAAGATCTTTCTAGAAGGCAGTAGAGATAGCTACTTTAATTAGAACACCTGCAGCCAATCAAGGCAGGCTAATCAGGGCACCTGGGTTTAAAAAGGAGCTCACTCCAGTCAGGCAGGCAGGAGCCACAAGAGGGGAAGATCACTGAGGTGAACAAATCCGCCAATAAGCGCAGGACCCATCAAGGTAGAGGAGGAACTTTGTTACATAAGGCATAAATTAATAAGGCGGTGATGAGCCATTGGGACAAGTTTCCAGGTGGAGTGATGGATTCTCAGTCTCGTGAGGTCTTTGAATCACCTGGTTGCCTTTCTGGAACAGATTGTTTAGTGAAATGCAAGTTAGTCAGACACAAATTATCGGTCTCACTTCAGGTGCAACTGTGTGAAATGTTAGTGGCCTGTGATATACAGGAGATCAGACTACATTTAATATTCCCCTCTGGCCTTAACCTCTAAATCTTAGTGTCTTTTCTGTTGGGGTGCATTTGGCTGCATTGCAGCTTTCCACCCTCTGAACAGGTGATCATCACCCTCAAGTAACCAGGTTTTTGAAAAGGTTCTTCCATGTATTGCTAAGGCTGCTTATGATAGTTCTTTGCTATGAAAATACACTGGGGGAAATTCACACAGGCTAGTGGTCTGAAAGAGACAGAAATCAGAGACCTCTTGAGACAGGGATTAGGGTGAGGATGCAGTTCTTCATACATCTTATTGGTTACAGATAATAATGTTCCCTCTGCATCCTCACCCTAATTGCTGTCCCAAAAAGTCTTTGCTCTCTCTCAGGCCCCATTCACACTCAGGCAGGCAGAGTCCATACTTTGGATGCCCATAGGGCCTCAGGTTTATCTATCCTCAAGTTCCTAGCCCTTTGAGGGAGAGCAGGGATCCATCCAGTGCAGCTCCAAGGCTGTCCAACCACTGAGAGATTTCCATATGCTCAGTTCCCCAGCAGTCCTCCCACTCTGTCTTCATCACAGAGTGGTGCATGGCTGCTACTTGCAGCTCTGTCTATGCTTTCAGTAATCTTTTTCAGTAATTCAAGAGAGGGGAAGGGACAGTCACTTCTAATACTTGTCATCTGCCATGCAAAGATGCTCCTTGTTTTGGCAGTTCTGCTATTCACCTAGAACATCTCCAACCATCTTCCTGGGGGTGGTATTGCTGGCTAAACTCCCATGAGCTGGAAGATGTGGAGGTCACGCAAAGTAGTAGTGAAGGTTATTTCCCAGTAATTAGTCCTTTGAGATAAGCATCTGTTTGTGCTCATTCCCTGCCCATCTTCTTTGTTTCTTCATTGTCTGGGGTGAGGAATTCCTCAATTAACAGGAGTCACTGAGGGTTAGTTAGGTCATTCCCACTTTCATACTCTTAAACCCCCTTGTTGATTACTGTTCTGTGCATTCTTTCTGGGGCACCTGGCATTGGCCACTGTTGGAAGACAGGATACTGGTCTAGATGGACCTTTGGTATGACCCTATATGGCTGTTCTTAATGTTCTTATGTCCCTCTGTGGCATGGGGGGACAGAGGGGCAAGTGGCTCCTAATGGACACTGCTCCCTAGAAGATTTCAGTGGCTTGTAGTGCACCTGCTTTGATCCTGTGAGGCCAGGGCTGTATCTTGGGAACCCCTTGACCAAATGATTACTTTATCCTAGATCCTAAACTGCCACACCAGTTTGCCTCATTTAAATAATTTATCTGGAGGTTTCACAGTTTGGCTTTAAACAGAAACCCTGCTTCAATGTTAACTGAGTTGCCACTGCTCGTGCATAATTACAATGATGATATTAAGCCTGTGCACCTCGTGTGGAAATTAGAAATCAGAACGCCAGTCTATTGTAACTTTTTGACTCTTTTGGGACGTGTTTGGATTTGTTAGTGGGAGGGTGTCTTTACAAAACCCTAGGTGGCTACATTTACCTTCTCCCCATGTTTGGAACCTCCAGCCTATGGCAGTTACTTAGCAGGAACCAGTCTTCCCAGCATGGCAGTGGGCTCATGTGATGTGATGTGATAACTTTTCTGCTGATCAGGGAATTTTCTGTGATAACCAAACTGTGCTATTGCTAAATGGAATAAAGGTACTAACACCCTACTTTGCCTGGGGATATGATTGCTTCCTATAGAGACAACTTATGGGATTTATCCATTATGTTGAGAGACTCTGTGCTGGAGAGCCTGGGAGGGTGTGGTAGATGTGCTAGGGGCTAGTTTAAAATCTGCTGCTGCTATTTGTTTTGAAGTGTGGGAGGAGCCTGGAGGAGCCCTGAGGAGAAGATTTGTCCTCCTGACGCTTGCCCCATTGCTGAGAGAATTCACTGGTGGCTCCTTGTCAGATTAAGTGAGTGCCTAGACTTGCATCTTCTCTCTCTCTCCAGGGCTTGAGGCTGGAGCTACTACCTGTGTTTGTTGCCCTCCCTGACTTCTCATGTGACTAGTTAGAGAGGTGTCCCTGCAGATGGCAACTGTCTTACACAGGGGCCAGGCCACTGAGTCCTCGTGAAATAGTCACCAATCCACTGGATTGGTGCTACATGCCAGCTTTGGAACAGCCTCTTGGAGGAATCTCTGTGATGTCCAGACCCCGAAGGGGCCCCAGTGTTCAGGGCAGTTCCCCAGCCTCATCACCTAGACTGAGCCTTTGGCTCCAGTGCTCCTGCTTCACCCCGTGAACTCTGCCCAGCGAGTCAAGCTGAGCTAGGCGCCTGATATAGACTAGTGCACCTAGCAGATATCTGCAGTTTTTAAAATGAGTAGGATTTATTAGTGAAGTGGACATAATCCTCAGGTTAGCACAGAGACCTGGAGGTTAAAGTATCGTCCAGTCAGCTCAAGCCACAGGTCACTAGCCAAGCTGTGGGGAACTCCATTTTCTGTCTCTGGCTTCCTTCCTCAGTCAGGGAGCTCAGGCTTCTTCCAGAGCCCGTGTCTAATCCCCCACCTTGAAGGGCTCATCTACACTTAAAATTTTGCAGCTGTGCCACGGCAGTGCTTCAGTTGAGGTGCTCCTACGCTGGAGGGAGGGCTTCTGCCATTGCTGTAGTTAACCCACCTCCCTGACAGGCAGTAGCTAGGTTGATGAGAGAATTCTCCCAACGACACAGCATGCTTTACGCTTGGAGTTAGATCTGTTTAGCTGCATCATTCGGGGGTGTGGGGTGTGTGTGGATTTTTCACACCCCTGAGCAGTGTGGTTATACCAACCTAATTTCCTGGTGTAGACTAGGGCTAAGCCCTTTGCTCCCTAGCTGGGGTCTGTGCTCAGCTTCCCTTCCTAACAACACTCTTCATTCCTCTTAGCCTGCCCTGAGAGAAAAGTTAATCCCCTTGCATTAGGTAGCCATGCAGAGTATAGGGGGAAACTGAGGCGCACATAGGATTAATAAAAATATTAGAAAAAATTCCTGCTTCCTAACATCTCTTCCCCTCTTCAAGATCCAAAACCCCATATCCTCTTGTAAACTCCAAACTCCCTCCTACACCCCCAGCCCTGACCCCTCCTCCCAGAGCCAGCACTCTGTACCCTTTCCTGCACCCCAACACTACCCCAGCCTGGAGCCCGGACCCCATACCCCCTCCTGCACCCCCAGCCCTGACCCCCCTCCCAGAGCCAGCACCGCATACCCCCTCCTGCACCCTGTACCCCAGCCCTGACCCCCTCTCCCAGAGCCAGCACCATGTGCCTCCTCCTGCACCCCAACACTGCCCCAGCCTGGAGCCCCCTCCTGCACCCAAACTGCCTCCTAGAGCTTGCATCCCTCACCCCCTCCTGCACCTGAACTTCCTGCTTTAATCTCAGCCCAGAGCCCACTCCCACATTGTGAACCCCTTGGTCCCAGCCCAGAACCTGCACCCACTCCTGAACCCCAACTCCCTGCCCCAGCCCAGTGAAAGTGAGTGAAGGTGGGGGAGAGTGAGTGATGTGAGAGGGCTGGAGTGAGCAGAGTGGGGCTTTGGGGAAGGGGCAGGGCCTTGGGGAAGGGGTGGGGTAGATCCTGGGTAGCCTTTAGATTCAAAAAGTGATCTTGGGCGTTAAAAGGTTGGAGACCACTTAACTAGTTGAAGTCGATGCCACACACATACACACCCCCACTCATCAATCTGGGGTTGACTTGGATTAGCTACATTGAAGTAAAAGCTACCTGTGCATTGGCTGGACTAGTTAGCTGTCTTGCTGTACAAACATGAGTTATCTCATTCTGCCTCTAAGGGTTTGTCTGCAGTGCACGCTAAGCTTAGGTCTTTGGCATATGGCCCATCTGCAACTGCTAGCAACAAATATCTCTGATGGCCGGCGATGGGACACTAGATGAGGAGGGCTCTGAGTTACTACAGAGAATTCTTGCCCAGGTGTCTGACTGTTTGGGCTTTGCCCACATGCTCAGGGTCTAATTCAGGGGTAGGTAACCTATGGCACGTGTGCCAAAGGCGGCCCGCAAGCTGATTTTCAGTGGCACTCACACTGCCTAAGTTCTGGCCACCAGTATGGGGGGCTCTGCATCTTAATTTAATTTTAAATGAAGCTTCTGAAATATTTTAAAAACCTTATTTACTTTACATACAACAATAGTTTAGTTATATATTCTAGACTTATAGAAAAAGACCTTCTAAAAACATTAAAATGTATTACTGGCATGTGAAACCTTAAATTTGAGTGAATAAATAAAGATTCAGCACAGTACTTCTGAATGGTTGCCGACCCCTGGTCTAACTGATTGCTATATTTGCGGTTGGGAAGGAATTCCCCTCACCCCCTTCCCCAGGTCAGATTGGGAGAGACCCTGGGGTTTTTTTGGTCTCCCTCTGCAGCATGGGTCATGGGTCACTTGCTAGTTTGAACTACAGTAAATTGTGGAGTCTCTGTAACCTTGAAGTCTTCAAATCAAGATTTGAGGACTCCAGTATCCCAGCCAGAGGTTATGGGCCTATTATAGGAGTTGAGAGGGTTTTGGACATGCCTGTGTCGGGGACTCCGGTGCCCCCCCAAAAATGACAGGTTCGTTGTCTGACCGCGAGAGTGACAGGCAACACTAGCAAAGTCTGAACAAAAAGCTCTTTATTGAAGAGTGCACACGACAACAAAGAGCAAGCTCGTCTTCAAAGAGAACCAGCTTACATCTTTACAGCCACCATAAGGTTTTATAGACAGTTCCATCGCATCACTAATTATTCACTTTTTGCTAATCACTAGAAACCAAAACTTTTATCATATATATTTCTTTGCTAAAACTAATTGATCTATGTGAGTAATGGTGCCTTAACAATCACTAACGAGCAGGAATGTAGGGGAGTTAGGAATAGACATAAAACAGAAACGGAGTAATTTACAGGAGTCTGAGAGTCCGGACACCTGGCTCCTTATCAGGTCCTTTAATGAACCATTTTTAAAACAGCAGAAGTAGGATTATGCCAGGAGTCCGATTCCTTTCTTATCTTATCATTTCCCAACCTTTTGAGCAGCATACTACTTCTTCAGTACTTTTTCACTCAAAGTTTACCCAGAGACCCCTGCTAGCCTGATTTCAGTCAAGTTGGCATAACTGCCTTTATGCTATATTTCCAGTTAGGCCTAACACCTGGCTCCCCAGGCTTCAAGAGATGCTCCTCCTGTAAGGATGCCATCCCCATCTCGGATGGACATTCACAATGGGTATGCTGTTTGGGGGAGTCTCATGTACCCCATTTGTTGTACCCACTGCAACAAATGAAAAGCGCGGACCGGCAAGGACTGGGAGCTCAGGCTTAAGATGCTGCTCCTGGAAAACTCCTTCAGACCTGCCTCTGATCCTGGCCAGCAAACCTCTGTGACACCCTCCAGAGGTAAAGCAAAAACAAAAAAAGGTCCAGCTTCCTCTCCCCTCAGGAGTCATTTCTTGGGGAAACAGTTAAAACCGGGTCTCTGGTCTCTGCTGACTCCAGCTCAATGACTCAGCACTTTTCATGCGGCAGGCACCTCGAGCACCGACCGTGAATCGGCTGCCCCACTACATGGTGCCAAGGCTCAGGGCTTCCAGTTGCCCGCCTCTTTCAGCTGTCCTACGGTCACCTTTACTACTACGGTGCCGACAGCACAAGCGGTGGCTGCGGCACCATTCTTTGATCCTGTGGTGCCACTTTTACAGCCGCCGCTCTCAGCACCGAGCCTCCTGGGGTCTCCTGCCTCCCTTGCTGTGCCTACCTCAGGGGCTCCTACTCCCCTGAGCCAACTTGCGCCCCTGGGACACCCTTCAGTGTGCCAGCAGACGCCCCAGCAGACTCTGCCTCCACGAGCTACACCAGCACCGACTCCTGGTCACTCAGCTCCCCTGCAGCTTTTACAGCCAGAGGAGTTAAGGGTGTCCCATGCTCCTGACTCTTCTCTTCTCAGCACCAGCTTATCACTGAGATCTTTAGCACCCTACTTGCAGTACTCTTCTACCACTTCAAGCCCCTCCAGTGGAGTCTGGGAGGAGGAAGAAGACGAAGAGGAAGATAACCAGATATTTTCCTCTCAATACTCTCCCCAGAGCCAGTAGATGCATTACAGCACGATCTCCATATCCTCAAGGCTATCCACACTGGTGTTGCAATCCCTGGATGGGACCACCTATGTTCTTCCCCCCCAGCCTCCCCAGAGCAATGGCCACACTGAGGTCCATGGACCTGGACCTACACCACACCACACTCAGGTCTTCCCTGGGATGCCTGAAGGAAAGCTGTCAGACCCTCCCCACTGCCTGCTTACACTGAAACCCAGACAAGACCTGAAGTGGCTGCCACCCCTACAGAGGACACTGCCCCACATACCCCTTCTATAGCAATAACACCACAAGATGCCATGGTACCCCCACCAGCTCGCTCACTTTCAAGAGTTGTTTCAGAGAGTAGCGGAAGAGCTCAAGATGATCCTGGAGGAGATACCTGAAACATACCACGAGCTTACCAGCATCCTGCAAGCTACCACCTCCTCCAAAATAGCCCTACCAATTACTGGGGCCATTATGGAACCTGCTAAAACTATTTGGCAGACCCCAGCTATTATAACACCCACGAGCAAGAGATGGGACCAAAAATATTTTGTTCCATCTAAGGGTTCTGAGTTTCTATTTACACACCAGTCACCCAATTTGCCAGTGGTTGATGCGGCCAATCAGCAAAACAAATACCAGTGCTTCCACTCCACTCCATCAGACACAGATAACAAAAGACTGGACTCTTTGGCTGCAAAGTGTGTTCTTCCACTTTGCAATTTAGATTAGCAAACTATGCAGCGCTCTTAGCAAAATACGACCACAAAAATTATGCTAAGGTAATGCAATTTATTGATGTGTCAGAGGATAAATGACAACAATTTAAAGGAGTGGTGTCCGATGGCCAGTTGATCTCCCACACAGCTCTTCAAGCCTGTGACTATGGGGTGTGTTTAGGGAGTAGTGTCATTTTGCCCTAATTCTTGGGGTGTGAGGTTTTGAAATTCTGTGGTTCTGTAGATTCAAATCTAACTTAAAACATTTGGCTGATCAGAGCCTGGATCATGGTACAAGTCCCAGCACATCTGGCGGGTGGAGTTTTTGACACCTGTTCAGTCAGCAGCTGTTCCGGCTCCTGCATGGTGAGAAGTCACTGTGTTGCTGTAGAGAAGTCACACGTGCCCGTACAGATTGCTGGTAGGCAGTGAGGGCAGGTGTGCTTAGGTTGTCATTTGGAATTTAATACTTTTCACTTCCCTTGCAGCCACTGGAATATTATGCAAAGTGCTGATCTGAGACTCTCCTGTGTGAGGTGGATTTGAGTTGATACTTTGGTTTGTTCAGCTTGATGAAGTGCATTAGCCCTGTTGTTTGGGAAAATATCTTGTTTAGGGGCCCAGCATAATTTTCTTTCATTAATTGGCTTTTTCCTTATTTTATTTTCCCCTGAGATGTGCTGGAAGTCTGTATTTGTAAAGCAATGACATCAGATATCAAGTTGGTGGCATTTCTGCGCTCTCTTTACTGCAAAAGAACCTAAAGTGAATTGAAGATGTGGAAGGGGGAGGTTTTGTCAAATGCCAGCTTAGGCTGGGTCGAAGTCAAGTACCTTGACCATAAAACTATCCTTAATCTTCCTGTTACTCCTGACTCATTCACTGCAGCGAGCTCTGCAATGAGGGATTCATTCCTTGAGCAGAGGCAGAAGGCATGCAGTGCAGTTGAACTGATGCAAATGGCAGATTTTCTATGGCTTACTCAGACAAAGCTGGATGGAGTTTCATGCTGATCCCAGGACAACGTTCCTGTGGCCAAATCTGGATGTGATAGAGCTGTTTTGGGAGGCAGAGAAGGTGGTCAGAAAATGTTGGCACTGACCAATCTAACCTGTACCTGAAGCTTGTTCTCAGAAATGGCTGCACAGTTACTGTATGTCACAGATAAAACTTAAATGAGAGGTATAATGTGAGGCAACCTTCATATTGGGGTCACTAGCAATCCTCCTCCAATGTACTGCTTAGGCCTGTTATCTCTCCGCTCCACCCAGTGTGACTTCTCCGGGGCTTTGTGCAGCCTGGCTTTAAATGCCCTGTTGGTGGCACCTCCACCACTTTCCTAATGGAAAAGTGAAAATGAACTCTATCCCTTTGACACAGTTAAATCCAAGACAGTGGGTGGCTGGTGTAAATGTACTGGCTGCAGCTCCGTGGCAGCATCAGTCACCAGGGCAAAGCAGGAGGAGGTAGTGGCAAGGAAGAAAGTACATTTTCAGCAGACGTGAAATAAGTGTAAGGGAGGCAGAGAAAAGTGCTATGGAGAGCAGAGTACTAGGGGACAGGAGCTGCAGATGAGAAAGCTCTTGCAGCACCAACAGTGGCCCAGTTGTGTGAAGGGATGGAGGAGGCCAGTTCTGGATGGGGAGGGAAAGGAGAACAGAGAAACAAAAGGCTTTTGAGCTCAGCTAGGGCACATGCCTGGCTGGTTTTAAAAGCTTAGGGGAATTTTGTACTTGATGCTGACTGAAGGCAGCAAGAGTAAACTGTGTAGCCTGTGTAGCTGCACCTTGGGGGATGAGGCAGGAGAGACCTAGCCAGGGTTGCCTCTTCCCTGCCACCCAGCATCCCTTCAGAACCAGAACTGTGCAGGGGAAATCTTTCCCCCCTCCTTGTACACTAGGATCCATGCAGTGCCACCCTATTCCATAACCAGGCAAATCTGGGGAGAGAAATTCTTGGGAGGAGCCTGCCAGAAAGAGAAATAGGAGGAGCTGACCAGCAGCTGCAGCAGGGAGCACCCCACCCTGATGCCACAAGGGCCTCGCTCCTCAGAGGTCCTTTAGTGTTGCAATACTAAGTATAGCAACCCTCGTGTCCTGTGGTGTCCTGCTGTCCAGTGGAATCCTCAGCCCTGTACAATGCTTGGGGAGAGTGAGGTGCCTAAGAAGCCAGCAAGCTGTGCAGGGAGACATCTAAGCTAGCTAGGAGAGCAGTGGGGAGAGGAAAGGGGTGTGGATACCTAAATGGCTGATGTGATGTACCTGGTTGACAGGCCCAGAGATTCTTGCCTCATTCAACCTGGGATCCTCCACCTTGAACCCAGGCTCCTAAGCCAGGCCAGCCCTGTAGGTAGTCCCTAGCCTAATAATTAAGACCACCTCTCTCTCGTGCTCATGCTTGATACCTCTCTCCCGCTTTTCTTGGGCTCTTCCTGGCTTTTGTGTGGGTGCCAGCTGCCCTCTCCTACTTCTTAGTGGCCTGCATCTGCTCTCCAGCTGTGGGATCTGACAGGTGTCAGGTCTGAGGCGTGCTCCGAGCATGTCCACAGGATTGGGGCCTGCTGGCAAGGGCTCCAAACCACTCAGCTGCTGGGGGGCAGCATAAGCACATAGGCAGCTTTGTGTATATTGGCCAGCAGAGCTCATGGGTCTCTTGGCGCTGTCTGAGCGCATGCAGACTAGTGATTCATAGACTCTAGGACTGGAAGGGACCTCGAGAGGTCATCGAGTCCAGTCCCCTGCCCTCACGGCAGGACCAAATAATGTCTAGACCCTCCCTGATAGACATTTATCTAACCTACTCTTAAATATCTCCAGAGATGGAGATTCCACAACCTCCCTAGGCAATTTATTCCAGTGTTTAACTAACCTGACAGTTAGGAATTTTTTCCTAATGTCCAACCTAAATCTCCCTTGCTGCAGTTTAAGCCCATTGCTTCTTGTTCTATCATCAGATGCTAAGGTGAACAAGTTTTCTCTCTCCTCCTGATGACACCCTTTTAGATACCTGAAAACTGCTATCATGTCCCCTCTCAGTTTTCTCTTTTCCAAACTAAATAAACCCAATTCTTTCAGCCTTCCTTCATAGCTCATGTTCTCACAACCTTTAATCATTCTTGTTGCTCTTCTCTGGACCCTCTCCAATTTCTCCACATCTTTCTTGAAATGCAGTGCCCAGAACTGGACACACTACTCCAGTTGAGGCCTAACCAGCGCAGAGGAGAGCGGAAGAATGACTTCTCGTGTCTTGTTTACAACACACCTGTTAATGCATCCCAGAATCATGTTTGCTTTTTTTTGCAACAGTATCACACTGTTGACTCATATTCAGCTTGTGGTCCACTATGACCCCTAGATCTCTTTCTGCCATACTCCTTCCTAAACAGTCTCTTCCCATTCTGTATGTGTGAAATTGATTGTTCCTTCCTAAGTGGAGCACTTTGCATTTGTCTTTATTGAACTTCATCCGGGTTACCTCAGACCATTTCTCCAATTTGTCCAGATCATTTTGAATTTTGACCCTGTCCTCCAAAGCAGTTGCAATCCCTTCCAGTTTGGTATCGTCCGCACACTTAATAAGCGTACTTTCTATGCCAACATCTAAGTCGTTGATGAAGATATTGAACAGAGCCGGTCCCAAAACAGACCCTGCGGAACCCCACTTGCTATACCTTTCCAGCAGGATTGGGAGGGGATGTGGGAGGGGAGGCAGGAGAATGGCTAGGGACTAAGAGAGGTGTGCTGGGTTTGGACAGGAGCTGCAGTAGCGAAAGGGAAATGAAATCTTTTTCTGGGCCTGCCTCTCATCAGAGGGATGTTGGGCACAGTGGCTACACTGGCAAAGTGAGGATGGTGGAAAGGCTGTTCAGGGCTCCACGGGTGTTCTATTGGAGAGCTCTCATCGCCCCCTGCTGGCTCCCCTTGGAAGCTGCAGCAGGTAACAGCTAGATGGAGTGAGTCAGCTGCTGCCTCTTGCAGCCTGCCCTGCTTCCACTTGCTTCCTCCTGCTGCACAGGGAGCTCCAGGATCTCCCACTATCTTAAGTGTTTTCCCGTCATTGAGCCTGCGCTCCAGGTTTTCCTTAAAATTTCTCAGTTACCACCTGTTCAGTTTCCTGGCAGGAGCAGCATGGGATACCATAGGGCAGGGCAGGCTCCTGCAGCCCCAGACCTTCCCCACTGTGCCAAGTCCTGCTTGGATCAGTGCTCAAGAGCACAGTGCTAAATGCCAGCACTCTTGGGAGCCCTGCTTGCGTTAGCAAACACACGGTCAGTCCCGCAGGGGGGCTGGGGTGAAATGCCATTGCAGACCAGGCTGGTGAGTGCTGTGTATCTGCCTCACTGGGTCTCTGGGCAGTGGCAGGCTGAGAAGCAGGGCTGCCTGGGGGAGGGCAAGTGGGGCAATTTGCTCGGGCCCCCGGAAAACTCTCGCGGGCCCTGGCCCCTGGAGCTTTTTCCACTCTGGGTCTTTGGCAGCAATTCGGCGGCGGGGGGTTCTTCCGCCCTGGGACCCTCCACCGAAGTGCCAGGCCTTCGGTGGAAATTCAGCTGAAGACCCCAGGCTCCCTGAATCCTCTGGGTGGCCCTGCTGAGAAGTGCAGTCTAGGGGTGGGACATGCCACTGATCCATGCACGTGCATGTTCTCAGGCGGTGGGGGCAGGGGAGTGCAGCTAAAACTGCACTCCCCATGACTGGCTCTGGGCACCAGAAAGCCAACAACATGCTTGGGCAGCACAATTCCAGGGGCAGCATTCCAGGAGACTTTTTTGTTTTGTTGTTTGTTTTTTTTTGCTTGGGGCAGCAAAAAACCTAGAACCGGCCCTGGCACTCTCTTCCCATCTGGGTCTGAAGCAGCAGATAACTGTTGGATCCCAAAGCTGAGCGCATTCTTGGTGATCCCACTCGCCTGATTCTCACTGGTCAGCATGTGTGGTGCTGGGTTAGGTCTTGCCTACTACAAGCCTAGGACAGACCGTATGCTTGCTCTCTAATTGCAGAGGTCCAGCAGATGGTTCATCGCTTCTCCCAGGAGGCCATTTCCAACTACAGCATCTTTCTGGTGGCCCCGCAGACAAGGACGCTGTACGTGGGAGCCAAGAATGCCATCTTCGCCCTGCCTTTGGAGTCAGTCAACCAGCCTGCCAAAATGGTGAGCACAAGACCCCAGTCCTATGGGGCCATCTGTTGCAGGATGGGTGCATGTGGGGTGTGATCACACATGAGGTTATTTGGGCTGGCAGGGCCTGTGTGTATATAGGCTGTTTTCAAATGGGGGAGGTGCGTGTCTGAGCCGAGGTGGAGTCTATCTGGGTGGATTTCAGGAAATGCAACCAGGGACTCATAGGGACTGGGGAATGTGGATGAGGGGTGTAGACCTGATTGTGCACATCATGGAGGTTACTGAGTTTTGTGGCACTGTCCATGGGTGCATTGCTGTGAGGGTGGGTAGGGGGTGTGGGTGCGGGTGCACAGGGATGATACACTCAGGGTAGAGGTGCATGCGGGGTTGTTGCTGTTGGGGGGTAGGATATGAGTTTGGAGAATGAGCTCTTGGGTGCTAGTTACCCCCTGCCCCACTGTCTGAGAAGAACTAAAGCAAATGAAATGCATAGTCCAAAGGTGCCTAAAACCAAACAACCGCACAACATAACTCCGGACCCACCTGCCAGCAGCACAAACAGCTCTTACAAGACTTCACCACTGCAGTGAGGGAGGCCAAACAAGCTGCCTGCTCCTCCACAGTCCATGAGGCAGAATCGTGGTTGTCAGGGCTGTTTCACTTAGTGAACTGGCTCATCAACCAGCCTGCATAGCCTGGACATTAGATCCAAGCACTGATTGCTGTGATGAGCTGTCTGCACATTTCACTGATAGGTCAACTGAAGATGAATGGAACTGACCCCAGCCAGATCATATTATCCACCCCATAACCTCGACTGAGAGTGGCCCCATCAGACATGCTGAAGCTCAAGAAGAGCCTAATGGAGGATCTAAATAGCATAGCAGCCCACCATTACCACACAGATCTTTGTAAGCAAGCACATTTATTCTTAAGGTGAAAGCATTACAGAAAAAAAAAATAAATAAAAAAGAACTTAAGCACATGCTAATAAGCTTACAGAGATCACACCCCACCCCAGTTCCAGCACAGGCTCTGATAGGAGTTGGACCTTCAAACCCCACAAAAGGGTGTTTTGGTGATTAACAGTTCATAACAGTTTTAGCTCAGAACAGGCATCCCCATGAATCAGTTAGTCTTTCCTTTATACAGTTTGGGCCTTTGATTTTTCAGATTCCAGGAGCAGGTAATAGTAGACAGTGGTTCCCTTCTCAGGATATAGCTTCAAAAGATTAAACACAGACTGTGAATGGCTAGGCAACTACAAAAGCAGTTTCTCCTCCCTTGGTTTTCACACCTCAACTGCTAGAAGAGGGCCTCATCCTCCCTGATTGAACTAACTTTGTTATCTCTAGCCTGATTCTTGCTTGCATATATATACCTGCCTCTGGAAATTTCCACTACATGCATCCGAGGCAGTGGGTATTCACCCACGAAAGCTCATGCTCCAATACATCTGTTAGTCTATAAGGTGCCACAGGACTCTTTGCTGCTTCAAAAGACTGGATTTTTGCATACCCAGAGGAGGGAATTTGCGTTCATCTTCCCCTAGATGTTTCCCAGACAAACCACTTGACACTGTCCAAAAGTCCATTCTTGTCAGTCCCATTGTTCAATACAGTCCTTTGAAGTTCATAACACTTTCCAGGGCCAACATCCTGTGTCCCTCCTAGAGAGGTCACGTACAATCCTGGCTCACAACACACAACCTTTGCATTTAATATAATGGACACCAAAGATAATTAATATGATTTTTCCAGGATATTGCAGGGAATTGCCATATTTGTCACAGCCAGTATTAAAACATCTTTGGAATGTCTAAATATTATAAATAACTTCCTAACTCAAAATGTGTTGCTTCCAGTATGGGGAATTCTATATTAGACCTCATCTTGACAGATACAGAGGAACTGATCACAGAACTAGAAACTAATGATAGAAGAAAGAGAAATAATGGAGATATCCTGTCTCCTAGAACTGGAAGGGACCTTGAAAGGTCATCGAGTCCAGCCCCCTGCATTCACTAACAGGACCAAGTACTGATTTTTGCCCCAGATCCTTAATTGGCCCCCTCAAGGTTTGAACTCTCAACCCTGGGTTTAGCAGGCCAATGCTCAAACCGCTGAGCTATCCCTCAGCCGCTGAGCTAGCCTTCCCCGTTCAGTGCAAGTGATCACACTTATAATGTGGAAACAGAATAAAGTCTGCCACTGCCTCCTTCCTCTGGTGACGTCTGGCCCTCCTTTTGTCCCCCACCTCATGTGCTCTTCTGCAGTGTTGCCAACTCTTTTATGATTTTACTATGAGTCTCATGATACTTGGTGGCTTTCATAATGACCCAGCTCCTGGAGACAAGTGAGTATGTGAGAGACTTGACTGGCATTTTCAGAAAGTCCATTTGTAGCCCTCAGGAGAAAAGTTTTACAAATGTGACATATGCTCGAACAGCTCAGAAACCAGAGAGAGCAAGAGCTCAAACTTGGCTTAAAAATCATGAGATTTTTTTTAATAAAATAATCTCATGACTTCTTGAGGCCTGGGTCATAATTTTTGAACTCCTGGGTGTGGCAGTACTGGAGATGTCACAATTTTGCCCTCTCTCCATCCATCTCCCAGCCCTTTGAGACCTGCAAGACACAGCACTGCTGTCTGCTGGCAGATTCTCTCCCCCCCCGCATTATTCACACCAGGATCTTTTGGGGGCTATATCAAGTATCTTCTGTCCTGCCACTTCCAGCCCCCGCCTTCCCACTCCCCCTCCATCAGGTCTTTCTCTCCCCTACACCCTCCTGATAGCTCGTCCCTGATCACATCCCTCTGACTTTGATGCCTGGATCTCCCTCTTCTTCAGGGCCATCAGCCTCCTCTTGAGGTCCCTGTGCCAAACACAGCAATTTCCTGCAATATCCTGGAAGCATCTCATTGAATTCATTTTTGTCCTTTGGAGTCTATTCATTAAATGCAAAGGTTGTGTGGTGGTAGTGTCCAGGATTCTACTGGATATCTCTAGGGGGGATACGAGATTTTTGGTTATAAATTAGGGACACATCAGTTGGAAGTAACAGAGGAGGAGAAGGACCTCGGCATACTGGTTGATCACAGGATGATTGTGAGCTGCCAATGTGATTTGGCCGTTAAAAAAGCTAATGCAGTCTTGGGATGCATCAGACGAGGTCTTTCCAGTAAAGAAAGGAGGTGTTAGTACCGTTATATAAGGCACTGGTGAGACCTCATCCGGAATATTGTGTGCAGTTCTGGTCTCCCATGTTTAAGAAAGATGAATTCAAACTGGAACAGGAACAGAGAAGGGCTACTAGGATGATCTGAGGAATGGAAAACCTGTCTTATGAAAGGAGACTCAAAGAGCTTGGCTTGTTATATCTACCCTCAGCCTTTTGGTTAGACTAGATTGCTCTTTATAAATATATCAGAGGGATAAATATCAGGGAGGGAGAGGAATTATTTAAGCATAGTACCAATGTGGACACAAGAACATATGGATATAAACTGGACACTAGGAAGTTGAAACTTGAAATTAGACAAAGGTTTCTAACCATTAGAGGAGTGAAATTCTGGAACAGCCTTCTAAGGGGAGTAGAGGGGGCAAAAGACATATCTGGCTTCAAGACTAAGCTTGATAAATTTATGGAGGGGATGGTATGATGGGATAGCCTAATTTTGACAATTAATTGATCTTTGATTATTAGCAGGTAAATATGCCCAGTGGTCTGTGATGGGATGGTAGATGGAGTGGGATCTGAGTTACTACAGAGAACTCTTTCCTGGGTGCTGGCTAGTGAGTCTTGCCCACATGCTTAGGGTTTAACTGATCGTCATACTTGGAGTCAGGAAGGAATTTTCCTCCAGGGCAGATTGGCAGAGGCCCTGGAGGTTTTTCACCTTCCTCTGCAGCATGGAGGATTCTCTGCACCTTGAGACGATTTGTGGACTTCAGTAACTCAGACATAGGTTAGGGGTTTGTTACAGGAGTGGGTGGGTAAGATTCTGTGGCCTGCATTGTGCAGGAGGTCAGACTAGATGATCATCATCGTCCCTTCTGACCTTGAGTCTGAGTGTATGAGATGTGAGCCCTGAAAAGTGTTATGAAGTCCAAAGGACTGTATTTGAACAATGGGCCAGACAAGAATGGACTTTTGGGCAGACAGGGTCGAGTGGCTTGCATGGGGAATATCTAAGGGACGGTGAATGCAAATTCCCACCTCTGATTATGTAAAAACCCTCCTTTTTGAAACATGACCTGATTACCTGCTCCTAGAATCTGAAGATCAAAGGCCCGAGCTATATAAAGGAAAGACTAACTGATGCCTGGGGTGCTTGTTCTGAGCTAAAGCTGTTATGAACTTTGTAACCCCGGGAAAACTCCTTTGTGGCATTTGAAGGACTAACTCCTCCCAGAGCCCTCCCTGGAGTTGGGGGTGATCTCTGGTAAGCTTACTAGTGTGTGTAAGATCTTTTACTGTTTTAATGTTTTCTCTGTAATCCTTTCGCCTTAAGACTAAATGTACTTGCTTAGAAAGAGCTGTGTGGTAACTTAAACTATGGGCAATTACGCTGTTTGGAGCCTCTGAAGAGAAAGGAAAGTGTGGACAGTGGCCTGTTTAGGCAGGCTGGCTTGCTAGGAATATGCAGTGCTGTTATAGCCCTGTTGGTCCCAGGATTTTAGAGGGACAAAGTGGGTGAGGCAATATTTTTATTGGACCAACTTGGTGAGAGCTCTGCTTTAGGTCTGGGAAACTAACTCAGTGTGTCACTACTGGGAGTAACATGGTGTAGACGGGACCATGCAGCCTGAAAAAACCCTGGTGAGGAGATGGGGAGAAATGCGGGTCTCTGCCCAAGAGAGGTGACAGCTGAGGAGCTGTGAGCCTACAGTGGGTTTGCTCAAAGGAGTACAGAGGAGGAACACAGATGCAGTTGCCCTGAAGTGTGACAATCCAATCTCACCTACTAGCCTTCCATCTCCTCTTTTCTTGCCTCATCTCACCTCTCAAGGCTGGATCAAGTCAGCCACTCGTTCAGCCAAGCACCTCTCAATTTCTGCATTGCCCCTCTGGCTACTGTCTTGTTTCCATTAGCATTGCTCACTATCCCGGTGATGGGGCCTCTGCACATTCCAGTCCATTGATGGCCACGACCTCTTTGCAGGTCTAGCTCTCTCCTCCACTGAGTGTTGTAGAATCCCTCTACCCAGGGGGATACAAGTGCATTTTTGTTTTTTGTTTTCACTTAAATACTTTCCTAAAAACACTTTAAAATTTAATTTGAAATGATTGCAACCTATACTAGGGCCTAGACTTACTCTGATATAATTTAAATAAAATAATACTCGTGCAGTATGTTTGCTGTCAAAGTTTTAAAGAAAATTAAAGCCCTGAACTGGTGGAAGTCACCTGGAACCAAAGTTTGCGGAAGTGCTAATCCAGCAGGTTCAGAGAATATTTGCTTCACTTCAGTTTATTCAACTAGTTCATTCAAGGTTGAGAAGCTGATTGGGAGTTGAAAACGCTGGACCACTTGTTTTCTTCTTCGAGTGACTGCACATGTCTGTTCCATTTAGGTGTACATGTACTCAAGCCAGAGAGCTTTCTGTAGCAATGCCTGTCAGAGTGGAGCATATGCCCTGTGCTTCCTCATGCCTTCAGCCAAGGTTAGAAAAGACAGAGCTACCCTGAACCTCTCTCAATTCCTTCTCACTGCCTTGGGCTACAAGTTGGAGCTGCTTGTGAGGATTTTCACTTTATTATTTGCAAAAAAAAAAAAAAAAAAAGTGCTTTTGTTGGTTTTGTCTCTGCAATGGGGTGTACAGTAACTCCTCACTTTAAGTCGTCCTGGTTAACGTTGTTTTGTTGCTGATCAACTAGGGAACATGCTCATTTAAAGTTGTGCAACGCTCCACTCTTACATTGTTTGTCTTTCTGCTTTCTCCACAGCTGGTAGCCTCCCTACACTACCCCTCCCCACAGCGTGTCCTACCTGCCGGCAGACCCCACGGATCAGTGCCTTCCCCCTCCCCCCCCCGGAACAATCAGCTGGCTTGTGGCATTTCGGGGGCAGGAGGGGGGAGAAGCGAGGACTTGCCACGCAAGCTCCCCCCTGCCTTCCCAACACCGCAAGCCAGCTGATTGCCCTGGGCAGGGGGAGAGAGGGAGAGCCTGCTTGCTGAGTCCTCGCTCCTCCCTCCTCCCACCTGCACCCTAAACACCTCAAGCCAGCTGATTGCCCCAAGCAGGAGGGAAGGGGGAGGAGCAAGGACTCAGTGTGCCTCCCCCTTCCCTCCCCTGCCTCCTGCCGGTGGCAATCAGCTGGCTTATGGCATTTAGAAGGGAAGGGAGGGAGGAGGGAGGAGCGAGGACGCAGCATGGGAAGTAAAGGGGGAGGAGGTGGGGGGGAGAAGAGGCAGGTCAGGGATGGGGGTTTGGGGGAAGGGGGGGAATGGGTGGGCTGAGTGAGCCCCCCTCGTCCCCCAGCCCCCGGTGCTTGCAGAGTAGGGGAAGCTGCTGCTGCTGCTGTGCAACGTGGTTCTCCCAACCTACAGAACCTTCAACCTCCTTGCCTGCCTCATCTCCAGTACCAGTGGGCTGTGCCTGTGTGGGGTAAGCCGGGGGCACCTCCCAACTATAGTACTGTATGTTCAGTATGCTTGTAAACACGCAGCACATACACACTACTCTTCGCCCCCCCCCTCATTGTAGTATTAAATTGCTTGTTTAAAATCGTTTAAAATATATATAATGCCTTTTGTCTGGCAAAAAAACATTTCCCTGGAACCTAACCCCCCCACTATTCACATTAATTCTTATGGGGAAATTGGATTCGCTTAACATCGTTTCCTTTAGTGGCATTTTTCAGGCACATAACTACAATGTTAAATGAGGAGTTACTGTATTAGGACCAGAGGCTCCCTGCTGAAGGCCTTGTGGTCCTACCACACCCCGTCCCAGAAGGAGCAGTGGAGACGAGTCCTCCAAGCTGACCCGAGCAGCTGTGTGGGATGCAATCAGTCAGAAAGAGGCTGCAGAGAAGGAGCCAGTTAGGGCCCAGAAAGCTTATATAAAAGAAGCTGCAGGGCCAGTGTGAGTCAGTCTGACAGAGACCAGAGGAGCAAGAATTTGCTCCTGGGTGGGACTTACCTTAGGGCTGAAGTCTCATTTAAGGGAGAAGATGAGGGGCTGTGGGGAAGTGGCCCAGGGAAACAGTAGTAATTAGTTATATGGACACAGCAGGGGGCTGCTACTTATATGGTCTCTGGAGTTGAGTTGGGACCTGGAGTAGTGGGCAGGCCTGTGTCTCCCCCCCCCGCCCCCCCCCCCCCCCAGGCCCCTGCCATCAGCCACAAGTGGAGTGGCCTAATCCCAGAGAGTGGAATTTGTTTAAGCCGTGAGGAAGGGAGTTAAAACAGGCCCGGAAAAGGGGCTGAATATTGAACTTCGATGCACCCCCAGAGGTCATGGTGGATTCTCCATCCCTGACAGTTTTTAAATCAAGAGTGGATATTTTTCCAGAAGGTATGCTCTAGGAATTAGGTTTGGGAGGTTCTCTGGCCTGTTATACAGGAGGTCAGACTAGATGATCGCAATGGTCCCTCTTGGCCTTGGAATCCATGAATCTGTGACCAGCAGTTTCGACTCGAACACTCTCACTGGCTAACCTGCTGTTGTGTTGTAGGTAACGCCTGACCCCACACAAATTGACAAGTCATTCTCAGAGTGTCCAAGCAACTTCACTGGCCTTCTTAAGGAATGTATCTATACTGGACATTTGCAAAGCAGCAACTTGGTTGTCAGCACAGACCTCCACTAAGCATTATGCTATTGCTTGAGCCTCTAGAGCTGACATGGGCTTGGGAGAGCAGTGCTGCAATCCCTTTTCAAACAGACTCTAAGCTCTGTCGTCGTCTCCTCCTCCTCCCCCTCCCCCCCCGATTGAGACTCTGCTTGAGAGTCACCTAGGTGGAATGGACATGTGCAATCAATCGAAGAAAGGTTACTTGCTGTGTTGTAACTTGTTCTTTGAGATGTTCTTGCACGTGTCTGTTCTACCACTCACCCTCCTTTCCCTCTGCTTCAGAGTCTATTTCATTGCTATTCCAGTACGAAGGAGCTGAGGGAGGGTCAGGGTGTGTCTGCCATTTGTATTCTTGGCTAGAAGCATAAGGAGGTGCAGGACACATGCTCTGCCCCAGCTGGTACTGCTACAGAGAAAACTCAGGTTCAAATGCATGCACCAGTGGAATAGATGTGAGCAACACATCTCAAAAACAATGGTTGCAAAACAGAAAAGCAACCGATTTTCTTCCTTCAATGTATGGATAAAAATGAGATGTGAGAGGATGAGGTCTACTAGTTCGAAAACCTTGAAGGATATGGTGACCAGAAACAAGAATTCAATTCACTAACTATAGATTGTTTCCTTTGTTTAATAAATCAGCTTTAAATGTAAAACATGTGTTGATAATCTGATTTTTTTTTGCTTATTTATCCTGCACATTTAAGGTAGTTTTATTTAACTAATAAATTATTTTAAATGCTGTTTTTTGTGTGTATTAATTGAATTTGACTTTCCATCCAAATAGAGCTCGACACAAATCAAGTGTGTGTGTGTGGGGGGGGGAGGTCAATCTTGTTACATATGCATCATTCACCATTTTCTAATATCGTAAAAAAAATAAAATAAAATAAATTGAAACTGAATAAATATAAGTTAATCTATATAATTGCTTAAATAAATGTGTATTGATACAGTGTATCCTCCTGGTTAGCAAAAAATGCCAAATTCAGTGTAAAGGCTATATTTAGTTACAGATCGTCAACATGTTTTAATGGCCATCAGCCAGTGATGATCAACCTTTCTTTAGGAAAATAACTAAAGTGCAAAAGCAAAAGGGATTAACATGGGTGATTTAACTCAATCCCCCCTGCCTCTGCCCCAATGTCCTGTGCATCGCTTCCACTCCTGTAGTGCCAGCCACTCTGGGGAGAACTTCACAACTGCACAGACAAATTCACTCTCTCCTCCTCTGTCTCTGCAATTGGCAGTACTCTTGCAGACATTTGTCCTTGTTGCCTACTCACAACCTAGGACTACCTCCCCCCCTCTCTGTATGATCCTGTGAGACTGTGCAAAGGAAATGATTCACTGTGAGGTCCCTCGCTCACTTTCTACCTCTAGCTCCTCCGCATTGACCTCAACCCCTCCTGGCGGCTAAACTCCCTCACCACAGCTTCCTGCCCTCTTCTTGGACAATATGAACATGCTCTGGTCTCTATGCCTCTTGTCTTCATCCCCTGGCTGCTCTGCCCCAGTTCTATACTGGATCCCTTTCTCCCAGTTCCTGATGCTGCTGTCACCCTGGCTTCATGGCCAGGGCTTGGTGGGAGTCTTGCCCCATCCTCCTTGACAGCTCAGGTGCTTTTGGCACCATCGATTGCACTCTCCTCCATCTAATTCTGCCCTCCCATGGCTTCCACAGTACTATCTTGTCCTGGATCCTCCTGTCTCTTGGCTTTGACAGAACAAGGAATAATGGTCTCAAGCTGCAGTGGGAGAGGTTTAGGTTGGGTATTAGGAAACACTATTTCGCTAGGAGGGTGGTGAAACACTGGAATGGGTTACCTGGGGAGATGGTGGAATCTCCTTCCTTAGAGGTTTTTAAGGTCAGGCTTGACAAAGCCCTGTCTGGGATGATTTAGTTGGGAATTGGTCCTGCTTTGAGCAAGGGGTTGAACTAGATACCTCCTGAGGTCCCTTCCAACTCTGATATTCTATGATTCTACTGCTCCTCTCCCACCCTCTTGCCATGGGACTCCATAGAGCTCAACCCTGGACTTTTCTCTTTCTTTTTCTCTTCTCTCTCTCTCTTTTTAACACCTTCTTGCTAGGTGACCTCGTCTGCTGACCCAGCTTCATCTACCATCCTTGTGCTGATGTCTCGCAGATCTTGCTGCTCTGCTCCTGCCTCCTTCCATCCATCACTCACTTCAGCACATCTCTGTCTCACCTGCCAAAACCAAGCTCCTGATCTTCCGTTAAAAACACCCCATCCTCCCTCTCACATGATTGTCACCTTAGATGCCTTCCTCTCCCCTCATACCCAGACTGTTTTTCCTAAATAACACCTCTAAGATCCAGCCTTTTTCTCTATTCACACTGGGAAAACCCTCCTGGCCCCTCTCCACCCTTATCACTGCAATTACCTCCTTTTCAGCCTCCTGGACACTCACTCCACACCTCATGCACTCTGCTCCATTCAAATGCAGCTGCTGGGATCATCTTACTGGCCAGGCACTTGGAAAAACCTACCCCTTCCACAGGTCCCTCTGTTGGCTCCCCATGTTCTACTGCATGTTAGATGCCTATATACAAATGCGAGAAGTGTGGGTAATAAGCAGGAAGAACTGGAAGTGCTAATAAAGAAATACAACTATGACATTGTTGGCATCACTGAAACTTGGTGGATAATACACATGATTGGAATGTTGGTGTGGATGGGTATAGTTTGCTCAGGAAGGATAGACAGGGGAAGAAGGGAGGAGGTGTTGCCTTATATATTAAAAATATACACACTTGGACTGAAGTGGAGATGGACATAGAAGACGGAAGTGTTGAGAGTCTCTGGGTTAGGATAAAAGGGGTAAAAAACAAGGCTGATGTCGTGCTAGGAGTCTACTACAGGCCACTTAACCAGGTGGAAGAGGTGGATGAGGCTTTTTTTTTAAACAACTAACAAAATCGTCCAAAGCCCAAGATTTGGTGGTGATGGGGGATTTCAACTATCCGGATATATGTTGGGAAAGTAACACCACGGGGCACAGACTATCCAATAAGTTCCTGGACTGCATTGCAGACAACTTTTTATTTCAGAAAGTTGAAAAAGCTACTAGGGGGGAAGCTGTTCTAGACTTGATTTTAACAAATAGGAAGGAACTCATTGAGAATTTGAAAGTAGAAGGAAGCTTGGGTGAAAGTGATCATGAAATCATAGAGTTTGCAATTCTAAGGAAGGGTAGAAGGGAGTACAGCAAAATAGAGACCATGGATTTCAGGAAGGCGGATTTTGGTAAGCTCAGAGAGCTGATAGGTAAGGTCCCATGGGAATCAAGACTGAGGGGAAAAACAGCTGAGGAGAGTTGGCAGTTTTTCAAAGGGACACTATTAAGGGCCCAAAAGCAAGCTATTCCGATGGGTAGGAAAGATAGAAAATGTGGCAAAAGACCACCTTGGCTTAACCATGAGATCTTGCATGACCTACAAAATAAAAAGGAGTCATATAAAAAATGGAAACTAGGTCAGATTACAAAGGATGAATATAGGCAAATAACACAGGAATGCAGGGGCAAGATTAGAAGGGCAAAGGCACAAAATGAGCTCAAACTAGCTATGGAAATAAAGGGAAACAAGAAGACTTTTTAATCAATACATTAGAAGCAAGAGGAAGACCAAGGACAGGGTAGGCCCACTGCTCAGTGAGGAGGGAGGAACAGTAACAGGAAACTTGGAAATGGCAGAGATGCTTAATGACTTCTTTGTTTTGGTCTTCACTGAGAAGTCTGAAGGAATGTCTAATATAGTGAATGCTTATGGGAAGGGGGTAGGTTTAGAAGATAAAATAAAAAAAGGGCAAGTTAAAAATCACTTAGAAAAGTTAGATGCCTGCAAGTCAGCAGGGCCTGATGAAATGCATCCTAGAATACTCAAGGAGTTAATAGAGGAGGTATCTGAGCCTCTAGCTATTATCTTTGGAAAGTCATGGGAGACAGGAGAGATTCCAGAAGATGGGAAAAGGGCAAATATAATGCCCATCTATAAAAAGGGAAATAAAAACAACCCAGGAAACTACAGACCAGTTAGTTTAACTTCTGTGCCAGGGAAGATAATGGAGCAAGTAATTAAAGAAATCATCTGCAAACACTTGGAAGGTGGTAAGGTGATAGGGAATAGCCAGCATGGATTTGTAAAGAACAAATCATGTCAAACCAATCTGATAGCTTTCTTCGATAGGATAACGAGCCTTGTGGATAAGGGAGAAGCGGTGGATGTGGTAGACCTAGACTTTAGTAAGGCATTTGATACAGTCTCGCATGATATCCTTATCGATAAACTAGGCAAATACAACTTAGATGGGGCTACTATAAGGTGGGTGCATAACTGGCTGGATAACCGTACTCAGAGAGTGGTTATTAATGGCTCCCAGTCCTTCTGGAAAGGTATAACAAGTGGGGTTCCGCAGGGGTCTGTTTTGGGACTGGCTCTGTTCAATATCTTCATCAACGACTTAGATGTTGGCGTAGAAAGTACGCTTATTAAGTTTGCGGACGATACCAAACTGGAAGGGATTGCAACTGCTTTGGAGGACAGGGTCAAAATTCAAAATGATCTGGACAAATTGGAGAAATGGTCTGAGGTAAACCAGATGAAGTTCAATAGAGACAAATGCAAAGTGCTCCACTTAGGAAGGAACAATCAATTTCACACATACAGAATGGGAAGAGACTGTTTAGGAAGGAGTATGGCAGAAAGAGATCTAGGGGTCATAGTGGACCAGAAGCTAAATATGAGTCAACAGTGTGATACTGTTGCAAAAAAAGCAAACGTGATTCTGGGATGCATTAACAGGTGTATTGTAAACAAGACACGAGAAGTCATTCTTCCGCTCTCCTCTGCGCTGGTTAGGCCTCAGCTGGAGTATTGTGTCCAGTTCTGGGCACCGCATTTCAAGAAAGATGTGGAGAAATTGGAGAGGGTCCAGAGAAGAGCAACAAGAATGATTAAAGGTTGTGAGAACATGAGCTATGAAGGAAGGCTGAAAGAATTGGGTTTATTTAGTTTGGAAAAGAGAAGACTGAGAGGGGACATGATAGCAGTTTTCAGGTATCTAAAAGGGTGTCATCAGGAGGAGGGAGAAAACTTGTTCACCTTAGCCTCTGATGATAGAACAAGAAGCAATGGGCTTAAACTGCAGCAAGGGAGATTTAGGTTGGACATTAGGAAAAAATTCCTAACTGTCAGGTTAGTTAAACACTGGAATAAATTGCCTAGGGAGGTTGTGGAATCTCCATCTCTGGAGATATCTAAGAGTAGGTTAGATAAATGTCTATCAGGGATGGTCTAGACATTATTTGGTCCTGCCATGAGGGCAGGGGACTGGACTTGATGACCTCTCGAGGTCCCTTCCAGTCCTAGAGTCTATGAATCTATGCATCAAATCAATGTCTTTGTCCTCCCCTTTGGCTCTCTTCCCAGCCCTCCCCTATACCCCTCCTTCTCTTCTTTCTCATCTTATTGTTACCCCCCTCAAATTCCAACTTGTCTGCCTGTCGGGCAGCTTGTCACACTGTTTTCTCCCCACCACCCCCACATTTGCGGCCCCCTCAAGAGCTACTCCTGCACTCTGAGTGTTTTTCCGAGACCTAAACAAGAGCTCTATGTAGCTCGGAAGCTCGTCTCTCTCACCAGCAGAAGTTGGTCCAATACAAGGTATTACTTCACTCTCCTTGTATCTCCAATACCCTAGGACCAACCCAGCTACAGCAACACTGGATACATCAGCTGTAAGCAGTCAAGGAGTTAACTATGGATGGGCTGAGTCTGAGCTGGGGTAAAG
Organism: Aldabrachelys gigantea; assembly: GCA_026122505.1. Lineage (NCBI taxonomy): Eukaryota > Metazoa > Chordata > Testudines > Testudinidae > Aldabrachelys > Aldabrachelys gigantea. The sequence continues at coordinate 148,476,380 of CM047483.1, forward strand.
GGCTCTTATTTAAAATATATGCTCTGGTTCAAATGGGAATGGTTCTGTTGATGTTCTCTGGCCCATGCTGTATGGGAGACCAGACTAAAGGATCACAGTGGTCTGTTCTGGGATTAGAATCTGTGACAGTGAAGGTGTCCATGTTGGCTTTGGCTGCTCTTTCCTCCTGTCTGGGTTTGTCAGGTGCTTGGGCAAGGAGTGTCTCCCCAGTGACTGCGCAGTGCCCAACAGGGTGGGCTCCAGTCCTGTGTGCAGCACAGGAGTGCTGAGGGTGGGTGTCCTGCAGTGCTGGAAGGATAATTGACATTGAAGTTTCTTGCTTTTTTTCAGATCTCCTGGGAAGTGCCTAAGAATCATCGAGATTCCTGCACAAGGAAGGGGAAAAAAGAGGCAGGTACCGGGGTAGGGCAGGGCTGTGGGGCAGCCCCTTGTAGTTCTTTTCACAGTATGCTGGGTCACCAGGCTGTAGGCTTTGAATGTATGCAGAAGGAGGCTGAGTCAGGACCATAGATTCATAGACTCTAGGATTGGAAGGGACCTCGAGAAGTCATTGAGTCCAGTCCCCTGCCCCCCATGTTCTAGACTGCTTTCCTCCTCCCAGGTGCTCCAGGGCAATGTGTGGATCACATCTGGTCCTAAAACAGCAGCCTATGTTCAGTGTGATCTTTGAGGAAGAAGGCCATCCTGGTTATAAAACCTGCCTTGTTTAGAGGGAAGACACCTACAAAAATACAGTATATAACACATGGAAGAGAGGGGAAATTGATAGTAATGAATGTAAATAAGAAGTTAGGAATTGTAGACAACTGATTAGGGAAGTACAGTGTCACAAGGAGAAATCTATATGGCCAGCAGATTTAAGGGCAATAAGGAATTCTTAAAATATATTAGGAACAAAAATAATCCTGACAATGGTAATTCAGTAAAGGCCAAACTATTCAGTAACTATTTCTGTTCTGTATTTGAGGAAGAACAGATGTTACAATCTCATCATATGGTTATAACACTCTTTCCGTTCCAGTTGGATCTCTGGAAGATGTTAAGTCAGAAGCTATTAAAGTCAGATATTTTTAAATCACCTGGTCCAGATAAAATTCTTGGATACAGGTTAAAAGAGCTGGATGAGAAGCTCGCTGGACCATTTATGTTGATTTTCAGTAAGTCTTGGAGCGCTCAGGAAGTTCCAGGAAACTGGGAGACAGCTAATGTGGCAATTTTTAAGAAGGGGAAAACAGGATGACCCGAGTAATTATAGGCCTATCAGCCTGATGTTGATCCCAGGCAAGATAATGGAGTGACTGATAGAGGGCTCAGTTAATAAAAGAGGATAATATGACTGAGGCTGCGAATTTGTCACGGAAGTCACAGATTCCATGACTTCTGAGAGTTCTGTCGTGGCCGGTGCGTCTCGCCTGTGGACCACCTGAGCAACTCAGGCAGCCCCCTGGGCCAGTCACACTGTCTGCTGCTGGGGCAGTCTCGGGCCACCGTACCCCCCTCCCCTAGCACTAGCGGGGGGTGGGAGGGGAGAGGTCCCTTGCCATGCACTGCCCCCTACCTTCCCCCAGCACCCGCGGTGCCTCCAGGCTTCCCCCCTCACCCCCCAAGATTTAGTCAGGGATATGTAGTGCAAGTCATGGACAGGTCATGGGCCATGAATGTTTGTTTACTGCCTGTGACCTGTCCATGACTTTTACTAAAAATACCCGTGACTAAAATGTAGCCTTAAATATGATTAATGCTAATCAACATGGATTTATGGAAAATAGATTCTGTCAAACTAATGTGAGATATAGATATATATTTACAAGATCACAAGCTTGTTTGATAAAGGTAATAGCATTGCTGTAATACACTTACACTTCTGTAAGCAATTTGATTTTGTGCTGTATGGCAGTTTGATTAAAAAAAACTAGATCAATATAAAATTAAGATGGCACACATTCAATTGATTAAATATTGGCTAACTCACAGGTCTCAATTTAATTATAAATAGGGAATTCTCATCAAGCTGGTGTATTTCCAGTGGGGTCTCAGAGGGATCAGTTCTTTACCCTTTGAAGTTTAACATTTAAATCAGTGACCTGGAAGAAAAAACAATGATCACTGATAAAATTTGTATATGATGCAAAACCTGGGGTAAATGAGGAGGACAAGTCACTGATTCAGAGCGATCTTGGTTCCTTGGTACGCTGGATGCAAGCAAAGAATGTATGTTTTTAGTACAGTGAAATGTAAATAAATGAGAATGTTAAGAATGGCCACTCTGGGTCTAGCCTTGTATCCCGTCTCTGAGAATGGTCACTGCTTTTTCCATATCCTCTGTCACTAGGTTGCCTCCCTCATTCAGTAAGGGGTCCACACTTTCCTTGACTTTCTTCTTGTTGTTAACATATCTGAAGAAACCTTTCTTGTTACTCTTAACATCTCTTGCTAGCTGCAACTCCAAGTGTGATTTGGCCTTCCTGATTTCACTCCTGCATGCCTGAGCAATATTTTTATACTCCTCCCTGGTCATTTGTCCAATTTTCCACTTCTTGTAAGCTTCTTTTTTGTGTTTAAGATCAGCAAGGATTTCACTGTTAAGCCAAGCTGGTCTCTTGCCATATTTACTATTCTTTCTACAAATCGAGATGTTTTTTTCCTGAAACCTTAATAAGGATTCTTTAAAATACAGCCACTCTCCTGAACTCCTTTCCCCCTCATGTTATTTTCCCAGGGGATCCTGCACATCAGTTCCCTGAGGGAGTCAAAGTCTGCTTTTCTGAAGTCCAGGGTCCGTATTCTTCCTTGTGTCAGGATCCTGAACTCGACCATCTCATGGCACTGCCTCCCTGGTTCCCATCCACTTTTGCTTCCCCTACTAATTCTTCCTGGTTTGTGAGCAGCAGGTCATCTTGTCCCCTCGAAAAACAAACTCTCTCCCACCACCTTGTTAAACATGCAGCACACAGGGAAACTGAGGCGCGCACACGCTATTCATGTACAACACTACAAAAATCCCCAACTTCGTCACCTCTCTTCCCTCTTCGAGTCTGAACTGTGCTGGATCACTCCAGCCAATAACCTGGGGAAGTTCAGGCCCCCCTCTCCGGGACACAGCATCCACTATAACATGTGCGCTTCTCTAAACATGGACCACCCCAGATGATGATCTTGGCAGATCAGACTCCACCCTTGGAGTTTGGCATTCGCCCATTTCTTCCGGTGCAGCCATGTCGGGGTGAGTGGTCAGTGTATACCAGAAAGCACCACCCAAGTAGATATGGCTGCAGCTTTTTAAGAGCCCATCCCAGGACCAGGCATTCCTTTTCCATGGCCGCATAGTTCTGCTCCAGGAAGAGCAGCTTCTTGCTCAGGTACGTGATGGGGTGTCTCTTCCCCTTCACATTGGCCTGCATCAGCACCACGCCCAGCCCTGTGTCTGAGGTCTCTGTGAACACCATGAAGGGTTTGTCCAAGTCTGGGTTTACCATCCCCAGCCCCTGGATTAGAGCCTCCTTCAGTGTGCAGAGCGCCTCCCCGGCACTGCTCGGTCCAGACCACGTTGTCTGTTTGTCCAGCTTACCAATCTTCATAATGGGAGCTAAAGGGGGTACAAACCTTCAGCAGTACCCCGCCATCCCATTAGAGGCCTGGGCCTGTCTCTTAGTTTGAGGAATGGGCCAATCTCTGGTTATCTTCACCCTTGGCTGGCTCTGGCTTTAGGCAGCCGCTTCCCACCTTGTGGCCCAGATACGACACCTCTGCCATCCTCATCTTACCCTTTCTGGCCTCTATCATCTGTTCTGCATCCTGGAGGTGTCCTAGCTCCCCTTCACTGGGACACGTGGTTCTCCCAGGTTGGGCTGAAGACACAGATATGATGAATGTAGCCAGGCACAGTCCTCCACCCCCCTTAGTAACTGACCCCATGGCACTGGGGGGTGGCAGGTGCCCCCTTGAGGCCAAAATGTAGGACCAGGAACTCAGAGCCCTATGGGGTGATGGGAGCAGATTTCAACCCGGCAACTGGGTCCAAAGGCACCTGTAGCCCCGATGAGAGTCACAGTAGTGAGGTTCCTCCCCCACACACCCCTTGTCTAGGGTTTTGTCAGTCCTGGGCATGGGGCAGACGTCGAACACAGTAATGGCACTGAGCTTCCAGTAGTGGACACCGTGTCTGATCAACTCATCTTACTTGGGGTCCAGCCCCACTAGTGACTCACAGGGGCTGGAGGAGGCTGGATCACCCCTAACACCAGCATGTCATTGCTCTCTTTTCTGGATCCCCGTCTGTTTTCCCGGTGACTGAATGGAGAACACCTCCCCTCCCCACAGAGACAGCTCGATTAGTGAGCCCAGTCTGGCTGGTGCCCAGCTGCAGGGACAAATGCAACCCCTCCAATCTCAGCCTGGGGGCAGGGGGCAGCGGATCAGAGAGGGGAAGTTATTCCAGCAGGAGGCCGGCTCCTGCCTTAGGGGAGAGATTCTCTTTGCCCTTCTCCTTCCCCTGCCACACACTCATGGCCGCACCAACAGCCTGCCTGTCAAAAGTACAGCTTCATTATGTCGACATGGTACAACTGCCCAATTGGGCAGCTCCAGCACATGACTCACTTCCTTCAGCTCATTGTTGATATCACAGGGCTCTTTCCAGGTGCCCTTTGCACTGAGCTGAGACCCCTCTTCCAATCCCTGATCAGGCACATTGTCATACCAGCCCTTTTGCATTCCTGGGCCCCAGCTAGGTTCTTCCTGGCCAAATCCACGAGCTTTCCCCAAAACGATAGTTCAGAATCCACCACCGATTCCCCATTTGTTTCTCATCACGTCCTTGGGTCCCCTACTTCTCCTTCCACACATCGACTCAAAAGGGTGGACCCTTGGGAATTTCCAGAGCAGTAAACGTTCTGTAGCAGCTCTTGTTGGGTGTGCTGAACCTCCTGATGTTTAGAAGAAGGGACATCCCCCCAGTGGTACTTCTGGGGGGCCACCAGATACCTTCTGATCCCCCAAGTTCAGTTTTCCCTTAGGGAGCCTTTCCTGGTACCGGGTCGCTTCTCTCACTTGGATCCTTCCCCAGGATCTTGTAACACTGGGGCCCACAAGGCCCCAGCTTCTTCCAGGCAGGATCCTTCTGCGGCCAGGTCTAGAATTTAGCTGCTGGGTTCAGGGCCCAGCACTCACTGCTCTGCCTTAGTTTTCCCACCTTGGGACAAGGCTGATCTCAGCCCTGTCCTGGAAACTCACTTCCCCCCACTGGAGGTTCCATGTCCCCCTGCTGGGTGGATTGCCGGTGCCAGGCCAAATGACCCTCCCTGACCTCAGCTGCAGGCAAGGACCAGGGCACTGTCTGGCCAGTTCTTCAGTCCATCCCTCATCAGCAGCTCTGCAGGGAACTGATCCTGCACCCCAGCCTTTTTGGGGCCCCCATTCAGATGTGTCCTTGCTACAGGGTCCTAAGTGGGGTCCAACCACCCCCAGTGCCTGTGTCCCAGTGAGGGTAGGGAGCGAGCCCACTGCTTTCATTGCTGCACCAGAGCCAGTGTGAGCCCCTCTCTCCTGTGCAGGGCTGTTGTCACACTCAGCTCCAGGGCTGGCTACAGACAGGCAGTTAACCGGAGCTTTGCAGTTCTTCCCTTGTGCTACTAGCCAGGGGGGAAGTACCCCACTTCCTGCTGGTCGAGCCAGTTATGGGCCATTCACATGCTCACTGGCTCCTGCCCTCTCCACCTTCCAATCTCCGGGTTCAACTCTTTGGCTGTTACTGGCATGGGCTCCGGATCCTGTCTCAAAGAGACAGTCACTTCCCAAGAGTACATCAAAGCTGATGTGCTGAAGGAGTCCAGCTAACAGCCCTGCACCCCGATCCTTCCTGTGTCTGCACAGGCACCCCAGGTGAATGGCTGCCGTCTGGGAGCCTTCCCCCAAGTTTCACAGCCCCTAAGCAGCTGGTGAGGTGGCATCACATCCATAAGAGTCTCGGTCCCAGAATATCTTCACTCTGTGAATGTCTTCCCACTGGCTCCCACTGGGGATCAGAGGGGCCTGAGTCCAGGAGTTACAAGCAGACATATCTGCTGGGCTTGGAGTGGAAGCCTGTCTGCCTGCCCCAGGAGCTGGCTGGGTGACCAGTTCCCAGTTCGCTCTCTCAACTTGTGCTACAGGCTGTCTCCCCTTCATCCGTTAACCCTTTGAGGCTTTTCTTGGGCGAAAATTTCCTGTGTCTTTGGGCTTGACACCACCGTGGGTCCTTTTTAGTCACAGTAATTACATTTCAGGTCCCTCAAATCCCACGAGGGGTCAGCCTGCCCCAGCATTCACGGGCACCTCTGAGTTGGGCTTCCTGGAGTCCCACCTTTGAGAGGTCTCTGGGTGACTCCTCTTCTGGGTCTCCCTCCTCCCCGTGATCTGCTGTCCACAAACTCATCCTCCAGTGCCCCTGCACTGCACAAATCTTTAGGCTTCCAGTCCACTAACCACATCTTAAGGTCTGGAGGGCAGATGTCATACAGCTGCTCCAACCCCACCAGGTTATACACGTCCTCCACAGTAGTGGCCCCGTGCCCTTTCTCCATTTGCAGAGATATTCCTCCAGCAGGTTGGTGACCTCCTTGTAGGTGCCGCCTGAGGTCTTGTATACACCTCAAAATTGTTTCCTGTACTCCTCGGGGGTCAGTTCAAACTTCAGCAGCAAAGCCTGTTTGAACAGGGCATAGTCCCCCACCTCAATACCATCCATTTGGCTGAATGCTTCTATGGCCTTGGGACCCAGCATGAGGGTTAGACAGTGGAGCCTGTCTGTGAAGTCAGTGTAATTCAGATCACAAGGCTTCTCAAAGGTGGTGATGTAGGCATCAATATCTCCACCCCCCCAACTGGGGCAGCAGTTTGGTGTCTAGATTCCCTGCAGAACTGGCATCTTGGGGCCCTTCCCCACTCTACCCCTCCGGCAGGCCCTCGTGGCCCTCCTCTCCTCCAACTCCAGCTCATGTTTTCACTGCTCCGAGCAGTCCGCCAGCCTCCATTCCTCTGGCTCCAGGTCCTTCACTCTCAGCTCCAGTTTCCATTTCTTCACATTCACTGGTGGGAACACAGGTGGGAAGCCTGTCTCCTGGCTGGGGAACAGGATGCGGTGGACCCCCTGCCACTACCCCAACTGCTCCCCTGCTACTCCCAGACTCTTCAGGCATCCCAGGAGCACCCCCGGGATCTGGAACTTGCTCCTCAGACTGGTCATTCTCTACAAGCTAAGCAATCAGCTGCTCCTTAGTGAGCCTCCCCACCCTCAGCTCTCTCCCCCTGCACAGACATGCCAGGTCCCTCTTACGGAGCTGGTTATAGGCCATTTCCATGCTGGTACCTTCAATTCCCTCATTTTATCGCTGGCAGCCACTCACTGCAAAGCACTTGCGCTCGCAGCTGACTGTCTACTCTACAGGGTGCATCCACCAGCCATCACAGGTCGTGCCCACTCTTGGCCTCGTATGGTCCCTGGGGGGAACCCCCGTCAGTGCAACAGCGCTTCTCGGGGGTCCACTCTCTCTTGGGAGTTAAGCCCCTCTGCCTCCTAAAACTGCACCTCTCTGAGCCTTAGCACGCCTGTCTCTCACCGTGGACCCCCTCAGGGAGTCCACTTGCTCTGGGCCCCCAGGGCCTCCACTCCCAGAGGGAATAATGCAACCCTGTACTGTAGACCAGAGCAAGACTCAGCCAGCATAAAACAGGAGGGTTTATTGAGCGTCTGAACACAGCACAGGAAACTCTCAGGGTCCTCAGGCCTGGCCTCCCTCAGCCCAGTACATCTAAGTCTCCCCTGCATCCAGGTGGGCTCTACCTGCTCTTTCTCTCTCCAGTCCAGAGACCTTGCCCTTTCCAGCTGGGCATCCCGGCCCTAACAGCTCCTCTCATGTCCTTTGTCTTCCGTCCCAGGGAAATAGGTCTCTGGGGCCCTCTCAGTTCTGGCCTTGTTCCCTCTGGCTGGAACTGATTGGTCAGGTCACTGGGATCCCCTCTTCTCAGCCCTTTGTTCTCTCACTGGCCAGAACCAGCTGAAGGCCAAGCTGGTGTGGGCCTCTTACTCACCAGTTGTTAGGGTTCCCCATCTCCAGGCCGTTGTCCCAGCCACTAGGCGAGGTCACATCTGGTTCTCTGCAACAACAAACCCTCTCCTACCTCCTTGTTAAACATGCAGCACACAGGGAAACTGAGGTGCGCACACGCTATTCATGTAAACCACTACAAAAATCCCCAACTTCGTCACACCACTATTCTCTTTTCGACCCCACCAGGTGTCCTCAAGTCAGGGATTGTGACAGTTTGTGGGTCCTCTATCCACCCAATCGGTGGGGTTGCTGCAATCCCTAGTCACTTCAGTGAACAATTTGATAGGGTTCTAACCAGAAAGACCCAGTGCCCACTGGTACTGCATCATTCATAGGGACTGACTAACCTTCGGTACCACAGGATCGCCTCCCGTACCTTATGCCGCCTCAGCACCAGGAGACACCCAGGAGCAGCAGGGCCCCCAGATGGAGGTAAACTTGCTCCCTCTTCATTCCTGGATGAGACAGTAATGCTTCCACCACTATCACCACCACCACCTTATGCCACTGACATTCAGGCCTTCCACCTTCTCATGAAACTCCTGGCAGAATCCCTCCAGATCCTACTAGAGGAAGTCCAGGAGTCTCAGTGCTTCTTAGACATTTTAAATATCACCCCTCAGGAAAAAATTGTCCTTGCAGTAAATGACGCTCTGTTATTGCCTGCTTGTACAGTCTGGGAAACAGCTGCCCCTATCTAGCTTGCCCGTAAGGGGAAAGATAAAAAGTACTATGTTCTGGCCAAGGGAACAGAACGTTTATTGTCTCGCTCCCAGTTCCCTGGTGGTGGTGGCAGCTAACGAAAGGAAAAGACAGGCCCATTCCAGACCCTCTCCTTATGATAAGAAGTCCAAATATTTAGACCCTTCTGGCTAGGAAAAGCTACTTCTCAGCAGCTCTTCAAATTTGTGTGGCAAACTACCAAGCCATGTTGGTGAAACAGGCCTTCAACACGTATTCCAAGTTCACTCATTGTATTGAACATCTGCCACAGGACCAGAATGAACCATTTCAGGTCCTTATTTCAGAGGGTCAGTTGGTAGAGAAAATCTCCCTCAAAGCTGCCCTAGATGCTGTAGATAGTTTCTAGAGCCCTAGCCACCACCGTGGTTATGCAAACAGCATCCTGGCTCCAGTCTTCCAGTCCCCCAAGAGAAGGGCAGAATGAAGTTGAAGGTCTTCTCTTTGAAGCATCTGAGCACTTCAGCTCTGACACGGACGCCTCCCTCCACACTCTGAAGGACTCGGGAGCTACCTTATGGTCTCTGGGAATTTATGTTCCTGAAACAGAGACAGTTTGCTATAACATCTGAGAGCTACTAATCTAAGCCATTCCAGTACAACCAACAGCAGGCTTTTCCCAGACCTTTGGACTTTCAAATAAGGAGATCTAGACCTCAGAAAAGGGGACCAGACCTTTCTACAGCACATCATCCATGCTTTCTTCTAAGAAATAGTTTTGACATCTCTGAGGGTCTCAAGCAACCTACCTTCCCAGGTCCTGTGATAAACGATCCATCCAACTGCCATTTGGTGATCAGCTATTCCACTTCCTGCCTGCCTGGGAACAAATTAACTCAGACAGATTTTGGAGGTGATCAGCATGATCAAATCTGCAGATGACACAAAGTTAGGGAGGGTTGCCAACACCCTGAAAAACAGAACTAAAATTCAAAGGGATCTTTGATAAATTGGAATACTGGGCTGGAGGCAAAAAAATGAAATTAAACAAAGACAAATGTAAGGTGCTATACTTAGAAGCAAAACCAAATGCACAAATACATAATGGGGGATAACTGGCTTGGCAGCAGCACTGCTGAGAAGGATCTGGGAGTTGTGGTGGATCACAACCTCAACATGAGTCAACAATGCAACACTGTTGCAAAAAAAGCAAATGCAATTTTATGTTCTATTAACAGAGGCATAGAATGTAAGTCACGGAAGGTGATCGTACCACTACATTCGGCACTGGTTAGGCCTCAACTGGAGTACTGTGTCCAGTTTTGGTTACCAATGTATAGAAAGGATGTAGAGAAACTGAAAAGGATCCAGAGGCAAGTGACAAAGATGATCAAAGGAACAGACTGCCTAGGGAGATCATGGAAGCTCCTTCACTGGAGGTTTTCAAAAACAGGCTAGAGAGCCATCTGCCTTGGATGAGTCAGACACAACAAATCCAGCATCTCAGCAGGGGGTTAGACTAGATGACCCTTGCGGTCCCTTCTAGCCCTACGGTTCTATGATGTGTTTATCAGTCTAATTAGCACAATTAGCAATATCGCAAATATTACAAACCAACAAAATAGACTGAGCTAATACAAAGCATCCAGCCCTATACTATGGATACTCACATCTTCCTTTGTGAGGGAGCCCCGTAATGGGTAAGATGACCCGGAAGTGGTCCTTTGGCCTGGCAGGTTCCAGGAAATCTCCATGGAGTGTACTGGCCAAGTGCCACCTATTATCATAGATTAGCTAATGCTCATCATACCTACTGCATATTCAGTAGGGGTTTCAGCCCTTTTTCCTTATGTGTATTTCCTCACCCTATTAATGTTGGGGTGCCCTTCTTCCATGGGTCACTAAATCCACTACCCCAAACTTATTAGCATATATGTCAGTTAGTAACTAGAGAGACAAGGTCAGTGAAGAAATATTTTTTTATTGGACCAACTTCTGTTGGTGAGACAAACAAGCTTTCAGAGAAGAGCTGTATGTGGCTTGAAAGCTTCTCTCACCAACAGAAGTTGGTCCAATAAAACATATTGCCTCACCCACCTCTTGTCTCTCTAATATCCTAGGACCGACATGGCTACTGTTAGTTACTATGGCATTCTTGTGGTATCAGCAGATGTTCCTAACTTGATGCAGTCCTCTGAGCTGTCCTGGACTTGCCTCCTCTGCATCCACCTACTCACTGAGTTGCTGATTGAGAGTCTCCCATGTTGGAGCTCCCATATGGATGTATACTCAAAGGAGAGGTTACTTACCTTACAGTAATTTGAGTTCTTCAAGATGTTTTGTCCTTCTTGGTGTGCCACCTCCCTCCCTCCTTCCCCTTGGAGGCTCAGTTCCTTCTCAGCTATGAAGCAGAGTAGTGGCACCTCCTTATATACCCTCGTTTGGAGTTATAAGGTGCTGCTCTGTGCAGCTGTGGGCCTGCAGACACTGCTTTGCATTCTCCAGCTGAGAGTGCACACTCGCTATGGCAGAGTGCCTTTAAGGACAAAACACCTCAAAGAACTCAAGGTACCACAGGGTAAGTAACCTCTTCTTCAGTGCTTAAGGCCAACATTTGGGCATGACTGACATCCACAAAACCACTGCTCAGCTGCTGCCTGACTCTGTAGGTACCTGAAGTCACTAGGCGCCTGAGTTTCCACCAGTAAAGTCCCAGAGGCACTTAAATTTCTGTCAGTGGGCAAGTCCTTATGCTTCCAGGCTGCTAAGTGCCTCCCTCACATGGAAGCCCAGTGGAATTCACAAACAAGGCATTCTCCCATCTAGCTCACCTGTGGGGCCTGGTCTGGTAGGCATTCTCTGAGCACACCTAACTGGCACAAAGTGGGGGTGGTGCTGGTTCTCCTCTCTTCTCCCTCTCCCACCCAGCTATGAGATATTCTGGGGTGGGTCTCTTTCTCCTGTTGAAGCTGTCCCCGTTTGTTTGAAATACCATCAGTCACCCAATAAATATTTAAGTATGTCTACACAGAAAAGAAAAACCTGCGGCTGGCCCATGCCAGCTGACTCGGGCTTGCGGGGCTGTTTCATGGCTGTGTAGGCTTGGGCTAGAGCTTGACCTCTGCGACTTTCCCACTTCTCAGGGTCCTAGAGGAGCCCAGACATCTACACAGCAGTAGAACAGCCCCGCAGCCCAAGCCCTGCAAGCCTGAGTTGGCTGATACAGGCCAGCTACAGGTGTCTAGTTGCTGTGTAGACATACCCTGAGAGAACGAGAATGACACTCTAGCTCAGTGGTTGGGACCCTCTCCTGGGAGACATAGGTTCAAGTCCCTGTTCTGAAGGAGGGAGAATGGATGTTTGAATCTGGTTCTCCCCCATTCCAGGGGAACGCTCCAACTACTGGACTTTTAAGCATAAGGGGTGGGGAGCACCACCACCTCCTGGCTGAGGTGCTGAGCTCAAGAAGAGGGTTCACTGTTGTGAATCCTGAGTGGAGGGAGGCACCTTACCTACCGTTGAGAGACTGGGCTTAGGCATTGTCCTTGGCATTTCACTCCTGGCCAGCTTAGGCATCTCCCCACTGAGCCTGCTGGTTTCTGTTAACCTATCTTTTAGAAGCCTGACTCCCCATGCATTGTGTATGGAGCCTTGGTGCAAAGCTGGGGGTTGTGCATTCCAGTGGGTGACAGGGCACCTAGGCCCCTCTTGTAAATCTCAGAGAATATAGGCCCTACCTACAGAATGGGCAACGGTATCTTGGGAAGCCATGTAATGGAAAAGAATTAGGGATCATAGACAAGCAGTGGAACATAAGCTCCCCGTGTGATCCTCTGGCCAAAAGGGCTAATGTGATCCCAGGTGTCTAAGCAGGGAGGAGTGAGGAGGAGATTTTAATTCTGTGTATGGCATTGATGAGACTAATACTAGAGCACTGCACCAGTTCTGGTGTTCATGGTTTTTAAAGGATGTTGAAGGATGCAGAAAAGATTCACACAGTTTATTTGAGCACTGGAAAAGATGCCTTGTGGTGAGAGACTTAAAGAGCTCGATCCATTTTGTTTTCAGAAAGAAAATTGAGAGGTGACTTATTACAGTATATGAGGCCTGTCACAGGGCACAAAAGGACTCTTTAATCTTGTGGGGAGGGGCAGAACAAGAACCAGTGCCTGGAGCTGAAACCAGACACGTTCAAGGAATCACATTTGAGGGACTAGTTTTTAGCAGTGAGGGTGATTAACCATAGGAACAAACTCCCAAGGGCAGTGATGGATTCTCTATCTCTTGAAGTCTTCGCACCACAATTGAATCCCTTTCCGGAAGGAGCCTTAGTTAAAACCAAGTTACTGGTTTTGTACAGGGGTGATTGGGAGAAATTCTATGGCCTGTGTATACCTGAGATCCAAGCTAGATAATTGGATGGTCCCTTCTGGCCTTAAGCTTTCTGAATCTGGGTACAGTGGAACTCATCTGTAATGCTGCTCAGTTAGAACACTGACCCACTCGATACCTGTGGGAGTTTGGACCAGCTCTCCTGCTCCTACGTCCCTCTGTGCCCATCTCTGTGCCTTTGGTACAAGCTGTCTGTATCTCTGAAATCCTTGCTCCCTGCTTGGCCAGAGTGGAGGAGCTGTGGGAAGCTGCTGCCTGGCCAGCATTTTCCTTCAAAATCATGAACACAGGCTCCTTTGTGAGCAATGCAGAGCCCTGCACAAAGCTACTGTTTGTTGGGGAGCAACAACATTAAAGCCACAATTGTTCTCAGTGAGATTCTTTGGACCTTTCCACATCTGCACCCCTACCTCCTGCTGCAACAAAGGAGCCAACATCTCGGCCCCCATCACCTCCACCCTCCAAGCTGAGGGATCGCCTGTGGAGGAGCTTAGATCCTCCTGAAGTGTAGGTGGATTCACTGGAAAATGGGAATATCCAAAGCCATGGTAGGGAGAGTAAAAACTAGAAGGGCTAAGGCTGTCTCTCTCCTGTTTCAAGGCAGGATCCGCTCCCTAACAGCTATCCACCACGGGTGGAGCTTTCCGGAGGTGCAGGTTATTTTGCCCTTTCATTGGAAGTGGCTGGGCCTGACCACCCGAGACAGAGACTGGGTGTGCTAGTCCTCTGCACTGATCCAACCTGACTATGGTTGGTCCTGTAAAGACCAACACAAGATAGTGTGATTCAGCCAGCTGGTGTCTGCATAGCCCGTCACTGGGACTTGCTCTTGTTCTGTTCAGTCAGGCCTGCTCTACGTGACACAGTTAAGTCAATGTAAGGCAGCTTATGGTGACCTAATGATGTCAGTGTATACACTACAGCCATGCTCCTGCTGATGTAAGTGCCCTGCCAAAATAACGACATAACTCCACCTCCATGAGGGGCATAGGGCTTATGTTGGTGTCCTTAGGGCGATGCAGTGTTTGTTACGTACATTGGCTGTTGGCTGTCTTGTCAATTTCATGGCACCAAGAAAGTCAGGCAGCTAGAGCCTGGCTGGCCCCAGCTCCCTACTCCCAGACGGGCTTGTGCCTGCAGGCTCCTTATTCTGGGAGCTGAAAAAAGTATGTGGTGGTATCTTTCCAGCAACACCCATTCATGGCATAACAATTAGAAACGACTCGGAGAAGACTATGCAGATGGTTATAAACTGATTGTCCCTCTCTTCCTTCCATAGTGTGATTAGCCACTTCAGGAGGATCTAAGCTCCTCCAATGGCAGTCACAATACAGGCACTGTGACAAAGTTCCTCCTCTACCTTGGTCGGTCCTGCACTTACTGGCAGATTTGATCACCTCAGTGATCTTGCCCACAGTCTGGGTCAACTCCTCCTGTGTCTGATCAGGAGTTGGGAGGTTTGGGGGGAACCCGGGCCTGCTCTGTACTCCGGGTTCCAGCCCAGGGCCCTGTGGACTGCAGCTGTCTATAGTACCTCCTGTAACAGCTGCATGACAGCTACAACTCCCTGGGCTACTTTCCCATGGCCTCCTCCAAACACCTTTTTATCCTCACCACAGGATCTTCCTCCTGGTGTCTGATAACGCTTGTACTTCTTAGTCCTCCAGCAGCACACCCTCTCACTCTCAGCTCCTTGTGCCTCATGCTCACAGCTCCTCAAATACACTTCCTCTCCTCTATCTCCTCCTTCCCTGACTGGAGTGAACTCCTTTTTAAACCTAGGTGTCCTGATTAGCCTGCCTTGATTGGCTGCAGGTGTTCTAATCAGCCAGTCTGCCATAATTGGTTCTAGCAGGTTCCTGATTACTCTAGTGCAGCCCCTGCTCTGGTCACTCAGGGAACAGAAAACTACTCATCCAGTGACCAGTGTTTTTGCCCTCTACCGACTCCTGTACCCCACTGGTTTGGGTCTGTCACAGCACTTAGATACTCAGTGATGATTCGTTGAGTGCATACCTCACTGAGATGAATGGGGTAGTACATATAGGGCTAGAGACTTGCTTAAAAAAACAAAATAAAAAACAAAAACAGAGCGCAGAGTTTCTGGAGCACAGTGATGGCAGATTGGGAGCGCTGATATGATGTAGTGCCCAGTAACGCTCTCCTCCTCTGGCCTTTTGATTAATAGATTTTAATGCCCATGGGGATGGGCGGGTGGGGAGGTGGGACACCATTATGGTGATCTAGTCTGACCTTGTTACTAACACAGGCTAGAGAATTTCATCGAGTGATTCTTGCTTCAAGACCAGAGTTTTTGTTTGACCAATAGCATCTTTTAGGGAGAGACACCTAAAAGATGTGTGTGACGGGTTGGCCCCCTCTTCTAGGATGCCACCTGATGTAGTGGGATTTCACTGAGCCTCTCCTGCTTAAGCAGCCTGGGTTCCCTCTCCCTGCTGTGCTGAACTAGGCTCTGCGGCCTCTTGCAGCACACACACAGGTAGGGCCACATCCCACTGCAGACACAGACGGAAGTCATCTCTTTGTGAGAGGGCTCCCCCAGCAATCACGTGCAGACTCCTTTTGGGAGATAAACCCAAAATACTACTATCTTTCACTGTATAGAAATATCTGTACAGCTCAAGCTCATAAAATTCACCCTCTTACTCAATGTGAAGAGAGAGATGCATGACTTCTTGCCCCCCAGTTAGAAATTACAAACTGGGTTTTATTACAAACAAGAAATAAGTATTAACTACAAAAGGTGAACTTTAAGTGGTTCAAGGGATAGCAAACAGAACTAAGCAGATTGCCTTAGTAAATAAACAAAAGCTGCAGACTGAGCTTAACATACTTGATAGATAGGATACAAATTAACAAATTCTCACTCTGAGTGATACAGGCTGACATTCTTAAGGCCCAAGTTGCCTTGGCTTTCCCAGGTTTTCTTACACAGGCTAAAGATCTTAGCCTGGGACCATCACTTCTCACAGTTCAGCCTTTATTCCTCAGGTGTTTTCAGGTGTGGTGTTGTAGGGAGAGTGCAGATCCCATCACGTTGTCATTATCCATCTTTTATATTTTCTCCCCATCTGCTGGAAAGCTTTTTTGCTGTGACCTGGGTCAAACCTAGTTCCTGTTGTGTAGCTCTATCTCTGAGAGGTTGCTAGTGCAGACAGTTCCTGGGATAATTTTTATGCTCGTGTACATTTCTTCAATAAACCACTAACATTGTTTGGCCTCATCCAATGTAGCACATTTGAAATACAGAGACATGGTCAATATTCCCAGCTTCAGATACAAAAATGATACATGCATACAAATTGGATAAACAAATTCGGTAAATTATTACTTTTCCAATGATATCTTACAAGACCCATCTTGCATAAAGTATATCTTAGTTATACCATCTTCATATCATAACTATATTTCCATAAAGAACATGGGGTGTAATGTCACACCTCTCCCCTGAGATTACTGCCAGAAGATTGGTCACTGACCGATGTGGAAGCAGTATACCTAAAATCCCTTTTTGGCTTTGGTTATACAATCTTCAACTGACAAGTGACAGAAAATCCACTGTCCCCAGGTAAATTATCCCAATGGTTAATCATCCTCACTGTTGAAAATTAAGCCTTATTTCTAGTCTGAATTTGTCTAGATTCAGTTTTCAGCCATTGATTGGATATTGTTCTGCCTTTATCTATTAGTTTTAAAAAGCAGTTTACTATCAGAAATCTTCTCCCGATGTAGGTGCTTGTAGACAGTGATCAGATCTCCTCTTAGCCCTGTTTGTTAAGCTAAGCAGATTGAGCTTCTTCAATCTCTCACTATAAGGCAGGTTTTTCAGACTTTCACTCATTCTTGTAGCTCTCCTTTTCAGCTGTCAACTGCCCTTTCAGGAACCAGAACTGTAACCAGTAATAGGCTCACTAATGCTGTATATATGGGTAAGATCACCTCCCAGCTCCCACTCGATATTCCTCTGTTCATACATCGAAGAATCATATTTGCTCACTGAGCCACCACATGACATGGAGAGCTCGTGTTCAGCTGATTTCCATCATAACCCACAAGGTCTTTTCAGAGTCACTGATTCCCGAAATATGGTTCTCTATCCCATATGTGTGAGAGACATTCCTTGGGAGAGTGCTGGTGGATTGGACTTTCCCCTGGCTCCCTTTCCTGGTCATCCTGGGCACTGATTACATGCAAAAATAATCAGTTTAGGCTTTCATCTGCATAGAAGTAAAGTTCCCAGGTCTGATGGCACTTGGTAAACTCAGGTTATAAAGCTGTTTCCATTATGAGCCCATTTTCATATGCTCCTAGCTTGCCAATTGAATTTCTGTCATCAGCGAGACCAGTCTTACTGCATTAATGCTCTATGGGCTTCATTCCCTTGAAGGTTTTGATCTTTTCCAGCACCAGCAATAAACTCTGCCTATCACAACCCTCTCTGTTCTGAGGCCAGTCTCGCTCTGGCTATAGTAAGGGGCCAAGCACTCAGTGAAGGTCTCTGAGACCTGGGCATTATACCTGCCCTCAGCCTCTCTAGTCCTTTCTGGTTTTTCATCCTTGAATCAGTTCTTTCTCCCTGATAAGTGTCAGAGGAGGTAGTCTAATCTAGTGGATAGGCATGGGGCTGGGAATCAAGAGACCTGGGCTCTGCCATTTACCTGCCAAGTGACCTTGGTTAAGTCACTTCACTTCTCTGTGCCTGTTTTACCTTCCATATCTGTCTCCTGTTTAGACTTCAGGCTCTGAGGCAGTGGTTGTCTTTCCAGGGGCATGTACGGCACCCAGAGCAATGGGATCCTAATCTCAGTTGAGTACGTTCGGTAACCTTATAATGCAAATAATACAGAATAAAAACAGATAAAGGTATGGCAGGATATATAAGGATTGGGGTGCAAAGGACACCCAGAATGTTGTAATACCATGATAGTAATCAATGGCATACCCTCACCGGGTTATCAGACTCAATTCTGTTCACCCGGTATAGAAAAGGTGTGTGTGGGGAAGGGTTGGAGGGGAATTAAACAAAGAAGTAGAGGGTGTGTGGGGGAATGGGTGGCAAATGATTAGGCTGTAGAAAGACTTCCCTGTGAGGAGATAGTAAAAGGATTAGGACTATGTTTAATTAGTAGAGGAGGCTAGTGAGAGAGGTTTTGTGAGTTCTTTGGGGCAGGGACTTTACTCTGTATGTTGGAAAAGCACCTAGCACATTGTGGGTGCTATTGTCGTCATGGAAATAAATCACTGTCTAGATGAGTGGTAGATAGAGAATCCTGTTTATCCTCTCCCAGTACAGACAAGGAAGCAGTCAATGAAATCAAAAGGAAACCAATTTAAAACAGCTCATAGGAAATTTTTTATACACAATGCCCAATAAATCTGTGGACTCCCTTTGCCATAGTATATCATGGAGTTGAGAGCTTTTCAGAATTCAGAGAGGTGGAGTGTTTCTCTGGTAGACAGTCCACTTACATTTGATAAGAACATAAGAACGGCTGTACTGGGTCAGACCAAAGATCCATCTAGCCCAGTATCCTGTCTACCGACAGTGGCCAATGTCAGGTGCCCCAGAGGGGGTGAACCTAACAGGCAATGATCAAGTGATCTCTCTCCTGCCATCCATATCCATCCTCTGATAAACAGAGGCTAGGGACACCATTCCTTACCCATCCTGGCTAATAGCCATTTATGGACTTCACCACCATGAATGTATCGAGTTCTCTCTTAAACGCTGTTATAGTCCTAGGCTTCACAACCTCCTCAGGCAAGGAGTTCCACAGGTTGACTGTGCTCTGCGTGAAGAACAACTTCCTTTTATTTGTTTTAAACCTACTGCCCATTAATTTCATTTGGTGGCCCCTAGTTCTTGTATTCTGGGAACAAGTAAATAACTTTTTCTTATTCACTTTCTCCAGACCACTCATGATTTTATTAACCTCTATCAACCCCCCCTTAGTCTCCTCTTTTCCAAGCTGAAGAGTCCTAGCCTCTTTAATCTTTCCTCATATGGGACCCTCTCCAAACCCCTAATCATTTTAGTTGCCCTTTTCTGAACCTTTTCTAGTGTCAGTATGTCTTTTTTGAGATGAGAAGACCACATCTGTACGCAGTATTCGAGATGTGGGCGTACCGTTGATTTATATAAGGGCAGTAATATATTCTCAGTCTTATTCTCTGTCCCCTTTTTAATGATTCCTAACATTCTGTTTGCTTTTTTGACTGTCTCTTCACACTGTATGGACATCTTCGGAGAACTATCCACGATGACTCCAAGATCTTTTTCCTGATTCGTTGTAGCTAAATTAGCCCCCATCAAATTATCTGTATAGTTGGGGTTATTTTTTCCAATGTGCATTGCTTTACATTTATCCACATGAAATTTCATTTGCCATTTTGTTGCCCAATCACTTAGTTTTGTGAGATCTTTTTGAAGTTCTTCACAATCTGCTTTGGTCTTAACTATCTTGAGCAGTGTAGTATCGTCTGCAAACTTTGCCACCACACTGTTTACCCGTTTGTCCAGATCATTTACGCATAAGTTGAATAGGATTGGTCCTAGGACTGACCCTTGGGGAACACCACTAGTTACCCCTCTCCATTATGAGAATTTACTATTAATTCCTACCCTTTGTTCCCTGTCTTTTAATCAGTTCTCAATCCGTGAAAGGACCTTCCCTTTTATCTCATGACAGGCTAATTTACGTAACAGCCTTTGGTGAGGGACCTTGTTAAAGGCTTTCTGGAAATCTAAGTACACTATGTCCACTGGATCCCCCTTGTCCACATGTTTGTTGACCCTTTCAAAAAACTCTAATAGATTAGTAAGAGGATTTCCTTTTACAGAAACCATGTTGACTTGCTCAACAGTTTGTTTTCCTATGTGTCTGACAATTTTATTCTTAACTATTGTTTCAGCTAATTTGCCCGGTACCGACATTAGAGTTATCGGTCTGTAATTGCCAGGATCACCTCTGGAGCCCTTTTTAAATATTGGCATTATATTAGCTAACTTCCAGTCATTGGGTACAGAATTCAATTTAAAGGACAGGTTACAAAACTTAGTTAATAGTTCTGCAACTTCACGTTTGAGTTCTTTCAGAACTCTTGGGTGAATGCCATCTGGTCCCGGTGACTTAATGTTGAGTTTATCAATTTAATTCCAAAACTGCCTCTAGTGACACTTCAATCTGTATCAGAGGGGTAGCCATGTTTAGTCTGGATCTGTGAAAGCAGCAGAGAGTCCTGTGGCGCCTTATAGACTAACAGACGTATTGGAGCATGAGCTTTCGTGGGTGAATACCCACTTCGTCGGACGCATGTAGTGGAAATTTCCAGGGGCAGGTTTATATATGCAAGAGGTCATGCTCCAATACGTCTGTTAGTCTATAAGGTGCTACAGGATTCTTTGCTACTTCAATCTGTGACAGTTCCTCAGATTTGTCACCTACAAAAGCCAGCTCAGGTTTGGAAATCTCCCTGACATCCTCAGCTGTGAAGACTGAAGCAAAGAATCCATTTAGTTTCTCTGCAATGACTTTATCATCTTTAAGCACTCCTTTGGTATCTCGATCATCAAGGGGCCCCACTGGTTGCTTAGCAGGCTTCCTGCTTCTGATGTACTTAAACATTTGGTTATTACCTTTGGAGTTTTTAGCTAGCTGTTCTTCAAACTTCTTTTTGGCTTTTCTTATTATACTTTTGCACTTAATTCGGCAGTTTTTATGCTCCTTTCTATTTGCCTCAGTAGGATTTGACTTCCACTTTTTAAAGGAAGTCTTTTTATCTGTTGCGGCTTCTTTTACATGGTCGTTAAGCCAGGGTGGCTCTTTTTAGTTCCTTTACCGTGTTTCTTAATTTGGGATATACATTAAAGTTGGGCCTCTATTATGGTGTTGTAGACAAGCAGACTCACCCCTGCAGCGCCTCCTGCTGGTGACTTCTGGGAATTAGCTCGATTCAGCTCTGGAGCACCCTCTGCAGGCCAGTGATCCGCCTGTCCTCTGGCCCCCCGTGTCCCTCCCTGGACCCCAGTGCCCTTTTATCTGGGGTGCTGTCCCCTGGCAGTAGTCCCTCAGTCTTAGGGTCTCCCCTCCCTGGGGAACCCTCACCCACTATCCCCACCTTGCCTCAGTATATGGCTACTGCCAGTCATAGTCTAGCCCCCACGCCCTGGGGCAGACTGCAGTATCAGCCTACTCATCACTGGCAAGGAGGTTTTGGACTTGCTGCCTTGGCCTACCCGTGGGCTGCCCTCTGCAACCCCCAGTAGCTGTTGGCCTCATGCTAGGCCACAGCCTGGGGCTTTCCAGGAGCTCCCCAGCTCCTCTGCCTTTCTCCGGCCCTGCTTCACTCAGGTACCCTGTCTCTAGCTCCCTGCCACCAGGCCTATCTCCCTCTACAGACAGAGGAAGACTCTTGTCTGCCCCTGGCTTCTCCCCTCTATAGGGCCAGCTGAGTCTGTTTGGGGAGTGGCCCCAGCTGCAGCCACTTCCCCCAATCAGCCCAGCCTAAAGCTGCTTTCTCCAGCCACAGCCCCTTCCCAGGAATGTCTTTAACCCCTCAGGGCAGGAGCAGGGGACCACCCTGCTACAGGTGTCTTTAAAAAGTGCTCGTGCAGCTTGCAGGGATTTCACTTTAGTCACTGTACCTTTTAACTTCTGTTTAACTAACCCCCTTTTGAAATTAAATGCCACAGTGTTGGGCTGTTGAGATGTTCTTCCTACCACAGGGATGTTGAACGCTATCGTATTATGGTCACTATTTCCAAGCGGTCCTGTTATAGTTACCTCTTGGACCAGTTCCTGCGCTCCACTCAGGATTAAATCTAGAGTTGGCTCTCCCCTTGTGGATTCCTATACCAGCTGCTCCATGAAGCAGTCATTTAAAGTATTGAGAAATTTTATCTCTGCATTTTGTCCTGAAGTGAAATGTTCCCAGTCAATATGGGGATAATTGAAATCCCCCACTATTACTGAGTTCTTAATTTTGATAGCCTCTCGAATTTCCCTTAGCATTTCGTCATCACTATCACTATCCTGGTCAGGTGGTCAATAATAGATCCCTAATGTTATATTCTTCTTAGAGCATGAAATTTCTATCCATAGAAATTCTATGGAATGTGGATTCACTTAAGATTTTTACTTCATTTGAATCTACATTTTCTTTCACATAGTGCCACTCCCCCCTCCACCCCCGCACGACCTGTTCTGTCCTTCTGATATATTTTGTACCCAGGAATGATTGTGTCCCACTGATAGCTCTCAGTCCACCAGGTTTCTGTGATGCCTACTATATCAATATCCTCCTTTATCACGAGGCACTCTAGTTCACCCATCTTATTATTTAGACTTCTAGCATTTGTGTACAAGCACTTTAAAAACTTGTCCCTGTTTGTTTGTCTGCCCTCTTCTGATGTGTCAGATTCTTTTTTATGTGAATGTTTATCATCTGATCTGGCCCTTATATTATCCTCTTCCATCCTCTGTTCCTGACTATAGCCTGGAGATTCTCTTTCATCAGACTCTCCCCTAAGAGAAGTCTGTGTCTGATCCACATGCTCCTCTGCAGCAGTCGGCTTTCCCCCATCTCCTAGTTTAAAAACTGCTCTACAACCTTTTCAATGTTTAATGCCAGCAGTCTGGTTCCGCTTTGGTTTAGGTGGAGCCCATCTCTCCTGTATAGGCTTCTCCCATCCCAAAAGTTTCCCCAGTTCCTAATGAATGTAAACCCCTCCTCTCTACACCATCGTCTCATCCACGCATTGAGACTCTGAAGCTCTGCCTGCCTACCTGGCCCTGCGCATGGAACTGGGAACATTTCTGAGAATGCCACTATAGAGGTCCTGGATTTCAGTCTCTTCCCTAGCAGCCTAAATTTGGCTTCCAGGACATCTCTTCTACCCTTCCCTATGTCATTGGTACCCACATGTACCATGACCACCGGCTCCTCCCCAGCCCTACACATAACTCTGTCTAGATGCCTCGAGAGATCCGCAACCTTTGCACCAGGCAGACAAGTCACCATACGGTTCTCCCGGTCATCGCAAACCCAGCTATCTACGTTTCTAATGATCGAATCTCCCATTACTATCAGCTGCCTTTATCTAGCAACTGGATAAACATAAACATGTGCAAGGGATAGACCCTTCTGCTTTATGTATAACCCACAGCTTACTTTCTGGCAGGTTAGCCCTTTACTGTCTGCAGGGGGGTTCTCCTACCTTCCTCTGAAGCACCTGGTGCTACCTCCTGTCCAGTGAATGACCAGGCTTCGTGCATCCCTGTTTTGGTCAGATGAGCCTTGTGTTCTGAGACAGTTAATCCCCTGGACGCTGTCCGAATCTGACTGTGAATAGGAGCTGGGTTGCTGCCAGACCTCCACTTTCTACATGTCAATCTGGTGGGGGAGAAGGAGTGTTAGGGGTAAGCCCAGCAGCTCTGCTGTGGTGGTAAGAAGTTTATTGATGCTCCTGCCTTTAAATTGTGGTTCGGCCACAAACATTTTGAGGGTAATAATAGCAAATTTCAGTGCTCAGGCTGGGTGAGGTGCCTACCGCCATAGTGTCTGTGTGCCAGCGATTTCCTTCCAAACAAATGTTGGTGGCACATTTTCAAACATTCATAATTTGATTTGAAAAATAGCCTCTTGCACGTGGCCAAAGCCTGTTCTCTCACTGTGGGAAGCGTCTCAGAGTTTCTTGGTCTTTGATTTACCACCTCGGTCAAAAGAAATCACTAATTTTCCTAGTGGGACGCTTAGCCTTAGCAGGCTGCTGGTCCAAGTACTGCACAGATCACCAAAGTCATAAGGTGGAGAGTGGGGCTGCGATGCTGGGTCTCACAATGAGGCGGCACTCTGCGGTAGCAAATCTTTGATGTACTCATGTAGCTGTTGGCAGGATTGGGAGCTACATTTTAAGACCAGACCTAGCAAGTGGGTTTAAACAACAGTCGCAGAGAGAAGAGGAAGGTAGGATGGGTCAGAGTTGCAAGCATCTAGGACTCCATTTAGTGAGCTGGATTCAATCATGTTTTTCTCATTGAATTTCTCTGACCCTCTCCCTACTTCTGTTTTATTTCTGATTGCTTTTATTAGCACAAAAAGAAAGAAGCAGAAGAATTTACCCTGGGCGTTTGCATTTCCTCCTGTACACATGCTTCAATTTGTCTCTAGTAGGACACTTGTTTTAAATAATAAACCTCTGGTCTTGCTGCACTTCGAACCTGGTATCATTTTCTAAAATTTGCTAGTAGATGCTGGCTGTGCCTTGTACCGTGGCAATATTTCTTTTATGATAGTCTCTCTGCCCTGCCCCTCAGGCTTTCCCAGACAATCCCACCTGCTTTTTGAGCCCTAGGGCTACAGGAGCCTTGAGAACTGCTGCGTGGTCTGTTTGGCTTAGAACAGGGCGTGGGGTAACACTGGGCCCTGAGAACAGTAAATGTTCATTAGGCTTCATGTCTGAGAACCAGCAGTGTGCTTTATACTGTACAGACATCATGGCAGGCCCACCCCATCCTTGCCCCCGGGCAGCTCATTGGATAGTGCACTGCATGACCAGGGATCAAAGGATCCTGTTGTAGCAAAACAGGGCAGAATTTCTTCATTTTCTCTCACCCAGGATTTAAATCAGCTTCTGTATTGGATGGCTAAAGGATACCTAATGTGACGCCAATTTGTAAAAAAGACTCTAGATACAATCCTGGCAATTGCAGGCTGGTAAGCCTAACTTCAGTACCAGGCAAATTGTTTGAAACTATAGTAAAGAACAGAATTGTCAGACACATAGATAAACACGATTTGTTGGGGAAGAGTCGGCATGGTTTTTGTAAAGAAAGGTCATGCCTAACTGATCTACTAGAATTCTTTGTGGACAAGGGGGATCCAGTGGATATAGTGTACTTAGATTTTTCAGAAAGCCTTTGACCTCACCAAAGGCTCTTAAGCAAATTAAACTGTCATGGAATAAGAGGGAAGGTCCTCTCATGGATCAGTAACTGATTAAAAGACAGGAAACAAATGGTCAGTTTTCAGAATGGAGAAAGGTAAATATGGTGTCCCCAGGGATCTGTACTGGGACGAGTGCTATTCAACATATTCATAAATGATCGGGGAGAAAGGGTGAACAGTGAAGTGACAAAATTTGCAGATGACACAAAACTGCTCAAGATAGTTAAATCCAAAGCAAACTACGAAGAGTTAAAAGGGAATCTCACAAAACTGGGTGACTGGGCAACAAAAATGACAGATGAAATTCACTGTTGATAAATGTAAAGTAATGCACACTGGAAAACACCATCTCAACTATACATATAAAATGATGGGGGTCTAAATTAGCTGTTACCACTCAAGAAAGATCTCGGAGTCTTTGTGGATAGTTCTCTGAAAACATCCACTCAATGTGCAACGGCAGTCAAAAAAGCGAACAGAATGTTGGGAATCATTAGGAAAGGGATAGATATAAGACACAAAATATCATATTGCCTCTATATAAATCCACAGTACACCCACATGTTGAATAACGTTTGCCTTTCTGGTCACCCCATCTCAATTAAAGGTGTATTGGAATTGGAAAAGGTTCAGAAAAGGGCAACAAAAATGATTAGGGGTATGGAGTCTTCCATATGAGGAGAGATTAATAAGATTGGGACTTTTCAGCTTGGAAAAGAGATGACTAAGGGGAGGGGGGATATGATAGAGGTCTATGACTGGTGTGGCAAAAATAAATGAATGTTATTTACTTCTTCTCACAACACAAGAACTAGGGGTCACCAAATGAAATTAATAGGCAGCAGGTTTAAAGCAAACAAAAGGAAGTGTTTCTTCACACAATGTACAGTCAACTGTGGAACTCTTTGCCAGAGGATGTTGTGATAGTCTTGACTATCACAAGGTTCAAAAAAGAAATAGATAAGGTCATAGAGGATAGGCCCATCAATGGCTATTAGCCAATGTGTCAGGGATGCAAAACCATGCTCTGAAGTGTCCTTAGCCTCTGTTTGCCAGAAGCTAGGAATGGGCAACAAGAGATGGATCACTTGATGATTCCCTGTTCTGTTCATTCCTTTTGAAGCACCTGGCATTGGCCACTGTTGGAAGACAGGATACTGGTCTAGAAGGACCATTGGTCTGGCCCAGTATGGCTGTTCTTATGTTAAGGGCTGTTGTAAAGAGGACAGTGATCAATTGTTCTCCATGTCCACTGAAGGTAGGACAAGAAGTAAACGGCTTAATCTATAACAAGGGAGATTTCAGTTTGGTACAGGAGAACCCCATTTATCCAATCTACTTGGGACCGGGGCCAGATCAGATAATAAAAAATTCGGATACTCAGGTGAATGTGCAGGACTTGTGCTGTCAAGCCTACATGGAGGGGCTTGGTTCAGTTAATACAGAACGATGGTTAAATGGGGTTCTACTGTATTAGGAAAAACTTCCTAACTATAAAGCTCTGGAACAGGCTTCCGAAGGAGGTGGATTCTCTGTAATGTCTTTAAACTATGATTTGAGGACTTCAGTAACTCAGACAGAAGTGAAGGATCTATTACAGGAGTGGGAGGGTGGCATTCTGTGGCCTGTGATGTGCAGGAGGTCAGACTACATGATCATGATGGTTCCTTCTGACCTTTGATTCTGCATTGTGGAATCTCCATCACTGGAGGTTTCTAAGGATAGGTTGGCCAAACACCTATCAGGGAGGTTCTAGGCTTGTTTGGTTCTGCCTCAGTGCAGGGGATATAACTTCATGACTTCTCAAGGTCCCTTCCAGCCCTGCATTTCTATGATTTCATGGTCTGTCCTTCATGGTAAAGATTCTCTTAGGTGCTTCTTCTGGCTCTGCTGGCTGAAAAGTCAGGCATACTCATGGGTATGACACATTTACACAGTGTTCCCAGCATGTTGTCAGTTACTGCGGAGAACTGAGTATTTGTCATCTACTGACATGGCTGTGAGTGCCTTCTCTGCAATTACTACTTACGTAAGCAAGAGGGGTCCACTCCTCCATAGCCGCCGACTTCTTCTGGCGCCAGTGGGTGCTCGACACTCCCAGCCCTGCCCCAACTCCACCCCTTCCCACCCCCCTCCTGCCCCCATTCCACCTTCTTTCCCAAAGTCCCCACCTCAACTCCTCCCCCTCCCGCCTCCATTCCAACCCTGTCTCCTCCTCCTCCCTGCCCCATTCTACTCCTTCCCCAAGTCCCCACCCCAGCCCCTCCTCATCCCCTGAGCATGTCACGTTCCTGCTCCTCCCGCCTCCCTCGCAGTGCTTACTACAGCTGTTTGATGGTGGCAAGCGCTGGAAGGGAGGGAGGAGCAGAGACGCGATGTGCTGGGAGGTGAGGGCGGTGGGGCGGGGAGCTGCTGATGGGTGCAGAGCACCCACTCATTTTCCCCCGTGGGTGCTCCAGCCCCGGAGCACCCACGGAGTCAGCGCCTCTTCTCTTGCACTCAATCCTTGACATCAGTGCTGGTTGTGCTTTTCACGGTACCTGTGTCATGACTGTTTTCTCTGTCCCTGCAGGCAGAGTGTCACAATTACATCCGCATTCTGGAGTTTGCTGATGAGAGCCACCTCTTCACCTGCGGGACCTTTGCTTTTGATCCACAGTGTGGCTTCATTGTAAGGGTCTAGTGCCTGTTGGGGGAGGAAATAAACGGGGTGGTGGTGAATGGGCGAGGAGAAGAGTCCAGTGCTACCTGCTTGGGGAAATGGGCAGAGGCCAAGAAGGATGAACCTAAAGCTAATGAGAGCCTTTTTTGTGGCTTGATCACCCTAGTTTGAGCCCTCAGAAGCCGTAAGGAATTCACACTCAGCCTCATGGTGAGCTATGGAAGTAGTATCCCCATTGTGCAGAAGAGGAAGTGAGTTGCCCAAGGTCATGCCAGGAGTCCGTGTCAGAACCAGGGGTCGAACCCTCCTGAGGCCCCAGGCAGTGTTTTAACCACAGAACATTCCCTCCATATATTAAATTTCCAGTCCTGAGTAGGGTGGTAGTGAGGCAGGAACCCAGGGAAGGATTGGGGCCTCCAGTGAGTGGTTAACAGCCTTTGTAACGAAGCACCGCAGTAAAAAATAAATGTTCTCTTGGCTGTAATAACAAGTTAAACAAGGGAGGGGACAAGTCCTTGGGCTTCCACCATTGAGAGTTCACACAATCTAGCTTAACATCAGCCTGTCCCACCCCAGACAGCCCCTAGGGGGATGGTGTCTGTAAGCCCCTCCCCAAACCCAAATGAGGTGGCTGAACTTTCTCTGCTTTTATTGCAGAAAGTGGCCAATTTCAGCAGCATGGAGCGGCAGGAAAGTGGCCGGGGAAAATGCCCCTTTGAGCCTACACAACAGTCAGCAGCTGTAATGGTCGGTATGTTTGTTGTAGTGTCAGTGGCATTTTGGTTTGGTCTGGAACTTGGTGCAGGGAGCAAGACTGTGGCTCTGGAAGGAAGAAGCATGCTGGGGGCAGCAGCAGCAGCAAGTGAACAAGCTTCCCTCAGCATCCAGGTGTAAAGGGAGTTCAGTCCTTGGCCTCCTGTGCAGACACTGCTTGCAGGGCCAGTTAGTTACAGTAGCAATGTGGACACCTGTCTATTAGGAACTGGACAGAAGCACCAGCCCTTCGTTCCCCAGAGTCACTACATGGGGGCAATGACTTCCTGGGATTACTATCTATCTTTCAACGGAATTTGTGACCTATGTGTAAAACCCCATAATCCATATCCTGACCCGGAGCTGGAGAGGGATACAAATTACACTATGCACATCACAGAGCGGTATCTGCTGGTGCCCACTCCAGGAGCTGGTGTGGGCTGCATGAGGTCTGCACCACCTTGAACCATTTAGTGTTTGAAAGTGAACGCTTTTTAAATACGCTGACCTGAGCATCCAGGACTGAGGCTACCAAGGCCCAGGGTGTCCCCATGACCTAGAATCTCCTAAACCTGGTCCTCATTTTCTTGCCTGTGCTTGAGCCCTGGGTACCCAGGCAGAGTGCAGTAACTGACTTGGTTAGGAAGATTCCCTTCCATCTCCAGCTGGAGAAAGGTGCCACGTGACTGGGTTAGCACTGAGGCCACAGGTGGTTGCCACTAGCATTCTAAACCAGCTGCTGAACCTGAGGGAAAAATGGGGGAAAATCCAGCATCTCCTTGCCATCCAGATGCTACACCAAAGTCCAATTTGCTACATTTTCCTACTAGGTTCAGGCACAGGTCTGCATTACAGCCTGGCCACGGTGTACTCCCTTCCCCTCCCCCATCTCTTTCCCCACATTTCACATTGGTCCCTTGTGTCTTTCACACCTGTCACATCTTGGACCTTCCTCTAGATGGTGTCCTCTATGCTGCCACTGTGAGCAACTTCCTGGGGACACAACCCATCATATCCAGAGCAACAGGAAACCTTGAGGAGCGCATTCGGACAGAGATCTCAGTGACCTGGCTGAACGGTGAGTGACCAATGGAAATTGGAATAGAATATCAGGGTTGGAAGGGACCTCAGGAGGTCATCTAGTCCAACCCTGATATTCTAAGATTCTATGAACCCCCTGCTCAAAGCAGGACCAATTCCCAACTAAATCATCCCAGCCAGGGCTTTGTCAAGCCTGACCTTAAAAACCTCTAAGAAAGGAGATTCCACCATCTCCCTAGGGAACCCATTCCAGTGTTTCACCACTCTCCTAGTGAAAAAGTTTTTCCTAATATCCAACCTAAACCTCCCTCTCTGCAACTTGAGACTATTACTCCTTTTGCTGTCATCTGGTACCACTGAGAACAGTCTAGTTCCATCCTCTTTGGAACCCCCTTTCAGGTAGTTGAAAGCAGCTATCAAATTCCCCCTGATTCTTCTCTTCTGCAGACTAAATAACCCCAGTTTCCTCAGCATCTCCTTGTAAGTCATGTGTCCGAGCCATCTGATAATTTTTGTTGCCCTCCACTGGACTCTCTTCAATTTGTCCACATCCTTTCTGCAGTGGGGGGCCCAAAACTGGACACAGTACTCCAGATGAGACCTCACCAATGTCGAATAGAGGGGAATGATCATGTCCCTCGATCTGCCGGCAGTGCCCCTACTTATACAGCCCAAAATGCTGTTAGCCTTCTTGGCAACAAGGGCACACTGTTGACTCATATCCAGCTTCTCGTCCACTGTAACCCCTAGGTCCTTTTCTGCAGAACTGCTGCCTAGCCATTCGGTCCCTAGTCTGTAGCAGTGCCTGAGATTCTTCTGTCCTAAGTGCAGGACTCTGCACTTGTTCTTGTTGAACCTCATCAGGTTTCTTTTGGCCCAATTCTCTAATTTGTCTAGGTCCCTCTGTATCCTATGCCTACCCTCCAGTGTATCTACCACTCCTCCCAGTTTAGTGTCATCTGCAAGCTTGCTGAGAGTGCAGTCCATGCCATCCTCCAGATCATTAATGAAGATAGTGAACGAAATCGGCCTCAGGACCGACCCTTGGGGCACTTCACTTGATACCGGCTGCCAACTAGATATGGAGCCATTGATCACTAGCTGTTGAGCCTGACCATCTAGCCAGCTTTCTATCTACCTTATAGTCCATTCATCCTACCCGTACTTCTTTAACTTGCTGGCAAGAATACTGTGGGAGACCATATCAAAAGCTTTGCTAAAGTCAAGGAATAACATGTCCACTGCTTTCCCCTCATCCACAGAGTCAGTTATCTCCTCATAGAAGGCAATTAGGTTAGTCAGGCATGACTTGTCTTTGGAGAATCCATGCTGACTGTTCCTGCTCACTTTCCTCTCCTCTAAGTGCTTCAGAATTGATTCCTGGAGGACCTGCTCCATGATTTTTCCAGAGACTGAGATGAGGCTGACTGACTTGTAGTTCTTTGGATCCTCCTCCTTCCATTTTTTAAAGATGGGCATTACAGTAGCCTTTTTCCAGTCATCCGGGAGCTCCCCCGGTTGCCATGAGTTTTCAAAGATAATGACCAATGGCTCTGCAATCACATCCACCAACTCCTTTAGCACCCTCGGATGCAGGGCATCCGGCCCCATGGACTTGTGGTCGTCCAGCTTTTCTAAATAGTCCTGAACCACTTCTTTCTCCACAGAGGGCTGGTAACCTCCTCCCCATACTGTGCTGCCCAGTGCAGTAGTCTGGGAGCTTACCTTGTTTGTGAAGACAAAGGCAAAAACAAGCATTGAGTACATTAGCTTTTTCCACATCCTCTGTCACTAGGTTGCCTCCTTCATTCAGTAAGGGGCCCACACTTTCCTTGACTTTCTTCTTGTTGCTAACATACCTGAAGAAACCCTTCTTGTTACTCTTAACATCCCTTGCTAGCTGCAACTCCAAGTGTGATTTGGCCTTCCTGATTTCACTTCTGCATGCCCGAGCAATATTTTTATACTCCTCCCTGGTCATTTGTCCAATCTTCCACTTCTTGTAAGCTTCTTTTTTTGTGTTTTAAGATCAGCAAGGATTTCACTGTTAAGCCAAGCTGGTCGCCTGCCATATTTACTATTCTTTCTACACATCACAATAGTTTGTTTCTGGAACCTTAATAAGGCTTCTTTAGAATGCAGCCAGCTCTCCTTGATTCCTTTCCCCCTCATGTTATTCTCCCAGGGGATCCTGCCCATCAGTTCCCTGAGGGAGTCAGTCTGCTTTTCTGAAGTCCAGGGTCCAAGATGCTGCACTTGCTAAGTGTCTAAGGGATCTGGGGACAGAGAAAGAGAAGGGGGGAGATGGATGTTTCTGAAGGCGACCAAGGTGGGAGTCTTAGAGACCATCAATGAGTGATGATGCACAGAGAAAATGCCAAGTGAATCCTGCCTCCTCTTGGCCCCTGAGAGTGTCCAGGGCAGGTAGGGATGATATCAATATACTGGCCCTTTGCCCAGGAACAGTGGTAGTCACCTGTGGGGGAGAGAGGCGGGAGGGAGGATCTGCCTTGTTCAGCATTTGAACCTCCAATAGTTCATTTCCTGTTGTGATTGTCTCTCATCTGTATCCATAGACCCAGTCTTTGTGGGCTCCACTTTCCTGAGAGGGGGCGAGAGTGGAGAGGACGACAAAATCTATTTCTTCTTCACGGAGACAGCTAGAGAGTATGACTTCTATGAACAAGTGAAGGTCCCACGCGTGGCCAGAGTCTGCAAGGTACAATCCCCAGGGCTCCACAGTCCAGAAGGGAGGGGATGACCTCACAGGCACCTGGCAGGTCCTGTGCAAGGTGAAAGCTGCCTGCCAGTCCAGGGTGTCTGCCCCTCTCAGGAGGTGGTAAAAAGTAATTATCCTTATCTGGCCAGGACACCAGTGTGACGGACTGGATCACAGAAACCCCTTGGGAACTGCCAACTGATGTGCTGAGACTACCCCTGAGCCTGTTTCCCCTGGCAGCTTAGGATGTCATTGCCCTGCCTGGTTTGAGCCAGACATGCTAGCCTGCTGCAAACCCAGACCCAGATCTGAACCTCGTCCCCTAACAGCTGCAGGCTTAACTGAAAACAGCTTAAGAAATGTTCCTGTCTCCAACACTTAGATACCCGCTCCCAATGGGGTCCAAACCCCAAATAAATCCGTTTTACCCTGTATAAAGCTTATGCAGGGTAAACTCATAAATTGTTCTCCCTGTATAGCACTGATAGAGAAATGTGCACAGCTGTTTACTCCTCTTCCCCCCCCCCGGGCATTAATACATACTCTGGGTTAATTAATAAGTAAAAAGTGATTTTATTAAATATAAAAAGTAGGATTCAAGTGGTTCCAAGTAATGACAGACAGAACAAAGTAAATTACCAGACAAGATAAAATAAAACATGCAAGTCTATGCCTAATACACTAAGAATGTGATTAAAGATGAAATCTCACCCTCAGAGATGTTCCAGTAAGCTTCCTTTACAGACTAGCCTCCTTCTAGTCTGGGTCCAACAATCACTCCCACCCCTGTGGTTACTGTCCAGTCTCTTTTAGGTAACCTTTGGGCGTGGAGAGGCTACCTCTTGAGCCAGATGAAGACAAAATGGAGAGGTTTTCAGGGGCTTAAATAGACTTTCTCTTGTGGGTGGTCTCCCTCCTCCAGAATTCAGCTCCAAGATGGAGTTTTGGAGTCACATGGGCAAGTCACATGTCCATGCATGGCTGAGTTCCTTACCAGCCAAGCCACATTCCTGGGAAAGCTCAGATGTGGATTGTCGTCTCCAACTTCATTGTTGGCTTAAGTGTTTCTTGATTATGCACTTACTGAGAATAGTCTTTTCTCAGGAACCTGACCAACTGCTTCACTGAGGCTACTTAAAATTAAACAAGTACATAGCCAATATTCATAACTTTTAATACAAAATGATACATGCATACAAATAGGATGAATATAGTTAGTAGATCATAACCTTTACAGAGATATGTTACATGGCATATGTAGCATAAAATGTATTCCAGTTATCTCATATATACATTCATAAGCGTATTCCCATAAAGCATTATGGGGTGCACCATCACAACCAGAACTGGAAACCTGGCTCTGCCAGAAGAACCTATGGGATATGCAGTGATGGTACATGGCCAGGCCCTCACTTGTGCTCACTATCAGGAGCACAATATGTCCTGCCACTGCTTGGGGGCAAGGATGTCAGTGTGGACTTGGAGCCCCTCTGCTCTCTTTGCCAAAGAACATCTTCCATCCCTGATCAGAGTCTGTCACTAAACTGAGCTCTGCTATATCTCCAGATTCTGTCCACTCCTCTCCATCCACGCAGCCAAACTCTGGTCCTGGCCTTGGCCATCCACACCTCCACCATAGCAAATTCCTTTTCTCTGGCCTCCCTGACACACATCTACCTCTCGTCTCTGTCCAAACCTCCACTGCAAAAATAACCTATCTCACTGCCCCCACAGAGTGTGTTCAGCTCCTGGTAAGTCTTGTGGGCTCCCTTTGAACTCCTGGTTCTCCCTCCTGCCTCTCAGCCTCATCTTCTCTTACTTCTCCATGATCTCCGTCCTCAGCTCATGCTGCTTGCCTAGACATTCCTGCCTGTACTTCCTCTGCACTGCCTCCCATGCAGTCTTCTCCTCTCCATCATATGGGCCGCCATCCATATCCTGCTTGTCTGCGTCTCCCACAAGCATCTCTGTGCTTTCCTCCATGGCTCCTTTTCTCTCCATGCGCTAGTCCATAAAGACTGTCTGTCTTTTCCTCCTTCATGACCCTTTCCTAGCCCCACATCTGCTGTGACATCAGTAGTAAATAGCCAGCTTGAAGGGCTAGGCAGGGTCTTCCAATGTCATTAAAGTTGATTGCTTGCTGAATACCTTTTAAAAACTAATCTGTAACGGTGTCTTTCTGCCCCAGTCATGGACCAAGAGCCCATTGTGCTAGGTGCAAAATACAGACTCAAAAGGCTGTCACTGCCTCAAAGAGCTTACAATGTAAGTACAAGACGAGATGACAGATGGGTACAGATGGAGTACAAGGAAACAATGAGACAGTATTGGTCATCACAAAAGACAGTGGTATCAGTGAACCAGCAGCCTAAACCTTGTCAAATTTTTGTTGGCTTCACAGCAATTTTAAGATGGTATTTGAAGGAGAACAGTGAGTTAGTTTTGCAGATGTTTGTGCAGGGCCACCCAGAGGATTCAGGGGGCCGGGGCAAAGTGGGGAAGCTGCAGCGCTTGTACTCACCTAGCGGTGGTCCGGTCTTCAGTGCCATTTTGGCAGCGGGGGGCCCTTCAGTCGCTCCACATCTTCGGCAGCACTGACGGTCCTCCCCGCCGCTGAAATGCCACTGAAAACCCGGAGCAACTGAAGGGGCCCCTGCCGCCAAAGACCCGGACTGCCTCTGGGCCAGGGCTCACATGGCCCCTGCGGGGCCCAGGGTCTGGGGCAAATTGCCCCACTTTTCCCCCTGCCCCTTCCCAGGCAGCCATGTTTTTGTGAGGAGCACCTTCCACGCTCAAGAGGCAGCATGGGAAAAAGCACAGAAGGTGCTTGTTTGAAAATTTATGAGTGAGTGATGCAGGATGGCATCATGGGCTGATCTGAGGCCGGAGTCAACCTGTCAGTACTAAAGGCTTTATAGGCTCTACAATAATATACAAATAAAGAACACAGGTTGCCATACTGACTACTGATCACATCCATGTTTAATAAAAATGCTTCATTTGTTATCTGCATCTACTGCAAACCTTCCAGTGTGCCCCTGCAGAATCAAAGTCCAGCTTGCTGTGCAGCGCTGGGTGGGGCTTTACCTTCGTTATCGTTGTAAATGCCATGATCAGGGAGTCTGCCTGTCTGTGTATTGCAAAGCTCAGTGCTCATCTGTTAGAGGGACAAGGTGAGTGAGGTAATATATTTTTTTGTACCAGCTTCTGTTGGTGAGAGAGACAAGCTTTTGAGTCACACCTAGCTCTGCTTCAGGTCTGGGAAAGGTATTTACCGCATCACAGCTAAATGCAAGGTGCAACAGATTGTTTAGTATAAGTTAGCATGTATTATAAGGGACCATTCAAGGTAGAGTGGTCTGTTGACACAAAATGGCGGGGTGGGGGTTAGTGAGTTACAGATTATTGTAATAACCCATAAATCCAGTGTCTCTGTCCAGTACATGATTTTTAGTGTCTAGCAAAATAGTTAATTTAAGCTCCCAGACTTGTCTTTTTTGAAAGTGTTGTGTGGGTTTCCTTTGAAGATGAAGACTAAGAGGTCAGATACAGAGTGATCACTTTGTGAAAAGTTTTCATCCACCTGTGACAGGGTGTTTTTGTCTTTTATTGTTTGCCTGTGTGAATTATCTCTAATATCCCGGGACCAACACAGCTACAGCTACACATGCTCATCTGTTGTCTAACATGCTATGTTAGCGGTAACACAGACCATCCCCAGTTTGGGTAGCTTGTGAAATCTGACAACCTTGCAATCAAGATCATTCATCAGTAATTTAATACCGCCTCTGGTGGTTATGTATTCTGCCAGCTGAAGCTTTCTTTCTGTTATCTTGGCCTGTTGAGAGTGGTTTACAATAGGAACAGCCATACTGGGTCAGACTAATGGTCCATCTAGCTTTCTTTCTTCCAACAGTGGCCAGTGCCAGGAGCTTCAGAGCGAAGTAGCAGAGTAGTGCTATTGAGTGATCCATCCCCTGTCGTCCACTCCCACTATCAGGCAGGC
This sequence comes from Aldabrachelys gigantea, assembly GCA_026122505.1. Lineage (NCBI taxonomy): Eukaryota > Metazoa > Chordata > Testudines > Testudinidae > Aldabrachelys > Aldabrachelys gigantea. The sequence continues at coordinate 148,512,688 of CM047483.1, forward strand.
AGAAGCTAGCGACACCCAGAGCACGAGGTTGCATTCATGATCATCTGGGCTAATAGCCATTGCTGGACCTGTCCTCCATGAACTTCTCATTCTTTTTTCAACCCTGTTATAATTTTGGCCTTCACAACATCCCCTGGAAAGGTGTTCCACAGGTTGACCGTGCATTGTGTGAAGAAGTGTTTCCTTTTGTTTTGTTTTGAACCTGCTGCCTATTGATTTAATTGGATGACCCCTGGTTCTTGTATTATGAGGAGGAGTAAGTAACACTTCTGTATTCCCTTTTTCCACACCATTCTCTAGCATAGCCCCCCCTGCCCTCCCCAGCCATCTCTTTTGTAAACTCAGCAGTTCCAGTCTTTAATCTCTCCTCATACAGCAGCTATTCCATACCCTTAATCAGTTTTGCTGCCCTTCTCTGCACTTTTTCCAGTTCAAACATATCTTTTTTGAGATGGGATGACCAGAACTGCATGGTCATTCACAGTGTGGGCATATCATGGATTTATATAGTGAGATGTGTTCTGATTTAGGAACCATTAGGAAAGGTAATAACATTGTTAGCTTTTTTGACTGCCACTGCACATTGAACAGATGTTTTCAGAGAACTATCCACAATAACTCCAAGAGCTTTCTTGAGTGGTAACAGCTAATTTAGACCCCCTCATTGTGTATGTGCAGCAGGGATTATGTCTTCCAGTGTGAATTACTTCACATTTATTAACATGGAATTTCATCTGCCATTGTGTTGCCTAGTCACCCAGCTTTGTGGGATCCCTTTGTAACTCTTTCCAGTCTGCTTTGGACTTAACTATCTTGAGTAATCTTGTATCATCAGCAGATTTTGCCACCTCGCTGTTCACTCCTTTTTCAGGTCATTTATGAATGTGTTGAACAGCACATGACTGCTTACTTTGCATAAGAGCCTTTGGTGTTGGAACTTGTCAGAGTTTTTCTGAAGGTCCAAGTGCACTGTGTTAATTGGATCAACCTGTGTGTTGCTTGTTGATACTCAAAGAATTGTAGTAGATTGGTGAGGAATGATTTCCCTTTACAGAAGGCTGAGTTGACTCTTCTCCAACGTATCATGTTTGTCTATGAGCCTGATAATTCTGTTCTTTGCTATAGTTTTAATCAATCTGCCTGGTACTGAAGTTAGGCTTACCAGCCTGTAATTGCCAAGATCGCCTCTGAAGCCTTTTTAAAAAATCGGCATTACATTAGCTATTCTCCAGTCATCTGAACAGAAGCTGATTTAAGCAATAGGTATTAGTTCTGCAATTTCTTGTATGAATTCCTGATCAGTTTGTTCCAAACCCACCTCGATTGACACCTCAGTCTGGGACAGTTTTTCAGATTTGTCACCTAACAAAAATAGTCTGTCTGTGGGAATCTCCTTCACATCCTCTGCAGTGAAGACCGATGTAAATAATTCATTTAGTTTCTCTGCAATGGTGTTGTCTTCCTTGAGCCTACTTTAGCACTTCAATCAGCCAGTGGCCCCACTGCCAATTAGTCTGGCAGGCTTCCTCCTTCTGATGTACTTAAAATTTTTTGCTGTCAGTTTGATGACCAGATAAATTGGGATGGGCGTGGGAGGTAATAGGCTCCTGTATAAGACAAAGCTCCATATCGGGACTGTCCCTATAAAATTGGGATATGTGGTCACCCTAGCCGTCAGTTTTTGTCTTTTTGCTAGTTGCTCTTCAAATCCTTTTTTTGGCATGCCTAATTTTCCTTTGACTCTTGACTTGCCAGAATTTATGCTCCTTTCAAGGATTCCTTTTTGTCTCTAACCACCTCTTCAACTCTGTTGTTTAGCCATGGTGGCATTTTTTTGGTCTGCATGTTGTTTGTTTATTACATTTTATATTTTGGCTATACATTTACTTGAGCCTCTATTACGGTATGTTTAAAAAGTTCCATGAAGCTTGGAGGCATTTTATTCTTGCGACTATTCCTTTTAATTTCTGTTTAACAAACCTCATTTTTGTGTTGTTCCCCTTTTTGAAGTTAAATGCTACTGTGGTGGGTTTCTTTGGTATCTCCCCCCTAAAAGGAGTTAAATATAATTACATTATGGTTGCTATTACCCAGCATTTCAGCTATATTTACCTCTTAAACCAGATCCTGTGCTCCACTTAGGACTAAATTAAGAATTGCCTCCCTCCTTATAGGTACCAGGACTAGCTGCTCCAAGAAGCAGTCATTAATGATGTCTAGAAACTTTATCTCTGCATCTTGTCCTGAGGTGACATGTACCCAATCACTATGGGGATAGTTGAAATCCTCCATTACCATTGGGTTTTCTGGTTTTGGAGCTTCTCTACTCTCCCAGAGCATTTCACAATCATCATCACCATCCTGGTTATGTTGTTGGTGGTATATTCCTACTGTTAAACTCTTATTATTCAACCAGGGAATTTATATTTGCAGTCTGACTTTATGTACATATCCTGCCCTAGTCTTGGGGCTGCCTTCTTCTGTGTTGAGGACACCAGAATGGACCTGTTGGTCATAGAAGCCCCAAGCGAAAGCACAGTGCTAATGCTTGAACAGAAGATGCTTGGATGAGTTAAGATAAGCTCTTGCTAGAAGCTGTGAGCAGCCGATGAATCCTCTTTTTCCTGAGGGTAAATATCTCCTTTTTGCTCTCTCTCTAGGGGGACTTGGGAGGCCTGAAGACCCTGCAGAAGCGGTGGACAACTTTCCTAAAGACCCAGCTGGTTTGCTTGGATCCAGAGAGTGGAACCAACTTCAATCTACTGAAGGATGTATTTACCTTGCACTCTGTAAACGGGACTTCTGCAGTGTTCTATGGTATCTTCTCAGCCCAGAGGTGGGTGCCTTTCCGGCTCCGGCAGGTGCTTATTGAATGGAAAGTGGACTTGGTATGCAAAGGGGAGTGATCCTCAGTCTCGTGATATGGCTGTGCTCTGCACACCAAGTCTGAATCCCTGTGGACATCTCTGCCAGCAGAGCCAAGTGTATATCGTCTCAAGCAAAGCAATGCTGTGTATAAGGATAGAATAAGAAGGAAAAATCCTCACAACTTCTCACTTCCTTACAGGTGCTAAAGAGCAGGTGGGAGCATCCTGGTTCTTTAGTCCATTGACTGCTTTTATTCTCTTCACTCCTCGTTATGACTGTTTATCTTGTGTGTTGCCCAGATCATTTTTAATCTGGAAACACTGTGTTTTGGGGAACTTCGGTTTCTCTCTGAGTGACTGTCCACACAGATTCCACTCTTGACACACATGCGGCCCATGTGTGCAATAGCAGTGTCCATTGGGGCCAGGCCTGCACTCTGATGTCCTTGCATTTCCCCCCAGTAAATGAAAGCATATAAGGTTGAGCGGGATCAGCCACTGCTCAGTTCCTTAAAGCCCATGGTTGTGAGACAGAATCCCTGCAGTGTCCATTCCCTTGCATTGTGCGACTTAACTATTACCTTACTAATATCTATAATTAGTATTAGAGTAGGTGAGGTTAGTTTAGTTAGGTTTCCTCTCCTTGTAGGCTTCATAAAAACAACGCCTCCCCTTTACCAAAATCTAAAACTTTTCATCGGTTTCCTTTTTTCCTAGCCCCCGCCCCCCCATCATCTCTCCACAATACAAGAGGTTATTCTAATATCATAAAATCATAAAAATGTAGGGCTGGAAGGCACCTTGTGAAGTCATCTAGTTCAGCCCCTTACTAAGGGCCAGACCAGCTGTGCCTAGATCATCCCTGGCAGGTGTTTGTTTTACTTGTTCTTAAAAACTTCCAGTGGTGCGGATTCCAAGCCCTCCCTTGGCAGCCTGTCCCAGAGCTTAACTCTCCTTAGAGTTAGAAAGCTTTTCCCAAAATCAAACCTAAATCTCCCTTGGTGCAGATTACTTTTTGTCCCACCTTCAGTGGATTTGGGGAACAATTTATAACAGCCCTTAACATATGTGACACAGTACTCCAGCTCAGACCCCACCAGTGCCAAGCAGAGCAGGATGTGTATCTCCTGTGTCTGACATATGACACTCCTGTCAGTACACCCCAGAGTATTAGTCTTTTTCTCAGCTGCATCACATTTTTGGCTCAGATTCAATTTATGATCCACTAAAACCCTCAGATCCTTTTCTGCAGTACTACTGCCTCCCTTGTTTTGTAGCTGTGCATTTATACGTATTTGTGTATTTAATTTTTCCTTCTTAAGTGTAGTACTTTGCACTGGCAACCCCTTTGTGTCATCCACAAATTGTACGAGCATAGTCTCCACTCCATTATTGATGTAATTGATGAAAACATTCAGTAGTACCAGATCCCTGTGAGAACCCACTAGATATGTCCTCCCAGTTTGACAGTAAACCATTGATAACTATTCTTTGAGTTTGGTCTTTCAAACTCCTTGCTTAACGTTGTAGTTATGTTCCTGAAAAATGCAACTTTAAGTGAAATGATGTTAAGCGAATCCAATTTTCCCATAGGAATTAATGTAAATGCGGCCGGGGGGTGGCGGAGAGTTAGATACCAGGGAAATGTTTTTCACCAGACAAAAGACTATATTATATATACTTATGCACAGTACAAGTTTTAAACAATTTAATACTGTTCACAGCAATGATGATTGTGAAGTTTGGTTGAGGTGGAGTCAGAAGGTAGAAGAGGGTAGGATATTTCCCAGGGAATGCCTTACTGTTAAATGATGAACTAGCACTCGGCTGAGCCCTCAAGGGTTAACACGTTGTTAATGTAGCCTCACACTCTACAAGGCAGCATGAATGGAGGGAGGGGAGACAGCATGGTAGACAGACACACACACCGTGTGAGAGAGAAAGAGGGAGACGCACATTGCCCCTTTAAGTACACTGACCCCAGTCTAAGTACACTGCCTTTTAAGTAGATCAGCAAGTTGAGACAGCAGCTGCTGCGAGCAAGCTCCCTCCATCCTGAGCCCTGTCGTGTTCCTCCTCCCATCCCGCTCTATGGAGATGGGGTAAATGTGAGGCAGGAGCAGGGGGGAGGGAGACACCCTGACATCAGCCCCCTTCCTCCCCTTCCCCCCTTCTCCCCACACAGCAAGCGGGAGGCTCCTGGGAGCAGCTCCAAGGCACAGGGCAGGAGCAGCACAGGGCAGTAGGGGGAGGGACAGCTGAACTGATGGCAATTGGTAGCCTGTTGGGCAGCTGCCACACAGGGAACTGAGGGGAGCTGATGGGGAGCTGCCGGTCCACCCTGGTTCCAAGCCCCTACCAGCTAGCTCCAATGGGCTGCTCTTTCTGCAAGCAGTGGACAAAGCAGGTGGCTGCCAAACAACATTATGCGGGACCATTGTGCAACTTTAAAGGACTATGTTCTCTAATTGATCTGCAATGTAACAACAAAACAACGTTACTTAAGTGAGGAGTTACTGTAGTAATTTCTTCTACAACACGTTTCCCTAGTTAGCTTATGAGAATGTCATGTGGGACTGTGTCAAAAAGATTATTAAAATCAAGATATATCACATCTGTAGCTTCCCCCCATCCACTAGAGCAGGGGTTGTCAGACTGGGGATCAGGACTCCTCAGGGGGGTCACAAGGTTATTACATGGGGGGTTGCAAGCTGCACCTCAAACCCCGCATTGCCTCCAGCATTTATAATGGTGTTAAATATATTAAAAAGTGTTTTTAATTTATAAGGGGATCACACTCAGAGGCTTGGTATATGAAAGGGGTCACCAGTACAAAAATTTGAGAACCACTGCACTAGGGCACTAATGCTGTTAAAGGAAGTTACGTGACAAATTGCTTGACATATTCATGTTAGCTATATCCTCTGGGTGCTTAAAAATGGATTGTTTAATAATTAGTTCTAATATCAACAGTGTGCCCTTGTTGCCAAGGAGTCCAGCGGAGGACAACAAAAATGATTAGGGGGCTGGAGCACGACTTATGAGGGAGATGCTGAAAGAACTGGGTTTGTTTAGTCTGCAGAAGAGAGGAATGAGGGGGGATATGATAGCTGCTTTCAACTAGAATCATAGAATATCAGGGTTGGAAGGGACCTCAGAAGGTCATCTCGTCCAACCTCCTGCTCAAAGCAGGACCAATTCCCAACTGAATCATCCCAACCAGGGCTTTGTCAAGCCTGACCTTAAAAACCTCTAAGGAAGGAGATTCCACCACCTCCCAAGGTAGCCCATTCCAGTGTTTCACCACTCTCTGAGAGAAAAAGTTTTTCCTGATATCCAACCTAAACCTCCCTCACTGCAACTTGAGACCATTACTCCTTGTTCTGTCGTCGAGTACCACTGAGAACAGTCTAGATCCATCCTCTTTGGAAACCCTTTTCAGATAGTTGAAAGCAGCTATCAAATCCCCCCTCATTCTTCTCTTCTGCAGACTAAACAATCCCAGTTCCCTCAGCTTCTCCTCATAAGTCATGTGCTTCACCCCCTAATCATATTTGCTGCCCTCTGCTGGACTCTTTCCAATTTTTCCACATCCTTCTTATAGTGTGGGGCCCAAAACTGGACACAGTACTCCAGATGAGGCCTCACCAATGTCGAATAGAGGGGAATGATCACATCCCTCGATCTGCTGGCAATGCCCCTACTTATACAGCCCCAAATGCCATTAGCCTTCTTGGCAACAAGGGCACACTGTTGACTCACATCCAGCTTCTCGTTCACTGGAACTCCTAGGTCCTTTTCTGCAGAACTGCCTCCTAACCATTCGGTCCCTAGTCTGTAACAGTGCATGGGATTCTTCCATCCTAAGTGGAGGACTCTGCACTTGTTCTTGTTGAACCTCATCAGGTTTCTTTTGGCCCAAGCCTCTAATTTGTCTAGGTCCTTCTGTATTCTATCCCCACCGTCCAGCGTATCTACCACTTCTCTAAGTTCCGTGTCATCTGCAAACTTGCTGAGAGTGCAGTCCACGCCATCCTCCAGATCATTAATGAAGATATTGAACAAAACCGGTCCCAGGACCGACCCTTGGGGCACTCCACTTGAAACCGGCTGCCAACTAGACATGGAGCCATTGATCACTACCCATTGAGCCTGACGATCTAGCCAGCTTGCTATCCACCTTATAGTCCATTCATCCAGCCCATACTACTTTAACTTGCTGGCAAGAATACTGTTGGAGACCGTATCAAAAGCTTTGCAAAAGTCAAGGAATAACACATCCACTGCTTTCCCCTGATCCACAGAGCCAGTTATCTCATCATAGAAGGCAATTAGGTTAGTCAGGCATGACTTGCCCTTGGTGAATCCATGCTGACTGTTCCTGCTCACTTTCCTCTCCTCTAAGTGCTTCAGAATTGATTCCTGGAGGACCTGCTCCATGATTTTTCCAGAGACTGAGGTGAGGCTAACTGGCTTGTAGTTCCCCGGATCCTCCTTCTTCCCTTTTTTTTAAAGATGGGCACTACAGTAGCCTTTTTCCAGTCATCTGGGACCACCTCCGTTCGCCATGAGTTTTCAAAGATAATGGCCAATGGCTCTGCAATCACATCCGCCAACTCCTTTAGCACCCTCGGATGCAGCGCATCCGGCCCCATAAACTTGTTCTCGTCCAGTTTTTCTAAATAGTCCTGAACTCCTTTTTTCTCCACAGAGGGCTGGTCACCTTCTCCCCATACTGTGCTGACCTTGTTTGTGAAGACAGAGGCAAAAAAAGCATTGAGTACATTAGCTTTTTCCACATCCTCTGTCACTAGGTTGCCTCCCTCATTCAGTAAGGGGCCCACACTTTCCTTGACTTTCTTCTTGTTGCTAACATACCTGAAGAAACCCTTCTTGTTACTTTTAACATCTCTTGCTAGCTGCAACTCCAAGTGTGATTTGGCCTTCCTGATTTCACTCCTGCATGCCCGAGCAATATTTTTATACTCCTCCCTGGTCATTTGTCCAATCTTCCACTTCTTGTAAGCTTCTTTTTTGCGTTTAAGATCAGCAAGGATTTCACTATTAAGCCAAGCTGGTCACCTGCCATATTTCTACACCTCGGGATGGTTTGTTCCTGCAACCTCAATAAGGATTCTTTAAAATACAGCCAGCTCTCCTGGACTCCTTTCCCCTTCATGTTATTTTCCCAGGGGATCCTGCCCATCAGCTCCCTGAGGGAGTCAAAGTCTGCTTTTCTGCAGTCCAGGATCTGTATTCTGCTGCTCTCCTTTCTTCCTTGTATCACGATCCTGAACTCGACCATCTCATGGTCACTGCCTCCCAGGTTCCCATCTACTTTTGCTTCCCCTGCTAACTCTTCTCTGTTTGTGAGCAGCAGGTCAAGAAGAGCTCTGCCCCTAGTTGGTTCCTCCAGCACTTGCACCAGGAAATTGTCCCCAACACTTTCCAAAAACTTCCTGGATTGTCTGTGCACTGTATTGCTCTCCCAGCAGATATCAGGGTGATTAAAGTCTCCCATGAGAACGAGGGCCTGTGATCTAGTAACTTCTGCTAGTTGCCGGAAGAAAGCCTCATCCACCTCATCCCCCTGGTCTGGTGATCTATAGCAGACTCCCACCACGACATCACCCTTGTTGCTCACAATTCTAAACTTAATCCAGAGACTCTCAGGTTTTTCTGTAGTTTCATATCGGAGCTCTGAGCAGTCATACTACTCTCTTACATACAATACAACTCCCCAACCTTTTCTGCTCTGCCTGTCCTTCCTGAACAGTTTAGATCCATCCATGACAGTACTCCAGTCATGTGAGTTATCCCACCAAGTCTCTGTTATTCCAATCACATCATAGTTCCTTGACTGTGCCAGGACTTCCAGTTCTCCCTGCTTGTTTCCCATGCTTCTTGCATTTGTGTAGAGGCACTTAAGATAACTCGCTGATTGTCACGCTTTCTCAGTCTGAGACAAGAGTCCTCCCATCCTGCACTCCCCTGCTCATGCTTCCTCCTGGTATCCCATTTCCTCACTTACCTCAGGGCTTTGGTCTCCTTCCCCTGGTGAACCTAGTTTAAAGCCCTCCTCACTAGGTTAGCCAGCCTGATTGCAAAGATGCTCTTCTCTCTCTTCGTTAGGTGGAGCCCGTCCCTGCCTAGCACTCATCCTTCTTGGAACACCATCTCATGGTCGAAGAATCCAGAGCCTTCTCTCCGACACCACCTGCGTAGCCATTCGTTGACTTCCACAATTTGACGATCCCTACCCAGGCCTTTTCCCTGCACAGGGAGGATGGACGAGGACTCCACTTGCGCCTCGAACTCCTTTATCCTTCTTCCCAGAGCCACGTAGTCTGGAGTGATCCGCTCAAGGTCGTTCTTGGCAATATCATTGGTGCCCATGTGGAGAAGCAGGAAGGCGTAGTGATCCGAGGGCTTGATGAGTCTCGGCAGTCTCTCCGTCACATTGTGAATCCTAGCTCCTGGCAAGCAGCAGACCTCTTGGTTTTCTCGGTCGGGGCGGCAGATGGATGACTCAGTCCCCCTGAGGAGGGAGTCCCCAACCACCACCACCACCACCCTCCTCCTCCTCCTCTTGGGAGTGGTGGTTGTGGAACCCCCATCCCTAGGACAGTGCATCTCGTGCCTTCCAATCCGTGGAGTCTCCTTCTGCTCCCTTCTCTCAGATATACCATCTACTCCAGTCTCCGCATTAGTACCTGTGGAAAGAACATGAAAATGGTTGATCATCTGTATCTCCATTGCTGGTACATGGACACTCCTCTTTCTTCTTCTGGAGGTCACATGCTGCCAAATTTCTTCACTGTCCCTCTCTCCCCTCAGCACAGCCTGCTCTGATTGTTCAGGATGTTGTGCCCGTAGAAGCATATCCTGACGTCTGTCCAGGAAATCTTCATTTTCTCTTATGCAATGCAGGGTCGATACTTGTTGCTCCAGACCTCGAACCTTCTCTTCCAATATAGAGACCAGCTTGCACTTTGTACAGACAAAGTCGCTTCTGTCCTGTGGAAGAAAGACAAACATTGCACACCCTGTGCAGGTTACAGCACCTGCTGAACGCTCACCTTCCATAATTTCTTCCTTCTAAGAGCTTCCTCGGCTGTTGCAGCAACTCACAGAAGCCCGTGAGATGAAAGCCTCAGTTGGCTCTCCCCAGGCAAACTCCCTCTGTCAGCCTCCGCTGTTCGCCGCTCAGCTGGTTCGCTGCTGACTGCCTTTTTATAGCAGTCAGGCCCACTCAAGGCCCATCTGGAACAAAGCACTCCCAATTCACACTGTTCAAACAAACAATCAAGCACACAGTCAAACTGACAAACTGTCCCCCGCAACAGACACTCAGATACTTACCAACACAGCCCCCCCTAAATGCAGCACTTAGCGTACCTCCTCACGGACAGATCCCAGGCAAGCTCCCTCTGTTAGCCTCTGCTGTTCGCCGCTCCCTCTGCTGTTGGCCCCTACCTGAAGGGTGGTTCCAAAGAGGATGGATCTAGACTGTTCTTGGTGGTACCTGGTATCAGAGGGGTAGCCGTGTTAGTTTGGATCTGTAAAAGCAGCAGAGAGTCCTGTGGCACCTTATAGACTAGAAAGCATGACCTTTCGTGGGTGAATACCCACTTCGTTGGATGCAGAGCCTGATGACAGAACAAGGAGTAATGATCTCAAGTTGCAGTGTGGGAGGTTTAGGTTGGCTACTAGGAAAAACTTTTTCACTGAGAGGGTGGTGAAGCACTGGAATGGGTTCCCTAGGGATGTGGTAGAATCTCTTTCCTTAGAGGTTTTTAAGGTCAGGCTTGACAGAGCTCTGGCTGGGATGATTTAGTTGGGAATTGGTCCTGCTTTGAGCAGGGGGTTGGACTAGATGACTTCCTGAGGTCCCTTCCAACCCTGATATTCTGTGATTCTATCACGTGGGCAAGAGAAGTGGGCAGAGCTGCAAGTTCTGATGACAGGTCCCCCGTATCACATTCTATAAATACAAAGTCTCAATGAAACCACGTCTGGAATTTCTAATGAAGATGGTGTCCAGCTCTTACCATAATCAGACAATCCTTCTGCCTACCTTTTCCCCTGAGACGTGTGCATAAGGATGAGGAGAGACTCCCTACACTAGATGTTTGTTGTGTCCTCTTTTTATATAGACCACATCTATTTACCGTATATACTCAATCATAAGCCGGTTCGTTTATAAGCCGACCCCTCCCAAAATGGATACGTAAAAATGGAAAATTGTTATGACCCGTTCATAAGATGACCTTATAATTCAGGGGTCAGCAAACTTTGGCTCTTGGGCCATCAGGATAAGCCGCTGGTGGGCTGAGATGGTTTGTTTACCTTGAGCATCTGCAGGCATGGAGATAAACCTAAGTAAACAAAGTGTCCCGGCATGCCAGCTGCTTACCCTGAGGGGCTGGGAAATTTTTTTGGGGGGAGAAGCTGGGAGTCAGGGGAGTAACCCCTGTGACACCCCCCAGATGACCCCACCCCTAGCCTGGGCCCCCACACACTCTCCATCCCACCCCTTCCCACCTTATCTGGGGAGGGCCAGGGGAGGATGTCTCTGACCTGACTGGAGCTGCTTCAGCAGGCTGGGCAGCACGGTTGCAGCATGTTCCAGAGGGCTGGGCTGGGCTGCGCTGCGCTGGGCGGAGTGGCCACAGTTTGCTTTAGGGGGTGGGGCCAAGCGGCAGGGCTGCAGCCTACCAGCCCCGGAGCTGCAACTGCTTCAGAGGCTGAGGGGAGAACAGCGTGGCCAGAAGCGGAGAGACTCTGGCCATGTCTCTTCCCTTCTGTCTCTGCCAGCTGTGCTGCCTGTCCTTGCTCTCTCCGTTTGGGGGGAGGGGCTGTGTCTTATCTCTCCCTCTCTGTACCCGTTCTTAAGCCAACCCCCATCTTTGGTGCTTCCCTTTTTTACTAAAAAAATTCGGCTTATGAACAAGTATATATGGTATGTCCCATCCAGGAAGGATAAAGGGTCAGGCAGTTCCAGCCCAGGAAATTTCTCGCTGGATAATCTCATGTTATGAGTAAGGTTGCTAATTTTGATTGGACATATTCCTAGAGGTTTCATCACATTACATAATCTTTAATTACAGATTAATCTTTAATTTGTGGAGACTCCAGGACAATCCTGGAGGGCTGACAACCCTCATTTATGAGCTAGCTAACACTTTATGTCCTCCAGGAGTGGCAGTGCATTCTACCACAGCCCAAGCAACTTGCCTGACTTTTTGAAAAATGTGCCTATAGAGGACATCTGTAAAACAGAGACATGGTCCTCGAGGCATATCTTTGCCAAGCATTGTGTGATTATTGCAGCTTCCAAAGCTGACTTGACTTTAGGAGAGCAACGGTGCAATCCCGGTGCAACCCCTTTTCAAATTGACTCCAGGCCCACCACCATGATGCACTGCTTGGCTGTCATCTAAGTGGAATGGATGTGTGCACTCACATCAAGAAGAAAAATCTGTTACTTAACTGCGTTGTAACTATGTGAGAACCCACAGCCTACCCTCCTCCTCTTCCTTGGAGTCTGTCTCATCATGAGTCTGGTGTGAAGAAACTGAAAGGGGATCGGGGACTCCACCATTTATGCCTTTGGCCCATGGTGTGGAGAGCAGGGTTGCTAACTTTCTAATTTTTGGAACCCCCCCCCCCCTCTGCCCCACCTCTTTTCCCCCTAGGCCCTTCCCCCTGTCCTGCCTCTTCCCCAGTCACTCACTGCTCTCCTCTCTCCCCCTTCCTGGTTGTTCAATCCTCTCCACCTCCCTCCCTCTCCCCAGCTGGGCTCCCTCCATTCTGGGGCTGGAACAGGAGCTGCAGCCTGATGTGGAGCCTGCTGCCTGCCCATGTTATGCAGGTAGGATGCAGCCCCGGCTGAGCAGGGGTTGGTGCAGGTTGATGACCGGGTGCCTCCCCTCCCCTCCCTCCCCCATCCACAGTAATCTGACTTTTGGTGTCTGGTCCCCTTTTTTACTGGACTTTCCAGTCAAAAACTGGACACCTGACCACCCTAGTCAGGAGGTGCAGGGCACATGCTGTGTCATGAACTCTTTGGCTTGAGCACACTGGGTGCGCCCACACCAAAGGAGAAGAGAGACACAACACATCTTGAAGTACAACAGCTACAATACAGGAAAATAACCATTTTATCAAACAAGACCTGTCCCGAGTTCTGCGACAGTGCCACACTGTGATACGTAGTTCTGATACTTGGGAATCCCTGGATTTGATAGGCAAAGCTGCCTTTGCCTGTGCCAGGTTTTCTGCATCTACTGTTATAATGTTTTATGGTGACACATCTGCCAGGAGAACTAGAGAGTCCTGTCCTTTACCGCTGAGCCCTACTTACACAGCTTTCGCTGAAGACAAATGGGTAATGGGCCCACTCCCCAATTTCTTCCCTAATGTGGTTACTGATTTTCACTTGTCTTCCCCAAATCTTTCCCCTTCAATGGAGGTTAGTGTACACCCTGACACACGCATATGCATGACATTAAAAGTGCTCCTAACTGTTACCTAATGGAACAATCCCCCAAGTAGAGTTAGGGGACAGGCTATTTCCTCCTGATAGATAGATCCCACTGGGTCAAATCCTCTGTAGGAACGTGCTGTGGGTTAGCAGATATCCCATGCCATTGCAACCAAGGTGTCTTACAAGGCTTGCCTTCTGTAATGTCCTCAGTGTAGAAAAATACAGAGCTCAGTTCTTACCTTCATAGCATCACTTTTGTCCTAGCTTTGAGATCTGGTGCCTAGTTCAGGAGAGCAATTTTTTAGTCACTTATCTAAATATCTTCTTCATTCCCTGCTCTTTAGGGGTTTCTTACCGCTCATGAGTGAATTTCCCCAAAGTGCATATCTCTGCTGATAATGCCTATAACTGGATTCATAGAGTTTAAGGCCAAAAGGGGCCATTAGGTCACCTATTGTGGCCTCCTGTACATCACAGGCCATTACATTCACTCAGTTACCCCGTATGGTGTGTGACTAAGGCACACTTTCCATAAAGGCATCTGGTACTGATCTGAAAACATCAAGAGCTGGAGAATTCACCACTGCCCATGATACTTTGGTCCAACGGCTAATCTGTTTTGTTTTTTTTTTTTTTTTTTATTGTCCCTAACTTCTGATTTGAATTATCTGCCTCCAGAATCAAGCCACTGAGTCTTCTTATGCTTTTCTCTGCTAGATTAAAGTGCCCTTTAGTACCTGCCATTTTTCCTCCATGATGGTGTTTATATGCTGTAATCAAGTCACCTCTAAATCTTCTTTTTGATATGCTAAATAGAAACTTGAGAGGTTGTATGGGCCACACTCCTTATTTAACTTCACACAAGTCATTCCATGATGCCACTCGGAGTCTGAGGATTCTCCCCTGACAATCTGCTCAAAGCTTCTCTTACAGCTAATTAACCTCTCTTTCTGTTTCTCCTTCAGGGATGGCGGGCAGGTCTCAGCTGTCTGTGCCTACAGCATTCGGGACATCCAGAAAGCCATGAACGGCCGTTTCAAGGAATTTAAACATGACTGTGACAAGTGGACAAGTGTCATGGGTGAGGATGTCCCTGAGCCACGGCCAGGCGCAGTAAGTGATGAGAACTGTGCTGACAGATACAGATCTCTTCTTTTTTTCTTTTTCATGAACAGGACTGTGGACTTCAGGCTTTGGCCTAGAGCACTGGGTGGGGCAATGAGGGAGGTGTTGACAAACAGGGCCAGCTCCAGGCACTAGCACAGCAAGCAGGTGCTTGGGGCAGCCAATAGAAAGGGGCGGCACATCTGGCTCTTCAGCGGCAATTCAGTGGCAGGTCCCTCAGTCCCTCTCTCAGAGAAGGACCTGCTGCCAAATTGCCACTGAAGATTGAAGCAGCGGCGGTAGAGCTGCCGCCGAAGTGCTGCCAACTGCAGCTTTTTTTTTTTTTCCCTTCCTGCTTGGATCAGCGAAAATGCTGGAGCTGGCCCTGGACTAACATATGCTGCCTAATATATATACGTATCATATTAATAATGTGTACCATATCATTCATACACATATCTACCTATCTATCTCAATATGTAGTAAGCACAATTATAGCAGTTATATAGCCTAAATTGGCCTATAATTTTTATATAACCCTGATAACTTATGCTAAGTGTCCCATAACCTTTGCATTCACTAAAATAAGTGGCAAAGAGTCCTGTGGCACCTCATGCTCCAATACGTCTGTTAGTCTATAAGGTGCCACAGGACTCTTGGCTGCTTTTACAGATCCAGACTAACACGGCTACCCCTCTGATACTTAAAATAAGTGTTGGCTTAAGCAAATAAAAAAGCTGTCAAAATTGGTACAGATGAGTGCTTTACCATAGGAGCAAAAAGAAAGTTACTCTCACAGGCCTGTACTGGAATGTCCCAAAGGAAGAGGACATAACAGATAATTGTTTTACCCTAGTACAAAACTAGAAGGTAGTATCATACCCTTTGGTACCTAAAATGCATGTGTATAGAATAAAATGATAAGGGTTACACCATGTTATTTAAAAAAAAAAAAAAAAAGTAAAAACCTAATTGGTTAAATTTAGTTTCACATAATGTACACAATACCTTTTACTTGTAAACAGGTAGGATATAAAAATGGCTTTAGGGTGTAACTTTGGGAGTCCACTTTCCACATAAACAGACGAGAACAAGGAGTAATGGTCTCAAGTTGCAGCGGGGGAGGTTTAGGTTGGATATTAGGAAAAACTTTCACTAGGAGGGTGATAAAGCACTGGAATGGGTTACCTAGGGAGGTGGTGGAATCTCCTTCCTTAGAGGTTTTTAAGGTCAGGCTTGACAAAGCCCTGGCTGAGATGATTTAGTTGGGAATTGGTCTTGCTCTGAGCAGGGAGTTGGACTAGATGACCTCCTGAGGTCCCTTCCAGCCCTGATATTCTATGATTCCGTGATTCTATAAAGTAAATGTAACAACACTGCATGAGGTGGCTTCCTGGAGACTGCTTTGTATAAAACAGAGGTGGGCAAACTATAGCCCATGGGCCACATCCAGCCGTCAGCTCCCGCTGGGGAGCAGGTTTGGAGGTTTGCCCCACTCCAGCGCTCCAGACAGGGAGCGGTGTCTGGGGGTTTGCTCTGCTCTGCGCGGCTCCTAGGAAGCAGCCGGCATGACCCCATTCCGTCTCCTACGCAGTACGCGGACGTATGACCAGGCGGCTCTGCACACTGTGCCATCCGCAGTCACCAACCCTGCAGCTCCCATTGGCCGTGATTCCATGGATGGTGCCTGTGGAGGGGGAAGCTTGCAGAGCCATCTGGCCATGCCTCGGAGCCGGAGGGGGAACATGCTTCCAGTAAGCGCCGCCCAAAGCCTGCAGCCCTGAGCACCCCCTGCACTCCAATCCCCTGCCACAGTCCTGATCTCCCCCTCCCACCCTCGATCCCAGCCAGGGCCGGCTCCAGGCACCAGCTCAGCAAGCAGGTGCTTGGGGCGGCACGTTGGGCACTTCGGTGGCGAGTTCCTCGGTTCCTCTCAGAGGGAAGGACCAGCTGCCAAATTGCCACCGCAGAAAAAAGTGGTGTGGTGGAGCAGGCGCTGATCATGATTGCGGCTTCCCCCCCCACACACACTTGGGGCGGCAAAAACCCTGGAGCCAGCCCTGATCCTAGCCCAGAGCCTCCTCTTGTACCCCAAACCCCACCTCAGAGCCCGCACCCCCAGCCAGAGCCCTCACCCTCCCCGCCCCAACAGCTTGCCCCAGCCCTGATCCCCCTCCTGCCCTCCAAACCCCTCAGCCCCAGCCTCACCCCCCACCCCAGAGCCTAACCCCCCTGCACCCTGAACTCTTCGTTTCTGGCCCCACCCCAGAGCCCGCACTCCCAGCTGGAGCCCTTACCTCCTCCCGCACCTCTACCCCCAGTTTTGTGAGCATTCATGGCCTGCCATGCAGTTTCCATACCCCGATGTGGCCCTCAGGCCAAAAAGTTTGCCCACCCTGGTATAAAACCCTTTTTCCTGTATTATATTATAATGGCTTATAGCAATAAACCTAACTAACGTTGGTTATTTGTCTCTTAAGTTTATTTCATAACAAACCAAAGTATGGCCAAGCAATGAACTGTGCCCAATTTATCAACAAATTGGCGCGCTGAGTGAGGAGCCATTCAGCCAAACCAAGCAGTGTTGGGTCGCAACCTAACTGCTCGGAAGGGGTAACATTGAATGAGAGGTGGGATGCTAGTGTTTGTTAATCTCATGTACACTTGTGCAGGCCAGCAAGCCCTGTGCTCAATCCTGCAATTGCAGGTCGCACAAAAGTTCCTACTGTAACTTCTTATTAAAAAAAGTGCTACTATAGCAGAATGCCTCTTTAAAAAATTAACTGATTTTATCAGAAGTGCTTAATAAAGCACTCAAGGCAAAACACCAATACTTCAAAAATTCCTGGGCAAAAAAACATACTTTAAAAATATATAAAAATTAATTACAAGTAAAACTTTCTAGGCAAAATGCACAAATACAGCAAAGGTGAAAATGGCAAAACACCGAAGTCCCAAAATTAGCAATTATAATGGCCAAAAATAACTGATTGTCTCTCTGTGAGAGGGCAGATTTTATCTGGGGAGGATTTGTTGTAGGCTGAGATGGCAGTGGTTTCTAATGCTTCTCATTATAACCTCCTTTCTCAGATGCTTAGTTAAGCTATTAACCATCTCCCTATTCAGCCATTAGCCTGTAGATACCTTTGTGACCTGTTTGTAAGGAGAGCTAAGTAGTCCCTTTGTTGCTCTAAGATGTGCCTTAAAAGCGTGAATGGGCCATTGTGGAGTTAGCCCCAGTCCCAGTGGAATTTGCTGAAACACAAGATGATTTGCTACTGTGTGTATGAAACCCCATATGCAGGTTGTATGCACCATACCTTGTATTCAGAAGATCCAGAGGGTGCTGAAGGAGTGGAATTACCAGTTTCTGACTAGGAAACAACATCCAGTCCAGGTGTTCTGCTGCCCAGGTCATTTGAACATGTCTTCCTGTTTTTTATCCGCAGTGCATTACCAAGAGCATGAAGCTGACTGGCTTTGGCTCCTCGCTGGCGCTGCCTGACCGTGTTCTGACATTTGTCCGAGATCATCCTCTCATGGACCAGGTTGTTCACCCACTGGAAATGGGGCCCGTGTTGGTCAAGCTGGACACACAGTACCTCAGAATTGCAGTACATCGTGTCAGAAGCGTCTCTGGGCAGGAATATGATATGCTGTACCTGGGGACTGGTGAGGGAGATGGCAGCACTGGGTGGAGACAGGAGTGGACAGGCACAGGGAAAGAATGGGCACAGGTTGGGAGGGTATGGCTATAAATCAGGTGCAGTCACCTGGGAGCAGCCACATGGAGTGGAGAGATGATTGATTATTTGTATTGTAGCTCCTGGGAGCCCAGTCATGGATCTGGACCCCATGGTGCTAGGCACTGTAAAAATGCAGAACAAACAAGCCCCTGCCCCAAGGAGCTTACAGTCTAAGAATAACACAAGAGATGGACACAGACAGACTGAGGGGGGAGTACCAAGAAACAGACAATATTGGTCAGCATGGTAGGAAGTGGGCTCAGCACACTAGCACCATTGTCAATTTTTTTCTAGACTTCACAGCAAAGGAGGGTTTTGAAGGAGGATAATGAGTTAGTTTGGGGGTTGTTTACTGTGATCATCTCCCAAGTGTGGGGGTAACAGGGGAGAAGGCACAAAATGTTTGTTTGAAAACGTAACAAGTGGGCAGTGGAAGCTGGCATGATGGTCTGACTCGGAGCAGGAGTCAGCATTTCAGTAGTTAATGAGAGATGATAGGTAGAGCGGGAATAGGTTGCAAAGGGGCTTGAAAGCAAAGACAAGGGCATATGTCTGAAGTGACAGAAAAGGGGGAACCAGTGGAGGTATGCGGGGAGGGCCTAGCATGGTCAAAGCAATGGGCTAGGAAAACAATCTTTGCAGCAGTATTCTGAATGGTGTGCATTGGGCAAGACTACATTTGTCGAGGCCAGGGAGAAGGATGTTCAGTAATGGAGACGTGCGAGAACCAGAGCCCAGATGAGAATTTTAGCCATGTGGGTGGGTAGGAGAGTCCATATTTTAGAGACATTATGTAGAAAGAATCTGCGAGACATGGACATGGTATGACCTCTCTCTAGGTCCTCACATCCAGAGTAAAAGGGGACCTCTGCATTATGGGACTGAGTGACAGGCAGATGCTGATGTTGTCCACAGTGGATGGAGAGAGGAGGTGTCAGGGAGGGCTTGAGATGAAGGCTGAGGGTCAGCTATCTGAGGTGAGAGCAAGAATGGCCACCCCCTGGCAGGGGAGCTGAGGCCCTTTTGGGAAGGGACAGTTGTGGAGCTTGTCTCTGCTGCTGTGGCACCAGATGGTGGTGCTGATCTAATCTCTTCCCCTGGTCTGGCCTTTCCTTTGCAGAGGATGGACATTTGCATAAAGCAGTGAAGATTGCCCAAAAAGCTGTCATCATTGAGGATCTGACACTGTTCCCAGAGCCCCAGCCAATTCAGAACCTGCAGCTCCACGAGGTGAGAGAACAAGCCCCTGGGTGCCTGGAGCTAGCTCTGGTTAGGCTGGCATGTTCCAAGCACTGATGGACACATGGTATTTGAAAAGGAAACAACACGTACAGGGTGGGAAAATGGGGGTCTGGTGGATCAAATCCAAAAAGTGACTGCCTGGCCCCAGCCTTCCTTATCCGTGATTCACTGGCAAATGAGGTTTACTGGGTTCCATTGCTCCCTGTTGGTGAGGGTAATAGATTCCTCCCTTATCCAGATGCCCCGGTTATCTGCCTGAGTGCTTATACTGTGCTCAGCACCATGGCAACTGTACATCTTACAGGTTATATATTAGAAGTTCCATGGAATCTTGTTTTTCTTCCGCCGTCCGTGTTGGCTGGTTGCTGTAGGAATGGTGATCATGTGAGTTTAATATGTGGTCCTGGCAGCACTGAGATTTGTGCAGGGAGTGACTCCCGCAGCTGTGGGCTACTGGTCACAAAAGTGCTATCCTTATGCTCATGGGGCTTCCCTTTGTGGCTGGCAACTCCAGCAATATATACAGGCCGGCTTTAGGAACTGTGGGGCCCGATTCGAATACCCAGCGGCAGTCCGGGTCTTTGGCGACACTTTGCGGCAGGGGGTCCTTCACTCACTCTGGGTCTTCCCCGGCACTGAAAGACCCCCCTGCCGCCAAAATGCCACCAAAGGCCCAGACCGAGTGAGGGACCTCCCACCGCCGAAGACCCGGACCGCCGCCAGGTATGTAAAAAAAAAAAATTAAAAAGGCGTCTAAGGCGTGGGGCCCTCTTAGGCATGGGCCCGATTCCAGGGAATCAGGGTATATAGGTGTCATGGTGTCATCCAAGGCAGAGAGAGAATTTCTCAGGTACCTTGGGCAAACTTCCCGATCCCAGACTCAGTGTGAGGTGGGAAGACAGATCAGCTGCGTTGGCCCTATCTGTAGTTCCTTTCTCAGGTCCTTGCAGGTATACAGGCTGTTCCTCTAGTCTCCAGGAGCGTTTTGTTCAGCTGTGAGTGGACATTCCCCACAATACATTACACTTCTCTGCCCTAATGATCACACCCTTAATCTTTTCACCTCATAGGCAGGAGACTGTTCAGTTCTCTCTGTACCTGGGTCACAGATTGCTCTTCTGAGAGTTACCATATGGATGGATCCATGCTTGGCACTGAACCAGAGCTCTTAGAAGAGCAATTTCTATTGGGCTGGGCACATGCTCCTTTGTGAATCCAAATTTTTAGTTGAAGAGATGTGGCTGTGACCCCGTCCAGCTCCTTTCTTGCTGCTGCAGTACAGCAAGTCATTGTCTGGTGGAGGTGCTAGCACTGAGCTGGCTCTGCTCTGTCTCCCTTGGGAGTTCCTGTTTGAGGATGTCTTCCTATTCATTGCGCAGTTTGCTGAGTCTCAGCTCTTGCACCCCTCTCACTTCCCCCTCCACCCATCCCCAGAGAGACAACTCCCATTCAAAACGTTATTCAAGTGGCTGGCTATATTCCATTTGTTGTATTGCACTCCTCACACCAGAGAGGAGGAGTGTCCCATTGGCTGATCCCTGCCTGATTTGTGAAGGAAGTGATTTGAAACTGCACGACGTGGGAGGAATGCAAAGACCTATGCAGGAGAGGCACCCAGAGGCTCATGGGGTTATAGAGCCTACATGCAGTGCATGCTGTAGGTGCGTGAGGATTGTCAAAGGGACCCTTCTAGAGGCCCAGATTTAGTCTCTCAGACTGCATGGAAATTTTTCAAAGCACAATGTGGGCAGTGCTTGGTCTTTGAAAATCTACTATCAGCACTGAGCGCCTGGTGCCTTGGCCTTAGGGGACCTTGTGGCTGTGATGCTGTACTCCCTGTTTCTAAATGTCACTGCTTTCCCGTTGCACTTTGCCACCAAGGCTGCTCAAGATACTTCAGCAAGGGGTGCATGGTGTTGATGGGGATGGCATAATGGTCACACCAGCCTGTCAAATGATAGAAAAGCCTCAGAAATCAATGGGGTGGGGAGGGACCTGGTCACTGGGGTGTAAGAGATTCCCAGATGTACAGATTTCAAGGGTGGAAGGGATCTCTGCTCATGTAATCTGACCTCCTGTGTAGCACTGGCCAGAAAACCTCATCCAGTGATTCCTGCATCCAGCCCATAATTTCTGTCTGAGCTAGAGCAGATCCTGTGGAGAGCAGGCCTGGATCTAAAGACTCCAAGTGATGGAGAATGCATCACATCCCTCGGTCAGTTGTTCCAGTGATTAATTCCCCTCACTGTTAAACAAAATATTTGCCTCTTACTTCTACTCTGAGTTTATCAAGTCATCTTCTGGCCCCGGACCATGTCGAAGGAAACTTACCCTTTATTTGTTACATAGAGCAGCCTGAGTATTTAGTTATTAGAGAAGTTATCAACCTCTGCATGTCACATCTATCCATCATATTCATGGAGCAGGGAAGTGTCCTATGTTCTGTCCTTGGACCCCTGGGGAGGACAGTGCAGTTCCCCACACTGATGGAAAATTCCACTGGATCTAGAAGTTCATGTACCCTGTGTGATGTAACAAGCCATACATATACCCTGCTTGCTGCACCACTGTGATGTTCCCCTGGTGTTATCTGGACCTGTGATCTGCTAGGTCGCTCCAATCCTCAGCTCTGGGAGCCAGCCTTACCCTGCTCTGCTGTGAGAACCCCCACTCCTGGGTTGTTCCCACACAGCCTCTAGCATGTAAGCTGCTCCCAGCTACATGAGTGAGCACTTTTGGCCAGCCACTGCTTGGATTGTGCAACCGATTGTGGATTGTGCAGCTAACCAATATCTCTGGTCCCAGACACAACCCTAGGAACCTTCATCTTGCAGTGTCCAGTTATGCCCACTGAATGCTGCAAGTTTGTATGAGTTCGTGGGCACCACGATGCTCCACACGGGCACCAGTGATACTGCTAAGAATGACCTTGAGCAGGTCACTGCAGACTATATGGTTCTGGGAAGAAGGATAAAGGCATTTGAGGCGCAAGTGTTGTTCTCGTCCATCCTCCCTGTTGAAGGAAAAGGCCCAGGTAGGGACCTTCAAATTGTAGAGGTAAATGTGTGGTTATGCAGGTGGTGTCGGAGAGAGGGCTTTGGATTCCTCAACCACAGGATGTTGTTCCAGGAAGAAGGATTGCTAGAAAGAGGTGGGATCCACCTAATGAAGAGAGGGAAGAACATCTTCACAGGCAGGCTTGCTAACTTAGTGAGGAGGGCTTTAAACTAGGTTCACCAGGGGACAGTGATCTAAGCCCTGAGGTAAGTAGGGAAGTGGGATACCGGGAGGAAACACAAGGAGGAGGGTGCAATGAGGGGGCCTCCTTATTCATACTGAGAAAGCAGGGCAGTTGGCTAGTTATCTTAGGTGCATGTACACGAATGCAAGAAGTCTGAGAAACAAGCAAGAAGAATTGGAAGTCCTGGCACAGTTAAAGAACCATGATGTGACTGGAATAACAGAAACTTGGTGGGGTAGCTCACATGACTGGAGCATTGTCATGAATGGGTATAAACTGTTCAGGAAGGACAGGCAGGGAAGGAAAGGTGGAGGAGTTGCACTGTATGTAAGAGAGTGGTATGATTGCTCAGAGCTCCAGTATGAAACTGGAGAAAAAGCCTGTTGAGAGTCTTTGAGTTAAGTTTAGAAGCAAGAGCAACAAGGGTAGTGGTGATGTGGGTGTGTGCTATAGACCACCGGACCAGGAGGATGAGGTAGACAAGGCTTTCTTCCGACGATTAACTGAAGTTTCCAGAACACAAGCCCTGGTTCTAATGGGTGTCTTCAATCACTCTGACATCTGCTGGGAGAGCAATACAACAGTGCACAGACAATCCAGGAAGTTTTTGGAGAGTGTTGGGGACAACTTCCTGGTACAACTACTGGAGGAACCAACCGGGGCTGTTCTCCTCTAGACCTGCTGCTTACAAATAGGGAAGAATTGGTAGGGGAAGTAGAAGTAGGTGGCAACCTAGGCAGCAGTGACCATGAGATGGTTGAGTTCAGGATCCTCACAAAAGGAAGAAAGGAGAGTAGCAAAATACAGATCCTGGGCTTCAGAAAAGCAGACTTTGACTTCCTTAGGAACTGATGGGCAGGATCCCCTGGGAGGCTGATATGAGGGGGAAAGGAGTCCAGGAGAGCTGGCTGTATTTTAAAGAAGCCTTATTGAGGGCGTAGGAACAGACCATCCCAATGTGCAGAAAGAATAGCAAATATGGCAGGCAACCAGCTTGGCTCAACAGTGAAATCTTTGCTGAATTTAAACACAAAAAAGGAAGCTTACAAGATATGGAAAATTGGATAGATGACTGGAAAGCGTATAAAAATATTGCTCAAGCATGCAGGGGTGTAATCAGGAAGGCCAAAACACAACTGGAGTTACAGCTAGCAAGGGATGTGAAGGGTAACAAGAAGGGTTTCTACAGGCACGTTAGCAAAAAGAGAAAGGTCACGGAAAGTATGGGACCCTTAATGAATAGGGGAGGCAACCTAGTGACAGATGTGGAAAAAGCTGAAGTACTCAATGCTTTTTTTGCCTCAGTCTTCACAGACAAGGTCAGCTCCCACACTGCTGCACTGGGCAGCACAGTATGGCGAGGATGTGAGCAGCCCCCAGTGGTGAAATAACAGGTTAAAGCTGGACATGCACAAGTCCATGGGGCTGGATGCACTGCATCCGAGGGTGCTAAAGGAGTTGGCGGATGTGATTGCAGAGCTATTGGCCGTTATCTTTGAAAACTCATGGCAATCGGGGGAGGTCCTGGATGATTGGAAAAATGCAAATATAGTGCCCATCTTTAAAAAAGGGAAGGAGGAGAACCCGGAGGACTACAGACCGATCAGCCTCACCTCAATCCCTGGAAAAATCATGGAGCAGGTCATCAAGGAAACCATTTTGAAGCACTTGGAGGAGAGGAAGGTGATCAGGAATAGTCAACATGGATTCGCCAAGGGCAAGTCATGCCTAACCAACCTGATTGCCTTCTACGATGAGATAACTGGCTCTATGGATATGGGGAAAGCAGTGGACGTGATATATCTTGACTTTAGCAAAGCTTTTGATATGGTGTCCCACAGTATTTTTGCCAGCAAGTTAAAAAAGTGTAGATTGGATTAATGGACTATAAGGTGGATAGAAAGCTGGCTAGATTGTCGGGCTCAATGGGTAGTGATCAACAGCTCGATATCTAGTTGGCAGCCAATATCGAGCAGAGTACCCTATGGGTCAGTCCTGGGGCCGGTTTTGTTCAACATCTTTATTAATGATCTGGATGATAGGGTGGATTGAACCCTCAGCAAGTACACAGATGATACTAAGCTGTGGGGAGAAGTAAATACACTGGAGGGTTGGGATAAGGTCCAGAGTCACCTAAACAAATTGGAGGATTGAGCCAAAAGAAATCTGATGAGATTCAACAAGGACAAGTGCAGAGTGCTGCTCTTAAGATGGAAGAATCCCATCCACTGCTACAGGCTGGGACTGACTGGCAAAGCAGTAGTTCTGCTGAGAAGGACCTGGGGATTACGGTGGATGAGAAGCTGGATATGAGTCAGCAGTGTGCCCTTGTTGCCAAGAAGGCTAGTGGCATGTTTGGCTGCATTAGTAGGAGCATTGCCAGCAGATTGAGGGAAGTGATTATTTCCCTCTATGGCACTGGTGAAGTCACATCTGGAGGATTGCATCCAGTTTTGGGCCCCCCACTACAGAAAGGATGTGAACAAATTGGAGAGAGTCCAGCGAAGGGCAATGAAAATGATCAGGGGGCTGGGGCACATGATTTACAAGGAGAGGCTGAGGGAACTGGGCTTGTTTAGTCTGCAGAAGAGAAGAGTGAGTGGGAATTTTATAGCAGCCTTCAACTACCTAACCGGGGGTTCCAAAGAGGATAGAGCTCGGCTGTTCTCATTGGTGGCAGATTTCAGAACAAGGAGCAATGGTCTCAAGTTGCAGTGCGGGAGGCCTAGGTTGGAGATTAGGAAACACTATTTCACTAGCAGGGTGTTGAAGCACTGGAATGGATTACCTAGGGAGGTGGTTGAATCTCCATCCTTAAGAGGTTTTTAAGGTCCAGCTTGACAAAGCCCTGGCTGGGATGATTTAGTTGGTGTTGATCCTGGTTTGAGCACAGGGTTAGACTAGATTATCTCCTAAAGTCTCTCCCAACCCTAATCTTCTATGATTTGTCAATTTAACAAAGAAATTGATATGTACCAGGCTTGTTATCCCAAGGGGAGTCTCTGACTTGCTTCAAACCAAACGCACTGCTTCAGGTAGAATAAACAAACACATTCATTAACTACAAAAGATAGATTTGAAGTGATTCTAAGTCAAAGCACATGAAGTCAGATTTGGTCAAATGAAATAAAAGCAAAACACTTTCATTGCCCTTACAAACTTAGATGTGTCTCACCACAGGCTGGCTGGTTGCCCTTCAACCAGGCTCTCCTCTTTGATCAGCGCTTCAGTCACTTGGTGGCGGCGTCTGTAGATGGAGTTGGAAGGGAGAGAGAGAGCATGGCAAACATCTCTCCCTTTTATCATGTTCTTTCTTCCCTCTTGCCCCCACCCCCCTTTAGAGTCAGGTGACATTACCTCATTGCAGTCCCAAACTGACCAAGGGAAGGGGGGTCCAGTAGATCCTTTGTTGCTGCCTAGGCCAGTGTCCTTTGTTCCTGTGAGGCTGGGCTGGGGCTGTCCCATACATGCCCTGATGAGATGTGAACTGCCCCTCAGCTCCTGGAGAGTTTTTTGCCTGGGCTTGTTTTAAGCCGTGAGGACACATTTTCAGTCTCATAACTATATACATGAAATTACAACCGCACCGCATTTCAAGAAAGACGTGGAGAAATTGGAGAGGGTCCAGAGAAGAGCAACAAGAATGATTAAAGGTCTTGAGAACATGACCTACGAAGGAAGGCTGAAAGAACTGGGTTTATTTAGTTTGGAAAAGAGAAGACTGAGAGGGGACATGACAGCAGTTTTCAGGTATCTAAAAGGGTGTCATCAGGAGGAGGGAGAAAACTTGTTCACCTTAGCCTCTAATGATAGAACAAGAAGCAATGGGCTTAAACTGCAGCAAGGGAGATTTAGATTGGACATTAGGAAAAAGTTCCTAACTGTCAGGGTAGTTAAACACTGAAATAAATTGCCTAGGGAGGTTGTAGAATCTCCATCTCTGGAGATATTTAAGAGTAGGTTAGATAAATGTCTATCAGGGATGGTCTAGAGAGTATTTGGTCCTGCCATGAGGGCAGGGGACTGGACTTGATGACCTCTTGAGGTCCCTTCCAGTCCTAGAGTCTATGAATCTATGAAACATTACTATAACAACAATGCTAAGTGTATCATGAACCTTCCAAAGTCCTCCGTGACAAACTTTGCATTAGATACCACACAATCGTCTAAAGATGAACATGGGGGTGCAGTGTTCCCCTGAGGTACAGAGCATCACACCCTGCAGGTCACATCATTTCAAAGCCCCCTAGGCAAAGAAGTAGCAAATTTGCTGATGCCAGTCACATCCCTCAGAGGACCCAGAGGCAAAGAAAAGTGCTGTGCTGACCCTGTCGAGGATGTAGAGGAGCCTGGTTCCTATGGGTTGGTCTCTCTCCTGCTCCCCTTTAAAGTCAGGAGGTGCTGGATGGCTTCAGGGATGAGCCTGTGTCTCTGTGAGGACCTTGTTATGGGAGGGTGAGGGATACCTATCACTTAGATTTTGCCCTGTTGTCCTCCCTTGGAATGCTCATTGGGCAACTTGGGCACAAACAAATCCCGACTTTGAAAATCTCCTGGGTGCTCAGCTCACACCTGAGCCCATCCGTTGTGCCCAAGATACTCTTTGTATATAGCCAAACTTTGCAAATGTTGGTTTTCACCTTCTGTTCTCTCTTGCTACCTTTGTAGAGTTGGTTGTATGTAGGGTCCTCTACTGAAGTGACTCAGGTCAACACAACAGACTGTGAGAGATATAAGAGCTGCATCGAGTGTGTCCTGGGCAGAGACCCCTCCTGTGCCTGGAGCAGAGAGCTGGGTGCTTGTATACACCACCAGGGACAAAGCGGGTAAGTGATTTGCCTCCATTTCCTATTGTCACTAAAGGACCCATGAAAAATTAAACCTATGAAAGAGATCATCATCGACCTTGAGGGATTGCTGCTGCCACCGATTGCCTATAGCCTGGATGGTGACATCTTTTCCCTGAAATCTGACATCTGCAAATCTCCTATCACCACCTCTGCAACATTGCCATTTGCAACACCTGCGACCTTAAGATTCCCCATCCTGGGTCCCATCTCCTCTGGCCAGGGCCATTCCAGCTTCCTGCTCTCTGGCCTCCCTGAGCTCCAGCCCTTCTAATGCCAACTTGTCCAGAATGCTGCTTCCCACCTTCACTTTTCACTTCGCTCCACTCCTGCACTCTGCCAGTGATACCAGCCTAGATACCCTATTTGTCTACTTCTCACATAGCCCTCTCCATTCTTTCTTCCACACCATCACAACACATGGAATCTGAAATCATCTGTGAGATCTGTACCCTCGCCTTAATCCCTATCTGCCTACAAGAATAGAACCAAAAATGACTGTCAGGCTGTCTGAAGTGGCTCATGAATGTGGGTGCCAACCTCAGGGCATATGGTTATAAACCAGGGCACAAACCTCAAACTGGTCATGTGATCTATAATTAGAGTTCACCAACCAAGTGTCGAGTGTGAATTCCTCAAGCACTGTAACAGACTGACCATGAAATGAGACAGCCCCCTTGGGCACTCCATCTGTCTTGCAGCAAAGTGTGCCTTTGTGATAGATGGTCTGTTACACAAAAATCACAGCAATATTCAGGTTACTCCCAGTCACTTACCCCAGGTCAATTGTACCTTAGATCTCTCACCAAAGACAACACTTGTATCCAATCCTATATTAAAGTAACTGAAGGTTTATTAACTAGGAAAAGGAAATCTGGCTGGTAAAAGAATAGGCATCTTCTGTATTTCCTTGTCAGGACCGGAGGTGTCCAGCACTCTTACAATAATGGAATACAAATTGGCCTGACTGCACCCCGTGTACCTCTCCTTGTCACCCTATCGAAGGATTAGGTCAGATGTTGTATAGATTAGCAGGGACTTTAAAGATGTCCTGTATCGGGGAGGTAGCTGTGTTAGTCTGTATCCACAAAAGCAACGAGGAGTCTGTTGGCACCTTAAAGACTAACAGATTTATTTGGGCATAAGCTTTTGTGGGTAAAAAACTCACTTCTTCAGATGAATGGAGCCTCGTTTTTGTTTTTTTAAAGGTGTTCTAGGGATGTTAAATCATATAATATTACAGGTCTTCTTTAAGTGGCCTCGGCATAGTCACACTTATGGTATATAGCAGCCCTGCTATCAAGCTGCAGAATTTTTCTAATAAGCATTGTCCACTGAGGCCTCTTATCACTTCCCCCATGGAGGATACTAGGGTGTTAAAGAAGGAGTGTCCCCAGCCACTTTCCAATTCATTTTTCATCACCAAAGGTGCAGCAAGCTTGGCTCACATGCAGCGTCCTCAACTTTTCACTTGTCGCTTTCTTTTTTGATTCTGCCTTTGGGGGACATTTCCAATTTAGATAGAGTAACAGTGCAAATTTCTTCAGTTTGAAATGACCACCAGGCACTGGTGGGCTGTCTCACAGCCCCTACTGTTGAAGGAGGTTACTCAAGCCCAGTTGGCAGTGTGCAAGTCCAGCAACTACTTTTGACATCTGCTAGCCTCAAGTGACTCTGTGCTCAGTGTGGAGAAGGTGGGAATTGTAATATTTTTATGAGCAATGTGTGACTCAGTTTATCCACTCGTTTTGCGCTGCTGCCCACTGGGGTTGAAGGAGTTAAAATTCTCCTCTGGGACAAAGGGAATAAGAGCTAGGTGGTGGAGGCAAGCATAGATGAAGGAACTATCAAGGACTCTCAGCATATGAATGGAAACAAGGGGAGCACCTGACAGCCAAGGAGGGGGTGGAAACAGCAGGGCTGCAACTTGGAATAGGGGCAGGAGGTTTCCAATGACTGTGTTAACTGGTCAAATAGACACACAAGGAGACAAGAGGGCCACAGACAAAGACAAGGTGGATTCCAGGAAGGCATGGAGTAATAAGGCAGTTGCTTTTGCCAGTAGTAACTCTGTGTTAAGTTGACTTTTCCATGCTAGCCTAAGTAATCTCAGATGTTGTGTTTCAGTTGACTAATAAATGCTACTCTTTTGAAAGGGCTGCCCCATGTCACTGAAAATACTCACTGGTCGCTTTGCTCCTTGAAGATGCAGAAGCTTAAAGGCTTCTGAACTCCATGTAAGTGTGCACAGTGAGAACTGGGCTGTTGGAGGCCGAAGGTGCAGTTTTGCAGCCATGGGGCTGCATGGCCCATCCTTGTAAAAAGTTAAGCCCAGTGCCTGGTGAATAATAAGGGTGTTTCCAAAAGGGACTGAAGGAAGGCCAGGATATAACAAACCCCGTATAGATCTATGACACTCAGCTTAAGGAGTATCCCCCTTCCTGGTCTTATCCTGGTGAGCCTGGTGGTGAGGCCCTGGTGCCAGCTTGCACCAAGATCCCTGAATGTATCCGGGTTAACCTGTTCATTCCAGAGTCCCAGAATTGTCAATGCAGCACCAAGGTTTCTAGATTCCTCCAGGTCAACCTCTATGTTGCCAAGGTCCCAGCACAACACTGATGCAGTGGGTTGCTCTATTCAGCACTGAGGTCCTGGCACCACTGATAGCTGAGATCCCTGGGTCTCTCTGGTGTCATCAATTTGGTGTCACAGTTCTCAAGTCCTTCTGGGCTGATCTAGTTTGTCCCCAACATCCTGGCACCATCCTCAGATCCATCCAAGTTAACTGAGTTCAGTGCCTGTGATCCAGCATCATGAACCCTGGTGAACCACTTGATGGAAGTGTTCCAGTGCCTATTACATATGGCATTAATGTTCCCACAACAATCTGGGTCATCTAAGGTTTTGACCCAGTTAGCTAGGGTACCACTAGTCCAGCACCAATATAAAAGAGTGTTAGGTCTTCAGGTCCTTCTTGGTGCATGGGGCCATTGCTGAGACCTTGGCACAATTAACTGTGACTCTTGCTTCACGTGACTCGGGAGCAGTATAAACAGTACTAAGGTGGACCTTAGTTGAAGTGTACTGTACCCAACTCTATGGTCTACAGGATCCATATGAGCCAACATAGGTTAGTAGGAAAATTCAGCACCATTAACTTGGGTAAACCACTTGACAAAGCAGTGTCAGTAGGAAGATTCAGCACCATTAACTTGGGTAAACCACTTGACAAAGCAGTTTAGTGCCCAATATAAACAATACTCAAATTCCCATATTTGCTCAGTATAACTGGATCTGATGCCAGCATGATTCGCTGTCTAGGAAGTACATGTTGCTAAAGGAGTTTTATCCCCTATATCAGTGTCACCAAGGTTTCCTGATTTCTGGCAGATTCAGGAGAATCACACATTTTGATGGTTTACGTCTACCGTAAGTGGCTTATAGGCCCCCAAACATATTCACATTGTCTGGGTCAGAGAACCTGGCAGCATTGACTGTTGCCACCTATAAGAAAAATAAAATAGTTCCCTGATCCCCTAGGGACTGCTGTTGGTACCCCTAAAAAAATCTGGGCCTACTATCCTGGAGAATATCTTATTGCCCTCATATAAATCCATGGTATGCCCATGTGATGCAGTAGGGACTGTCTGCATGGGGGGATGGGAGAGCAGGGGATGACTTTAGGTGAGGGACAGGACCTGAGCCTGTAACCTGAGCCAGGAAGAGGGGTGGAGAGCGTCAACACCTTTGCCCGGGAAGCTGGACATAGGAAGAGAGCCTGCTGGAGAGGTTTTTGAGTTTCGATTTTGGGCTGGCTGGGAAGAGGTAGGGAACCCCAAGTCTGGGGTCTAAGTTCCTTGCCCCTAGAGGGACCTGACGGAGGGGTCCTGGTTGTACCTACAAGCCCTGCTTGGGACTGTGTTCCTGTTGTCTAATAAACCTTCTGTGTTACTGGCTGGCTGAGAGTCACGGTGAATCACAGGAAGTGGAGGTTTCAGGGCCCTGACTCCCCCACATTCCGTGACACCCACATCTTGAATACTGCATACAGATGTCATCTCCTCATCTCAAAAAAGATATACTGACATTAGAAAAGGTTCACAGAAGGGCAACTAAAATGTTTAGGGGTTTGGAACGGGTCCCATATGAGGAGAGATTAAAATCATGAGTGGTCTGGAGAAAGTGAATAAGAAAAAGTTATTTACTTGTTCCCAGAATACAAGAACTAGGGGCCACCAAATGAAATTAATGGGCAGTGGGTTTAAAACAAATAAAAGGAAGTATTGCTTCACACAATGCAGTGTCAACCTGTGGAACTCCTTGCCAGAGGAGGTTGTGAAGGCTAGGACTATAACAGGGTTTAAAAGAGAACTAGATAAATTCATTGAGGTTAAGTCAATTAATGGCTATTAGCCAGGATGGGTAAAGAACAGTGTTCCTAGCCTGTTTGTCAGAGGGTGGAGATGGATGGCAGGAGAGAGAGAATTCTCAGATAATTTTAAATTTAGCCTAACCTGAGAACTCAGGAAGCTACAATACCCAGTGAGAAAGCACTTAACTTCTAAAGCTAGGATTACCACTGAAATTAAGAACTCCAATTGCTCAGAATTGTTGGTGTGGAGTGCTGTTCCTTGGCCCCAGCACAGGAAAATTGCTACATACCATCACACCTATAAAGTAACATTTTCATTTTATAACCTTTTATCATAGAATAAACTCCAGCTTTTATATCGGTCCAACTAGCTATATGTATCCGTTGGATGCTTTCGTTTTAAAGCAGTTAAAA
Organism: Aldabrachelys gigantea; assembly: GCA_026122505.1. Classification (NCBI taxonomy): domain Eukaryota; kingdom Metazoa; phylum Chordata; order Testudines; family Testudinidae; genus Aldabrachelys; species Aldabrachelys gigantea. The sequence continues at coordinate 148,545,010 of CM047483.1, forward strand.
AAAATGAGATGGAGAGAGAATCCTGCTATCTAACTCAGACATCAGTGTGTCCATATCTGTATACAGACTCTTTTGGTCAACAGGCAGGTTCCTTATTAGTGTAACTGGGGTTTACCTTTATTCAGCCGCCATAAGACTGATTGCAAAGGAATCATACTTTATTGATGCTACTTACTCCCAAGCCACTTATGTCTCAGGTCATGCAAGATGCAGAAAGTAAACATAACACATGCTCCTAAGGGAATTTCTTTCTCTCCTCCCTGACCATCTACAGTAATATTTGCAGATGGTGACTGAAATGGTATAATAGTTCATATTGTTATCCAACCTTTTTAAAGTTCATATACTCTGTAGAAAGTGAAAGCTCCATGTTAGTGTTCTGGAGTTGAAAGCTATTTGTCTTGCCTGAGGAGGGTGGTTGGGGACTCCCTCCTCAGGGGGACTGAGTCATCCATCTGCCACCCTGACCGAGAAAACCGAGAGGTCTGCTGCTTCCCAGGAGCTGGGATTCACGATGTGACGGAGAGACTGCCGAGACTCATCAAGCCCTCGGATCATTACCCCTTCCTGCTTCTCCACGTGGGCGCCAGTGATACTGCCAAGAATGACCTTGAGCGGATCATTCCAGACAGTCATTGGAAACCTCCTGCCCCTATTCCAAGTTGCAGCCCTGCTGTTTCCACCCCCTCCTTGGCTGTCAGGTGCTCCCCTTGTCTCCATTCATAGGCTCTGGGAAGAAGGATAAAGGAGTTTGAGGCGCAAGTGGTGTTCTCGTCCATCCTCCCTGTGCAGGGAAAAGGTCTGGGTAAGGATCGTCAAATTGTGGAAGTCAGCGAATGGCTGTGCAGGTGGTGTTGGAGAGAAGGATTTGGAATCTTCGACCATGGGATGGTGTTCCAAGAAGGATGAGTGCTAGGCAGGGACGGGCTCCACCTAACGAAGAGAAGGAAGAGCATCTTTGCAATCAGGCTGGCTAACCTAGTGAGGAGGGCTTTAAACTAGGTTCACCGGGGGAAGGAGACCAAAGCCCTGAGGTAAGTGAGGAAATGGGATGCCAGGAGGAAGCATGAGCAGGAGAGTGCAAGATGGGAGGACTCCTGTCTCAGACTGAGAAAGCGTGACAATCAGCGAGTTATCTTAAGTGCCTCTACACAAATGCAAGAAGCATGGGAAACAAGCAGGGAGAACTGGAAGTCCTGGCACAGTCAAGGAACTATGATGTGATTGGAATAACTGAGACTTGGTGAGATAACTCACATGACTGGAGTACTGTCATGGATGGATCTAAACTGTTCAGGAAGGACAGGCAGGGCAGAAAAGGTTGGGGCATTGCAATGTATGTAAGAGAGTAGTATGACTGCTCAGAGCTCCGATATGAAACTACAGAAAAACCTGAGTGTCTCTGGATTAAGTTTAGAAGTGTGAGCAACAAGGGTGATGTCGTGGTGGGAGTCTGCTATAGACCACCAGATCAGGGGGATGAGGTGGACGAGGCTTTCTTCTGGCAACTAGCAGAAGTTACTAGATCACAGGCCCTCGTTCTCATGGGAGACTTTAATCACCCTGATATCTGCTGGAAGAGCAATACACGGTGCACAGACAATCCAGGAAGTTTTTGGAAAGTGTAGGGGACAATTTCCTGGTGCAAGTGCTGGAGGAACCAACTAGGGGCAGAGCTCTTCTTGACCTGCTGCTCACAAACAGAGAAGAATTAGCAGGGGAAGCAAAAGTAGATGGGAACCTGGGAGGCAGTGACCATGAGATGGTCGAGTTCAGGATCGTGATACAAGGAAGAAAGGAGAGCAGCAGAATACAGATCCTGGACTGCAGAAAAGCAGACTTTGACTCCCTCAGGGAGCTGATGGGCAGGATCCCCTGGGAAAATAACATGAAGGGGAAAGGAGTCCAGGAGAGCTGGCTGTATTTTAAAGAATCCTTATTGAGGTTTCAGGAAAAAACCATCCCGATGTGTAGAAAGAATAGTAAATATGGCAGGCGACCAGCTTGGCTTAACAGTGAAATCCTTGCTGATCTTCAACGCAAAAAAGAAGCTTACAAGAAGTGGAAGCTTGGACAAATGAGCAGGGAAGAGTAAAAAAGTATTGTTCAGGCATGCAGGAGTGAAATCAGGAAGGCCAAATCACACTTGGAGTTGCAGCTAGCAAGAGTTGTTAAAAGTAACAAGAAGGGTTTCTTCAGATATGTTAGCAACAAGAAGAAAGTCAAGGAAAGTGTGGGCCCCTTACTGAATGAGGGAGGCAACCTAGTGACAGAGGATGTGGAAAAAGCTAATGTACTCAATGCTTTTTTTGCCTCTGTCTTCACAAACAAGGTTAGCTCCCAGACTGCTGCACTGGGCAGCACAGTGACCAGCCCTCTGTGGAGAAAGAAGTGGTTCGGGATTATTTAGAAAAACTGGACAAGACAAATCGATGGGGCCGGATGCGGTGCATCCGAGGGTGCTAAAGGAGTTGGTGGATGTGGTTGCAGAGCCATTGGCCATTATCTTTGAAAACTCAAGGCAAACGGGGGAGGTCCCGGATGACTGGAAAAAGGCTACTGTAGTGCCCATCTTTAAAAAAGGGAAGAGGAAGGATCCGGGGAACTACAGGCCAGTCTCTGGAAAAATCATGGAGCAAGTCCTCAAGGAATCAGTTCTGAAGCACTTAGAGGAGAGGAAAGTGATCAGGAAAGTCAGCATGGATTCACCAAGGGCAAGTCATGCCTGACCAACCTGATTGCCTTCTATGATGAGATAACTGACTCTGTGGATGAGTGGAAAGCAGTGGATGTGTTATTCCTTGAGTTTAGCAAAGCTTTTGATACGGTCTCCCACAGTATTCTTGCCAGCAAGTTAAAGTAGTATGGGCTGGATGGATGGACTATAAGGTGGATAGAAAGCTGGCTAGATCCTCTGGCTCAATGGGTAGTGATCAACGGCTTCCTGTCTAGTTGGCAGCTGGTTACAAGCAGAGTGCCCCAAGGGTCGGTCCTGGGATCGGTTTTGTTCAATATCTTCATTAATGATCTGGGGGATGGCGTGGACTGCACCCTCAGCAAGTTTTCAGATGACACTAAGATGGAGGGGAGAGGTAGAGTCGCTGGAGGTTGTGGATAGAATACAGAGGGACCTAGACAAATTAGAGAATTGGGCCAAAAGAAATCTGATGAGGTTCAACAAGGACAAGTGCAGAGTCCTGCACTTATGACGGAAGAATCCCATGCACTGCTACATACTAGGGACTGAATGAGTAGGCAGCAGTTTTGCAGAAAAGGACCTAGAGGTTACAGTGGATGAGAAGCTGGGTATGAGTCAACAGTGTGCCTTTGTTGCCAAGAAGGCTAACGGCATTTGGGGCTGTATAAGTAGGGGCATTGCCAGCAGATCGAGGAACATGATCATTCCCCTCTATTTGACATTGGTGAGGCCTCATCTGGAGTACTGTGTCCAGTTTTGGGCCCCACACTACAAGAAGGATGTGGAAAAATTGGAAAGAGTCCAGCAGAGGGCAACAAAAATGATTAGGGGGCTGGAGCAAATCATGACTTATGAGGAGAGGCTGAGGGAATTGAGATTGTTTAGTCTGCAGAAGAAAAGAATGAGGGGGGATTTGATAGCTGCTTTCAACTACCTGAAAGGGGATTCCAAAGAGGATGACGCGAGTCTGTTCTCAGTGGTACCAGATGGCAGTACAAGGAGTAATGGTCTCAAGTTGCAGTGTGGGAGGTTTAGGTTGGATATTAGGAAAAACTTTTTCACTAGGAGGGTGGTGAAGCACTGGAATGGGTTACCTAGGGAGGTGGTGGAATCTCCTTCCTTAGTGGTTTTTAAGGTCAGGCTTGACAAAGCCCTGGCTGGGATGATTTAGTTGGGAATTGGACCTGCTTTGAGCAGGGGGTTGGACTAGATGACCTCCTGAGGTCCCTTCCAACCCTGATATTCTAAGATTCTATGACCTGACATGACCAAACTAGCCTGCAAATACCAGACCATCCCTGTAACCCGTATGCCCCCACTTGTGCCCTCTGATTGTTGACACCAAGTAGTCACTAGGTCACAAGTACCACTGCCCCAGACTTCTTCAGTCTCACTCCCAGAGCCTTTTGGTCACTACTGATCTGTTCAGGGTCAATCCTTGCAGCCGCATCAGTTCCCATGGGGATGAGCAGCACGGGGTAGTGATCAGAGTCATGGATGAGCCTCAGTAGCCTTTCCGTGACGTTTCAGAAACAGGCTCAAGGCAGCCTGTGCACCTCCCAGGATTTCAAGTCAGGTCAGCTCAAGAGATGGATGCCTCCATGCCCCTCAGAACTCTCTTAGGTTGCTAGAAATACTGCAGGTGGCTGTAACAGTGCCTAGAGACAAGACATTCTAGGACCTGGCCAAACTCCTTTGGCAGACACCTGCTTCCCTGACACCTATTTTGCAGAGGATGGATCACAAACACCATGTGCTCTCACAGGGATTCCAACAGAATTTTTGCTCACCCTGTGCTGTGTTCCCTGGTTCTGGCTTGGCAATGATAAATCACACTGAGAGCAGTTCAAAGCCACACCAAAATATAAGGAGCCAGAAAGACTAGGCTTATTGGGTAGGAAGACGTACTCGGTGACTAGCCTATAAATGCAAATAGCAAACTACTAAGCATTTTTATCTAAGAACAGCTGTACGGACTGTGACTCCTCAAAGAAAGATCACCAATTTCTGAGGCAAATCCCTGCAGCATCTTTGTGGCCTTTCAAAGCAGCTGACTTGACTGCTTTGAGAGCTGAATATCCATCAACCAGGATCTTCCCAATCCATCCCTTTCTTTGGGCACCTCCTCTCCAATTCCTATGTGTCTGCAACTCCATAACTAGTGATCATGGGGTTTTAGACACTTGGAATGGGGATGCATCATCCGATTTCAGTCCTTGTCCTACCCCCATCCCTGTTCAGGTACCCCTCTCATGAGACCATAGTGCTGCGGGAAGTGCAGTCTCTTTTAGGTCTTGGAGCTATAGAGGAGGCCCCTTTACAGCACAGGAGAAAGGGAGGGATTCTACTTTCAGTATTTCCAAAAAAGAGGGGGACTGAGGCCTATCCTGAACTTAAGAAAGTTAAACAACTTTATCAGAAAGATAACGTTCAGTATGATATTTCTTGTCTCTATTAACCTATTTCCAGATCTCAACAACTGGTAAGCTGACATGCAGGATGCCTGTTTCCATGTTTCAATTCACCTGGGCCACTGGAAATACTTAAGATTTATAGTAGGAGACCACAACTCCATTCTGGCCTTTCATCAGACCCAGGGACATTTACAGAATGTATGGCGGTGGTCATCGCTCACTTCAGCAACTCAGTCTTCAGCTGTTTCCATATCTGTATGATTGATTCATAGATTCCATGGCCAGAAGGTATCAGCCTGGGCTCAGCTATTACCTCTTGCCCTTGGGCCCGTCCCCCCAGAACCTCCCTGCAGGACTTGACTTCACTCCCATGGTGCTTTCAGAGTATAATTACCTCCAGTCCCTGGTGCAGGTCCTCAGGTCCAGATATAGGGCACTGATGGAGAGCAGACGTCCAGAGTCCCTCCCTGGGCTGCAGTGTCTGACTGCCCTAAACTGGGGGGAAAGGAAGTCTGGTCACTGCCTCAGGCTGGGCTCCCTGGAAGTCTCTAGCAGCCTTGACTCTTGGGCAAACTTCCCCCCTGCTCTGTGACAAGCTTCACTTTCTCCAGATAGAGCATGCTTTGCAAGTGCACCTATTTGGCTTTGCCTAAGTGCAGTGATGCTCATTAGGCTTGCTGTCACTGGAATGGGGCATGTCCCATCATAGAAGATACCATTGGGATCATCTAGTCTGGCTTCCTATATAACACAGGCCAGAGACCTGCCCCAAAATAACTCCTAGATTTGGCTGGTTTCAGGCTGATCCAGCAAACAGGTAGCAGACAAGTGAATGAACAGAACAAGTAATCATCAAGTGACCCATCCCCTGTCGCTTATTCCGAGCTTCTGGCAAACAGAGGCTAGGGGACACCATCCCTGCCCATCTTGGCTAATAGCCATTGATGGACCTATCCTCCATGAATTTATCTAGTTCTTTTTTTGAACCCTGTTATGATCTTGGCCTTCACAACACCCTCTGGCAAGGAGTTCCACAGGTTGACACTGCATTGTGTGAAGGAATACTTCTTTTTATTTGTTTTAAACCTGCTGCATATTAATTTCATTTGGTGACTCCTAGTTCTTGTGTTATGAGAAGTAGTAAACAACACTTCCCTATCTACTTTCTCTACACCAGTCATGATTTTATAGACCTCAATCATATCTCCCCTTAGCCATCTCTTTTCCAAGCTGAAACATCCCAGTCTTATTAATCTTGCCTCATATGGAAACTGTTCTATACCCCTAATCACTTTTGTTGCCCTTTTCTGAACCTTTTCCAGTTCCAATATATCTATTTTTGAGATGGCATGACTACATCTGCACACAATATTCAAGATGTGGGCATACCATGGATTTATATAAAGGCAACGTGATATTTTCTGTCCTATTATCTATTTCTTTCTTAATAGTTCCCAGCATTCTGCTCGCTTTTTTGACTGCCGCTGCACATTGAGTGGATGTTTTCAGAGAACTATCCACAATGACTCCAAGATCTTTCTTGAGTGGTAACAGCTAATTTAGACCCCATCAATTTGTATGTCTAGTTGTGATTATGTTTTCCAATGTGCATGACTTTGCATTTATCAGCACTGAATTTCATCTGCCATTTTGTTGCCCAGTCACCTAGTTTTGAGAGCTCCTTTTGTAGCTCTTCACTGTCTGCCGGGGTCTTAACTATTGTGGCAGAGCTCCAACCTTGCCCCTGTGGGTCACGCGCTTCCAGGCAGTTTATGCTAGCCTAAGAGGCTCACTTTGACCCTCCAAGTAGCCCTTCTCTCTCTAGGGCCAGGGCTCAGTCAGCAGCAGGAGTTTCTGCTGTCCCCTCAGCCACACAAAGGGTATGGGGAGATATCCTAACATTTATAGACTGAGACATCCAACTGGGGTAAACAACTTACATTACCACCTTACATGTTTCATGTCATCTGTTTGTTGCCTCCCCTTGTGCCTTTCTTCTGATGTTTCATACAAAATATCCTTATTCATCACTCTGTCAAACCATCTTGTGGTAAGTTGGGGTGTAATTGTGCTAGCCTTTTGGAATGTGTTTACATTCATATTAAGTGTGTTTAAGCAATGCTAGCAGCACCATCGCCAAGATCATCTACCTGACAGTGAACTTACAGGCATGTACTGTAATACGTGGCCTGACTTTGGTTCACAGCTGGTCCAGGTCTCATGTCTTGCACCAGGTGCAATGCTGTAGGCTCTCTGTGTTACAGGACAGTCAGTCTATAAAATGTTTTGAGATCCTTAGACCCTGCACAAAGTGCTGCAAGCCTCTGCTGGGAATGATTCCTTCCTGAGCCTGCTCCCACGCCTTTGCCACCAGCCAACATCCCCATTTCTGACAGCCCCAGTTACTGTCCTCTCACTCCCCTTTTCCCACTAGACACACACTCCTGGCCAGCTTGCCTCCTTTTCAACCTGGTGTTGGTACCGTTGTGTGTGTCTGAACACAAACCAGAGCACAGGGCAGTTTTCTGGTGGTAGTGAGATAGATAGGGCAGGTAAACCCCTAGAAAACAGCACTTCTCAGTCCTCCTAGTAACTGACCTCAGCGCAGGGAGGGGCAGTCCCCAGGCAGGGTTAAGCTCTGATCCTATGGTAGCCTGGTAACCTCTGTCCATTGCAGATACTGGAAGTTTTAATTTCTGTCCCTGGATTTCCTGCCATTTGGGCCCCTCTCTAAGACCCCCTGTGTAACAGTTTGCTGCTCAGAAATGGAGGCTTATCCCCTACTCTAGGATCCGCCCCCCCGTCCCCCCCAATATGCTTCCTCCTTCCTCACCTGCTGCAGAGCCAGACTTGCCTCCCCTACACACGGGAACCTGGGCTGGGTTGGTCATTTCCTGATGAGGCTGCAGCAGCCACTGAACTTCATCATGATCTCTGCTTTTCTGCCTCACCTCAGGTTACTCCAGGACCTCACATCTCTAAACATCTTAACACTGTGTCCGCAGGGAACAGAAGGTATGTGGCCTGAGGACAGCTCAGTGCTGGAAGCATATACAGCACTGAGAATTTTGGGAGTTAGGACCTGGATGGGTATGGCTCTGAGGGGTTCCTGAGCAGCGTGGCTGTGGCTCAGAGATCAGTGTTCCCATATCTGAAGGGGGAAGCACATCTCTTAGCCACGCCTGGCTTTGCATAGATTAACTGGGGGGAGAGGTTGTGCATGGGGGACTCTGCTGTGGAAGGGGCAGGACCAGCGGCAGCTGGGAAGAAGGGCCATGTCAGGACGCCAGCCTGTGCTGAGCTCTGATTGACCACCTTGCCACTGGTTTGGGGTCATGCACCTTCCCCCAGCCTGGGCCAGTGGAGGCAGGTTGTGTGCCAGTGCAGCAGATGCTGGCAGTAGGGAGAAAGGGGCATGGAGACCAGAGTGGCTCTGGACTGAGTTAGGGGCATAGAATGACTCGGGTTTGGGAGGGTGCTTCTTTCAGTACTATAGTGAGGGGCCTGTGAAAGACTAACAGGATGTGGGGAGGGCTTATTCTGAAGAGAGGAAGAAGGAAGAAACTCCACCAAAGAGGGGATCCTAGAATTGTGCTTTCCCTGAGGAACTCAGGCTATGGGTTCACCTCCCCAGTGTCACTGTGCCATATGCTTTGTACCCTCTTCTTTTGTCTCTAGGGGATACAGCTGCCCCCTTGTTATTTCCATGGGACTGGGCTGGGGGATGCTCTTCTCCTGCTGCCCATGCCTATGGAGAATCAGTAGCACATATGGCAGGAGCCCTGTCTCATGTTCAGCTCCTGCCCCAATGCAGTGTTTCTATCCCACTTGCAGATGTGCCTGTTACAGTCGAGGTGCCAGTGTCCCTGGCTGCCCAGGTTGTGCTCCCCTGTACTCCACCATCAGCCTGGGCAACCTGCATGTGGCAGAAACCTTCCCAGGATGCCGCTGTGTATTCCTTGCGCAGCGATGGGCTGGAGTTCACAGTGACAGAGGAGACCCTTGGTGATTACACCTGCGAGTGCATGGAAGGAGGAGCAGGGGGTGTGATTGCCTCCTACAGCCTGGTGAGGGGCAGCAGCTCTGCTAACGCCTGGAAGACAACTGAGCGGAACTACGGTGTCCTGGTGGGAATCCTCTCGTTTTTCCTTGGCTTTGCTGCTGGCTCTGGCTGCTTCTTCATCTACGAGAGGAAGCGACGGGAGCGACTCCAAAGGGAGCTGCTCAGCCGTGAGAGAAATGGACTGGATTTGATGCAGTCGAATACGACTAGCTGCAGCCATGAGCCACACACACCCAGCTCCCCAGAAGATGAGCGCCACCCGCTCGCTACAGCTAAGAAGAATGGCAGCCTCAATGGCTTCCCCCACCTCTACATCAATGAGCTGGACAAAGACCAAGCCCGGATCTACCTGACGGGCGTTCCACTGGCCAAGTGCGATGAAACCTCCATTTAGTAGCCCCCAAAGGGAGCACATCCGTCACCAACACCCATGGCGATGCCTGCCCCTAGTGGGGCACAGCCATCACTGACAGCCCTGGCTGTGTCTGCCCGCTAGGGGGAGGAAGGGGACAGCCATCATTGACATGCCTGGCAGCGGCTTCCCCAACAGGCGAAGAGGGGCACAGACACTTCATGTCATTGCCAGAGTTCCCATTCTCAGAATCCATCTGACTGATGCGGCCATCTAGGCCTCAAGTTGGTGTGATGCCCCATTGTGGTCAGTGAGCAGAGCTGGTGTGTCTGAGAGTGGGACTCACCCAGATTTATTTCTGCTAAAACCTTCATGCAGCCTCCTGGCTCTGGCCAAAGAATTCCATGCTGAGTGGCTTTGAGTCCTTGTGCCCCAGGTCCTCCAACCTCTATGAAGCTGTTTGGAACAGGCCACTGGAGTCTGTGTTACTAGGCTGGTGGTGTTACTTGGCAAACATGCACCAGAGCCGGGTCCCTAGGCTCTGCATCCTGTAGATATTCCCTGGAAGTGGTGATTGTATTGGCTAAAATTAGCCTTGATTGTGACTGTAACCCGAGATACCTGGAACAATATTCCCCTCATCCCTGCCGCCTGCTCAGCTGTGGAGGTGGTGGTGGAGACCTGCTACTGGCTTCTTCAAGAGCAGGAAGCATGCACAGCCAGCACTTACCGAAGCCTTCTGTGTTCATATGGAGTCTTCTCTGCCTTCAGAGTCTGGTACACAAGAGACAGTAAATGCTCCTGGAGACCTCTTGGCCAGTGTTGACAAGTGACTGCCTTGGTGGTGCTTTCTGTTAACCAATACCATCTTCATGAATGTGGTGTGACTCAGACCAGGTGCAGAGTCTCCTTGAGATCATGTGGCCCTCTGAGAACAGGAGTTGTTCTCCAGGTGCAGAAATCTGTAACGCTCTTCAGAAAGAATGGTGGCTGACTCTATAATGCCAAATTCTACAGCTGCCCTGACTGTACATGCCTTCAGTCGGCAGCCATGTGGACCCTTGTGTGTCTGGGCTGGAGAAGGCCCAGCACAGTTTTGCCAAGTGTGTTATGGTAGATGTGAATGATCAAAGCCAATGACGTAGTGGTACTGTGGAATATTGTAGCTATGCATGTTGAGACAGGAGAGACTAGGACATTGCAGAGAGTAAGTTGAAACCTTCTCCCAGAGCTGCTTTTCCTCCAAGCAGTGAGGTCAGGTGGAGTTGCTTGTTGCTGAGGTATTCATGCTGTAAAGCACTGAACCCGAGGGCATCTCCCTCTGTTAGAAATGTCACAGCCACTTTGGACTTTGTCTCTAGCAAAAGTGTGACACACACCCATATCACTGCCATGAGCCTCTCCTTGCAGGTGACTGTCTGCACATATTGAACTGAGGACACGTCTCCCACTCCTGTGCGTGTCCACTTGCAGCTTTTCCCACTCCGATCTCCCTTAGCAGTTTCAGTGAGACCCTCCCAACCTTCCATTGTTCTCTGGCTTCCACAATAGGCCCACTGGCCATGTCTGGCTTCCTCGCAGGTTCAGCCACTGGAGCTTTGCCAGCTTGTCTTGCAATTTCAGTGAGAACTCCTTTCTTAGCTTCCCATGGGCCCTTGCTGTGGCTGGGGGGGTGGGTTGGGCTGGGGGTGGGACTGAATGTGAAATTAATGTCACCTGCTGGTTTTGCTGGTTTGTGTTTTCTGTTTTTAATCAAACTTTTTTATTTTGTGATTTATTAAAAATTATTATCAAAAAGAATCATTGTCTGGGTGTTGGTAGGAGGCGGGTGAAGGAGCTTGGCAGATACAAACTCTTCGGGGCTCTGTTACTAGTGATTTTTGGTGGTTCTTCGAGTGCTTGTTCACGTCCATTCCACATTAGGTGTGCGCGCGCCGCGTGCATGAGTGTCGGAAACTGTTTCCCTTAGTGGCTCCCATCAGGCCAGCTTGCCTGAGAGGCGCCACTGCATATATACCCCCACTGGCCCGACCCCCTCCAGTTCCTCTCTACCATCTGTGGCAGCGTTGGAACAGCCTCTTGCTCTCCTATGAGAAGCAATCCCTTAGCATTAGAGTTACATAGCTGTTATCAGTTCGTTAGCATTCCCTTGTTGTGGACACTTAGTAGATAAGGTGCTTGGAGGCTGCGGAGTATGCCACAGGCCCATGGGTTTAAGGTTTGCGCCACGTGCCGCAAGCCCATGTGGGTTAGTGATCCCTACGACGCCTGTCTACGTTGCCTGGGGAAAGCACACCAAATGGAGCGTTGTAAGATTTGGAAGGCATTCAAGCCAAGAACAAAGAAAGAGAGACTTTCATCTGAAACAGTTGTTGATGGAGGCCGCGCTGCAGGCACCAAGCCTGGAGTGCCTGACGTCAGCTCCAGCTTCCTCGATGTGGAGTGCCCCGGAGTCATCAGGAGACCTGGTGCCAGCCAAGCACCACAAGCAGTTGGCTTTGGAGCGCCAAAGTAAGCCCCAGCACCGCTCATCCTCCCCGGTGCAGCCCAAGGCACAGCCAAAGGAAGGACATGGACATTCCCCTCAAAGGAGATTGGCGTCATCTAAGGCCCCAGGCAGCAGGAAGAGCGTGCTGAACACTGTACTGGCGCTGTCGCCGGTGGTACCAGCTCTAAGTGAACTCAGTGCGAATGAAGGGCTCAAGGGCATAATAGATCAGCCCTCCATGCCTGACACCTTTGAGGCAGCGAAGGACCTCATCGAGTTACCAGCGGCGAGCCCTCTCCCGACCAGGGAGAAGCCTCTAGTACCTGTGCCCAGGATGCCATCAAGGGGAAAGCCGGTAGTGGTGTGCCGTTTGAGAACACTGTCCCGGCATTGCTCCCGGTGTTGGTCCCGGTTGAGCTCAGAGTCCATGGACTCCCATTTACCCATGTCTCAGAGGGAAGTCTCGGTACCGGAGGCAAGTCAACATGCAGAATTAGTGGAAGGGGCATGCCGCTCTCCAGTGCCCCCCGGAGGCTGGCACGAGGAGAAGACAGGCCAGCCGTCGCCAGAGGCTCCCCAAAGACACCGGTCCCAGGAGTACTGGTACCGGTCCTGGTCCAGGTCCCAAGGGCATCGGTACCGATCCCACTCCTGATCGGCCAGAAGCTGTTCGTTGACCTCCTGCTGGCACAGATCGACAGCACCGCCGTGGCCTTCACGTTTGATGTCGCTGGAGTCCAGCACTGATTCGGGCTGATACAGTTACCTGCACCGGGCACCAGACAGTAGGGAAGCCCAGGCTGGTTGGCTCCCCCAATGGCAGCTGCCAGGATACTGGCTCTTCTGGACCCCTTGGGCCTACCACCAGTGGCAGGGGGCTCTCTCCAGGGCCAGCTACTCAGTGCAGCAGTCCCAGTCCCCGCACCGACGCTCTTCCTTGTGGGAAGCTACAGTGTCCAAACCCCATGCTGATCTGAGTTACCCCAGCCTGCACACCCTGGATGTCCGTCGAGCGTTGGCGTTCTACTTGGAGCTCATCAAGCCCTTTTGTAAATCCAAGCAGCTGTTTGTGGCCATATCTGAGAGGATGAGAGGCCTCCTGGTGTCGTTGCAGTGAATCTCATCGTGGATTACATATTGCATTCGGGTGCGTTATGACCTCACAGGTGTTCCGGCTCTGGTGGTCACGGCTCACTCAACCAGGGGGCAAGCAGCTTCCATGGCTTTCCTGGTGCAGTCCCAATCCAGGGAGATCTGCAAGGCAGCCTCCTGGTCATTGGTGCGTACCTTCACAACTCACTGCACAGTCAACCAGCAGGCCCAAGAAGACGCGGCAGTTGGCAGGGCGGTCCTCCGATCAATTGTTCCATGACTCCTGCTCTCCTCCAAAGGTAAGCATGTGATTTACCTAATGTGGAATGGATATGAAAAAGCACTCGAAGAAGAAAAAACGGTTACCTACCTTCTCGTAACTGTTGTTCTTCGAGATGTGTTGTTCATGTCCATTCCACCACCCTCCCTCCTACCTCTCTGTCAGAGTCACCGGCAAGAAGGAACTGGACTGGGTCAGGCCAGTGGGGGTATATATGCACGGTGCAGTGGCGCCACTCGGGAAAAAGTTTCTGACGCTTGTGCATGTAGTGCATGCACACCTAATGTGGAATGGACGTGAACAATACATCTTGAAGAACAACAGTTACAAGAAGGTAGGATGAAGGTGACGATGCGGTTCTGGTGGGACCCAACTGAGAGTGCCAATTCAGGACAAATCACTTAAAACAGGGCAGTTACATCCCAAGTCTGGGGTTTTTCCACCTCTAAGGCAAACCAAACCAGCCAGACAAAGAGGACTTTGGTCTCACCTCACTGGCTAACCACAAGTCACACAAACATTCCCTTAGAACTCTAGTTTCCCAGTATCACCATCAGTGCCACTCGTCCTGGGGATGAATGGTTATTAAAACCAAAATCCCAGTAAAAGAAAAAGGTTCTCTCGATCCCAAAGAATCAAGCCCCAGACCCAGCTCAATACACAAATCAGATCTTACCCACAAATCACGCTGGTGCCAATCCTTTAGAATCTAAAAGTTTATTCATAAAAGGAAAAAGGTAGAGATGAGAGCTAGAATTGGTTAAATGGAATCAATTACATACAGTAATGGCAAAATTCTTGGTTCAGGCTTGTAACAGTGATGGAATAAACTGCAGGTTCAAATCAAGTTTCTGGAGTACAACCCCCACTGGGATGGGTCATTCAGTCCTTTGTTCAGAGCTTCAGTTTGTAGTAAAGTCCCTCCAGAGGTCAGAAGCAGGATTGAAGACAAGATGGAGATGAGGCATCGGCCTTTTATAGTTTTTTCCCAGTTTAAGAACTTCTTTGTCCTTACTGTGGAAAATTACAGCAAAATGGAGTCTAGAGTCACATGGGCAAGTTCCTGCATACTTTGCTGAGTTACAAGGCGTATCTGCCTTCTTTCAATGGGTCAGTTGTATAGCTGATGGTCCTTAATGGGCCATCAAGCAGGCTAGACAGAGCTAACACACAAACCCCTCCTACGGTTGCCAACTTCCTACTTGCACAAAACCAAACCCCCTTCCCTCCCCCCTACAAGGCCCCTCCCCTGCTCACTCCATTCCCCCTCACTCACCGTCACTCGCTTTCCCCACCCTCATGCTTCATTTTCACTGTGCTGGGGCAGGAGGTTGTGGTGCAGGGGGGTGCTGGTGCTGAGGGGTTTGGAGTGTGAGAGGGGGCTGTGGGCTGCCGCACAGAGTTGGGGCATTGTGGGGGGAGATGAAGGCCCGGCTATGGGTACGGGCTGTGGAGTGGGCCTGTGGATGACAGATTTGGGGTGTAGGAGAGTGCTCCGGGCTGGAACTGAGGTGTTTGGTGGACAGGAGGGGGATCAGGGCTAGGCGTGGGAAAGGGTCAGGGGTGCAGGCTCCAGGCGGCACTTACATCAAACAGCTCCCAGAAGCAGCAGCATCTCCCCCTTCTGGCTCCTACACAGAGGTGCAGCCAGATGGCTCTGCATGCTGCTCCATTTGCAGGCGCCGCCCCAACAGCTCCCATTGGCCACAGTTCCCAACCAATGGAAGCTGCAGAGCTGGCTCTTGCGGCAGGGGTAGCGGACGGAGACCCCTGGTTGCCCTTATGCATAAGAGTTGGAGGGGGACGTGCCAGTGCTTCCGGGAGCCACATGGTGCCAGAGCAGGAAGGGAGCCTGCCTTGTCCTGCTGTGCCACTGACTGGACTTTTAACAACCTGGTGGGGTCCCTTTTTGACCAGGCATTCTGGTGGAAAACCAGACACCTAGCAACCCTAACCCCTCCAGCACTCCCAGGTACCCTTCCCAGTACCACCACCCCCCGAGGTATCCCCTCCAGCACCCCCAGGTACCCATCATTGAAGATTAGGGTTGAAAGAAACCTCAGGAGATCATCTAGTCAAATCGCTTGCTCAAAGCAGGACCAACAGCCAAGGCTTTGTCAAGCCGGGCCTTAAAAACCTCTAAGGATGGAGATTCCACCACTTCCCTAGGTAACCCATTCCAGTGCTTCACCACCTTCCTAGTGAAATAGTGTTTCCTAATATCCAACCTAGACCTCCCCCACTGTAACGTGAGACCATTGTTCCTTGTTCTGTCATCTGCCACCACTGAGAAAGCCAGGCTCCATCCTCTTTGGATCCCCCTCTTCAGGTAGTTGAAAGCTGCTATCAAATCCCCCCTCACTCTTCTCTGCTGCAGACTAAACAAACCCAGTTCCCTCAGCCTTGCCGCGTAAGTCATGTGCCCCAGCTCCCTAATCATTTTTGTTGCCCTCCGCTGGTCTATCTCCAATTTGTCCACATCCTTCCTCTAACGACGGGGAAAAACTGGATACAATACTCCAGGTGTGGCCTCACCAGTGTCAAATAGAGGGGACTAATCACTTCCTATACCAGAGGTGGGCAGACTATGGCCGGTGGGACCCTCCTGCCTGGCCCCTAAGCTCCTGGCCCAGGAGGCTAGCTCCTGGCCCCTCACTGCAAGCTCCTGCGGCAGCACATCTGCAGATCCCAGCCTGACCCAGTGCTCTGCTGCGCGGTTGCGTGGCTGGCTCCAGCCAGGTGCCACGGCTGCCTGTCCTAGTGCTCTGGGTGGTGCAGCTGTAGCACCACCAGCCGCTGGTGCTCCAGGTAGTGCGGTAAGGGGTCAGAGAGCGGTGGGGGAGGTTGGAGAGAGGGCAGAGGAATTCAGGGTGTTGGTTGGGGGGGTGGATAGGGGGGCTCAGGGCAGTAAGAGGGTGGGGACCACAGGGGTTGAATGGGGGGTAGGGGTCCTGGGGGGGGCAGTCAGGAAGGAAGGGGGGTTGGATGGACCACTGGGGGTCAGTTAGGGGCAGGGATTCCGGGAGTGGTCAGGGAGAAGGAGTAGTTGGATGGGGCAGGGGTTGTGGGGGTGGGCAGTCAGGCATGAGAGGAGGTGGTGGATAGGGCAGGGGTTCCAGGGGGCTGTGAGAGAATGGGGTTGGATGGGGCAGGAATCTGGGCGGGGAGGGCATCAGGGAGTGAGATACAGGGAGGAGGTCAGATGGGGGCAAGGGCCAGGCTAAGCCTGGCTGAGGAGGCACAGCCTCCTCTAACTGGCCCACCATATAATTTCTGAAACTGAATGCAGCCCTCAGACCAAAATGTGTGCCTGCCCCTGCTGTACACACACACCCCTCCAGCCCCCAAATACACCCTCCCAACTCCCCCCCCCCCCACTCTTTGGGAACCTGAAATATCTTTCTCCAATTTACTCTCCGCTTTCCCTCTCTAGCCCCTTCCCCATGTGGCACAAGACTTGATCACGTTCCTGCCTGCTGGGGCCGCGCACTCATTCTCGGAGGTGCAGAATTGGGCCCTGCCAGCGCCGCTCGCAGAACCCAGACCCAGAGCGTAGGGAACGTGAGAGGAGGCCCTGAGGCGGGGTTGGCTCCTGGCTGGTGAGTGTGGGGCTGCAGCCAGGTAGGGGATGGAGCACCTGGGGTGGGGCCGGAGGAAGTCCAAAGAACAAGGAGGAGACATGGAATAGCTGGGGGCAGGGGAGCCCAGGCCAAGCCGCTACTGCCTGGTGGGGCTGGGTCAGGAGAGACCTGCCCTGAAGCGCTGTCAGTGCCCAACTTGACTTTCTCCCAGTGTCCGGAGAGACGTTGGGCAGGGGCGGCTCTAGACATTTCGCTGCCCCAAGCACGACGGCATGCCGTGGGGGGCACTGTGCCGGTCGCTGGTCCCGCAGGACCAGCGGACCCTCCGCAGGCATGCCGCCAAAGGCAGCCTGCCTGCCACCCTCCTGGCGATGGGCAAAGCGCCCCCTGCGGCATGCTGCCCAAGCAAGCGCTTGGCGTGTTGGGGCCTGGAGCTGCCCCTTACCTCGGGGCAGCGGGGTGGACAGGACACAGACCCTGCACCAAGGCTCCGGGAGCTGCAGGTCTCGCAGCCCCTGGGGACCTGCTCCTGGGCGGAGCTTGGACAGCGATAGTGTTGCTGCCCTCACCCTGCCTCCGGCTCGGGCAGACTCTGACCCAGGGGCAGCACTGCAGGTGGGGGGGAGGGGTTCCCCTTCGTGTGTCCGGGGGGGGAGGGGCAGGATGGAAAAATCAGCCTGAGATGGGGGAGGGGGGGGCCAGGGACAGACTGTGCACGTGTGTGTGTGTGTGGGGATGTTGAACTATCTTTGTGCAGCCAGGGATCTGGGGGCGGGTGTGTGAAATCCTCTCTGGGTCTGTTACTGCTCGCTCCAGAGTGATAAAATTCTCCCTGTTTCCCCTGACTGTCATGGATGGGTATAAAATCCAGACAAGTTTATCCTGTCCTCTCCAGGTATTGATACTTTCTGTAGTCCCCGCCTCAGCTTTTGATCCATTTTCTCTCTAGTTCTCCAATGTAAATTTAAAATCGCCTCAGATTTGGGATATTTTCCTGCTGTTTGACCTGCTGCAAATTGTCCTTGTTTAGGTGGAAAACTGTTGTCCTGAGTCATTCGGTAAATGGGAAGAGGGTTAATGACGAGCAGTGACACAAGGCTGTCTCTGGGGTGGGAAGTGGTGGCCATTCTGTGCCAGCAACAAGGGCCTGCATGGACGGGCTTAGGAAACGGGAGGAGGCAGTGTCCCGAATGGACACTGCCCAGCCCCAGGTTACACAGTCCTAGCTATTGCCCCCGTAATGGCTTCCTGAGGCCCATGTGACCAGGGGGTGGGGGCAGGCTTTTACTGTCTAGTTAATTGAACTTCCATATACAATCCCGTCAATCTATCCCAGTCCCACTACTCTCATTTATTTAATATCAATATAAAATCCTTTCAGCTCTAGATGATTTTCTTTCCTTAGCTAATATTTCTTTTTTTTGGCCTATTTCCTCCCCTATTCTCAAAGTTGTATATAAAATAGCCCGTGTGCAGTGCTGCGGTAACCATGGTGGGCCCAAGATAGTAAAGGTTGCTCCGTTTATTTATATACAAATGTTACTCTCTATCACGTGCCTTATAAATCCTAACATTCTGTTAACTTTGCTATCTGTGCACTGAATGGAGTTTTTCATTGTGCTGTCTACAACATGCAGCTTGTTTTCTTGAGTTGATAGTTATTTACAACCCAGTATGGTGTATCAGACGCTCAAGGTTTTCCTCCAATGTGCATTGCTTCACATTTAGAGAGATAAGGTGGGTTACGTAATAAGTTTTATTGGTTCAATTTCTTTTGGTGAGAGAGACAAGCTTCGAGCTACACAAAGCTCTTCTTTAGGAGAATATCCTAAAATTTTGCCCTGCTTCCTCTCTAGTTACCTGTTCCTAATTTAATGTTCCCTGAGGTTTTTTTCCATGTCTCTCTAATTATAAAATATTAACATAACAGCCCTTCTGTTTTTTGCCTTTTCCCAACTTCTTGAATATTAATAGAAAATCCTTGCATATGTTGCTAGTTTTCTCTCAATTTGTCAAATAAAGCTATGACAGTGACTCAAATTTTACATTTTACCAACTATAGACTACTGATATAAAATCCCTTACATTTTTCCACTTGCCTCTCTAACCTGTGAAAATTGAGCCAAAATTCTCCAAATTTCCACCCTTCTCTCTTTAATGACAGAACAGTGATACCAGCTGTCAGATTTTGCCTTTTTCCATATAATTATCAAATGTCTGTTAAAAAGCATCTTAAGTTTGGCAGTATCCCCATGTTCAGTTGCAGCAACTTTCTCCTTTTTTGGAGAGAATGTGTTGCTTGAGTCATTCGCCATCCTGACGTTCACAAGGGGTTAAATTATCAATTTTCCCGTCTCATTTGAGCTTCATTTCTTTCTTCCTTTAGCTCCAATAAAATGTTGCCTGATGAAAGTGACTTGCCTCATATTTCCACATCAAGGCCAGAGGCTGCTTCTACTCTCCCAGCTGCTCACAGATCAGGGTGAGGGTGAGGGTGAAGGTGATGGTTAGGGTTGTGTTAAGGTGAGGGTAGGGATGAGGGCTAGGGGTAGGGTTGGGGTTAGGGGGTAGGGTTAGGGGGGGTTGGGGGTCAGGGTTAGGGGGTTAGGGTTAAGTTTAGGGGTTGAGGGTTAGGGTTTAAGCTTAGGGAGAGGGGTAGGGATAGAGTTAGGGTTAGGGGGTTAGGATTTAGGGTTGGGTTTAGGATTTAGGGTTGGGGTTGTAGTTAGGTAGGGTAAGGGTTAGGGTTTAGGGGTCACGGTCTAGGGTTACAGTCAGGGTCACAGTTGAAGTTAGGGTTAGGGATTAGGGTGAGGGTTAGGGGAAGGGTTAGGGTTGGGGTAGGGTGAGCGTGAGGGTGTGGTTAGGGGTTGGGGTCGAGGTTCGGGGTAGGGTCAGAGTCCGGGGTAGGGGTAGGATGGGGGTCAAGGTTAGAAGATGAGGGGTTAGGGTTGAGGTTAGGGGTTGGGTTTAGGGTTAGGGGTTGGGAGTAGTGGTAGGGTTTAGGGTGAGGGTGTAGGGTTAGGGGTTGAGGTTGGGTTTAGGGTTAGGGTTAAGGTGAGGGTGAGGGTAGGGGTTAGGGTTAGGAGTAGGATTGAGAGTAAGGGATAGGGGTTGGGGTGAGGGGTTAGGGTTAGGGTTGGGTTAGAGTTCGGGGTTAGGGGGCGGGGGGTGAGGGTTAGGGCTTAGGTTTAAGTTTAGGGTTAGCCTGAGGGTGGATGGGGGTGAGGGGTTGGGGTTAAGGGTTAGGGGAGGAGGGGGGAGGGTTAGGGTGTAGGGTGGGGGTGGGGGGTCAGGGTGAGGGGCTTAGGGTTTAGGGGTAGGGTCAGAGGTTAGGGGTCAGGGGTGGGGGTGAGGTGTTGGGGTTGGGTTAGGGGTTGGGGTTGGAGTGAGGGGTTAGGATGAGGGTGAGGGTTGGGGTTGGGGTGAGGGGTTAGGATGAGGGTGAGGGTTAGGGGTTGAGGGTGAGGGTTTGAGGGTAAGGGGTTAGGGCTTAGGGCTTGGGGTTAGTGTTGGGGGTTGGGGTTAGGGTTAGGGTCAGGGGTTGGGGTTAGGTGTAGGGATTGAGGTTGGGTTAGGGTTTAGGGATAGGGTGAGGGGGGGGTGGGGGTGAAGGGTGAGGGTTGGCGTTAGGGATAAGGGTTAGGGGTTTAGGGTGAGAGTGTGGGGTTGGGATGAGGGTTTAGGGTTAGGGGGTCAGAGTTAGGCTTAGGGCTTAGGGGTCGGGGTTAGGGTTTAGGGTTAGGGGTCGGGTTATGGGTTATGGTTAGGGGTTAGGATGAGGGTAGGGGTTAGGGTTAGGGGTCGGGGTTAGGGGTCAGGGTTAGGGCTTAGGGGTCAGGGATAGGGTTTAGGGTTAGGGGGTAGGGTTAGGGGTTAGTGTGAGGGTGAGGGGTTAGGGTTTAGGGTTAGGATTTGGGGCAAGGGTTAGGGGTTAGGGGATAGGGTTTAGGGGGTAGGGTTAGGGGTGAGGGTTAGGGGTTAGGGCTAGGGGTTAGAGTTAGAGTTTAGGGTCAGGGGTTTGGGGGTTGATAGATAAAATGCTTCATGCTTTGCTGGTTTTGTGCAATGATTCTATGACCTGCTTTCATAACCTATGTCAAACATTGCTAAGTACTTTGGTCAAGGAGGACAACGTGGAATGTTTAGAGTACATCGACAAGCAAATAGACCTATGTACCCCACGTCTGCAAACCCCTGAAAATATGCTTTGTCAGTGTGGTCTGATATGACGTAAATAAAGGTATATATATGTACTGACTGCTATGCCTCGGGGTATCACTCCTCTGGCATTAGTCGGGGAGGGCACCCGCTCAGCTGAACGTATAATAAAGGTCTGGATAAAACTCAATCTTGATCTCTGTGCCTCCTTGGAGTAATTGACTAGCTCCGGGGAGAACGAGCCCATTTGGCTAACAAACTGGCGACTCCGCCGGGACCCTCCCTGTAGAGGGCGCTAACGCTACCGAGGGCTAGTGAGCTGGTACCGAGAGAAGTGGCCATCTCTAGCTGATTGTGCGGCTCGTGTTCTCGGACCACCTCGGCATACTGGGGCGGCGGTGTCCTCTTTAGAGAGGTCCCACAGGACACAGAGGTATTGAGTTTACCTTCTTCCAAGTCCCCAGAGCCGGACGCGGCCACTCCGGGCAGTAAGTGCATTTACCTCTAGGGTTTGAGGAGTAACGCCCCCGAAGTGTGGGTTGGATAACAGAACTTGGTAGGCAGCCTGTATACAGGAAGGTATATGGATAGTAACATTAGTGTAACCTTGTGAGTCTGTGAACGTTATATGTGTTGACTAGTCTATGGGTTATTCACTTGTTCAGCTTTATACTGCTCCTCGGAATACTTGTATTCCTTCTTTTTAGTATATATCAAAGATTGAACTTATATGAGGTTCGGTCTGAATTGTGAGGGAATATTGAAGGCTTAGGCTGACTCCAGCCGCCCCAAGACTGCTGCAAGGGGAAACCCGATGACCAGGATATCTTGATTGCAAGGGGGGTCAGCCGACCGTCTGAAGATTCCCTCCTCTTGTATCAGTTAAATTTGTGTGTTTGCTTAGGAGTACACGAGAATATGGGGTCCACTCAAAGTTTTTATGCAGGGACACCCTTAGGTTGTATGTTAGATAACTGGAAGGCATTCAGACTCCAGGCAGACTACGGTGTAGTGTTATGTAAGGACGATCTTATAAAATTCTGTACAATTGAATGGCCAACGTTTGGAGTAGGCTGGCCAGATGGGGGTACATTGAAGTTAGACATAGTACAAGCAGTGCATGGTATTGTGACCCGAGACGGACATTGGGACTAGTATCCGTATATTGATATTTGGCAGGATCTGGTGGCAAATTCCCCTCCGTGGTTACAAAAGTGCAGACAAAAAACCATCCAAATGCTGCTGGCCCGTGTCCCGATTAAAAAATCTAGTACCCCTGTTAAAAAGCCATGCCTGCCTCCTGTAATCCCACAAACCCCGGACTATGTGCCCCCCTCCCCTGGCCCCTCCATTGTACCCCAGCCTGAGGAACCTAGATAGGAGGGAAAGGGAAGATACAGACTGCCCTCCGCCTGTAAAGGCGAAGGAGGCAAGCCCAGAACAGACGTCAATCCCTGTCCCAATGGAGGGCGGTGTGTTTCAATTTACAAGGAGCCGCACTAGTGCCACCCAGGAAAGCACACTGCATGAGATGCCCCTACGCAAAACGATAGGGCAAGATGGCGAACGTACTGTGATATATGTTCCGTTCACAACAAGTGATTTGTATAACTGGAAGCAGCAGAATCCCCCATTTTCCGAGGATCCGGCCCCCCTGACGGCAATTTTTGAAATGTTGATAACAGCGCATAACCCAACATGGGGGGATATGCAAGTTGCATTGAATGTTCTATTAACAGCTGACGAACAACGTATGGTTTTGGCAAAGGCCCGTGAGTGGGTAATGCAGACACATGCACATGCTACCGTGACTGAGGTATTGCCCGAGAAGGACCCGCACTGGTCACATAATAAGGTGGGGATCCAGGAGCATCAGAGATATGCCACTGCTATAGTGCAGGGTATGAAGCGATGCATTCGAAAAACTCCTAATTGGGCCAAATTATACAATATAAGACAAGAAAGGAAGGAAAATCCAGCAGCCTTCTATGAACGCCTGTGTGAAACCTGTAGGAGGTACACTGACTTAGACCCGGGAGATCAAAATGGGAAACGAGTATTAATCCCTCTCTTCATCGGCCAATCCTATGATGATATTAGAAAGAAATTGCAAAAGGTGGAGGGAGCATCAGGAAAGAATATAGAGGAACTGTTGGAAATTGCCTTAAAGGTATACGATAGACGTGATGAGGAAGACCGGAAAAAGGGAGCACGGGCCCTTGTTATGGCTTTAAGAAAGGGAAATGAAGAGAGTGAAAAACAGAGGAGAGCGAGTGAGTGTGTATATACAGGGGACAGAGGGAAAACGCGGGGTCCCCGTTTAGGACGAAACCAGTGCGCCCTCTGCAGACAGAAAGGACATTGGAAGAATGAGTGTCCCAACAGGAGCATTGTAAGACAGGGACGTAGGACTGAGACTATACCACCCCCAATTCTTTACAATACAGGGGGATCGGACAATGAGTCTCCCCAATGAGGAGGCCGAGGGGCCCAGCGGCCCCTCTTAGCAGCGCAAGCTGCTAGACTGGATCCCACGGTACAAATTAAGGTAGGGGACCGCCAAATTGAAGCTTTGATTGATACCGGGGCTGCCCTGAGTTTACTCCCCCTTAAGACAGCACCGCCAGGCAGAGCCCCGGGACATGCTGTTTTTAGTAAAAGTGGGAGACCATCAGATCTCCCACCAGTTTGTTTGTCACCCGTCATGCCCCATTGCATTGCTAGGATGAGATATCTTTACTAAACTGCAGGCAGAGATCTCATTCCGCAATGGGAATATTGAAGTACGGCTGCTGAAACAACAGGCGTCTAATTACATAATGGCTCTGATGAGTGCTGGAACCTTTTATGCCGACTGCCAGGATACAAGAGAGGATTTAATGCTAAGGGTTGACCCCGAGGTTTGGGCAGAGACAGGGGGCGTTGCATGAGCTCAGAATGCTTCCCCAGTACGAATTAAGCTGAAAGAAGGAAGCAGCCCGGTCCGCGTCCGACAATACCCTCTAACATTAGCAACGCAAATTGGGCTAAAACCCTTAATTCTAAAGTTTCTACGGTGTGGATGGCTTAGGGAAGGTACATCCCCATACAATACTCCAATAATAGGGATACCCAAACCTAATGGACAGTACCGTCTAGTACAGGACCTAAGACAAGTTAACAAACTCGTAGAAGCCCCCTATCCACTTGTCCCGAACCCCCATACTATCCTAGGCCAGGTTCCCAAACATCATGGTTGGTTTTCTGTTATAGATTTGAAAGATGCCTTCTTTTCCATACCCCTTGACTCCGAATCTCAAAAGCTGTTTGCTTTTGAATGGGAGGATCCGGACATGCACTATAAGGCTCAGTATCTGTGGACTGTTATTCCACAGGGACTGACCTGTGCCCCCGAGATTTTTGGCGGCCAGCTAAAGAGGGACCTTGCCCCATTCCTGGCTAGACACCCCTCATTTAACATA